>CM033324.1:59607647-61089208 GCA_019359835.1 Pharus latifolius | reverse complement strand
CGATGAAGATGATGAAACTGATGATGCATAAAGAGTCACATGTCATGCCATAGTTGACGAGGATTGACACCCGGGTCACTTCTAATAAACTTTTGGTTCAAGACAGGTTCGAACCAGACATGTATCTGGCGATGCGAACTCAAGCTATTCTGAGGGGCATCACCATGAGGTCGCAAGCTTTACGCGATCAGGTCGCGGGTTTCGTGCGATCAGACCGACAGCCTTGTGCGGTCAGAAGTTCGTATGCTATACGCGGACTGGATATCCAGGATGTTGCGCGGTCAGCCCACATTCCGCGGTCAGAACATTCTCAACCAGAGTGCTTGGAGTTTATTCGGTTATCCTTATATCAGGATATTCCAAGCATCCCGAGTATTCTTCCACGTTGAAGACTAACCGTCAGAGGTTAATATATGCGGTTATTCATGATTAACACGTGTTAATAACCTCCGTGGAAGTTAATAGCGGTTCTTCAGGAACCGCATCCAACCGTTTGATGCAGTTTTCTTCATATGGCACCCTTTCGACCAATATAAAAAGGTGGCAAAGTACATCAAACGGGGGATCCAAGACATTTGGAAGAACAAGACCCCTGATATAAGAGATACAAGATATCTCGACCACTCAAACAGCCAAGTCTACGGCTTAGATTAGACAATACTTACAAGTCTCCTATAGCTCCTTTTTGTACACTTATATAGGGGAAACTTTCGCTTGTGAAGGTTTCTCCCCATTAGTTTGTAAAGATTTATCACATATAGTGAAATCCTAACAAGACGTTGGGCTTTTACTCCCACCATCGAGGGCCCGAACCTGTATAAATCTCTCTGTGCTCCTGTTCACCATTATTCTACATACCTTCCCGGAGGGTCATCTTGAAAGGTCTCACAATTACAAATTTTGCATAAGTTCGGCTGAGGACCCCGAGTCCGAATCGTCGACAGCTGGCGCCCACCGTGGGGCCTTTCTCAAGGCGTCCTAATTGAAATCCGGAGGTTCGCCGAAACATGGCTGGAGCATATGATTCCGAGAACGATTTCGATCTCGAGGATTATGCCCATATACCAATGCCTTCTCCAAGTGATCCTGTTTCGATGGAAGAGGTCGAAGGCCAGAATCTTCCACAGGTTGAATCATCTCTCCAAGTCATGTCAATCGATCAAGAAGCAACTGGCGCAAGGTCAGAACCCACAGAGGTTCTTAATGTGCTAGGTGATGAATCCGGCCCGTCATACGACCCCGCTGAGGGAAAATATGATGATGACCCGGAAATTAGCCCAGGAAGGTTCGACCCTGATAACCTTCACCCTCTCTTTGATTTCGAGTCCGACTCGGAACAAACCGAGATGTTTTCCCCATCGGCAACCTCTCTCCCTAGGCAGTTTGCTGCGCTGTCGGAAGAAACTCCCGATCAACAGGCTGCCAGGGAAGAACAAGATCGCAAACAGAAGGAGGATCAAGATCTCGAGCAATAGAACAACGAACTACGCAGAACTGCCCTAGAGGCTCTTCAAGATGCGCAGGCTCGTTACGATGCTGCCCCAAGTTCTTCTCGACGGTCGCGTGGTCGTAGACGTGACCAGACTCCTTCTTTGCCACTGGAGTGTTTCCCAGTGGACGAAGAAACGATAATACCTGGTGCCCCTAGGAGAAGTACCCATGGACGACTGCGATCTATCGCGGAAGTCATGCGCAATTTTCCTCCTACGGTCACGGATGCGCAGAAACCGGCCTTTTTCAGGATCCTGGCGGAAAGACTGGACGAGGTCGCATCCGATGCGACCCCAACAGCCTCTTCCCACTCGGTAACACATTCCCGTGAACGGGATGGTCCTCATTCTGGCTCTGGCCGGCGGAGTTACCCGCCACCCGTACCGTCCCGACAGGACAAATACCGGCGAATGCAGGATTCTCGTAGTAGGGATCGAGTTCCTGTTCACTCTTCGTTTGGGACCACGAGTAACCTCGCCATTGCGTGAGGTTGCTCGAAACCCAACCGAGAGTCACAGGGCGGTTCACGGTCCTTACGTTGGTTGCAAAGCTTTTTCGCCTGGCCTACGAGCAGTCGTTTGGCCCGATAAGTTTCGACCAGGGGCCATTGAGAGGTTTGATGGAACTCAGAACCCATCCGAGTTCCTTCAGATCTATATTACAGCCATCCAAGCAGCGAGAGGCGATGACAAGGTCATGGCCAACTACCTACCTACAGTCCTCGCAGGACCGGCTAGAACCTGGTTGTTTAATCAGCCTGAGGGTTCCATCTACAATTGGGAAATGCTATGCGATGCCATCCTCAGCAATTTCCAAAATTGTTACCAAAAGCCGGGTAAGGAGGACGACCTGCATAGGCTGCGGCAAACTTCGACCGAAACACTTCGGCAGTTTGTCAAGAGGTTTGTCGGGGTGAGGAATACCATCCCGAACATATCTGATGGCTCCGTAATCAGGGCATTTAAGCATGTCGTTCGATACCGGAGATTCACTGAAGACTTGCTTATCCACCCTCCTCGATCAGTGGCCGATCTGTTTGACATGGCTGATCGATATTCCGATGCAGCCGAAGCGGTCGAATGGAACCGAATGGTCGATAAGGGGGACTTACCACCCCAACCAGGCTTCAAGGACGCCAGGAAAGAAGATTCAAGCAAAAAGCCGGAGTCTTCACCGGGTGGGAAGTCAAAGAAGTCGAAGAGGAACCGCTCTGGACAGTACCGCGAGGTCGCAGTCGCAGAAAAGCCACCTTCGACCAAAGGTAATAAGTCTTCATTTAAAAGTAAAACTGCCTCTGGTGGTCGGGATTCCGACCAGCCAGAAAAATCAACTAATCCGCAGGAGGGCAAAAAGTGGTGTCCACTCCACAACTCCGCAGGCCATGACCTCAAAAACTGCAGGAGTTGGTTGAAACAACTGGAGGATTTCTACCAAGGAGCTGGGCCAATGCCAACCTTACCGCCTAAAGAGCAGGCGTGCGGGATTAGAGACGTCGTCGGAGACGAAGAAATGGCTTACCAGGTACCTCAAAATCATGTTAATTTCATTTTCGGAGGTTCTTCCTCTTTCGTTTCCAAAAGGCAGTTTAAAACCTTCTGCCGAGAGGTTAACCAAACGGAGACATCCCTTGGTGAACCTCAATACCCCCGTTGGTCGGATATGCCTTTGACGTTCGATCGCGCTGACTGTCCTGTGGGGCTAACCCGACCATTGAGGCTACCTCTGGTCATCACCCCAATCATCAGTAACACGAGAGTCGAAAGGGTCCTGATTGACGGGGGAAGTTCCCTTGATCTTTTATTGGTCAAGGCACTCGACGAGATGCAAATTCCTCGTTCGAAGATCAAGCCCATAATCCATACGTTTTATGGGATAATCCCAGGCCCCTCCATGATGCCATTGGGACAAGTCGTCCTCCCGGTCACACTGGGAGAACCAGACAACTTCCGGACAGAATTGGTTACTTTCGATGTAATCGACTGTGATTCAGCTTATAATGCAATCTTTGGCAGGCCGACTCTTGCTAAGTTCATGATGGCAACGCACTATGCTTATCAGTGCGGGAAATTGCCTGGCCCCAAAGGTGTCATCTCGGTCCGAGGCAGTCGCAACGTGGCACTCACGTGCGACCGGCTATCTTTGGAGATGGTCGATCAACTTCCCCTCCGGGACGCTCAGGTCACCACCGTCGCCGCCGATGCGATCAAGGCTGCTCCTCGACCAGATGAAAAACTCAAACAAGTTCCTTTATACCCAGATGACCCATCCAAGACAATTCGGGTTGGATCAGCCCTGGACGACAAATAGGAACTCGACCTCGTTGCTTTCCTCCAGGCTAACACAGACGTGTTTGCCTGGAAACCGTCCGACATGCCCGGTGTCCCAAGGGAAGTAATTGAGCACAGGTTAGCAATTCGACCTGGACAACGACCAATAAAGCAAAAGCTCAGGCGTTTTGCCACTGACCGACAGGAAGCCATCCGAGAAGAGTTGGACAAACTCTTACAAGCCGGGTTTATCCACGAAGTGGATCACCCGGAATGGCTCGCCAATCCGGTCATGGTCCGCAAGTCAAATGGCAAGTGGCGCATGTGTGTCGATTACACTAGCCTCAACGCTGCCTGTCCGAAGGATGACTTTCCCCTTCCCCCATCGACCAGCTGGTCGACTCGACCGCGGGTTGCGAACTGATGAGTTTTCTGGACGCTTACTCAGGATATCATCAAATTAGCATGGCAGAAGACGATGAAGAGAAGACTGCCTTCATCACCCCGTTCGGCACATACTGCTACGTCAGAATGCCGTTCGGTCTCAAGAACGCAGGTTCCACGTACCAGCGCTTGATGCAAAAGACCTTTCTTTCCCAGATAAGGCGTAATCTCGAAGCATATGTAGACGATTTGGTTGTAAAAAGTACCAAGAGATTGTCTCATTTGGACGATCTCGCTGAAACCTTCTGTAATTTGAATCGCTTTGGAATAAAATTAAACCCAGAGAAATGCTCTTTCGGGGTTTCTTCAGGAAAACTCCTTGGTTTCCTTGTGTGTTCCAGGGGCATTGAAGTTAATCCAGAGAAAATCAGGGCTATTGAACAAATGAGGTCGCCCTCGACCATGAAGGATGTTCAACGCCTGGCTGGTCGCATGGCGGCTTTAAGTCGATTCATATCGCGATTAGGCGAAAGGGGATTGCCTTTCTTCAAAGCCTTGCGGAAGCATCATAACTTTACATGGTCGGATGAGGCCGAAAAAGCATTCCAGGAGGTAAAAACATATCTATCCAGTCCGCCAGTATTGGTGTCTCCCGACAAAGGAGAACCGTTGCTTCTTTACCTGGCGGCCACACCACACGCGGTCAGCGCCTTTCTAATCGCGGATAGGGAAGGAATACATAGACCCGTCTACTATGTGAGCGAAGTACTTCATGGTCCTAAGGAGCGCTACCCTGAGGTCCAGAAGATACTTTACGCAACTGATGGCTTCCCGTAAGCTATGACATTACTTTCAAGCGCACAAGATTACAGTACCCTCCTCTTTTCCTTTGGGGGATATTGTCCGAAACCCAGAGAAATCTGGTCGAATCGCCAAATGGGCGGTCGAACTCGGTGCCTTCGAGATCCATTTCACCCCCCGCACGGCGGTTAAGTCTCAGATTTTGGCCGACTTTGTGGTCGAATGGACCAACCCTGAGCCACCCGTGCAGTTGGCAGAGGAACTAGAGTGCCCCGATTATTGGACAATGTACTTTGACGGCTCCCGTAGTTTTCAACACTCGGGGGCTGGAGTGGTCTTAGTTACGCCCCAGGGTGAACAGCTTAAGTATGTCATTCAACTACACTTTGTTGCAACCAACAATGCAGCAGAGTATGAAGGTCTTCTTGCAGGGCTCCGGGCAGCAAAATCCCTCAGAGTCCGTCGATTAGTGGTGAGGGGAGACTCACAGCTGTCGTAAACCAGGTAAACAAGGAGTACAGCACCTCCGATGAGACAATGGCTCATTACCTGGGGGAAGTGAGGAGATTGGAAAAACACTTCAGTCATTTCGAAGTCCAATACATCCCGCGAAAGGACAACATTCTCGCAGACCAATTATCCAAAATTGGGTCCTCACGCTCATCCGCTCCGGCAGGAGTGTTCATTGAACACTTGGGCCATCCTTCGATCATGACTTCGGTCGAGGATGATCCGGTAATAGCCTTCGTTACCAACCTCGGTCAGGAACAAGATTGGACTCATCCATTGAGGGTCTATCTTGAACATGGGACCCTACCCGAGGACGAAACCGAAAGTGATCGGTTAATTCGAAAAGCGCGTCTGTACAAACTCATAGATGGGATTTTGTACAGAAAAGGTACTCAAGGAGTATTCATGCGTTGTATATCTCAGGAGGAAGGAAAGTCCCTCTTGAGAGAAATACATGACGGTGTATGCGGTGCGCACTCGTCATATTGGACATTGGTCGGAAAGGCTTTTCGACAAGGATTTTACTGGCCTTCGGCACTTGATGACGCCAAGCATATGGTCAAGACGTGTCCCCAGTGTCAGTTCCACGCAAGGCAAGTTCATCAACCTGCCTATGCGTTGCAAACCATTCCTCTCGCATGGCCATTCGCGGTCTGGGGGATGGATATCGTTGGTCCTATGCCACAAGCGGTCAATGGGTACAAGTTTCTGTTCGTAGCCATTGACACATTTACAAAGTGGATTGAGGCCGAACTAGTACGAAATATTACCGCATCAGCCGCACAAAAGTTCTTCCATAAGAACATTGTGGCACGATTTGGTATTCCAAACCGTCTCATCACAGACAATGGCTCTCAGTTCGCCAGCGGTCTTTTCCTGGATTACTGCGATCAGGTTGGGACCAAGGTGTGCTTTGCTTCTGTGGCCCATCCACAAAGCAATGGTGCCGTAGAACGGGCCAATGGGCAAATACTGCAAGGCATTAAAAAGCGCGTTTTTGATCGCCTTAAGACCCGCTCGGGGGCTTGGGCAGATGAGCTCTATACCGTTCTATGGGCATTACGAACTACTTCTAGTCGCGCCACCGGTGAGACGCCCTTCCATTTGGTCTATGGGGCCGAGGCGGTATTGCCTATGGAAGTAAGTATTGGTTCTGTTCGGACAGATCAGTTCGAACAGATTAATCAGTCCGAACAACGGGCACAAGATCTCATCCTCTTAGAAGAACGGCGTGATCGCACCCTGGTTAAATCCGCGGCAGACTTGCAAGCTTTACGCAGGTATCACAGTAAAAAGGTGCGACCACGTGATCTCAACATGGGCGACTTGGTTTTACGAAAAATTTAAGACCAGTCTAATCGCAACAAATTCTCCCCAAAATGGGAAGGTTCTTATACTGTTGTCTCAGTGCCGCGGACAGGATCGGCGTGGTTGGCTATGGAGGATGGTCGGATTTTGTCCAATACTTGGAACATCGATCAACTTCGCAAGTTTTATGTGTAAGTATTCCAATCACTTTTTCCCTGTTCAATTAGCATCTTTTGACAAAATAAAATATGTTTTGCTTTCACACAATGAGTTTTTCTCTTTAGGCCCGTATCATATGCATTCGACCTGAGGGCTGACCGCCGGCGGTCAAATCATTACAACAATCTAATCGGATTCGCTGGTCGATCTCATGACCACTTCCAGATAAGTCACTCCTAAATAAGCGTTTCTCAGCGCATGTGGGGCTATCTGGCAAGTCCTTGGTCATCTGAGTGGCTACCAGTTCGCAATAAGATTAGACGTTACATTGATCCTGATCGTTGGTTTAAAACGCACACCCCTGGTCGTTACGCTTATGTTTTCTCCTCTGCTTATAACACTAAGGCTTCAGTATTCATAAACAGAGGCGGGGGCTAGGGGGGATGTGCTTATAGTATGGAACTCATAATATTAAAAATGCAAAATATATATTTCCTGTCAAAAATGATTTTCTACATACATTGCATTATACACAATTGTTAGATACAAAAATAAGGATCATTCGATCCCCAGCTCAGTCAGGAGCCTATCTACTAGGGGCTTGACCTCCTCCATGACTGCATCGAACAGCTCTTCACTCTCGACCTTAACCGGACCCACCAATGCGCTTAGATCTGCATCTGGGCCATGGTGAAGTCGAACCCGGCTGAGTACGGCTACTGCGGCTGATCGAACCCTAGTTCTGATCACTTCTTCACATCGCCGTGTATCTCCAGGGAGATACTCAAGCAATGAATCTGCCTGGGCAGTGAGCAGCGATGTCCAGTCACTTACGCTGAGGTTGTCTTTCTTCGGTTCTACCACATCGGTCTTCAAAAGATCAGCCACGGCCTTCAGTTTTTCGAAGATCAGGAGGCTCAGCTCTTTGATCGCCCGATCGGTGTGGCGAATCGAGGATTCAAGAATCCCCTTGTCCCGACTAAGCTGTGTAATTTGACCTGCTTGCACTGTACAAAGAGAGGAGATTATTTGCATATTATGGATTCAAGTCTTCTTAATCAGGAATTGGCTTACCAGCATTTTCTGATCGAAGTTTGTTGATTTCAGTCTCTTGTTTCTTAAACATTGAGACTGAACTAAGGCTTAAATTGGCCACCTCTTTCTTCAAAAATGTAACCTCCCTGCAGCGAAATCAAAGCAGTCACAAACAAAATGCACCCATACTAACCAAAGGGTAATGATCCTCACCTGCGCAAGCTGTCACGTTCTTTCTGAACGGCTTCTGTACTGGCCATCACAACATGCGAATGGCTTATTAGCCAGGATAATCCCTGTGAGGCCAAGGAAGAGGATCAAAGGTGTCCTAAGTACAATTCAGGCACGAGAATGGAGGTTTATTATACCTTCATAAACTTTTGTAATACAGCATCATCTAATCCAGCGGGGATCCTCGCTAGAGCCCCGGATGCGCTTACTACAGGGACAGTTGGTGGGAGTGCCGGCTGGGCGCTACTCCCAGTAGTCATCGGTTGTGACTGGGTCCCTGCATTTATTCCTTCCCCTGCGGTCTGGACGACTTCCTGGACCACAGGGGTGGAGCATTCTTCGTTGGAAACTCCTGTACCAGCTGCAGCTTCAACCCCTCCAGGGGCGGTTGAAGAGCTGGGCGCCGTCTTTCTTTGCCTGACAAGAAAGACAATTTGAGCAGTTGTTGTTTAAGATTATTGCCAGTTTAAGGTTCTCACCTTATTTGAAATCCCATTCGCTCCTGGGATTTCTGGGAAGGTTCCCCTTGGGGAGGAGAACTATCATCGGTTCTTGCCTTCCTCATGGCAAACAAGGTAGCTCCCTCCTGGATGTGTTCAGCTATGAGCATATTTCTAAGAAAAAGATAGAGACAAAAAGCAAGGTCTTTACCTGGGCTACCGTACTGGCTGGTGGGGCTACATCCGAAGGCCTTGACAACTCCTGGGTCGCTGGAGCCACCATAACCGGCCTTTGCTCAACCACCTCCCCCTCTGTCCGCGGAGGAGGAGGATTTTCCTCCCTAGGACTCGTGGTAGTCGCAGGGAGAAGCTCTCCTCCCTGTATAAACATTGACTCGTCAAAATATACAAAAGAAATTGAAGAAAGTATGACTGTAAGGAATCTTTACCGAGGTCATCCTTTCGACCAGGGAAGCAGAGACAATTGACCCTGAAGCCTCGGGGGCTTCAGGAACTTGGAGGTCATCCGCGACCCCAAGATTTTCCGCGGTGGCAGGATCTGCCACAACCACCTCTTCGGTAACAATGGCCTCTGCGGGACAGCTTGGGGCATCGCCGGATGGAAGATCTGCGATCTTCCTCCTCCGAAGGACCAGAGGAACATCATCCTCTTCCTCCTCGCTCCCCTCTCCCTGTACGACGAAGAAGTGATCCCAATCTGTGCTTGGTAAAACAGAAGGGATGCGATATCTTACCGCCGTCTTTCTTGCGGTAGGAGGAACGTTCCGTGAAGACCCCTCCCCGGGATTTGGCCTGGCCTTCTTGGAGGCAGGACTTTTTGTCCTGGGTCTTTGAGAGACCTTCTTCACATTCTTTACCATTGGCTTCCCAAGAGAGCCAACGTTCTCACTTGGGAAAGTCGTCTCGGCAAACCTTCCTAGGAGCTGATTCACATTTTCGATGGAAATGTTTAACGCTGGACATACATAAGATCTAAAAAATGGAGGCCAGATAGAGAATGTACCTTTCGGCGCTCCTGTTTAAGGTCGTCGCCGGCGTGAATCAGACTCTGTGGACGAGGCGATCCCTTAGGGCCCTCTACATCGGCATTGGAGGCCCTAAGGAGGGAGTTGGTCCGCCTTTCAATTTCGGATGAAGGCAGAACTGTTCCCAAATTCGAGTCAGAATTTGCACAATTCACGAATGGGAAAGCTCAGCGCTAAAGAAATAAATACATTTACTGTAGTCCAGGGTGCTATCCGCCATGGACCTAATCTCCCATGCCGGATGAGCCCTTTCACGCAAAGGACTCACCCGGTTCTTCACGAAGTCTCGAATAATGTCTCGAGCCATCAATCCTTGATTGACCAAGTGAAGAATCACCTCGGCATGCTTCGAAAGCTCCGAGTTCATCGCCGGGGGAACATCTAACTCGCTCGACTTCTCCGGTCGCGAGTTTTCAAACCATAGACTGCTTTCGGATGGTGGAGAGCAGTAAAACCACCTTTGGTGCCACCCGTGCACAGAATCTCGCAGGGGTGGGGAGGGATACTCCTTTTTGTCCCTCAGCCGGAAGTAGATGCATCCGGCAGCGTTGGTGCTCTTCGACCACGCCGAAAAGTAGAATCGCCGGAAAAGATCCACACTGGGATATATTCCGACAAACGCTTCACAAAGATGCTGGAATACCGCAAGGATCAGCATCGCGTTAGGGTGGAGGTTAATCAGTTCCCACCCATAGTGCTCAAGGACATCCTTGAGGAACCGACTCTCAGGGAATCAGAACCCGCAGCACAGGTACTCCTCAAAAACCACCAACTCGCCCTCTTGGACAGTTGGGGTTTCTTGGTCCTTCTCCGCAGGCCGCCAGTTAATGAGCAGCCGCAGAGGAAGGATCTCCTCCTTCTCTAACGCCACTAGGCTCTCCTTGGAATAGTGGATGGATCGGCTCCAGGACGCCATCTTTGGTGGAGAATCAAAGGGAAAGCTGGCGATTTTGGGAAGATGAAGGCTGAAGAAAATGAGGGTTTTGTGCGGCGGGAATAATGAGGGTTTTGGCTGTGTGGCTTCTTTGAAAAGACATCTGCTCTTTTTATAGACCCAAGGCGGCGCATTAATGAGTAAACGGCTCATTTCAAACGTTCCATTGAATGCTTTATTCATTTCGCATAATGGATACTGTCTCTGATGGACCCGATAAAGTATTCAGACGTCGGATCTGAAACAAAAAGACTTCTTTGTTTTGGAAACTGAAAGTGCAAAAGGACTGAAAAATTTTCAGTACTTTTCAGAAGACGTTTTTCCTTTTTATGCTTTGAACATTTTTTTCGAAAAAATCATGCAACTCAATTTTTGACGTACTGGAATGTTTCTAATTGGGTTATGGTTTTATCGAAATCGTGTTTTAGACTAAAACTTCGATTCTAATCGGAGTGACAGCCTGACCGAGTTCCAACTCTGGTCGCACTTTAGTTTTGACCGCGGCTCTGAAACTGATCGCGGAATCAGGGCAGGTCGCGGTGCTTTTTTCTTAAACGCGATTCTGATCGCAGAACTAAAGTTTCCTGTGTATGAATGGTTGCGAACATAAAGTTTATGGCTATATTTTCGCACAGAAGATGTGAAGAATATTCATGAGAAATAAGAAACTTTTATTTCTTACATTCTTTACATACAAAAGGGATACAGTCGATCAAAACGTCGACTTGCTCCGAAAGAAGTTTACAAAGTTCCCCAAGGGACATGTTGTTGTCAGTAGGATTTACACTGGCAACCCCCAGGGAACTAGCAACTACCCTAAGTCTATCTACATCGTCCCTAACAACAGACGCACTATTGTCCCTAATCAAGTTAGAGAGTTCTCGCTGTTGCTGAGCGAAGTCCCTCTCTCGACGGAAATGGTGCGCCTCTTCTCGGGATCGATCAAGACATTCTGCTAGACGCAGAATCTTCGAGGCCATCTCCTTGGTCTTCTTCTCCAGGGCATTCTTCTCTTCCAGAAGAGTCTGTCCGGAAGGAAGAGATGGAGCAGCAGAAGGCTGATCGCTGGAGCCTCCAACCTCCTGCATTTTGCAAAAGTTAGTCACACTAACTATAATTATCAGCAAAAGGGGAGAAGAATTGTTACCTGTCCCGGTGCATAACCCGTTAATACACCCATCTTGGGAGGAAGATCATCAGATGGTGGAAGAGCAACCTTCCCATCAGAAAATTGCTTCGCCAACCCAATATGGCAATCATCTGATCGAGGGATAGTCACCGCTTGCCGACCAGGATGTTGATCACCCAAAAGGATGGGAGAATTGAATGTGATGGGATCTTTCTCTAAGGACAAAGGACTAACTTGCCGAGAGGCATGAACGGGGAGGGTCAAAGGAACTGAAGGAAGAAAGAAACTTGCTACATTCTTCACCTTTGTTCCACTGGAAGATCCTTCGTCAACCTTGGGTTTCTTCCTTAAGGGAGACAGGACTTCAATCGTTTGAGGTCCTTGTTCGACAACTTCCTCTTCATCACTTTCAATCTCGATGATATCGTGATCTGCCATTAAGAGGAATATGTGAAAAGGAAGAAGGCAGGATAACAAGAAAAGGACTTAAGCGTGGAGGGAAATTGTAGAGTTTTACAAATCCAGGAGCCTGGTATTTATAGCTGCCTGGATGACGGTTTGTATTCCAGACGCCTCGGGTTTCGTCAAAACATTTACAATTTTACCTCGAGATAAAAATAGTTCTACGGTGCTATCATTACCCGTCACATAATGTCAGAACCCGTCTTGGGAAACCAACCGTTTTCACTTAGTGCGCCACTAAGTGGAAAAATTGAAGAGTCGGGTTAAAAATCCAATGCATGGTTTAAAAAAAAATTCGAAATAAACACGTCTCTTCGTTTTTTTCGAATTTGGGGGCTAGCTGACGAGGATTGACATCCGGGTCACTTCTAATAAACTTTTGGTTCAAGACAGGTTCGAACCAGACATGTATCTGGCGATGCGAATTCAAGCTATTCTGAGGGGCATCACCATGAGGTCGCAAGCTTTACGCGATCAGGTCGCGGGTTTCGTGCGATCAGACCGACAGCCTTGTGCGGTCAGAAGTTCGTATGCTATACGCGGACTGGATATCCGGGATGTTGCGCGGTCAGCCCACATTCCGCGGTCAGAACATTCTCAACCAGAGTGCTTGGAGTTTATTCAGTTATCCTTATATCAGGATATTCCAAGCATCCCGAGTATTCTTCCACGTTGAAGACTAACCGTCAGAGGTTAATATATGCTGTTATTCATGATTAACACGTGTTAATAACCTTCGTGGAAGTTAATAGCGGTTCTTCAGGAACCGCATCCAACCGTTTGATGCAGTTTTCTTCATATGGCACCCTTTCGACCAATATAAAAAGGTGGCAAAGTACATCAAACGGGGGATCCAAGACATTTGGAAGAACAAGACCCCTGATATAAGAGATACAAGATATCTCGACCACTCAAACAGCCAAGTCTACGGCTTAGATTAGACAATACTTACAAGTCTCCTATAGCTCCTTTTTGTACACTTATATAGGGAAAACTTTCGCTTGTGAAGGTTTCTCCCCGTTAGTTTGTAAAGCTTTATCACATATAGTGAAATCCTAATAGGACGTAGGGCTTTTACTCCCACCATCGAGGGCCCGAACCTGTATAAATCTCTCTGTGCTCCTGTTCACCATTATTCTACATACCTTCCCAGAGGGTCATCTTGGCAGGTCTCACAATTACAAATTTTGCATAAGTTCGGCTGAGGACCCCGAGTCCGAATCGTCGACAATAGTGACTAACATTAGCCCAAAAGGTGTCATGAATTTGAATTTTCAAGTCCCAACAAAGACGATGTCAACCAGTACCACTAGACTCTTCACCAATCTCAGTCCTTAAGAGTTACTGCAAATCAATGTCATTGCAATAGGGATGAACAGCATCTCTTGGCTAGGATACATGAAGCAATGCCAGCCGAACATGGAGAAGTGTTGATGCTGCTCCTGCACCTCAACAACTTGAAGATGGAGGGCAACTCACTGTTGATGAGTTCATGAAGGTCAACTTGGGAAGTGAGGAGGATCCGTGCCCTACTTTTATTAGCACAACCCTCACTCCTGAAGAACACGAAAGTTACCTAAGCTTCCTGATGGAGTACAGAGATTGCTTCGCTTGGTCTTATAAAGAAATGTCGGGGCTTGATCCTCGTGTAGCCACGTATAAGTTGGCGATTAATCAACAATTTTGTCCTGTGAAGTAACAACCACGACGTTTCCACCTGAAGTTACAAGAGAAAATTTTCACTGAGGTGGATAAGCTAATTATAACTGGCTTCATCAAGGAAGTGCAATACCCATGCTGGCTGGCTAACATTGTCCTGGTGCGAAAGAAGAATGGGCAAGTACATGTTTGTGTTGATTCAGGGATTTAAACCGAGTTTGTCCAAAAGATGACTTTCCCTTGCCCATCACAGAGATCATCATTGATGCCACTACATGATACAGTGCTCTCTCCTTCATGGATGGATCGTCAAGCTATAACCAGATCAAGATGGATGAACATGATGCCATTGACACCACCTTCTGTATGCCAAAAGGGAATTTCTATTATACAGTGATGCCCTTTGGATTGAAAAGTGTTGGTGTTACTTATCAGCGAGCCATGACATTCATCTTTGATGAATTAATTAATCATTCAGTAGAATGTTATGTTGATGACCTAGTGGTGAAGACTCAGAAATGTGAATATCATCAAGATGACCTCTACATTGTCTTCAGAAGGCTGTGCATGCATTGACTAAAGATGAATCCCCTCAAGTGCGCATTTGCTATCTAGTCTGGCATCTTTTTGGGATTTATTGTGTGCCACTGCAGCATCGAGATTGTCCCAAAGAAGATCAATGTGATTCTATAGATGTCTCCTCCATGAAACCTGAAGGAGTTGAAGTCACTTCAAGGCCAACTTGCCTATATACGACATTTTATTTCTAACCTTTCAGGTCACATCCAACCTTTCACCAGATTGATGAAGAAGGGAGTGGAATTTGAGTGGGATGAGCAGTGTCAAGATTCTTTCGACAACATTAAAGAATACTTGCTCAATTCGCCCGTCTTATCAGCATCGATCAAGGGGCGGCCTCTCATCCTCTATGTAGCGATGCAGTCTAACTCATTAGGCGCATTTCTTGCCCAGCATGATGATGAAGGAAAGGAGGTGGCATGCTATTATTTGAGTCTCACCATGCCAGGTGCTGAGCACAATTATTCACCTATTGAAAAGTTGTGTTTGTCCCTTATCTTTGCTTTGAAGAAGCTACAACATTATATGTTATCACATCAGATCCAACTCATTGCAAGAGCGGATCTAGTGAAATACATATTGAGTCAGCTGGTTCTCATGGGGTGACTCGGTAAATGGGCTTTACTCATGACGGAGTATGATATCACCTATGTCCCGCAGAAGGCAGTTAAGAGTCAAGCCTTAGCTGATTTTCTCGCTACACATCCTGTGCCAGACGATTCTCCTTTGGTCATCGACTTGCCTGACGAAGAAGTCTTCACCTCCAACACAATAGAATGGGAGTTGTACTTCGATGGTGCCTCCTGAACTAAATTAGACCATGATGGTATGCAAAGAAGGTGAGTCAAGGTAGGTCTCATGTTCAAGACACCAGAAGGTGAGACAATACATCACTCTTTTTCTCTCCTAAAAGAAGAATGTTCAAATAATGAAGCTAAATATGAGGCACTTTTCTTCAGCTTGTTATTGGCGCTTGCCATGGATATTCATTTTCTCCATTCATTCGGTGATTCTTAGCTCATTGTGCATCAAGTTAATGGCATTTATGAAGTCCAGAAGCCTGAACTGGTGTCATATCATGGAGCAACAAGAAGGATTATGAAGAAATTCAAGCACATTGAAATTTCTCATGTGCCACGAAGCCAAAATGCATCAGCCGATGCTTTGGAAAAACTTGTTGCGGCACTTGTTCTTTCAGATGGAGAGTCCGCGCAAGTCGTCATTGAAGAAAAGTCGTTACTTCCTACGGTTCTGGAAATCATCTAAGGAGAAGTTGAAGTCAACATTGTTGTCACTTCTAATATTGGAGAGGAAGACTAGCGTAAACTCTTTCTTGATTATTTCAATCATGGCATTCTACCAGATGACCCTGTGAAGAGACACTAGCTGCAATGACGACTCCCAACATACAGATACAAAGTGGGGGTTCTATACCGGTGGTCTTTTGATAAATGCTCCTTCGATGTCTTTCCCGAAGAGAAGCCAACAAAGTTCTGCAGGAAGTTCACCAAGGAGTTTGTGATGACCATCAAAGTGGACCAAAAATATACCACAGCATTAAACGTGTTGGTTATTATTGGCTCAACATTATGGCTGATTGTATCAAGGTGGCCAAGTCTTGCCATGATTGTCAAATACATGGTGATATCAAGCATCGACCACCGGTTCCTCTTCACCCCAATGTCTCTTCATGGCCATTCGACACCTGGGGCATTGATGTCATTGGCCCTATTGAGCCTCCTTCATCCAAGGGGCATCGTTTCATTCTCGCGGCGACTGATTATTTCTCCAGGTGGACAGAAGCAATCTCATTGCAAGAAATGAAGTTTGACAACGTCATTAACTTTCTAGAGCGCAACATCCTTTATCGCTTCGGGATACCTCATCGCATCATCTTCGACCATGGAAAAGCTTTCAAGTCACAAAAGATTTATAATTTTGTAGCAAAGTACAAGATCCAGTGGAATTATTCTATCGGATATTATCCTCAAGCCAATAGATTGATTGAAACCTTCAACAAAACATTGGGCATGATCTTGAAGAAAACAGTCAAAAGATACCGAAGAGACTGGCATGATCATCTTTTCGAGGTGTTATGGGCCTATTGCACCATGGTGCATACTCCAACATAGGAAACACCCTATTCCATAGTGTTTGGGTGTGAAGCCGTGTTGCCATTAGAGGTTGAGATTCCCTCATTAAGAATCGCTCTTCAAGAAGAACTCACACATGATGAATAGATTCGGCTTCATTTTCAAGAGTTAGATACCTTGGAGGAGGATCGTCTTCATGCACTTCAAGACATCGAGTTGTACCGTCGAAACATAGTACGGGCATATGACAAGCTTGTCAAGCTGCGTGTTTTCAGGAAAGAAGAATTAGTACTTGTTCTTCGACGCCCCATTGTGGTCACAAGTAAGGTCAAAGGCAAGTTCGAGCCCAAATGGGAAGGACCGTACATCATCGAGCAGGCATATGATGGTGGTGCATATCAAGTCATTGATCAATAGGAAAACCTCCCAAGATCTCCTATCAATGGCAGGTTCCTGAAGAAATACTTTGTGTGATCGTGCCCATGGCATGATCTCCTCACCCCTTCTTGTCTTTCTTTCACCCCTTTGCTTTTGATTAAGTCCTTATTGTGTTAAAAAAAATTTCAAAAATGTTTCCTTTTACGGGTGTCAATACCCAACAATGAAAGGTTTTCCCTGATTTCGTCAAGCCAATTGCATCAGGTTTTGCGGCTGAAGGATTCATGTACTGAGCAAAGAATGAATCAACTTGACTTTGTTTGCAGTAGAATGACCTCCACACAAAGCACATCGTAAGTGTAAAGTATGTGTAATCAAGGGAAGTAGGAAGCCAATTCGTGTCCTATCCGAAGCAACCAGTTCACCATGTACTTTGCTATCCAATGCCTCACTTCAGATTCATGGGGAGATCAAGCCCCTGGAGAAACTAGAGGATGAAGAGTAGGAAAGAGCTACTTGACTCAACACAAGTCATAGTTCAATGTACAGTCACTTTCCACTCCTATGAGGTGTTAACAAGGGTCCTTTTAAAAAAATGTAGCTTGTGGGATTATTTAGTCACTACAAGATGTGGGTTGGCTACTTGTGAAGTCTCAAAACAAAGAAGCATCAAGCAAAGTTTCAAAGTAAAGAAGCAACTCTCAATAGGCAATACCCACAGAAACTGTCGACGATTGGGACTCTAGTCCTTAGTCGAACTTACGTAAATTTAGATGATGAAAAGTGAAGCCGTTCTAAGGTGAAACTCAAGTAAATAAGGTATCTATGCCTAAGGAAGAAAGGAATTTATACAGGTTCGAACCCTCTGATGATGAGTAATAGCTCTACTCCTGTTCGTATTTCTTTATCAATATCAAGGTTTACAAAGGGGAGGATAAGAAGTGCTCTTAGATGAACTAAGAACAATCTCCTATTCTTGGTTACACAGTGTATGATAATCTACTATTTCTATCTCTTAGGTCTGGTTCTCTAGATTTCTCGTCAGATGAGTCGAGTCCCTTTCTATCCCGATGATGCCCCTTTTTATTGTTCGTCGCCGGTCGTCAGTTACGAGATTGAAAGGTCACTGGGAGGCAAATGTGTGCCAGCCATAATGTGCAATTATGCCTGTTTATGATTGCGCCTTTATCTTCTTGATAGTTACTAAAAATTAATTAAGGAAGCTGAAGATATTCATGGCGGCGGTAGTGGTCGAATAAGTTTAACTAATGGGTATGGTCGAATAAGTCTAACCATATCGTCGTTAGATGTTTTTGACTCCTCAATCATTTAGGTCACGTATTAACTACGACCAGGTATAGTTATTCGCTCACTCTCCACAACTTGGGCGACCACGGGAAGGTTTCTTCGTTGACCAGGGTATTTGTGGGTATGTGAGACCATGAACTCCTCGATCTTAGTTTTGTGGGCATCTTGAGACTACGGATCCCGCGATAATACAGGCCGAGATCATAAAATAGGCTATGTCCAGAATATCTTGGACTGTCCTATTGTCTCCCTTTTAGATCCCTGAGACCACAGAGAGGTATGCCAATAATTTAGATCTCATTCTTTAAGCCTTACGACTATAGAATGGCAAAGGTGACTAACTCGAGTTATAATCCTCGTTAGCTAGCCCCCGAATTTGAAATAATAAGTTATATACTTGTCATTTCAAATTCTTAATTATTTAATAGGCATTCCGACATTTCACCTTCTCAATTGCAACTTAGGAGAAAAACTGCTTCGTTTTCCACCGTGTGCCGCTAGTTTCCCAAGAAGAACTTTGGGTGCGGTTGTCAGGCAATTACGAAACCTTTTCTTGCAACTCGAGGTTAAAATTATAAGGCGTCTTTTAAGAACTCGAGGTTGTGGATGTGAACCATCGCTTCTGAGTTCTATAAATACCTAGCCTTTTTGTTCTAAAATTTTCAAGCTTTCTATGATAAGTCTTAGAACCTTTTTTCATCTTCTAACTTTCTTCTTCTCTGTTTCTAGTCCAATGGCAAGCCAAAGCTCTAAACAACCCATTGAAAGTACAGAAGAGGAATTAGCGATAGAAGACAATATTGTGCAGGCATTCCAAAAGGTAATTCTCTTTTGAAGAATCTGCATAAATCTTTTCTCTTGAAAAATGGTTTCCAAAACAATACTTTTTGAGTTTCTTCAGTCACTCGAAGATCGAGATACTTCAAAAAAATGAGTTGGTGATGATATAGGGTCATCAAGTGGATCCTCATCGAAAAGACTAATGAGTTCTGAGGTGTTAGCTGCCACTGGATCTCAAGCTGCAGTGTCCTTTTACCATATCCTTCTGAATCTTCACTTGCTTCTCCTCACTTGCAGTATGTATCTTTCTAACTAAGTCTGGATTGCTAAGTTAGGAATGACTTAAAGTGGGAGTTGGATATCCAAGGGAGGTGGAACTGCTTCTGCTCCAATCTCTTCGGTGGTCCAATTAGCATCTGCTTCCAAGGTAAGTATTTTTACTTTTTTGAACCTTTCTGCATGTGACCTAGATTAATCCCATGATCATATAGGAGGACAAGGCTCTATGGGTCATCGGCGAATAGCTTGCTGAGATCTAGGTTCTTCTGAAGGAGAAGACTACTTTATGCAAGATTCTCAAAGAAGAGAACGAGGAGATTGAGGAGCAGTATATCCGGCAAGGACTCGAACTCAACTCTATGTTCAAGGTCGTTGAGCGCATAAAGGCAAATTGTGACAGGGCTCGTGAGGCCACAAGGCTCGCTCGCTTGGAGAGGAACCTTGCTCGAGAGGAGAAGGACACCTCTAATGCCATTATCATAGGCTATGGTCTCACAATAAAGAATGCCCTTGAAAAACTTAGGACAGTTGCAGACTCACTCGAGGCGGATGTTACTGATCCTAAAAAGGATGATTTATCCCTTGAGTCTTGTATTTTTCTTTCGGATCAGGCTGACTTGTTGGTCACCAGTATCCCTTTTTTTGTAAGGATTGTAAAAAACAATAATAAAGTTATTTCCTTTACATCAAATCTTTTTAGATAAGTTTAATAATATGATCATGTATAATCTGTAATCACTTATTAAAATCTAATTTTATCCCTGCTATCAAAATAAATCATAGGTAAATATCTCTACGAGAGTAAATGATTGCAAGGAAATGCCTTCTGCGACCAAAGCATTCACAGGTAATAAAAAATATATGACATCACAATCTTTGCGACCTCAGAAAATTGAAGCTAAAATGTAATCCTATGATCTGGATGTGATGTAGGTAACGTCTAGCCCCCGAATCAGAAATGTAATGGCCTTTCGGATTTCAAGAGGTCCCAAGCAGAAATTTTGGGTGCACCCATTAGACCCATCATGGAAAACATTAAATGCGAGGGTTTTGTGTAGTGGTTGAAAAGCAACTTACAAACCGAGAGGCTTCAAAAAACCCTCTTCTTGGCAATCACCGCCTCTTCAAGCGTCTCAAAAACTGTCAAAACCCTTCTTTTCCAAGTTCATCTTTTTCTGAGATTGTGAACAAATGGCATCTTGGAATCGATCCATTCACTATGACATGGAGAACTTGGATATCCTAGAGAAAGAAGAGATCTTGCCATTGAGGTCATTGATCTCATGTCAACCCACTAGGAAAGAAGAAATACCAGTCATCAAGGAGAATGAACTGGTGATCTTTGAAGACTTCTCACGCTGCGGATTTTACCTTCCAGAAAGCGAATTCTTTCTTAGTATCCTCAATCATTTAGGGTTGGAACTGATAAATCAGCACCCCAACTCTGTGTTGAGTGTGGCCATTTTTCAGCACTTGTGCGAAACTTTTGTTGGAGTTATGCCAACATTTTCCTCTTTAGCCGTTTTTATTTCTTGGTTTGGTCAAAGAATGCAAATGCTGCTGGATGCATCTATTTTCGATTAAGAGAGAAAAAAGACTACCCAGTTGTTCCTCTCCACGACTCCATCCATGGATGGAACCAGCGATGGTTCTATTTCTTGGCTCCTAAGGAGAGCCATCTCTGGTTCAAAAAGTGTCGGCCAGAAAAAAGCAACGAAAAAGACTCCATTCTTGAACTTGATGAGGAGTTGCAGAGGCAAGCCCAAGCTATTCTCCATCTGGCGCGTGAGGGATTAACTGTGCGGGATGTGACTCAGGACTTTATGAAGAACCAGATCAGTCCACTGAAGAAAAGGGTGCATCCTGCCTGGGAGGTGCGCTCTATGTAGGATGGAACCTTGGACTACAATCAAGGTAAAGGCTCGTTCTTGTAGATCGATATATTGCCTTCAATACGTTTTCGAGCTCATTGTATTTCCCAAACAGTTTTACCTGCTTCTGAGGTCGAGAGGAGAACAGATGCTCTTTTAAAATTATATAATCTGACCATAGAAGGTGAGATGGATGCGCCAAGACCGCAGAGCATGGTCGGTGGCAACGACAACTTAATACAAGACCGTCGAAAGGTAAATTTCTTTTTAGAAAAACTTGTATATGTTTTTCCTTTGAACAACAATAATCGAAGAAAATCATTCTAATTTGTGTAGTTACTCATGGGTCAAGTAATTGGGATGAGCGAACTGGCGATGATACTGGGACTTCTAGGGGTCCTGCATCTAAGAAGTTGAAGAAAACTTCCTCCAAGCCCAAAGACCCATCTTCATCCAAAGTGAAGAATTCAGCCTCCAGCAAAGTTAAGCTGAAAAAGACTATGGGAGCGACTTCGTCTAAAGCTGTTGAACTCAAATCAATGGCTAAAACGGTAAAGGTTTTTTACCCCTCGCATTTCTCCAAGTACAACTGGAAATATGCCTTAGTCGTACAGGAAGAGGGAAGCGAGGAGGAGGAAGATGATATTCCTCTTATTCTGCGGAGAAAAAGATCTATAGAATCTGTAAGGAGAACCTCCAAAAAGATGTTATCTTCGCTGTTGTCTCCCAGAAGTGGGGCATTAAGTTCCCAAATTCATTTGGGAATCAGTTTTAGGAAACAACTTGTTGTCTCTCTAACGAATTTTCTATAGGCATAACTTATACAATCATGAAATGAATGTACAGGTCAAGTCCACCCCCTGCACAATCTGTTGCAATATTAGGAACTGAAGCATCTGTTGCAGAGGGGGTAGTAATTTCTATGATAGAAACTCTTTCCATAGAGAGTACTACAGCTCCATCTGAAGTACTGAATGTTGTTGTGACTACCAAGGAACCTGAAACTATCATTGACAAGGAGGTTCAACGTACTCAATCCTCAAAACCTGTCAATGATGAAGAAACTGAGGTCGCGCCTGTAGCGACCTTGACCATAAGGACAAGTGAATAGGCTGGAACTTCTACTCCCCCTATGGTCGAAAAAATCCTTCCTTCCCCTCATCAGGGAGAAAAGGATCTAGGAACAATGATTCAACTCGCTGATACTCCGCGTCTTGCTCTAGAAGTAAGTCTTCAAATTTCTGAGCAAGCGCAAGAGAATCTAGGATTTGAGGCCTTTCTCAAAGATCTCGTAGAGGTAAGTAAAATCTTCACCCAATGTTTTATTTATTTATTTATTTTGAATAATATCTTCAGATGTTAACCTCCTTGTAGAACTCTGCTCGCCATTTGACCTTGGTGAACTCGCTGATAGAACAATTTAAGGTCGTGCAAGCAAAATGCAACCGCTTAGAACAGTAAGTATCTTGCTCTATTACCAGTCCTCTAAGGGTTGCCGGGTGGCGGACGTGGATCGGTCATAATGTGTGATCAGGAGTGGCTGCACATTTATGAATAATTGCGCATTTACATTCTTGACGGTTACCATATCAGGGACTTATGACATTCCTGGGGAAATAAAGGGCCACAATATCCAAAGGTTATGGTTGAGTAAGCATAACCACTAGGTATAGTCGAATAACCATCGGGTATGGTCAAATAAACATAACCACATAACCGTTGGACCTTTAGACTGTGGTCGGCACATGGGTTCTCGACCAGCCCTTTGTCTCAAAGGTGCTTCCAAGTTTTAATTCACTGATAAGGTACATATAAATAGTATATGTTTGGTCGTGTATTAGCTATGACATTATCTCTATGATCAGGGTGATCATAGGTAAAAGAGTCCATTCGACTATGAACTCTTTTGATGATAAATGTTATGATCATAAGGATTTGTGATCGTAACTATTAAGATTATAGGATAAACATCTGTAAGAGTTGGGCTAAGTCTAGAATATCTTAAACTTCCTTATTATCTCTTCCTATGATGTCCCACAACCACAATATTGAAGGTCACTTAGCTCTCTCTTTCTTGTAGTCCCGTTCGACCACTGAAAGGTATAAGCAAATCTCCGTCAGCTAGCCCCCGAATTTGAAATGACAAGGTTCTAACACAGTAACTCTATCACTTTGAATTCTAACACAGTTACTGTGTCACTTCATATTTCCACACAACACAAGAAGAAACTTTGGGTGCGGTTGCTAGGCTATCATGACATGCATTGAAAAGATCTCAAGGGTTTTCACTACGTCCCAAGAAGAAACTTTGGGTGCGGTTGCCAACCAACCATTGAAAAGATCTCAAGGGCTTTCGCTGCGTCCCTAGGCCGGGAACTCGAAGCGTCACCTTTGGGACTCTATAAATAGTTAGCCTCCATGTTCCAGAGTCCTCAAGTTTCCTCAGAGTTTCTAAGTTTCAGACTCTTCATCTTCTAACCTTCCCTTTTCTTCTCTGTTTTCATTTCAATGGCATCCCAGATCCCAGAGCAACTTATTGAAGATGAAGAAGAAAATCTAGCTGTAGAAGGCAATGTCGAGGCAGTGAAACCACAGGATATCAATGTTGATGATGTTGCACAGTTGTTTCAAAAGGTAATTCTCTTTTGGGAGATCTATACAAGTCTTTCCTTGAGCAAAGGTTTCCAAAGCATTTTGGTTTTTGCAGTTGCTCGAATGTCCAATAGCTTCAAAGAAGTGAGCCGATAATGATGCTGGATCATCTGGTGGATCCTCATCAAAGAAACTAATTAATACCTCTTCCCTGGCTGCACAAAGTGATTATATCTTGTTGGAAGAGGCTGCGAGTCCACAGCCATCAGCTGTTCAACGTTCATCCAGGGCCAGACGAATTGCTCCTCATTGCTTGAGGTATACATCTGTCTTTTCTCTAAGTTGAGCCTTTTAGTTAGGAATGAATTATCAATCATGAATTGGATGTATAGGACAAACTGGAACACTTCCTTCAAAGCCTCACCAACTGTGGTCGAGAAGGAGGCCGATGTCACAGAAGGAGTAGTGAACGTCCCAAACCCTTCTGTGGTCCAATCAGCATCTGTCTCCAAGGTAAGATTCTTACTCTTCAAATTTTTTTTGCATACGACTAGAAATTATATCATGGTCGTATAGGGAGATGAAGCTGGGAGGGTGATCAGCGAAAAGCTTGCTGAGACCCTAGAATCCCTAAAGGAGAAGACTGCATTATGCAACTTCCTTCAAGGGGAAATGGAGTGCCTCAAGGAGAACTTCATCAGGTGAGGACACGACCTCAAAACTCTCCACAAAATCCTCGACCACTACAAGGCGGCCAGCGAGAGGGCTCGAGAGACTACGAAGCTTGCTCAAGAAGCCGAGAAACTTGTCCGCGATGAGAAGGACGCCTTGGATACAATTATCAAAGGCTGTAGTCTCAATGAGAGGGATACCCTTGAAAAACTAAGGGTGGTTGCAGACTCTCTTGATGCTGATGTTGTTAATCTTGAGAAGGATTAACTTATCTCTTAAAGAGTCTTGCATTTTGGTTGTGGCTCAAGCTGACTCGCTAGTCACCAATATCCCAAAATTTGCAATGAGGTACAAGGGGAGGCTAAAAACTGATATTGGTGCCATAGTCTTTGCCATCCTCTGCAAGCTTAGGCATCACCACGGTTCAAATTTAGATCTAAATCCAGTGGTGGAAAATGCGGTTTTTGATACGAGGATCAACTGAACACAACTAGGGCCGAGGTCAAGTTGTTAGTAGACAAATTGTTCTATGACCTCGACCTTGCCTGATGTATTCTCCCTCATTGTAAATTTTGTAAATTTGACAATGGAAATGGAAATATTTTGCTCTATCAGAGTCTTTGTACCTTGCAAATACACATGATTAGCAGAAAATAGATGATAAAAAATGAAAAAGGAATAATAATGAAATGCAAAGTACTTATCCTTTTTGACTTAATGCTATAGTTAAATCCGCCTAGCCCCCTCTTGTGATCATTGATACCGAAGTCATAGTATTGTGGTCGCAAGGTAAGTAATCTGATCTAAGAAGGCCAAGGCTTGAATGATCACTTATACCGAAGTTGTAGTATATAAACATACAAGTAAGTTCTTATGTGTTAAGAAATGGCTTAGAAAGAGATGTCTTAACTAGATGCGATCATAAAGTCATTGGGATAAACGGCTTAATACAAAATGTAAAAGCTTTTTGCTAACTGACAGCCACTCAGATGATCAGAAACATGCTAGTAAGTCCCTTATTAATTAAGAAAGGCTTACAAAGAGATGTCTTATTTAGATGAGACCATGAGATCGGCCAGTGAATCCACTTGAACATCGTAGTAAGTCATTTTATCATGACTAGCCCCAAGGTGTGACCCGAGAAAAAGGTAAGGCTAAAACTAGAGATGCAACCGCAACATAAAGTGAAAAGGAAAATATTGAATTTATATAAAATTATGATGGAAATGGAAAAACTTATACAAAGAACTTACACAGCTGGTTGATGTTCCATGTGTTTGATAAAATTCTTCCATCTTTCATTGCTAATCGAGCAGATCCTGGTCATGGTATTGAAACTACAGTGTAGGGACCTTCCCACAAGGGAGAATTTATTGCGATTAGACTAGTTTTGGATTTTTCTTAAAATCAAGTCTCCCACGTGAAGGCTACATGGTCGTACCCTTTTACTATGATATTTACGTAGAGCCTATAAATATGTCGTTGATCGAATGAGTGCTCAATTGCGCTTTTCTTCGAGAAGAGCAAATTCATCTTCGCGGGTTTCACTTTGATTTATAGTATCTAAGTGATCCACACGAGGAGAACCGACTTGGATTTCAATTGGTAGCATGGTTTCTACACCATAAACCAGTTGGAAAGGCGTCTAGCCTGTAGCTCTACTAGTCGTAGTATGTAATGCCCATAGAACGGAGTAGAGTTTGTCTACCCAAACCCCCGAGTGTAGTTTAAGGCGATCGAAAACACATTTCTTGACCCCTTGTATTATCTGCCCGTTGGCACGTTCGACTGCACCATTGCTCTGTGGATGAGCAACGGATACGAAACAGATTTTGGTCCCAATGTCATCGCAATAGTCTAGAAAAAGACCACTAACAAACTGGGATCCGTTATCTGCGATGAGACGACTTGGAACGCCAAATCGTGCCACAATGTTCTTATGAAGGAACTTTTTCGCCACTGCGGCGGTAATGGTTCGAACTGGTTCAACTTCGATCCATTTAGTAAACGTATCAATGGCTACGAACAGAAACCTATATCCATTGACAGTTTGGGGCATTGGACCCAGAATATCTATTCTCCATGTGGCAAACGGCCAAGTTAAAGGAATAGTTTGTAATGCATATGCTGGCTGGTGAACCTACCAAGCATGGAATTGACATTGTGGGCAAGTCTTAACCAATTGTATAGCATCTTTGATTACTGTAGGCCAGTAATAACCCTGTCGAAAAGTTTTTCCAACCAGTGTTCTATAGGAAGCGTGCGCACCGCACATGCCTTCGTGAATTTCTCGCAGAAGGAATTTTCCATCTTCTTGAGGTATACAACGCATAAGGACTCCTTGAGCACCTTTTTTGTACATGGTACCTTCGACCAGTCTATACATTCATGCTTTTCTAACTAACCGATCGCTTTCAGTTTTGTCCTTGATCAAGGTCCCATGTGCAAGATAGATTCTCAATGGATAAATCCAATCTGCTTCATGCTCGAGGGCGGCGACGTTAGTCATCGCCTCTGGTGCCTCTGCAATGGTCCCGATTGAGGACTTTTTTAAGTGCTCGATGAACACTCCTGCCGGGGGGGATGCTTGTAAGGAACCAATCTTTTGACAATTGGTCTGCAAGAATATTGTCTCTTCGCAGAACGAATTAGACTTCAAAAGTTCTGAAGTATTTTTCCAATTTCCTCACTTCATCTAGGTAATGAGCTATTGTCTCATCGGAGGTCCTGTACTCCTTGTTTACCTGGTTTACGACTAGTTGTGAGTCTCCCCTCACCATTAGCTAATGGACTCAAAGGGATTTGGCAGCTTGAAGCCCGGCTAAAAGACCTTCATACTCTACTGCATTATTTGTAGCAACAAAGTGTAATTGTACAACATACTGGAACTGGTTGCTCTAGGGCGTAATTAAGACCGCTCTAGCCCCCGAGTTTGAAAAACTCCGAGAGCCATCAAAATACATCGTCTAGTGGTCGGTATTTTCCAAATCTACAAACGATCTTGTTCATGTGGCTCGGGATTAGTCCATTCGACCACGAAATCTACAAGAATTTGATATTTGATTGCTACTCGAGCAGTGAAATGGAAATCAAACGCTCCAAACTCCACCGCCCACTTCGCAACTTGACCTGTTGCTTCCGAGTTACAGACTATATTCCCTAAAGGAAAGGACGAAGGCACAGTAATCTTGTGCGCTTGAAAGTAATGTCGTAACTTTCTTGAAGCCATTAAGAGGGCATAAAGTAACTTTTGGACCTCAGGGTAATGCTCCTTTGGTCCATTTAGTACTTCGCTTATATAGTAGACTGGTCGTTGCACACCTTTCCTCTCTGCGATCAGAACAACGCTAACCGCATGAGGAGTAGCAGCCAAGTAGACGAGTAATGATTCTCCATCAATAGGGGAAACTAGCACCAGAGCACTGGTGAGATATGCTTTAAACTCCTGAAAGGCTTTATCAGCTTCATCCGACCACTGAAAACCATTGTGCTTTTGTAGAACCTTAAAGAAAGGTAATCCACTTTCGCCTAACCTTGAAATGAAACGACTTAAAGCCGCCATTCTACTGGTTAGTCTCTGTACCTCCTTCATGGTCGAAGGAGGTCGCATTTGCTCAATGGCCTGAATTTTTTCAAAATTAACCTCAACGCCCTTCGAACAAATAAGAAAACCCAAGAGTTTACCCGAAGAAACTCTAAAAGAGCACTTTTTAGGATTCAACTTGATTCCATTTTTATTCAAGTTATAGAAAGTTTCAGCTAAATCATCTACATGACTAGAACTTTTCAAGCTCTTTACAACCAAATCATCAACGTAGGCTTCTAAATTATGCCCTAATTGAGGTTGAAAGGTCTTTTACATCAAGCACTGGGACGTGGAACCAATATTCTTGAGCCCAAATGGCATTCTGACTTAGCAGTAAGTGCCAAATGGTGTGATGAAGGCAGTTTTCTCTTCATCTACTTCTGCCATGCTAATTTGATGATACCCTGAGTATGCATCCAGGAAGCTCATCAGTTCACAACCCGTTGTTGAATTGACCAACTCATCAATGTGGGGAAGGGGAAAATCATCCTTCTGGCAGGCACTATTAAGACTGGTGTAATCGACGCACATGCACCACTTACCATTAGATTTCAGGACCATGACCAGGTTTACGAACCATTCTGGATGGTCAACCTCACGAATGAAGCCAGCTTCCTGGAGTTTATCCAACTCTGAACGAATAGCTTCTCTCCAATCAGGGGCAAAGCGTCTGAGCTTTTGCTTTATTGGTCGTTATCCAGGCTAAATAGCTAACCTATGCTCGATCACTTCCCTTGGGACTCCTATCATGTTGGATGGTTTCCACACAAACACATCTGCATTAGCTCGGAGGAAAGTGATGAGCGCAAGTTCCTATTTGTCATCCAGTCCTGACCTCATCTAAATAGTTCTGGATTGGTCGTCTGGGAATAAAGGAACTTGTTTGAGTTTTTCATCTGGTCGTGGATTTACCTTGATCACTTCTAATTCTTTGATCGTAGCCTTATTATCTCGAAGGGGAAGCTGATCGACCAATTTCAAGGATATTGGATCACAAGTAAGGGCCGTGCTTTGACTGCCTCTAACTATGATCCCACCTTTTGGTCCCGGTATCTTAACGCACTAATAAGCATAATGTGTTGCTACCATAAATTTAGCAAGCGAAGGTCGACCAAGTATTGCATTATATGTCGAATCACAATCGATTACATCAAAAGTAATCAATTATGTTTGGAAATTCTTTGGTTCCCCAAGTGTTACCGGCAGCACCACTTGTCCGATAGGAGTCATCGAAGGACCAGGAATAATCCCATGAAATGGATGCACCACAGGTTTAATTCTTGAACGAGAGATTTGCATCTCATCAAGAGCTCTTACAAGGAGCAGGTCGAGAGAACTTCCTCCATCAACTAGAACTTGTCCCACTTTTGCATTGCTAATTGTGGGCGATATCACCAAAGCAAGTCACCGTGGTCGTGAGAGTCCTTTGGGGCAGTCATCCCAGCTGAAGGTCAGGGAAGTCTCCGACCAGCGGGGGAATTGAGGTTCTCCTAGAAAAACCTCAACATTATTCACCTCTCAGCAAATAGAGTTAAATTGATGCTTAGAGAAATAAGACAAAGAACCACCAAAAATAACATTAACACGATTATTTGGTACCTGGTATGGCATGTCCTCATCTTCGTCTGCGTCTTTGCTCTCACTGGGTTTCCCTTTTTCTGGTAATGTAGGCATAGGGGCTTTACCATGGTAAAATACCTCCATGCGCTTCAACCAATTGCGGAAATTCTGGAGGTCGTGTCCTGGAGCTTGATGCAGCAGACACCACTTCTTGTTTCCCTGTGAGCCATTTTGCTTCCCTACATGGTCGCTAGAGCTTCCACCAAAAGAAGGCTGGTTAATCTTAAATGGAACATTGTTACCTTTGTTTTGTGGTCGCTTTTCCAGGTTTGCGACCTCTCGATGTTGATCAATTCCATCTTTCTTCGATCTCTTATTCTTCCCACCCCCAGATAGCCCAGACTTCTTGCCAAAACTATCCTTCTTGTTTGTGATAAGACTAGGTTGAGGGGGTAAATCACCCTTATCCACCATCTTATTCCATTCCAGCCTCGGCTACATCAGAATATCAATCAACCATGTTGAAAAGTTCTGACACTAATCGTGATGGGTGGATGTTTAAGTCCTCCGTAAATCTTCAGTATGGAACGCGTGTTTAAAGGCTCTAATAACTGAACTGTCAAAGATATTGTGAATAGTATTTCTTACTCCCACAAATCTCTTAACGAATTGCCGAAGGGTTTCGGTCGAAGTCTAACGAAGGCGATGAAGAGCATCCTCCTTGCCAGGCTTCTCATAAAAATTCTGGAAATTGTTGAGAATGGCATCACACAACATTTCCCAATTGTAGATCGATCCTTCTGGTTGGTTGAACAACCAGGTCCGAGCTGGACCTTCAAGGACCATAGGCAAATAATTTGCCATTACTTGTTCATTTTCTCCCGCTGCCTAGATGGCAATAACATAAATCTAGAAGAACTCAGATGGATTTTGGGTTCCATCAAACCATTCGATCATGCCAGGTTTAAACTTGTTTGGCCAGACCACTGCTCATAATCCAGGAGAAAAAGCTTTACAGCCCACTTAAGAAGTTTGTGGTTGCGGGAAGAAGTGGCATGAGGGTCTTCTTGTCGTGGCCCCAAACGTTAATGCGTCAGACAACGAGTATGACCGCAGGAATAATCAGTCCTCCAGATCTTATTGTCTCCACGACGGTCTGATACCGATCTGGCATGAGTACGCCCCCTCTGGTTATGATGATCGCTACTCCCTTCCCAGGGATAGGTTATTGACCACGATGATGCGGTAGGAGTTACATCTAATGCAACTCCATCGAGGTTTTCTGTAAGAACTCTTGCAAATGTCACCCCGTCATCATTAGTAAAACCAGTAGGAGGGTTGCGAAGTGCCTCCGCAATCACACGGATGCGATCTTGAGTACTCCTTTGGGGAGCCAAAGGTGTTCTAGCCATGATCGCCTCAGTCATTGGCAAACATTCTGGATTTGTAAGCGGCGTCTGACCGCGCTTACATCCACCAAAATGTCATTTGCGAGATGTCGCAACCAGTGGTGTCTTGTAAAAGTCATGCAAGGCGTAAAGTTTCCTCTGTGGCCTTATGAACTTCTACCCGCTGTTCGCGAGCCTCATCCTCTTGTCGTTTGCAGTCTGCCTCCTCCCTAGCAAGATATTGCTCAGGAGTTTCCTTAGAAAGTCCAACAACTTCCCAGAGAAGTGAGACCTCAAATAGAGAAAACATATCCTCCTCGTCCGAGTCGCGCTCAAAGTCAAAGATAGGATAAAGGTTATCTGGAGCAGAATCTTCCAGACCCAATGCACAATGATTGTTGGATTTAACCATCTTTGATGTTGAAACATCAGGATCCTCAACACCTGCCTTAGTCAAGGTGATGGGTTGTGGCACATACTCACCTTCGGACGTGGTAGGACTCACTGAAGATGAGTGAATTATTTGCTCTGATTCCACGTCGATGACTAGGTCCGGGGAAAGATTCTCCTCAGAACAAGGCTCTGAGGCGACATCGTCTTCTTCCATTAGAAGAGTGTCATCATCCATGTCAATGTTGATGCAATCCTCGAGATCAAAATCATTCTCAGAATCATGCAGACAAGACATGATGATCTATAGATTTGATAACCTCAGGTGATGAAGAAGAATGCTTTGACGGAGCCCAACGGTGGGTGCTAATTGTTGACGATTGGAACAAGGTTCCAAGCCGAACTTACACGAAATTTAATAGTAACGTAGGGAAGCACTTCTAACAATCACCCAGAGGAAATACCATAAATATAGATGCACTGGAGACACAGGAATATACAAGTTCGGGCACTCAGAGGTTAAGTAATAGCCCTACTCCTGTTGTGATTTCACTAAGAGTGTAAAGGATTACAGAGAAGAATAAGAGTTGTTCTTGAATGGACTAAAAACTTCTCTCCTATTCTCTATCGACCTCTATTCGTCGTCATACCCCCTTTCACACTCTAGAACCTCTCTCCTTTTATAGCTTGTCGAAGGTTGTTGGTTACAAAATTGAAGGGTCGTCGGGTGGTGGATGTACACCGGTCATAATGTGTGATTATGAGTGGCTGCACATTAATGAATAATTGCGCATTTACATTCTTGACGGTTACCATATCAGGGACTATGACATTGTTGGGGAAATAAAGGGTCACAATATCCAAAGGTTATGGTCAAATAAGCATAACCACCAGGTATGGTCGAATAACCATCGGGTATGGTCGAATAGACATAACCACATAACCTTCGGACCTTTGGACTATGGTCGGCACATGGGTTCTCGACCAGCCCTTTGTCTCAAAGGTGCTTCTAGATTTTGGTTCACCAACAAGGTACATATAAATAATATACGTTTGGTTGTGTATTGACTATGACCTTATCTCTATGATCAGGGTGCTCATAGGTAACAGAGTCCATTCGACTATGAACTCTTTTGATGATAAGTGTTACGATCATAAGGATTTTTTATTATAACTATTAAGATTACAGGAAAAACATCTGTAAGGGTTGGGTTAAGTGTAGAATATCTTAGACTTTCTTATTATCTCTTCCTATGATGTCCCACGACCACGGTATTGAAGGTTACTTAGCTCTCTCTTTCTTGTAGTCCCATTCGACCACTGAAAGGTATAAGCGAATCTCCGTCAGAGCTGTCTCAGACAAAGGAGCTGCGACAAATTTGGGCTCAATATGTGATCGATGAAGTGGCTATCAACAATCAGTCATGACTTTTGTAATATACATTGAATGTGTGAATTGGTGTATTTGTGTATTTGTATTGGTGTATTTGTGAATAAATTCAATCTATTGAATGTGCGAATAAATTTAATCTGTGTATTTTGTTTCTCTGTATTGGTGTATTTGTGAATGTACCTTTTTTGTATCTGTAGTTTCTTGTAACAGTTATACAGCACAGATAGTTAGAAGAGAACAATTATTCTAACAGTTCATTCATCTCTACAGTTAGGATAACTTACTATATTCTAACAATTATGATTAAGAACCGATAGAATAATATAACAGATTCTAATGGTTACTAATTACGAATCGATAGAATATAATAATCTATTCTAACAGTTCAATAATAAGAACCGTTAGAATATAGTATGATATTCTAACGGTTATTAAGAACGAACCTTAGAATATAATAAGCTGTTCTAATGGTTCACTAATAAGAACCGTTAGAATATATTTGTTCTACTGACGGTTTCGAACTATTAGAGTAGTGCTAGATTTGTTCTATCGTGCCAATCCCTAGCGGTCGGAGAACCATTAGCACAGATGTTTTGAAACCATTAGTACTCCGCATTTCTATAGTAGTGCTAAAAGCTTGTCGTGTGCATTGGTGCTAGCACACCATCATATGGCGTTCCATTCTGGAACGTGTGGATACCGATAGAGGCACTGCTGTAATTGCTGCGCTGATCAGGATGATCCACGAGCGGTCACTATCATCTACTTCCGCTGATCAGGACGATCCGCTAGTGTTTGATGTGCACATTCGATCACTTCACCAAATCTCCTTCCGCTGTTGGTAATAATTTAATCTATGGTCTATTACTTGCAGCCTTCGAGTAAAAATTTTTGAAATTCTACTATTGTAGCTTACTTGGTTTCCAACACATAGATGGTGGTAGTTGCAATAATATTACTAGTACTGAGATGATTACTAAGCTTCATTTAAAGACATGGAGACACCCTCATCCCTACAAGATGCAATGGCTAAGTGATTGTGGTGAGTTAAAGGTAAATCAAATAGTGAGAATTCCCTTTCAAATTGGTAGATACATTGATGAAGTTGTGTATGATATTGTGCCTATGCAAGTATATCACTTGCTGTTAGGTAGGCCTTTGCAATTTGATCATAACACAATGCACAATGGTAGGACTAACAAGTATACATTTAAACACAAGGGCAACACTTCCTACTGTTTCATCTCAAAAAAAAACACAAGGGCAACACTTTTTTTTAAACCCTTTATCACCTTAGGAAATTGCTGCAGATGAGTTAAAAAAAAGAGAACCAGAGAGCACCAGATTGCAACCCCAAGGAGGACAGCTCCCAATTCCTTCTAAAAAGGAAGATACAACCAACAAACATAAGGAAGAAAAAGGGAGAAAGGATAGACAAGTTTTGTAGTCCAAATCAATATGTTCAAATAATCCAGAACAAGCTTTCTTTGTTCTTCTTTTTAAAGAGTATTTAAATGCATCCATTCAATTTGATTCACTGCCTAAACCCAATTGCTAATCTTTTGCAGACATTCAAGGATGTTTTCCCAGAAGAGATACCTACTAGTTTGCCCCTTTTGAGAGGGATTGAGCACCAAATTGATCTCATACCAAGTGCTGCAATTCCCAACATACCAGCTTATAGGACCAATCCAAAAGAAACCAAAGAAATAAAAAATCAGGAGAAGATTATCCTTATCGGGAGATAAGGAGAACCAATGCAAATCTCTATAGAGTTCATCTAATCAGTGAGTATAACATGTACAAAAGATTCTATATTTCTAAATTTTGTGTTTCTTGCATTATAGGTAGTCCAGATTCAAGGACAACTCTTTTTCAATATGGGGAGAATGTTGTGAACCTTGTTTCCCTTGAACCAAAACAAGTGCAACAACATGCCATAATGGAGTACAAACTATCAAGGGCATTTAAAGATGTGATCAATCAACTAATGTTGCTATGGAAGCTAATCAAGATCCTAACTCCTATCCAAATTGTGGTTGGAAACAAAGTTGGTCAATCTGAGTCAGATATGAATCCGAACTTGGGTAGGGTTTGTATTCCCTGCATGAAATCAATTCAATCTATTGTTCAAATTGTAGCATCAAATCCTAATCTGAGTTGGACTAAAAGATTTGAATCGAGTTGCTGTTGGAAACTAAAGTACAAGTGCAACACGAAGAGAATTAGGATTCGAATTTATCAAGAATAGTAATCCAAGTACCTAGCACGAGTACTGTTCACATGAATGGTATCAGTGTACTGTTCACATGAATAGTAATCCAAAATATGCATATTTAGAAATACTTCATATTTAGTATTAGAGATGTTTATGAATACTTTAATACATGTTTTTAAGTAGCATTCGGCTATATCCTAAACAAACCACATGCTATAAAACCTTTGTAAGTGCACCATGTTAAGCACCCTGAATTTTATTACAATTAATTCTACTCATTTCTTCGGCTGAGATTTTGCAAGTGTTCTTGCTAAAGTTCTATGCTCTTAAGGTAAGAGTGGATCTGTTGATCCCACTTTTAATTTCTCTTAAGAATTGTTCTTGATTAGGTTTAAAGGATCTTTACAAGCCATGCTTTAGTATATTGATGCTTGGCTGGATTTGTGATCATCTTGACACAAGTTTAGTTGATCCCTTTGTTAGGTTGCAAGCTTATTTATCATGTTCTTTGTTTTATTTGATTTGACATGGTTTAATCTTGTTCTTTGCAAGATTGCTGCCTTGAAAGATCAGGGAAAACACTAGATCTCTTGCTGGTCAAGTAGAATCAATCTATTTCCCACTAGGGTTCATATCAGAAAATATATTCATCCTTCTTCACTACAACATGGTAGGGCAGTGTAAGCTGTAAGACAGCTGGGAAAAACTTTTTTTACCAACGGTCCTGCAAATGAAAATATAATTTTGATTTTTCACCGATGTTTCAGCTGAGAAAGTTATTATTTTTAGCAGATCTACTGCTATAAATAAATAATATATAGCAAGCTATAGATGAGTTTGAAAAAAGATATATAGGATCTATGGAACAACTGAAAATATTTTTTACGCTGGGAAAACTTTTTTTTTACCATCGGTCCTGCAAGTGAAAAGTTATTATTTTTAACAGATCTACCACAAGAATAAATAATATATATTTTTTGGCGCAAAACTGAAAATTTCCAGAATAATAATAATAGATTTCTTATTTTGAGAGGGAAATTTTCAGAGAAAAGTAACAGAAAAATTTTGGGCAGATTTATTTTTTGCGCCAAATATCTCCTGCTCCTGATCTGCGCCTCTCCCATCAATATATACTAATATATCAAATGCTTCGATCCCTCCCCACAAAAATCTCCTGATCACTGCGCCTCTCCCCCACCGCCGACCGACACCCCCACCTCTCTCCTACCGATCCCCTACCGCACCCACCTCTCTCCCACCGATCCCCCACCAATTCCCCACCGAACCCCCACTTCAAAACCCTAGCGGCAATGGCGTGCAGTGGAGGGAGAGACGGAGCGGCAGCAGTGGAGGGCGGAGGTGGAGCAGCCAAGCAAGAGGTTGGCGCAGTGCGGCAGATCTGCAAGTCCGGCGCAACACGACAGATTGGTTAGCCTGTTGTAGGCGCACAACAAAGGGGCTTGGCGAGGGGTCGAGGCCGGCGGCCCAGCGTGACAGAGGGGCCAATGAGGTCCAGTGCGACAAAGGGCAAAAGGGGCGAGGGCTGGTGCCACGGCCACTCACGGGCGGTGGTGGACTTGTTCTATAGCCGTGTCATGCCCGATGACTATTTCCTCATCAGTGCAAGCAAAGGTGCATGATCCATTCTACCTTGTCCTCTCGTGGCTTGGTCCTATTACAGTTTATTGTTAATTTGATGCATGTTGTGCACTGCAATTTGTATAATTTCAGTACTTGAATTTAATAGTGTAGCAACACAAAATATATAGAGCTATCTTCTCAAATTTTTAGAGATCTTTTCTTATTGTTTTCTTAACCTACTTTGGCACATACCCTCCAGTTTAGATATCAAATCAACACAAAAAAAAACTCAAATAAACTAGAGAAAATAGGAGGATAATTAATTTATATTCTATAAGCTATCAATCTTCAAAGAAAAAAAAAGACAAATTCTGTTAAAAAGTAGATAGTAAAGGAAAGGGAGAAAAACAAAACAGAAATCACACCAAATTTCACATTTTTGTTTGTCCTTGTAAGATAGGAATATTTGAAATTGCATGAGTTATCATATCACCCAGGAGACTAGCATCCTAGATTTTTTTTGTTTTTTGAGAATTTTTGTATTGATTTGTGCTCAACCAACTCATGTGCATGGTGTGCCAAAATAGGAGGTTTGCATTGGATATGCCTTCTGAAGTGACATATCTATCCATCTCATCTATCTAACAAAAACAAGCTCTGCAAATTTGCCTAGTATTGAAAAGTACTAGCTGATGATTACAAGATTGTTATATGTATTGATGTCTTTTGGGGGGAAATAGGTCTGCATGACTCTACACCAAGTTGGGTAGAGGGCGTGTTTCAGAAGCTTAAGTTCTAATAAAAAGTAGCTTCGGCTTAGTATTTTTGAGCAGTAGTTTTTTTAAACAGCTTAAAAATTGTTGCACAAACTTTGTTTTTAGAAGTTTATAGAATTTGAAAAAAAAAATATCTTTTTCTCTTGAGTTCTCTACCACCATGAGGGCATACTATTTAGGATGTGGGTTTGACATTTGCATATCTAGTTATACAACTATCTACATTGTCTATTTGCCTCGAAATGCATGCCTCACGAAAAAGGATAGGTAAAATCATTGGGGGTAAAATAATACACAACGCAGGTCCAATAAGTGGGCTTTGGGACCTATGTAAAATTTCCCTCCCAGTCTGTTGCAATATACATTTCAAATTAGCTTAATTGTATCAAACTATATTGAGTGAACATCATCTAGCAATACTTTAGTGACAAGTATTCTTTCAATAATAAAAGAGAGAATGTATTAAAAATAAGGACATGCAAGTCTAGCTAAGTCTTTCTACATATGTTCGCAAATATCTATTATTATAGTTTTTTTGTTTTGTTTCAAGATACATGTTATTATATATTTTAAAAATAAATTTGTACTCCATTTAATTTCTCTTAATACATGTAATGGTCGCTTGTTCAATGCTACTAACTATGATTTCATTAATTAGTACTTTTGCAACAATGATAGAGAGAATGAGCAAATGCAAGTATATGGGGAAATTATTTGTTCCTATGCATAGTAGCTACTACATACATAACAAGTTTATGTGTTTTAAAGTAGTCAAAAATTCTATAAAAAATTAGTTAATATTGAAGGTGGCATATTATAAAACCCTACAAAATTTAATGCTAAAAGACGACTACTTATGAGAGAAAAACAAACATACAAACATATATATTAGTCTGAATTTTTTTTAGTTTCTCCTACATATGATCTTGTTTACACATAAAATTTTATGAGATTTCATAATATAGTTTCCTCTATGTCTTCTTTTTTTAATAAAATAAATTTGAGAACTTGGAAAACCATTAACTTGTTACATATAGTAGCTTCTACGCATTGTAACAAATCCATTTCACCATATATAATCATAGCAACGCAGTTCAAGTTGAACTCAAACTTGCATCCACTCAACCTTGTCTTGGGATGGGGCGGAGCATCCCGGGTTGAGTCAGGTTTTCTTTAATTGAGGCAGGTATAGGCCAAACTAAAAACAATACCATAAACAAAGAGATTGGGTACAATAGTAGTAGCGATTGGCTAGATTCACACAAACAAGATACATCCTGTTTTTGCTAGGTACCAGGAAGTATCTCCAAACCTAAAACTTCACATATTATAGACCAAAAGAAAAACTTTTAATAAGGAAAATAGAAACATCCTCCAGGAGGGGGACGTTTCAACACTTTTAGCCTTTCCATTCTGCTGTAGTATGCTTCATCAACTTTGCCATATTGTCTCCCTCATCTGGATATTGGAGCTCTAGCCAAGAATAGAAAAGTGTACATGCATTATACAACAATTTTTCACATGGAGTATGTTTGTTTCCTGAAATATTTAGCCATTTCACATGGATGTTTTGTTTATTACTTCGCTTTGTTAAAATTAATTCATAAGCCAGTGGTGTTTCAAAACAGAAAAGAATCCACTTCAAAGTTATAATCATCTCCAAATTGTACTCAACAGGAGCAAGGTGTCATCCGCATATTGCAAATTTAACACACTACCATCTATAGTTCTTTGCCCTAGTCCCTCCCGCGAGCCTTTTTTCTTTTGCATGACTAAAAAATTGTGCTTAATCCATCAGGAGGGGTGAAAGGGATCCTGAAAAATATGTATCTTCTGTTGTGAAATAAAGTGATGTAGCTTCAACATCTTGCTCTCACTTGTATATTATGCTCAAATTTGTGCTCCATGTTCCTCTTTTTCTAATCAAATTATATGTGTAGTACATTTTGAGCATGGTTCTTGCATATCCTTGTTTCAAATAAATCTATTCTGTGATATGCATCTTTTGTTTTTCATAATAAAAAGGCATATCTTTCTTTAGACTCAGACTGTTAGATTAGAAACTAAAGATCTAGATCAATACATGTGAAATTGTATGTACAATACACTTAGAATATAGTTCTTGCTGATCTCTATTTCAAATAGTTCTATTCTAAGATCTGTATCTTTTGCCTTTCAGAACAAAAAGATAGATGCCTTTTCCTTGGGTTTGTGTTGTTGGATTAGAGGGTTTGCGTTGTTGGATGATGTGGGACATTAGATAGCCATCCATAATTGATTCCTCAAGCATACCCATTCTTTTTATTTTGCTGAGTTGTGCCATTGGTGATAATGGTAGTTGAGGAGAGCAAAACCAACTTAGGCTGGGCTTGTGTTTACACATAAAATTGACTGCATAATTGAACCACCAACAGCTCCAGTTTTGGGTGTGTGCTATGATGCACTAACCTCTGTATCTCATTCTTTGGTTAAAATCTATTTGTTTTATGTGTCCTATTATCTGTACTTCCTTTTCAAGATTGTCCCTATCATTTATAAAATGATTTGTAACATCATGTTCTTTTTGTGAATAATAAATATATATTGCAATTCTTTCCCTTTTGTTTAATGTGATGTTAAGATTCTAATAAGTTGTTGAACCATGTCCAAATTTCCTCCATTATGCTATGGATTTCTTGTAGGAAAACATTTTATTCTTTTAAACAAAATCCATTCTCAATTTGCCTCCCCCTCCAGCATCCTTAGCGTCATCACCGCCAAATCCTCTAACCCCGTGTGCATGTTGGCCTCCACCTTTGCCCTACACAACACAGTGCTAGTAACCCCTCTACCCTCCCCAGTGTGCATGTTGTGGCCTTCCCCTTGCATTTCCAGCACTCCCCGACCCACCTTTGGGCTTATCTTCTATGTCGCCTTTGCTTCGACACATCTAGCCTCCCATCCCACCACACAATCCTCGACCTCCTCAATGAAACCACACCACCACATCAGCCAATCGAGTCACCATGATACCTCTAACCACACCTCCCCTACCTTATGTTCTTTAATCTTAAATTGCATTTGCATTTTTTTTTGTCTTGGAAGTTGTTTCGTCAATCTATTTTTTGTTTGCATAATTTTATATTTCATAGATTGGACTTCCAACTTGGAAATTGTTGCTACTAGGTTTCATCTTTGGAAAAATCAATTGCAATCAAGTAATATTATTATTTTTGCAGCTGTATGATTCTTGTTTGTGCTATTTGTATATAAATAAGGAGTTTGTCTACTAGTTGCTGTAGATTCTTTGAAAAGTATAGATAACTATTTAGAGAGAGGAGTTAACTAGTGGCTATTGTGCAAAGATTTTAGTTCATTTGGAGTAATATAGAATTGTCATGAGCTAGTGATTTAGAAGTGATTTAGATATGATATATAGGGATTCAAATTGTAACTTCAAATTTTTTTTAACTGGCTATTGTACAAAAATTTTAGTTTATTTGAAGTAATATAGTATCAATAAGAGCTAGTGATTTAGATATGATATTTACGAATTCAAATTGTAACACCAAATTTTTGTACTTTCTAGTCTTATACTGATCAAATTCTTGTTAATAGGCTCTTCTATTCCCATGTTGCATAGCTGAATGAATGTTTAGGACTATTTTTACCAAAATACTAAAGTGCAAGGACTCAAGTGATCAGTGATCAGCAACAAAATGGATTCTATATTAATTGGTGCACATGGTCTTAAAGAACAAAGGATTTGAGCACGAATAATGTGCAAACTAATAGTGTCTATATTTTGAGTAGTTTCCATCACTGATCACCCTTAAAGAGTTCTATATGTTAGGAAGGCTCTGGAAAGAGCCAATCATTATACTCTAAAAGGCATGCATTGATGAGGATATCACTAGCTCAGATATGAACAAGGCTCCATCCACTCCTTCCCCTACTTCCACTACTTCCTCGCCGCCACGAGAAGATCAAGGAGAACGACGAGTCAGCATGAATCCATGTGCTGAGCCATTCACTACACCCACACCGGAGGATCAGCAAGCTACATCAAAGGTGGAGCAACTCACGACGCATCAAGCCTAGCCCAAGATCAAGCCCAACTCGTCCACGAGTCCAGCTCGGCCATCCAGCAGTAGTCCAACTTCAAACGGATGCCCAGGCCACGTACGGAGTCCGTTTGGGGTGAATGAGCACTTTACGGAGAAGCCCACGACGCCACCTTCCAATGGATCTGGCCCCACTGCCAAATTCTGTCTGGATCGCCCGCAATCAATAAAATAATTCACGGACAGATTCTGCCAGGTGATGTGCCACCTCTAATTTGGACCCAAGGCCCGTGTACCCCTAAGGTTTCACGTCCACCTCCTTGGCGGCCACCCCTGTTACATATGGCCATTACCCTTCCCATTCTTCCTCAGGTTTTATTTAGATTAGTTTTCCCCATGTGTGAAACTTCATCCCTGTATTCTTGTGTCGGCTAGACCAACAACTACAAGTTACATAACCTCAAATTTATCGTGTGCTTCATCCATATTTGCAATCTCAGATTGCTTTTATCTTGTTCTTGCTTGTTCTTTGGTACTTGCAGGAATCGATCCTCGTGATCAGGTCAGCCGTGTCTTGGCACGGTTGAAATGACTCGTGAGTGTGGTTTAGCGATTGTCAGGGCGTCCAGTCTTGTTTGGTTGGTAGCCGGATCACCAAGGTCACTCTCCATCAAATCGAAATTATCCTTCTCACCAGAAGATTGTGCATCCGTGTCTTCATCATGCATGCCCTTTGATTGATAGGTGTTACACAATGTATCCACTAAACACAAAAATAGTAGTCCTTCGTAATATAGTCATAACTAATTCACAATTTTTTTTATCTATCTCTTTAGATAGACATTAGTACATTTTGTATAATTTTGGTGCATAGTTGTGAAATGTATGGAAACACTCCCAGTTATGTGATTGTGTTTGTGCATATATATACTCCTACAGAATCCGCAGGTTAGATCCATTGTGGTGGTGGTGCTTCTGCATGAAGCTGAAACCACTTTTACACTAAAGAGTTTGAGGTCCTTTAACTGCTCTAACTTTAAGTTTACAAATGTCATAAAGTTAGAACCATTTCTATGGCTATGCCATTGATTACAACTACAATTATATTCTATTATAAGATGTAAATTTTATTTAAAACAACAAAGTAATAGAGTCTTTTGTCAAACACTTTCAAAACTCTGGTTTTTAGTATATTTTGAACTAGAGTTATATCATATATAACTCCAGTTTCTCTATGGTTCATCTAGTGTTCTAGGTATATATAATTAAAAATTTTTATTTACCTTGTTAGTTACTATTTTTTTCATTTGTCTTATTTTGTTTTTAATAAAACAATACTTACAGGTGAAAGGAACAAGAGAATTAGTTGAAACTAAATAGAAATACTTAATACTTTTATACAGGTGAGGTGTTATAAACACAATCCACATGTTATTCATTTTTTAAATATTAAGTATATATTAATTGTGCATTGAACTAGTAGCTCACTTTCATATGATTAATTTCTTTTATTAAGTGTATGCAAGTCATGTAACAATCAACACAATTTTCTCATTCGCATAAGCTACAACTTGTACTTGTTATACAACAATCGACCAACCATCTTTTATCATAATTGTCATACATTCTATAAGTTACTTAAAACAAAAATTATTGATTTGTATTTATCTCAAGACTATTATAATCGATATCTTTTCTTATGCAGGTGGTTAACAGTAAGGTGTTAAAAGCATATGAAGTGATGAAGATATTTTATGTCATAGGAGGAATTTGAAAGTGGAATATTTTACTTTTGATAGTTATAGTTGGAACAAAATATATAGAGTTATGAATATTATATATGCGCATACATTTGGTGTAAAGAATTCTTAAGTGATATTTTTTTCGCAATTATTTCAGAGATACTAGATCTATTTTGGTTGGTTTTCCCAATTGAATAATTTGTAACCATTACGAATCTTGTCACTGGCTATATAAAGCAAAGAATTCAATATAATATATAATTGTGTCATTATCTATTTTTGATAATTTTGTTGCAAAATGTGATGTGATTTGTGTTAGGATAATGTGCATATTATAGTTTTAGTTGTTATATTATTGCTTAATTACTAAAAAATATATATATTTAAAATTAATTATTGATACAATTCCCAGCGGTAAATTTACTATAAATAATTCACATATTCAAATTTGAATGTCTAAATTCTCAATGACAGATCAACTGGTAATAATTTATTTCACATAGTTATACAACTTGAAATAATGTACTACAAATGGACATATAGGTGGCAAAATTAAGTTCAAACTTTCCAAACGACCTATAGTTGAAAATTCTATTTGCCATTGGATCTACAGCTGGGAAAAAATATTTCAAATAGTTATACAACTTGGAATAATATATTATAAGTGGACATACAGGTGGGAAAAATTCAAACTTTCCAAGCGACTTACAGTTGGGAATACTTTTTGCCATTAGAAAAAAATATTTCAAATAGTTATACAGTTTGGAATAATATATTACAAGTGGACATACAGGTGGGAAAAATTCACTTTCCAAACAACCTATACTTGGGAATACTTTTTGCCATTGGACCTACAGCTGGAAAAAACTTTTCGCAGCACATTTTCACCCAACTGTATCAAATCTTATTCTCAGTAGCTAAAGTGCTGCCAATACTAGTTTTTCTCAGCTACTCTACTACTAACATTGAAGTGCTATCTTATAGTGCTTTGCCCATTCTAAACTAAAAAAATATCATGAATACTCATCTAAAATGGCAATAAGACTTAACATGCTCTTAAAGTTAGGTATCTGCCCAATAGACATTTTTGATATACATTTGTGTTGATGAGCATCCGCGATATTTCTAATTGAGGATGGATAGTTGTGAAATATATGCAATTCCTTCTTTCTTTAATTTTTTTCTTAATCTTATGACATCCATGTGCACAAATGAATGACGCGATACCAAACTATAAAAAAATAAATTATGACTATATAAATTTAAAATTGTGGAGGATTAAATTGAGACCCAGAGAAATAAATAGCCCAAAAGACAAACCCCATGCTGTGTGTGTGGGGAGGTTAATGCAGGATAGAAGTGTCACGTGCGGTCAAGGAGTCAAAGGGTACGAGAAGGCACGCTTATCTAACCGTACAGCTGTGAGGCACGTGCCAATTCGATTGCATAGGAACTTGCTCAATACCCATACATTTACCTTATTATCCCTCCCTGCAAGCGTTCTTCCACCGGTCAGGTCCCGCGTTGCCTCTTGTGGCCAGTACTACTAGTGTATAGATCTGAGGTTTTTTTTTTTTTTGACTTGGACTAGATTTGGACTGGTCTATATTTGATCTAACTCAGTCTAATATGTTAGTAAGATCAATTAGATTTGGATTGGACGAGTTTTTTAAAATATATATATATATTTGGAATTATTAGAGTGGGAATAAAGAAGACTCGAAGTCAGACTGTGCTGAAACAATTTTGATCAGACTTGGGTAATCCAATTTATACTAGGCCTTATACTATCCATGCATTATATATAAATCAAAGCTAGTAAATAACGGTGGGTGGAAGAATTTCTTAATAGTGGTGGATATAGAAATTCTTATATGTGGAATCAAATATGTAACACCCTGGTTTTGGGGGTGAAAAGTTTTTGCATAAAATCCTGCATGCATGTATCTCTGTAGTTGTAGCCAGATCAGCTGAACCCTAATCTCCCTCAAACCCTAAAAATCTTCAAATCTATTCTCCAAATCCAGATCAAGATCAGACCATCCAGATTTAACCTACCAGTTACCCTGAAGATAAAAGTTTTTAAGAGCCAGATTGAATTCTAACCCTAACTCCCAGTATCTAAGTCTCTTTCTGTTTTCGAAAACAGGAAATTCAGATTTACCCTAAGTACCCCAGTTTTCAGATAATTGAGTTATCATGATCTAACCCTATCCAGACTCAAATATCTTTTGGAATATATTCCTAAATACATCCTCAACTTGCTCCAAAAGTTGGAAACCAGATTGTTTCATCTAAACACTTTTCGCAGTTTAATCCAAATTTTACTGCGAATAAGTCCTTTCTCTGTTTACCTGGAAGCTTGAAAAGGCTAAAATCCACGAATCAACTCCAAATCCAGAATTTCTTCAGGGAACACCTCCCAAATACTATTTGATACAAATTTCCCTTTTGATCAGACTTCAAAATCTCACTCCAATTACCAGAATTCGAGATCGACAAAATCCAGATCTATTTTACCCTAATTTTACCCTATTTTCGAAAATAGGTGAAGTCCCTCAAACCTTATCAAATTTTCTCCAGATTTGAGCTAAATGAGTATTAATAGAAATATTATACTCATCCATGAAATCAAATTCCAAATTAAACCTCTTTAAAGCCAGATTTACAAATCAGTCCACTTTTCAACAAAAATCATCACAATTATACCCCTGGTTCGACCAAAACCTGCTGTTCACGACCAAATGGGCTATTTCGACTTCGGCCAGAGCAGTGCAAATCGACCAGCTACTGTTGCTTCGACCTCGAGCTACTGCCATCGACCACGACCTGGAGCAAGCGCACGAGCACGGGAGCTTCGACCTGTACATTGCTGTGCTCGTGTTTTCTTCGACCTGCTGCACTGCTACAGTAGCCACGTGGTCGCCACCTTCGCCAGTACCTCGACGCCGCGTGTGTGCTCGCCATTTGCCACTGTGGATCTTCCCCGGCGCGACTCACAGCCATTGTTTTCTCCCGTTTGCACGCCACCAGCAACGGTCGACGCAGGAGCTTTGCGCCAAGTGGAGAACTCGCCGCGGCCAGCCATCAACTTGCCCTCACATCACCTGCAAAAGCCTTCACGGCCGCTGAACCAAGTCACCTCGACGCTAGCTCGCCGTGAAGTCGCAATCCAGTCTTTTCCTTGCCGGCTTCAACTTCCCGTGCACTTCTAGCCGTTGCATCGCCTCCAAAACCTCTATAAATAGCCTCCTTAGTGAAACACCACACACCCACCAGAAGCACCTCAGTCCTCAAACTCGCCGTCTTCTTCTTCTTCCCCGGTGAGCAGCAAAGGGAGCTTCGGTGCCAAGCTTCTCCACTGCTTCCTACTTCGATCCAACACCCCCAGTGATCTTCTCTCATCTCCCTCATACTTCTCAAGCTTGGAATTTAGTTTAAATGCTTTCTATCACCAGCAATCGCCATGTTTCATCTAGAACTCCGGTGAGCAATTAAACTCTAACTAAATAGAATTAGCTCTCGATCCAGTGATCAAATATGCTCAGTAGACATTGCTTAACATCCCTAAGCAACCAAAATCGACAGATTTGCTGATATGTGAAAATCCCCAAATTGGAACCTTGCATGTTCACTGAACTTACTGTTTAAGGTTTCCTGGTGCATCTCTAGCCAATCTAACTTCACCAATATGTTTCTAATGCCCTAGAGATCATGTACAAGCAAGGAATCGAGTTCTTTTGCCCAGAATCAGAAATGCCCAAATCAGATTTGAGTTCATCTTTTCTCCAGCCAGTATCTTCCAAATCCAGCCACTCCAGCTCAAACCACTTTGCCATTTAGATGTTTTGGACCATTTTGAGCAACTTTGTCTTCTATCACGACTTCTAATTCGGCCTAGATTGGGAGATATAGCTATGCCCTAGTTGCTGTACTGTTTATGTTGCATATGCTTCAGGCCAGTCAGCTTCTTTGCCGGTTTTCATCACTTTCCGGCCATCCCCTGCCATGGATCCTGTTGAGACATTTGTTCCTGTTACAAATTCCTAACTACCAGACAAAGTGGTGCATCATTTGGAGCCCTAGATCAAAAGTTATGGCAAACCCTAGTTTCTGGCCATGTCAACTCTATGTCAAACTATGCTAGCTAGTGGCATTAGCCCTGTTCACCCACCTCTAGTCATGCAAACCAAAAACTACCTTGTCAAACAGTTGCCTCACTACTTTGTGCACCATATGCTTGAATCAAAACTCATTTTTGCCACTGGGAACTATTCAAACCATGTCAATGCCATTCTTCGGCATTATCAGCCCTTGTCAGCCTATGTCAGCCAATGGCATTGGGCCAGTTTGACCCCTTATGGGTATGCAAACTGAACATAACCTTGTCCCTTAGACTCCTGATGTTGTGATCTACATTTTATCCTACTGTCACAACTTGAGTTGAGCCCTCTATCATCCATCGACCATATGTCGATGCCTTGAACCAAATGTCAACCTAAAGACGTTCGTTGTTTTTGAGCGAACCAGTCGCAACCTTGATATCACTCTGATATTTTGGAACCTTTGGAACCTTGTAAACCCTTGACAACTAATCTTAACCCTAGTTTCCATATTTTAACCCTAATCGCTCTCAAATCTTATATCGCCTAAGTGTTTCTCCTTGCATTATCGCATATAGTGGAATAGTAAGAGTAGGATTGATTGTAATGCCTATTTGCTTGTTTGATCCTTGTTCAGAGCAAGAGTCCGAGTTCGAAGACTTCGTCGCAGACCCGACATCAACTGCTGTTTCTTACGACGCGGAAGACAAGTCATATTCTTGAACATCTTGAACCTATATTTTATGAATTGCTAGAATATACATTGATTATAAAATAATATTGCATGAGAAAGATTGAGAATGATTGAATTATGAAATGGCAGCATCAGGCTGATGCCTGTGAAATGTGAATTGAACAAATAATGAGCCATGAACTAATATATATGTATATATATATTTATATTCATGAAATAAAACCCCTAGCCATGACCAGTATTTTGGTATGGAATGGTGGTAGCACTGGAGGTGCTTGGCTGCACTGGATGTGCAGGCACTAAAGGTGCATGGATTGTGGTATGATCTGGTCACTGGCATATAAGGACCTAGAACCTTGTGTTGTGCGTCTAGTGGCATGATTAACGTGCCGACCGCAAGCCTGGTATGGGACAGGTCTGAACAAGTAGTATGTGGATCACACATGAAACCCCTATATGACAAACTCACGATTAAACACGGGGTGCGCTCCAACACAAATCACTGGATGTGATCATGTACGCTGACCCTGAGGGGAAGATGCCAATTAGTAGGGGTTGTGAAACCCTGCCACAACTGTGGTTTGCGTGAAGAAAACCACGAGGTCTGGGGTGAACTGTGTGTGAAACATAGCAAAAGTTCTTGTTATCTCCACCTTGCCGCTCACAGTATGAAGTGAGTCAGGGGTCCAATCCTTGTGATAGGAAGGGCATGAAAGTGGATATATCTTGCGGGTAAATTGGTACCCCTCTGCAGAGTTAAAAATGTATTCGAATACTTCGTGCTCCCGAGTTTTAGGAGTATGCCGCGGTGGATTGAATCCACGGGGTGTGACACAAGTATTGTTTTATAAATTAAAATTTGTTAGTTCAAGATTACCCAAATGACATGTGTTGTCATGATAAGGGGTGCTGCCGTGGGCTGTCATGTGTTGACGTGTCACGGTAGTACCATAATTTAGTGATCATGTGATATCTAAGAGGCATGTGGATTGTGCCCTAAGTATATAAAATGCTGTCATGAGCATGAGATTTGAACAGCTTGGAAGAAAAGTATTTATGGAAAAACCCTCTCACCTCTTTTCCCTCAATAGCATAGGATCATGTCACCTCTACTATACGTATCTCTACTCTTACCTATGACTTGCTGAGTACATAAGTGCTCACCCTTGCAATTTATCAACAATAGATGGAGTGCTTCATGACCAAGACGAAGGTTTGGAAGATTTCGTGGATCCAGAAGGAAGAGAGCCAATTCTGCCAGAGCCCTGAAGTGTGCTGTTCTGCTGTCAACTTCTTACGACTGTGGGGGTTTCGCCTAGCTTCCGCCAAGTAGTTGTCTTTTTGTTTTAATTAGACCATTTGTGCCGTGAAGGCATTGTATTACTCTTGTTGTATCAGGCCAGCAGGCCATACTGTTTATGAATAATATTTTGTAAGTCACTCTACTGCAATGAACTCCTGTGCTTGACTTATCCTGGGAAGTCAATGGTATGTATGTATGAGGCCAGCTGCAGCGAGCTAGGTCTCCACGGGAGTAGTCGTGGTACCCTGTGCGGGGCGCGACAAAATACAATTTAGTTGATTTATTCTCTAGTATTTGCATTTTTTAGTGTGTTCATTTTCTTAGGATAATATGGCTTATTGACAAAGTATAAATTAGATCCACAGAAAATAAAATAAAAATACATGCAGATTCTAACATAATTCAACATGTGTCCTTAGGCTTCCGCTTCATTACTCTTATCAGCATTTCACTATCACTAGTTTTTAAACACATCATCATGAATGTTGTACATATTTTAACAAACTCCAACTTTCGATTTACACTAAATAGAGAGAATTGAAAACCTTTAATCGTTTGACATATACCAAATCAAAACAACTAAAACACCATTGGGTTTTGAGTTATATTAATTCAGAATAACCAAAAAAACACTTCTTCGCTCATCTCATGATAAAAATCACTTTTGCATGCAAACGGACAACTAAACACAATACTTTCTCTTGTCTAACTTATGAAGATTTGGTGTTGATGATCAACTACAAAATAATATTATTATAATGAGGATTGTTGGTGTAGTTGACAATCTTAAACTATGCAAACGGATATAGTATTGAAGTAGAGAGCGTGCAACAAAGTTACATTCAAGTAAAGCATGATAGATAAAGAAAGGTCAATACAGCATGTTCCATTAAAGACGTCTTTCTGCGATCGTTGATTTGCCTCAAAACATGACATCATGTTCCACCGCCCTTGGTTCCAATTCGCTCGCCTTCCTTCAACTTTTTTGGTGTCAATTAATGAATTACTCCGCCTATTCTCTTTGTTTATAAATATATTTTATTTTAATCTCAAGATGTGACTTGAATTCAAATGATCAATCCAATCTTATTAAAATATGTGTAAAATATTAATTATAATTATATAAATATTTGACTAACTTACAAAAATGATGTATAAAGGCAAATAATATGAGATTCTTGAAGACATAGAATGATATATATTTGTAAGTAAGGGAAGAAATCTAAGACAACATACGTTTATAAATAGAGGGAGTATATAACATAAGACATAGTATAATTCTGTTAATCTTGTAAAATACAAGATATGCATGAAAATTTATTACTCTATTTCTTATTTTACTTTTATTTATTTCTTCATTCTCTATACCATTCATGACTAATCCCACATATTAGTATTCTCATTTTCAAAACAAATTAAATGAGGATATTTTACTAATTTTCACTTAATATTCTTTTGAATTCATAATTTTTTTAATTCATGTGCGCAGTCAAAATATACTTTATATTTTTGCAATGGAGGTGGTAATAAACTATTATGTCCCTTCTCGAATAGTTATTTTTTTTTAATTCCAGTAAGTAACACAATTATAATTTTGATGTTACATGTCAAAAATAATTTTTTTAACTCTGAATAATAACTATTCACAAAAGTCTCATCCTCACTTACCAACAAATATTAAGCCAATAAAATTGCTATATATTTTTTTAAGAGAGTATTAAATCGGAGTTATATGGGAAAGATGCATCTAGAAAATGCAAAATAATAATTATTTGTGAACATAAAATTGTTGTTCAAAATGATAATTATTTGAGAACAAAATAGTATAGTATACTAGTGGTTTGAATGGTTTACATCAACCTTCACATTTGGGTACATCAGGACGAATGTAGCGAGGATTTAAAGTAGTGGGTGGAAACGGGTTTATTAATAAAAGTAAAAACAGAAGTCGGTGTCGTTTTCCTCCACTAAGCCCATTAATTAATATGTTTATTCATTCGACTATGTATTTAATTCAGGATAAGAGGTTCAGTTCAACGCCACATCTGTGCCATTGCCGTAAGCATTTTGACGTGACGCCTCACGTATCGCCTATACCGGAGAACAAGAAGATCCATCTGACCCATCACAGGCCGTCCGAGTGAAATCAAACGGCCACCGGACGGCCTGGAACGACGTGTCGTCAAACCAGAACTCCACGTCTCCCTGAACACAGAAGGGTGGGCGTAGCCTCGGAGGCTTTTAACTTTTTTGTAATGTTTGGTCCAATCTCAATTTAAGTTTACATGTTTATAAGTTGAAGGTACTTTAAACAAAGTTCATAATTTATTGAAAAAAAGTTTTTTTTATCTTCTTACTTTGACGCCAAATGCATTTTAACCCTCTAATTTTTTACTCTTAACTTTGAAGTTAGGTGTAAAATTGATCCAATATTATTATTTTGGACCATAATCTATGTGGGCAACTCATTTTGACTTTTAAAAATCAGTTTAATCTTGTTGATGTTCATGATTATATAAAATATGAAATAAAACTTGTAAATTAATAATTTTTAATGATCTTAATTATTTTATGGTCTAAAATGAGTTGCTCAGCTAAAATACCAATGTAGATGGATAATGAATTCGATAGGGATTTATGCATGAAAAAGTTGCCAAAAATAAAAATCGCAGCATTGCCATCAGTTTAGTTAGTTGGGTCATCCATCTGGTCTCTTCTGCGAACCTGCTATATCCCGAGATCTAGGATAAGTTCAATGTCAAATCCAATCTTTATGTATTCATGAGATCGTGATCTTAACTGCTGAAATTGACACACTAGAGAAATTAGTACATTTTGTGAGAAATTTCACAATTATTAATGACTGATAAATTTTTTATGATAAATTACACCTCGAGTCCTTAATTTATGTAGTTGTATCACTTATATTCTTAAATTTAAAATTTAACTTGACAAATCCCTAAAATTGTTTCATTTAGATTCATCCATCTTTTAAACTAACAAAAATAATATAGTTTTGTGACATAAGGTATATCACATCAATTTTTTTAACATAGTAATGTGTCATGTGATATGTGATGTCAGTTTCTTGATGACATAGCATATTGAAATATAAATTCAAAATATGATGTTATTTTGACTAAATGCATAAATTTTAGTATAAAAAATTATGAATAAAACATATGTGGCATGAAAATGCAAACTTTTCATTTAATTCCTATTCTTCATGGGCTAAATGACAAATGTGATTAATGTAAACAAGTTTAAAGACTAAATTAATTAAGAGAAGTTTAAAGACCGGTTGAATTAAATTTTAAGTTTAGAACTTTAAGTAATAGGAGAAGTCTAGGGATCGAGAGGACAAGTTACTCAATTTTGGCCTAAAACTAATAAGTGGAAGTGGAGAAGTTGTGACATGTTGAGGCCAGTATGGGGCATGAAGCTAGTGTTCGATTTCCCAAATCATGACGTAGCTGGTTCAATATAGAGGCAAGTTCGTTTTATTTTCCTCTTTTTGCGAGTGATTGCTTTCTGAAGATTGCATCTGGTCGTTGATGACTAGGAAATTGTAATCGAACAACTGATAAACTCCAGATTGGTAATGGAGAATCTAGCTAGTGAAAAGATAAAACTCCAGAGTATTAGCAAAGTCAAACAATCTTTAATATTCCAATAAAGATAGATATACTTGTATTCCAGATTAGTCAAAATTTTCATGGTAACTTGCGTTGGATGCACTGACTTTTCCGCATAAACTAGTGGCATGCTGTTGCCAAACTTTTATAAACTCAAGACTCAAGAATATTTGTTTTAGAAGAGATTATAAATTCAAATTCTTATCGAGATAGATTCGATCAAATAAGAGAGTTGACTCTACTTATCTAACTTAAAACTCTAATGATTAACCAATTGATGAATACAGTCGAAACAACCGACTTAATATATCGATGTACTGATTATACTTTTTGATCTTTTATACATGATGTAAAGAGTCTTTTGTCCTGTCGCTATCGTAAAATTTCTTCATTTGACCTGTCACACAAAAATTTAGATAATATTTGATATACATTATCGAGTTGGATCACCCCAACATGGCTTGCATTGCCTAAAGAGAGGCTAACCAAGTTGGTTGTAGTGCATGGCACATCGATGCTAGCTGTATGTGTGCTGAGAAAAAGGTTGTTTTGCTAGCTGTTTATCTGGTATAAATATTATTTCAGGGATGCGGCTGACGACTCCCGTTAGGCAAATTAATTAGCCTTGTATAAAGCATCGTTTATTGATATTTAATTGAGGTTTTCCATTCTCATCTCCCCAAGCTACACTTTAAATTTAAGACATGTTTACTTAGATAAAAATCATCACAAAATGAGACAATTTTAAGATATATTTTGGTACGAGACGATAATACTAGTTATTGAATCATAAAACAAACAACTTCTAAATTTTTTCAAGAACTACTATTTACAAGTTGTTTGACTTCAGCTTATCTTGTAGAAGTAGCAGACTACCAATTAATATAACAACAAAGAAGGGGTACCAGTTAATCAAAAAGACAATTGGAAGTACTAGGGAAAAAGAGTTTAATGTATGTTTGGTTTAGAGTATCTAAAATGTAGCATGAATAAAAGATGGTCTCAGAGAGTTGTTTGATTTAAAGTCAAAAGAGTACTAAGAATAATATCCAAAACAGACAAAATGATCATGATTAGTCAAAATATGATAACAAAGTAAATAATGATCAAATTAGATTAGTGATAAAAAATTTTGGTTTGATAAATATTGTTTGTCAACCAAACACATCATAACATTTTTCTTCGTGATTTCAACATCCTATTATTCCTCCTCTATGTAAATGCAAAGGGCATTACTTACATCATGGCCGCCTCCTAGGAAAAGATCATGATCTACGTTGAGATTACCTCCCCCTAATAAACATATTGAATGAAAAAAAATTTTAATGCGTTGTTAACCCTCTTTTTTCTTCCTTTCAAATATATTATATGGACTTATGCTACCAATATTTTAAACAGTCTGATTAGAAATCGATGATCGAGGTAGCTCAATTAAATTAAAATTTACTATGAAATGACTCTTACCTCTCAATCTCATCTGAACATGTGATTGCTGTATAGGTGGCCTGATTATTGGGAATGCCACACTAGCAAATGACTAGATGCATTGTCCAATATTGCACGGAGAGTAGAATGCATATAAAGACACAGGACGATAACAGGCAAAGCGCATCCTCTTGGGAAAGCATTGGGAGACGACTCCAGGAGTTGGGCAAAATGTTGCTTCACAGAATTGCTCAAGGGACACACGAGCAATAATGCAATATAGAAAACCAAAGGATGGAGCATTGAAGAATCCCACGTGCCTCCTAATTTAAATTAGAAAAAATTAATCAACAAGAATAATATGGACAGAAGAGTCTAGGTTGTAGACGCAGCAGAGTGCGACAATTAGGAGCTAAGGCAACCAGGATGGCCTCCACGAGGGCAGCGCGATCGGACGATGGAGAGTGTCGGTGGAGTTTGTCAGAAACAACAAGAAATTATTAAGGGTATTAATGTCAATCGTTACTAACGATTATGATTTTATAACAGTATGTTATATTTAATATTATTTGTTCTACATTGTTATACTATTATAAAATTTTTCAGAATATTATTTCTTAAATAGATCATTTTTGAGTGTTCAAGAACCAACTTTTCCTCTTAATTAAGGTTCCTAATTAAAAATTAGGAGACTGCAAGTGGGAAAGCAAGGATGAACGAACAGATTCGATTAAGATAATCTGAAGAGATTAGATTAAGATAATCCGAGCGGCGCGTTGTCTCATCACGGGCATGTTCTGCCTTGGTTGCCCGTACTTTGTCGTGTTCCATCACCTCAGCTCGCATGCGTGGCCCCCGGTAGGTAGCTTTTTAATCGGTGCATTTGGGCCTATCTCACCCGAGGAAACAAAATTTGAGAAATGGTATTACTTTTTTTGTATTATTAGTTTTATGTTATTAGAATAAAAAATTTCAAAAAATACTGTTAAAGATCAAAATAGTTGATCTAGATCAAAGAGACACTTATAAGACTAATTTTTAAGCAAAAACCACATGTCTTCTAGATATTCAATTAAACATCTTGCTGATGCAACACGGTTTGATGATCTTGTGGGCATAATGTGGATGTGGCAACTATTGGCATGACGCGGACATGCTACCACGAGTAGATGCGGTGTGGGCAGTGGATGCAGTTATAGTGGCCTATAGACGAGTAAGAGCATGAGCTGTCGTGGCACGACAGGACAGGCAAGCATCAGCGTGGGTGAGTGCTCGTAGCACACAACAGCTATGGCGAGGGCGTGGGTGTGATAGCGGTTGTGGCAAGGGCAGAGGTGTGGTATTACGGGTAGGCAAGTGGCATGACAGTGGCCACGATGAAGGCATGGGTGCGGCAATGCCTATGGGGAGCGTGGATGCGGGCGGGGAAGGTAGGCTCCTGAGGGTATGGGTGTGCAATGTGGTAGCAACTTTGAGCACAAACACAGTCACACATGAGCGCGTTCGTCAATTGGCAAGGGCAAGCGCAGGCGCCAGTGGACGTAGTGCAATATAGTAGCTACTGCAGCCAGTGTGGGTGGATGAGGCAGGAGCGAGTGTAGCAACAATGAGTGCGTGTGGACTTGGCACGCGACGGGTGTAGACATGATGCGGCGTGAAATAGTGAGTATTGGCGAGGATAAGGGCGGCAAGTGCAGCTGCGGGGGCAACCAGGTGGGCACGGCGGTTGTGGTAAGTACAACGATCATCGTTTAACATAATGCCTTTTTGGTGTTCAAAAAAATGTTTCAGTGAAAAATCAGAGGCTAGCATGTAGTAAAAGGAGTATGGGTATTCTTTGCAATTTTTAAAAAATTAAGTCAAAAATGGTTTATACAGATAATTTTGAATTCGAGCAACACGTAACCAATTCGTTGTTTGTTCTATGATAGTTTTTAAAATAAGGGTTTTTTGCAATGGCATACAGCACATATTTCTTTTCAATTTTGTTGACTTTATTGAGGGTCTATTTAGTGCTAATCATCAACTCGATATTACCATGCTAATCAGTATTGTCGGGTGAGAAAAAGCAGATTGAACCGGAATAACCAAACGTAACTGAACCAAAATAACCGACAAATTCAATTATTTCAGTTAATTCGGTTTAGTTCTGATTTTAAATTTGGAAAACTGAAATAACCAAATTAATATATAAATATTGAATTATCTACTACATTTAGTGTATTTCAAGAATATATGACTATTCATGTTGATAAGAATCACTGATTACAATTAATAAAATGGTGTTATGTTTTAATTTTAAATAATACAGTGTATTAGTAACATAACACATGTATATTCTTTGATATATGCATCATTAGATAACACATATTTATTGATTAATGTCATTGAAAAATATTATCTCTTTAGAAATTATCAAAGCTGAATTAACTGTTTTATAATTTGGTTAATTTGGTTCTAGAAACTCCAAAACAGAAATTTACAATTTGGTTACAAAATTTTATAAATCTGGTCGAACTAACAGAATTTTTTGTTAGGTATCATATCAACAATTTTTTTTTTTCTAAAAACAGTTATATGTAGTTCTTGGAGTAATATTATATAACACAGAAGTTTAGGGAAAATTTCGCCAGTACCACTAGAAAAGTGTGTATTTTTTTTATTACCACTGAATTATGCATTGATATTTTGTATTTGCTATTCTTGTTTGGTCAACTACTAGTCAACAGACAAAATGATATTTTTACCCCTGTTAGGAATCATTTTAACCTTGTAAATGAAGCAAGTATACTTCTATGAAGGATTACACTCATATTTCAGATAAACAATATTTTTGCTTCAAAAATATATTTTGTCAGTTAATATATCTTTACAAAGATAAAAATGTATACATTTATAGGGGTAAAAATGTTAGTTGTTTCATTGACTAGTAGTTGACAAAACAGTGATGGGACAAATGTAAAATACCATTGCACATTTCAGTAATAAATAAGAAAAGTTGATTTTTAGTAATAGATAAAAAAAATACTCATTTATCTAATGATATGGACAAAATTTTAAGGGGATCCAACTAATGGAGGGAGAAAACCTTTTTTTTTTGACAAATAATAAATGAAAAGGAAAATGTTGGTATGTGGTTCCATTAGAGCCGGAAACGAGTCGAGCTCGAGCGAGCCCAGGCAGGCTCGGCTCGAGCTTGATAATGTACTGGGCTCGGCTCAAGCTCGACTCGAAATGTTAACGAGCTTAGAACCAACTCGGGCTCAGTTCGATAGAACTCGATAAAACTCGATAGAGCTCGGTTAGCCTCGATACACAAATCCTAAAGGAGGTTGCGCTCGCGCCACCGCTCCCCCACACCGCCGCCGCTGAGAACCCGCGCCGCCGCTTCCCTACGCCTTACCCTTGGCCGCTGAGAAACTCACGCTGCAGCCACCACTCCCCCGCGCCGCCGCTCCCCCGCCGCCGCCGCCGTCGAGAACCCCACGCCGCCGCCACTGAGGACCCCACGCCGCAGCTCTCCAGCACCGCCACTCCCCCACGCCCCGCCCCCTGGCCACTACCCCTCCTCAATACGGCCGCTCCCCCGCGCCGCCGCGACCGTGAGCCGGTGACAGATCTGGTAGAGGATTTGACTTTTGAGTGAGGCTGTGAGGGCTAGCCGGCTAGGGTTGGGACTTGGGACTATGCATGTGGGGATAAGGGGAATGGGTCATGGGTGTGGGTTGTGGCCCATTAAAATGTAAGATAAGGCTCATTGGTAATTATAATTCGAGTTTTAACAAGTCGAGCTCGAGCGAGCTCGAGAAGGCTCGGGCTCGGCTCGAATTCTTACTCGAGCTTCACCTCAGGCTCAAGTTCAGCTCGTTAAGAGTTCGAGCCGATCTCAAACCAAGCCGATCTTCGATCCGATCCCGAATAACTCGCGAGTTTCAATCTTTTTGTTCAATCTTAAGTTCCATGCTTGATTAGATTTTCAGATTTTAAAGATTGCTAAATCATTCTCTGTATGCTACCTTGTCAATTTTTTTTAGAAAACTTTTATGTGGACTTGATATGAGAGTCGATTATGTTTTATTGGTAACACGCATCTAATATATCTTAATGTCTTACACACTAATATCATATTCAACAAAATACAGTCATAAAGATAAAAAAATTAGGGAGACAAACCAATGATCATTTTTTGAATAGACACACTCTTTAATTATCTACTTGCACGTAGGAGTATTCCATCGGACCTTTTCAGTACTAATTAACAATGCCCCATGGACTAATCAGGATCTCATCCCCAATACACATAATTGGATGGGACTTGAAATGATGCTCCATTTTGTCGGCCGTCTTAATCTATGATGGCCTAATTCGCGCTATATGCATACAACCAACAAAATGCAAGTGTTCACATTTGATTCTTCTTCCCAAGTCGTTTAAAAGAATTGTATAATTACATGCCCATGATGTGCTGATTAAAGTATAGATTTCTTGTTTGGAGAGCGTTTATTTTGCTTCTAATGATGGAGATGTAAACGAAGGGCGTAGCGTATCATTGATTTGGCAGGTAGTCGACGGGTGCTACGTCCCATGCCCAACGCTGTGTCCAATGCAGCTGCCCCAGCTGGCGCGTGGAGTACAGGTAGATGCCATGGCAGAACGGCTCGGTTCGGGTGTACGAACCGGGGTACAAGTGTCGACTGGCTGATAAACACTTAATTTATGAGAAAATTTTATTCACAACACTGAAAAAATTAAATGAAATTAAGATTTTTGAAGATGATAATTGAGATTAGATCTACATGTGAGTGATATATCTAATAATAAATATTGAAATTTTACAATGATTTAAAATAATATCATGTCAGACAAGGTGGTACTAGTTGCTTGACAAACATGGTTTTGTTAGAATATATTATAGAAAAAAAAATAAAATAACAGAAACGTACTATAAATTCTCTCATTGATTAAATAACTTTCTACTAACTAATTAGAAATATATAATTCGAGGTAAAATATTTGTTTTATTTGGAGTAGCTAAGGTGTTCATGGCACTTATATACAAATTATTTTTAATAAAATATGATAATTTAAAATAAAAAAATATAATAACTTTAACTAAAAAAATTTAACAACCTAAAATAAAAAAAATACGACAACATCAAATAATAAAAATAACAAGCTAAAATAAGAAAATGCAACAATCTTTACTAAAAAAATACGACAATCTTAACTCCTAAAATGCAATAGCGTAAAATGATAAAAATACAACAACTTAAAATAAAAAATGTAGAAACTTTAATAAAAAATGTGACAACCTAAATAAAAAATAGGGCACTCTAAAATGAGAAGATGGAACAAACTTAACAGAGAAGCTGCAAAAAGCTAAAAAAAAAATACAACATAAAATAAAGATGCAACAACAAACACAGAAGTGCATATGATAAAAACCAATGTTTTAAATAGTCCGCTATAGTTCTGTGATAGTTTTTTTGGATATAAAATGCTACTTGATTGAATAAAACTCTATGCATATATCTACAACCACTATATGGACATCGAAACCTGCTATTTGTGTAGCCGCGATAGCTTCGTGCAATGCTACATGAGTTAGTTGTTTTTGAATTTCTGAACATGACAACTTTCTTTTATATTTTTCTTCTATATTAATATATGTTATACTTATATTTAATTAAATTTAACTCTTAAAAATATTAAATATCTAGTAGCTCTAAATCATATCCATAATATTCTCTAGTGATTTGAGTGTGGCTTCTCTCATTGATAATTAGTCTCAATAATAACAAAACAAACTCTAAGTTTATGTTCTATACTGGTTTATGATTCACAAATTTAGAAATGATTGTTGGTGTGTTAATGCTTAAAAAATAAGGTGAATTCTGATTGAATTAAGTTATATTTGTCTTAAGTATAAAGAATTATTGTGTTGTAGAGATTAGAACGTTTCGCATGTATAATGTACATAAAATTTCTTAGATTAAATGTGATGGCACTATTTTCTTTGACACACATATATCTTTTGTCCCAATACTGGTAACGTTATTTAATTGCCGAGAAAATACTCACATCTAATCACTTGAATCAAAATAACAATCATAAAATAATATTAAAATACAAATAATTATGAATATAAAATATGAAATTGTGACCTAGGATAGTTTCTACACTAGCCTCTGCGATCTGCAATAGTTTTTTTTGGATGTTATCATGACACCGTCATAATCGCAATTTAAAATATTGTAAAAAAAAATACTTGTACCATACAATTTTTATTTTATTAAAATTAGACATTTTCTCTAATCTTATATTTAAAACCATCGCCTATGTAACTTTTTCTTCAAATAAACTCCCTATTAATTGATCACTACCATCCTTCCCCATCACCTCGTACCCTTATTTTTGACGGTTATAGACACTCTCACACATATACTTTCCCTACCGACTGCCACCCACAAGCACCCCCACCTCGTCCCACCTCCTCCTTTTTATAGTTCTCATCCTTAGTTGTCCTATCTCTTCCGTTGATCGTTGCCACCTAGCACAACCACCCATAATTATGTAATTGCTTCACCAAACAGCTGAAATTTAAATGATGCTATATCCAAAAACCACATACTGAAATACTTAAATGTTTGCTTTAGTATAAGCCTGGTTATTTCAGTTCAGTTCAGTTCACACTGTCCTAGTCTCAAACTTTTATTATAGTAAAAATAGGTAGACTGTTTTGGTCATCCAAGTGATGCATGACTATAATAGGTTATATCCACTCTAAAAAAATATAGCTCTATAGATATATGTAACTTTTGGGTACATTTAGTGATATCAGCACTTAAATTTTTATTCTCACTTTATTAAAAAAGTTAAACCGATTAGTATTATTGATTCTCCAAAATTTATAAATAGTGATTTATCAAATTAAACTATCAATATATGACAAGCATATTATTGTTAGGCCTCTTGGATTGAACTTGAGCTAGAATTTTACGGTAAATACCTTACCATACGTCCAACATCAGCCCATCAAATTGACCTCTCTAGCCCTTCAAGACGACAAAAATTTAATAGGGAGCAATCTAGAACTCCATTGGAAGGTCATGGTGTGTGTTCAATTTTTGATTAGATGGTTTAGATGAATTCAAACATGTGTTTTGTGAATTAGTGTGAGTAAGTTAGATTAATCCGGATCATCCATTCAATCAAATGTTCTTGGAAGCTTTTCAGATATCCTAATCATAGGAAACTTCAAATTTTTTTATGAATAATCTAATTAAAAAGAAAATAATAAAACTAATCTCTACTTCAAAAAATTTGTAAACTAACCTATTTTGAGTGTGTGATAAGACATGCATACAAGAAACTACCCAATAGACTATGTTAGTGCACATGCAATATACGGCTACATGCACGGCAGGGGAGTTATTTGAGCGAGATGTCTAATATTGTAACATGTAAGTATGTGAGGTAGAGTAGAGTAGAGAGGAGAGAGGATTTCTAATATATATGGATGTGAGGACGTGAGGTATAGAGAGGGAGCGGGAGATGCATGGGTACTGCACAGTGCAGTGCATGTCTGCGTGTGTTCCTGTCGCACATGGTATATATAGTGGACCATATATCACACTGGTTATATTTTGTCCCACAATAAATAAATAGATTATTTTTATAAATTATGTGAATTAGATTTTAATTGTGTTAGTTTTTTTTAAAATTATTGGTATAATAAATTAGGAAACTTTCTATCAAATTTTTATTCCCTTTTAAGTTAAGTCCCTCCAAAAGAAGAAAGTTTGTTGGATTGGTTGGTTGGGAGGGCCACGTCCGCACGTGGGGCTAGGCCCATGCAAATAGAGCAAAGACGGCGTCATCTCGGGCTCCGATGGGCCAACAGGCTGCCGGTGGCGAAGTGGGCCGCGCTGTCACGTGGCGGTGCCGGGCCAATTACTCCTCGTCTGTGCCCAGCCGGCTTTGTGCCGTCACGTCACGTTACCTAATAATTAATATTTGCCTCCCAGTGTGTGCAGTTTTGGCGTGTCGGAGTCGGACAGCTTCGCGTTGCTTCTTCTGCTTCCCATTTTGAACGCTCGTTTGTCTCGTTCCGAAATATGGACGGACTCCCTTTTTTGGAAATGGAGGGAGTGGAGACAAAATGGGGATTGTTTCCATCTGTGGAAAGATTCCATGGAATTGCTGCATCAGAATTGATAGCATCTTCAGAGCGAGAGCGAGAGGATCAGAGGACTCCAATTTGGGATGATAAAATATTAAGGGTTTGTTTGGGGGATGGAGGTTTTTTTTCATGTCAAAAAAATTCTTATGGAATGTCAAACAATTTCGATGAGATAAAATTCTCAGTGGAAAAATTTCTCACTGACTGTTTGGGTGATTGGGAAAAAAATCATACCCATTAAAAGATATTGAAAAATAAAAATTTAATCTAGAATTGAGATAATCAATTAGACAATTACATCTAGTACATAATACTTTTAGTACATAATACTTCAGCACATAATCCAGAATTGAGGTAATCCAATTAAATACAAAATTGAAGTAATGTAGCTTCTGGTGACTCTAAAACAAGCGCTGGCACAAGTTGATGACTCAAAAACCTGAAATTTGTTCTGTTGTTAGCACATTGAAGAAGCATGTGAAAACCAAAACCAAATTAGCAAAACTGAATGGGAAGAACTGAGACCAATCATTGCCAATAGAAGGCAAGCAAATAAGTAAGTTCTCAACTATGACACAGTACACAGTACCCAGTACATAATACATCATTTGATTAGCAGTAATGATTGTTGGAATGAAGCAAAGAGAAAATTAAAAGACCTCAACAATGAGAAATTTAGAGCAAAACCTATTTTAGCACATTGAAGAAGTATGTGAAACCCAAAAACCAAATTAGCAAAACTGAATGGGAAGAATAGAGATCTGTCATTGCCAACAGAAGGCTAGCAAATAAGTAAGTTCTCAACTATGGCACAGTACACAGTACCCAGTACATAATACATCATTTGATTAGCAGTAATGATTGTTGGAATGAAGCAAAGAGAAAACTAAAAGAACTCAACAATGGGAAATTTAGAGCAAAACATGTTTTAGCACATTGAAGAAGAATGTGAAAACCAAAACCAAATTAGTAAAACTGAATGGGAAGAACAGAGACCTGTCATTGCCAACAGAAGGCAAGCAAATAAGTAAGTTCTCAACTATGGCACAGTACACAGTACCCAATACACAATACATCATTTGATTAGCAATAATGATTGTTAGAATGAAGTAATTAGAAATTTAAAAGAACTCAACAATGAGAAATTTAGAGGAAAACCTGTTTTAGCACATTGAAGAAGCATTTAAAACTAAAACCAAATTAGCAAAACTGAATAGGAAGAACAGAGACCTGTCATTGCCAACAGAAGGCAAGAAAATAAGTAAGTTCTCAACTATGACACACTACACAGTACCCAGTACACAATACATCATTTGATTAGCAATAATGATTGTTAGAATGAAGCAATGAGAAAATTAAAAGAACTCAACAATTAAAAGACCTCAACAATGAGAAATTTAGAGCAAAACCTGTTTTGGTATTGTTGGAATGAAGCATAATAATGGGAGATTAATCATTATACTTATGGATAACCTCACTCCTCAACCAAATGAGACGCGTAGATAGTATTGCACTGGAAAGATCTCTCTATTCAACGAATCTTTGTAGACATGATAAGATTTTGTTTTTTCTTCGTCCGACATCTCCTTGATTGAATCCAAAAGAACGATGCACTTCTTGATTGAGAATTCATTCTCATGCTTTGTTTCATTTATGTCCTTGATCACCTCTTTAACTTATTCCTTCCTAAAATCCAAGTAGTTCTCAAACAAAACACTATAGTCACCACTTTGCATCCATTTTTTTCCCTCTTTTCTCTTTGTTTCCAGAAGAAATTTCAGCCTTGTTTCCAGAAGAGGTTGCAAATACAAGGTTACAACGATTTGCAGCACACTCCACATTGGCATCTCTTAACCAACCATCTTGATCTTCAAAGAGGGTGTTTACATTGACTTTTGAGGCAGCATTGTTGACAGTGTTAACTTGATTTGACGAAATTTCGATGTGCTCAATTGATGTGAAATTCATACTGCCCTTAGCGATGCTCCCTATTTGACAAACAAATCAAGATAAGAAATGTAAACAAATATTAAATTAACATTAGTGAAACAAACAAAAATACAACTAATGATTAATACTAGTAAGACTTATCCTCATATAGAGCTCCTAAGGAATCAAATAAGGGGAAAGTTTTGGAACAAAACTTTTTTGCCTTAGGATGTGACTATTGAATAACAGAAAAATCAATGTTAGTAATCTTACTGAGATGTACGAATGAGACATGATTTGTACTCAAGTAGTGTTACCTGAATAATGTTACTTCAAATGGGTGGTTCAGTTAAGATCATGTAACAGACGCTATCGCATCCAACACCACTTTGTTTTCTTGCCTCTTTTAGTACTTTATAACTACTCTTCAGCTCCCTCTCATGTTCTTGAATCTGCACTTTGGAGAATTGGGCTTTCGGAAACTTCTCATTGAACTCTTTTACGATTTTATTCCACGCTTCTGTTGACCACCCATTTTATCCCTTAAATCTCGGTATATTGTACTCATGGAGCAAATCAACAAGCCCTCTATCATACTAGGGTTCCAAGAAGCTCTAGAGTTCTCCCCCTTTGTCATGACTTTGATGCTCTAGAGCTCTAGACTAGTCCAAGACAACGTTAAGTAAGAACCATAACTCAATGGCAACAAAAGAAAGTTGAGCTCTAGTTCAAGAAGAGAAAAAAAGTGTCTGCTAACCTTCTACTAATTTGATGATGCAAAGAAACTTAACTGACTGGCCTAAGTACAATATTTTCTAACATGATATTGCTGCCTAGCGACAGCCTCCATAGGTTCCAGTCTTTATTATGATCTAGGAGTGCACAGAATAATTAAACCCAGTTTAATTATTCATACTGTGCACTTTGCAAAAGGTCTTATTATTCATCTAGGTATACATGCAAGTGTGCAGCTTGCTGTAGAAGCATGTATAACCAAACTGAAAGATATTTAATGTGTATTTATAGTTCAATATCTTTGCCCATGTTGAATTTTTTTCCTGCTGGGATATCACAGTATTCAGGTAAAAAAATGCTGGGATGTCAGCATGGGAGACAACCACATGCAACTAGTTGTAATGCCTATATTCAGTATTCAGTATTCAGGTAAACAAGTAAAGAACAAGTAGTAAACAATTCAGTATTCAGCTAGTTGGAATTCAAACAGTGAAAACAATTAGTAAACAAGTAGAGAACAAGTAGTAAACAATTCTAAACAGTGAAAACAACAAATTGTATACTGGAATAAAAATACATCAAACTTGGTTTGCTAGTCTTGTTCTGCTACGAACAAAGTCACTCCACATCTGCCATGCAATTTGATCCCTAAATATATTCCATCATTTCCTTGAATATTCAAGAACTCTACATTGTTATGATAGTTGTCATCACCTTCAGGAAGATCAACAAACTGGGATGACGAGATAAGATCAAGTTGGAGATCTAACCACTCTTCTCGGCCTTTTGCTTCCTAATGATATTGTGAAACACAGCAGCTGCCGCTGGAATCTTGACTTGGGAATCTATGGGATGAAATGTGCCCACTTTCAAAATTGGAAAGCGCTTCTTTAAAACATCGATCACTCTTTCTATGTGATTTCATAGTAGTGCATGATGGTGGTTAAATAATTCTTTGTAATCTTTATATTCTCTTGATTAGACATACGACGTCCAAAATCATTGAGATTATACCGAACACCACGATAAGGGGCAATGAATGCTGGAGTGTTCGCGTATCCACCATCAAGCAGATAGAATTTACCTACTGGCACATGAAAACCATTATCAATAGCAGATCGAAGGACTCCGGCATCTGATGCTGACCCTTCCCAACCACAAGAAATATAAACAAAATTCAAATCAAAGTTGTAGGCCAGCATAACATTATGCGAAAGTGTGCCCTTTCTATTCATTTATTGAGCAGCTCTATCTTCTGAGATAGTGGTAGGTATGTGAGTCCCATCAATTGCTCCAATACTACTTTGCAAAGGAACACATTGTGTTAGCCAAGAAACTGTTGATGGTAGCTAGACTAGCTAAGAGTGCAGTTTTTATTGTTCACCTGAAAATAGGGCCAAAATCGTGGGGTCTGATGATATCTTCCAATGAGTTTGACTTGAATGTGGAAGTTTGACAAATCTGTAAGTCAAACTCGGAATGATGGTGAAAAAAGACCTGATATGGCTATGAATAGTTTCCCCACTATGTTAGAATGCTTCTTTTAGATCTTGATTGCTTGCATTATGTGAGATCATATACATAAACATTCCAAGTTGTTCCTTAACTGTAACACCCCTGGTGTCGTATAATAGATTTCTCTCCTAAGGAAACTTGAAATAGCTCTAAATATCTCTAACTCCATACAAAACTCTATCTGACACCAACTTTCGTGCCCTTCAAGAATTTCCTCAACACGTTTGGTGCCAGCCAAAATTGATGTATGAATTGGTCTTTTTTCCCTAATAACACTTGACTGTAAATAGGGCAAGACTACAAGAAACATCTCATCATCTTCATCTTCCTCTATTCTCATTAATCTCATAAGTCATTCTCTTCTAGAACCCATTTTCACTAGCCAATGCAAATACAACACTAATTAGTCCAAATATTAGTTACTCTTAGTAAAGAATAATCTTATAAACAAGGGGAAAGTTTGAAGTAAGGTTATTATGAGCACACTTACAGATGATTATAGGATTAGAGAAAAGAGATGGTGCATATTTTTAAAAATATTTTGCATCAATTGCTCCCAGTGAGCATTGAGGCGAGCCAAATAACTTCTGGCAAGCATCAGAGAACCTAACATAGAGCAGAATTCAAAGAAAGAGAAGAACACCTAGATGTAGATTAGAGTCCCTAGATTGGTAGCCAGATGAGACAAAGAAGAACTAATCCGCATCATGCCTTCACAATGACTATAATATTGTAAGTTGTTACTCATAAACATAAACATATCTATTAGCTAGAGATATCTAGTATTGTAAGTTGTTACTCATATATTATATACAACAGCCTGATACAAGTATTAAAGAACAACAAAATGAAAAAAAAATCATAGAAAGCATAGAAATATCATAGAAACATAACTGCATTTATCAACTTATATTGCTAGAAAAGCAATATTAATCAAGTTCTATTGCTACTAATGATAGAGCAGAATTCATAAAACTTGATGTATACTGGCACTAAGGTAAACAACTTAGCAAAAAAGAAACATCTTAGCAAATCAGAACAAGGAGCCATAACAGAACAATAATTGCCTAGTACTAATCAGCATGAACTATGCAATACACCTCTATTGTCTATCTAACAATTCAGCACGGACAAGGAGCCATAACATGTCAAAACTTGAAGCATGATTTCATAACTTGTCAAGGTGAAGAGATTAGTCAAGGTGTTTCTACCAATTCACACAACTTGTCAACTAAAACTACAAGTGAAGCAAAAACCATTGATCTACTTGATTACACTGCATATGAGAGATCTACAAGTAAAAAAAAACTACAAGGTGAAGCGATTACACTGCATATGAGAGATCTACTTCCACATAATGCACTACCATGTGAAGCAAAAATCATTGATCTCCAACTAACATGCAAAAAGTACTGATCTCAATAGAAAAGAAGAGATGGAGAAAACAATTGGAGATTTCTATGTACCTGGATCCAAGTGCTTGTGTTCTTGCTCTGATTTGCTTCGATTTGAGAGAGACTAGTGCCCCATCACCAGATCTGTGAAGATATGTGAAGAAATGAACAGAAGAAAATAATACAAGCAGATAGATCTGTTGAAAAGAAGAGATAGGGAGAAGAATTGGAGATTACTTTGTACTTAGATCAAAGATTTCCAAGCGCTTGTGTTCTTGTTCTGATTTGCTACGATTTGAGAGAGACTAACACCGCCTGTCACAGATCTGTGGGAAAAAGGAGTAGCATCGGCACCGGCGTGACGCTCCTCTCAGGCGGTCCTCCTCCCCGGCGTCGGCTAGATCTGCACATTCAGTGCATATAAATCAAAAAACATCTTTGAAACCCTAGATATGTGAAACCTTAGATCTACGAAACCTTAGATGGGGAGGGGGTGATCTCACCGGAGAGGGGGTGACGGCGTCGTGTGGGGAGGGGTAGGCGACGGCAAGAGAGATCATGGGGGAGGTGTCATCATGAGAGGGAGCAGTCGCGAGAGAGTGGGAAAAAAATTGCCTTCACAGGCCATTATTTTTTCCCGGCCGATACGGTGGGTTTGGGTCGGAATTTTCCCGTTCCCAGCCCAATCCAAACACGTTTTTTAGCTAGGCCGAATTTAATTCCAGGTGGGATTTTACTGCCTTCAGATTGGGCCAAATCCGGCCCAATCCAGGGCTATCCAAACAGTCCCTAACTGTGGATGGGGATGTTCGACGGATTTTTTTTCAAAAATAAAAGAAAATAATTATACTAAAAAATATAGAATAAATAAAAAATAAAAATTTCTTTCTTTAAATTAGACAGATCCCACGTGTCACAAAGAGGGTGGATCAAGACTTTGTTAAATTCTATCAGTCATTTGGATAAGTGATAGTTCTTGTGAATAAATGATGTCTCTTAACTAGCTCCACCTAGCATTAGAGAAAAATTAGGAGACTTTTGAGTAACAAAAGATTATCTCTTAAAAAAGAAAAGATTGCATTTCTATATAAAAAGACCCTTTCCTGGCCTTTCAACACACACCAGAGAAGAATCTCAAGGAGAGGCATAAGAGCAATACAATTCAGGAGCCGCAACAATCTTAATGGACCTGATGGCTCTATCTCTCCAAGGTGAACATTAAATATTCCAGGCGAGCCAAAAATGCCCCAATCTTGAGAGCGTGGCTTACTTTCTCCCCTTATGATTCATCAGTAAGGATGCCGGGTTGAAGAGTAGGTCCAATTGTACGTTGAAGGAGGCAGATTGCTATCTCGGCCTCTGAGCCATGGGTCTGACTGTATGTTGAAGTCGGTGCACTGTTGTTTCAGCCTTTGAGCTGTGGGTAGGTCTGGGGCGAAGAGCTCGTCGTGCCTTTGTGCCAGTGATGACGCTTCTATTCATTATGCCTCTGTGTCGGCAACGGCATATCCATCCGTCATGCTTTTGTGCAGGCGACGACATCTCCATCCACCATGCCTCTGTGCTGGCAACGACATCTCTATCCGTCGTGCCTCTATGTTGGTGGACCGCTGTTTTGGCCTCTGAGCCATAGGTCTAATCGTATGTTGAAGGAGACGGTGGTGACAGGGATTTTTATCAAGTCCTTTGTTTATGCCTTTCCGTGATCGCAGGAGATCTCGGAGAGAGATCCAAGTCTTTTGTTTATACCTTTCCGTGGTCGCAGGAGACCACAGAGAGAGATCTAGGTTATTTGCCTATGCCTTTCCGAGGTCGTAGAAGGCCCCAGAAGGAGGACCAAGCTACTCAGTCATGCCTTTCCATGGTCGAGAAGACTACGGAGAGAGATCTTGGAATAGTCCAAGTTATTCTAGACATATCCCAGCCCATTTTGTTAATTAGACACAAGGGCCCGTTACGAATGATTATTACTCGTGACTTTAATAGATTGTGGCTGTGGTTTTCCGTGGTCGCAATCATCTCACTATCTGCAACCTCTCTAGTCACGGAGATATCCGCCTACGGTCGCCTTGGTTGCAGAAATATGATAATCCCCAGTACACATTCGTATTTTGTGCGCGACCACAGGATAAAAAGAGTTATTAGAATTGGAGGTGCCTCTGAACCGAGATGGTTTGGTTGAGACTTCCCGACCATGGTCTATGAATAGTATGGTTACATGATAACCGTGCTCTGGCCAATATTCCCAAGATAATGCTCTCTTCGTTGACAGGTTGAGGATAATTACGCAGTTGCTCATGGCTGTGCAGTTATTCACAAACCGTCAATAAGATAAGGATGAGTGTGCCATTATCTATAACCACACACTATAACCGGCGAACAGCAACTGCATTTCCTAACCGGCAAATAGCAACCACTTGCAACCGCCGTGCAGTTATCGCCAAGCGTCCTTTCGATCAAGCAATTGGCATCTTCTTCAACAAGTATAAAAAGGAGGACAGGGCTTGAAGAAAGGGGGATCAATCCATGAAGTCTAGTACAATATTAGAGGATTAGACTCATCAATACACAATTTGTATTCCATTATTCATATAGTGAGAATATAACAGAAGTAGGGCTATTAATCAGACTACGAGGGCCTGAACCTATATAAACACAATTTGTTCTTGCCTCCATATTTATAGTAATTTCTCTTTGGTGATTGTTACATACTATCTCCCTACAAAACAAATTAAATTCGTATAAGTTTAGCTTGGGATTTTGTCCCAATTGTTGACAGCTGGCGCCGACCGTGGGGAGGACAAGGTATTTTCTTCTTTACCAAAGTTAACTGTATCTATGGATCCGTTACCCTGTGCATACGACTCTGAGAACGACTTCGACCTCGCCGGCTACGTTGATGTCATGGACGACGACAACATTCCCATGGAAGAGATCGATGCAGCTCCCAAGCCTTGCATGGAGGAAAATTCTTCTCCAGTTTTGGTCATGAACATCGACCAAGAACCTGAGAAAGTATTTCATTCTCCCTTGGTGAATTCTACTGCATCTGAAGGTGAATATGTACCACAATCTATTGCTTTGTACAATGAAGACAATGGGGATCCCGATGTGTCCATGTCCAATATGGATGATCCCGGTGATCACCGTTCGTCTTGTTTGGAAGAGTCCGCTCCAGATAATTTAAATCCCCTCTTTGACTTCGAGTATGACTCGGACAAAGAGATGTTCTCCTCGTCTATGGTCTCGTTTGCATGGGAAGTCGCAGTACTTTCCGAGGAAACTCTTGAGCAACGGCTCGCCAGGGAGGAAGAAGATCGTAGATGATTAGAAGAGGAAGCTCATATGCGTCGAGAGGATGAGGTTCGCAAAACTGATAAGTGCTAACTTGGTAGCACTTTTACCCTAGGTTTAGTATCAAAAACATGCAAAATCATGCTTAAAACTTCTTTGATGCGACATTTTATGTGTAAAATTTAATTATTTTCACAAATTACTTTCACGGTTGTGTTCATCATGTTTCAGGGCTCAAACCCTTCAAATTTGAAGTAATTTCGACCACATTTGAGCCTCCAACGACCAAGAAAACCATATGAAGAAGCAAAAGAATCCTGGTCGAAGTCGAATTGGCTGGTAAAAGATTCAATCCATATGAAATAGGGCGAAAAAAGGATTTTTACTCGAAAAGAACTCCTGCTCACAAAACAAGACCTAGTCGCAGTCGAAGAAGATTCCCGCTTGGTCTCGGTCGCGCCACGTATCTGGCCGTCATTGCGCCATGTGTCCCGATCATGATCAATTCGGTTTCTGCCAAGACACGCGTGTAGCTGCGGTTGCGCCACGTGTCTCGGTTGTGATCGATGCAGTTTCGGCCACGACACGTGTGTGGCTGAGATTGCACCACGTATCCCGGTTGTGTTCGAATTGGATTCCTTAGCGCATTTTTGATCCAGTTTTGACTCAAATTAGTCGAGTTTGGTTGGTTTTAGCCAGATTTGGTCGGTTTTAAGTCGTATTGGATCAGAACTGGTTGAATCTGGTTGGTTTTAACTCAGATTTTTCCGTTCTCGCAATATTTGAAAGCAGACTTCATCGCTTGCACGTCAAGGAGTTATTTTTGGACATGTTTTCCTGTGTACTATAAATAGAGAAGCTTTTGGCTCAATTTAGGGGGTTTTTTATGCTTTTTATCTCTTTTTCTTAGGTTTTAGAAGCCATTAGGGCTTAGCTTAGTTTAGAAGAACCCCCTTCTCTATTTTATTACTTTTGTAAGATGGCAAGCACGACAACTTCAATTTTCAAGTAATCAAGTAAGTTTTTATTTATTTCTTATTCTTATTTTTGCATTATTATGATTTTTAGTGAGTAGATCCCCTTTGGGCTTAGGGATGACCTAATCCTGAAGGTGTGATTCTTCCTTGTCTTTATTTCAAGTTTTAGAGTAATTTCATGATGTTTTCTTCCTCCAAACTCTAAATTTTTGTTTCGGCAACAGACGTAACAGTTGAGCCTTAACAAGAATCTAGGGGAGTTCTTGAGTTCTTAGCACCTTGACGCGGAACCCTGAACAGGAGAGAGACTCTAACCAAACGTGACAGTGGAAGCGACTCTCTTACTGTTGACCCAGCGCCCTGAACTGGAAGCTTAATTTGTCTCGAGCATGTTGATCATGCTTGATTGAAGTTATTTCATTACCATTTAGTTGGTAATCTAGATAATATAACCACATTTCATCAAAAGGAATATTTTCTAGAATTAAATGTTGACCCTGGTGAAGGTGCCGCATGCAGTAGTTGAGTAATCATGTTAAGAGCCGAGGGATGGCTCGTACTTCGTGATAAAGAATAAATATGAAGTCAAAGATATAACCAATTGTCATTTCTATCCAGCTCTGTATTACCTGTATCAACTATAGACCTAGTATGGGACAAGCCTAGCCAAGTACCTCATCTAGAAGCTAGTGCACCATCACATGGGAACGTATATATGTATATGTATTTATGTTGAATGATGATCATGACCCGAGGGCGGGCCTTGAGCTATAGGCTCGACTGGTGGTGTAGCAGATGAGTCTATTTACAAGGGCATGGCAATGACATGCCATTGGAGGAATCTAGTGTAAAGATTTGGAAAAGGCTATGTTCTCTTAATGGTGTCACGCATTTTAAGAAATGCAGGGTGATGTTGACAAACATTGAAATGAAAATCAAGAGTTTCTATGGGTAAAGTGATACTTCTCTACAGAGTAAAACATAAATATTCACTCCTTACTTCCAGGTTGGAAGTTGCGTCGTGGCAGGAAAGGAGGCCTTCAGATGGCCTCACCCTGTTATATAAGTGTCCAATAGAGTTTTATTTAACAAATTGAGCCTCTTACAATCACAAGTAAATTTTAGCAGAAAACTTATCCTTGTTTAATACAATCTATTATTCCTTGACTAGTTAAGGTCTGTATGATGCATTTAAATTTAAATTACTTGCTGAGTGCCTCGACACTCATTCTTGCTACTTATATATTTTTGTTAAACCTTGAGTACTCCATCAGAGATGTAATGCCGACCGGTGCTAAAGAGGAAGATTACCCAGAGGAGGACATTTGTGACTTCGACCCAACCTACTTCAGCACTGGCGATGAAGACTAATCACTTGATTACCCCCGAACTATCATGAAAGTTTGTTGTAATAAACTGGTGTGTGTGTGTATGTAACTAAGTACTATGTTATGTTAATATGTCATGATTTTGCTATTCTTTTAATATGTCTGTCAATGCATCTCATATTGAATCACTCGGATATCTCGACCACACCTCGGATCAATCCTGAAAAAATTCTCCAAAATCTCTAAGTTAAAATTCTATAAATTTCTCTAGATTAAATTCCAGCTCAAAATCGCAAACTCTTTTCTAACTGAATATTCCACCTGTTAGATTGTTCCTATTCAAATTGTCTCAAACCAATATTTCTGTTGGAAATAATCAAGACTTGGTCGGTGGTCGAGCTATCCGATCAAGACTGGCTCACTGGTCGAACTGAGTCACTGGTCGAAAGCAAGTCACTGATTGAATCGAGTACTGGTCGAACAGAGTAGTGGTCTGTTGTGGTATTGCGAATACCCCGGCAGGTTTTGTGGACGATCCTAGCGAAGAAAATGCGACGCGGGTTGACCGGTCCTCCCCTGCCGGACAAACACAACAAGTGACACGAGGGTTTATACAGGTTCGGGTCCCGGTGGGGGCCCTAGTCCTGTCGGCGTGCTCCCGACCGGAGTCGACTGGAGAAGCTCTCTCGGGGAGAGGCTTCCGGAGCACACCTGTGAGTTTGGCTATTCTAACAATAATGAGCAACTTGTTCTTACAACAGGGGGTACAAGGGCTTATATAGCCCCAAAAGAAGCAAAAAGACTAAACTACCCCGGACGCTACCGTCGGATCGAGGGGTAGCAACGTCCTTCTCCTGGCCAAGCGCCTTAGATGCTTGACAGGTGGCTGCTGATTCTCGAGGCGCTTGCCGCGCGACCTGCACGTGACCAAGGCGCTTATCACGCGACCTGCACGTGACACGGAACCTAGGGCTTCTGCCCCCGGAAGGACGACGGCACCCGGGACAGGCGCCGCAGAAGGCGGCGCCCAGGACAGGCACCGGGGCCCATGTCCCCGGGCAAATGGCGGCGCCTGGGACAGGCACCGGGGCCCATGTCCCCGGGCAAATGGCGGCGCCTGGGACAGGCACCGGAGCCCATGTCCCCGGGCGAAAGGCGGCGCCTGGGACAGGCACCGGAGCCATGTCCCCGGGCGAAAAGGCGGCACTCGGGACAGGCACTGGAGGCTACCGGAGCCCATGTCCTTGGGCAAAAGGCGGCGCCCGGGACAGGCACCGGAGCCCATGTCCCCGGGCAAATGGTGGCGCCCGGGACAGGCACCGGAGCCCATGTCCCCGGGCAAAAGGCGGCGCCCAGGACAGGCACCGGAGCCCATGTCCCCGGGCGAATGGCAGTGCAACCTACCTGGACTTAGTCTCACGGAGATTTCCCCCAACAAGGTCGAATCGAAAAGAAAACACAGTATCTCTTTACCCCAGTTTGACTGCTCATGTGAAATCTTTGTCTCTTTCTAGCTTCGAGTGTTTGATTTAGTTTTTCCAGTGTTCAGTCAAAAAGGTTGTGAACTAATCCACAAATCAGCCATGTTTTGGTGTTTTGATCCAAATGAAGCCCAATCAGGAAGCCCCCAAAATAGCAAACACCATTTCTAACCAATGCATGTTGGCTGTGAGAGAGAGAAGTGACCAACAAAAAAAAAGAGTGTTGAACTCCCTCTTGTCACACCATCGTGCGAGCTCCCCAACCAGCGATGAGCTAAATCCCCTCAAGAGCAAGCAAGATCTCTACACTTGACACTGCTTGATCCTTTTTGTCTTATTCCTTCGTCCAACATCTACTGGCAGTCTATAAGAGTCCCTCACACAGTCTTTCTTCTTCCTTTGTTCTTGCTTGTTTATTCTTCGTTTCTTGCCTAAGTCCTGAGAAGGTATGATACTTGATAGATCTTGCTTATGTGTTCTTGTATAGAAATCTCACTAAAAACCTTAAACAAAATCATTCATACATCCATCCTTCATCTGTTCTTGTATAGAAATCTCACTAAAAACCTCCAAGGATCACAGCATTTCCAAGTCTTCTTCTTCGACCGTCGTGAGCATCACTCTGTTTTCGGTTCTTGAGTAGCTCTCCTTTAAATTTAAAATTCATGCTCATTACTACACCATTTTCTCAGATTCTTGTTGTTGTGTGTTTGCAACTCTCTTAGCTTCATTTTGGGCATCTTTAATCGATATTTTGATCTGTAAAACTCCGGCAATCAACGAAACAGTATAGCCCAGCTGCTTTTCTATTTTTGCAAAATCAAACCCCTTAGATGGCCTCAAAACAGTTTGAACTTGTCGAAGGAATTGTAGATTAGCTCATTCCATACAACTTTTCTGTTGTTAACTTTCTGAGATAAGTACTGTATCAGCCAATTTTTTGTTTTCTGAATTTTAGTCATTTCGTTCAAGAGTCTGACGAACAAGAAGTTAAGCCAATCCTCGATTAATCCCCTATTTGTGCTCGATCTCACCAAATTCAAGTCCTACAAAGTCGATTCCGACCAACCTGAGCTCAAACTTTGCCAAACCAGGCACTTGTAGCCAAGTTCAGAGTATTGCTCCCTCTTAGGATCATCTTCAATCAGAATACCTCGCATGCATGCATATTTATACTCACTACTACATAATTCATTATCATAGTCGGGTCAAAACAGTCATCACAGACGGTTCTTACCCGTCAATGATATTCGAGTCAATGATAATCGAGTACTATCACTGGCGGTTTTGAACCGTCTGTGATTTTTTCCTTCACAGACTGTTATAAGATCAAAACCGTCTGTGATACTCATACTACACAGATTGTTATAACATCAGAACCGTCTGTGATACTCATACTACCTCAGACGGTTTTGATCTCAGAATCGTCAGTAATAATAATATGAGTATCGCAGACGGTTCTAATGTCAAAACAATATGGGATACTCACATTATCACAGACGGTTATGACCTCAGAACCGTCTGTGATACTCACATTATCAGAGACGGTTATAACCTCAGAACCATCTGTGATACTCACATTATCAGAGACGGTTATAACCTCACAACTGTCTGTGATACTCATATTATTACTGACGGTTCTGAGATCAAAACCGTCTGTGATACTCATATTATCAGAGACGGTTATGACCTAGGAGCCGTCTATGATAGTGTCCTTATCACAGACGGTTGTATCAGAACCGTCTGTGTAGTAAGAGTATCACAGACGGCTTTGAGGTCAAAACCATCTGCGATATTGTCATTATCAGCGACGGTGGTAATCTTTGAACCGTCTGTGATTGTTTCCTTATCACAGACAGTTTATAATCTCAGAACCGTCTGTGATAGTGTGATATTACAGACGGTTTTTAGGTCAAAACCATCTGTGATAGTGTCATCAGACGGTTATAATCTCAGAATCGTCTGTGATAGTGTGATATCACAGACGGTTCTGAGGTCAAAACCATCTGTGATAGTGTCATCAGACGGTTATAATCTCAGAACTGTCTGTGATAGTGTGATATTATAGACGGTTTTTAGGTCAAAACCATCTGTGATAGTGTCATTATCGGTGACGGTTATAATCTTAGACGGTTTGTAAGATCAAAATCGTCTGTGCATATTAATATTATTTTTAATAAATTTCTTTTTTTTTGTGGCTAGCCCATGTCCTCTGTACATATAGCATTTCATATATACAATTCATGAATTTCATACATGCACAGTACTCAAATATATACAGTTCATTTCATACATGCATAGTACTCAAATATATACAGTCTCATATATACATGCACACAACTTAGAAACATGTACAATACATTTCATATATACAGCATAGAACTCAGAAATATGTACAATTAAGATTGAACAAATAAATGTAATCGACAATTAAAGTCAGTGTGTTAGATGTACAAATAAATGTAAGGCTGCACTAAGATGAACCTTGCGGGTCCCTAAACTTCTCCTTGGTTGATATGACCTCCGCAAGGAAAAACTCAGCGAGCATCCCTCGGACCATACCAATTTGCCGAGGGTCAAAGCTTTCTGAAGGGAAGTCAACCCCCTGCAGCAAGAGTTGGTATATAAAAAATTAGCTCAATGCAGTTGTAAATTCTGCCAAATCGATACAAAGGGGAGCAGTTGTATACCTCAGGGAAATCTGGGCGGTGAGGGGTGATGATCAGGTCATACATGTGGCTCATCACGTAGAACCCACATGTATTGTCGTCCGGCTGCTGATGGCACTGCCAATTTACAGACCGAGAGTTAGCTGGGGACACGTTATTAGATGCTAGTTGAAATTTGTACCGAAAATTGTAACCACTGAAACTTATCGGCTCGGCGCTCGTGTTGTCACCCTCCCTCGGCAAAGTAGTTCGTGAAAGCCCTGCAGATAGTAAAAATTGACAGTTTGAGGATATTCAAAATTGACAATTTGAGGACAGTAAATCTAGATGCAAGACAGGTCCACATGAATATCATAACCTTTCGAATACATCTCGTGCGCCGCAATACTCATACCCTTTCCTCTGCAATGAATCAAAGTAGAACACCTTGTTCCTTTTCGGAATATGTAGCAGCAGGATCCAGTGGTAGCTACATGTTACACTAAAGAATTAAAAATTAATCTATGTTTGGGGGTGCGCACATGGAGACACTAATCTACGGGTGAAGTACTGATGAAAGCACTCACCTCTGGTTGTAGGGTACAAGTATGTACTTGTCGACCTGGGCAAGCAACCCTCTTTTGATGTAGTTGACAACGAAGTCTGCGTCGGTCCTAAACATCACCTCGGTGACCATCTGGGGGTCCAAGAAACCAACAGGTATGCCCTTAGATTTGGCATAGTTGGTCATGCAGCTGCACGGAAGCAACCAATTAATAAATGACATATATCCGTATATGCACGAACAGGCTTAGGATAGTAGGATACTTACAGCACCCAAGATCATAGGATTGACAAGTCAAGCGCATCTTTGTTCAATAAATTGTGCAGGTCTTCGAAGGTCACCGGGTAAGTCCCAACGTCGTTATGGAACTTTGCCACGGTGTACTTGACCATGATGTGCGTCGGACGCTGCGTCCTAGTCTGGTTTGTCCTCCTCATGTACCATGCATGCAGGCTCTGGCATGCTAACCCCATGCTCGAAATTGCGGTATCGAAGGCCATGGGCATCCCCAGTGCGAACGGCATGAGAGCTGGCGCACTTTTCTCACTCTCCTTCGCCGGGCTCTTCTTTGCTTTTCCCCTACTAGCCAGCTTCTTGGATGGTTGCCTCCTAGTCGGAGTCAGCTTCGTCATCGGACCCGTTGGTGGGCTTCTCGGAGGGGTCGGCTGGCTAGTAGGCCGTGTGTCGGTCTGTGATGTAAGAACCTACGAATTAGGACACTAACTCCAAGGGCTATTATTACAGTACGAATTATGAAACTAGTGGGGGAATTACCTCATCCAGGACGATGTCTTTCTTGGGCCATTGCACGAACGTGTGCACCACATCCCCGAGAGTGGTAATCTCGTCGTTCGGCGGCTTCTCCAACGGAAAGCCCTTGCAATGGTCGGAGACACCGTCCACCTGGACCCGTGCAAAACCCTCACATAGAGGGGCACCCTGGATTGTGGCCCCCGCCGTGCATGGTTGCGCCATCCCACGGCCAGCCTCGATCGAGAAGAGACTGGTCAGCACCATAAGCTTGCAGGAGGCGGGTTCCTACAAACAGTGCGCATTAACATATTGAATTTCACCGCTTTTCACTTTCGAATGAATTAACATAGACAAACGGTCATTACCTGCAGAAAGTCCACCGGATACTTTGGAGAGGGCTCCGTCTGCGAAGACCCCGACGTAGACGCGCAGCTACTACGGTGGCCAAGAATGGGGGTTGGTACTTCCGCTGCTACAAGGGGGGTGCCCTGGGTCTCCTTTCTTAGCTCTTCATATATGGACCGCATCTCCGACAACTGCTGCAGGAGTGCTTTGTCCCGAGCAGCGAACTCCGATCGCATCTCCTCCTTGAGCCGTTCATCGCGGGCTTAGTGGGATCTCTTTTTCCTCTTAGTCGCCTCCTCATCATCAGGGAAACCATGCCTCCAAGGCACAGTGGCACTGAGGCCGCGCACGCGGCCTGGATGCTCCTTGTTTCCTAGCGCCGCTGTGAGGATATCTTTGTCCCTCCTCGGGTTGAACTCTCCAGATGCCTCCTACGCACTCAGCGTCACCTGCAATAGGAGAACTTAGCAATACAACCCATTGCATGCGTGTTACGAGGATAGTACGTGATCGGACAATCTTACCAGCCAGTCGATCACTTCTCTGTCCGTAGGGTTATTCACAGAGACGCTTCCGAAGGAGGTAATCGTCGATCTTGCTCGGCACCAATTGCGGGCCCGCACGTCCGTTATGCCCGCATAAGGACTGCCAGCCGAAGACTGGGAAGCCTCCTATTCCTGCTTCCTCCACAACGCCTTCTTCCCCACATACCCACCACTGCCTAGTCTGTGTGGGTGGGTATTCTTGGCCTGGTTAGCCTAGCCCTTCGCACTAAGCTCCTGGAACTCTGGCTTGGCCTTCATCTCGATGAACTGCTGCCATGCCTCGAGAGTCACAAAAGGGAAGTCATCGAAGGGGGTCTTCGACTCCTTCACATAGTGCCTGACAAGGTGGCTCTTGAAGTTCCTCCACGCCTTGTTTATTGACATCAGTGTCCTCCGGCGGACGATGAAATGGCGATCCTCGGGAATGTGAAACGCCACCTGCATTTCTTCCCACAGCGCATCCTTGCACTCTGGGGGCACTTGACCCCAGTTGGAGGTGGTGATGGGCACCCGTTCCCTTGCCACTTTGCCGCATAGTGAGCGGTACTGACCGACAAGTTTGTCCGGAGCTTCCGGCACACCATTTTCATCAAACTAGACGTGCTGCTTTTCCCGCTTGTCGAGACGCGCACATGTCGTCCGGCCTCGCCCCTTTCTGTTCTGCGGCTGGGTCACAGTGGACGCGAAGACCTCCGGCCCAGGCGTCTCATCGCCAGCGAGGTCACGCTGACTCCCTGAGTGGTGCATTTCGTCACCAGACATATCAGTTCCTAACATAAGTGAAAGAGAGAACAATTTAAGTAAATCTGAAACTAATAATTCTATAACAAAACCCATATACTTATAATTAACCAAGAATGACAGAAATGGTGGGGAGGCGATGGAGGTGATCACGTCGGAAGGTGGGAGGGTGATGGAGGTGATCGCGCTTGACGGTGGAAAGGCGACGGAGGTGATCGCGCCGGACTGTGCGGAAGCGATGGAGGTGATCGCGACGGACGGTGCGAGGGCGGAAAGAGCTAGGGCAAACAGTGGCTGGAAATGAGCGGGACAAAACCCGTCTTGAACTATGTACCAAGTAGAGATTATCACAGTCGGTCCTATATTCACAACCGTCTGTGATAATATTATCACAGTCGGTTCTCAACTCAAAACCGTCTGTGATAATCTCCATAGTGATAATCTCTAGAGAGGTTATCACAGACGGTTTTGAGTTTAAAACCATATGTGATACTCATTTATCACAGACGGTTTTTACTTGAGAACCGACTGTACTGCACGTTAAGAACTCAAAGCGTCGGACACTGTTGGCAATATCACAGTCGGTCCTATATTCACAACCGTCTGTGATAATATTATCACAGTCGGTTCTCAACTCAAATTATCACAGACGGTTCTCAACTCAAAACCATCTGTGATAATCTCCATAGTGATAATCTCTAGAGAGGTTATCACAGACGGTTTTGACTTGAGAACCGACTGTGACTGCACGAATGCACATTAAGAACTCGAAGCATCGGCACTGTTGGGAATATCACAGTCGGTTCTAGAGTCATACCCGTCTGTGATAATTCATAACCGTCTGTGATAATCTCTCTAGTAACTCTGTAGCCCTGCAACTCTTAATGGTCGAAATCTTGTTTTAAATGAACACTCCGATATTTCAAATGGAGTCCAAATGCTCTGTAAATTGGTTACAATGTAGATCCGAAAATTGGTTACAATGTGGAGCATGCTCAAATAAATTTAACATACAAAGTGAAGCATGCTCAAATAAATGTTACATACAAATGAGAACTTTGACCGACAATTTCCACATACACAGCCATGTTATCCTCAACTTTCCACTTGCCGCGGCCCTGTAAAGACGAGAATTAGAGGAGATATATAAGCTATACCGATGGAAACAGAGAGATAAGGACGTACGGTTGATTACCTTTAAAGTATAACCCTTCCTGGTGATCCATACGCATGTAACTGGTTTCGTCGGTGTCTTCAGTATCAACCTGTACGCCATCTCCAAATGGAGGCATCTCATCAAATTGATTGTATTCCTCCTCGTCTACGACATTTTCAACTCCAACAATCCTTCTCTTGCCATGAAGGACGACGTGCCACTTCTTATTGGCCGGGTCAGTGACATAAATGACCTGAATGGCTTGCTTTGCAAGTATGAATGGCTCATCTTTATAAGCAACTCGATCGAGATCCACAGAAGTGAAACCGTAACTATCAACCTTCACACCCAGTGGGATTTGGACACATCGGCATCGAAACAGGGGAATCTTGAACAGTATGTAATCGAACTCCCAAATTTCTTCAATGAGCCCGTAGTACGAGTTCAATCCACGTATTACCCTTGTTGGGCCTGTCTCGCTGAACTCCTCATGGAAAGCTTCTACGCTCACTCCACTATTTTGCACAGTGCTCTTTCGATCTTGAGCTTTCGTGTAAAATGTGTACCCATTGATGTCGTATCCCTGCCATGTCTGTACAGTAAACGTGGGCTCTTTTGCCAACCATTTAAGGTTGTCACTTGCAGACTCTCCGGAGATTCGTACTTTCATCCACGCGTTGAATTTACTGTTATGTTCTCCCGTGATCCAAACCTCGGATCGGCGAGGATTGTCTTGTCGTAGCATCTCCTTGTGCTCGTTGATGTACGGAGACACCTCCGTCATGTGTTGCAAGACCCAAAAATGAGCTTTCGAGTACATATCGAAATCAGGAGTGATGGCTCTCTGTCCAATAGTGGCAACACCATCAAGCCTCCCCTCGTGACAAGACACAGGAACTCCTATTGCTTCTACCTCGGCCATGTAATCGACGCAGAACTCAACAACCTCTTCCACTGCATAACCTTCGACAATGCCACCCTCGGGCCGGGACTGATTCCTCACATAGGCCTTAAGTACACCCATGTACCTCTCGAATGGATACATATAACATAGGAACACGGGTCCACATATCTTGATTTCTCTGACAAGGTGGACGGTGAGATGGACCATGATATCAAAAAATGACGGAGGAAAATACATCTCAAGCTAACAGAGAGTTCGAACCACCTCGCTCTGCAGAGAATCCAGTCCATTGGGATCAATGACCTTGCAAGAAATTGCACTGAAGAAAAAACACAGCCTCGTGATCGTCTCTCTGACCTTATGCGGCAGAATACTCCGGATGGCAACAGGAAGCATTTGTGTCATCAACACGTGACAATCATGAGACTTCATACCCATCAATTTCAAATCGCCCATGGACACAAGCTTTTTCATATTTGCGGAGTAACCCGATGGAACTTTAACACCATAGAGACACTTGCAGAGTTCTGTCCTCTCAGTCTTGCACAAAGTGTAGCATGCAGGGGGAGGTATATACGGCCTTTATCGTCCTCTGTCGGTGCTAGCTCGGGCCTGATTTTCATTTCGATCATGTCACGCCGCACATTGATGCCATCCTTTGTCTTCCCCGGAATGTTCAGCAATAGGCCGATTAAACTGTCACAAACATTCTTCTCTACATGCATGACATCAATGCAATGACAAACCTCTAAATGCTCCCAATACGGTAAGTCCCAAAATATCGATCTCTTCTTCCAAGAGTTCTTCGTGCGGGGTTTCAATTTACAACCATTTCCAAATACAACGTCTATGTCCTTCACCCGTGAGTAAACATCTTTCCCGCGCGTAGGCTTCGGGGCTGAACCATCTTCCTTGTGGCCGTCAAATTGCCTCTTCCTCTTACGATACGCGTCATTCTTCGAAAGAAACCTACGGTGACGCATGTACACTGTTTTCCTGCAATTCTTCAGCCACACGCTCTCAGTCTCATCTTCGCAGTGGGGGCGGGTTTTGGCTCCTTTCGTACTATGGCCCGACAAATTTTCAAGGGCAGGGAAATCGTTGATGGTGCAGAATATCATAGCACGTAGGATGAAGGTCTTTCGTTTGTATGCGTCCCATACCTGCACCCCTTCATTCCACATTGTTAGAAGATCCTCTATCAATGGTGCTAGGTACACATCAATATCGTTTCTGGGTTGTTTTGGTCCTGAGATAAGTAGAGACATTATGATGTACTTGCGCTTCATACACAACCAAGGAGGAAGGTTGTAGATACACAAAAGAACCAGCCAAGTACTATGTCGACTACTCATGTTACCAAAAGGATTAATTCCATCGGTACTCAACCCGAACCTTATATCCTCCATTCCGCTCCGAAGTTAACAAATTACCTGTCGATGTTTCTCCACTGCGAAGAATCAGCGGGGTGTCTCAGCTTTCCATCCTTCTTCTGGTCTTCCGAGTGCCAACGCAGTAATTTTGCCTCTTTACGGTTTGCAAACAAACGCTGCAAGCGGGGAATGATGGGAAAATACCACAACACCTTAGCAGGAGGTCCTTGCTTTATCTCAGCGCAGTCGCCGTCATCGATTCGGTCCTTACGCTTATAGCGGGATGCGCCGCACACCGGACAAACATGCATATCCTTGTAGTCGTTACAGTAAAAGATGCAATCATTAGGGCATGCGTGTATCTTTTCTACTTCCATTCCCAAAGGACACAACAACTTTTTCGCTTGGTAGGTGTTTTTTGGCAACTCATTTCCTTCTGGGATCATGTCCGCCAAAAGATCTAACAGTGCCGTGAAACTCTTGTCGGTCCAGCTGTTATTTGCCTTCAATTTTAACAGTTCAAGCACAGAGGCCAACTTTGTGTACTTCGACTTGCAACCAGGGAACAACGGCTTTTCTGAATCCTCAATCAAGCGCTTAAATTTGCCAAAATCCCTTTCACTGTAATTTCCTTCCACATCACGCAACATGTCATCTAAATTGTCATCCTCTGGCATATCCTCGTTGAAGTCATTGTTCGGATTCGACATGTCCTGTTCCTCAACCTGAGTGGCACTTGTTTCTGCAGTTGGCTCTTCTCCATGGTGGACCCAACGCGTGTACCCCTTTTTGAAACCACGTCGGATCAAGTGGGCGACAATTTGAGATGAGTTGGTGAACATCTTAAGATTCTGGTAGTCTACATAAGGACAGTACATATATGGTAAACCCTTCTTTGCCATGTCTTGCTCAGCAACCTTTTGGAAATCAACAACACCTTTCATGTATTCCTCACCTACTTGGTTCTCATTATACATCCAGTCTCGGACCATCTGCAATTAATCAAATTCATACACATGCTAATTAGTAATACTCTATGTATGGTCGACACACAATAAATTATATAAATCTAGCTAGCTAGTGTTTGGTGCGGAGTTTGCGGTATAAATAGTTAACTACTACTTGAACTGCAAGCAATTAGTTGGGGGCGTGGATAACACACATCATAAAGCAATTAAATAGCTAAAGTACAGGTCGAAAATGAGTTACAACCAGGATTTGCTACTGTAGCTTCCCCTCCCTCTCACTCTAATTTGATCAATCAATGGAGATCAATATTGATGATGCAATCAAGTAATGTGTATGCCTTGGGAGCAAGTACCAACCTTGGATCTTCAAATTTTTTCCCCCAAATGCTCCCCCGGCCTTTCAAGATTTCGCTCTTCCTTGCCCCAAATCTCTTCGAACTGGACAGTGTATGTCGAGCAAGAGTGTACGACTAGCTCAAAACATCCGTCAAAAGACCTTTTATACCAGGTTCTCGATTCTATATAATACCGTCGGTAATATCGATGCATTTTTGAAGAACAGAATATCACTGACGGGTTTCACTTTATTAAACCGTCGGTAATATCGGTGCATTTTATGTAGAACTATGACAGAAATATCACAGACGGTTATGAGATCAAAACCGTCCGCTTTAATATCACAGTCGGTTTTTAATTCAGAACCGTCTGTGATAATTACAATATCACAAACGGTTCTGAGCTCAAAACCGTCCACTTTACTATCAAAGTCAGTTTTTACCTCAGAACCGTCTGTGATAATTATAAAATCAACACTCTGCTCTACTATCACAGACGGTGATAAGGTCCGAACCGTCTATAATATCCTAGATTGTTTGCAGTCGAACCGTTCGACTAGTTCAGTTGTTCCACTTGTTTTTCATATTTGGTTCTATCTTATTTTCAATGTTAGTATTTAAAAAAATGAACGTTGAGACTATTTGTTTTATCTTGTTTTTCATATTTGTTGTATATATATATGTCTGTGGATGTTCAAAGAATGTTGAGACTATTACAGTCGGTCCTGAAATTAAAACCGTCTGTAATGTTACTATCAGAGACGGTTTTAAGTTAAAAACCGCCTTGATTGCAGCAGTATTTTCTTGTTAACATTTTCACACAGAACATCATTTGGTGATTATCAGTTACATAATCAATCGAAAAGCCAGATATATAAGGAAAAGAAATTTCTTATTTCTTACAATCTTTGCATACATAAGGGATACAAACGACCAAAGCGTCGACCTATTCCGAAAGTAATTTACAAAGTTCTCCTAGGGACGTATTGGCATCAGTAGGATCTACACTGGTCGCCCCAGGAGAACTACCAATGGCTCTAAGCCTATCTACATCATCTCTCAGCAAAGGAGTGGATTTGGCATCAGTAGGATCATCCAAGAAATTAAAGCTGATGATACAAAGGTGTTGGAGAAGGGATATTGGAAGGATTGTTGTGGATCTCCAAAGGTGGAGATGAAGCTGCAACTGGAGGGGTTGCAAGGGGCAATGTGGCAACACAGGCCTCAGCACCCTCTAGAGTCTTCGCTGTAGCTCCACTAGAGGATCTTTCATCATTTCTGAGTCTCTTCTTTGGAGGGAGCATTTCCTCAGGCACCTGTGGATTTCGAAATGCATTTGTTTGGAGGTAATCAAGTCATAAAAGAAAGATCTGCATTAGAGTTTCAGAGAGGACTTACTTTCTGAAGATCCAGATCGAGTTCATTACTTATCTCTTCCTCATCACTCTCAATTTCAATAACCTCATTGGAATCTCGGCTCGCCATCAAGGTGGGAGTTGAGGAGGGAATAAAGACATGGATTTAGGAGCAGAATTCCTAAAAGACTTAGCCAAGAATTTGTAAGTCTTAAGGATTGAAGAGCCTCACTATTTATAGAACCAGAAGGTGACGGTTCATATGCGCGGGTGCCTCGAGTTTTAAAAAGCGCACTACTGGTTTTCAAGGTCAATAAATTCATGATAATTTCTCGGGAGATAAACTGCAACACTACAAAGGAAGTTGAAGCGTCAGATTACATAATTCGATGCAAATTAAATTTGAAGTAAATAATTAAGTCTCTTCATCTGCGCAGTTATTATGTGCGGTTATCAACAATTGCATGTAGAAAATTTGATGCGTGGGCACTGTTGGGACTATCACAGACGGTTGGGATATCAAAACCGTCTGCTTTAATATTACAGACGGTTCTGATGTCCAAACCATCTGCAATATGACTATTACAGACGGTTCTGATGTCCGAACCGTCTTAAATATGCCTGGAATATTGAACTGTTCGACTTCTACAAATACTTATTTCCCTCCCTGGAGTTTTACTTCCAGTCGAACCGCTCCACTTCTTTTTCTCCAAGAACGTGTGGGAAAATTGTAAAATTAACATAAGAACAAATTTTTAGTTAATTTTTTTCATCATTAGTGAAAAACAAGCTATTTATAGAATTTTCAAGTTGACGCTTCGTGTTCCCAGGCTAGTGCGCCTCGCAAACATCAGAAACCGAAAAGACACAACACACTGTTGAGAATTTGAAGCGTCCATCACTGTTGGAACTATCACAGTCGGTCCTTACATAAAAACCGTCTGTAATGTTACTATCACAGACGGTTTGGAGTTAAAAACCGTCTGTGATATTGAAAGAAGTTGAGAATTTGAAGCGTCGGACACTGTTGGGACTTTCATAGTCGGGCCTTACATAAAAACCGTCTGTAATGTGACTATCACAGACGTTTTTTACCTCAGAACCGTTTGTGATATTCAAAGCATGTTGATAACTCGAGGCGTTTGGCATGCCACAATGCCATCCAGCCAAATAAGCCCAACTTCTATATTCTTTTTATATTATTTGCATGGGACCTGCGACTTCTATATTGTTTCTATATTATTTGAAGGGCTCCAATGGACTGCCCTCACAAGCCAAAGATCGCGATAGTCGTTCCTTGATCGCACATAGTGCACATACCTTTGTGTGGTCGAATGTTCGTCAAAAGCTAAAGAAAGATAAAGAAAGAGGGAAGATATCATGCAATCCAAGAACGTGCTGGAAAATTGGAAAGTTGACATAAGAACAAAGTTTTCATTAATTTTTTTTCATCACTTACAAAAAAAGGTAAAAATACAGAATGCTAGGTCAAGGAGTGGTCTTAGCCCTAGCTGCATCTAAAATAAAGTCAGTTTGACTTGCAGCCAGGACGCAGGACTCCTCCAGCGACAAGTTGTCCTTCTTAGGATCAACTACTACCGTGTCGAGAAGGCCTGCGACCGCCCTCAGCTTCGCGATGGTATCCTTCATAGTCAAACCGCAGCCAGTGATGGTCATATCCGTGGCTTTCTTCTCCTCGCGAAGACGCCTCGTCCTCACCCTAGCATTGTCACCATCCGTCTTCATGCGCTGAATGCGCTGGAAGAGATCGTCCAGGTCAAGCCGTAGCCGAGTGTGCTTGTCCGTAAGGAGCTTGTGCTCCTCTTGGAGGGCCCTCAGCTTGGCTTTCACCTTGCCCGAGTCTTCCACGGCTTCCCTTCCCTGTGCAAATCAACAGGTCAAGAATGTACTGAACAGGGATTAACAATACAGGGGTAAGTCCAAAAGATTGAGAGTTCTTATCGGGGAGGGCGAGGTTGACGATGCCATCGAGGATGCCATTGGCGCAGAGAAGCTAAGGAGTAAAACAGTTTGAGAATTATAAAAACTTGTAAAGTAAATGACAATTATTCCATTGTCAAGTTATTTATAGAACTTCCAAAGCGACGCTTTGTGTTCGCCAAGGCGCCACGCGTGAAGATCGGAGACAGAAAGTATATATCACAGTCACAGTCGGTTCTTTTTTAGTCGATTCTGACAAAGAATTCGAAGCGCCGCCAGCCGCGCGCGAAGTTTGAGGTTTCACTTTTTCAGTCGGTTCAGACCTCAGAACCGTCTGTGATAACTACACTATCACAGTCGGTTCTTAGTTCACAATCGACTGTATATATCACAGTCGGTTCTGAGTTCCGAACCGTCTGTGATATTGAGAACCGATTGTATCTATCACAGTCGGGTTTTAGGTCAGAACCGTCTGTGATATGTAGACTATTACAGACGGTTTTGTGTTGAGAACCGTCTAGTTTACTATCACAGTTGTTTTTGACATCAGAACCGATTGTGATAACTGAACATATTCTCCCGACAGGCCTTCGCAGACGATTTTTCATTGAACAGTTCATAGCCGTCTGTGATGTGCCGTCCTGGATGTCTGTTTCTGTGGTAGTGACTTTTACATATAATTTTCTATGATAAGAAATTTCTGTATGCTTATGTGTTTTATTATTATTTGTGTGCGAGAGTAGAACTAGGAGTGGAAGGAGCAGAAGAAGTGTTCGAAGATCCTTTACTGCAATTATACCCTACTTTGCAAGACAAGTCTCTTTCTTGTTGTCATGTCTCTCGAGTAATTTAAGTACATTAGGTTATTTATTGTTTTAAGTATATGCATGCATTACTTTTCAAATGCTATGTTGGATGAATATGAGTAGATATGACCTAACTCCTTTGAAGGACCTTCATGTTCATATATCCTATTCGCTCATTTGTTGCCCTAAGATGTTGTGCTTAAGTTATGCTTATGCTTGAATATATGTGCTAAATGCTAAATGGTCATCTATATGAAAAGTGTGTTTAAAACCTTGTTTGTAAAAGTGTAAGTTAGAATCGATAGTGAGAATGGTTTGTGTGGTTGGCGCTGTGTGCGCAACAGGAATGTAGTTTGCTCCTCACTAACGGTTCATAAGGACGAGACTCTTGTGTTGTACTTCCAAGAGGCATGAACAACGTACTAACCATTTGCCCGGTATGGGATGGGTGCAGTAAAGTAGTTCTCTAGGCATTAGCTTTTCCCTGCAATGGTTGTTGGTCCGATTTCTTGAGGGAAACTAGTGGGCCACAGAAGACCATGAATTGTGAGAGTGAGTGAGTAAATCAGGAGTTCCGAAAGAAGGCACCCTAGACCTACATACCGAGTCATGCACGACTAGACCCACAAGCTATGAGTCTTGCAGGACCATGGACCAAGACTAGGTAGATTTGGCTGTGGGGTGCGCTCCACAACGGTAATATGGACTGAGCCGTCTATTTACCGGGCAGGAAATTATTAATGTTAAGATTACGAACAGTTGTGTGATCTCAGAATTGTCGCATGCGTAAAAGTCGTATGAAGAGGTACCGACATGAAAGTTGGGTGATGAAGTGGATTAAAGTAGTACACCTTTGCAAAGTTACAAAAAAGTATCGGATACTCTGAGCTCCAGGTTTTGGAGTCTGCGTGTGGTGGATTCTATCCACGTCGATGCAGCACAAGTATGACTTGGAAGATTTTCGTAATATTGGATAAAAGTGATGACTCATGGAAGACCATCACGTATAACATTTTCTAAAACCTAGTTAAGGATTTTAAAACCTCGCTTTTGAAATTAAAACCTTTCCTTATAACTTTAGAGTGAAAATCTATTCTATTCTTAGCTACAAACCAAAGAGTGTTTCTTGAAATTCCCTGTCATTTATATACCCGCATTCATTCATCAAGACTTGTTGAGCACCGTTAGGACAACATGCTCACCCTTGCTTTTGCGACTCCTATGGCTTCGAACCCGTTGAAGAGGGAATCGTCTCCGATGATCCAACTTACTAGAGGGTCATTCGCCTAGTGGAGCCTGATGTGGTGGGAGCCCATGTTGTATCGCTGCTATTGAAGATGTTGAAGATTGTCGTAGTTGTTTTGCTTATCACTTTGTGCGTTTTGTTCTTTTGTGCCGACCTTCGAATCGACGAAACTTCTTAATTTGTATCAGCTCTAAATTATGTCATTCTTGACGCTATGGTATTATAATATTGGTCCTCGTGACCTTTTTTTACTTGTTTTAATTATTGTGTTGCAGTATAATTTGTTGTGATGTGAGCTTATGGTTTATTATTTTGTGTGCAACCTAACCTGGGCAGTTGTCGCTGGATTCCTCATATGAGGGTCCCCACAACCGGCCACTGGCCTCCTCGCCGATGGTGGTTGCTCCGATTCCCTGGCTTCACCTTCGATCCTCGGTTCAAACACATGAGCACACCCATGCACACGAGCGCCTAGCCCTAATTTCACTGTCACGTGCTGCGGTCCAAATCACCGGTCACTAGTGCCTTACCAACAATGATCCACCTCTAGATTACCTTGTCGTAGCTTCCCTCCACTAAACCCAAACAAGGTCCCAAGTCCTCGCTGCTTTCTTCGTAGTGGTGCTCGTGTCACGGCAGGTGTAGCCCGAGCCGCACCGCCTTGCTTCCTCTCCCGTAGCCCACGGCCACGCTTGGCAGCGCCTTTGTGGCGTGGCCGCGCTGGTAGTGCATCACACCGGCCGGCTCACCAGCTTCCCGATCCTCAACATCGGCACCTCAAGTGAGTTCTCTAGCCGCTTGGATGTGATTGTGATGCTATGGCTGGACTTGTGCAGTGTGCATGTGTGTTCTTGTTTGTTTCTATTTTCATGTGCTGTGTAATCTAGATGTTGTGTGGTGATGTTCTGTGATAACCTCATGTGGAAGCAATGATCTACAGTTCCTGGTGGGTGTTTGGGATTGGATTGGCACGAATTTACTTTCGACACAATCTCTTAACAGAATAACTAAAATATGCTAAATTGGGCTAAAGTTTGATTCACCTTGTTGTTTGTTCTTGATTTCCTTCTCCCCCTACTCCCCTCTTGGTTCTAGTGTGGTTCCTGTGAATCAAGATGGTTCTAGTGTGGTTCCTGTGAATCAAGAAGAACAGAGGATGAGAAATTGCTACAAATTTGGTCTCGGTTTGCTGTTCTTCTCTCCTCTCTTCTTGTTCTCACCTTAATCCTTTCTGTCTGAGGCCTAAATTGTGGTTATGATGTAAAGTTTGATCTTATATTGTGTAGCAAGCAGCGGCACTCGCTCATGCTAAGAGGTGGCTGCAAGGACATCTCTAACAGATACTGCACAATTCAACAGCACCTTTCTCAAAACAAAAATCCATCACGTAGATCTAGATTTTGGTTTTTCATCAGCATCATGACTCCTCTACCTACAACGTGGCCTCCAGTTAGCCGACCAGCTTTATGGTCCTCACAGGTAGCCATGTGACCTTATATTTGTCTGGATGTCGACGAGGCCAGACTTTTTTACCACCAAGACTGACAAAGTGAAGGCCACAATTACTACAGCCTGCATTGCATTTTCCATCCATTACATGAAGAGCAACAGTGAAATTTGAAGAAAACGACTCAAAACACAGTTTAATCGGAGGTTCTGTACTAAGTCAAAGATTTAGTAGAGGTGATTAACCGAGAGTTTTATGAAATCTTGGGAATCAAAGATCCACACAAACCATGCTGTCAGTCATGATACAGAAGACAAAAGTATAAAATGCACAATGCACAAAACTTGTATTTTTGTAATTCAACTAAGAATTAATAAAGAACAAGTCTATTTGTGCCTATCATTATCTTTTCGCATTTTTTTTATATTTTCTATCAAAATAGAATGACACACCCTCAATTAAAAATAAAAAGATGAGAAATTCCTTGAAGCAAAATTTCTTTGCCAAACAGTGGATGGATGGTATCCTGGCTCATTGCTCCTGGTAATGTGATGAGTGTGTGTTTGGTTTGGCCAGAGTGCTTGGCTTAGAGCTTGCTTAAGTGGATATTAGTTTGGTCGGTATTCATAACATGTTTAATTATGAGCTGTTTAATCATAATCAAGTATGACTGGTGCTTTCAAAATTGAGTGGCTGGTATTTTCACGCATGTTTGGCAAGTGGCAACTCACATGTCTATTCCAGACATTAAGAAAATCAGGAAAATAATTAATAGCTCAATCTTAAGCATGTCTCGTAATACAAGAATGGTGAATATTTTTGGCAACTCTGAGATGTACCTCACAAACCAGGCATATTCTCAGATAGCTGACCAAAGAGTCACTTCTTAGATATTGTTTGATCAGTGTGGACGACACGTCGAACAATACCTTGCTTGGCCTTTATCGAAGTATGCCTGGTGTTCTAAGGCACTTAAAATCAAATGTGTGGCGCTATAAGATAGGCTTGAGCTACTTACAGTTATACTCTCACGCACATAAAAAATCAAGATACCAACCAAATAACACAATTTCAAAAGTGGTCCATGAAGCAGTAATCTTTAATATTTCAAGAAACTTTCAAGTACGTCTTACATCCAAGTGTATTGCTTAAGTCATCAACCAAATAAGACTGAGTCCAACACACCAGTGCTTCGCGAGGTGTTTCAACAGAATATTCTTCAGTATATTTTGTGTCACATGTGTGAAGTACCACCTGAAACACCTCTCCTCTCCAATGAAAGGCGCTTCGCGAGTCGCTTCATAAGGACCTACGAGTAAATTAAATTTGATGATTTTAATAAAACATCAATAACTTTTAATTTAAAAATTGAATATATACGATATTTGGCCTCTATATGAAGATAATTTAAATATTTACAATTTTCTTAATATAATCAACATCTAATTTGAACTAGATTAATCATAAATTAAGAAACAAAAATGAGATGCAATTTGATGCACGCAAACCGAGGAAAAAAAGAAATCGTAGCGTCGCGAAAATTTCATCTCGTACGGCTCAAACAGAAACACACAAATTCCCCGCCTGGCGTTGCCTCTCTCTTCAACCGATTAAATTAATATTTTCTTTCGCATGGAGCCCACATACAGACCTCCGTAGCGTCTCCATTGAACTCAGCCTAACTCTTAAATGTTGGTGGGAACGGAACCTTTAAATGTCAAATGTGACTTGCCTGTTCTAGACATGTGAACCATAAAATTTAGGGCAAATCATGAATGTCAATGAATGAAAAGAAAATATCATGGCCCTCAGCGCTAAGCCCTATGCCATGGTTGCTACACCTTTATATTCTTTGGACCAGTCATACTTGAGCTACGATTGACAGAAAGCGTTAATGAAAGAGGCGGTCCAATCATGGCCCAATAGACCTGTGTCTCGTTGGCAATTTGCAGTGCTAACATGCAATTTCACATACATCAAACTTCTAAACCACACCAGTGATCTTCTGAATGTACAATTGGGAATTTAGTTTTTACAATACCTATCTTTACACATTGATGTTCTTGGAGCCACGGTAGTTACTAAATTTAAAACAAGAAACAAAAGACTGAAAATTTTGTCAATAAAGGTCTATTTGTATAAGCGCTTTATGAGCAAGCAGCACACATTTTTACAACATTGATGCCTTATGATTCACTTCATGTCATTTGTAAAATTTGAAGCTTCTGAAGATGGCCTTGAGCTGAATGAACACACACTGCAGCTTGGATGCTAAGTCTTATTGGGATTACTGGGCCTGTATAATCATGGCCAAACTTACTTGAGATTAGGGCAGGAGGATGAAATCATAGGACTCTTAGATGGAGGTTGGAATATCCTGTTTTGGCCTTGTACTTCTCAAACAGCTCTTGCAGCGCGCCAACAAATTGTTCATGGGCTTCATTTATCTGTCAACACCAGGAAACGAGTTTTAGTATTCAAACAAACAAAATAATTTTAGAGCCTGCCTTCGTGTTGCAAAAACAAAAGCCCAAATAACAACCCTTCTGTTAATGCCATTGATCACCATATCCTTAAAAGTGCTCTCCTTTGATGGAAGATTTAAAATTTAGTAGAGCATGACCATCAGGTGGGCATTCTAAAAAATGAGAGATAGAAGTGCATATTTCTGTGTGAAGTGAGGTAGCACAACCATTTCGACGCAATTATTGACATTATTCTAGAACATGCTTAGGTAGCTCTACAATCCAGGTACTTCCCCACTGGGTACTTTTCCTACAGGCTTTTCAACACGTTTATAGAAACGGGCTATCAGTAACATTTATCCAGAAGTGTTTTTCACCTCATCAAGGGTAGGCTGAGAATTTTTCTTGATCTCAATAGGTCTTCCGACAACCACATGCATGGGTGTTGGGAAAGGGATAGGTGTCCTGCATATGAGTATGCAATTAAGCCAAGTAAAATTCTTCAACACCAAGGGTTATACGATTGAACATAAATGATAACACAGTTGCACATATTAAACTATCAGCCCTAAACATAACAGGATATTGTAACACAGGAAGTTACCCGAATCTTCCCCAGAAGACAATGGGAGTAAATTTAATTGCTCTAGCAATGTTGACAAATAATTTGCCACCTGGTCTCCACCACTTGTAAGCATAGCTCTAACCAAAATAATAGATAATCAGCCATAAGAAATTTTCATGAATTCATTTACTGATAAGGAATCAAGGTTATAAATGAACTTTGAGCAGCAAAACAAGTCATTGCATCTAACACATTTTAAGATCAAATTTATAAAGCTTAAAGTTTGCAGTCACTCATTCTTACTTCTTGTTTATTGTTGTCACGTGCATTAAAAATGTAATGACATTAAATATCATGAACCAAAAGCAATTGTTTTACCTGTCCGAAACAGAAAACAGGGACTAAAGGACAGCCAGACTGCATAGCTATCTTGACAAACCCTTTTCTTGATTTAAGGAAAGCAACCTGTCACATGCAGAAAAAAAAATTGAATCTCCTGTAACACTGTCCAAGCTATAGCTGGGAATAACAGCAGTTAGGGCATATCCACAGGTAAGATTGTTTTGTTTCAAAATGCAATACTCCTCGTGTAATAATGGAAGAATTCATTGGCAGTCTGCAAAGGCAAACCTCTGAGTCATGGTTCATATGAAGCATCTCCTGTACACCGCCCGGCACTACGATACAGCTATAACCAGCTCCAAGGTAAGCGTAGAAATTCTTCCTTGTCGCAGGAGTCAATCCTAGCCATGTCCATATTTGCCTCAGGAATGGGGTGTAGAACACCTAACACCAATGTGACATCGATTGATCAAGAACGCAGCATACTAAGCAATCAAATTCAGCCAACATACAACAAGCTAATTTAGAGGCCTTACTGCGCTGCTCGCAAGGACCTTGATTTTAGGCAGAGGCATAAACCCAACAAGATCCGCAAGGGCTGAGACGCCAATGGGCAGCACGGAGTGCGGCTCATACCCAAACACTGCAAAGTGCAAACATAGTACCCTTACATCACTACACCACAGCATATTTCCTCTCTATTCCTTCCCCATTTCCCCTTTTGTTATCGTCAGCAAAGAAAAGGCAGTGAAATCGACAGCTTGACCCATAATTTAGTCCTAGTAATCGGCTCGAAAGCTAGATATCATCATCCAAAAATCCAGAAATGGAAACAGATTTGGACTCACCATAAGCTCTGCTTGGATCAAAGGCCTTATAGTCCTCCACATGCAGGTTAATTGGGAAGTACCCCATTGCATATCTGCATATAAACCTGCACATCCATGATCCGTCCTGTCAATCCAACATCCAAGAAAGGGAAAAAATCGAAAAATTGAAAAAAAAAAAACGGACTTGGCGATCTTGCGCCCCAATTTATCCTTATCGTTGATGGGTGCGAACATGAATAAGAGCTGGACGCCGACCACCCTGCATCAAGAAACGCAAAGGACGGGGTGAATTGACGAGTTCAAGAAAAGGCCCGAAGAAAAGAGAAGAGCTAATATGTGGGTGAGAAGGACGGACAAGGCGGCGACGTGGCGGGGGAAGACGAAGAGGGAGGCGAGGACGAGGAAGACGTTGAAGTGGATGGCCCCCAGCCAGAGCGCCAGGGCCACCGTGGTGCGCAGCAGCGAGTAGTCTGTGCCGCGGAACATCGCCGCGCGGCCCCCCACCTCCTCCTCCTTGGCCGCCGCGCCGGCCGCGCCCATAGCGGAGGGGGGCAGGGGAAGTGTCCTCCGATCCTAGTCGCTGGCGCGGCGGCGCTTCTCCCGCTGCGCGCGTGGCGCGTCGTCTCCTATTTGTTTATGTGGAGGCGGGTGGATCCGTCTGGCCTTTTGCCTCCGTATGCGTGTTTTGTTTCGGTTTCGGCTGTGTTCGCAGCCGTCGGATGTTGGAAGTTCCAGATTATATGCAGATCCGGTCTATACCGTTTAGATTCTAGTCATAATCATTCTATTATATTGAATATAGAGTGATATATATAGATATATAAACGAGTCTAAGTTTAAGTTCAAGATCTTTCTCGACTCAATTTATTTTAGAAATTAAGTGAGTTTAAGTCAAGTTAAGTTAAATATCAAATTAAGAAACTGGTTTATACTCAGTTTGGAATAGGTTCGAGTCAATTTTGAAATGATGTAAAACCAAATATGAAAAATAAAATTTTTAGATAAACATACAATTTATAACTATAAAAAGTTAAGATTCTGAATCGCAATTATATTTGGAATTATATGACTACATGAGGTTGTTATAGATAGTAATTTTTAAAATAGAAGTTAAAATTCTAATTCGGTTTTATCTATTATATTTAAATAAAAAGATATTAAAAAATCTAAATTATACCGAGTCAAATCCGGAAAAGTTAGTCTATGCTTGGATTCATCTTGTTTTTTATCCGACTTAGAAAAAAAGCACAAACTTTGGCTCCATTATTCGGCCAAACTTGAGCGGCCTGAGCTTTTTTTTTGCCGTAGCATTATATTAATTTGTAGCTGATGTGATGTACATTTCAACTTCTAAATTATGTATTATCGTAGTTTAAAATATAATTTTGAATATATATTATGACTATAATATTATGACACTTAAATAAACAAGCCGGAAAATACTTTAGAGAAAGCTTCACCAATTGTCCTACTTTATTTTTTCAAATATTTCAATTAGATTACATTTCTTTTGATTTTGAAAATTATATTACTCTTTTTTAATTTATTTCAATTAAGTCCCATCATTCAATTATTTATTACTGTCGGGGGAAATCTCCGCGGGACTAAGTCCAGGTAAAATGTGTCACGATTGTCCGGGGACTTGGCCTCCGGCCCCTCCCCGGGCGCCGCTTTTTTGCCTCCGGGACGTGGCCTCCGGTGCCCTCCCGGGCGCCGCATTTGGCTCCCGGGACGCGGCCTCCGGTGCCGTCCCGGGCGCCGCCATTCGCCCGGAGACCTGGCCTCCGGCCCCTCCCCGGGCGCCGCCTTTTGGCCCCCGGGACGTGGCCTCTGGTGCCCTCCCGGGCGCCGCCGTTTGGCTCCCGGGACGCGGCCTCCGGTGCCGTCCCGGGCGCCGCCATTTGCTCGGGGACCTGGCCTTCGGCCCCTCCCCGGCGCCGCCGTTTGGCTGCCGGGACGCGGCCTCCGGTGCCGTCTCGGGCGCCGCCATTTGCCCGGGGACGCGGCCTCCGGCCCCTCCCCAGGCGCCGCCATTTGCCCGGGGACTTGGCCTCCGGCCCCTCCCCGGGCGCCGCCTTTTGGCCCCCGGGACGTGGCCTCCGGTGCCCTCCCGGGCGCCGCCGTTTGGCCCGAGGACGCAGCCTCCGGCCCCTCCCCGGGCGCCGCCTTTTGGCCCCCGGGACGTGGCCTCCGGTGCCCTCCCAGGCGCCGCCGTTTGGCTCCCGGGACGTAGCCTCCGGTGCCGTTCAGCGGTTTTTCTGGAAAAACGTCGTATGTCGTTTTGGTGTCCCCCGGGAAATCACTGTGGACAACGGGACCCAATTCGACTCGGCTTATTTTCGGGAATTCTGCGAAGGCCTGGGGCTTGTCATCCACTTCGCCTCGGTGGCCCATCCCCGGAGCAATGGGGCTGTCGAGAGGGTCAACGGCGTGATCCTACAGGGGTTACGCCAGAGACTCGAGCAAACCGCTTCTAAGCGGGGTGCATGGGCAGAGGAGCTCCCTAGCATCCTCTGCTCCATGCGCACGACCCCGTCCCGAGCGACGGGGCGTACTCCCTTCTCCCTGGTCTACGTAGCGGAGGCAGTCCTCCCCTTGGAGATTGGCTTCCGGTCACTGCGGGTTGAGCTCCTGGAGGGAGCTACGCCCTCAGCGTACCAGGCCAACAAGGCCAACCAGCGTCTGGAGATCGACCTCGTGGAGGAGGAACGCGACCGAGCGCTCCTCCGCCACGCCACTACGAGCAAGAAATGGCGCGCGTGTACAATCAGCGCGTGCGGGAGAAAGCTTTCCGCCTTGGGGACCTTGTCCTCAAGCGCGTGACGGACCCCCAGGCCCAGGGTAAGCTCTCCCCCAAGTGGGAGGGCCCTTACAGGATCTCCGCGATCCTGGGCTCGGGGGCCTACAAGCTCTCCAACTTTCAAGAGTAGGAGCTGAAGCACACGTGGAACTTGCGTTTACTTCGCAAGTTCTATGTTTAGCCTTACGGGCCTGTACCCTCCCCCGGAGCGTTCACGCCGGAGGGGGAGGAGGGACGCTGTATTTTCCTCTCCTTTCGCGGCTTCGCAGGGGGAGGCCCTGTACTTCATTTTATTAGCAATACATAGGCCTAGCTTTTCAAACTGTCTCATTGCAGGTCTCTCTCATTGCCGCCCCTAGCGGCGATGCCCTCCCCGCGAGGAAGTGGGCCAGCCCCAAGAAGTCCCTACAACGGGAGTCCCCACTCCCGTAGGGCGGCTTACGATCAGCCCTCGTGGACTGAGGGTGTAAGCGGCAACCCGGTCACAGTGGCCGTGGTAATGAGTCACTTTGGGAGACTAGTCCCCTGCCCAAACACTCAAGCCTCGTCTTCGAGCACTTCCTCCTCTGGGAGTCGACGTTATTCCCGGCTCCCCGTTTTCACGGCGACCAGAAGATCGGCCCCTTGCGGCTTGATTGGATCTATCTTCCTCCTCCGGGAGTCGACGTTATTCCCGGCTCCCCGTTTTCACGGTGACCGGACAATTGGGCCCCGGCGACCTTATTCCCGGCTCCCCGTTCTCACGGCAACCGGATGAATGCCTCCCGGAGACCCTATTCCCGGCTCCCCGTTCTCACGGTGATCGGACGATTGTCTCTCGGAGAAGCCACGGATTTCTCGGGCATCTTCTTCCCCGAAGACCCTATTCCCGGCTCTCCGTCCTCACGGCGACCGGACGAATGTCTCCTAGGAAGTTCGCCTCCGGAAATCTCATCGGGTTTTCTTGAATGTTCCTTCCACATGAGGCCTCATTCCCGGAAGCGCGTGGAGCTATTCTCCAGCCCGCTGTGGGTGGGGGGGATAAGGAACCCCCGGGTGTCGACCGCACCACCCACGAGGAAACTTAGCTCATTCTTGTTAAGATGAGTCGTCCAGACCATCCAAGAAGAAAATAAAAAGGCAATGAAAGGAAACAACAACACAGCTTTATTGATTATCAAACCTGGAGGACATCTTCCCCCTCCGATAGGCTTCGGAAACGATACAACCCGGGTTCTAACCCGGGGGATTCTCTAAGCCCTAAGGTTCCTACGCCTAATATTCCCGGAGGCTCTCCGCTAGCTCCCGGGTCAAATCCCGATACAACGCCCGTACGCGGCGCCGAGCGTCCTGGAGCACATCTTCAGGCCAGAACTCGTATCCCGCCGGTGGAAGTATCCGGAGGGGAGGGATCATCCGGAGCCCCGGTCGCGGAGGGGACAGTTCGGCACGATGATTATTGAAGTTGTCCAAGTGCCACTCCGGACGCCACCTCAACCGGATCGGCTCCCGGACACTATCCTCGCCGCGATTCCCGGAGATAAGGCTTAGCAAAATTAAAGCCGCTTGGGCGTCCCCCGGGGAGCCCCTCCCGGACCTTCGCCCGGGAGCAACCTCCCGGGAACCCTGGTAACAGTTAATTTAATTCAAAGACTTAGAAAAAATTCTAACTTCATTGCATTTAAAATATTTATGTACAAGTGCCCGTAGCTTCTTCTAAGAAGCTACCGGAATCAAAAAGTCCTAAAACAAAAAAGGGCCCTAGCTAAGACCCGGGGGGAGGCTCATACATGTTCATTGGCGTCCTCCCCCCGGGGGGCTTCTTCCAAGGCCGGGGCTGAGGCGTCTCCCGCCGGAGGCGCCGGAGCAGGGAACCACGCCCGGATGATCCGGTCGTAGAACCCTCCGGCAAGCTGCTCCACCTCCCGGCGCGAAGGCTCGAAGGAGTCCGGGAAGCTTCGGGGGATGCGGCCCCCGATCGCCCGGGCGCCGACCCCCCGGAACTCGATGAGCCCCGCAGCGGCCGTGACGACGGGGATCGCCCGGCCCCTCGCCCGAACGTCGGCAGCCTCCGGAATGGCGGAGACCTGTGCGTTGAGAAAACGCACAGCCTTCGCGAGGGTCACCGGCGGCACCTCCCTGCTCCCGGAGCCGAGGCTTACGCCAAGGCCCTCGAGGGCCGACCGGACGGAGCGGCCCGCGTCCACCACCGCCCGGACGCTCGAGCTCTCGAGCTCCCGGAGCGCCTCCTCCCTCGCCCTGGCCTCCTCCTGGAGGCCAGCGTTGATGGCCTCGGAAATATGAACTTGGGCCCGGGCCCGGGTCAATTCCGCGAGGGCTTCGTCGCGTTCCCGGAGGGCCTCCTCGCGCTGCCCTACGGAGGCCGCGGCCCGGCCCTCCGCCTCCTTAAGTAGCCGGGCGACCCGCTGCTCAAGGCCCCAGGTAACAGCTGCCACCTACAAAATACATAAGAGTTAGAAAAATTTCAAAGTGCAGGGGATGAACGAAGGCGTTATCGACTCGGGTTACCTGGGCCCCGAGGGACTGAATCCCCTCGAAACGCTCATGGAGCGTCCCTCCTGCGACGAAGGCCTGCACCTTCCGGGTATGCAGGCCCTTCGAGTAGCGGGCGACCTCCCTCGCGGGAAGCAAAGGAGTCTCCCGCCCGGCGCCGCCAGCGCGGCTGGCGGGGGGTCCCCGGACCTCAAGGCCCGGTAACGCGGCCGGCGTCACCGGCATCTTTGTCGACGAGGTAGTGCCCCCCGAAGACGTGGCCGAGGAGCTCTCGGCGGGAGCCTCCGCCCGGGGGGGAACCATCAGGCCTTTCCCTGCCCCGGGCCGGAAGGTCCTCGGGGCCTCCTCCTCCGGAGGAACCTCGTAGACCGAGGGGCTCCCCCCCTCGTCCACCGGCCAAACCCGCGAAGGCGAGGCCCCCGCGAATCTCACCTCCAGCCTCTCCGGCTCCAAAGAAGCCGGAAGGGGCGGGAGGGGCTCCACCGTGAGCGGCGACGGGGCGTAGTTCGCCGAGTCGGACGCCGCCTCGCCCGCGGTCGCTTCCTTCCCCCGCACCTCGACGGGGCCCTTCGGGGGAGGAGGTGTTGCTTCCTTCCGGGACGGTGCCCGGGCACGTTCGCTCCCGGGGGTCTCGTCCCGGGGCTTCGCTGGTGTCGCCGCCGGCGTCGTCGATGGGCCGGGGGTCTTTTGAACCCGGGCCTTCTGAACCCGGGCCTTCTTGGGCTCCGAGCCCCCGGCAGCCTCCTTCCCCCATTTGTGCGACCCGGGGGTGGGGAGAGGCTTCCTCTCCGGCAGCTTCAGCCCGTAGGCCGCCGCCACCAAGTTCTTGGGAGGGCCCTCCCCCACGGCGCGCACGACGCGCTCGTGCTCATCGGCGAAATACCTCCCTAGGAGGTTCTCCGCCTTCTCCCGCGCCGCCGGGTACGGCCGGACTGAAAGAGGTAAAGAGTTAGTCAATTTCTTAAAAATTCGTAAGTACAATGCAGCGGGTTCCCGAAGCTTACATCGCGTCACCGGCTTCACCGGGGGCCGCTGCTCGGGGCCCATTCCGATCCCCCTCTTCCCGCCGGTGAAGGGGGAGATCCGGAGGAGAGCCATCTCCTCGGCGGCGTCCCGCATCGAGCGGGTCTTCTTGGAGAGGATCACCTTGCCGAGGAGCTCGAACTCCTCGTCTGTCCACGCCGGGGGCTTCGGCGCGGACGACCGGCTGTAGGTGGGGGCCTCCGGGGCGTACACCACAGCATCGTCCCGGACCCGGAGGTAGAACCACCTCCGGACCCAGTCCCCCCAGTGGTCCCGGGAGGCCGCCGCCGGGTAGTCGATTACCCGGGACGGCAACATTTGGACCATCACCGAACCGAAGGGGGACTTGGGGCCCCCCTTCACCAGGTGGGAGGTCCGCGCCGCCAGTTCGTAGAAGTACCGGAAGGCGCGAATGTTGGGCTCCCACCCGGTCGCTGTCTCGTAGAGCCAAATGAAGAGGCCCATCCGGACGAGCGCGTTCGGGGTGAGGTGGTTGAGAGCCACCCCGTACTCCTTGAGAAACTCCCGGAGCATGGGATGCACCGGGAGCCGGAGCCCCGCCTCCAGGAAGGCCTCGAAGGCCACAACCTCTCCGGGCCTGGGGCGGGGGGCTCCGTCTTTCTTCACGGGGACTCGGATGTCCCCGTCCGCGACGATGCCTCTTTCGACCAAGGACTCGGCGTCCTCGGCCGTGAACTCCGACGCCCAGAGGAAATCCGAGGGGATTTCCTCCGGGGGCACTTCCGTGGTCTTCGCTCGACCCTTGGGTGCCATGAGGTTAGTCTTCTTTTTTGGTGGCTAACTTTGCAGGAGGCTACTGCTAGAAACTCCCGGACGCCTGCTACCGGAAAGGGCTACCGGGAAAGAGCTGCCGGAAAGAGCTACCGGGAGAGGGCTACCGGGAGAGCAAAAATCGTTGAGGATGAAAATTTGGAATGAGCTTCCGGGCCCCGCAAGGTCCTATTTATAGGGGCGGGCCGTGGTCTAGATGCACGCCACGTGGCACCCACGGATCAATCTGGACCGTAGAAGTTCAAACCGTGCGCGGGAAACGAAGGGATGGGCGCGTGAATCGAGGCGCCGGTTCGAACCGCGCGCGCATTTATGGTGAAACGGCGCGGCTTTAAGCGTGGGGCACGGAAACCGAAGCGTCGCGGCTCCGGTAACTTGGCCCGGAGATCTTCCCGGTGACCTGAACCATACCCACCGGGGACTCGAGCATCTTCCCCGGCGGGCATGGGGGGCTGCTGTCGGGGGAAATCTCCGCGGGACTAAGTCCAGGTAAGATGTGTCACGATTGCCCGGGGACCTGGCCTCCGGCCCCTCCCCGGGCGCCGCCTTTTTGCCCCCGGGACGTGGCCTCCGGTGCCCTCCCGGGCGCCGCATTTGGCTCCTGGGACGCGGCCTCCGGTGCCGTCCCGGGCGCCGCCATTCGCCCGGGGACCTGGCCTCCGGCCCCTCTCCGGGCGCCGCCTTTTGGCCCCCGGGACGTGGCCTCCGGTGCCCTCCCGGGCGCCGCCGTTTGGCTCCCGGGACGCGGCCTCCAGTGCCGTCCCGGGCGCCGCCATTTGCCCGAGGACCTGGCCTCCGGCCCCTCCCCGGGCGCCGCCGTTTGGCTCCCGGGACGCGGCATCCGGTGCCGTCCCGGGTGCCGCCATTTGCCCGGGGATGCGGCCTCCGGCCCCTCCCCGGGCGCCGCCATTTGCCCGGGGACCTGGCCTCCGGCCCCTCCCCGGGCGCCGCCTTTTGGCCCCCGGGACGTGGCCTCCGGTGCCCTCCCGGGCGCCGCCGTTTGGTTCCCGGGACGCGGCCTCCGGTGCCGTCCCGGGTGCCGCCTTTTGGCCCCCGGGACCTGGCCTCCGGCGCCGTCCCGGGCCTCATCGCCCTCCTAAGGATAAAGTCTTGAACTGTTTATCACGTGCAGGTCACGCGAGGGGCGCCTCGGGAACTAGCGACCACCTGTCAAGCATCCAAGGCGTTTGACCGGTAGAAGGACGGTCCTGCCCTTCAATCCGACGGTGGCTTCCGGGGTAGTTTAGGTTTTTTGCTTCTTTTTGGGGCTATAAATAGCTCTTGTACCCCTCTGTTGTAAGGGATCGGCTCTTTTATTTGAATAGCTAAACTCACAGACGTGCTCCGGAAGCCTCTCCCCCGGAGAGAGCCTCCCCAGCCGACTCCGGTCGGGAGCGCGTCGACAGGACTAGGGCCCCCACCGGGACCTGAACCTGTATAAACCCGTGTGTCATTTTTTGTGCTTGTCCGGCGGGGGAGGACCGGTCATCCGGTCAATCCGCGCCGCGTAATCTTCGCTAGGATTATTCTCAAAACCTGTCGGGGTATTCGTAATACCACGACAATTACTTAGACTAATTTAACACTAACAAAGATATGATAACTGATCATAAAACTTGAAAAAATTACAAAAGTACCATATAATCATTAAAACTCATTAAAAAAATTGGTAAATTTACAAAATCATAAAAAAATTCACTAATAATAATTGATCTTGAAACAATTATGAAAAAATAGGACCTAATTTTTAAAATTAAAAAAAGTAGAACTCAATTAAATTAATTTCAAAAGAAGTGAGACTTAGTTTTTAAAATTGAAAAAAAATTGAACTCAAATGAAATATTTGAGGAAGTAGTAAGACTATTTCTAAAAATTTCTCATGTACATTTCGCCAATATTTGGAATTTGTAGACAAAAATAGCAGTGTAAGAAAAATCCAAACTATAAATTATTCTATCATGATGCAAAAAAAAAAAAGATGCCTTTTTTAACGTTGCTATAGGGTTTCCGTATATATTCGATACTTTGACATAGCAATTATCTTAAAACAATTTTTGTGATGGGTACCCATCGGCTGCATTGGAGTGATGTATCATATATGTCATGCTCTCGAACAAAGTTTTGGTGTAACAACCATCATATGTTTGTTTATTGAACAGAGTTTATATTTGTATAAGATTTTATATAAAATAGACTGAAATTAAAAGAGTATAATAAAACTCAATTTATTCATGACATAAATAGAATATATTAATTTTTAAAAAAGAAATATGATCTGAACAAAATATAAAACTGCTAGTTGCATTCCTCCTAACTGACTTAGTCTATTGTTTAAACTCATGCTCTGATGATATTTCGGTAATATGATCTCCAATCTTAGAAACTGCAAAAATTTATATTAATGAGAATGAATATAACAAGTCATACTTTACAAACTAGTATACACAATAATAGATATAGAAAATAAAATAAAGTGTTGTACAAAAATATTACTAAATTATTTCTAAATAATTTTTGATTAACATCATTAGTATGAATAAAACAAAGAGATGATGATGATGATGATTGATGATGATGATAATAATACAATTCTGATGCTACGTATGACTACAAATATTTTCAATACTGAGGGTCACCGAAGTGAAATTTCACATTTTACATTTTATAGAGAGTACTTTAATATTACAATTTTTCCTAAAACACTTCTATCCTCGATGAACAAATTTTTTTGTTCACTCAGAAATGCCATCATTGACTTACTAGTACCAGTTGCTCTTACGAAATCATCACTGCATATTTTGTTTGGACAAAGACCGTCCCCAAGGGATAGTTCAGATGGTCCTAATACTTTTGTCCTATAGTATCAGTTTACACAAAAAGATAAACTGATGATAGTAGCTCTTTTAAAAAGAAAAATATACAAATTATAATACATATATTCTCTTATATACCAAAAAGTAAAAAAAATGCCGTAATACAACATTATCTTTTTATACAAAAATAACGTAGAAATACCAAAAAGGTAGAGATAAAAATAGTAATAAGACATTCTCTTTCAATACCAAAAATAAAATAAAAGAAAAATAAAATAATGACACTCATTATCTTTTATACAGAATAATAAAATAAAATAAAATAATAACTCATCCTATTATAGTACAAAAAAACAACATAAAAAGAAAAAAAAATAATAATACACCATTCTCTTTCAAGACTAACAATAATTTAGAAAGAGGAATAAAAATAATGATACAAAGTTCATCTTTCAATACCAAAAAATAAAATAGAGCGAAATATGAAAAGTATTTTACTTTATCGTTTAGTCATGTTTGTAACATTATTGCTATTCTTCTATTTGGTATCGATGGCTCTTACAAATCCATTATCATATATTCCAATCGAATCTTAGCTTTTTTTTCTAATCTAGTAAAATAAAATCATTTTATTTTATAAAAAATCAGTGTAAAAGGATATTAAAATAGAAAAAGAGCAGATAATAAACTAGTATATAGCTCAAAATGATTGTAACAAGACAGTTTTAGAAAGATAATATAATAATAATATATATAATTTATCTTATACTCTATTATATTAACAACTCAACTCGATGATCTGATTTTAATAATACTTCAATTTAACTAGTATCCCTCGTTCTGCTAAGTCATTTGAGGGGGTAAAGGCAATGCTAACTTGCAATGATGTGCCACATTAGCCTTAACGTGGTGAGCATGCATCAAAGTATATGAAGATGTGGACACGTTCTTCCTCCTTCAGGTGAGTAAGCTTGTGTGCTTTTCTTTTTCTTTTTCTTTTTTTTTTGATAATGGTAATTATTTATAGTGAACTGTTATTCTTCACGAGGATGCAAACGAAGATATAGAAACTCAAACTTTATTTCTTAATAGTATGTAGACATGTATAGTTAGAAAAATTCTATCTTTAGTCGGGAGTAGGTAATTTATTTTGTAAACTTTGAGAGTTTTGGGTTTAGCTATCAAATGCAGGTGGTTTAATGATATGTGAGTCTTGGACTCATATATCAGTCTTAAAATTATTTTTCTATAACGATATCTCATTTTTATAGTGTCTTCCAACTAATTTTCTCCAAATTAATTCACATAATAGACTAAAAATATCATTTCCAAAATTATTGTCCGATTAATGACAAATTTTCGTGTAGTTTCTATGATCGATAGACTAACAACACCATTTAACTATAAATATATTTTAGTATCAGTTTAGAGTATCACAGTATATATTACAGTGATATATTTCAAATTGATAAATTTAAATGATATTGTATCAATATCATATATTAGCCAATATGTCAACTAGTATAACTAATATCTAAGTGTTGTTTGACTAGACTCTAAGTCATAGCTTTTATCATGGAGCTAGAGCTATCTGGCTAAACATATGAGCTCCAATTTTCAATCCTAAGTAAACCCAAAGAAGCTAGAGCTGGAGCTCTATGTAAAAGGTAAGAGTTAAATTTGAGGTGCTCCAATTTTGGAAGTTGGTAAAATACCCATACGAAAGAATGACATTTTTGGTCTTTTACTTTGCCAAATGATTCATTTTGGTTCCTGCTATTTTTAAAAGTGTGAAATTAGTCTATTTCATAAACTAGATCAAAATAATTATTATGATTAAAAATCCGTTTGAAATGCGTAATGTGACATAAGTTTATTAATGATACGGTGTAGTAAGCCTTTTTTATGTGACATCACGTCCATCTTATCCATTTAGACAACCCCAACATGATTTCTATTGAAGGATAGCTTTCCAACAGTACATAGCTTATGTTTGTGCTTGACTTGTAGCCAAAAAAGCGATCGAAGATAATGTTCACAATCGATTAATCACAATTACAAGACTTGAAGTGACCATGTACAACAATCGGTGGTGTTTCTATGAATTTTTTTTGCCTAATAACCAAAAAAAAAATAATAAATTCGAAAAATAACTCAGATCTTTAAAATTTTACAAAAATGACTCTCAGTCGCGAATTAGGCCGCGCGACTGATCTTTAGTCGCTCGCCCAGCTAGTGATTGAAGACGTGGTACGGCTCAACGCCCCGCTGGCCCAAGCGCCGTGCCCCGCCACCTTTCAATCGCTAGCCGGGCTAGCGATTGAAACCCGCAACGTTTCAGTCGTCAGCCCGGCTAGCGACTAAAATTGCTATTTAAAGGTCACCAGTCGTTTTCACAGTACGGGCATTTTCACTTTTTCCGAAATTCTAGAAAATATTCAATTTGTTTAGAGAGAGAAGGAAGAGAAGAAGAGAAGAAAGAGGAAGGAAAGAGGAGGAGGAGAATTGTTTTCGGAGGTTCTTCAAATCTATTCACTGAGGTAGATTAATTAGATCGTTAATTCGTAGTATTTAGATAGGATTTAGATTATAATTTTGTATGGATCGTAAATGCGTGAATGTGATGGACTAAAAATTTAAAGAACATGTATATTAGTGTATGTTCGTAGATTAAAAAATTTGAAGAATCTATACATTGTTAGTAGTATGTGATGGACTAAAAAATGTGATATTCTTCAAATTTGAATTTTTTCAGTATGTACGTATATTAAAATATTTGTTAGTATGTAGATGTAAACGTTTGTTAGTACGTATATTAAAATAATTGATAATTCATAGATTGAAAAGTTTATTTTATATTATGTTAGAGCCCTCGCCGGCTTGGCCTTGCCCGCACGGGTTTAGAGCGAGGGCGGGTATTATTTTAGGGTTGTAGGGTTTAGAAATTTAATTTTTGCTTTTGTACGACTAGGCTATTATTTGAGGGTTGGGGTTGGGGTTGGGGATAGGGTTAGGGTAGATTAAAATGTTTGTTAGTATATAGATTGAAATGTAGGCAAAAATCATGTAGTCCAATAGCGACTGAAATGTAGTTTTGAAAAATTACTTAGGGCCTGAAAAAAATTGGGTACCTTAGTCTCTCAAAACTAGAGTATTGTGAAACTAGAGTTTTGAAATAGAGAATGCGGAGACTTTATTTTTTGAAACTGTAGTATTTAGTAGTATTTGGATTGAAAAGGGGATACTGCAGTATCGGGCCGTAAATTGAACTTAAAAAAAAGTCAGTCTCGCGCTGCTCTCCCCGTGCGGCCCGCCACCCCGTCGATCCCGCCTTGTCCCGCGCTGCCTGCTATCGTCGATCCCGCCTGGTCCTTGCGGCCCGCCGCCGCCGTCGATCCTGCCTCGTCCCACGGCCGTCGATCCCGCCTCGTCCCGTGTCGCCCGCCGCCGTCGATTCGCCTTGTCCCGCGCGGCCCGCTGCCACCGTCAATCCCGCCTTGTCCCACCGCCGTCGATCTCGCCTTGTCCTGCCATCAATCCCGCCTGGTCCCGCGGGGCCCGCCGCCGCCGTCGATCACGCCTTGTCCCACGTCCGTCGATCCTGCATCATCCCGCGCCGCCCGCCGTTGTCGATCCGCCACGTCCCGCCATCAGTTCTGCCTCGTCCCGCGCCGCCCATTGCTGTCGACCCCGCCTCGTCCCGCGGTGGGTGCTGCCGTCGTCGATCAGGGGTCGTTCTCACACAGTGAAAAAACTATTTCGCACTCACCGGCCCGCACGCAATTAGTTTCTCTGTTTCGAAAAACTTTGGGTTGGAGTGGAGTTTTCAAAACAGTGAAAATTATGAGGTTTGAGGGCAAACTGTGGTACTTTGTAACCATACTATTGTTAGGGTTAGGGTTAGGGTTAGGAGGAGTGAGTGTTATGGTTAGAGTCAGGGCCACTTGGACTTAGTGTTTTGTTTTTGTTTTTGGTGACTTAGGATTAGGGTTATGGTTTTGATGACTCGAGGTTAGGGTTAGGGTTTCAACAAGTGTACAGTTAATGCAATGAAAAGTGCATATAAAATTACAAACTAGGCACAGAACCAACCCTAGAGACCCTAGTTTTTGTCGACACTACAAAAACTAGATTAGGGTCTTCAGGGTTTTTGGTTTTCAAATATATTTTTCTGCTTCACTCTATGATCTAGGAAAAATATAATAAAGACAATACATAAGAAATACCGGTGCATGGTTTAGTAGTAAAATAAAAAGAATCAATTTTCAGATAAGAAATCCGCTACAGTTATTGTGCATCGTTGCACTGTCTTGTTTTAACGTAACACAGAATGACAAATTGATCAGGCTATGGAGCAACCCAGTACGGTTTGCCTTTATTACGGAGCTGGTATAATCCGTAATGGAGCAAACGGTATAATCCGTAATGGAGCAAACGGTGACGATCTTGGTGGTTGTATGCATGTTTATGGTCGAATGACACAATCACAGTCAATGTCTTTCAATGATTTGGAGATGTGGTTAGTCGACCTGTTACAACTCAATCCTACGACGAATACTCTCAAGGTCGAAGGCATGCTTCCAGATGGAAACAAATGGGTGCTTAAGAGACTGAAAGGTGACAAATCATGGGGTTCGTTTGAATGATTCGTGACAAATCCAGGCTATGGTGGCGGGGTCATCATACTGTACGTTGAAATCTTAAGCGTACATAGTTCGGAGGGGAGTCATTCCATGGGAAGAGCAAAGAGCAACACTAATTTCAGTACCAGAGGTGGCGGTGCCGATACCGGTGCAGGTGCCGATACCGGTGACGGTGGCAGTACCAATGGCAGTGCAACCATGCCCAGTGTACCTATGCAAACAGCAAGAGATACAACTCAGTTTGGCGGCCATCAAGTAGATGCAGCTGAAGAACTGCCTAAATTGGAGGAGAATTTTAATGAGGAGGAGTACACTTATCCGTCAGATATGTATGAATCTCCTGAAGAACCCACGCCACAGCAGAATCCTATAAGTGAATGGACTGATCCATCACTACTACAGAAACAAACATCCAGGATGGCACATCACAGATGGTTATGAACTTTTCAATGGAACATCATCTGCAAAGGCCTGTTGGAAGAATATGTTAAATTATCACAGTCGGTTCTAATGTCAAAACCAACTGTGATAGTAAACCAAACGGTTTTGAACACAAAATCGTCTGTAATAGTCTACTTATCACAGACGGTTTTAAACTAAAACACGACTGTGATAGATACAATCGGTTCTCAACTGAGAACCGTCTGTGACAACTAGAATATCACAGACGGTTCCGTTATCAAAACCGACTGTGATATATACAATCGGTTCTGAACTCAGAACCGACTGTGATAGTGTAGTATTAGAGACGGTACTAATATCAGAACCGACTGTTCTAAATAGTGTCGGCGCTTCGAATTCTCAATTGTGTTCATTTCGGTCTCCGATCTTCACGCGGCGCCTAGGCAAACACGAAGCGTCACTTTGGAAATTCTATAAATAGCTTGACAGTGGAATAATTGCCATTTACTTTACAAGTTTTTGTAATTCTCAAACTGTTTGACTCCTTAGCTTCTCTGCGCCAATGGTATCCTCAATGGCATCGTCAGCCTCGCCCTCCCGGGTAAGAACTCTCAATCTTTTGGACTTACCCCTGTATTGTTAATCCCTGTTCAGTACATTCTTGACCTGTTGATTTGCACAGGGAAGGGGAGCCGTGGAAGACTCGGGCAAGGTGAAAGCCAAGCTGAGGGCCCTCCAGGAGGAGCACAAGCTCCTTACGGAGAAGCACACTCAGCTACGGCTTGACCTGGACAATCTCTTCCAGCGCATTCAGCGCATGAAGACGGATGGTGACAATGCTAGGGCGAGGACGAGGCGTCTTCGAGAGGAGAAGCAAGCCGCGGATATGACCATTGCTGGCTGCGGTTTGACTATGAAGGATACCATCGCGAAGCTGAGGGAGGTCGCAGGCCTTCTCGACGTGGTAGTAGTTGATCCTAGAAGGATAACTTGTCTCTGGAGGAGTCCTGCGTCCTGGCTGCAAGTCAAACTGACTTTATTCTAGATGCAGCCAGGGCTAAGACCACTCCTTGACCTAGCATTCTGTATTTTTACTTTTTTTTGTAAGTGATGAAAAAAAATTAATGAAAACTTTGTTCTTATGTCAATTTTTCAATTTTTCAGTACGTTCTTGGACTGCATGCTATCTTCCCTCTTTCTTTATCTTTCTTTAGCTTTTGGCGAACATTCGAGCATACAAAGGTATGTGCACTGTGTGCGATCAAGGAACGACTATCGCGATCATATACATAGAAACGGCAATCTTTGGCGCATGAGGGCAGTTCATCGGAGCCCTGCAAATAATATAGAAACAATATAGAAGTCGCAGGTCCCATGCAAATAATATAGAAAGAATATAGAAGTTGGGCTTATTTGGTTGGATGGCATTGTGGCATGCCAAACGCTTCGCGTTCTCAATGTGCTTTGAATATCACAGACGGTTCTGAGGTAAAAAAATGTCTGTGATAGTCACATTACAGATGGTTTTTATGTCAGGACCGACTGTGATAGTCCTAACAGTGACCGACGCTTTGAATTCTCAACGTTCATTCAATATCACAGATGGTTTTAGCTCAAAACCGTCTGTAATGTGACTATCACAGATGTTTTTAACCTCAGAATCGATTGTGATATTCATATTACAAACAGTTTTTATGTAAAGACCGACTGTGATAGTCCCAACAGTCATCGACGCTTCAAATTCTCAACTGTGTGTTGTGTCATTTCGGGTTCTGATGTTTGCGCGGCGCACTAGCCTGGGAACATGAAGCTTGTTTTTCATTAATGATGAAAAAATTAATTAAAAATTTGTTCTTATGTCAATTTTCCAATTTTCCAGCACATATTGGAATATCACAGATGGTTCTGATTTAAAAACCGTCTATGATAGTTCTATCACAGACGGTTTTCACAACAAAACCGTCTGTAATAGTGTTGTATTACACACGGTTCTGATATGATAACTCTCTGTGATCTTTATACGCCAGTTCACACATTGAAGTATATGTCTGAAACAGTAATACAAATACACAAATATACACCAATACAAATAAACAAATACACCAATTCACACATTCTAGTACATGTTCCAAATAGCAATACAAATACAAATATACACCAATACAAATACACCAATTCACACATTCGATGTATATTACAAAAGTCACATCTGAAAGAGAAATGTAACTACCGACTACAAGTTAGACCTGATACATCACAAATTCATTCATCTGAAACAACAAATGTATGAACCACGTTTGACTTAACCGTAGGAGTTCAGTTCAGAGACACCCGGGGAGCTAGAACTGGCATTGAGTTACATTTGTCTTGGTGATCTCTTCTGGCTCAAACTCAACTCAGTTGAGTTGAGTTGAGTTGGAGCCTGAGGAAATCACTAATACAAATGTAAGATGTTTTCTATAGGTTCTGATTTGAGAAACATGCCGGGCTTGAGGATCTTCTCGACCGAGCCAACTAAGATCTCGCCCTTCAATAACTTCCAGCTCTCGACGGTGATCTTCACCCTTTTTTTCGCCAACAAGCCAACGTACGCAGCGTACTGTGACGAAGAACCATGAACTACATTGCCCCTCGTGAACATCGTCTAAGGACCTGCATAGAATCATGTTGAAAAGAAGACATATAAAAATGGAAGATACAAGAATCGCAGGATAATTGCCATCATAGGATTAGGATAATATCTAACAATGCTAAAATTTTACTTTCCTTGCAATGCCGAAATTTAGCCGAGGGAGTTGAAGCTACGATTGAGTTTGGACTTGATTCACCAGCGAAACTAGTGGCCGTCGATGGAGGTGCGGTGGCCATCAATGGAGGTTACGGGTTAAGGCTTGTCGTGCCCAAAGAGAAAAAGAAGTGGAACGGTTCGACTGGAAGCAAAACTCCAGGGAGGGCACAAGTATTTGTAGAAGTCAAACGGTTCAAAATTCCAGGAATATTACAGACGGTTCGGACAGCAGAACCGTCTGTAATAGTAAAGCAGACGGTTTTGATCTCCCAACCGTCTGTGATAGTCCCAACAGTGTCCGACGCTTCGAATTCTCAACATGCAATCGTGGATAACCGCACATAATAACTGTGCAGATGAAGAGACTTAATTATTTACTTCAAATTTAATTTGCATTGAATTACGTAATCTGACGCTTCAACTTCTTAAGTGGGCACTGTTCCGCCGTGCTGCAGTTTATCTCCCGAGAAATAATCATGAATTTATTGACCTTGAAAACTAGTAGTGCGCTTTTTAAAACTCAAGGCACCCGTGCATATGAACCGTCACCTTCTGGTTCTATAAATAGTGAGGCTCTTCAATCCTTAAGACTTACAAATTCTTGGCTAAGTCTTATAGGAATTCTGCTCCTAAATCCCTATCTTTATTCCATCCTCAACTCCCACCTTGATGGTGAGCCAAGATTCCAATGAGGTTATTGAAATTGAGAGTGATGAGGAAGAGATAAGGAATGAACTCGATCAGGATCTTCAGAAAGTAAGTCCTCTCTGAAACTCTAATGTAGATATTTCTTTTATGACTTGATTACCTCCAAACAAATGCATTTCAAAATCCACAGGTGCCTGAGGAAATGCTCCCTCCAAAGAAGAGACTCAGAAATGATGAAAGATCCTCCAGTGGAGCTGCAGCGAAGACTCTAGAGGGTGCTGAGGTCTTTGTTGCACATTGCCCCTTGCAACCCCTCCAGTTGCATCGACTCCACCTTTGGAGATCCACAACAATCCTTCCAATATCCCCTCTTTAACACCTTTGGATCATCAGCTTTTCTTGGATGATCAACTTTCTGGGGTAAGTCGCACACTTCCACGTCCAAATCCACTCCAAAGCTTGGTAATCATCTTCACCCTCTCTGCTGGTCGTTATGTCTTTTAAAACTAACTCATGCATGTGTAGGAGGAGAAAGCTGCCTTGTGCAGAACTCTCCAAGAAGAAAAAGAGGCGCTGGAGAAGCGTTCTGAGGAGATGTCTTCTGCCATTCTTCACTTGGCAGAGTGCTATGAGGATTCTCGCGAAGAAGCGCGCAGGTTCCGGTCAGAGAGAGATTACGCTCGGCAGCAACGAGAACTCTCCGATATAATAAGGAACAGCTGCACTCCTTTGCTGAGAGATGATGTAGATAGGCTTAGAGCTATTACTAGTTCTCTTGGGGCGGCCAGTGTAGATCCTACTGATGCCAATACGTCCCTAGGAGAAGTTTGTAAATTACTTTCGGATCAGGTCGACGCTTTGGTCATTTGTATCCCTTATGTATGCAAAGATTGTAAGAAATAAGAAATTTCTTTTCCTTATATATCTGGTTTTTCAATTGATTATGTATAACTGATAATCACCAAATGATGTTCTCTGTGTGAAAATGTTAACAAGAAAATATTGCTGCGATCAAGACGGTTTTTAACTCAAAACCGTCTCTGATAGTAACATTACAGACGATTTTAATGTCAGGACAGACTATAATAGTCTCAACATTCTTTGAACATCCACAGACATATATATACACCATAACACCATAATATATCATTTTTTTAAATACTAACATTGAAAATAAGATAAAACCAAATATGAAAAATATTTTATTCAATCATTTGGTCACATTTCTAATATTATTGCTAATCGTCCGATTGGTATTGGATGCTCTTACATGCAGATTCATCATCATATACTAATTCACCAGAGAAACTAGTGGCCGTCGATGGAGTTGTGGTGGCCATCAATGGAGGTTACGGGTTAGGGCTTGTCGTGCCCAAGGAGAAAAATAAGTGGAACAATTCAACTAGTCGAACGGTTCGACTGCAAGCAATCCAGGATATTATAGACGGTTCGGACCTTATCACCGTCTGTGATAGTAGAGCAGACTTTTGATTTTATAATTATCACAGACGGTTATGAAGTAAACACCGACTGTGATAGTAAAGCGGATGGTTTTGAGTTCGGAACCGTCTGTGATATTCTAATTATCACCGACGGTTCAGATGTGAAAACCGTCTGCGATATTTCTGTCATAGTTCTTCAAATGCACCGATATTACCGACAGTTTAAAGTGAAACCCATTAGTGATAGTTTCTGTGATATTCTGTTCTACAAAAATGCACCGATATTACCGACGATATTATATAGAACTGTCTGTATTGAACCTAGTATAAAAGGTCTTTTGGCGGATGTTTTGAGCTAGTCTTACACTCTTGCTCGACATACTGTCCAGTTGGATGAATCTGGGGCAAGGAAGAGCAATATCTAAAAAGGGGAGCATTTTGGGGCAACAAATTTGAAGATCCAAGGTTGGTACTTGCTCCTAAGGCATACACATTACTTGATTTCATCATCAATATCAATCTCCATTAATTGATCAAATTAGAGGGAGAGGTAGGAGGAAGCTATAGTAGCAAATCCTGGTTGTAACTCATTTTCGACCTGTAGCTATTTAATTGCTTTATGATGTGTGTTATCTACGCCCCCAACTAATTGCTTGTAGTTCAAGTAGTAGTTAACTAGTTATACCGCAAACTCCACATCAAACACTAGCTAGCTAGATTTATAATTTATTGCGTGTCGACCGTACATAGAGTATTACTAATTAGCATGTGTATGTGTCGAGGATTGATACCCGAGCTAGTTCAAATAAATGCATGACTGGTTCTAGACAGATTCGAGCCAGATGAGTGTCTATTAATGCGAACTCAAGTTACTCCGAGAAGCACAATCATGTGGTCGCAGGCTTTACGCGATCAGACCGTAGCTAATGCGCGGTCAGGAGTTCGTATGCCATACGCGAACAGAAGACTACAGATAGTGCGCGGTCAGGTAATAACAAGCAATGCGCGGTCAGAACACCTTCGACCAGGGGACGCGGGATTGTTCTATCCCTACAATAGGGATATCCCGAGTATCCCAAAGATCCTTCCACGCATGGAGACAACCGTCAGGAGGTTAATACGTGCGGTTATCCATGAATAACATGTATTAAACTTGCGTGGAGGTTAAAGGCAGTTGCCAAAACTGCATCCGAGCAACTGTTTGATGGCGTTATGTCTTGGCACCCTTTCGACCAGTATAAAGGGGTAATCCAATGCATCAAATAGGGGATCGGATAATCAGATCAAAGGATCAAGCAATCAAAACACTCAAAGGATCAGAAGACAGTAATCTAAGTTAGTTAGATTTCACAAGCCTTCTTGGCATTGTCTTGTATAAACTTATAGGAAAGATCTTCATCTGTGAAGATACTTTCCCTAGTTTTGTAACACTTTTTACTACACATAGTGAAATCCCAACAGGACGTAGGACTATTACTCCCACCATCGAGGGCCCGAACCTGTATAAATCTCTCTGTGCTCTAGTTATCTTTGATTCATCATACCTTCCCGGAGGGACACCCTGAAAGGTCTCACAACCTACAAATTCTGCATAAGTTCGGCTAAGGACCCCGAGTCCGAATCATTGACAGCTGGCGCCCACCGTGGGGCCTTTCTCAAGGTGTTCTAATTTTCATCCGGACGTTCGCTGAATCATGGCTGGAGCATATGAATCTGAGAACGATTTTGATCTCGAGGATTATGCTCACATTCCGATGCCTTCTCCTAGCGATCCTGTCCCGATGGAGGAAACTGGAGGCGAGGACGTCCCAAAGGTCGATTCGACCATTCAGGTTATGTCTATCGACTAGGAGGTGACCAACACAGAATCAGAACCCACTGAGGTTCTTAATGCGTTAGAGGTTGGATCCGGTCCATCATATGACCCTGCTGAGGGGAAGAATGATGTCGACCAGAAATCAGCCCGGGGAGGTTTGATCCTGATAACCTCCATCGTCTCTTTGATTTCGAGTCTGACTCAGAACAAACCGAGATATTTTCTCCCTCGGCAACCTTTCTCCCTAGACGGTTCGCTGCCTTGTCGGAGGAAACTCCTGATCAACCGGCTGCTAGGGAAGAGCAGGAACGCAAACAAAAGGAAGATCAAGATCTCGAGCAACAAGAAAACGAACTACGCATAACATCCCTAGAGGCTCTTCAAGATGCGCAGGCTCGTTACGATGCTGCTCCGAGTTCTTCCCGACGATCACGTGGTCGCAAATGCGACCAGACACCCTCTTTGCTTCCGGAGCGTTTCCCGGTGGACGAAGAAACGGTAACACCTGGTGCCCCTAGGAGAAGTATGCATGGCCGGCTTCGATCTATCGCGGAGGTCATGTGTAATTTTCCTCCTACGGTCACGGATGCGCAGAAACCGGCCTTCACCAGAATCCTGGCGGAGAGATTGGATGAGGTCGCATCTGAGGCGACCCCTACGTCCTCTTCCCGGTTGGCGACACGTTCCCACAACTGAGAGCACTCTCACTCTGGTTCTGGTCGATGGAGTCACCCGCCACCTGTACCATCCCGGCAGGACAAGTCCAGGTGGGCGCAGGATTCTCGTGATAGGGATTGAGTCCCTGTCCACTCTCGTTTGGGGCCATGCGTGGCCTCTCCATTGCGTGGGGTCGCCCGCGATCCGATCGAGGGCCGTAGGACAGTTCACAGTCCCTACGTTGGTTGTAAAGCTTTCTCGCCCGGCCTTCGTGCGGTCGTTTGGCCGGACAAGTTTAGACTAGGGGCCATAGAGAGGTTCGATGGAACTCAGAACCCTTCCGAGTTCCTTCAAATTTACATTATCGCCATCCAAGCGGCAGGTGGCGATGACCGGGTCATGGCCAACTACCTGCCAACAGTCCTCGAAGGACCGGCCAGAACTTGGTTGTTTAACCAACTCGAAGGTTTGATCTATAATTGGGAAATGTTGTGTGATGCTATACTCAACAATTTCCTAAATTGTTATCAGAAGCCGGGTAAAGAGGACGACCTCCACCGACTACGGCAAACTTCGACCAAAACCCTTCGTCAGTTTGTCAAAAGATTTGTTGGGGTGAGGAATACCATCCCAAACATATCTGATAGCTCTGTTATTAGGGCATTTAAACATGCCGTTCGATATCGGAGATTCACAGAAGATTTGCTCATCTATCCTCCTCGATCAGTAGCCGATCTCTTTGATATGGCTGATCGATATTCCGACGCAGCCGAGGCTGTTGAATGGAACCGGATGGTCGATAAAGGTAACTTACCGCCTCAACCAAGTCTTAAGGATGCTAGGAAGGAAGATTCAAGCAAGAAGCCAGAATCTTCATCAGCCGGGAAATCGAAGAAGTCGAAAAGGAATCGCTCTGGACAGTACCGGGAGGTTGCAGTCGCAGAGAAGCCTCCTTCGACCAAAGGTAACAAGCCTTCATTTAAAAATAAAACTACTTCTGGTGGTCGTAGTGCCGACCAGCCAGAGAAGTTGACTAACCCGCAGGAAGGCAAGAAATGGTGTCCGCTCCACAACTCCGCAGGCCACGACCTCAAGAACTGCAGGAGTTGGTTGAAGCAGTTAGATGACTTCTACCAGGGGGTTGAACCGATGACGACCTTACCGACTAAGGAACAAGCATGCGGGCTAAGAGACGCCGACGGGGACGAAGAGATGTCTTACCAGGTACCTCGTAATCATGTTAATGTTATTTTCGGAGGTTCCTCCTCTTTTGTTTCCAAAAGGAAATTTAAGGCCTTTTATCAAGAGGTTAACCAAACGGAGACATCCCTTGGTGAACCTCAGTACCCCAGTTGGTCGGATACACCTTTGATGTTTGATCGCTCTGATTGTCCTGCGGGGCTTACTCGACCATTGAGGCTTCCTCTGGTCATTACCCCAATCATCAGCAATGCGAGAGTCTAAAGGGTCCTGATCGACGTAGGAAGCTCCTTGGACATCTTATTGGTCAAGGCGCTCGATGAGATGCAGATTCCTCGTTCAAAAATTAAGCCCATAATTCATCCGTTTTATGGGATAATTCCTGGTCCCTCCATGATGCCGTTGGGACAGGTGGTCCTCCCAGTCACACTGGGAGAACCGGATAACTTCCGAACAGAATTGGTTACTTTTGATGTAATTGATTGTGATTCAGCTTATAATGCAATCTTTGGCAGGCCAACTCTTGCTAAGTTCATGATGGCGACACACTATGCTTACCAGTGCGGCAAGTTGCCTGGCCCCAAAAGTGTCATCTCGATCTGAGGCAGTCGCAACGTGGCACTGACGTGTGACCGGTTATCTTTGGAGATAGTGGACCAACTTCCCTTCTGGGATGCTCAGGTTGCCACAGTCGCCGCTGACGCGATCAAGGCTGCTCCTCGACCAGATGAGAAACTCAAACTAGTTCCATTGTACCCAGATGATCCATCCAAGACAATTCGGGTTGGATCAAGCCTGGATGGCAAATAGGAACTCGAGCTTATTACTTTCATCCGGGCTAACGCAGATGTGTTTGCGTGGAAACCATCTGACATGCCCGGTGTCCCAAGGGAGGTAATCGAGCACAGGTTAGCAATTCAACCTGGACAGCGACCAATCAAGCAAAAGCTCAGGCATTTTGCTATTGACCGGCAGGAGGCCATCCGAGAGGAGTTGGACAAGCTCCTAAAGGCCGGGTTTATTCGTGAGGTCGATCACCCGGAATGGTTCGCAAATCCGGTCATGGTTTGCAAGTCAAATGGTAAGTGGTGCATGTGCGTCGACTACACCAGCCTCAGCAGTGCCTGTCCGAAGGACGACTTCCCCTTCCCCACATCGACCAGCTGGTCGACTCAACTGCGGGTTGTGAACTGATGAGTTTTCTGGACGCAGAAGAAGATTAAGAGAAGACTGCTTTCATCACCCCATTCGGCACCTACTGCTACGTCAGAATGCCGTTTGGTCTCAAGAACGCAGGTTCCACGTACCAGCGCTTGATGCAAAAGACCTTTCTTTCCCAGATAGGGCGTAATCTCGAAGCATATGTAGACGACTTGGTTTAAAAAAGCACTAAAAGATTGTCTCATTTAGACGATCTCGCTGAAACCTTTTGTAATTTGAATCGCTTTGGAATAAAATTGAACCCGAAAAAATGTTCTTTCGGGGTTTCTTCAGGAAAACTTCTGGGTTTTCTTGTTTGTTCCAGGGGCATTGAAGTCAATCCTGAAAAAATCAGGGCTATCGAACAAATGAGGTCTCCCTCGACCATGAAGGAAGTTCAGCGCCTAACAGGTCGCATGGCGGCTTTAAGTCGGTTCATATCGCGACTAGGTGAGAGGAGACTACCTTTCTTCAAAGCCCTGTGAAAACATCACAATTTCGCATGGTCCGATGTGGCCGAAAAAGCATTTCAGGAGGTGAAGGCATATTTATCTAGTCCACCAGTCTTGGTGTCTCCCGACAAAGGAAAACCGTTACTTCTCTATTTGGCGGCCACGCCGCACGCGGTTAGCACTGTCCTGATCACAGATAGAGAAGGAATACACAGACCCGTCTACTATGTAAGCGAGGTACTTCACGGCACTAAGGAGCGATACCCTGAGGTCTAGAAGATACTTTACGCACTACTGATGGCTTCCCGTAAACTACAACATTACTTTCAAGCACATAAGATCATAGTACCCTCATCTTTTCCATTGGGGGATATTGTCCGTAATCCAGAGAAATCTGGTCGGATCGCCAAATGGGCTGTCGAGCTCGGTGCTTTCGATATCCATTTCACCCCCCGCACTGCGGTTAAGTCTCAGGCCGATTGCATGGTCGAATGGACCAATCCTGAGCCACCCGTGCGGGTACCCGAGGAATTGGAATGCCCCGATTACTGGACAATGTACTTCGACGGCTCTCGTAGTTTTCAACACTCGGGGGCTGGAGTGGTCTTAGTTACGCCTCAGGGCGAACAGCTTAAGTTTGTCTTTCAACTACATTTTGTTGCGACCAATAACGTAGCAGAGTATGAACGTCTTCTTGCAGGGCTCCGGGCAGCAAAATTCCTCAGAGTCCATCGATTAGTGGTGAGGGGATACTCACAGCTGGTCATAAACCAGGTAAACAAGGAGTACAGCACTTCCGATGAGACAATGGCTCATTACCTGGGGGAAGTGAGGAGGTTGGAAAAACACTTCAGTCATTTCGAAATCCAATACATCCCGCGAAAGGACAACATTCTCGCAGACCAATTATCCAAAATTGGGTCCTCACGCACATCCGCTCCGGCAGGAGTGTTCGTCAAACACTTGGAACATCCTTTGATTATGACTTCGGACGAGGATGATCCGGTAACAGTCTGCGTTACCGACCTCGGACAGGAACAGGATTAGACTCATCCATTGAGAGTTTATCTTGAACATGGGACCTTGCCTGAGGACGAAACTGAAAGTGATCGGTTTATTCGAAAAGCGCGTTTATACAAACTCGTAGAATGAGTTTTGTATAGAAAGGGTACTCAGGGAGTATTCATGGGCTGCGTATCTCAGGAGGAAGGTAAATCTCTCTTGAGAGAAATTCATGACAGTGCATGCGGTGCGCACGCATTATATCGTACACTGGTCGGAAAAGCTTTTCGACAAGGATTCTACTGGCCTTCGGCACTCGATGATGCCAAGAATATGATCAAGATGTGTCCTCAGTGTCAGTTCCATGCGAGATAGGTTCACCAACTTGCCTATGCGTTGCAAACCATTCCCCTTGCATGGCCTTTTGCGGTCTGGGGGATGGACATTGTCGGTCCTATGCCACAAGCGGTCAATGGATACAAGTTCCTGTTCGTAGCTATTGACACGTTTACGAAGTGGATTGAGGCCGAGCCGCTACGCAATATTACGCTGCTGCAGCACAAAAGTTCTTCCATAAGATCATTGTTGCTCGATTTGGTGTTCCGAATCGTCTCATTACGGATAACAGTTCTCAGTTCGCTAGTGGTCTTTTTCTGGATTACTGCGATCAGATTGGAACCAAGGTGTGCTTTGCTTCTGTGGCTCATCCACAGAGCAATGGTGCCATGGAACGTGCCAACGGGCAGATATTGCAAGGCATCAAGAAACATGTTTTCGATCGCCTTAAGACTCGCTCGGGGGCTTGGGCAGATGAGCTCTACACCGTTCTATGGGCACTACGAACTACTTCTAGTCAAGCCACCGGTGAGATGCCTTTCCATCTGGTCTACGGGGCTGAGGCCGTTTTACCTATGGAAATTAGTATTGGATCTGTTCGGACAGATCAATTTGAACAAGTTGACCAGACCGAACAGCGATCACAAGATCTCATCCTCCGAGAAGAAAAACGTGATCGTGCTTTGATCATGTTCGAGGTATATTTGCAAGCTTTGCGCAAGTACCATAACAAAAGGGTGCGACCACATAGTCTTCACGTGGGCGATCTGGTTTTACGTAAAATACAAGACCAATCCAATCGCAACAAATTCTCCCCGAAGTGGGAAGGCCCTTATACTGTTGTTTCGGTACCGCGACCAGGATCAGCTCGGTTAGCGATGGAGGATGGTCGAATCTTATCCAATACCTGGAACATCGATCAACTACGCAAGTTTTACGTGTAAGTATCCAATCCCTTTTCCTTTTCAATTACCATGGTTTAATAAAACGAGTGTTTTTTGTTGTTACATATGTCGAATATTTCCTTTTATGCCCATGTGTTACGAATTTAGCTCGGGGGCTGGTCGCCGGTGGTTATATCGCCACAATGCCTTAATCGGATTCGCTGGCCGATCTCATGACCACTTCCAGATAAGTCACTCCTCAATAAGCCGTTTCTCAACTCACACGGGGCTTACTAGCATGTCCTTGGTCATCAGAGTGGTTGCCGGTTTGCAACAAGGTTAGGTATTGCATCGAATATAATTGCTTCCTGGTCAAATGTCCCTGGTCGTTACACCCATATTTTTCCTGTGCTTATAATACTAAGTCTTCAGTATATATAATCACAGGCGGGGGCTAGGGGAATATGGTTACAATATGAAACAAAAAGAAGTGTGTTCTTTAGAACCAAAACCAAAATATGATGCATGCATTGCATTCTATGAACTGTATTTGTACAGGTATAAGGATTCACATAATGCCAAGCTCGATCAAGAGTTTATCTATAAGAGGTCTAACTTCCTCCATGATAACCTTAAGTTGGTCTTCACTCTCGATCTCTACCTCTCCTACCAATGGGTTTAGATCCAGGTCTGGGCCATGGTGGAGACGAAACTGGCAGAGAATGGCAGAGGCTGCTGATCGAACTCTTGTTTTGATCGCCTCTTGTTGTCGCCTAGTATCTTCAGGAAGATACTCGAGAAGTGATTCCGCTTGAGCTGCAACCAATTTGGACCAGTCACTAAGGCTGAGGTCGTCCGCCGTGGTTTCGACCACATCAGCCCTTAGTAGACCGGCCACCATCTTTAGTTTTTCAAAGATGTCTTGTTGAGCCCTGCTGCAGGTCGAGAGGGATGTGCTTAAGTCTTTGTTCTCCCTGCGGACAGAATCGATGGTCGCCTGGAGGTCTTCTTTCTCTTGACCAAGCTGGCTTATTTGGTCAACTTGCGCTGCAGTAAGAAGGTCGTTATAAGCAATCCGAGCAACAAAATTAATTCGCTCTGGTCAAAAATTGACTTACATGAGAGTTGCGATCGTAGTTTGCTGAGTTCGGCCTCTAGATATGAAATTGTGGTGGCCGCCCTGAGATCATGGTTTTCCCGATCAGCAATGCTCTTCGTCAGAAAGGCATTCTCTCTGTGACAAAAGATATGATTGTTATGACGGGTTTATGATCAGGCAAACCAAAGAACATCTTTCTTACTCCTGCAAGCGATCCCTTTCCTCTTGCATGGCCTCGATGCTATCCGCCATAGCCATTGATCTGGTCGCCATGCGAGTCAATTCCTATGACATGGAGGCAAATCAGTTGCAAAATCTGAGTAATTCTATGCAAAACTCAGATACCATGAGGGGTGTTCGACATACCTCAGTGTATTCCCGAAATGACCTGTTCTTCGGGATGGTTGGAGGCCGAGTTGATGGACTCGCCTTATCCCCGGCGGGAGCAGCAGATGAATGTCCCTGCTGAGCCTCGGGCGCAGATTTCAATACCTGCGATTGGGCCTCCGTATCCAACTCATCCACAACGGCCCGGACGACTTCCTAGACCGGAGGGATAGAGCTCTCTTCACCGGAGAGTTCAGCGCCAGAGGGAACTTCGACCCTCGCCGAGGCTGTTGGGAATTTTGGCGTTGAATCTCTATGCCTAAGCAAGAAAAGAAACTGTCAGTTTCACGGATGGTTGCTACAGCCCAATCCAGTATAAACAGAAGGGAATTATTACCTTAATTGAAATCCCATTAGCTTCGGGGATTTCAAAGACAATTCACCCAGGAAAAGAGGACAGTCGTCATCTGTTCTGGTCTTCCTCTTTATGAATAAGACCTTGTCTTTTTCTCCCTATGTGTACCAACCTGTAAGCACATATAGGAGGAATGATGAAGATCTAAGTGGTAAGGATTCTTACTGGGGTAACCTGCTCTGTTGGCAGGGATGCATCCGATGGTCTGGATGTCTCATTAACTGTGAGACCCCCATTTGAGGATCACCTTGGTAACCGCCCAGGTAGGTTACACACAGCAGGATGACACAAGAGCTCCAAACCAGACAAGCATGATAATAACATTAAACAGGTAGCAGGCCAGCTTGGCCAATATTACATACCCAAAGCACCGAAAATGGCGCTAAGTAGAGTTGCTAAGAAAATAACAAGTTTATCATAACCAGAATCGGTATCCAAGTACCGAACACACAACATGAAGCACAAGGCAACGACAAAAAGCTTGACTTCCATCCGCAGCGAGGTTGAAGTGGCTCTTCCCACATCTGACTTGACTTGGTGCGCAATCCTTCTAGAACGTGGGCTCGTCCGGGGCACTTCCATCTTCTGCCGGGAACTCATAACTGAAGGAATCGGGATCCTCGAATCCCTCTTCTACAGTTGGATGCAAATTGCAAGGGTGAGCACTTGGTGCTCAGCAATACTCATTCCGGGGATTATAGTAATTGTACTTACATGAGGGTGAAACATATGATTCAGGGGTTTTAGTTTCATATAGATAGAGATATATAGATTTCCAAGTTATTTGTTCAGTAAACAGTACTTTGTCATGAAAATAGCACTTTAAACATGTTACATGTTTTCAATAAAAACATTAGATGTAGTGGTCTCCCATGAGTCACTACTTTGTTAGCCGCATTATGAAAACATTCCAAAACATTACTTGTGCTATAACCCATGGATAACATCCACTACGAAAAGACTCCTGAACCTGGGAGTACAGAGTATCTGACACTTCTTTTACGCTTTGCAAAGGTGTACCTCTTTTTAAATCCACTGGTTCACTCGGCTTTCAAGTCGGATCAGCTCCATGTGACTTATACACATGTGACAAGGCCGAGATCACACAACGCTTTACAGTTCAGTATTAACAGTATCCCTGCCCGGTAAATAGACAATTAAGTCTCAAGTACCGTTGTGGGTCTTACCCACTGCCTTACTTCCTAGCCTCTCTGGTCTATGTTCCCTCAGGACACATAGCCTTGGTCTATGTCCACGCGAGACATACGACCATTTAAGATTACAGCCGCTCACGGCTTAATCAGGTCTAGGGCGCCTTCCTTCATTTACGCCTTTTTCTCTCATCGTTTTTCTGACTCACATCACTCATGGCCGAACCTTGGCCTTCCAGTTTCCACGCGAGAAACCAGATCGTCAAACCATGCAGGGAACTGCTAATACCAAAAGGTTACTGAGTTGTGCCTGTCCCATACCAGGCAAGTGGTTGGTACGTTTACAATTCGTATAGAGACACAGCACAAGGTTCTTGTCCTTATGAACCAATAGTGAGGAACATTCACATACCCTGGTGCGCACCGCACCCTCTCCATACAATCCAATCCTCACTACTGATCCTTTTTATCATTTTTCTTGTCAAAACGGTTTTCATTATAACTTCTCATGCATTTGACCATTTTAAGTTTAATGTGGATATTCAGTATATGAGTCCTAGGGTGACAAAAGCATATATAAGAAGGTTCAATAACAAAAAGGGTTTCATGATTCATTTAGGGAATATCTACTCATGTCATTCAAACATAACTTGTATTTCAACTAAACATGCATAGTAAGAAACAGTGAATATACTTCATATGAAAATATTGGGTGAGACATGATCAAAGGAATGAGGCTTGCCTTGCAATGTTGGGTCTAAAAACTCAGACGGCTCTTCAAAGACTTCTTCCGTTCCTTCCGCTTCTGACTCTGCGGCAAACAATTAACACACAAACACATACCACATAAGCATACTGAAAATAGTTTCTATAGAAAGTGTTAAGTAAATAAGTCATGTATGCAGGGGAAAAGGTTAGGGCAAGGTTACAAGGGCTCTGGTTGAAGAAACAGCTAAAAAGGATTGAACGTCGAAGGGTCGACATTCAGTTCATGGCTTTGGCATAGCTGGAAACTAGTCTTAGGATGGTTTTCTGGAGAAGTGATAGTAGAGAAAGTTGTAGATCTCAACTCCAGGAATCTAAAGGACAAGGTGGCATTTCAATTGCTCAACCAGAAGGGGTCAAACAAAGCTAATGCCAGTGGCTGACATGCACTGACATAGTGCTGGACATGGCCAGAAACTAGGGCATGGCTTAACTTTTGATCCAGGGCTCCAATTGATGCACCCCTTTGTCTGGGAGGTAGGCATTACTAACAGGAACAATATGCTCAACAGGCACAAGGGCTGAAAGTGGCCGGAGGGTGGCCAAAGCCGGCGATGAACTACGGTGACCTGGACATGAACTGAGTTACTGGACAGTGATCTTGGCATAGGCATAACTCACAATCTAGGCAGATCCAGGTGTCGAGCTAGTGGACAATATTGCTCAGGGAGGTGAGGCGAAGCTAAGGGACAAGGTGGTGTCGGCTGGATCGGCCGGGAACAAATTCCGGCGACCGGCGCTGGAGAAGACGACACTGGAGATTGGGGATTTTTGCTACAAGGCGATTGAACTTGATTCTTTGCTCAGGGAGTGAAAGGGTGGAGTTTAGAAGCTACTGGTGCAGTCAATTTGGTTGGAGATTGACCGGAGAAGCTTGGCGCCGAAGTCCGGCGAACGGCCGAGGTTCCAAACTGGGGTTTCTTCGATTTGAGTTCAATTGGGGATCCTGATTCAACAGGCTTGCTAAGAAATGGCTAAGGATCAATTTCTACTACTGGGACGAGAGCTAATTCGGGATGAAATGGCTAGCATTGGGGAAACAGGGCAATTGGGCCTTTCCGGCGATCACCGGCGATGATGAGCGTTAGGACGCAATTGGTTGCTTGGGCACGGGAAGATGGGTGTGGGGAACTTACTGGTGAACCTGGATTGGAGAGATGGGCTATGGTTTGCTCTGGCGTCGATGGCCTCAGAATCAGCTCGTCGGGGAAGAAAGGGAAACAGTGAGCAAACTGGAAAATAGCTAAGTCCTGGCGTTGTACTTCATCACAGCGCTGAAGGGGTTTAAATAGGCGATGAGGCGGAGCTTGCGAGGGGGAACAGCGAGAGAACTTGTGCCGGGGACGAGACCGGCCGGGTGCAGCTGCGACAGCGGTGACCGGCGATGTGATTGCGCACTGGCGGTGTAGCTGCTCTACAGGCTTTGTCGATTGCATTGGGACTTCACCAGAGATGGCGCAGATGCGAAGGCAGTAGCAAAGCTCCGGCAACGACACGTAACGCATGCAATTGCCACGGCAACGGTTGCGCGCGCGCGGAGACAATGCCCTGGAGCGCGGGCGCTTATCCGCTGGACATGGCGCGGTACTGGTGGCAAGCACGTGCGCGCGGGGTGGCTCTTTTGCTCACAGTGCAGGCGACAAAAGGCGACGGCCGGCGGCGAGCAACTGCGGCGAGAAAACGTGGCACGGCAACGGCGATGCAGCACTGGTCGAGGGCACGACCAGGCACTGGTCGAAAAGGGTCTGAAAATAATATTTGGGCCGATTTGCTATTTCTGAAACTTACTCCAGGGGCTGTTCTGTGAGGAAAACTTGAATAGGACTTGGGCCTGTTTGCAAATTTGGAGATCTGAGGGTCCGATCTAAAATCTGATTTCGCAGCTAAGTTACAAAAGATTAGTAGAACTTATCTGGCCAAAGTTTGGTAAGATCGGGCAAGATCTGAAGGGTTTCGACAAAATTGGGGAAAACAGTTTAGGGTAAATAGGGTAATTAGGGTTTTAAAATAGCAAGGCTTGAAACTCAGCTTTAGGGTGAGATTTTGGAGATGGTCCTGAAGGGAAAAATGCTCTGAACAGCATTTAGAAGGGAATGGCTGAAGCAGATTAGGTTTTGGGGTCCGGATGTGGATTTTGACTATTTTAGGGTTTAGCAAAAACAGGGGTGTTACAAATCTACCCACCTTAGAAACAATCTCGTCCTCGAGATTAGGGCAGGTTAGAGAATAGGAAGGGAAATTCTCGTCGGAGATCTTCTTCTTTTTCCCACGTTGACTCCTCCTCTGAGTGATTGTTCCACTGGACTCTGCAGAATCGGAGGGTTCTTGACTTCAGCACTTTCTCTCTGGTTTCCAGAATTCTAATAGGGTATTCTTGACAAGATAAGTCTGGTTGAATCTCACTCTCTGTAGGAGATATCTGTTCTGTTGGTTTTCTCAAGCATTTCTTCAGCTGAGATACATGAAATATGTCATGTATTCCGCTCAGTTCTGGTGGCAATTCCAACTTGTATGCCATTTCACCTCGCTTTTCCAGAATTCGATATGGTCCCACATATCTAGGTTTTAACTTTCCCTTCATCTGGAATCTTCGAACTCCTTTGTATGGCATAACCTTGAGATACACATAATCGCCCTCTTCAAAAGATAGCTCTCTTCTACGGTTGTCTGCATAGCTTTTCTGTCTAGATTGGGCTGTTTTCAGTTTTTCTTGTATGATCCTGACATGGGCTGTGGCTTCTTCTACTAACTGGGGTCCTAGATGTTGTTTTTGACCAATTTCTGTCCAATACAGTGGCGTGCGGCATCTTCTTCCATATAGGGCTTCATATGGTGCCATTTGCAGGCTTGCTTGGAAACTGTTGTTGTAGGTGAATTCTGCATAAGGTAGAAATAACTCCCAAGAGTCTCCATAGTCCAAAACACAAGCCCTCAACATATCTTCCAAAATTTGGTTTACCCTTTCAGTCTGACCTCCAGTTTGAGGGTGGTAGGCGGTACTGAACTTTAACTTTGTGCCCAGGGCTTTCTGCAACTCTTGCCAAAATCTTGAAACGAACTGGGCTCCTCTGTCGGAAACGATAGCCTTCGGCACTCCGTGTAGGACAACTATTCTGTTGAGATACAGCTCTGCTAAGTCCTTAGCTGTATATAGGGTCTTCACTGGGAGAAAATGTGCCACTTTTGTTAATCTATCAACTATGACCCATATAGAATCAAATCCTTTCTTCGTCCTTGGTAGTCCCACAATGAAATCCATTCCGATTTCGTCCCACTTCCACTCTGGGATTTGTAAAGGTTGTAGCGGTCCCGCAGGCTTTTGATGTTCTGCTTTCACTCTTTGGCATGTGTCGCAAGTTGCGACAAACTTGGCAATCTCTCTCTTCATTCCTTTCCACCAAAAATTTTTCTTCATGTCCTTGTACATTTTGGTGCTGCCTGGGTGTATGGAATATGGGGTCTGATGAGCCTCTTGCATGATTAAGTCTTTGATCTCGTGGTCATTCGGAATGCAGATACGGTCATCGTACCATAGAATTCCCTGTTCATCTTCTCGAAGGTTGGTTGTATCTTTGCTCTTCATGTCCTCCTTCATCTCTTGAAGATCTGGGTCAATTGCTTGAGCTTGTCGGATTTTATCCTTCAACTCACATTCCATCTTTAGTGTAGCGATGGTTCCTTGGTCCACTAATTCTAATTGTAGCCTTTCGAAATCCTTGATCAGTTGTGTCGGCACTTCTAGCTGTGTTATCTGGTAATAACGAGACTTCCTGCTCAAAGCATCAGCCACTACATTGGCTTTTCCTGGGTGATAGTGGATCTCTAGATCATAATCTTTGATCAGTTCTAACCATCTTCTCTGCCTCATATTCAACTCCTGTTGCGTGAAGATATACTTCAGGCTCTTATGATCCGTATAAATTTCGCACTTACTGCCTAGTAGGTAGTGTCTCCATATCTTCAGTGCATGTACGACAGCAGCTAACTCCAGATCATGTGTTGGATAATTCTCCTCATGAGGTCGTAGCTGTCTAGAAGCATAAGCTATCACTTTCCTTTCTTGCATCAATACACATCCTAATCCTTGTTTGGAGGCGTCACAGAAGACTTGAAAATCCTTCTTGACGTCCGGCAGTATCAGGATTGGTGCAGTTGTCAACCTTTTCTTCAGTTCCTCAAAGCTTCTTTCGCACTCCTCAGTCCAATTAAAAGGGGCATTCTTCTTCAGTAGCTGGGTTAGCGGTTTGGTGATCTTCGAGAATCCTTCTACGAATCTTCGATAATATCCCGCTAATCCCAAGAAACTTCTAACTTCTGTTGCGGTTTCAGGTTGTTTCCAATCGGTAACAGCTTGAATCTTCAACGGGTCCATAAATATTCCTTCTCCTGAGATGATGTGTCCCAAGAAAGAAATCTTCTTCAACCAAAAAGCACATTTGCTAAACTTGGCATATAGCTGGTGGTCTGCCAGTTTCTGTAGCACAATCCTCAGGTGATGTGCGTGCTCCTCCTCCGTCTTAGAGTAGACAAGGATATCATCCACAAATACAATGATGTATTTATCCAGGAATTCCATGAGGATCTTATTCATTAGATTCATGAATACCGCGGGCGCATTAGTTAATCCAAAGGGCATCACTGTGAACTCATGCAACCCATATCTGGTTACGAAAGCAGTTTTAGGAATGTCCTGCTCTCGGATCCTTAACTGGTGGTACCCCGATCTCAGGTCTATTCTTGAGAACACTTTTGCTTCTCTGAGCTGGTCGAAAAGGTCATCTATCCTTGGTAAGGGGTATTTGTTCTTGATGGTCATGTCGTTTAGCTTGCGGTAGTCTATGCAAAGTCGCATACTACCATCTTTCTTCTTAACAAAGAGCACTGGGGCTCCCCATGGTGATGAGCTGGATCTGATGAATCCTTTTTCTTCCAATTCAGCTATCTGCTTCTTCAATTCCTCTTGCTCATGGCCTGTCATCCGAAACAACTTTCTAGCATATGGCGCAGATCCGGGTTTTAGTTCAATAGTGAACTCTATATCCCTATTTGGTGGCAATCCGGGAAGTTCTTCTGGAAAGACTTCCGGGTACTCGTTGACAATTGGTACCTCTTCAAGCTTCACTTCTTCGATGCAGTTCAATCTCTGTAGGTGGTCGCAGATTGGAGTTCTGTCTGCATGGAATGTAATTTGCTTTCCACTGGCATTTGTCAGGGTGATTGTTTTCTCCTCACAATCCATCAATCCCTTATGCTTGGCCAGCCAATCCATTCCAAGAATGACATCCAATCCTTGAAGGTTTAGAACTAGCATGTCTGCCAGGAATTCTAGATTGCCGATACAGAAGGCAACGTTTCTACAGATAGAATTAACAATCATCCTAGCACCAGGTGACTGAATGATGATAGGATGCTCTAAAGCAACCACAGGTAAGTTATTACTCAACAAATAATCTTTTGATATGAATGAATGAGTTGCACCGGGGTCAAATAGAACAACTGAAATCTGAGAGGAGATCAAGAGTCTACCGATCACGACGTCAGTTGCCTCTCCTGCTTCTGTAGCAGTCACGAAGTTGAGTCTTCCTCCGGTGGTTGGTGTTCCTCTTCCTCTGTTGGTTTGGAATCTTCCTCCTCTGGCTTGTGGTGCTCCTCTGGCAATAGTTCGTGCAGGTGCAGGGGATTTGGCTGCCTGAGCTTTGGCAACGTTGGGAGGTAAATGCCGAAATGGACAAGTCTCTCTGTGATGTCCTCTTCTGCCACAATGGAAGCATTCTGCATTCTTCAGTGTACAGTCTCTATAGAGGTGACTCCCTTTGCATCCGGGGCATATTAGAGTTGTTGACGATGAAGTCCTCTGGGGTCTTGGTGGTGCGGGTGGTCTGAAAGCGGCTCTGGCATATGGCGCTGGTCTTCCTCGGCTAGAATTTCCTTGAAAAGGGTATGCTATGCTTTTCCTCTTGCGGTCCTCTTCTACTACGCCTCTTTTCTCCTCCATTTTGAGTACTCTATTCACAAGGACTTGGAAGTCCGTGAACTCGTGTGTTGACAGGTGATACTGATATGAGTTTTGTAGGCCTTCGCAGAATCTGTCGATCTTCCGCTCTTCTGTCATGATGTCTTCTGGTGCATACCTGGCCAATTTGACGAACTCATGCAAATACTGCTTCACCGTCCTTCCTCCTTGTCTTAGATTCAAGAATTCTCTGCGTTTGGCTTGAATAGCTCCTTTGGGGACATGGTATCTACGGAACTGTTCCTTGAATTCATTCCAGGTAATTGAATTCTGATTAGGGTGTACCGTCTTGTAATTCTCCCACCACGCTGCAGCTGATCCTGTGAGCTGATGGGGTCCATATAGCAGTTTCTCTTCATCACTACACCTGACAGTGTCCAATTTCCTTTCAATTTCTCTTAACCAATCGTCTGCCACAATTGGGTCTTCAGTGCAGGAGAAAGTTGGAGGACGTGTCTTCTGGAAGTCTGTCAGTCTTGCTCCAATGTTCGAACCTTCCTCGCGTCGTGTTGCGGAGTTTTGCATCAACTGTTCCAGAATTTGACTCTGTACCTCTGCAGATCTCTGTCTGTTTTGCTCCATCCATATTAATATTTCCGTCAGATTTCCTCCTTGCGGTACTGAGGCTGAAGAATTTGGCTGATCTGAGTCATCTCTAGTCCTCCTTGTTGATGTGTTTCTTGGGACTTCTTCTGAACCTTGGATTCTACCTCTGGTGTTCACCATTCTGTTCTGCCAAGATAATTGAGACAAGACTACTGATTCAAGAGAGCACAGATTGATCAAAAGCTGAAAGGAAAGATCAATCCAAGAGATTGGATTGGAACATGCAATTTCCATTTTCAAAGATTTTCTAAAGATACAAGGTTTTCACCTTTACAGCTTTGGAGTTACCAACAAACAATACAAACAAGGCAGCTACTACAACAAGAGCTAACGGTTACAAGGGCTAGAGCAGAAGGGTCAAGCTGAAGAGAAAACTACGATCTCCTGTCGGTCTTGGAAGAACTGCAAGGTCCCACTTCTTCAGGGTCTTCCTCCTCTTGATCTTCGTCGGCATCCATAGGGTCCCATTGCATGTCGTTGTCCTCTTCTTCCTCGGATGAATCATTGGTGTCGCATGTAGCAATCTCTTTTCCTTTGCCTTCAGGAACTTCCTTCCCTTTCACGAGAGTAGGATACTCTGGTGCAGGGGTGTCGATCACAATGCCACGCGAAGCAGGCGTGAAATAACCCAGGTAATCCCTAGGTCTTCCCACACTCTTGCGGGCTGTGAGTCTTATCTTCAAGCGGTTCCTCTTGTTCACCGATCCTTCGTCTTCGACTTCTCGAGCTTTGCTAGGTTCAGCCAACTCCTGAATCTGTTTCTCCTTCTCTTGGAGTTCTGAGCGAACCTTCGCAAGCGCTCCTTCGAGATAGTGACGGTCATCCCGAGCATTCTCATGCTCACGCAGCAACCGAGTGTAGCTTGATTCCAGGACTTGGACTACATCTCTGGTTTTAGTCAGGATGGCGTCTCTCTGGTTGTTGGAGGGATGAACAGTTCGACGATCTGATCCGGGGACTTGGTAGGGTACAAAACAGAAAGGAGAACCTATAAGAAAGTCATCGTACAGCTGGCGGATGGTACCTATTGCACGACGAGCAGCGTCTTGGATAGCATCTTCTTCTTCCTGTCTACGAGCTTCCTTTCTTGTTGATCCTCTCCCGATCTCTGGGATCTCGTACACAATCACCGAGGCACGGAAACCAAAAGGTCTACCATCGACTTCTTCTCGACGGACGTAGTATACGGGTCGCTGATTGTCTCTTGCTCCCAGAAATTGTAACATCATCCAAAGCATCAATGCCCATGATCCCAACTCGTCTCCGTGAATCAGCTTCTTACCAGGGGCCATCTGCGATGATGAGACACGGAACACTTAAAAGTAGGAAAACGGTTTTGAAAATTTTCAAATAATACTCATTATGCTTTTCTTAAACAAATTAGGTTTTTCACAATTAGATTTTTACCAAATAATCTAGCGATTCTCTACTTTCGGGACGCCCATTCTAGTAAGGGTCACGACCTACAGTCAAGCTTCATGCTCTGATACCATTCGCTGTGAGACCCCCATTTGAGGATCACCTTGGTAACCGCCCAGGTAGGTTACACACAGCAGGATGACACAAGAGCTCCAAACCAGACAAGCATGATAATAACATTAAACAGGTAGCAGGCCAGCTTGGCCAATATTACATACCCAAAGCACCGAAAATGGCGCTAAGTAGAGTTGCTAAGAAAATAACAAGTTTATCATAACCAGAATCGGTATCCAAGTACCGAACACACAACATGAAGCACAAGGCAACGACAAAAAGCTTGACTTCCATCCGCAGCGAGGTTGAAGTGGCTCTTCCCACATCTGACTTGACTTGGTGCGCAATCCTTCTAGAACGTGGGCTCGTCCGGGGCACTTCCATCTTCTGCCGGGAACTCATAACTGAAGGAATCGGGATCCTCGAATCCCTCTTCTACAGTTGGATGCAAATTGCAAGGGTGAGCACTTGGTGCTCAGCAATACTCATTCCGGGGATTATAGTAATTGTACTTACATGAGGGTGAAACATATGATTCAGGGGTTTTAGTTTCATATAGATAGAGATATATAGATTTCCAAGTTATTTGTTCAGTAAACAGTACTTTGTCATGAAAATAGCACTTTAAACATGTTACATGTTTTCAATAAAAACATTAGATGTAGTGGTCTCCCATGAGTCACTACTTTGTTAGCCGCATTATGAAAACATTCCAAAACATTACTTGTGCTATAACCCATGGATAACATCCACTACGAAAAGACTCCTGAACCTGGGAGTACAGAGTATCTGACACTTCTTTTACGCTTTGCAAAGGTGTACCTCTTTTTAAATCCACTGGTTCACTCGGCTTTCAAGTTGGATCAGCTCCATGTGACTTATACACATGTGACAAGGCCGAGATCACACAACGCTTTACAGTTCAGTATTAACAGTATCCCTGCCCGGTAAATAGACAATTAAGTCTCAAGTACCGTTGTGGGTCTTACCCACTGCCTTACTTCCTAGCCTCTCTGGTCTATGTTCCCTCAGGACACATAGCCTTGGTCTATGTCCACGCGAGACATACGACCATTTAAGATTACAGCCGCTCACGGCTTAATCAGGTCTAGGGCGCCTTCCTTCATTTACGCCTTTTTCTCTCATCGTTTTTCTGACTCACATCACTCATGGCCGAACCTTGGCCTTCCAGTTTCCACGCGAGAAACCAGATCGTCAAACCATGCAGGGAACTGCTAATACCAAAAGGTTACTGAGTTGTGCCTGTCCCATACCAGGCAAGTGGTTGGTACGTTTACAATTCGTATAGAGACACAGCACAAGGTTCTTGTCCTTATGAACCAATAGTGAGGAACATTCACATACCCTGGTGCGCACCGCACCCTCTCCATACAATCCAATCCAATCCTCACTACTGATCCTTTTTATCATTTTTCTTGTCAAAACGGTTTTCATTATAACTTCTCATGCATTTGACCATTTTAAGTTTAATGTGGATATTCAGTATATGAGTCCTAGGGTGACAAAAGCATATATAAGAAGGTTCAATAACAAAAAGGGTTTCATGATTCATTTAGGGAATATCTACTCATGTCATTCAAACATAACTTGTATTTCAACTAAACATGCATAGTAAGAAACAGTGAATATACTTCATATGAAAATATTGGGTGAGACATGATCAAAGGAATGAGGCTTGCCTTGCAATGTTGGGTCTAAAAACTCAGACGGCTCTTCAAAGACTTCTTCCGTTCCTTCCGCTTCTGACTCTGCGGCAAACAATTAACACACAAACACATACCACATAAGCATACTGAAAATAGTTTCTATAGAAAGTGTTAAGTAAATAAGTCATGTATGCAGGGGAAAAGGTTAGGGCAAGGTTACAAAGGCTCTGGTTGAAGAAACAGCTAAAAAGGATTGAACGTCGAAGGGTCGACATTCAGTTCATGGCTTTGGCATAGCTGGAAACTAGTCTTAGGATGGTTTTCTGGAGAAGTGATAGTAGAGAAAGTTGTAGATCTCAACTCCAGGAATCTAAAGGACAAGGTGGCATTTCAATTGCTCAACCAGAAGGGGTCAAACAAAGCTAATGCCAGTGGCTGACATGCACTGACATAGTGCTGGACATGGCCAGAAACTAGGGCATGGCTTAACTTTTGATCCAGGGCTCCAATTGATGCACCCCTTTGTCTGGGAGGTAGGCATTACTAACAGGAACAATATGCTCAACAGGCACAAGGGCTGAAAGTGGCCGGAGGGTGGCCAAATCCGGCGATGAACTACGGTGACCTGGACATGAACTGAGTTACTGGACAGTGATCTTGGCATAGGCATAACTCACAATCTAGGCAGATCCAGGTGTCGAGCTAGTGGACAATATTGCTCAGGGAGGTGAGGCGAAGCTAAGGGACAAGGTGGTGTCGGCTGGATCGGCCGGGAACAAATTCCGGCGACCGGCGCTGGAGAAGACGACACTGGAGATTGGGGATTTTTGCTACAAGGCGATTGAACTTGATTCTTTGCTCAGGGAGTGAAAGGGTGGAGTTTAGAAGCTACTGGTGCAGTCAATTTGGTTGGAGATTGACCGGAGAAGCTTGGCGCCGAAGTCCGGCGAACGGCCGAGGTTCCAAACTGGGGTTTCTTCGATTTGAGTTCAATTGGGGATCCTGATTCAACAGGCTTGCTAAGAAATGGCTAAGGATCAATTTCTACTACTGGGACGAGAGCTAATTCGGGATGAAATGGCTAGCATTGGGGAAACAGGGCAATTGGGCCTTTCCGGCGATCACCGGCGATGATGAGCGTTAGGACGCAATTGGTTGCTTGGGCACGGGAAGATGGGTGTGGGGAACTTACTGGTGAACCTGGATTGGAGAGATGGGCTATGGTTTGCTCTGGCGTCGATGGCCTCAGAATCAGCTCGTCGGGGAAGAAAGGGAAACAGTGAGCAAACTGGAAAATAGCTAAGTCCTGGCGTTGTACTTCATCACAGCGCTGAAGGGGTTTAAATAGGCGATGAGGCGGAGCTTGCGAGGGGGAACGGCGAGAGAACTTGTGCCGGGGACGAGACCGGCCGGGTGCAGCTGCGACAGCGGTGACCGGCGATGTGATTGCGCACTGGCGGTGTAGCTGCTCTACAGGCTTTGTCGATTGCATTGGGACTTCACCAGAGATGGCGCAGATGCGAAGGCAGTAGCAAAACTCCGGCAACGACACGTAACGCATGCAATTGCCACGGCAACGGTTGCGCGCGCGCGGAGACAATGCCCTGGAGCGCGGGCGCTTATCCGCTGGACATGGCGCGGTACTGGTGGCAAGCACGTGCGCGCGGGGTGGCTCTTTTGCTCACAGTGCAGGCGACAAAAGGCGACGGCCGGCGGCGAGCAACTGCGGCGAGAAAACGTGGCACGGCAACGGCGATGCAGCACTGGTCGAGGGCACGACCAGGCACTGGTCGAAAAGGGTCTGAAAATAATATTTGGGCCGATTTGCTATTTCTGAAACTTACTCCAGGGGCTGTTCTGTGAGGAAAACTTGAATAGGACTTGGGCCTGTTTGCAAATTTGGAGATCTGAGGGTCCGATCTAAAATCTGATTTCGCAGCTAAGTTGCAAAAGATTAGTAGAACTTATCTGGCCAAAGTTTGGTAAGATCGGGCAAGATCTGAAGGGTTTCGACAAAATTGGGGAAAACAGTTTAGGGTAATTAGGGTTTTAAAATAGCAAGGCTTGAAACTCAGCTTTAGGGTGAGATTTTGGAGATGGTCCTGAAGGGAAAAATGCTCTGAACAGCATTTAGAAGGGAATGGCTGAAGCAGATTAGGTTTTGGGGTCCGGATGTGGATTTTGGCTATTTTAGGGTTTAGCAAAAACAGGGGTGTTACATTAACCACCGGTGCTGGCATCTCATCCGCGACCATAAGATTGGGAGTGGTCGTGGGATCTTGCTTTGTTATTCCCGCCCCTTTCGACAGGAGCGGAGAGCTCGCCTCCCTAGGACTAGCAGGAGTCTTAGGAGGAATTTCTTCTTACTGTGCAAATGTGGCTTGATGAACACGAACACAGATGAATTGTAACGCTCAGGATTGCGAGGAATCTTACCGCAGTCGCCCCTTCGGCGAAGGGGGGGGGGAAGTTACAAACCCTGAAGCCTCTCAGGCTTCAGGAGCAGAGGTCTCACCCGCGACCACAAGATTCTCGGTGGCCGCGGGGTTTGCAGTAGCTGTCTCTGTCCCTGCGGGCCGAGACAACACTTTGCCGGCTTGAGGAGTGATCGCCGTCCTCTTCCGGCGAGCCAGAGGAATGTTGTCTTCCTCCTCCTCGCTTCCTTCACCCTGTACGACGAAGAAGTAATTCCAGTTCACACCTGGGGTAACAGGAGTCACATGAATCTTACCACAGTCTTCTTCGCGGTAAGGGGCGTCCTATGCGAGGAGCCTTCCCCGAGAAGTTTCTTGGATTTCTTGGGGGCAGGATCCCTCGCTCCAAGCCTTGAAGAGACTTTCTTTACTCTCTTCGTTGTTGGCTTTCCCAGGAAACCGACGCTTTCGCTCGGATACGTCACCTCGGCAAATTTCCCCAAAAGCTATGCCGTTTCAGTGCCCTTGTTAGTACAAGACATACATATGACTTATAGACAGAACATAATGAGAGATGACATACCTTTCGACGTTCTTGTCTAAGGTCGTCGCCGGCATTGATCAAGCTTTGGGGGCGAGGCGATCTCTTGGTTCCCTCCACTTCGGCACTATATGCCTTGAGGAGGTAGTTTGTCCGCTTCTCAATTTCGGACGAAGGCAAAACTGCGTCGCCAGCATACCAGTTAGCAAATATAAAAGAAAAGCATAAGATTTCGTTGGCTAAGTCACATACCATTGTTATAGTCCAAGGTGCTGTCCGCCATGGACTGTATCTCCCAAGCCGGATGAACCCTTTCACGTAGGGGGCTCACCCGATTCTTCACAAAGTCGCGAATGACATCGCGAGCTATCAGTCCCTGCTGGACTAAGTGAAGAACCACCTCGGCTTGCTTCGTCTACTCTGCATTCAGAGCAGGGAGGGAATCCAACTCGCTGGACTTCTCTGGCCGCGAGTTCACAAACCACAACCCGCTCTCGGACGGAGGGGTGCAGTAGAACCATTTCTGGTACCACCTGTGCACGGAGTCTCGTAGGGGTGGGAAGGAATACTCTTTCTTCTCCCTTATCCGGAAATAAATGCATCCGGCGGCGTTGGTGCTCTTCGACCACGTCGAATAGTAGAAGCGTCGGAAGAGATCCACACTGGGATACACTCCGACGAAGGCTTCACACAGGTGCTGGAAGATTGCCAGGATCAGGACAGCATTTGGGTGGAGATTCACCAACTCCAACCCATAGTGCTCCAAGATCCCCTTCAAGAACCGACTCTCAGGAAATCGGAACCCGCACCTTAGGTATTCTTCGAAAACCACCAACTCGCCCTCTTGGACGATTGGGGTTTCTTGATCTTTCCCCGCGGGTTGCCAGTTGATCAGCAATCTTGGGGGAAGAATCTCTTCCTTCTCCAGCGCCATCAGGCTCTCCTCCGTATGATGAACTGATCGGCTCCAAGACGTCATTTTTGGAAGAGATTGTGAGGGAAAAGTCGGTGGCTTTGGGGGTGATGGAAGATGAGGAACGAGGGTTTTGAGCGGCGGAAGTTCTAGGGCTGGAGGCTGGATGTGTGGCTTCCTTAGGAAGCTACTTGCTCCTTTTATAGGCCCGAGGAGACGCTCCACTGAGGGTAACGTTCTATTAAATATTCTATTCATTTCCCATAATGGATGTTTTCTCTGGTAAACCCGTTATGCGTTCCCTGCACCGAATCTGAAATGAAAGGTCTTCTTTGTTTCGAATTTGAGGATTAAAAATGGGCACAAAAATGTGAAAAGTTCTACAAAGGATTTTCGGAGGACATTTTCCTTCTTATTTCTTGTAAACTTTCATGAGTTGATCATAAAGATATTGTATGATTCAACTGCTGGCATACAGTTGTTTTTTCGATCAGATTGCTGTATTATCATAACTATGTTTCTGATCGGATTCCAATTCTAGTCGAAGTGGTGGTTTGATCGAATTTCGGTTCTGATCGCGGTAACCTTCCAGATCGAATTTCAGATTCTGACCGTGGCTTTAAGTCTGATCGCGGTATCAGCACTAGTTGCGGTATAACATATTGAATGCGTTTCTGGTCGTAATACCGGGATTTATCTGTGTATGAGTGGTCGTAAAAACACTACTTATGGCCACATTTTCACGCAGAAATTATGAAGAGTCTCTATGTTATATAAGGTAAAAGAAATCTTTATTTCTGACAATCTTTACATACAAAAGGGATACCGGCGACCAGAGTGTCGACCTGATCTGAGAGAAGTTTACAAAGTTCTCCTAGGGACATGTTGTCGTCAGTAGGATCTACACTGACGACCCCAAGGGAACTAGCAACTACTCTAAGTCTATCTACATCATCCCTAACAAGAAATGCACTACCATTCCTGATCGAATCGGAGAGTTCTCGCTGCTGTCGAGCATAGTCCCTCTCCAGACGGAATTGGTGCGCCTCTTCGCGCGATCTCTCAAAACAATCTGCCAGGTGCAGAATTACCGAAGACTTCTCTTCGGTCTTCTTCTCCAGGACCTCTTTTTCCCCTTGGAGAGTCTGTTCGAGGGGAGGAGGTTGAGCTTCAGCAGGCTGGTCACTGGGGGCTCCAACAATTTTCGTCTCCTACATTTGCAGATGTTAGTTTTACTAACTATAACGACAAGCAAAGGGAGATGGAAGTAATTACCAATCCTCGCAAGTGACAGGTTGATGTACTTCCCCCAGAAAGTAGATCACCCGATAAAGGTCGAGGATCATCAGATGGTGGAAGTGCAACTTTCTCACCAGAAGATTGCTTCCCCAACACAAGTTGAGGATCATCTGGTCGTGGAAGTACAGCTTGCCAACCAGAAAATTGATCACCCGAACAAAAATGGGGATCATTGGGATGAAATGGAGAAAGCTGAGAAGAACATCCCTCCAAAGGTGGAGATGAAGGTTCGACCTGCCGAGCTGCATGAATAGGAAGAACTACGGGAACTAAAGGAAGGGAGAGCAATGATGCATCTTTCACCTTTGTTTTGCTGGAGGATCCCTCGTCAACCTTGGGTTTCTTCCTTGAAGGAGACAGATCTTTGGACATTTGTAAATCCTGCTCGAATTCAAGTGAAGCTTCTTCTTCATAACTCTCAACCTCGATGATGTTTTGGTCTGCCATCGAGAAGTGTATGGAAGAGAAGGGGAGATGGCTTTGAAAGAAAGACTTAGCCAGGAGAAGAGTTGTGAAGTTTTGAAGTCCAGAGGCTTCGGTATTTATAGCTGCCATGGTGACGGTTCAGTTTCCAAACGCCTCGAGCTTTTAAAACATTTACAATTTTACCTCGGGTTAAAAACGTTTTCTGCGGCACCATCATTACCCGTCACATATTACCCAGAGTCCGTCTCGGGGAATCAACCGCCACACTTAGTGCGCCACTAAGTGGAGGATTTGAAACATCGGGTTAAGTATCCGATGTAAGTCTTGAAATTTGAAGTAAACATGTCCCTTCGTTCTCTTCAAATTTGGGGGCTAGCTGACGAGGATTGATACCCGAGCTAGTTCAAATAAATGCATGACTGGTTCTAGACAGATTTGAGCCAGATGAGTGTCTATTAATGCGAACTCAAGTTACTCCAAGAAGCACAATCATGTGGTCGCAGGCTTTACGCGATCAGACCGTAGCTAGTGCGCGGTCAGGAGTTCGTATGCCATACGCGAACAGAAGACTGCAGATAGTGCGCGGTCAGGTAATAACAAGCAACGTGCGGTCAGAACACCTTCGACCAGGGGACGCGGGATTGTTTTGTCCCTTCAACAGGGATATCCCGAGTATCCCGAAGATCCTTTTCGCATGGAGACAACCGTCAGGAGGTTAATACGTGCGGTTATCCATGAATAACACGTGTTAAACTTGCGTAGAGGTTAAAGGCAGTTGCCAAAACTGCATCCGAGTAACTGTTCGATGCCGTTATGTCTTGGCACCCTTTCGACCAGTATAAAGGGGTAATTCAATGCATTAAACAGGGGATCGGATAATCAAATCAAAGGATCAAGCAATCAAAACACTCAAAGGATCAGAAGACAGTAGTCTAAGTTAGTTAGATTTCACAAGCCTTCTTGGCATTGTCTTGTATAAACTTATAGGAAAGATCTTCATCTGTGATGATACTTTCCCTAGCTTTGTAACACTTTTTACTACACATAGTGGAATCCCAACAGGACATAAGGCTATTACTCCCACCATCGAGGGCCCGAACCTGTATAAATCTCTCTGTGCTCTAGTTATCTTTGATTCATCATACCTTCCCGGAGGGACACCCTGAAAGGTCTCACAACTTACAAATTCTGCATAAGTTTGGCTAAGGACCCCGAGTTCGAATCGTCGACAGTATGAATTTAATTAATTGCAGATGGTCCATCGAGACTGGATGTATAATGACAACCGAGTGAGTGAGGAATACATGAAAGGTGTTTTAGATTTCCGAAAAGTTGCTGAGCCAGACATGGAGAAGAAGAGTTTACCATATATGTACTGTCCTTGCGTAGACTGCCAAAATCTCAAGATGTTCACCAACTCATCTCAAATTGTCGCCCACTTGATCCGACGTGGTTTCAAAAAGGGGTACACGTGTTGGGTCCACCATGGAGAAGAGCCAACTGCAGAAACAAGTGCTACTCAGGTTGAGGAACAGGACATGTCGGATCCCAACAACGACTTCGATGAGGATATGCCAGAGGATGACAATTTAGATGACATGTTGCGTGATGTGGAAGGAAATTACAGTGAAAGGGAGTTTGGCAAATTCAAGTGCTTGATTGAGGACTTAGAAAAGCCATTGTTCCCTGGTTACAAGTCGAAGTACACAAAGTTGGCCTCTGTGCTTGAACTATTAAAATTCAAGGCAAGTAACATCTAGACCGACAAGAGATTCACGGCACTGTTAGATCTTTTGGCGGACATGCTTCCGAAAGGAAACAAGTTGCCAAAAAACACCTACCAAGCGAAAAAGCTATTGTGTCCTTTGGGAATGGAAGTAGAAAGATACATGCATGCCCTAATGATTGCATCCTTTACCGTAACGACTACAAGGATATGCATGTTTGTCCGGTGTGCGGCGCATCCCGCTATAAGCGTAAGGACCGAACCGACGACGGCGACTGCGCTGAGATAAAGCAAGGACCTCCTGCTAAGGTGTTGTGGTATTTGCCCGTCATTCCCCGCTTGCAGCGTTTGTTTGCAAACCGTAAAGAGGCAAAATTATTGTGTTGGCACTCGGAAGACCGGAAGAAGGATGGAAAGCTGAGACACCCCACTGATTCTTCGTAGTGGAGAAACATCGACAGGGAATTTGTTAACTTCAGAGTGGAATTGAGGAATATAAGGTTTGGGTTGAGTACCGATGGAATTAATCCTTTTGGTAACATGAGCAGTCGGCATAGCACTTGACCGGTTCTTTTGTGTATCTACAACCTTCCTCCTTGGTTGTGTATGAAGTACAAGTACATCATGATGTCTCTACTTATCTCAGGACCAAAACAACCCAGAAACGATATTGATGTGTACCTAGCACCATTGATAGAGGATCTCCTAACAATGTAGAACGAAGGGGTGCAGGTATGGGACGCATACAAATGAGAGACCTTCATCCTACGTGCTATGATATTTTGCGAGGTGGTTCGAACTCTCTGTCAGCTTGAGATGTATTTTCCTCCATCGTTTTTTGATATCATGGTCCATCTCACTGTCCACCTTGTCAGAGAAATCAAGATATGTGGACCCGTGTTCCTACGTTATATGTATCCATTCGAGAGGTACATGGGTGTACTTAAGGCCTACGTGAGGAATCGGTCTCTGCCCGAGGGTAGCATTGTCGAAGGTTATGCAGCGGAAGAGGTTGTTGAGTTCTGCGTCGATTACATGGCCGAGGTAGAAGCAATAGGAGTTCCTGTGTCTTGTCACGAGGGGAGGCTTGATGGTGTTGGCACTATTTGACGGAGAGACATCACTCCTGATTTCGATATGTACTCGAAAGCTCATTTTTGGGTCTTGCAACACATGATGGAGGTGTCTCCGTACATTGACGAGCACAAGGAGATGCTACGACAAGACAATCCTCGCTGATCCGAGGTTTGGATCACGGGAGAACATAACAGTCAATTCAACGCGTGGATGAAAGTGTGAATCACCGGAGAGTCCGCAAGTGAGAACCTTAAATGGTTGGAAAAAGGGCCCACATTTACTGTACAGACATGGCAGGGATACGAAAGCTCAAGATCGAAAGAGCACTATGCAAAATAGTGGAGTGAGCGTAGAAACTTTTCATGAGGAGTTCAGCGAGACAGGCCCAACAAGGGTAGTACGTGGATTGAACTCGTACTAGGGTTCATTGAAGAAATTTGGGAGCTCGATTACATACTGTTCAAGACTCCCCTGTTTCGATGCCGATGGGTCTAAATCACACAGGGTGTGAAGGTTGACAGTTACGGTTTCACTTCTGTGGATCTCGATCGAGTTGCTTATAAAGATGAGCCATTCATACTTGCAAAGCAAGTCATTCAGGTCATTTATGTCACTGACCCGGCCAATAAGAAGTGGCACGTCGTCCTTCATGGCAAGAGAAGGATTGTTGGAGTTGAAAATGTCGTAGATGAGGAGGAATACAATCAATTTGATGAGATGCCTCCATTTGGAGATGGCGTATAGTTCAATACTGAAGACACCGACAAAACCAGTTACGTGCGTATGGATCACTAGGAAGGGTTATACTTTAAAGGTAATCAACCGTACGTCCTTATCTCTCTGTTTCCATCGATATAGCTTATATATCTCCTCTAATTCTCGTCTTTGCAGGGCCGCGGCAAGTGGAAAGTTGAGGATAACGTGGCGTGTATGTGGAAATTGTCGGTCAAGGTCCCCATTTGTATGTAACATTTATTTGAGCATGCTCCACATTGTATGTTAAATTTATTTGAGCATGCCCCACATTGTTACTAATTTTCGGATCTACATTGTAACCAATTTACGGAGCATTTGGACTCCATTTGAAATATCTGAGTGTTCATTTAAAACAAGTTTTCGAGCATTCAGAGTTGCAGAGCTACAGAGTTTCTGGTTGTAAAACTCTACATATTGCGTAGAAGACGTTCAGAGTTAAGGTTCTGAAGTTACATGCATTCGTACAGTCACAGTCAGTTCTGAAGTCAAAACCGTCTGTGATAATCTCTCTAGAGATTATCACTAGAGAGATTATCACAGACGGTTATTAATTATCATAGACGGTTATGAATCTAGAACCGACTGTGATATTCCAAACAGTGTCCGACGCTTCGAGTTCTTAACGTGCATTTGTGCAGTCACAGTTGGTTCTCAAGTCAAAACTGTCTGTGATAATCTCTCTAGTGATTAACACTAGAGAGATTATCACAGATGGTTTTGACTTGAGAACCGACTGTGATAATATTATCACAGACGGTTATGAATATAGGACCGACTGTGATAATCTCTTTACGTGGTACATAGTTCAAGGCGGGTTTTGTCCCGCTCATTTCCAGACTTCGCGACTGTTTGCCCTAGCTCTCTCCGCCCTCGCACCGTCCGTCGCGATCACCTCCATCGCCTCCCCACCGTCCGTCGCGATCACCTCCATCGCCCTCCCACCTTCCGGCGCGATCACCTCCGTCGCCTCCCCACCATTTCTGTCATTCTTGGTTAATTATAAGTATATGGGTTTTGTTATAGAATTATTAGTTTCAGATTTACTTAAACTGTTATATTTTTCACTTATGTTAGGAACTGATATGTCTGGTGACGAAATGCACCACTCGGGGAGTCAGAGTGACCTCGCTGGCGATGAGACACCTGGGCCAGAGGTCACTACGTCCACTGTGACCCAGTCGTAGAAGAGAAAGGGGCGAGGCCGGACGATATGCGCGTGTCTCGACAAGCGAGAAAAGCAGCACGTACAGTTCGACGACAATGGTGTGCCGGAAGCTTTGGACAAACTTGTCGGTCAGTACCGCTTACTATACGACAAAGTGGCAAGGGAGCGGGTGCCCATCACCACCTCCGACTGGGGTCAAGTGCCCCATAGTGCAAGGATGCGCTGTGGGAAGACGTGCAGGCGGCATTTCACATTCCCGAGGATCACCAGTTCACTGTCCTCCGGACGACACTGATGTCAATAAACAAGGCGTAGAGGAACTTCAAGAGCCACCTTGTCAGGCACTATGTGAAGGAGTCGAAGACCCCCTTCAATGACTACCCTTTCGTGACTCCCGAGGCATGACAGCAGTTCGTGGAGATGAAGGGCAAGCCTGAGTTCCAGGAGCTTAGTGCGAAGGGCCAGGCTAACCAGGCCAAGAATACCCACCCACACAGACTAGGCACCGATGGGTATGTGGGGAAGAAGGGGTTGTGGAGGAAGCAGGCCGAGGAGGCTTCCCAATCTTCAGCCGATGCTCCTTATGCGGGCATAACGGACGTGCGCGCCCGCAATTGGTGCCGAGCAAGATCGACGATGACCTCCTCTGGAAGCGTGTCTATGAATAACCCTGCGGACAAGGAAGTGATCGACCGGCTAGTAAGATTGTATTGCTAAGTTCTCCTGTTGCACGGGTCTAGGTGGACAGTGTCTCCGACCATTGCAAGGGTTTTCCGTTGGAGAAGCCGCCGAACGACGAGATTACCACTCTCGGGGATGCGGTGCACACATTCGTGCAATGGCCCAAGAAAGACATCATCCTGGATGAGGTAATTCCCCCACCAGTTTCATAATTCATACTGTAATAACAGCCCTCAGAGTTAGTGTCCATTACTATACGTAGGTTCTTACATCACAGACGGACACCGACACTCAGCCTACTAGTCAGCCGACCCCTCCGAGAAGCCAACCAACGGGTCCAATGACGAACCTGACTCCGAATAGGAGGCAACCATTCAAGAAGCTGGCTAGTAGGGGAAAAGCAAAGAAGAGCTCGGCGAGAAGAGTGCGTCAGCTCTCATGCCGTTCGCTCTGGGGATGCCCATGGCCTTTGATGCGGCAATTTCTAGCATGGAGTTAGCATGCCAGAGCCTGCATGGATGGTACATGAAGAGGACAAACCAGACCAGGACGCAGCGTCCGACGCACATCATGGTGAAATACACCGTGGTAGAGTTCCATAACGACGTTGGGACCTACCCGGTGACCTTCAAAGACCTGCACAATTTACTCAACAAAGATGCGCTCGACTTGTCAATCCTATGGTCTTGGGTGCTGTAAGTATCCTACTATCCTACGCCTGTTCGTGCATATACGGATATATGTCATTTATTAATAGGTTACTTCCGTGCAGCTGCATGACCAGATATGCCAAAGCTAAGGGGGAACCTGTCAGTTTCTTGGACCCCCAGATGGTCGCCGAGGTGATGTTTAGGACCGACGTGGACTTCGTTGTCGACTACATCAAAAGAGGGTTGCTTGCTCAAGTCGACAAGGAGTACATACTTGTACCCTACAACTAGAGGTGAGTGCTTTCATCAGTACTTCACCCGTAGATTAGTGTCTCTATATGTACACCCCCAAATTTAGATTAAATTATTAATTCTTTACGTGTAACATGTAGTTACCACTGGATCCTGCTAGTACTTATTCTGAAAAGGAACAAGGTATTCTACCTTGATTCATTGCAGAGGAAAGGGTACGAGTATTGCGGCGCACAAGATGTATTCGAAAGGTTGTGATATTCATGTGGACCTGTCTTGCATCTAGATTTACTGTCCTCAAATTGTCAATTTCGACTATCCTCAAACTGTCAATTTTGACTATCTGCAAAGCTTTCACGAACTACTTTGCCGAGGGAGGGCGACAACACGAGCGGCGAGCTGATAAGTTTCAGTGGTTACAATTTTTGGTACAAATTTCAACTGGCATCTGTTTTACTTTATAAGGTGTCCCCAACTAACTCTCAGTCTGTAAATTGGCAGTGCCATCAGCAGCCGGACGACAATACATGTGGGTTTCACGTGATGCGCCACATATATGACCTGATCATCACCCCTCACTGGCCAGATTTCCCCGAGGTATACAACTGCTCCCCTTTGTATCGATTTGGTAGAATTTACAACTGCATTGAGCTAATTTTTTCTGTACCAACTCTTACTGCAGGGGGATCGACTTCCCTTTGGAAAGCTTTGACCCTCGGTAGATTGGTATGGTCCAAGGGATGTTCGCTGAGCTTTTCCTTGCGGAGGTCATATCAACCAAAGGGAAGTTTAGGGACCCGCAAGGTTCGTATTAGTGCGGCCTTACTAATTGAGATATAGGTACAGATAGTATAGTACATCTAACATATTGACTTTAATTGTCGATTACATTTATTTGTTCAATCTCAATTGTACATATTTCTGAGTTCTGTACTGTATATATGAAATGCTATTGTACATATTTCTAAATTGTGTGCATGTAATAGATGAACTGTATATATTTGAGTACTTGATCTGTTTGAGACCTAGTCTTGGTTTTCGCACTAGGCTCGCCCAGATTCTAATATGCGGAATAACGGGATCTTACTCCGAAATACCGAAACCCAAAGTAATTGCACAACTCTTTATTTCAAAGAGGGCTTTACACGTCGAACGTTAGACACACTTGTCTACGTCGAATGAACTATAAGTGTGTAAAACTCAAATAAGTTCTATGACTTTTCGATTGAATTCGATGATCTAAACTAGACTTATTACAAGGTATTTATAGTCCAATCGTGTGAGTACGTATCAGACTTAATAACCTAAACGTATTAGACTCATATAACTAATCCTAAACAGATAAGCTTAGTTATACACATTCGGATCGGATTACAATTCCGAACAGGGAACGAATTCCTTTTCCTGGTCGCGAACCAATCCAGGGTCGCGAAACCTTTCCGAACACGGTTAAGGTCGCAAAGCCGTATGCAATCAGGACTTGGTCGCGAATCCGTATGCGATCAGGACTTGGTCGCGAATCCGTATGCGATCAGGACTTGGAGATCCTCCCGGATCATGACTCCCTGGTTGAGAAGGAGCCAACCCCCGTTGCGACCTCTCGATCAAACTGGAGATGTGGAAATTGGGCTTGTCCATCTTCTTTTGTGTACCATTTTGCCGCACGTGCTCGTTGATCTTTCCGACCGATTCGAAAAGTCTCCTTTGTGCCACTGCGGGTGGTAGTCATCTTCCTCTCCAGAATCACATCTTCACGTAAAGGTTCGCCTCGTTGATAGACCAAGTCTTCAACATATGGTACTATGGTATCTGGCTCATTATCCAACATTGAAGGCTCGAAGACTTTGAATCCTTCCCAAGGTCGCAAACCTTTCCAATGTCGCAAACCTTTTCGTGGTCGCAAATCAGTTGCGAACGCGACCTGAGATCCTCCCGGATCATGACTCCCCTGTTGAAAAGAAGCCAACACCCATTGGTGACCAACCATGATGACGTAGAGAACGACTAGGAGTTTTGGAACGAACACACGATGAGCAATGCTACAATCGTCGGATCGAATGTATGGATAGGCGCTCATGGAGCTTAGCACCTCCGTCATGGATTGTGGCCTTGGCCACTCGCGGATAACCTTCCCCTTGTCGAGGTTAATACTATCACCGATCCCAAAGCTAGGATTGCGAATTTTGAATAGTGGCACCGTAGAGACAAGTTGCATGTCGTTTTCAACTAGTCGTTGTGGTAATCGACGATATACCTCTGCGAACAGCACGTTATTTTCTGCAGGCAAGTTCGCCAAACAACCATCATTTTCCATACTCGATGTATCACAATCCCCTTGGCTAACTGGACGCATCACGCTCAGCACACACTTTGAGCATGCATTGACAATCCGTGTTGCCTGATTTGCTGTCAACAAGTCCTTGGTGTCGACGTGGTCGTTTTTGCTGATGATAAATTTCGTCCCATCCTTTGTGAGGTCGTAGTCTTGAGCTCTTCGGTGGTAATGGGCGTCACGATCGTACAAGAACGGACTTCCAAAAATCACTTGGCAAATATCTATGGGGATGACATCGCATTGAACCTTGTCGATGTAACGAGCAGATATTGCAAACTTTAGAGTACATTGACTCTTGATCTGCTGATTCACGTCAGAAGTGAACCATCCCAGAGGATACGGTCGAGGATGTTGAGTCGTCTGCAAATCAAGTCGTCGAACCAGCCCGGAGGAGACCAAATTCTTTTGGCTTCCGGGGTCGAAGATGGCTGCGACCACCTCGTGCTTCACCTGTATGTTAACAGTGAACAATTCCTCTGTCGGGTTGTGGTCAATTGATGAACCCGAACCTTTCTCCTTCGGCATTGCCATTAGAGATAAGGTCGTGTCCGCCTTTTCAACCGAATCCAACTGGATAATTTCCTCTGCGAGCGGAATAGAAGTAACCATAGCTGTTCGTGTGCTTGGTTCATCCCTCCTTTTTCTTTCTGGTCGCAGTTCAGGATGAAGTTTATAACACTTCTCTTTTGTGTGCCCAGCAACATGACAATGCTTACAAGTGTTACCCATATCGTGGGTACCCTCTCCGGAGTTTGTCGTGGTTGAAATCTCCCTTAAGTTCTTATCGTTGCGGGTCTTATTCTTCTTCTCAATCGCCAAATCAGTCGTACTCGCGGTCGAGATGTCTTGAACTCTGAACAGACTTAGCTCAGTACTGATCGATTTCTGAAGTCCAGATGTGTACTTCCGAAATACCTGAGGATCGGATAGTGAGATGCCGATGACCATTGCTTGTCGCCGAAACTCCGTCGTATAGTCTTGGACAGTCTGGTCGCGCCATTGATACAATCTGTGCCAACGTTCCCATCTCTCCTCAAGGTAACCCATTGGATAGAATTCTTGTCGCAGAAGTCGTTTGAAGTGACCCCACGCAAGATCGTCAGCTTCACCACTGGTGACAAGGGCCTTCCACCATGTCTTGGCGTGGTCCTTCATCTTCAAAGGTGCAAATTTGACCTTTTGAGCGCTACTGAACCCTTTAAGGTCAAAGTAGGTCTCAAGTTGGTCGATCCAAGAATCCAGCTTCTCGGCATCGATCACCCCATCATATATGGGTATATCAATCTTAGCGTCGACTTTAAAAGATCCGACAGCTAAGGAGGTGTTGGCGAGGTCGTCGGTCTTATGGTCGCCTTCGTCTTCATCTTCGTCTGCCCTGCGCAAGTCTTTACCAGTCTTCTCACCCATAACCTTCCCTACTTCAGGAGGTACAATCATGGCCTGCTGCTTAATCCAAGCAAGCACGGTTTCCATGTCGGTGGAGAGCTTAGCCACTTTTTCGGCTAGGTTAGCTTGAACGGAGGTATCGTCAGACATTGTCGGAGACGCAGCTGTAGGAACCGTTAATTGATCGCCTGGAATTTCGCCGGAAGTTTTGTAACCCTGGCGAGTCTTCACCATCCACAGGATAGGAAAGTCGCTCTGATACCAACTTGATCCGTTTGAGACCTAGTCTTGGTTTTCGCACTAGGCTCGCCCAGATTCTAATATGCGGAATAACGGGATCTTACTCGGAAATACCGAAACCCAAAGTAATTGCACAACTCTTTATTTCAAAGAGAGCTTTACACGTCGAACGTTAGACACACTTGTCTACGTCGAATGAACTATAAGTGTCTAAAACTCAAATAAGTTCTATGACTTTTCGATTGAATTCGATGATCTAAACTAGACCTATTACAAGGTATTTATAGTCCAATCGTATGAGTACGTATCAGACTTAATAACCTAAACGTATTAGACTCATATAACTAATCCTAAACAGATAAGCTTAGTTATACACATTCGGATCGGATTACAATTCCGAACAGGGAACGAATTCCTTTTCCTGGTCGCAAACCAATCCAGGGTCGCGAAACCTTTCCGAACACGGTTAAGGTCGCAAAGCCGTATGCAATCAGGACTTGGTCGCGAATCCGTATGCGATCAGGACTTGGTCGTGAATCCGTATGCGATCAGGACTTGGAGATCCTCCCGGATCAGTACTGTGCATGTATGAAATGAACTGTATATATGAAATGCTATTTGTACAGAGGACATGGCTAGCATGATTCCTGAGGTTAGCCACAAAAAACGAAATTTATTAAAAATAATATTAATATGCACAGACGGTTTTGATCTTATAAACCGTCTGTGATAGATCGAACTATGTACGTATCACAGAGTATCACAGACCGTTGTGAGTTAATAACCGTCTCCGATAATGACACTATCCCAGATGGTTTTGACCTGAAAACCGTCTGTGATACTATCACAGACTGTTATAATGTCAAAACCGTCTGCGATACTCATACTATCACGGACGGTCTTGAGATTATAACCATCGCCGATAATGATACTATCGATACTCATACTATCACAAACGGTTCTGAGATTATAACCGTCGCCGATAATGACAATATCCCAGATGGTTTTGACCTCAAAACCATCTGCGATATTCATACTATTACTGACTGTTCTGAGATTATAACCGTCTGTGATAATATGAGTATCACAGACGGTTTTGATCTCAGAATCGTCTGTGTAGTAAGAGTATCACAGACGGCTTTGATCTTACAACATCTGTGATACTCATACTATCACAGACGGTTCTGAGATTATAACCGTCGCTAATAATGACACTATCCCAGATGGTTTTGACCTCAAAACCGTCGCTGATCTTAGAACTGTCTTTGTAGTAAGAGTATCACAGACGGCTTTGATCTTAAAACATCTGTGATACTCATACTATCACAGACGGTTCTGAGATTATAACCATCGCTGATAATGACACTATCCCAGATGGTTTTGACCTCAAAACCGTCTGCGATACTCATACTATTACTGACGATTCTGAGATTATAACCGTCTGTGGTAATATGAGTATCACAGACGGCTTTGATCTTATAACAGTCTATGTAGTAAGAGTATCATAGACGGTTTTGATGTTATAATAGTCTGTGTAGCATGAGTATCACAAACGGTTTTGATCTTATAACAGTCTGTGAAGGGAAAAATCACAGACGGTTCAAAATCGTCAGTGATAGTACTCGAATATCACTGACGGGTCAGAACCGTCTGTGATGACTGTTTTGACCCGATTGTGACAATGAATTCTGTAGTAGTGATCATCTTTGATGTCCGTTGTGGTTCCTGATGAGCTGAGTTCGCGATGGTCCTATAATGAATCAACCGTCCAGCGTGGGCTGTTTCACTGAATAGGCCATTCCGGGTGGGTAAATCAAAACTGAGTCTGTGGACTGTGAGGTGCTTAGTCGAGAATTGTCCATGGTGATGAGGACATCATACCTTCAGATACGCGCATTGAACCGGCCCTTGAAGGTCCCATAACAAGAGCTCGAGCACGATTACTTCCTCAACAGGTGAACTCGCTCCTAAGTGAATCGCATTGTATTTTCGAGGATGGATTGCTATTTAATGATGCTATTATACTTAGGAATCATGGAGAGGATCACCGCAGGCATGGAGACCAGCAAGGAAGCAAAGGAGGCCAACAACCACGTAGAATTCGAGTTGGAGGTGAAGCCCATCCGCAAGGAAGCAAAGGAGGCCAACAACCACGTCGAATTTGAGTTGGAGTTGAAGCCCATCCGGTCACCAATTCGAAGTTCGAGTCCACCTCGGAATCCAGGAGCAGTCTGCACTAAAATCGTCGCCCAGGACGCATACGGACTCCGTTTTAGACGGTTTATATACCGTTGGAAAGCTAAGGATATAAGATTTCCAATGGAACTAGTCCCATGTCAAAATTCCACCGGAGCCAATGGGAATCGTCGAAACAAGTCACTGTCCAGAATCTGTCAGGGTGCTGCGCCACCGTCTTTGGGCCGTTGGCCCATGTACCTCGTTGGAGCCCATTAGGGCGCGTCCAGGGTTCCTTGGCCGACCCTAACACCTTATATTCAGTAGCCGTCATCCGAGTTAGAATTGAGTTTTGCTTAGATTATTCTGTCTTCGAACAGTTTCGCCTCTTGATCGGTTTGTGAGACCCCAACTTGTGAGATTAATCATTCGTATTTGCAATTCAGTTTGCTTTCTTCCGTGTTCTTGCTTGTGTTCTCGATTCGCAGCAGGGATAAGCCTTCTTGGCGAGGTCAATCACGCTCACGCGAGATTGATAACCAACAGAGTAGTGGTGTTGTGATTGCGGGGTTCAGATCGTGCTTGATTTGAAGCCGGATCGTTCTACGTCAAAGCTCCACCAATCGATCTATCACGTACCTTTCGGAAGATCGGGCACCCAGTGTCACACCAAGTGGTATCAGAGTCTCGGTTGCCCGTCAGGTATGCTTGTATCCCCTTTGTTCATTATTCATCTTTCACCTAGAGTCCAGAAAATTGCCCACAAAAATATTTGAGTTCGCCGTCATATCCATCGTCCAAGCCACTTTGTGCCCTTCGCGATTTCGTTTTCAGTTTCGCATTGTTGAATTTGTATCCATCGTCATCGTCTTGTTGCTGGTTTAGAGTAAGTTCTTGATCTAGTTTGAGTCTTGCATCTTGACGTCGAGTCTAACGCCATCACATCGTCGTCGCCGCCGCGTCCAAATCGGGTGTCAATCTGTCAAGTTCGGTATTTTGCTTTTATCTCCTTCGTCTGAACTCCGAATTGGACAAATTCAGAGTCTAAATTGTAGCTCAGAAAATTCTCTACATCTTTGTCCATTGTGAGAAGTTCCAGAAACGCCGTTTTCAAGTCCAAAATCGCGTTGGAAGTGAATCTGTTTGATTTCGGATTTCCTACACAGACTGTATTGCGGGGCCCATATCTCCTAGATCCGTTATCCAAAATTGGTGTTCCATATATGCAAATTGATCAGCACGAAACGATCTACAACTTTTCTGTTATACGTTTTAGCGTTTGAGGCCTCCAAAAATCCGAAAACAGCATAGGAAGTTTCTGCATAGTAGATCTGTTTTTCCAGCGAGAGAAAATTGAGTGTTTGTGTATATATCTTGTAATCTCTCATATGCGGCACTATTGATATTTTAAAAAAAAGTGAAAAAGTCAAGTGCATAAAAAAGAAGCTGCACAAAGATAAAAAAAGAAAAAAAAAAGAAATAAAACCAAGAAATAAAAAGAAATAAAAAAAATCAGAAGTGTTTGCATCGTTTGTATCGACAGTGTTACGTCATTCGTTTTGCTTGCTTGAGTTAGGTCTGAGAACGAGTTTAGGCCAGCAACTTTGACGAGTACTTTGGATATTTATTCAGCTTTGCTATTCTAATTTCTATGATTGCATATTCCTTGCTACTAAATATTGCATATCCAAGCTCCACATACTTCTTATCAGGTACGGATTGGGTCTTGCAATCGCTTCACATATGTTGGTATACCTCTGAGTTGTGCTACATGTCGCCTTGGTAAGAACCTAGTAAGAACTTGGTAAGACGCAGGAGAGTGTGTGATCCCACTTCCCCATAACCTAGTAGTTGATAGGGATAATATTTTCTGTTATCTTTTGTTGTCTTGCTCACAATGACAGAAAGTTCCAACGGGAAGGACAGGGTTTCTACTGAGGACTGTGTGCTGCACAGCGAGCTTAGGGACTTGTTGGGCGGTTTGGTGGAGAGGCTGGCCAAGATGCTCAGTGAACATGCCACGACTTCACAGCATCAGCTTGAGGGCCTCGACAGACGCGTGTCCACCTTTGCTTGACGAATTGAAGCTTTGGAGCCACAACAGCCACCCCTCCATGACGATGACCAAGACGTTGAATATGGCGACAATGGAGAGGTGAACCAACGGACGACACAAGAGGCACGACTACGTCAACGCCTTCGCCGCAATCAGCACGGTATGGGAGGTAATAACAACCATCATCATGGTCGTGCCGATGATGATCCTTTTGCTAAGGTGAAATTTTCCATCCCTCCTTTTCATGGTGCCTATGATGCTAAGGTTTACTTAGATTGGGAGATGACTGTTGAGCAAAAGTTTAATTCTCACTTAGTTCCTGAGCAACATCGAGTTAGGCAAGCCACTAGTGAATTTAAAGACTTTGCTATCATCTGGTGGAATGAACTTGCTACCCTCCGCTTACAACCTGACACATGGGCTAGGTTAAAAGAAGCTATGTGTGAACGTATTGTTCCTCCTTCCTACCAACGTGATTTGCGTAAGAAATTGCAGCACTTAGAGCAGGGTAATATGTCTGTCCAGGAATATTACGCTGAGCTACAAAAGGGCATGATACGTTGTGGGGTACAAGAGGAAACCGAAGATAAAATTTGTCGGTTTTATGGGGGGTTGAGGCGTGAAATTCAGGATATTGTTGACTACAAAGAATATACTACTGTCAATCGTTTGTTCCAGCTTGCTATGTTGGCAGAAAAAGAATTGCAGGGACGACATTTAGCGGACCAGAGACAGCAGAACAACTTCTCCAACAACTTTGTTCCTCGGACTACGCAATCCGGTCGCGACAACCAAACTGTGCAGCCACCTGTCCCTTCTAAGAGCGCCTCGTGTCCAGCACCATCTTCATCACCTTCGCGACCTCCTGAGGTACGCAAATCTGTGACTTTGCAGGCACCGGCAGCGAGCTCCGTTTCGGTGGCTTCCACGGGACGTTCTACAGGGATCGTGTGCCACCGCTGCAAGGGCATGGGTCATGTACAGAAAGATTGTCCTAGCAAAAGGGCATATATTGCTACGGCTGATGGCGGGTATGTTAGTGCTTCTGATGTTGAAGATGAATATTCCCTCGCTACTAACGTTGCAGGCGAAGAAGAGGACGAGGAGTGCAGTGATGAGGAGGTACTTGGCACCGCAGCAACGGAGACCTACAGAACCATCATTGTGCAGCGCTCGATGAGTGCCCAAGTTGAGACGGATGACAAGTTGCAGCGTCACAACTTGTTCAACATGTTCCTCATCGTCAAGGACTGTCGCGTCCGCACCATCATTGATGGCGGCAGCTGCAACAATTTGGTGAACACCGACTTGGTCTAGAAGCTTGGCTTGACCACGAGAGCACACCCCCATCCCTACCACATTCAGTGGTTCAACAACAGCGGCAAGGTCAAGGTAACTCAAACAGCAAGAGTGCATTTTTCTATTGGCTCCTAGCACGATTTAGCTGATTTCGATGTCGTACCTATGGATGCTTGTGCCCTTTTGTTGGGGCGTCCTTGGGAGTTTGATACTGATGCAACTCACCATGGTCGAGCTAATAAGTACACTCTTATCCATAAGGGAAAGAAACTTACGTTGCTTCCTATGTCCCCGGCTGAAATTGTGCAATATGAAAAGGATAGGACGCGTAATGATAAGCAAAAGAACCTGTTACAATCTGAAAATCAGCAAGTAATTAAATTGAAAACTCCTACTTTGCTTGCAAATAAAATTGATCTTGCTGAAATTGATGAGCCTAATGGGATATGCTATGCTTTGGCTTGCAAAGAGGCATTGTTTTCGCTTGAGGACATGTCTTTTTCGGTGCCCCCCGCTGTTGCTAACCTTTTGCAGAAGTACAAGGATGTGTTTCCCTCTGAGCTTCCACTGAGGCTGCCACCTGTGAGGGGAATTGAGCACAAGATTGATTTGATTCCAGGGACGAGCTTGCCAAACCGTGCTGCTTATAGGACCAATCCCGAGGAAACTAAGGAGATACAGCGACAAGTCCAAGACCTTTTGGACCGTGGGTACGTACGTGAGAGGCTTAGTCCTTGTTCTGTTCCTGTTCTTTTGGTTCCTAAAAAAGACGGCAGTTGGCGCATGTGTGTTGATTGTAGAGCCATTAATAACATCACCATTCGATATCCCTATCCTATTCCTAGGTTAGATGACATGCTTGATGAGTTGAGTGGTTCTATTATTTTCACAAAAATTGATTTGCGTAGTGGGTACCACCAGATTCGAATGGCTTTGGGAGATGAATGGAAAACTGCTTTCAAAACTAAGTTCGGGCTTTATGAGTGGTTAGTCATGCCTTTTGGTTTAACTAATGCACCTAGCACTTTCATGCGTTTGATGAACGAAGTTTTGCGTGCTTTTCTTGGCAAATTCGTGGTGGTATACTTTGATGATATTCTCATTTACAGCAAGTCACATGATGAACACATTGAACATTTACGAGCTGTTTTTACTGCCTTGCGTGATGCACGCTTGTTTGGTAACCTTGAGAAGTGCACCTTTTGCACCGATCGAGTCTCGTTTCTTGGCTATGTTGTCACTTCACAGGGAATTGAGGTGGATGAGGCGAAAATTGAAGCCATTACTACCTGGCCGATTCCGACGACTGTCACGCAGGTGGGCAGTTTTCTTGGTCTTGCAGAATTTTATCAGCGATTTGTGCGGGATTTCAGCACCATTGCAGCACCTCTCCACGAATTGACAAGGAAAGGAGTTCCTTTTGTTGGGGACCAGCGCACGACCATGCTTTTGACATCCTCAAAGCGAAGCTTACATAGGCGCCTTTGCTACAACTTCCTGATTTTGACAAGACATTCGAGCTAGAATGTGATGCGAGCTGCATTGTCATTGGAGGAGTGCTCATACAAGGAGGCAAACCCGTTGCTTTCTTTAGTGAGAAGTTGAGTGGTCCATCTTTGAATTATTCGACTTATGATAAAGAATTGTATGCTTTAGTGCGTGTTTTGCAAACTTGGCAACATTATCTTTGGGCTAAAGAATTTGTCATACATTCTGATCATGAATCTTTGAAGTACATTAGAGGACAAGCTAATCTGAATAAACGACATGCTAAATGGATTGAATTCATAGAGTCGTTTCCATACATCATTAAACATAAGAAATGAAAAGACAATGTTATTGCAGATGCTTTATCTAGGCGATATACCATGTTGTCACAACTTGATTGCCGAATTTTTGGCCTAGAAACGATCAAAGCTTTGTATGCCACTGATCTTGATTTTAAAGATGCTTATGCTCAGTGCAAAGCGGGGCGAACTTGGAATAAATATGTGTTGGATGATGGTTTGCTATATCGTGCTAACAAGCTATGCGTTCCAGCTAGCTCGGTTCGTCTTTTGTTGTTGCAGGAAGCACACGGAGGCGGATTGATGGGACATTTTGGCGTGAAGAAAACGGAGGAGGTGCTGGTCACACACTTCTTTTGGCCACGGCTGCGGCGCGACGTTGAGCGCTACGTCGCATGCTGTACTACATGCAACAAAGCTAAGTCCCGTCTTAATCCCCATGGTCTTTATATGCCTCTACCTGTTCCTAGCGCGCCTTGGAGGATATATCGATGGACTTTGTTTTAGGATTGCCTAGGACCAAGAAGGGGAGGGATAGTATTTTTGTGATAGTGGATCGATTTTCGAAGATGGCACATTTTATTCCTTGTCATAAGAGCGACGATGCCACAAACATAGCTGATTTATTTTTTAGAGAAATCGTTCGCTTGCATGGTGTGCCTATTACTATTGTTTCAAATCGCGATGCGAAATTTTTGAGCCACTTTTGGAGATCGCTTTGGAACAAATTGGGGACAAAGTTGCTGTTTTCTACTACATGTCATCCCCAAACTGACGGAGAGACAGAGGTCGTTAATAGAACTTTATCAACCATGTTGCGAGCTGTCCTAAAGAAGAATTTGAAGATGTGGGAAGAGTGTCTACCGCATGTTGAGTTTGCTTACAATAGAGCGGTTCACTCCACCACCAAGATAAGTCCTTTTCAGGTAGTATATGGTTTTACTCCTCGTGCTCCAATTGATCTTTTGCCTTTACTTGCCGATGAGAGAGTTAATTGTGATGCTCAACAACGTGCTGAATTTATTCTTAAGATGCATGCTGCAACTAAGGAAAATATTGAGAGGATGACTGAAAAATATAGGATTGCTGGTAGTAAAAGTAGAAAGGACGTAAAACTTGAACCGGGTGATTTAGTGTGGTTGCATTTGAGAAAGGATAGATTTCCAGAATTGCACAAGTCTAAGTTAATGCCACGTGCTGATGGTCCTTTTAAAATTCTTGCAAAGATAAATGACAATGCATATAAGTTAGACCTGCCTGCAGATTTTGGGGTTAGTCCCACATTTAACATTGCAGATTTGCGACCATACATGGGAGAAGAAAGTGAGCTTGAGTCGAGGACGACTCAAATTCAAGAAGGGGAGTCTGATGAGGACATCATACCTTCAGATACGCGCATTGAACCGGCCCTTGAAGGTCCCATAACAAGAGCTCGAGCACGACTACTTCCTCAACAAGTGAACTCGCTCCTAAGTGAATCGCATTGTATTTTCGAGGATGGATTGCTATTTAATGATGCTATTATACTTAGGAATCATGGAGAGGATCACCGCAGGCATGGAGACCAGCAAGGAAGCAAAGGAGGCCAACAACTACGTCAAATTCGAGTTGGAGGTGAAGCCCATCCGCAAGGAAGCAAATGAGGCCAACAACCACGTCAAATTTGAGTTGGAGTTGAAGCCCATCCCGTCACCAATTCGAAGTTCGAGTCCACCTCGGAATCCAGGAGCAGTCTGCACTAAAATCGTCGCCCAGGACGCATACGGACTCCGTTTTTGACGGTTTATATACCGTTGGAAAGCTAAGGATATAAGCTTTCCAATGGAACTGGTCCCACGTCAAAATTCCACCGGAGCCAATGGGAATCGTCGAAACAAGTCAGCGTCCAGAATCTGTCAGGGTGCTGCGCCACCGTCTTTGGGCCGTTGGCCCATGTACCTCGTTGGAGCCCATTAGGGCGCGTCCAGGGTTCCTTGGCCGACCCTAACACCTTATATTCAGTAGCCGTCATCCGAGTTAGGATTGGGTTTTGCTTAGATTATTCTGTCTTCAAACAATTTCGCCGCTTGATCGGTTTGTGAGACCCCAACTTGTGAGATTAATCATTCATATTTGCAATTCAGTTTGCTTTCTTCCGTGTTCTTGCTTGTGTTCTCGATTCGCAGCAGGGATAAGCCTTCTTGGCGAGGTCAATCACGCTCACGCGAGATTGATAACCAACGGAGTAGTGGTGTTGCGATTGCGGGGTTCAGATCGTGCTGATTTGAAGCCGGATCGTTCTACGTCGAAGCTCCACCAATCGATCTATCAGGTACCTTTCGGAAGATCGGGCACCCAGTGTCACACCACATGGTACGTACGTGTCACACAGCCACGAGATGGACCTTTCTTTCAGGTGACCAGAGTAGAAGACCACAGATGTCTGGCTGAGAGCATGGTGTAGCATCACAGAAATATCACTTCCAGTTTTGTTGCCAGCCTGATACTATCAGTAGTAAAGGAAAATACTGCAATAGCGCCGAAAATGATAATTGCACATGTCGCGGAGAAATTCGGTTATAAGATCAAGTACGGGAAGCCATGGAGGGCTAAACAGAGGACGCTGGAGGAGATTTTTGGGACATATATTGAGGCATATAACTTCATACCGAGGCTCTTACGGTGCATATGCGAAGCAAATCCAGGCACAGTCACCGAAATTGTTGATACACCGGCAATTGGCTCGGAGGGTGTTGTGATTCCTGGGTGCATGGTACTACGGAGGTTTTTCAGGGCATTCCAACAGTGCGTTGCATTGTTCAGGTACATGAGACCCGTGCTTTGCATTGATGGAACATTTTTGACAAGAAAATAACTCTGTTGACTGTCGTGGCTGCTGATGCCAACGACCAGTTTCTCTCCATAGCATATGCCGTGGTCGAGGGGGAGAACTACAGCAGTTGGCTCTGGTTCTTGGGCAAATTGAAGAATGAGGTCGTCAAAGACCGGGAGCGCGTGCGCTTGATTCACGATCGAATCAGAGGAATGTTGAGTGCGGTCGAGTACATGAAATCGGGAGTAGATCCATCGCTGAGTTGGGACGACTTGTAGAGTTTTTGGTGCTCTAGGCATCTTGGCGCGAATTTTCACACTCGTTTCAAGAGTAGGCGCCTGATGCAGCTGTTCAAATGGCTTGCCAACCAGAACCAAGAGTCAAAGTTCTCAACTATATGGAAGTCGCTGGAGGAAGGTACGTTGATGGAATTGCAAGAGCCAAGTGCTCCAGAATATGGCACCGTTACCAACGAGGGAAACCGCTGGAGTCTTCTCAGTTTCAGTCAATGGATTCAGCCCAAACCATTTGAGAAGTGATCGCTGCTGCACGACACAGGCGGGGCTCGGTACGGAATCATGACGACAAATCTGGCCGAGGTGTACAACTTCGTCTTAAAAGGTGTGCGATGTTTACCACTCACTGCAATAGTTGAGATGACATTCTATCTCACAGTAGCATACTATGACAGTAGGAGTTTGGCGGCATCAACACTTATGCATGACCCCTTAGTACACTGGCCCAAAAAGATAAATGATTACCTCGAATTTCAGACAAGAAAGTCGTTGACACATGATGTCTCAGTGCTGAGTCATTTGAACGGAAACTACGAGGTTCGGCTAAGGCACAGACATGTCCGTGGCACATTGCGAGCTAGTCGGGTCCACGAATGTCGAATTACAAATGCAGATGCCCAATGTACATGCAACAAGCCTCAACTGCTGCACATTCCTTGCTCGCATGTCATCGCTGCCTGCTCCATTCCTGGGATCGATCTGGCACAGTATATCTCAACTTATTACACTGTGCAGTACTTATGGAAAACCTAGGAGGGTGTCTTCCATGGGTTTGCGGCCAGGGGAAACTACCAAGAGCTGTCGCCGGAAGATGCCATCACGTGGATCCCAGACAAGAGGCTCCTTGTAGGCCATGTCAGCCGACGTCGATCCAGGATAATACAGAACGATATGGATGCAGCAGAGCGTGAAGATGACCTACGTAGATGCAGCGCTTCCAGGCAGCCTGGTCACACAAGAAATCGATGCCCCCAAGTGGCAGGCGCATCAACTTCACCGAGAAACTAAAGCAATGCAATTACCCTGTATGAGTTATAATGAATTTTCCTAAATAAAACTGTAATTCGTGTTAATGGCTTGTTGTGTATTTTCGTAACTAATACTGAATGTTTGTTAATTAATTGTAATGCTTAACTTGTCGACCAAATATGTCACAAATGCAAGTATGGCAGACGACTGTCAGCTTCCTGAGTTGATTGCACAGCACCGTCAGGATCGTCACCGTGCTCGACTGCTTCTACAGGGCACCGTTCTCCCAGCTCTGCGCATGAGGACACCGCGTGAGATGTGGCCTCTAGATGAGCGGTTCGCGCCTTATTTGCTCGAGGCTGGACTGTTGCCGTTCGCCCGCATGGTAGATCGGGCGAGGCGATTCCCCTTCGACCAAGCCCTGGTTACCGCGCTTGTGGACCGATGGAGTCCCGAGACGCACACGTTCCACTTTAGCTTCAGCGAGCTCACTATCACGCTGCAGGACATCAGCATACTGCTTGGCCTGCCTATCCGTGGGGAGATATATGTCCCCGCGGCCACCGAGAGAGTTGCATGGCGTCTAGACTTCCTACAGCGCTTCGAGGGAGTAGGGCCAGCTGGGGGGTTTGCGCAGGATGCGGGTGTTCCCCAGAGTTACCTTCTTGCAGTGCGTGATGGTGCGCTCCCCTTGGCCGCTCCAGAGGAGGTCTTCAGGCGCCACATTGAGGCGTACTTGCTGTATTTGTTTGGGTGGTTGCTCTTCCCTGGCACCCACGGAGACATCTGCGAGCGGCAGTACGTTCAGCTCGCCAGGAGTATTGCTAACTCGGACCTGGTGAATGTGCCGCGGTTCAGTTTCAGATCCACCGTGCTCTGCCACACCTATAGGGGGTTGTGCGATGCCACGAGCAGAGACCAGGTGAGCTCTCTGTTCGCTGGGTGCGCCATCCTCTTGCAGATGTGGTCATATGAGCATTTCCCTGTTGGTCGACCGTTGGTTCCGCGGGATCAGTTTGCGTTGGCCGATGATGTAAGGGACGGCCCCGTGATGGGATGGAGGTGGGCCAGGCTGAATTTAAGGTAGGCCACAGATCAGGGGCACCTCTGTTATCCTTCCTACGCCACGAGCTTCGATCTACTCCTAGACGATAGCGTCATCTGGGATTCGTAGACCACCGCAAACCTCCAATCCGTGGCTCCAGTTGGTCTTTCTTCTTGTTGCACGCAGGATGCTGTTTACTGGCGCACCCAGGTTCTTCTCGTCTTCTCGCACATGATTGAGGTGTACTCACCTGAGTGAGTTATGCGCCAGTTCGGCCCACGCCAGCTTGTCCCCGTGCCGCCTCCTCGACAGATCTCGCACCACATCCACGAGTACATCAAATATGCATTTCATTTACATGTTATTTTATACATGATTTCTATCACTAACTAATTGTTTTGTCCGTAGGCAATCTAGGAAGGGTCGAGTGAGGGACGATTTCGTTCGTCGGCAATGGCTCTATGTGCAGGAGTGGATGGATTGGGCCCACACACGCACAGTCGAGGAGCACAGGCCGTACAGCCACGACATCCATTTCTCCTACCTGTCCTGGTACCGACCTTGCACGATCTACCGATTGGCAAGCGGTCCACCAGCCGCGCCTGATGAGCCCGTCCCTCCTACCACCATCGACGAGTGCTACAACCGATGTCTTGCCGGGTGAATCCACTCTTCTGTGAGTTCCTTACCTCTTTGCAACCTTACTTGCAAATGTTTTTCCATTCTATAATTGGATTAATTCATGTGCGCAGCTAGACATCCTTGGCGGCATCTCTACTGGCCCGCGGGACATGATGATCAGGTCCCGCCTCAGACCCACCATGCCCAGCGACGATGTGTATGCATATTGTTCAGGGGTCAAGCGGCAGATCGATCAGATTCTGGTCGATTTCAGAGTGCTGCTGCCACCTCACTTGACTGTGATTCCCCCACCATCACCGTCGGCGCCGGGTCCTTCGTCGCATGTGCCACCAGTGGACCGTCCGTCGTCGTCGCGCCCTCCACCACCACACACAGGTTTCGTGCCTGCCAATAGCTCTTCGGATGAATAGCTCAACATTCCTGCGTGGCACCAGCCTCTCGACCAGCCACAGCAGCATCCTACGCAGCCTAGCTTCCTTGCCGATGCTCCACTTCCTACGCCGCCAACACAGCCTTCCCAGGCTCTACCGTCTGCCCAGACACCACCAGTGAGGAGGCGGCGCATCAGGGATCGTCAACCCCCTCTCGGTACACACCATCGGAGTATCAGGCCCCCCCCCCCCCACACAGAGGGGGAGGAGGGGGCAGTAGTCTGATTAGGGTTTTGTCATACTATTTAGTTTTTTCGTACGTTTCTATCAGGTTTCCAACTTTTTGGGTTTGCATCTGTCGCACTTTTGTACTGTTCTACTTTTGTACGACTCTGTATTTCTGCTTTTCAGCTTTTCAGCTTTTATACGATTAGTCTTTTCAGCTTTTGCGCCTATCATCTTTTGCGCGGAGACGTCTAGTTTCGTACAGGTGTGTCCAACCAACGACACCACTCTTCATGACTGGCACTTCTATAAATTAGGCCATTCAGCTCAAAACACAACTCGTACTCCTCTAACACGCCCATCTAAACATGGCAGGCAACAGTACCTGTGACCAAAGAAGAAGACACAACAAGGTAAGTACATAATCAGCTCGCAGAAACAAAGTGTAAATTTATTCGTCACTTTCTGGGTTGTTCCCTTCTGTTCTTAGGATGACAGACAAAGTTCAGGCCCATGTCGTTGCAACTACGATTTATTACTGAAGACTACCACGTCCTCCGTTCAGGGTGACTACGAGAGGAGATTTTTCGAGTGTCCGAGAAAGGATGCTCGCAAATGCACTTTCCTGCTTTGGCTTGACCCCGAGTGGAGCGCAAAGGCTGTACGTACGATACTCTATCTTCTCTGCAGAAAGAAGAGACTTCGCGAGCAGCTCGACTTCATGCAAGAGTTGTCGATCAACATGCACGACGTTCAACACATGTGTTGCTGTAGACGTCCATGTTATTGCTCTTGCCATGGAGACACATACCCAACAACGCGTCCTGCTGAGGAGTTCAACTGGCCCGACGATGCCTCCGACACAGATAACTTTATGTGCAGATGTTGAGGTGATGTAAGAGTAAGTACGTCTTGGGCCTATGACACTGCTGGTAGAAACTACCAATATTGTGGCCGCCAAGAGGAGAGGAATAGATGCAATTATATGTCGTGGCTCGACCCAGATTGGAATGAGGTAAAGAGAACCACTATAAATAATCTTCTAGGAGAGATTGACACTCTCTACTCAGATCAGGTAGCGTACCGCAGTTTGATCATCTTTTGCTGCTGTGGGCCTCGTTCTGATTGTTTTTGCAACTGTTACACACGTGTGTAACTTTATATTTTATCTACCGCATTTCCATCTGTGGAAATCGAAACACAAACCCTTAACTTTGTACCGCATTAATAATCAACGTACAATTCTAATCCTTACATTTTATAATTATATATAACACATCTTTTTTACTTTTTACAATTATACATTCATCAAATTTATATAAGAACATAATTCTACAAGGTTGTTTATAAGTTCTATTTTTAATTAAAAATATATCCTTTTACAATCATATAGCACATATTACCCGAATATATAGTAATGCGATATGTCTTCTTTGCATTTAATCAATCAACTAATAAATACAGTCCTAATATGTGCAAAAGCATGGTATAAATGCAACTAGGTACAAATGCAGCGAGGTATAAATTCGAAATTAATACATATTCATGAAATTTATACCATCCTTACTTTCCAGGTATAAATGCGAAATTAATACATTTTTATAAATTAACCTGCAAAACTAGGTATAAAAAGCATGGTATAAATATGAAATTATACACATTCATAAAATTTATATAAAAAGAATGTACTTCTACGGAGTAGGTTGTCTAAAATTTATATAAAAGGAATGAGATATGTGTTGTTTGCATTTAAGCATTCAATTAGTAGGTAAATATAACACAAGAAATGATATTAATATGTGCCATACCTTTATAACACAACAAATGGTACATAGCCCATTTGGTTTGGACATACCAACCCAGCATGTTGGCTTGGGTTCAAATCCCACTCCACTTAAAACTGTAAAATAATTACTTTTGCCTTTCGGTCGCTAGCTAGCCGGGCTGCGGGTTTCGGTCGCTAATTGGGCCAATGATTGAAAATCAATCGCGCGGCCCAGTTTACGATTGAGGGCTATTTTTGTAAAATTTTAAAGATCTAAGCTATTTTTTGAATTTATTATTTTTTTTGTGGGTTATTAGGCAAAAAAATTCTGTTTCAATTATATTATTCCCTCCCTTGATTTATATAGGGCTTACTTTTTTTTTTTTGATCTGGTTGCAATTTATAGGGCACACACAATAAAGGCAATACTTGTGCTTTCTTTCCTCTTATGACCGTATTAACTGTGCTCAAGTCCCATGGCAATAAAAAAGGTCAATAGTGCATGCTTCCAATGCAATTTAGTTGCACTCATTAACTCTTGTTGCTGGTTCAATTTAAGCACCTCCTATCGGCATGTTCCACCAAAGAAATCCACCAGAGCTATCCAGCTTACTTACTCCATGGACGAGGTGACCGAAGACTCCATGGACCAGATGGTGGAAGACTCCATGTACGAGATAGTCGAAGACTCCATCGACGAGGTGGTCGAAGATGAACTGGACTTGAAGAACCAAGAAGAAAATTCTGCAATTTTATCCTGTTATGCTGAAGGAAGACAAAAGTTCATCAACGTTTTGTTGAAGATTTATGTTCTTTCTTATTTTGAGATAGGGAAAAAATGAATGTTCTTCTCTTTTGCTAGATCTCTGTTTATTTTGCTTCCTAGTTGCACGTACTGCTAATTCAAGTCTATGGACAAGTGTTAGCAATGTGCATGTATTGGCAAGTTACGTTGCCTTCGAAATTAAGATGAAAATGGGTTAGTCAGTGCATTTGACATGAACGACGAAATTTAGTTTATGACGAGTTTCTGTAAAAGAATGTAGCGTGATGCATGAACAAATAGCAGCAAAGTTAGAATGACGGCACATTGAATCATTGATCATAAATCAAATATAAAACCGTTAACAAAACTTAGATAACTTGATTTGTGTTACAGAACCATGAAGTACAAAGCCACAAAAAGCAACAACTAAAATGAAAAGGGCATTAATTCAAATAGTTGACACCTTCTTGTACCATCTGAGAATCACATTTCAGTTGACTCAGAATCTCACCATTCCTCTCTAACATTTCCTTGTTCATATGGGGAATCTCATACCTCTGGCTGCCTTTTGCTCAAATAATTTCCCTCACACAGGATTGTTTAGTGAGAAACACGTGATTGGACTTTGTTGTCGGATAATCCTCATATGCTTTCACCACCGTGCTGACAAGTCGTTCTTCCACTATCTTGGGTGAGTTCTTATGATGTATGGACTGAATAGCAGTGAAAAAATCAAGGTCTAACACATTTAGATCAGGAGAATTTGGAGGCTAGCATATCAAACGATTGTCGAATCCATGTTCTCTAGTTACTTGACAAAACTCTTCATTATTGGACAAATGTGGGTTCTTACATTGTCCTGTTGAATAAAAATAGGGCCTGCTGAGTCCTCTCTTGGCCATGTTTCTTTGATGGCATGCAAGGTTTTGTTAACAAGATATGATCTGATAGTTTTTTGTTAACTAACTTCATTGGTTTAGTGACATTGGTATCTGCAGGTTTATTAGCACCACTCTTCCAAGCAGGTTTTGTATATGTAAAAGGGACTATGCCAATTTTTCCAGAGAATGTCTTATTACCTTCTGCATCAAACCTTGGCTGAGTTAAGGTAGAAAGAAACATCACTTTTTCAATGAAAATTTTGTTTTGTAATGGTTTCTCTTCATATGGTACCAAGTAATAATTCTGACACTTCTTCGTCATATAGAACCACTTTTCATCTATGTAAACCATGCTGTACATCACCACCGAATACTGGAATATGAGGTATGCTATCACTATCGAGAATTGAGATGCAAAAACACACTCGAGTTTTCTTATTTTCTTCAGTGAAAGAGAACTTCATATCATTTGTTTACTACATTAATTCCACTACCTTAAAACATCAACACAATGTGCTCGCGTCGACATGCAGAGAGTACCCATAATCACAAAGAGTTGTGCAGTCACGAAGAGGCACATCACCGATGTGTTGAGCCTCAATTTGAATCCTTTCACAACCACAATTTCCTATCCTCTTAATAGAAATAGCATGAATTCCACCACCATTCTTTCTTCTTGTCCAAATACGTTGAACAACTCTCAATGGAACACCTAAATCTACAACTACAAATCTTGTCACGCTCCAAATAGAACTTAGGCAAAACAATCGCCACATATTTATAGGCAAAGTTTATAATCATGCAAGATTTTATGTAAAATAGACTTAAGTCAGAGGAGTATAATAAAACTCACTTTATTTATTATATAGATATGATACATTAACTTAAAAAAACAAGGAATATGATCTAAGTAGAATGTAAAGTTGCTAGTCGGATCCCTCTCAACTGGTTTAATCTACTATTCAAGCTTATGCTCTGATGGTATTTCAATAATATGATCTCCAACCTTGAAAACTGCAAAAATTTAAGTCAACGGGGATATTATGACAAGTCATACTTTGCAAACTAGCATACACTATAATTGATTAAAAATAAAGTAAGGTGTTGTATAAAAATATTTAAAAAATTATTTACAAAGAATTTCCCATTAACAACATTACTATAAGTAAAACAAAGAGAAAATAACATAAAAATATAACATAAATAATAATAATAAAACAATTCTGGTGTCACACAAAACCACAAGCATTCACAATTATGAGAGTCACCAAGGCGAAATTTCATATTTGTATGCTCTATGAAGAATACTCCGACATCACAGTCTGTTATGACACTTCTGTTCTCGAAGAGCGAACCCTTTGGTCTACCCAAAATTACCACCCTTGACTTATTAGTACCGATTACTCTTACGGATCCATTACCGCGTACCCTATTTGGACAAGAGTCGTCCCTGAGGGAAGGCTCATATAGTCCCATAGTTGAACTATGATTGATACAATACGTTTATCGTTGTAAAATCAATTTATATAAAAAGATAAACTTACAACCATAAGACTTTTAAAAATATATATATACAAATAATAATACATACATTCTCTTTTATACCAAAAAGTAAAGTAAAAAGAAAATTCATAATACAACATTATCTTTTTTACAAAATAAAGTAGCAATATTGAAATATAAGTAGAAAATAAAAAATAGTAGTACAACATTCTTTTTCAGTACCAAAAATAAAGTACAAGAAAAATAAAAATAATGATACATCCATTATATTTTATACAGAAAAATAAAGTAAAAATAAAATAATAGATCATCCTCTTACAGTGCCAGAAGAAAAATAATGTAGAAAGACAAATAAAATAATTAGTGACATATAGATCCTCTTTCAACACTGAAAAAATAATAGAGTGAAAATATGAGAAGTATTTTATTCTTTTGTTTATCGAGAGTGGAGATGGTTGTACACAGATCCTTTTTCAACACTAGATATTTAGTTTCTATAACAAGGAATTACTAGTAAAGGTGACCACGGTTGTACTCAACAAGTCGTGGGATAAGAATTTGAATATCATGTCTAACTGGTTATCAATAAAATTATGTAAGTCATATTTTAATTTCTACATTCAAACAGGAAAAACCTTTGTTTTATTTGAAATAGATTGATGCCATTAACATGGATAAACCACTATCATCACCACTCTCATCCTGGAAGCCAGAGTGAATATTCACATCTTTTAACTCTACAGAGGTGTACAGTTTTACCCACAGAAACTCTTAACTGAACTGTTGCATGAGTTTTGCATTTCTTTAAATGCATGGCTAGATTAAGAGAATAAAAATTTTTGCCTGACTCGTACACTTAAACTCCACCCGGTATGGGGGTTTGCCATGTTGTTGTAGCTGATTTTGCTACTCCATCCTTGAACATACATAGACCGCACATGCAGTATATCATTCAAAGACACTTGCAGACCGCTCTTACAGTGTCATTCACAGACACTCGCAGACTGCTCCTGCAGTGTTTTATTCATTCACTCACGAGAATACCCTTCCAGCTCACCATATGCAATACACTCATTGTGGAGATAAGTTTCTAGACGGGTTAATTGGCTCCGCCCGTCCCATACCAGGATTTTGGTAGTACGTAAGGATGATGCAAGAAACCAAGAATCAGTTGGTCTAGCCTTGTATATTACTTCCTATGCAGAGGATCTCGGTTACGTCTAAACAATACAACACATCACTTAGCTCCTCTACCTTTCCAGATAAACAGAATGCACGGTTGCTCCATCAATCGACAATTTTACGGACCCTACTTCTCTTTTATTTCTATCCTTATTTTAACTCCTCAATAATTCGATTTAAATTTAGAAAATAGGTTCCTTGATGTAATATCAACCGTATTATAATTTCCATATATGATATAAATATATCAAGTGCTGTTGTTGATAAGTGCTTGAGGTATACACTTTTGCCCTAGGTTACGGCATTTTCTATGCTCAAAACTCATTCAACACCTGTCATTTTATGTGACTTTTTGTAAGACTTTTACAATCTACTTTCACGAGTATGTTCATCATGTATTAGGGAACAACATATCAAATTTGGAGGTATTTTGACATCGTTTGGATAAAAATGAGGTGGAGGAAGAAAACTGGGAAAAAAATTAGCACAACAAGAGGCTGAAACCCTAATCCGACCTAAGCACAACCTCTAGCACAACCCGTGCTCAGCTCTAAGCATGGGCGTGCCCCAGGGAGTGCTAGGTTCTTTCCACTTTTCGCTTGGCATGATTCAGAGTTCGTTTTGTGTAGTTTTTGGACTGTTTTGTCAAATTCTGAGTCAGTTTCCCTTGTAAACATGTCAAAGAGTTGTAATCGTTTAATCTTATAGGACTTTTAGAATATAAATGGAGAGCTTTTTGTCTTAGTTTTCATCTATGAATCAATTAGTTTTAGTTTAGATTAATTTTTAGGTTAGTTTAGGTCTCTCTCTTAGATTTAGTCTATTTTATTATTCATTCATCAATTGTAAGCCAACGTGGATGGCATTTTAAGTCGTTTATGCAATTCAATGATTTTTTTCTTAATTATTTGCAATCTCGCTTTGTTTGGATGGCTATTTGCTAGTAAATTTCCCTCTAAAGTTAGGGATGACATAATCTGGAGGACGTAATTTCGGCTTTAGCTCTGTTTCAAGTTTGCAAATTGATTTCTTAAGTTTTCTTTCTCTAAACTCTAGTTTCTATGATTGAGCGAGATGCGTAATGGCTGAGGTCTAACGAAATATTTAGGGTAGTTCTTAAGTTCTTTGGATCGAGGTGCTCTAACGTGGAACTTAAGAACAAGAGAGAGACTCTCGCCAAACTTAATTTTGGAAGCGATCATCTGACTATTGCATCGGTGACCGTACTAACAACTTAATTTGCCGTAGAAAATCCTTGAAATCAATTTGTTATTCATTGGCCATTGCTAGAAATTATGTCTGATGGTTTTGGGATTCCTGAAACCCTAGATTTTTCTCTTTGATTTCTGAAATCTTAATTTTGTTGCTTCTTGTATCTAAAACCCTAGTTTTCATAATTTACAATCTTTTCGCTTTCAAAACCCAAGTTTCGTAGATTTAGTTGTAGTTAAATTGTAACTCTCAAATCCAACATTTGTTTTGATTTAATTAGTGGCAAGTTCTTAATGTGAAAGACGAATATGCTTGTTTCGTTGTGGATTTAATCCTCAAGTGCTCAACGTTCAACTGTTCATTTGCGGTTATTACTCAAACACACCCTTATTGGTGTGTCAGTTGTCTCAACATGGTCAACAAAAATCGACTTGCCTTGATTCACGAGGTAATAGGGTGGGTTATTGTCCAATCGTTCCGTGTCCTCCTTTGATCCTGAATAAAGTAATTACAAATCTACAATTAGTCATTTTACATAAATCAAGAAAAAATTGAGTTATGTAGACGATAAGTACGTGAAAATATGCAATACTCTAATTGTGATCATGACCAATGGCAACTTAAGTTTCCAGTCCTGATTTTTAAGTTGATTCACAGCGGTTTGATTGGTTAATTCTGATCTAATTTCCGATAAAAAATCCAAAACCGTAAATTTCAGGACTTCAGAAATTTTCTTGAATTTTTTCCCGTTTTCTCTTGTTTCTTCTTTTTCGTCCTCTGTTTTTCTCCTCCTCCCCTCAGCCAGCCCTAACTTCCTCATCTCTCTCTCTCTCTCTCTCTCTTCCTCTCCCACTCTCTCTCTCTCTCTCTCTCTCTCTCTCTCTCTCTCGTTATCTTCTCCTTGTTCTTCATCTCCCGTGGGCCGCGTGGCTGGTGCGTGTGCCGGCGCCGGCAAGCTGCTGGCCGCGTGTCGATGGCCCCTCCTTCCTATCTCTACTTCCTTCTTTCTTCTTTCTTTCTATTTCCTTCTTTTTCTCTCTTGGCCGCACGCGCGTATATATGTGACTGGCACGGCCATATCCGACCATTGTCTCTCCGCCGGCCGCTGCCTTACCCCCGATCGCCTTCCCCGTTGCCTCCCCCTCCCTTGTCTCTCCTTAGATCTAGCCCTAGCACTCACTCTCACTTAAGCCCCAGATCTATTTGCCGCTGACGCGTCGTCGACGAGTTGCCGACCGCCGATCGGCGTCAAGCCCCCCCCCCCTCTTGAGCGCCTTGACGGTGTTGCCGTTGTTCCACTCGATCGTCATCGGCGGCCCGCCACTGCCTCCTATGTTGCTGGCCACCACCGGTTCGACCGCCCCACGCCTGTACCGCTTCTTGTAGCCGCTCCCCGCGCCTTAGCCGCCATCACTGCGACGCTACAGTCGGCACTTAGTTTAACTCTTAGAGATTTATTCTATACCATAACATCTATTAGACACAACAATCAGCGCTAAACGCACATTTCTGTATAATTAGAATCCAATCAGACATATGCATCCGCACTGATATTGTAATATTGTAAAATTAGAACATAAAAATTCTATTTTTATGCAAAACCATACATGCATGTACCTTTAGAGATTACAATTAGGTCTAATTCAGTCTTTTTCAGTCCAAAAACTTTTAGATTTTTCTCATTAGATCAATCAGACCATTCAAATGTGGTTTATTATACATCTTGTACAGAAATACCTTCAGAAATCAGGTCAAATTCAACTTCTAAAGCCTAAAAATCATAACCGGATCCATTTTTGAAAACAAAAATTCTTAATTATTTTATTACCCTAATTACCCTAAGAATCATAAGATTAATCTTACAAATTCTTGTATAGATCTTGGTTGGATTATCTCGAAAACATGAACTAAACTATACCTAAACACCAACCCAAAAAGTTATCAAACAAATTCTAGCATTTAAGCTCTTTTCGCAATCAGTCCAAAATCATTGTAGATTTGTCTTTTTTTCAGATTCTAAAAGCCAAAAATAGCTAAAACCTCTAAATTAACTCCAAATTCGATTATGATTGAACGAGTATCTTCCTTATGCTATTCAATACAAATTTCTCTTTTGCAACAACTTTAGATCGAATCCAAAACTCAATTATTTTCGTTTTACTATTTTATTTTACCCTGTTTTCGTTTTCGTTCTGTTCTCGTATCATTTTCATTTTAACCCATCTAAAACTCTTTTATCAAGAGAACTATGTATATTAAACTGAATTCACATCTATCACTGAATTCCATATAATTGTATTTCAGTCCAAATAAGTTTCAAAATTTCAAATTGGTCCAAAGTTAAGAAACCAGCTGCTGCAGAACTGAAGAACTCAGTTTTCTGAGTACTTTTGTTTTCCAGCCGATTGAAAATTCATTCTCTATATCTTAAACACACAATCATCTGTTGATTACTAGATCACTCTCACTGCTACACATACACTTCATGGATTCAACACACACACCCAACTGATCCAACAGCAACAACACACACACACACACACGCAAGCGCAGAATGGCAACGGCGACAGGTTCAGAAGAATTGCGCCATGACAACACCCGAGCTCACCTTGTCTTCTCAGTCCACATTGCAGAAGTCCCACCGTCGATTGCACCTGACATAGCCCCGACCATCCCTATGCAAAACCAGCTTCTCCCTCTGCGCGCCGTCGCCTCACAGCAGCTCTTTTCTCTTTTGTCACATCTGACCCGGCGCAGCAGCGGCACAAGTTCCATGGTTTCACCTCGCAATCTCCGGACAACGGTATATAATACCTGTACTGCTTCACTCTCACGTACATTGCCACAACCCAGCTGAGTTCCTTGCTGTTTTCACTGTTTCGCCTTGCCGCTCTGAGGAGAAGACGAAGCTTGAAGCTACTGTTTCACCAACCAATCTCCAAAGGTACCAACCACATCCCATACACCATCATCTATCCCTGCAAGCAAGCTATTGAGTTCCGGCGAACCACCTCGCCGGGCCAGTGCCCTGTTCCGGCCATCGGACTATATTCCCGCCCAAATTGGCCTTCGAGCCTGAAGGAAGAAACATTCCTTGCACAAAATGAAGTGTTTCTATTCGATCACAATTTAAAATTATCCCCGAGCTGAAGTTTCAAGATCCTTCGGGCGCTGCCGTCGACGGGCTCACGCCGTCGGCACGACACGCCACGATTCCGACCAAATTGACCTTGCATTAGTTTTCATTCATCAAATAGATGGTGTTACTTCAACCAATTGCAGTGCATTGCCTTATTTAACAAGTGCCCAAAATCACCTTCTTTCCCAACTCCTGCCACGCGCCGACGAGCCACAAACTTACACCAAATCCAGATTCCTCTCGGGAACCATCTACTAGGTTCCAGGAAGCTAAAAAAATCACCAATTTTGAGAACTGTTAACTAAATCACTCTGGCACCAGAACCCGTGAACTATCTCCAAGGCTGAAAAGTTCAAACTCGCCGTACGCAACCGTCCAGTCACCACCGGCCAATTAACCCTAGCCATAGCTATATCAGGACCACGCCTACATCTAGGACAAAGTTGGCGAAGAAAAATCGGGCCAGAAGGCTCAGACGCCAAAGCCCTAGGGTTCGACAGTGCACAGACACAGCTCTGGCATTCTCCAGACATTGCTCCCGGGATTAAACAACAAAATTTGTAAAAAACACTTTGTCTAGGAAATACATCCAGTAGTTATGCATCAATTGCCAAGATCAATTTTTGTCACGGCCACAAACCAACCGAATGTCGACCACTGACATTGTCAGGTCGTGAACGAAATGTCAGTCGATTGACATTCATTGATTTTCAATAAATTCTTCATGTTTTGAACATCGCACTACGCACTACATCAAACAAATCCGTAAACATCTCTAGAACTCATCTGTGATCAAAATCATCCTTCGCCCAATTGTTTTGACCATGAAATAGATTTTAACCTCATCGATCAAGACACCAACTCTACTGAAGCCACATTTTGAATTGCATATCATGCATATGAATGTTTATAATTATAGTAAAGTTACTAATTGATTAATGATTGAAATGATTCTCTCTCAGGTCACGAGCCCAAGTTCGAGGATATCACAACAGAATCATCATCGATAACTACAACTGGCACATACTTTGTAGAAGACAAGTCATATTTTTGAACATTTTAAACCTATAATTGAAATGTGTTGGATAGAATAATTCTTTAATTATACTTATAATGCATGAACTATGGTCATCACTTTAGAGTACTAGATAATACTTATTTAAATATCGCATTGAGTCACTTTAGGTTGAACCATCATTAAGCCATAAAATAAAAGTATACTTAAGAATCTTTTGAGTTAAAAAAGGGAAGTCTTTGACCAAATTGGATTGAAATGGTGGAATGGCACTATTTAGGTCATGGGCATATAAAAACTAGAATCTTGTTTAGTGCTTCCAATGATTTGGAACCCATACTGTCCACATAGCTGGTATGGGACAGGTATGGATCGGTAGCATGTGAAATATACATGAACCTCCTGTATGGTTAAGTCTAGCTTGTTTTAAAATTTTGCACATACTTCCAATAGTACAAATTTACACAGAGCTTAATCTACACACACTGCACTCTGACCCAACAATGAGAAAATGATCGATTGGTGTGGTGGATCTAGCCCGCCACAATAGTGGTTAGTCCGAAACATAAATGAAGTCTATATTATCTCAATCTTGTCGCTTGCATATAGTTGTGTGATTTGGTCTAATCACCTCAGACATGACCGACATGAAAGTTGAGGTATCTTGCGGGTAAATTGTATACTTCTATAGAGTTTGAGACGTATTCGAATACTTCATGCTCCCGGATTATTAGGATTCGGTTGTAGTGCGTTAAACCCACATCATTGTGACACAAAGTACACTATCTAAGTAAAATGAATCTAGTGCAAATTAAAATATTGTTGTAGTAAATTTTGGCTAATTAAAACTTAAGCAAGAATGATTTATAACTTAAACCTCAATGTTCTTTATTAAGTCATAGGATCATATAGCAGATTTAGCTACTATGGCTTGTTGAGTATTCACTCTTGCAAATTACTACTTTAATAGATGACGAGTCCAATGAGCAAGAATATTTCACCAGTGTTCTTGATCCTGAAGCTGAAATCGATCAACAGTTCCACTAGGAGTCATGTGATAAGTGTTAAATTGGTATTATTTTTACCTAAGTTTGCCACTGAAAAACGTGTAAAATCATACTAAAAACTCTTTTGATGTGACATTTGATGTGTATTTTTGTATTATTTTTATAAATTGCTTTCACGACAGTCTTTACCATGTTACAGGAACCAAACCTATCAAATTTGAGAAGATTTGACTTTGTTTGGACTAATTTCCACAAGAAATGCTAAAATTGGACAAAAAGAACCCTAATCGAATATTCTTCAGACAAAATAACATGGTTGAACACAGTTAGGCGAGAAGAAATCTCAATCGAACACGATTGGACAAAAAGGAGCTATGATCGAACACAAAGACACTTGCTCGAACAAGTCTTGATCGAAGACGAAGAGATGGTCAAAAAGAGTCTCGATCCGACACGAATACTTTTTGTCGAAATGAGTCCAATCAATCACGACTACCACTTGGTCGGTTACTTGGTCGAGCGGAGCACGATCTTGGGTACAACATATGTTCGGCCAGGAGCACACCACGTGTTCTTAGTCGTGCTTGGCTTGGTTTCCAGAGGTTTTAGTAGTCGGTTTTGACTCGGATTTGTTCGTTCTCTCACCATTTGAAGTCAGACTTCATCACCTTCACGTCAAGGGGTTATTTTTGGGCACGTTAACCCATGTATTATAAATAGAGAAGTTTTTGACTCAAGTAGATATGCTTCTTTAGGTAGTTTAGTAGTATTTTTAGATTCTTTTCTTAGAAGAGCCACATTCTCTATTTTTTCTAATTTTGTAAGTCGGTAAGAACGACAAACTCAATTTTCAAGAATCAAGTAAGTTTTTATTTTATTCTTATTATTATTTCTGCATTATTATGGCTTTTAGCGAGTAGTTCACTTCTAGGGTTAGGGATGAACTAATCCGGAAGGTGTGATTCTTCTTCAGTCTTGATCTTAAGTTTTGGAGTTATTTCTTGATGTTTTCTTCCTCTAAACCCTAAATTCTCATTTCGGCAATAAACTAACAGTTGAGTCTTAGTAAGAATTTATGAGAGTTTTTGAGTTTTTAGCCCTTTGACACAGGATCCTGAACAGGAGAGAGACTCTCACCAAACATAACAGTAGAAGTGATCCTCTGACTATTGTACCAGCGACTGAACTGGCAATTTAATATGTCTTGACAAAAATTGAAATTAACTTGCAATTCTCGGACCCTGGATAGAATTACGCCAGATGAGTATGGAACTCCTGAAACCCTAGGTTTTCATTCCTGCTTTACAAACCCTAGATTTTATATTTGTCTTTTACTGCTTTAAACTCTAGATTGATAGATTTAGTAGTAGATTTAGTTGTAGACAAATAAACCCCCAACTCATTTAGACTTAATTAGTGATCCATTAAGTTAGAAAGATGAATACGCTTGTTCCTCGTGGAATTCGACCTTCAAGTACTCAACGTTTAACCGTTCACTTGCGGTTATTACACAAATCGAGCTCGCCTCTTTGAGCGCGATCATCATGAAGGAGTCACACTATGCTCAAGAGGCTAATATGGTTTAGCTTTCGTGTTTTGTTGGAAAAAATGAAATTCTAAGATCTAGCTAATGACCATGTTGGCCCGTTATGTCGTGTTTTGTATTAAGGCCACCAGGCCATATCACTCTACTTATGATAGTTACTATAATGTAAATTCAGTTGGACACTACTGTACTCCTGTGTATGACTGAATCCTAGGCAGTCAATGTTGCATCTAGGCCCTTATGCTTGATTTTGATGATTAATGAAAACAAGCGTTCCAGACTAATTGTTTTTTGAGTCATTTGGATACAGAGCTCTTTTGACACAGATATGCAAGAAAGAAGACATAAGAACCCAAGGAAAAATATGAGACGCATGTCGCAAAATTCAAGTTGCAGAGGTCCTAAGGTAAAATGAGTTTTATTTTTACCGATCTCGGTGTTTGGAGTTCGATCGGTTTATAGAATTTTTGTTGTTGTTTAAACTGTTGGATCAAGGATGCCGACTAGAGGGGGGATGAATAGGAGGCTTTAAAAACTTCAAATAAAAACAAGTTTTTATACCAAGAAGAACCAAATGCAATTTAATATATTAAAGAGAGAAGATAGAGAACAAATACCACGATTTTTACCGAGGTATCGAAGACTCGCCCAGTCTCCACTAATCCTCGTTGAAGCACTTAAATCACTTGAGTTTTGCCTCAATATCCACAAAGGATATTATCACTAGTGGTTGCTCTTTGTCCACTCCGGAAAGGCAAGCACCGATGCCTTGTACAAGCTTGCTGAGTCTCTCCGACAATCTCCAATCTGGAGAGGTCAACGGCCACACCTCCGAACCGTCTAGGTGAGGGCGCTCACCAAGAGTAACAGGCAGCGAGGTCTTCTCTTGACCTCCAAACACGCACCAAGAAGCTAAGTGAATGCAAATGCAAAAGAACTGAAACCCTCGGTGGATCGGAAAACACTCGACTTGATCAAAAGATCAAGATTTTAAGTAGAAAACTAAAGCTCAAGAGTGTATAAGAAATGCTACTGCTTGTTGTATCAAATACATGCCCAAAGCCCCTATTTATAGCCTCAAGAATCAAATGAACCGTTGGAGCTAGGGCTGAAAATCAGCAACTCAAACTGACAGTCAGTTTGCCTAACTGACAGTCAGTTTAGTGCACAACGGCCGACAAAATTTACGGATAAAAAATAGCTAGCCGTTTGTGGTCGTTTAAGGAAAGCTGAAACCCACAACTGATAGTCAGTTCGACCACATACTCGACCAAAAACAAATAGAAACTTAGTTAAAAGCACTGTGGTCGAAACCCCAACTGACAGTCAGTATGGACAAACTGACAGTCAGTTTAGTACAAAAATTTTGAGCACAAAATACACCCTCTCTAGACAATTGTCAGTTAACACAAACTGACAGTCAGCCTGAACAAAAACAGAGATAACTTTAAATCCAGAAATCCAAAAGAGGGTTTTAATAGTTCGTTTGAAAGATAATTTCAAGGGCTATATTTTTGTCAATAGAAGCAAAAACCAGATCTGCCTAGATCTTTCTAAATAATCGAAAAACTCTTCTGCTGTCAAAAACTGAACTGAAAAACCAGATTTTTCAAATTAAGTTCAAACCAAATCCAACCAAAAAGATGCAATGCAATGACCTAAGTTTCTCGGTTTATGTTGGAGATAAAGAGAGGACTTTCGCCACCCCTCTTTATAGTACGGTTAAAACAAAAAAAATAATTTCCCTAACCGATCATCTCCAAACGCCGAGATCGGTAAAAATAAAAACTCATAATACCTTAGGTCTTTCGCATCTTCATGATTTGCATCTTGTCTCTGATCTTTTGCACCTCGTGCTTCACTTCATGTCGGGTTCATCTTGATCATCTCGTAATTCTTCCCGAGCAAACTCTGTATCAAAACTCTCAGAAGCACGGTTAGTCAAAAACACTTTATTTTCATTAATCATCAAAATTAGGGTTAGACATGAAGGCCTAGATGTAACATAAACTGTACTATTAAGAGGGGTTGCAAGTTCTCTCTATATTTCCAGCATAAACTGAGAAACTTTTAGGTCATTGCATTCATTCATCTTGGTTGGATTTGGTTTTTAAATGGCTTGAGTTTTCAGATATTTTGGCAACATGAACTCTTTTGATGTTTATGGATTTATCTAGGCCGATCTAGGTCTTACTCCTGTTGACAAAATTATAGCCTTTTAAATTATCTTTCAAATGATCTAGGTCTTGTTCCTATTGACAGGAACTCTTCAATCGGATTTCTGGATCAAAAGTTATTGATGTTTTTATCCGCACTGACAGTCAGCATGTGATGTTGACAGTTAGCCTAAATGTCAGTTTGTTTAATTGCCATTTGTCCAAAGAGCGTGTTTTTTGATCTGAAATTTTTTGACTTACACTAACTGTCAGCATGTGTTGCTGACTGTCAGCATGAGTTTCGACCTCATGTTATTTGGTTTCAGAGTTTTTGTTTAACTGAACGTTTTGTGGTTAATACTGACTGTCAGCATGTGATACTGACCGTCAGCATGAGTGACTTCTTTTCATATACGACCATAAACGGTTAGCTAAGTTTTATCCGTAATTTATGTCGAGCCGTTGATGTAGATGCTGATTGTCAGCATGTGTTGCTGACTGTCAATATGTGCTGTTTTGTTTCCTTTTTCGACCACAACGGCTAGTTGAGTTTTCTCCGAGATTTTCTTGTTACTGCTCGTGGTCTATGCTGACTGTCAGTGTGTACTGTCTTTTTCCAGCTTGAGCACAACGACTATTTTGTTCATTTGGGCTATAAATAGAGGTTTTGAGCTATTGTTTCATACACCAAGCAGCCTCATTCTCATATATACACTTGAGCATTTGTTCTTAGAGATAAAATCTTGATCTTTTGATCAAGTCTTGAGTTTTGTGATCCATCGAGTATTCTGTTCACATCATTTGCATACTTAGAGTTTCTCGGTGATTGTTGGAGGTCTAGAAGAGACCTTGCAATCATTACTCTTGGTGAACTCCCTCACCTAGACTATTTGGTGGCGCAGCCGTTGATCTCTCCATTTTAGAGATTGTCGGAGAGACTCGGCGTGATTGTAAAAGGCATCGGTACTCGCCTTTCCGAAGTGGACAAGGAGCAACCAATAGTGAGAATATCCTTCGTGGATATTGAAGCAAGACTTATTCATTTGAGTGCTTCAACGAGAATTAGGGGAGACCGGGCGAGTCTCCTAGACCTCGGGATAAATCTTTGTGTTTGTCTTCTCTTCCTCTTTCTTTTTAATTGTATAATATATTATTCAATTGTTTTGGTTCTTTTTCTTTGCTAAAGTTGTTTCATTTGAAAAGTTTTAAAGCCTCCTATTCATCCCCACTCTAGTTGGTATCCTCGATGCTACACGTGGTATCAGAGCGTGGTCTCTCCTTGAGTAGGCTTCACCGCCTAGAAAGAGGATGACGTCAAATGAGAGTTTTCATCTCGGTCATATCGGACGTGCGCCTATCTTTGATGGGACTGACTATCCTTATTGGAAAGTGCACTTGTCGGTATTTCTAGGTGCCATGGGACTTGATGTTTGGGACATAGTTAAGCTTGGGTTTACTCCTCAGGTATACATAAGCCGTTGTAGTAAGCCACACTTACTACGTCAATCATTTCTTTCACCAACTATGCGGGTTATATTAACTATAAAGTTACTTAACTCAATCCATCTTGTTCCAAAACCATGACGATTATTGGACACTCAGCAATTTAGTTATTAATTAATAAATTAAATGAAGTTAACTCAACAACTGGAACAATTACCAGAGATCAATTACACAACTGTTATTCAACAACAGATTTAAACCGTGTGACACATTAATTATCTAGAACATGCATACTACTGACTAAGTTAATAAATTAAAACATGCAAGATTTAGATATGATAAATAGTTAATAGATTACAAACAAAATAATGCATCAATAAACAAACATGCATCAAGATTGGTGTATGAAGGCTTGCCTTGCTCAAAGGTCGAATCTGATGTCTCCTCTTCGTACACTCCGATGTCTAATGGTAGATCTGACGATTGAATCAAAACATAAAATACTTTAATAAATATTCAGAAATTACTTAATAAAATACAAAAAGATCTAATGTAGGGTTTTGGGCTTGCTAAGGTTTATATCTAAAGTCTAAACTAGAGATTTAATAGCTAGAAATTGATAAAACAAGTCTAGGGGCTGATTTATAATTAAAATAATTACTATTGGGTCCCTAGGGCCTTAAAACTAAACTCTAACCCAAGGACTTAGTCATAAATAAATATTTACAAACCCGTCCTTAGATTTAAAACTTAAAATCTAAACTCTCTCTCTCCCGTTACTCACTCGTGCATGAACAGCTATGTCGGCATATCCGACAACAAAAGCGACGGCAGCTCCAGTGGCGACGATGGCGGCTACTGCTCCGGAGACGGTGTTGGCTCTCCAAAGAATAGACAAGGATTCCTAAACTTGTATGGTTAGACTTGAGTTTTCCTCCTCTATTTATAGTCTTCCCAAACGCAATCTAAATCGATTGAAACCACTAATTCTCTGAAGATTTGGGTTCATATGTAGGCTTTTGTCCTCATCCTTGAAGATTTGGCTCTAACCAACTCTATCTCTAAGAAATCTCTGTTTGGGCACGATTTGAGTTTGGTTAAACTTGAATTCGGCCGAATTAAGACTTGGGTTTAAACTTAGGGATTTGAGAATTATGGTTTAGAAATTGGGAACTCATGGGTTGTTACATGTGTGTCTCTATGTGCATATGTGCATCTGTGTATGTATGCATATGTGTATGCTATGTGTCTGTGTGCTGGCTAGAAAACATGGGAACCACCTCACCTCTGCTGCCGCTGGTGCTATTGTTGGACAAGGGCAACAAGATGAATGTGTGTGTGTTTGATGGGTGTGCAGGGAAGTTAAATGCTTGTGTGTGTGTATATATATCTGTGTGTGTGTGTGTTTGGATGTATATGCATGTGGGTGAAGTCGGCTAAGGGAGGTGCTCTAAAAATTTTGTCCACGTACAGTACACATGTCCTCTAATTATTCATGAGCTTAGATGTAATTTCTTGGTTTCTCAGGGGCCTGTGTACAAATGTGCTTTTTTTATTTTGCTGGTTCCTGGGGACTTTTGTGCAAAAGTGCTCTAGAGGATGAGTTCTAGGACTGTTTAGAGATGGAAATTTAGGGCTTTCTGAGGGTTTTTATGCAAAATGTGCATGCAACCTAGTTTAGGGCCCTTTTTTTGAAATAGAGTTATATTAATTATAATTACTTTTAGTAGTACTAAAATATATTATATCGTCCAAGCTAGTAATTATTACCAAAATAACTTTCAAAATCACCCGTCTTTGAAATAATCGTCACACGACTATGTCACTAATAGAATAATGAGACACTATTGTTGGCGACGCGACTCGACTGATATTGTGGTCGACTCTGATTTGAACGACTTGATCAGTCTTGTGGTCGATTAAATAGTCATAAAAACTCAGACGTTTATAAATAGAATAACATATAACTTGAAAAGACAATACGATAATAATATATGCATAATTTGTCTTATATTCTTTTAGTTTGGTGATTTGTCTCTGGCAGTATCTTAATTTAATTACAACTTTCTACTTATTTACTAACACTACTTTCTGCTTGATTTACCAACACTAGTTTCTAGCTTACGAAAAAGGAGTGAGAACCATGGGAGGGTAGCACTCTATGAGTTTTTTTACTAATAACCCAAATTTAAAAAATAATTACAAAATTAACCCACAGTTGCGAGAATTTACAGAAATGGCCTACCATGTAAGCATGTCGAGCTCCCAGAACTTGACAAGGTGCATGTCGCACGGGCGCGAACTTGTCGTGGTCGGAAGGCACGACTAGGCCCTTGTCGTGTCCCTCGACCACGACAAGGCACGACCACAGCTTGTCGTACTGTGAGGACTCGACAACTAAAAAAGAATTATTGCGGGAACGAGGATTCGAACCCGGGCCGAGGACACGGGAGCGGGCGCGCGAGCCAGTTGGGCTAGGACTCTTAGTTGCACTAGAAGAGTAAGCCTAATTAATATCCAGAAACATGTCGTGGATCCAGAACTCGACAAGCAAAAATGTTTTAATTACGGGAGCGAGGATTCGAACCCGAGCCAACTACGTTGCAACCGAGGGCTCTCACCAGCTGGGCTAAGACACTTAACTAATATAATATCACTACATATTTTAATATTGTGCAGCTTGTCGAGTTTCCATAACTCGACAAGCTGCTGGTCCCCTCTTTATTCTTCTCTGGTCCCTGTGCCCAACTCACTCACACACACTCATTCATTTCAAGCAGCAACACACACACACACACCTCATCTCATATCTTCCACCCTAGATCTAACAAAATCCGTCCGATAAATTTATTCGGTGTAGAAGAGAAATTTGTAGAGAATTGCGAGCTCTTCGAAAAGAAGTAATTTTTTTTGAAATGCATTTAAGATTCTGTTAATTATGTTTCTAATGACGTGATGAGGGTTTATATTTATGTTTATGTGTATACAAGAGTAGGTATTATGTTTTTAGGAATATGTTTAGGAAATATGTGCATGTGCATGTGCATGTGCATTTGCATGTATGTTTGTAAAATAGGTTTTTTTAAATGTAGGTGTGTATGTTTGGAAATTTATGTGTATATGTTTGGAAAATAGGGTTTTATAAATGTATGTGTGTGTGTTTGGAAAATAGATTTTTGAAATATATGTGTGTATGTTTGGAAAAATAGGGTTTTTAAATGTATGTTTGTATGTTTGGAAAATAGGTTTTTTTGAAATGTATGTGTGTTTGTTTAGAAATATATGTGTGTATGTTTGGAAAATAGGGTTTTATAAATGTATGTGTGTATGTTTGAAAAATAGGTTTTTGAAATGTATGTGTGTATGTTTGAAAAATAGGGTTTTTAAATGTATGTGTGTATGTTTGAAATGTATGTGTATATGTTTGGAAAATAGGGTTTTATAAATGTATGTGTGTATGTTTGAAAAATAGGTTTTTGAAATGTATGTGTGTATGTTTGGACATGTATGTGTGTATGTTTGGAAAATAGGGTTTTTAAATGTATGTGTATATCGTTTTAGAAACTATATGCATGTGTGTATGTTTTTAGAAAATATAAAATTAGGTTATTTTGAATTGTGCACATGCATACTGTATGTCTAAGAATTAGGTTTTGGACATATATGTGTATGTATTTAGAAATTATGAAACAAGGTTATTTTCAATTACATGCATGCATGCATGCTCTATATTTAGAAATTATGTTTTTGAAATGTATATGTGTATGATTTTAGAAACTATGTGCATGTGTGTATGTTTGTAGAAAATATAAAATTAGGTTATTTTTAATTGTGCACATGCATACTTTATGTCTAAGAATTAGGTTTTGTAAAATATATATGCGTATGTATTTAGAAATTATGAAACTAGGTTATTTTCAATTACATGCATGCATACATGCTCTATGTTTAGAAATTATGTTTTTGAAATGTATATGTGTATGGTTTTAGAAACTATGTGCATGTGTGTATGTTTGTAGAAAATATAAAATTAGGTTATTTTTAATTGTACACATGCATACTCTATGTCTAAGAATTAGGTTTTGTAAAATATAAATGTGTAAGTATTCAGAAATTATGAAACTAGGTTATTTTCAATTACATGCATGCATGCATGCTCTATGTTTAGAAATTATGTTTTTCAAATGTATATGTGTATGTATGGTTTTAGAAACTATGTGCATGTGTGTATGTTTGTAGAAAATATAAAGTTAGGTTATTTTTAATTGTGCACATGCATACTCTATGTCTAAGAATTAGGTTTTGTAAAATATATATGTGTAAGTATCTAGAAATTATGAAACTAGGTTATTTTCAATTACATGCATGTTCTATGTTTAGAAATTATGTTTTTCAAATGTATATGTGTATGTATGGTTTTAGAAACTATGTGCATGTGTGTAATGGTGTCATGTTATTTACGCGTGAGATGAATGTGTGTAGGGAATGGAGAGTCCGAAAAAAATTTGCATATTTTATGGTGACGGCATAATTCGCGAGGGGCAAAGCGGGGTTGATATGAGCCGTTGCCAGTATGTGACGGGCGAGCTGAGCGTACATAACACCTCATTCCTAGAGCTGAATTTGTGGATCCTGAATATATTCGGGAAGCAGCCTCGTGATGAAATGGCTCTAATTGAAGGGCTCATCGTTCGTGAGGTAGATAATGAGCCATACTGGATGCTGCGCGAAATTAAAGGGGACAAATCTTGGAGCTCTTATATTCGACGAGTGGAAGACCCCCATGGCGGACTGCTCGGCCAGTTCGCAATGTATGTGCGGTTCTGCAACGTACGAGTAGCCGAGTGTGCGGTGGAGGGTGAGCCAAGCGTCATGCCCGGTCCTGTGAGATTCAGGGCTAGCGAGTGGTCGAATGTATTCTGCCAAACTCGTGTAGATGTGTGCGAGGTACTGGATTGCCTTCCATCAGTGTCCGACGAAGATGATTCGACGGACTCGGAGGCATCTGATGGCTCTGATGACGATACTCCTGGTCCCCCGCAGGAGTGGCTAGATCACTCAGCATACAGTCAAGCTGTGTTGCCAAGGGATCAGGGTTCAAGGTGGTCTTTCGAGCACGGTGGCTTACAAGTAGAGCAGGAGTTTCAAAGCAAGGAAGATCTAAAGAATGTCCTGGCGAGCTGGTCCCTCGCAATTAACCGGCAATACAAGGTCGTCAAGTCAAACCCCAACATTTTTGTCGCAGCCTGTGTAATAGCAGGCTGCCCATGGAAGATTCGTGCGATGCGGCCAAAGGACGACATCGGTTTTGTGGTGACAAGACTTACCGCACACACATGCCTGCTCACGGAGGTGCTGGACAAACACAGGAACCTGACGTCGGCGTACGTCGGTAATGATCCACGAGTGGTTGCAATGATCCACGAGCGGTTGTTAGTTGCTGGATGTCTATGTTGTTAGATCGATTGTTTCTCCAACTCTTCTTTCGTTGTTGATAACAACCTAATCTTTGGTCTAATGCTTACAATTTTCAAGTACAAATTTTTGAAATTTTGCTGGCATAGCATATCGTATTCCAACATCATGCATTAGTGACCTTCCACAATGGCACCTTTTTTTCGATGTATTTCTGCAATGTCAAGTTGAATGGGATGGCAGCTTCATTTCAACTTGTAACTATCACCATGTGCACAATCTAATACTATATCAATCTCCTACATGAACATGTAGCATATTTTGTTAACATAGAAAACATGAGATTTAAGTTCTAAAGTTCATAAGATAATTAGATAGCACAATTGATACCATATTACACCAATTTAAACTACATCTTTATACAAACCAAAACATAAGACAACTTCAATACTTGAGCCCCTGATTCATAGTTTATAACAAACATAATGGTCACAATGTGCAGAGACAACCATACAACACAACTAGACATAACTTGTTCCCTAAGTTTATACTTTCCTAAATACTGGGTTTTCTTCTAGGTGGAAACTTCTTTTTTGGGGAACATTTATCAAACCTGAGAAGATGAACCACCACTACATTTGTTTGAAGAAGATAATGAAAGTTTTAAAGACGATGTGCCAACCTAGAGGAGAAAATTGGAAATTAGTTTGTAGGAGACTAGCTGCATTAGACTTCAATGGTTGCTAGATTTAGGATGTATTTACATTAGCACTTGTCAACACAGATGTAGAACCAATGCCAACAAGATAAATGTCATCCCTTTTAGCCTTCTTATACTAATAGCACATCAAAAATCATTTGTAAATATTACAGACTGAAACTCTTAAGTGCAAAAAAGTGACTAATTTTTCATACCTTGTTAGCTGAATCAGAGTTAAATACATCAACTAATGACCTGATCCTACCACGATTGCTTACTTTTTAAATGTTTGCATTTAGAACATCACTCTTTTTAGGCATTGGTGGAGCTTTTGCAGGCACAAGTGACACATTAATTAACTTAAATTTGTTTGGACCCTATAATATCATGAGGTATAATGTATCAATGAAGATATAGTGAACTATTAGAAGCAATGTTCTATATTGAACTATTACGATTCCCAAGGTGATAAGTTGAACTATTAGAAGGAATATGAGCCATGTACCTTGCTGGGAATTGTACCAAGCTGCATACATTGCAGAAGTAATTGGTTTCTCTTGTGTTTTGAAACTACTTGTCTGCTATCAAGGATATAAGATGTAAGTATTCTCAATTCTATTGTAGAAGTAAAAAAAAAATGTTTCCTATCTAGTATCCTTCAAAATTGCTTCGAGATGTTGCTTTCCCTTGCTAAGCCCTTTAGCTCTCACAGTGCCCTTACCATTGTCACAATAAGAAATGAATAGCACATTGAATGTAAGTTACAATAAATTTGATTAATAAAAATATATGGGGTGTTTTCTTACCTTATCATTTGGATGTTGAAGGATTGGACTCTTTTTTATCTTATTGGGACAGTAAGCTTTGTTATGATTAATTGACTACACAATCATACAGCACAAGCAAAAATAGGCCATCCCAAGTATTCTTAAACAATGTCTTTTAATCACAACTATACATTAAATAATACAAGCATCATGAAAAAGTGCCTTTAAACAAATAGTGTTGCAAATACCCGAAACATCATATGTCAAATACTATCTTTTATACATCAAAAAGTGTTCGTGCCTTGAATTTTTTCCCCAAAATCAATTGCTTCTCACTTCTCCATTTGACTTGGATAATTGTGTATTTGACTTGAAATATTAGTAAAAACGCACCCAAATCCCTATCACAAGAAAGTGCAAACTACAGTAGTGAACCAAGATCAAACTTACTTGCTTCTTAGCTTTAGTGGTTGCCTCCCAATACTTGGATTTCCTGCGCCTTGCCACCAATATTGTCTCACCTTCAAATACCCACGAATTGGCTCGGTGATATGATGGTGTACCATTGGAAGGAGATTAGGATTGTGTGCTATGAAGTGTAGATCAGGATGGAGACTTCTATGTGTGTGATGGCAGCGAAGGGATTAGGGTTTGGTCATACCCGAGAGGGGCGCGACTGAGTAATACCTCAAGTGAACGGTTGAACGTTGAGTACCTGAGAGTTGAATGCCACGTGGAACAAGCGTATTTGTCTTTTAGGTTGACAGATTACCGATTAAGTCTGAGCGATTTTGAGGGGAGTGTTTATCTACTACTAAAATCTACTATTAAAACTATCAATCTAGCTAGGGTTTAAAGTAGTAAAAGACCAAGTATGAATATTAGAGTTTTAGAAATGTGAAGAAAAACCTAGGATTTCGGGAATTCCATAACAATCAGCATAATTCTATCCAAGATCTGAGAATTCCAAATCAATTTCAATTGTTTTGCAAGACAAATTAAATTGTTGGTGCAGTTGCTGGAACAATGGTCAGAGGATCTGATATGAACACGCTGGTGAAGGACGCGTTCACGGAGGGTGGCCCGATCTTTACGACGTAGACCCTGGATAAATAGTATCTGAAGATACCTGGATAACTAGCATGACCTGACGAAACAAGATAGCCAACCACTTGCAGAATAAGGACCTGCGTATCAATGAATTCACCCAACCACACTCTGAATTACCTGTCCACATGACGATGCACGGAGTTGGCGCACAGATAGGGTGATCACGAAGATCGTTCGAGCAATTCCGGAGGAAATCACAAGAACAAATGATGAAGAGATTCAACTCTCAACTAAAACTAAGGCTTCAATCTGAAATTATCAATATCAATATCTTATGTCTTGTATCTTGTATATCAAAAACTATGACCATACCTCACTTTTATAGAGAGTGGTATGTACAAAAGACAGAAAAGTTAAACTAGAATTCTAATTTGAATCTAATTCAAAACGGAATAAAAATCCTAACAAACTATAAAAGATAAAAGAAGTCCGGAATCAATATTCTCGGAGTCGGATTCAGATTCGGACTAGACTTTTTCCTTCCATGCAGTCGTTACTCTTTTGGGTCTCCTAGTTGCATATAATGTCAGAATTTAATGATTCTTGATGCGTTGGAAAGCTCTTTTGAATACTTTTCCAAAAGTACTCACATGATCAAATTGGACATCTGTGCTGATAATGGTGCTTGGTCAAAGTTGGACTGTCGCTTGGTCAGCAGAATGCATGCCGAGCAAAATTCTTTTGGTTGTAGAGGTTGCAATCCTTGATAGAATTGAGTGATCTTGAGCTCGTTGGAAAGCTTAGAAAATTCTCTTTCCACTTAGTAGGTGTACGGCCAGATTTGATGAAATTTTTTGGCCCATTCATGGCTATGTCCTTCCTGTTATGCTCTCCCTCTTTATATCTAATCAATGTTAAACAAAAGATATTAGGTAGCAGCATATTCTCATCATAATTTAATTCTTTAAGGAACAGAGTCACCTGTTGATGTAGTTGTCTGGCTTTTGCTCGAGTGATTGGTCCTTTATATTCCTCGGGCCGAGCTCTAGTACTACTTGTGCTTGGATGTCCTCATCATTCTCCTCCTCTTGAAAATGACTCATCCTCGAGTCTGACAGCGTAGAACCAAAGAACAGAGAAAGTTCTGAAACATTGAATGTAGCACTGACTCCATATTTCCCTGGTAGCTCTATCTTGTAAGCATTGTCATTAATTTGCTGCTTTAGTCGTTCTGGCACAGGCAAAGGCAACAGATCAATAGGAGCAATTAATTTAAAGCCATAAACAATTTCAAAAGGACACATATTAGTGGTCGAATGTAGCGCCTTGTTGTATGCAAAATCCATGTGAGCCAAACAATCTTCCCACTCTTTCAAGTTCTGTTTGATCACCATCCTCAGCATGGTCGGCAATGTACAGTTGATGACCTTGGTCTGTCTTTGTATTTCTTTAGTCTCTTCAGGGTTGATGTGGTACGGTGGTCGGTTTGGCAATGCTGCTCCAGGTGTTAGATCAATTTGATGCTCGATTCCTCATAAAGGAGGAAGTCTGGATGGTACATCTACTGGAAATACGTCGTTATAAACCTACAAAACAGCGGTAGCAACACTAGGAAGAGCAGTTAAGTCATTAGTAGAAATCAAGGATGCTTTGTACAAGAGTACAAAACAATCCAGCAAGAGATTGCTCACAACTCTCAAATATGATTTTGTAGCTATTAAAGCTAAGCTATCATTCTCTCTTTTCTTTTGCTCACTCATATTTGGTTTGTGGCTCTCTCTCACTGATATGTGACACTCACTCATATGTTCACTCACACTATCAACCTTACTGTCAGAAAGTTTTTGCATCTCTTCTGATATGATTTGCTCAGGAGTCATAGGAAGAAGAGTGATTTCCTTACCCTTGAACTTCAAGAAATATTTGTTAGTTTGACCACAATGCTGTGAATCACACTCATATTGCCATGGTTGTCCCAACAGTAAGTGGCAAACTTGCATAGGAACCACATCGCACATGACATCATCAGTATACCCCTTAATGGTAAACTGAACCTTCACTATGGAGGTAATTTTAATCTCACCACAAGAGTTAAGCCAACTAGTACAGTATGGATGAGGATGTTTGAGCACTGTAAGTCCAAGTTTTTCCACCATCTCCTTACTAGCAAAATTATGACAACTACCTCCATCAATGATGAGCTTGCAATACCTTGTCTTGGACCTTACATCGAGTTTGAAAAAGATTATGTTGCTGTCCTCGTTCAACTTCCATCATTTGAACACTTAGCACAGTCTTGACCACAAGAGTTTGACCTTGCTAGAAAGAAAAACCTCCTTCTGCTTCAACTTCTGCTGCAATGTCTTCGATAACATCTTCGTCACTTTGAGAATCATATTCTCCATCTTTTTGGACAATCATAGCTCACTGGTTAGGACACTGAGATGCCACATGTCCTCGCCCTTGGCATCTAAAGCATATAATTTGGCTTGAGCGAGCAGAAGAACCAACGGATGAGGTGCTGGCTGTAGGCTTCTCAGTGGTCGAAGCATTGTTGTTTGGTCGAAGAAGTGTGGATGACGGATTGGACTTGGTCAAAGAATTGTTGTTTGGTCGACTCGTTAGAGGAGTCAGGTTTGAAGCATTATTGCTCAATTGACGCCACATAGGAGTATTGGCTACCCGCGAATACATCTTGTCTTCAGCTAATTGTCAATCTGCCTTTCTTGATAGATGGACAAGTTGCTCGAGATCCTGGTACTACTGATAATTGACAATCCTCTGGATGTCTCTATTCAAGCCATTATAAAACCGAGCAATGGATTGGTTAGGTGTCTCCCTAACATCACATCTCATCAGAAGAATCTCCATCTCCTGGTGGTATTCATCAACACTTTGCGGACCTTGTTTAAGACCTTGCAACTTGATGAATAAGTCTCGAGTGTAGTAAGATGGTACAAACCTCCTTTTCATGACATTCTTCATCTCATTCCATGTCGCAATTCGAGGTTGATTTGCTTGTCTCCTTAACTCATGATATTGATGCCACCAAATCAACGCATAACCTTCAAATTCAGATGAAGCAGAGGCTACCTTTTCTTGTTCACTATCATTGCACAGGAGAAGAAGTTTATCCATCTTTAGCTCCCAATCAAGATAGACTTCCCGATATGATGAACCATTAAACTTAGGAATGGTGAGCATGATCTTTGCAAGTCTTCTGCCATCATGGTCATGATGACGATCTCCGCCACGATGTCGATTATGAGCATGGTACCTTGGTCGATAATAGGCATCCGCGTGCGGTGGCTGCCAATCACCATAATAATAGGTGTCGCCTTCAAGGTGGTTGTTGTACTGGAAGTTGTTAGTATAGTACTCACCACCTCCGCCATGTCATCCTTCTTGCTGCCCTCGACCAGTGTCCGGATAATCATGCATAGAACTATGACCTGCTTGGTCGTCTCCTCCTTTCCCCCCATGCTGACCGAATTGGGGTGGTCAAAAAGCATGACCATGACTAGTTTGACGTGGTCGAATAGTTGGAGAACCACGACGATTCTGGCCTTCTACTGAACGTGCATCTCCCAGATTTCTGTCTTGTTGTGTAGCACGTACGTTTTGCCCCTGAGGTGGAGCCTCCGGGTTTGATCGCAACTCGGAGTTGCTGTAGCTCATAAAAACTAAATCAAATCGTCCCTTGACAAATGTTCAGAGTGCATCATGTTCAGCTCGAGTGACATAAGTTTTTGGATTGATGGATGAAGTAGATGATCTATTTCCTGCCATCGGTTAATGTAGAAAAAGACAAAATATGTGGAATAGGAAATATATGTGGAATCACTCAATCTCACCTACTCTTACCAATCCAAAAGTTCTTATGCTTTCCTGGGGAATGCTCAGCGCGTTCTAGGAATAACCAGTGGGGCTTATCAGAGGCTGATGTGGCGAATTCATAATGAGGTCTTTATGTTAACAAGTGGATTTATCTGTGGAGTTAGGTTAGGTAACAAACGATATAATCTGTAACTTAGCAATGCAAAATCAAATAACAATCCAATGGTATGGCAATCCTAAGTTGCTGATCACAAGAGAGATGGTATGCCAAAGAGTAAATCAACAATTATACTACTTAGAGAAATTTTTTTTGATATCAGATGATATTTGACTCAAAGGATTATGATCAGGATATAGATATTGTCTTTTTTTTTGTTTTTCTTGACTCTTCAAACACTAAATGAAAAGCTCAGTCTTGAGGCACCAAGATTGACTTGACCAGCAACAAGAACTAAACCACGGATTAAAAACTCCTTTTATAGAGGGTGGTATGTATAAAAGATAAAAAAATTAAACTAGAATTCTAATCTGAATCTAATTCAAAACGGAATAAAAATCCTAACAAATTATAAAAGATTAAAGAAGTCTGGAATCAATATTCTCGGAGTCGGATTCGGATTCAGACGAGACTTTTTCCTTCCATGTAGTCATTACTCTTTTGGGTCTCCTGGTTGCATACAATGTCAGAATTTAATGATTTTTGATGCATTGAAAAGCTCTTTTGAATACCTTTTCAAAAAGTACTCACATGATCAAATTGGACAAAACTGTTGAGAATGGTGCTTGGTCAAACTTGGACTATTGCTTGGTCGGCAGAATGCATGACGAGCAAAATTCTTTTGGTTGTAGTGGTTGCAATCCTTGATTGAATCGAGTGATCTTGGGCTCGTTGGAAAGCTTAGGAAATCCTCTTTCCACTCAGTAGGTGTATGATCAAATTCAATGAAATTTTTTGGTCCATTCGTGGCTATGTCTTTGCTGTTATGCTTTCACTCTTTATATCTAATCAATGTTAAACAAGAGATATTAGGCAACAGCATATTCTCATCATAATTTAATTTTTTAAGGAACAAAATCACCTGTTGATGTAGTTGTCTGGCCTTTGCTCGAGTGATTGGTCCTTTATATTTCTCGTGTCGAGCTCTAGTGCTACTTGTGCTAGGGATGTCCTCATCAGGATCACTTCCACGATTAAATGTAGTGAGAGCCTCTTTCCTGTTTAGAGTCCCGCCTCAAGGCGCAAAAAGACTCTAGAACTCCCCTAAATTCTTGCTAAGACTCAACTGTTGTGTTGTTCGATGAATTTTTGTAATTAAAAAATTCATTAGAAAAGCCCCATGTGACCAAAAGGGCTAAAATAAAAAAACAAGTATGTTTGGGCTATAAAAAACATGATCAAAAACTAGGACAAAAACTCCACTAGTCAAAAAACCGATCAAAGTTGAACTGGTCAAACTTGGTCAAAAGACTGGTCAAAACCAGCTTGGTCGAACCGGGTCTGGTTTCAGCCTGGCCGAACCGACAGAGTCCGTTAATGGCTCAAAATTTGATAAAAAGGAAATAATCTTTCAGTATCCTTTTGTTTGGGAAACAATCTTTCAATATCTTTTTGTTTGGGAAAGAATCTCTCCTATATCATTTTGTTTAAGAAATAATCTTTTATGTATCCCTTTGTTTAGGAAATAATCTTTTTGTATCCTTTCGTTTAGGAAATAATCTTTTAAAAGGGAAAGTATATTTTCTATTCGAAATCAAATCCCCTAATTGTCTCTGATTGCAACCAACCCATGGAGACCCTATAAATAGAGAGGGGGTGCTAACCATTTGGACAGGTGCACAAGAGGGAGACTGATGAGGACATCATACCTTCAGATACGCGCATTACACCGGACCTTGAAGGTCCCATAACAAGAGCTCGAGCACGACTACTTCATCAACAGGTGAACTCTCTCCTAAGTGAATCGCATTGTATTTTCGAGGATGGATTGCTATTTAATGATGCTATTATACTTAGGAATCATGGAGAGGATCACCGCAGGCATGGAGACCAGCAAGGAAGCAAAGGAGGCCAACAACCACGTCGAATTCGAGTTGGAGGTGAAGCCCATCCCGTCACCAATTCGAAGTTCGAGTCCACCTCGGAATCCAGGAGCAGTCTGCACTAAAATCGTCGCCCAGGACGCATACGGACTCCGTTTTCGACGTTTTATACACCGTTGGAAAGCTAAGGAGATAAGATTTCCAATGGAACTGGTGCCACGTCAAAATTCCACCGGAGCCAATGGGAATCGTCGAAACAAGCCAGCATCCAGAATCTGTCAGGGTGCTGCGCCACCGTCTTTGGGCCATGAGCCCATTAGGGCGCGTCCAGGGTTCCTTGGCCGACCCTAACACCTTATATTCAGTAGCCGTCATCCGAGTTAGGATGGGGTTTTACTTAGATTATTCTGTCTTCGAACAGTTTCGCCGCTTGATCGGTTTGTGAGACCCCAACTTGTGAGATTAATCATTCGTATTTGCAATTCAGTTTGCTTTCTTCCGTGTTCTTGCTTGTGTTCTCGATTCGCAGCAGGGATAAGCCTTCTTGGCGAGGTCAATCACGCTCATGCGAGATTGATAACCAACGGAGTAGTGGTGTTGCGATTGCGGGGTTCAGATCGTGCCTGATTTGAAGCCGGATCGTTCTACGTCGAAGCCCCACCAATCGATTTATCACGTACCTTTCGGAAGATCGGGCACCCAGTGTCACATCAGAGACAGGCACACAAAGTGGAGGCACGAGAGGTGGAGAGAAGGCAGAGGCACACACAAAGGGCACGGAAAGCGACGGAAGACCGGCGACTGCGGATCCACTCAAGCCCGTGAAGGTTACCATGGGTAAGCGCTAATTTGTCATAAGCATGCATCATCATGCATTGCATATTAGAAGTGGAGCCCTATTCGTTGGTGCCTGTGCTAGCTGTTCATGAGTAACAATTGAAGGTCGCATGTTCGCTTTTTGATCAGAGATCAAACCCCACCAAGGTCGTCGTGGATCAAAGATCCAAAAGTTGTTTACTTTCGATCAAAGATCAATACGCCACTAAGGTCCCGGTTGATCAAAGATCCAAAAAATGGCATGCTCATCTTTTGATCAGAGATTAAACCCCACCAAAGTTGCTATCGATCAAAGATCTGAAAGTTATTTACTTTCGATCAAAAGATCAAGACGCCACCAAGGTCTTGGTTGATCAAAGATCTAAAAATTGCATACTCATCTTTTGATTAGAGATCAAAACCACACCAAGGTTGCCGTCGATCAAACATCTAAAAGTTGTTTACTTTCGATCAAAGATCAAGACGCCCCCAAGATCCCGGTTGATTAAAGATCTAAGATTCATGGGAGAAGATCAATGATAACTTCTCATCCAGAAGTTTGATCAATCCCAAATTTTTATGGAGAATAGAACACTCTATGTACAACCTCTCCAACAATTTTCAAGTCAGTCGAATATCTCTAAGGTCCAATTTGGCCAAAAGAAGTGCCCTATCTAGAAGTAAATTCAGCTTGTGTTATGGGAGATAAATCGTTGATAACTTCTCATCCAAATGTCCGATCGATCCCAAATGTTTATGATGAATAGGAGACTTCATGAGCAGAATCTCAACCAAATTTAAACTCAATCAAAGACCTCTAGATGTCCAATTCGACTAGAAGAGGTGTTTTGTTCAGAAGAAAATTCAACTTGTGCCATAGGAGTAGATCAATGATAACTTCTCATCCAGAAGTCCGATCGACCCCAAATTTTTATGGTGAATAGGGGACTCTGTGAGAAACCCCTCCACTAATTTTCAAGTCAATAAAAGACCTCTAGATGTCCAAGTAGACCAGAAGAGTTGCTCTGTCCAGAAGCAAATTTAGCTTATGCCACAGGAAGTAGATCGATGATAACTTCTCATCCAGAAGTCCGATCGACCCAAAATTTTTATGGTGAATAGAGGACTCTATGAGAAACCTCTCCACCAAATTTCATGTCAATCAGAGACCTCTAAGAGGCCAATTAGACCAGAAAAATTGCTTTGTCTAGTAGCTTATTCACTTTGTCCCACAGGAGAAGATTGATGATAACTTCCGATCCAGAAGTCCGATCGATCCCAAATTTTTTATGGAGAATAGAAGGTTTATACTGAAGTAATTCCTCCAAGTTTCAAGTCAATCAGAGATAAGAAAGATTCCCATCCAATTGGTCGAATAGGAGCTAGTGCAATGATTAATAATGTTTGAAGCTGTCAAGACAAGTTGAAATCCTACTAAATCCAATGGGTTGTCTAACATGCAATGTGCTTTTCCTGAAGCTAAGGAAGTCAAAAGTGTTATCACAAGTCATTCCATCCATCAATTACATGTTGCTGGGTACTGATGAAGCAAAGGCAACATGATTTTTTTTTGTCTGTGACTGACGAAGCCGGACACCATTCATGCCGGGTACTGATGAGACGAAGCATCCATTTGTTCGCGACTGACGAGGTCGAACAACTCCCTAGCCGAGCACTGACGAGGCGAAGGCCACATTTTGTGATAGCACCATAGATTGACGAGGTTATGGATTTGTATACTTACATGCAGGGGCATCCGCATTGAATTTATTTATCAAGGGCAAAGTTATTTTGAAGTTTGAAGACGACGACCATCAGTACAACTTAATCAGAGGTTTTCTGCGGACTTGTTCTACATATGTAATTAACTAGGAGCTTTTCAAAAGACCTGAGGAACTATGAACCCTACAATCTCTTGAAGTCAAGATGTACTTTCCTTGGCGCAATGAGAACTTGTAAATCCCAAAGGGACTTGTAACTTATAATTCTTTCCAGAATTAATGAAGTGCATTGTTTCCTCTAAGATTTTACATTCTATGTTCTCTATGTGTATACTTATGTATACTGGCATGCCTGCACTAAAAAGGGGGCCAAATTTCCCAGAAGAGAGATCTTCCCGGCGAAACATACGTATGTTACTAGAACGAAAATTTAGAGTTTAGAGGAAGAAAATGTAAGAAACTAACTAGAAAACTTGAGATCAAGACCGAGGACGAATGACGCCTTCTAGATTAGATCATCCCTAACCCTAAAAGTGAATTACTCGCAAAAAACCATAAAAATACAAAAATAATACAAAATAAATGAAAACTTGATTGCATCAAAGAATTACATTTGCCGTCCTAGTCGGCTTACAAACGTGAAAACTAGAATAAAATAGAGAAGGGGGCTCTTCTAAACCTATCTTTTAAAATCTGAAATAAAACTAAAAATAGCATCTAAAAGGCATACCAGAATTGAGCCAAAAGCTTCCCTATTTATAATATAATAAGTCAATGTGTCTAAATAAAACTCTTAACATGCAGGTGATGGAATTTGGCTTCAAACGACGCGCAAAACAAATAAAACAAACTCAAAACAGCCCTGCACCAGTTGGCACCAGGCCCTAGCACAGGCCCTGGCACATGTCGTGCCCTAGTCCGAGCACTACCCATGCCATAGGTCGTGTTGGGCCTGGCCAAGGGTCCTCTGGGCCCTTTTCTTCCAATTTTTGTGTTTTTGTCGAAATAGGTCTAAACAAACTTGAAATGGTCCCAAATTTTGTAGGCTTGATCCCTGGAGTATAACAAACACAACTGTGAAAGAGGATTGTAAAAATAATACAAAAAGTTACATAAAATGTCGCATCAAAAGAGTTTTCAACATGTTTTCACTAACAAACTTAGGGTAAAAATGTTACCAATTAGGGCCTATTTGGATAGCCCTGGATTGGGTCGGATCTGGCCCAATCCGGCAGTAATAAAATCTCACCTGGAAATAAATTCGACCCAGCTAAAAATGGCGTTTGGGTCGGACTCAGAACAGGAAAATTCCGACCCAAACCCACTAGATTGACCTGGCCTGTGGAGGCAATTTTTTTCCCACTCTCTCTCGCGCGGTTGCTCCCTCTCGCGACGATGCCTCCCCATGCTCTCTCTCGCGATCTCTCTCGCTGCCGTCTACTCCTCCCCTCGCAACGCCTTGACTCCGTCGCCTACCCCTCTTCACACGACGCCGTCACCCCCTCTCCGGTGAGATCATCCCCTCCCCATCTAGGGTTTCGCAGATCTAGAGTTTCTCATATCTAGGGTTTCTCAGATCTAGGAAATTTTTTGATTTGTATGCACTGAACATGCAAATCTAGCCGACACCGGGTCGGAGGACCGCCTGAGAGTAGTGTCGCGCCGGTGTTGCCTGAGATCTGTGATAGGGGGTGTTAGTCTCTCTCAAACCGGAGCAGATCAGAGCAAGAACACAAGCGCTTGGAAATCTTTCATCCAGGTACATATCAATCTTCAATTCTTCTCCCCATCTCTTCTTTTCAGCAGATCTATTTGCTTGTGTCCCAGTGTTCATCTCTTCTTTTCAGCACATTATAAGAACCAGCAAAGTTGTGGTTGGGATGTTTGATTAGCAGTAATGTATTGTGTCATAATTAAGTCTTTTGCTTCACATGCAGTACTTAAATTTGAACACTTGGTTTGTTTGGACTGAAAGCTAATCTATATGAAACATATGAAAAACAACCTTGAATTACTAGTATGTAGGTTTGGTTCTTATAATGTGATCTGATTTCAGTTAGATAGTTCTTTACTGCTATTGTTTTGCTGCCTCTCTGCTGCTATTGTTTATTGCAAGTTAGAGGATGATTATTTTTTTACTGGGTTTGGTTTAAAGATGCAATAGTACTTGTTAACTGGTCAATTTCTTCACTCTGATGATTCTATTCTTCAATTAGATCATCTTTGCATGTTATTTGTGTGCTATGTTATATAGTTAGTCTTTTATTGTATCACGCTCAACATATGCAAAATGAAAGCAATGAACTAATATGTTTTTAGGGACACAAATAATATAAATAGCTAAGCAGCTGTTTCTTTCTTTCTTTCTTTGCTTCAATTTTCTTCAAGAAGAGAGAGAAGTGAATCTGGATACCAATCTTGGGACTCTCTTTCTGATTTGCAGATATGCAGTTGTGTATACAAGCTTTAAATAATGTGATCTGATTCCAGTTAGATGGTTCTTATAATGTGCAAGAGACTCTTTCTGATTTGAAAATAGGATTTGTATTGACTAGTGAAAATGAGATCTGTGATAGGGCACTAGTCTCTCTCAAATCGGAGCAAATCAGAGCAAGAACACAAGTACTTGGATACAGATACATAGAAATCTCTCATATGCAGTGTAATCGCTTCACCTTGTAGTTTTTTCTTTACTTGTAAATATCTCATATGCAGTGTAATCAAGTAGATTAGTGGTTTTTGCTTTACTTGTAGTTTTAGTTGACAAGTTGTGTGAATCGGTAGCAACACCTTGCCTAATCTCTTGACCTTGACAAGTTATGAAATCATGCTTCAAGTTTCTATTTTGCTAAGCTGTTTACCTTAGTGTCAGTATACATCAAGTCTTAGTGCCAGTATACATTAAGTTTGATGAATTTTTCTCTGTCATTAGTAGCAATAGAACTTGATTAATATTGCTTTTTCAACAATAGAACTTGATGAATGCAGTTATGTTTCTATGATGTTTCTATGCCTTCTATGATTTTTTTTTTCATTTTGTTGTTCTCTGATACAAGTATCAGATAGTTGTATATGATATATTGCTAATAGATATGTTTATATTTATGTATATGTATACAAGTATATGGTTTCTCTGCTAGTATCGGATTAGCTCTTCTCTTTCTCATCTGGCTACCAATCTAGGGACTCTAATCTGCATCTAGGTGTTCTTCTCTTTCTTTGAATTCTGCTCTATATCAGGTTCACTGATGCTTGTTAGCAGTTATTTGGCTCGCCTCAATGCTCGCTGGGAGCAATTGATGCAAAATATTTTTAAAAATATGTACCATCTCTTTTCTCTAATCCTATAGTCATCTGTAAGTGTGCTCATAATAACCTTACTTCAAACTTTCCCCTTGTTTATAAGATTATTCTTTGCTAAGAGTAACTAATATTTGGGCTAATTAGTGTTGTATTTGTATTGAGTAGTGTAAATGGGTTCCAGAAGAGAACGACTTATGAGATTGATGAGGATAGAGGAAGATGAGGATGATGAGATGTTTCTTGTTGTCTTGCCCTATTTACACTCACGTATTAATAGGGAAAAAAGACCAATTCATACATCAATTTTGACCGACACCAAACGTGTTGAGGAAATTCTTGAAGGGCATGAAAGTCGATGTCAGATAGAGTTTTGTATGGAGCTGGAGATATTTAGAGCTATTTCAAGTTTCCTTAGGAGAGAGAATTTGTTACACGACACCAGGGTTGTCACAGTTGAGGAACAACTTGGAATGTTTATGTATATGATCTCACATAATGCAAGCAATCGAGATCTACAAGAAGCGTTCCAATATAGTGGGGAAACTATTCATAGACATATCAGGTCTTTTTTCACTGTCATTCCGAGTTTGACTTACAGATTTGTCAAACTTCCACATTCAAGTCAAACTCATTGGAAGATATCTTCAGACACACGATTTTGGCCCTATTTTCAGGTGAACAATACAAACTACACTCTTTGCTAGTCTAGCCACCATCAACCGTTTCTTGGCTAACACAATGTGTTCCTTTGCAGAATTGTATTGGAGCAATTGATGGGACTCACATACCTATCACCATCTCAGAAGATAGAGCTGCTCCATATAGGAATAGAAAGGGCACACTCTCGCAGAATGTTATGCTGGCCTGCGACTTTAATTTGAATTTTGTTTATATTTCTTGTGGTTGGGAAGGGTTAGCATCAGATGCCAGAGTCCTTCGGTCTGCTATTGACAATGGTTTTCATGTGCCAGTAAGTAAAATTCTATCTGGTTGATGGTGGATACGCGAACACTCCAACATTCATTGCCCCTTATCGTGGTGTTCGGTATCATCTCAATGATTTTGGACGCTGTACGTCTCGATCAAGAGAATATAAAGATTACAAAGAATTATTTAACCACTGTCATGCACTACTACGAAATCACATAGAAAGAGCGATCAGTGTTTTGAAGAAGCGCTTTCCAATTTTGAAAATGGGCACATTTCACCCCATAGATTCCCAAGTCAAGATTCCAATGGCAGATGTTGTGTTTCACAATATCATTAGGAAGCAAAAAGGCCAAGAAGAGTGGTTAGATCGCCAGCTTGATCTTATCTCGTCATCCCAGTTTGTTGATCTTCTCGGAGGAGACGACAACTATCATAATGATGTAGAGTCTTTGAATATTCAAGGAAATGATGGAAATATATTTAGGGATCAAATTGCATGGCGATGTGGAGTGACTTTGTTCGTAGTAGAACAAGACTAACAAACCAAGTTTGATGTATTTTTATTTCAGTATACAATTTGTTGTTTTCACTGTTTGGAATTGTTTACTACTTGTTCTTTACTTGTTTATTAATTGTTTTCACTGTTTGAATTTCAATTTAGTTTACCTGAATACTGAATGTAAGCAATTGTTACAACTGGGTTTGTTAAAGATTATAGTATTCAATTTCAGTTTAATTTTATTAAAGATTACAAAGAATTATTACAACTAGCTGCATGTTCTTTACTTGTTTACTGAATGTACTGAATGTAAGCATTTTTTTTAAATTGTGATATTCTAGCATTTCAGTTTGTGATGATTGTGTTGTTACACAACTTGTTTAGAAATAACACCTTACAAAACTAAATGTAAACAATTTCTGTCAGAGTATAAACTATAGATCTAGTTCAAAATAACCAGATAGGTGGTGTTCAAATAGAAAAGGTTTCCCTGGACCTTTTGACAGCTATGCTTTCTACTAACCAAGCAGAGTCCAGTTGTATTTACATTTTCATTGCATTCTATGTTATATTGAGAAGTGTTTCATTTGTATCCTTGCTGAACTAAATAGTGGCAGACCAGCTTATAGAGGGGTAGATTCTTGTTCGGTGTAGATTCTTATAGATGTAGTTTCCTACAAGTAACAAATACAGGTTTAGCACTTGCCAATTGCATCAAAGTCATGACAAAGGGGGAGAGTTCTAGAGCTTCTTGGAACCCTGGGTATGAAAGAGGGCTTGTCGATTTGCTCCATGAGTACAATATCCCAAGATTTAAGGGACAAGATGGGTGGTCAACAGAAGTAGGGAATAAAATCATAAATGAGTTCAATGAGAAGTTTCCGAAAGCCCAATTATCAAAAGTGCAGATTCAAGAACATGAGAGGGAGCTGAAGAGTAGTTATAAGGTACTAAAAGAGGCAAGAAAACAAAGTGGTGCTAGATGGGATAGCGTCCGTACCACCCATTTGGAGTAACATTATTCAGGTAGCACTACTTGAGTACAAATCATAAGTCTCATTCGTACATCTCAGTAAGATTACTAACATTGATTTTTCTGTTATGCAATAATCACATCCTAAGGCAAAAAAGTTTCGTTCCAAAGCTTTCCCCTTCTTTGATTCATTAGGAGCTCTATATGAGGGTAAGTCTTACTAATATTAATCATTAGTTGCATTTTTGTTTGGTTCACTAATATTAATTTAAGTTGTTTACATTGCTTACGTTGATTTGTTTGTCAAATAGGGAGCATCGTTGAGGGTAGTATAAATTTCACATCAATTGAGCACATTGAAATTTCATCTGATCAAGTCAACACTGACAACAATGCTGCCTCAAAATTCAATGTAAACAGCATCCTAACTAGGCTATAGCTCTTGGAGAGTGTCCTCTGCAGTACTACTATAGGTGTCGTAGTATTGCAAATACCACCGCAGGTTTTGGAGAAGATCCTAGCTAACGAACAACAACGCGAGCTGACAGCGTTACCGGTCACCTCCCGTCGGGAAAGCACAGAGTGACACAAGGATTTATATAGGTTCAGGTCTCAGTGGAGACCCTAGTCCTGTCGACGTGCTCCCGACTTGAGTCGGCTGGGGGAGTTCTCTCGCGGGGAGAGTGCTCCAAAGTACGCCTATTGGTTTTTTGTGTATTGATGCAAATGAATTGTCCTTGGTTACAAAAGAGGGGTACAAGGGCATATATAGGCCCAAAAGAAGCAAAAAGACCTAACTACCCCGGTCACAGCCGTTGGATCGGAGGGTACCGACATCATTCCACCGGCTGAGGGGCTTAGATGCTTGACAAGTGTCCTTGCTAGTTCATGAGGCGCTCGTCACGTGACCCCACGTGACCCTGCATAGGAGGCACTTGCGGCCTCCGCCCGGACCAGGTCACCGGGGGTTCTTGTCCCCGGGCCAATGGTGGCACCCGGTATCGGGCCACCGGGCCAAAGGGGGCGCCCGGGACAGGACCACCGGGGACCTTTTCCACTAGGCAAATGGCGGTGCTCGGGACCAGGCCATCGGGCCAAAGGCGGTGCTCGGGACAGGACCGCCAGGGGCCTTCGCCACCAGGCAAATGGCGGCGCCCGGGACTGGGCCGTCGGGGGGGCCTTTGCTATTGGGCAGATGGCGGCGTCCGGGACCGAGCCACTAGGGACCACGGTCATCGGGCAAATGACGGCGCCCGGGGCGGGGCCACCGAGGGCCCTTGTCCCCGAGCCAAAGGCGGCCCCCGGGACAGGACCACTGGGGGTCTTTGCCATCGGGCAGATGGTGGCGCCTGGGACCGGGCCACTGGGGGCCATGGTCGGGTAGAGGGCAACGCCCGTGACCAAGCCACGGGGGGCCATGGTCACCGGGCACATGGCGGCACGAGGGACCGCACCACCGGGGGCCATGGTCACTGGGCAAATGACGGCGCCCGGGGCGGGGCCACCGGGAGCCCTTGTCCCCGGGCCAAAGGCGGCGCCTGGGACAAGACCACCTGGGGCCTTTGCCACCGGGCAGATGGTGGCGCTCAGGACCGGGCCACCGGGCAAATGGCTACACCCCGGGCGGGGCCACTGGGGGCCCTTGTCCCCGAGCCAAAGGGGCCGCCTGGGACAGGACCACTAGGGGCCTTTGTCACCGGGCACATGGCGGCGCCCGGGAGCGGGCCACTGGGGGCGATGGTCACCGGGCACATGGCGGCGCCCGGGACCACGCCACCGATGGCCATGGTCACCCGGCAAATGATGGCACCTGGGGCGGGACCACCGGGGGCCCTTGTCCCGGGGCCAAAGGAGGCGCCCGGGACAGGACCACCGGGGGCTTTTGCCACTGAGTAGATGGCGGCGTCCGGGACCGAGCCACTGGGGGCCTTTGCCACCGGGCAGATGGCGGCACCCAGGACCGAGCCACTGGGGGCCATGGTCACCGTGCACATGACGGCACTCGGGATCGGGTCACCGGGGGCCTTTGCCACCGGGCACATGGAGGCGCCAGGGACCGGGCCACCGGGGGCCATGGTCACCGGGCACATGGCGGTGCCCGGGACCGTGCCACCAGGGGCAGTCGTCACCAGGCAAAGGACGGCGCCCAGGGCGGGGCCACCGGGGGCCCTTGTCCACGGGCTAAAGGCGGCGCCCGGGACTGGGCCACCTGGGGCCTTTGCCACCGGGCAGATGGCGGCGCCCAGGACCAGGCCACCGGGGGCCATGGTTACCGAGCACATGGCGGCGTTCGGGACGTGGTCACTGGGACCGATCGGGCGGAGATTTTCCCCAACAATAGGTTACAGCTGCTTGTAGAAATGGAATGGAGGGGTGCTATATATATTGGGATGAGATTACAATGGATCTCGCTAGCTAGCTCTGGGTGTAGAGGAATGCTTATTACTGATATGGCCTTAGATGTCTTTCTGTTTGAAGTTGTATTATTGTCTTGTCTTTGTTATACATAGATGGAGGTGAGGAATCGACCTCCTTGCTTTTTGTTTTTTGTTCTCTTTCAAGCATTTCTTGCTCTTTGCTTTTAGTCCTCCTTGCTAATATTCTTCTCAAAGTAATGTTCACAGGGATCTCAAAGTAATGTTCACATGCTCTTTTGGATGCTAAGTACCAGCTAATTTGATTTTGCTAATGTTCACAGGATCTCAAAGTAATGTTCTTCTCATTCAGTTTTGTTAATTTGTTTTTGGTTTTCACATGCTTCTTCAATGTGCTAACAATAGAACAAATTTCAGATCTTTTGGAGTCATCAACTTATGCCAGGCTTGTTTTGAAATCAACAGAAGTTGCATTACTTCAATTTTGTACTTAATTGGGACAATTCTTGATTATGTACTGGAATATTATATACTGGAAGTGTTATGTATTGGATGTAATTGATTACCTCAATACTGGATGCAATTGATTACTAGAATTCTGTATTAATTTTTTGTTTTTTTAATATCTTTTATTAATGGGTAGGATTTTTTTTCCCGGTCACCCAAACAGTTGGTGAGAAATATTCCCACCGGGATTTTTTGACATCCCATGGGATTACAAAGATCCCAGTCGGGATTTTTTTTACATGGAAAAAAATCCCGGTCACCCAAACAAGCCCTTAAGCACTTATCAATTATAGGTATATTTTCTAATGTTTTTTTTATTCTTGTACAAATAGATATTTTACATGTGACCTAGCCATCCATGTTGTCATTCGTCCAGTGCCATGTCATATTTCCGTTAATGGAAAGGATTGATTAGACAAGAGTTACTAGCCTATGGGTTCAAATCAACAAAATTGGAGTGCAACGGCTTGATTGTACAAAATTGAATAATAGAAGGGCCTCTAGTGTAATTTTGCCTTTTGAGATTCTTGACTAGGGGACCCGAAAAACAGTTTCAAGATCTAGGATTCTCAAAATTAAACCATGATATCTATAAAAATGTTGCATGTCTTATGTTTAAATGGAGTTGTTAATTATAATGACTATTTTGGCCTAGTTCATGAAATAGATGGACAAATTTAGCCATTTTGAAAATAAAGAGATTAAACTGAGTTTTTTTGCAAAATAGAGAGACCAACAATCATAGGGGGCCTGTATGACTGTTTGAATTGGAATTCTTCAAAACCCTATGATAATTGTCATATCTGTGCATATTTTCTATATGTTTAATCCTCCGATCATGCACATTTAATCATATAAGGTGGCATTTGTATTAATCATATACATCTTTATCACCAAATCGACCGTATTATTTGTTTTATGATTTTATTGCAGGTCGATACGATTTGGGTGGATTTTGGTTGATAAATTGCGTTTCATCGACCAAACCTGACCCTCGGTTGATTCCGGATAGAAGCACATGTTTCTACGGACGCGTAGGAACCGACTGTGCCAAAATCGGAGTCTCCGGGGGCCCGGAATCTCAAATCCTAGTAGCCAAGGACCTTCTTGTAAACTCCTGAAACCTCAAACACCCTTATGCAAAATAGCAAGGACATAGCTGTAATTTTTGAAATCACTGAGGGCTTTTTTACAAACATACATTTCTTCTCTAAACCTGACTGCCTGCCTCTCCCAAAACTTCCACACCTCCTACCACCTCACCGGCAGCCGCTAGGCCATAGACCATAGACCATCGATGCCCTCCTCAGTGTAGCCTCTTCTCCTTCCTCCTTCCTCCTTTTTCTTTCCCTCATTTCCTCTTTGTATTTCATCCCCTTTCCTATTGTCACCACTTCTGCACTTCTTCTTCTCCAACACCGATCGCCACCATAGTAACAGTGACATGCGACGGCTCCCATCTTCCCTCTCCTCTCTTCACCCAAGGTTCCCTTCTGCCTCCCTACAAAGTGATCCACACCTCCGTCCATCTTAAAGCCTTCAAGAGCCACCATTAAACCTCCCTCATCTTTCCTTCAATAGCATGAGCACTTTTCTTTCCTCCTCCCTGTTTTAGATCTGCTCCTCCGCTCCTCATCCGAGCCCCACAACCACCAGCCGCAGCGTCGCCGGGGCACCACCACAAATCCATCGCCGGATCCGCCATCTTCCACGTCGCCGTAGCTCCGCCCCGCCGGATCCACCACCGCGCCGCCATCTCCCTTGGCGAGCCTGCCGTCCTCGCGCCACAGCCGCCGCCGGATTTGGCCGTCCGGCGCTGGATCCACACCTCCCACCGCTGATCTGTTCAAGCGCCGCCACAACGTCGCGTCACTACCGCGTTCAACGCTGGAGCCGCACTCACTGCGCTGCCGCTCCCGCTTCAGATCCGCCGCGCTGCCTCCGCGGGATCTACTGCGCCGCCGCCTTCACCACGCCTCCACTGCCGATCTCGTCCGACGCCGACGCATCGCCACCACTTCGCGCCTCCGTGCCGCCATCTGCCTGATCCCCACCTCGCGAGCGCGGCGCACCACTTCAGCCGCCTGATCCGGTCCCGAGCCGTGCTTCCCCCACTCAAACCGGCTTCATCTTCTTCCTCAACTCCAGCAACCTCCTCTTCCTCCACGGCCAAGGACTGCAACGACAACAACCACTCCACCACCTTCGACAGCGAGTATCTGCTCGTTCTGCTTCATCGACCTCTTTGTTGACCTCGGGGACTTCTCCTTCTTCCTAAGCGCCGACAGCCACACTCCTCTTCCACGACCTCGACCAGTCCTCCTCGGCTGCCTGACGACCTCGGCCATCAACTCCAGAACCTGCCAGCTTTTGCAAAAGCACAAATGGTGACCAATTTCTTCTTCCTCTCCCTCTCAATTGCTCTGTGATGATAGGACAAGCTGTTCTAAGATGTAATATTGCCAAGATTCTGGTAACAATGATGAATTTGATTGAATCAAGTAATACAGTTCCTAAAATTGCAATCTAGAATCTGGCTTTGTTGGATGTTGAGATGAATTGAATCTGAGTTGGCTTAATTGTTGTTTCTGCTTGACAGCTTCCAATTTTGAATTGTTAAATTCTAGGATCTGTGGTATAACTTATGATTTGACTTCTGGCTGTAAAAGTGTTTTTGATGCATCTCTCTCTGAATTGGTTGGAAGGTTTTATTTTAGATCTTTATCTGCAGCTACAAGCTATTTCTGTCTTTTCTATATTGCTGTCTAGACTAGTGATGATGCAATTGTGATTTCTGGGTAAATGTTGTGAATCTTGAGTTCATTGTTAATCTAATTGCAGTTGTGAGTAACATTGACTTATTGCCTGCTAAATTCTTTGTAAAGATTTGTGTGGTTGCGACCCAGTAGTGCTGGAGGAAGAAGTTTCAATGTTCAGGAATATTTGTTTGCCTTCTGCTTGTTGTTTGGTTGAGGTTGAGAGGCTGTTGGGGGAATAGTTTATGCTATCCTGTGTGCCTATTCGTTGATACCGTGGAGAGACGTATTCGCTTTAGTCGCTTTCGCAGCCCCTTTTTGTGGAACAACTGAACGATATGATTATCGCATGTATTCATGATGACGCATACAGATCTAGTACTAACTAATGGTCGCAGCATGAATATCTTTCTCTTTCTCTTTATTTCTTCCAACATTTTCTCCCTCTTTCTTTCGGTTAGTTTATTTTTTTTTTGTCACTCGATTTAGTTTAGTTCTTCATATTTTGCTTCTTTAATCCCTGTGGAAAGAACGACTGAATACTCGCCTTACTGCATCGTCCTCGTTCTATTGCGAGACGGTCTAGGCTGGTATCACCCTAATATCGGTATTTTGTATTTCATATCAATATTCAATATTGGTCATTGTTGATCTCTTCTATGTTGTTGCAGCTTCCACCGTCAATGATGACCTTGCACGAGCGCTTCATGATCACAAATTTTGATTGAAATAAATTGTGGCGCTGCCCCTGCTCCGCCTTTTCCATCTGTGAGCTAAGAACATGACGAACAATAAGACTAGTATGACCAGGATCAAAGGTGATCTCCTCTGCGTCAGAGCCCAACATGTCATGTTGCTCCTCATGGTCGAATTCTTCTTCGACCTCACTGGCCGATGTGTACCCTCCATCATCCCGGACGATGAGGGCACGCTGATTTGGGCAATCACGCATGTAATGTCCCTTCCCTTTGCATTTGAAGCACTCTATCTCCCTTGTTCGTCCTGTAGAAGCGACCGATGATGAACTTATGGTGGGGACAGCAGTGGTCATCTTCAAATCGGCAACCTTGGATGTTGAAGTAGTAGGGTGGCTCACGGATTGCACTCGACTAGTGGAGGTAGTAGCTCCGCCCGCGGGTGTCGCACTCTTTTGCTGTGACGTACGTAGTGCTCTTCCAAGGCGAAGGCGTGGTCACAGTAGGGTAGCTTTGACCAGTTTTGTTGTAGCTTGGTCGTTTTCCTTGTACTTGCCTCTCTGCTTTGCATGCGTAATGAAACAGCTGATCCAAAGAGGTGTAAGTCTGAAAATCAAGGATGTCTTGTATCTCACGATTCAGTCCACCCAAGAATCTGGCCATCTTTGCATTCTCCTTCTCCTGCACATTAGCATGAAACATGCCCACTTGCAGCTCTCTTGGCAGTAGTCTTCCACAGATTTGCTACCTTGATTCAATCTCTGAAATCGATTAAGCACATCTCTCTCAAAATAAGTAGGTACAAATCTGGACCTCATCAAGTGCTTCAGATCGTCCCAAGTGTGAGGAGCTCTATCTCTCTAGCGGATTTGACTCCACCAAATAGAAGCATAATCAACAAACTTACTTGTGGCGGCACGTACTCGGCGATCTTCTGGATATAGATGACAACTGAATTTTTGTTTGCCGAGCAGTTCCCAATCAAGATATGCTTCTGGATTAAACTTCCCATCAAAGCTAGGGACAGTAAACTTGATCTTTCCCAAAGCATCATCCCTTCTGTCTTCTTGGCGGTGACGTGCATATGCTCCCATGCCTTGACGGTTTTGTGCAAGTCATTGTTGATCAGGATCCAAAATGACTTCCTCATTATCAGCCACATAATTATCATATCTCTCTTCATTGGAGCTTCCTGGAACGCAGCGTTCAAGTTTGCCGTTGGTTGAAGTGGAATGGCAGCCGCATCATGATTATTGGCTTTGATTAGACCTTGAGGCAATCGAGGTGGTGGATGTTGTCGTGGCGGCGTTCGCTCGACTTGTTCAAGTCGAACGTCTATTCTGTCAAGACGATTCTCCAAGCCAGTCAAACGTGGTACTATTTGTTCGTGCAGCATCCGCTCGTAGTGACCCAACATGGCTTGAGATCGCGGAGACGATGGGAACACTGGTGGTCAATCTACGCTCTCCTCAACATCAGGATCACTTTCATGCAATGAACCTCGTTAACCCTTTGATCCTGCCATGGTTAGTGGAAACAACAAACACAAAAATTGCCTACCAACTACTAAATGTATGTGGAACTCTCAACCTCACAAACCTTACCAACCGAAGCTCTTACCCCTCTTAATGTTTGCGACCAGCTAGGTCGTGATAACCAGAAAAGGAGATAATTACATCAATTGCAATGTGAGGTACGCACGGACCAATGGTGAATATGTGGAGTTATAGGTAAACAAATATTATGTGTATCAAAGGAAAGCAATCAGTTATCTCAAAAATTACGAAATTGAATAATAGTTCACACGAGTACTAATCCTAATTGCTGATCAAACAATGAAAGGCTTGGCTTCTAGCAACAGGCTATAGTATTTCACAAGATTTTCCTTTTTTTTCTTTGCTTTGCCTGAATACTCTCTTCTTTTTTTTTAAACTCTCTTGTCTCCTTTTGGTATGTTTGTTTTAGGATTCACGGCAAGATGCAAACTATTAAACTCAGTAGCAAGGACTCAATCTAACTTTGGATTTTCAGCCAACAAGATTAAGACCGGCAACTGGACACGACTCAACGGAACGAAAACTCAATTAAGCAAACTGAAAATAACAGATTGAAAGCAACAACGGGCTAGGAAACTTCTTATTTTTGTCTGGTAATTTTTTGGACTCTAGGTAAAAAAAATCAAACAACTAAACTAGGGATAAATGAATTCCTACCGGCAATGTGAGCTTTGATACCAACTGATATGCACACGCCTCGCTTTAAGATGCGTGCATGTAGTTTGGTCCCAATCTTCCGTCGTAGGAGAAATTCGTGGATAAATATGAGTTGTGACCTTGACGAAGGGGCGGCTAACCACGATCAAACATGCGACCAGAAACCTCACAATCGCTAAACCACTCCTCAATTGGTTATCAACCGAACAAAACTAGATTGACCTGTTCACGAAGAACAACTCAAGCAAATCAATAAAGAAAAGCAAGAGCAACAACGGAAGGATACCACTCAATAATCTGAATTATGAGTTGAACATTGAGATTCTGAATTGTACAAGTCGGCAAAGGCACGAGTATACAATCTGTATATCAACGAAGTCTACCTAAAACTAAGATTAAGACCATGCCTTCTCTTTTATAGAGGATACTGTCTACAAAGATAGAAGGTTTAAAACCAGAATTCTAAACTAATTTGAAACAGAATAGAATCCTAACAAACTATAAAAAAAGATCCGGAGCTAATTTTCATGGATTTGAACGACTCTTTCCCCTCATGCACTTGTCATTGTTTCAGGTCTCCTGGTTGCATACAATGTCGGATTTTTATGATTCTTAATGTGTTGGAAAGCTCTTTCAATTATCTTTCCAACAAGTGCTCACAAGACCTACTTGGACATCTATGCTGAAATTGGCATTTGGTTGAAGTCGCTGAACAATCAATGTTGGTCGGCAGACTGTATGGTCCTCAGGCTGTGACCATGTATCTTCAGACTTGATCGACTGCAACCATGAGCAATGTTGCGACCTTGAGCAATGCTGCGACCTTGAGCCTTTCTGATCACGCGCAGAGTTCTTCTAATCGATAAAGTCGACGTAACCATTGGTTGAAGTTGCCAGAAAAGTGTTCATTCTTCCTTGGCTATGAATTGGATCAGCAACTTCATCCAGAACTCCTTCACATGTAACAACAAGCAAAGAACAATCATTAGGCAATATCATTTGTTCTGTAATTAAATAATTAATTTGCCCAAGAAACAAATTCATCTGTTGTCCAAGACAGCGTATGTGCTTGAGTTAAAACATGTGGATGTGTGGTCGTGATGTCCTCATCAAAAAGGGTCAAAGCAAGCAAACTTCGAGGACATCATATGCTATGAATGTCATGAAAATGGACATATAGATTCAAGATACCCAAATAAGAACAAGTCTTGGGATAAGAAGAAGAAATCCTTCAAAAACAAGGGCGGAAACCAAGAAGCATGCTTTGGAGAATGGATGTCCGGAGAAGAGAGCTCCGATTCTGACTTCGCTGATGAAGAGGGTTGTTCCAAGAAGCTAGCCGGATTAGCTCTTGGCAACAACAACACATCGACAAGTTCATCCTTTTGACTTATGGCTAAAGGTGATGAGAAGGTACATTCTCTTGACCCTTCATATGATGATCTAGTTGAAATGATTAGTGAATTAAATGATGCTTTTGGACTCTCAAAGAAAAAGTATAGAGCACTTAAAGAAGAGCACTCTTCTTTACTTGCTCTTTACTCCGATTTAAAAGAATCTTATGAAGGTCTACTCATCAAGGATCTCACTAACTCACCAACTAAGGTAGATGTAGTTGTTTCTTGTGACTTAGTTGATGATATACCAAATGTAGTCTCTAAAATTGATATGTCAATTAGTTGCAGTGATTTAATCAATATGCCATACTCATCTAGCTCTAGTAATAAAGATTTGCAATCCCATGAAATAATCTTAAATGAAAACAATGAACTAAAGGCTCAAATCAAGAAACTTAGTAAAGGTTTAGAAAATTGTTACAAAGGGAAAGCATCTCTTGATCTTCTTCTTAGTGAGCAAAAATGCTCATTTAGAAAAGAGGACTTGGATACTATCCAAAGAAAGAAAATAAACCAAACACAAAAACTATTTTTGTAAAAGAATGCAACAAATTTTGTTATAGATGTCATGAAATTGGTCATTCATATGATGCTTGTGCTTTAATGACTTCAACTCATTTTGATGCATGCTATATGTTTAAGAGGTTAAAGAAAGGATATGTGATAGCAAAGTTTGTTGGAGCACCCATGCTAAGTAAAAAGAAGAAATCTATTTGGGTGCCCAAAACTTTGATTGCTAACGTCGAAGGACCCAAAAGGGTTTGGGTACCTAAAAAGACTTGTTTCTTTTGTTTTTGTTGGTGAACTACAAGACAGGTGGAAAACATTGGGTGCTAGATAGTGGATGTTCCGAACACATGACCGGTAACAAAAAGTTGTTCACCTCATTGAAAGATAAATCTTAGGTCATATGTTGCATTCGCATTCATTCATATTTTTGGTCGAAATCTGAGAAAAAATATATAGATTTCAAGGAGGGATTGAAACTGGTCTTTTGAGTATTGTTCATTTGACCAGAGGTCACTTGAGCACTGTTCATTCGACCAGATACTGTTCATTCGATAAGAGGTCACTCAAGTACTATTCATTCGACTAGACATTCCAACGGCTATTTACTAGCCGTTAGAGGTTGAAGCTAGCTATTAGCTGTACTGATTTCTTTCTTTATTGACCACATCTGCTAGCTGAGAGGTTGGGCTATATATATAGATGTTTTGAGCAGTATTCTTAGACATCTCAAGCCATATTCTCCTATACACCATCAAGCATCATTTCTCTACTCTTTCGAGTAGTTTTTTTTAGAAGAAGTTTTGAGCAATTTTTGAGCAGTTTCTGTTCACATTTCGAGCAATTTTATAAATAGTTTTTTAGTAGATTTTTGAGTAGTTTCTGTTCACATTTTCAAGTAGTTTTTTAAAAAAGTTTTTGAGCAGATTTTCTCTATTATGTTGAGCAGCCTTTAAACACATTTCGAGAAAATTTTTGATCAGTTTCATAAACACTTTTTGAGCATATTTCTCTATTGTTTTGATCAGTTTTATAAACACTTTTCGAGCTGATTTCTCTGCTGTTTTGATCAATTTTATAAACACTTTTCGAGCAGATTTTTGATCAATTTTTAAAACACTTTTCAAGCAGATTTTTAAACACATTTGAGCAGTTTTTCTAAAGAACCAAGAGATATATTTTGATATACACTTGAAGTCAAGTACTAAAATATTGATCTTTTGATCAAGTATCATTTATTGTGATTGAGAGAGATCTTCAAAGAGTATTCGTTTGCATCATTGCATCCATAAAAAATCTCGTAACTTTTCTACTCTTGGTGATTGCTTTTACCTAGACTGTTTGGTGGCGTGGCCGTTGATCTCTCCATTGACAAAGTTTGTCGGAGAGGCTCAGTGTGTTTGTGAGAGGTTTGGTGCTCACCTTTCCGGAGTGGAGAAGGAGCAACCCTAGTGGATAATATCCTTTGTGGTTATTGAAGCAAGACTCATTCATTTGAGTGTTTCAATGAGGAGTAGGGGAGACCAGGCGAGTCTCCGGGACCTCGGGATACATCATTGTGTTTGTTTCTCTTTCTCTCATTTTTTGAGCAATCTAAATTGTCGAATTGATTTAGTTTTTATTTGCACTTAGTTTATTTAAGCTTTAATCTTGAAACAGTTGATTTATTTAAAAATATTTTAAAGCCTCCTATTCACCCCCTCTAGTCGGCATCCTCGATCCTACATATGGTATCAGAGTGTGGTCACTCTTTTGAGTAGGCTTCACCGCCTAGAGAGAGGATGGATTCAAATGAGGGTTTCAACTTGGTCACACTGGTCATGCGCCTATCTTTGACGAGACTAACTATCCCTATTGGAAAGTGCGCATGGTGGTTTTTCTAGAGGCCATGGGACTTGATGTTTAGGACATTGTTAAAATTGAGTTTACTCCTCTGGTTGATCCGGCAAGTCACTCCGATGACAATAGGAGAAAACTCTACTTAAATGCCCATGCCAAAAAATGCTCTCTTTGCCGGTTTGTTCCTAAATGAGTTCAACCGTGTGAGCAACCTTACCACCACTCACAAAGTTTGGACTACCCTTGGGGAAATATATGAGGGCACCACTAGGGTCAAGGAGGAAAAGTTGTTCATGGTTAGGCAAAGATATGAGACATTCACCATGTCACCAATCGAGTTTGGAGATTCCATGTTCACTCGGTTGAACAACATTGTGAATGAGCTCAAAGGACTCGGAGTTGTTTTGACTAACATTGAAATTGTAAGAAAAATGCTTAGAGCTCTTCTAGAGAGTTTCGATACTCTTGTGACGGTCCTCACCAACTCTGACTTATCATCCACCACATCTACCGATCTCTATGGGAATCTCATCATCCATGAGATGCATCGGAAGGAGAAGAAGGAGGCGGTCGAATTATCAGAGACGAAAAAGAAGAACTTGGCATTCAAAGCCAACTCGAAAGGTGATTCAAACGATGGTTTCTCCGATGAGGATCTAGCCCTTCTTGTAAAGACACCAAAAAGCTTCTTCATAGTTTGCACAAGAAGGGAATCAACATCGACACAAGATCAAAGGGGTCAAAGCAAGCAAATTTCAAGGAGATCATATGCTGTGAATGTCATGAAAAGGGACATATAGCTTCAAGATGCCCAAATAAGAACAAACCTTGGGATTAGAAGAAGAATGATCCTAAGAAAAAGAAATTCTTCAAAAACAATGGCGAAAACCAAGAAGCATGCTACGGAGAATGGATGTCTGGAGAAGAGAACTCCGATGATGAAGGGGGTTGTTCCAAGAAGCTAGCCGGATTAGCAATGTAGAATTTGATGAATCTAACGGCTCTCAAGGAGAGCATGAGGATTTTGATGATGTAGGCAACAGTGGCTTGAGGGAAGCTATAAAGGAGATGACCATTGGTGATATTAAACCCAAAAATGAAGAAAAAATTCACCTGGTTGAAAGGATAAATCACCTATGACCACTCAAGCAAATGTCGCTCGAGAGCTCGCGACCACTCAGGATGATGTCGAACATGGACCTGCGACCACCCATAACAATGTTGGTCGAGAAGATCTTGAACCAGAGACTGAAGAGAATGATGATCAAGCATCACAGAACCTGCGACTTTATCAAACGTTCGCCAAAGATCACACCTTAATCAAATCTTGGGTGATGTTAGTAAGGGTGTTCAAACTCGCTCTCGTATTGCTTCTTTCTGTGAACATTTCTCCTTTGTTTCTTCCTTCGAACCTAAACTTATAGATGAAGCACGTAGTGATCCTGATTGGGTAAATGCCATGCATAAAGAACTAAAAAATTTCACTAGAAACAAAGTTTGGATATTAGTAGAAAGACCTAAGGATCATAATGTGATTGAAACAAAATGAGTTTTTAGAAATAAACAAGATGAGAATGGAGTAGTAGTACTAAACAAATTAAGCTCGTCTTGTTGCACAAGGATATTCTCAAGTTGAAGGATTGGATTTTGGTGAAACTTTTGCATCCGTAGCAAGATTAGAAGCTTTTCGCATTCTTCTTGCATTTGCATCAAATTTCAACATCAAATTATTTTAAATGGATGTGAAATGTGCATTTTTAAATGGAGAAATATCCGAATTAGTTTTTGTAGAACAAACTCCCAGTTTTGAAGATTCAAATTTTCCAAATCATGTATACAAGCTCTCTAAGGCTCTATATGGACTCAAACAAGCTCCTCGAGCTTGGTATGAGCGTCTTAGAGATTTTCTTATTTCATAAGGTTTTCAAAATTGGGAAGGTAGACACAACCTTATTTACAAAAGTGGTTGAGATAGATCTTTTTGTATGTCAAATATACGTTGATGATATCATATTTGGGTCTACTAATGAATCCTTTTCTCATCAATTCAGAGAAATGATGTCTAGGGAATTTGCGATGTCATGATTGGAGACTAAGCTTCTTCCTTGGACTTCAAATCAAGCAACTCAAGAAAGAAATGTTCATGAGTCAAACCATGTATGTGAAGGACTTGCTCAAATGCTTTGGGATGGAAGATGCTAAAGCCATCAAAACTCCCATGGCCACCAATGTACATCTCGATATGAACAACGACGGAAAAGCGGTTTATTCTATATTTTATCGATGTATGATTGGTAGTTTGCTTTATCTTACCGCATCTAGGCCCAACATCATGTTTAGTATTTGCTTATATGCTAGATTTCAATCGTCTCCTAAGGAATGTCATTTGATTGCTCTTAAAAGAATCCTTAGGTACTTGAAATGCTATCCAAATATAGGACTTTTGGTACCCTAAAGATGCAAATTTTGAATTAATTGGTTACTTGGATTTGGATTATGCGGATTGCAAATTGATAGAAAAAGCATATATGGTAGTTGTCAACTTTTTTGGGAGATCACTAGTCTCTTGGTCATCTAAGAAACAAAATTCGGTAGCTCTCTCCACCGCTGAAGCAGAATATGTTTCGGCGGGTAGTTGTTGTGCTCAAATCTTATGGAGGAAGCAAACCCTTTTGGATTATGGAATTTTCTTTGAAAAATTTCACTCTTGTGTGATAATGAAAGTGTCATAAAGAATGCAAACAATCCGGTTCAACATTCTAGAACAAAGCATATTGATATTAGGCACCATTTTATAAGAGATCATGTAGCAAATGGGGACATAGATGTGAATTATATAAGAACTGACTTGCAGCTAGCAGACATCTTCACCAAACCTTTAGATGAGACTAGATTTTGCTTTCTTAGAAGTGAATTGAATATTATTGATATATCAAATGCAAGTTAATTGTCTGCTTTGCTGTCCTCCCGTCTTTTTGTGCTTGATGTCAAAGGGGGAGAGATTGAAGAGTTGAGGAGAGTTTCTTGTATCTGGATGACATTATTGATAGTTTATATGTTCGTTGTTTATTCATTGTAGACTCTCAAATGACACATATGTGTATTTATTTATGCATGCATTAAGGAGAAGTTTTTGCACATCTAATGCCTATGCATACACTTAGGGGGAGTCATTATTAAATTTTATTCATTTAAACACTTGTTGTCATCAATCCTCAAAAAGAGGGAGATTGTTGCTTCTAGGCTCTTAATCTTGATTTTGATGATAAATGACAACAAGTGTCTAGGACTAATCTATTTGCTTTGAGTATAATCAATAAGATTAGGTGAAAAGAAGAAAGGTCGCCCGAGGTCGCAAGCGCAAGGTCGCAGTGTCGCCCGGATCTGCAGCTCGCGAGCCAAGGTCGCAAGCGCAAGGTCGCCAAGAAGGAAGCAGCAAAGACCTAAGGTAAGTGCTTGTTTATTGTATCGGTCTCGGTGTTTGGAGTTTGACCGGGTTTTATAGAAATTCTGTTTAGTTTATTAACCTTACTATTCATAGGGGTTATGAAATCTCTTTTAGTTTTGGCAAAAACTGAGAAACTCTTATGTCATATGTTGCATTCGTATTCATTCATATTCTTGGTAAAATCTGAGAAATATATAGATTTTAAAGAGAGATTGAAACTGGTCTTTTGAGTACTGTTCGTACAACCAGACACTGTTCATTGACAAGGTACTGTTCATACGACCAAAGGCTCAAGTACTGTTCATTGGATCAGGCACTGTTCATACTACCAGTAACATTGTTCATTCGACCAGTAGCACTGTTCATTCGACTAGACATTCCAACGGCTATTTCTAGCCGTTAGAGGTCGTAGTTGTCTGTTAGTTATATTGATTTCTTTCCTTTTCGATCACAACGTCTAGCTAATAAGAGGTTGGGCCAGAAATATAGGTGTTTTGAGCAGTATTATCATCCATCTCAAGTCATATTCTCATATACACTTTCAAGCATCATCTCTTTACTCTTTTGAGCAGTTTTTAGAAGAAGTTTTGAGCAGTTTTTGGGCTGTTTCTGTTCATATTTTGGAGCAGTTTTATAAACAATTTTTGAGTAGATTTCTGAGCAGCTTCTGTTCACATTTTTGAGCAGTTTTTAAATAGGTTTTCAGCAGATTTCTCTACTATTTTGATTATTTTTATAAACACTTTTCGAGTAGATTTTTGATCAGTTTTACAAACACTTTTGAGCAGATCTTTGAGTAGTTTTTGAGCAGATTTTTGATAAGTTTTTGTTCAAAGTTTTGATCCGTTTTATAGACACTTTTGGGCAAATTTTGATCAATGTTTATAAATATTTTTTTGGGCAGTTTTTCTAAAGAACCAAGAGATATAATTTTTGATATACACTTGAGCCCAAGTGCTAAAATCTTGATCTTTTGATCAAGTATCATTCATTGTGATTGAGAGAGATCTTCTGAGAGCATTCGTTTGCATCATTTGCATCCTTAGAAGTTTCTCGGTATTTGTTGGGGGTCAAGAGAAGATCTTGCAACTTGTTACTCTTGGTGAACGCCCTCACCTAGACGGTTTGGAGGCGTGGCCGTTGACCTCTCCATTAATGGAGGTTGTCGGAGAGGCTTGGCATATTTTGTGAATGGCATCGGTGTTTACCTATCCGGAGTGGAGAAGGAGCAACCTTAGTGCCAAATATCCTTCGTAGATATTGAAGCAAGACTCATTCATTTAAGTGCTTCAACGAGGAGTAGGGGAGACCGGGCGAGTCTCTGAGACCTAGGGATAAATCACTGCGTTTGATTTTCTTACTCTTTCTTCGTGTAAAATATTATTAAATTGTTTCAGTTTATTTTCTCTTTGTCTTTTCCTTCCAAAAATTGTTTTTAGTCGAAAAGTTTTAAAACCTCCTATTCACCCCCCCTCTAGTCAGCATCCTCGATCCTACACATATTATCAGAGCCTGGTCTCTCTTTTGAGTAGGCTTTACCGCCTAGAGAGAGGATGGCTTCAAATGAGGGTTTTCATCTTGGTCACACCAGACGTGCGCCTATTTTTGACGGGACTAACTATCCCTATTGGAAAGTGCGTATGACGGTTTTTCTAGAGGCCATAGGGCTTGATGTTTGGGACATTGTTAATATTGAGTTTACTCCTCCGGTTGATCTGGAAAATACTCCGATGATGATAGGAGAAAACTCCACTTAAATGCCTGTGCAAAAAATGCTCTCTTTGCTGGCTTGTCCCTAAATGAGTTCAACCGCGTGAGCAACCTTACCACCGCTCACAAAGTTTGGACCACCCTCGAGAAGATATATGAGGGCACCACTAGGGTCAAGGAGGCAAAATTGCTAATGGTTAGGCAAAGATATGAGACATTCACCATGTCACCAACCGAGTCCGTGGATTCCATGTTCACTCGGTTGAACAACAATATTGTGAATGAGCTCAAAGGTCTCGGAGTTGTTTTTAAAAATATTGAAATTGTAAGAAAAATGCTTAGGGCTCTTCTGGAGAATTTTGACACTCTTGTGACGGTCCTCACCAACTCCGACTTATCATCCACCACAGCTAACCGATCTCTATGGGAACTTCATCATCCATGAGATGCATCAGAAGGAGAAGAAGGAGGTGGTCGAATCATCAGAGACGAAAAAGAAGAACTTGGCATTCAAAGCCAACTCCAAAGGTGATTCAAACGATGGCTCCTCCGATGAGGATCTAGCCCTTCTTGTAAAGACACCAAAAAGCTTTTTCATAGGTTGCACAAGAAGGGAATCAACATCGACACAAGATCAAAGGGGTCAAAGCAAGCAAATTTCAAGGAGATCATATGCTGTGAATGTCATGAAAAGGGACATATAGCTTCAAGATGCCCAAATAAGAACAAGCCTTGGGATAGGAAGAAGAAAGATCCTAAGAAGAAGAAATTCTTCAAAAACAAGGGCGAAAACCAAGAAGCATGCTTCGGAGAATGGATGTCTGGAGGAGAGAGCTCTGATTCCGAATCCGATGATGAAGGGGGTTGTTCCAAGAAGTTAGCCGGATTAGCTCTTGGCAAGAACAACACATCGACAAGTTCATCCTTTTGCCTTATGGCTAAAGGTGATGAGAAGGTACATTCTCTTGACCCTTCATATGATGATCTAGTTGAAATGATTAGTGAATTAACTGATGCTTTTGGAATCACAAAGAAAAAGTATAGAGCACTTAAAGAAGAGCACTCTTCTTTACTTGCTCTTTACTCTGATTTAAAAGAATCTTATGAAGGTCTACTCATCAAGGATCTCACTAACTCACCAACGAAGGTAGATGTAGTTGTTTCTTGTGACAGTTGATGATATACAAAATGTAGTCTCTAAAATTGATATGTCAACTAGTTGCAATGATTTAATCGATATGCCATACTCATCTAGCTCTAGTAATAAAGATTTGCAATCCCATGAAATAATCTTAAATGAAAACAATGAAATAAAGGCTCAAATCAAGAAACTTAGTAATGATTTAGAAAATTGTTACAAAGGGAAAGCATATCTTGATCTTCTTCTTAGTGAGAAAAAATGCTCATTTAGAAAAGGACTTGGATACTTTCCAAAGAAAGAAAATAAACCAAACACAAAAACTATTTTTGTAAAAGAATGCAACAAATTTTGTTATAGATGTCATGAAATTGGTCATTCATATGATGCATGCTACATGCTTAAGAGGTCAAAGAAAGGATATGTGATATCAAAGGTTGTTGGAGCACCACTGCTAAGTAAAAAGAAGAAATCTATTTGGGTGCCCAAAGCTTTGATTGCTAACATCGAAGGACCCAAAAGGGTTTGGGTACCTAAAAAGACTTGATTCTTTTGTTTTTGTAGGTGAACTACAAAACCGGTGGAAAACATTGGGTGCTAGTTAGTGGATGCTCCGAACACATGACCGGTAACAAAAAGTTGAATCATTGAATTTTAATTTGTTATCCATTGCACAAATTTGTGATCTTGGATTTCATTGCATATTTTCTCCTAAAAATGTTCTAGTTGAAAGTTTAAAAGACAATTCTTTGATCTTCAATGGTTTTCGTTTTGGAAATCTCTATCTTGTTGATTTCAGCTCAAAAGATGCATCTCTTTCAACATATCTTGTTTCTCAAACATCGAAGGGTTGGCTTTGGCATAGAAGACTTGCACATGTTGGAATGCATCAACTTAAAAGGCTTTTAAAACGTGATTTGGTAGTTGGCTTGAAAGATGTGAATTTTGGAAAGGACAAACCTTGTAGCGCTTGTCAAGCAGGCAAGCAAGTACCTGCTTCTCATCCAACCAAGCGCATTCTTTCAACTTGCAAACCATTGGAACTTTTGCATATGGATTTGTTCGGCCCTACTGAACATCAAAGTATGGGAGGAAATAGCTTTTGCTATGTTATTGTTGATGATTTCTCCAAATTCACTTGGGTGTTTTTCTTAGCTCACAAATCTGAAACCCCTCTTGTTTTAAAAGATTTGCAAAAAGAGCTAAAAAGGAATTTGAACTCTCCATTAAGAAAATCCGTATTGATCATGGTGGAGAATTTCAAACTTCTGATTTTATTGATTTTTGTGATGAGTCCAGAATCAAACATGAATTTTCTGTGCCTTACACACCTCAACAAAATGGTGTTGTAGAACGGAAGAATCGGACATTGATTGAAATGGCTAGAACAATACTCGATGAGTACAAGAGGCCTACCTGGTTTTGGGCAGAGGCAGTTTACACAACATATTATGCCACCAATCGTATTTATACCAATCCTCTTTTGAACAAAACTCCTTACACTACTACAGAATTAATTATCACAATCGGGTCAAAACAGTCATCACAAACAGTTCTGACCCGTCAGGGATATTCCAGTCAGTGATAATCGAGTACTATCACTGACGATTTTGAATCATCTGTGATTTTTCCCTTCACAGACTGTTATAAGATCAAAACCGACTGTGATACTCATATTACCACAGACGGTTATAAGCTCAAAACCGTTTGTAATAGTATGAGTATCACAGACGGTTTTGAGGTCAAAACCATCTGGGATAGTATCATTATCGACGACGGTTATAATCTTAGAACCTTCTGTCATAGTGTGAGTATCACAGACGATTTTTATCTTATAATAGTCTATGATACTCATACTATCACAGACGGTTATAATTTCAAAACTGTCAATGATAGTATGAGTATCGTAGACGGTTTTGAGGTCAAAACTATCTGGGATAGTGCCATTATCGGCGACGGGTTATAAACTCAGAACCGTCTGTGATAGTGTGAGTATCACAGATGATTTTTATCTTATAACATTCTGTGATACTCATACTATCACAGATGGTTATAATGTCAGAATCGTCAGTGATAGTATGAGTATCGCAGACGGTTTTGAGATCAAAACCATCTGGGATAGTGTCATTATCGGCGACGGGTTATAAACTCAGAACCTTCTGTGATAGTATGAGTATCACAGATGGTTTTGATCTTATAACTGTCTGTGATACTCATAGTATCACAGACGGTTTTCAGGTCAAAACCATCTGGAATAGTTTCATTATCGGAGATGGTTATTGGCTCAGAACGGTCAGTGATACTCTGTGATACGTACATAGTTCGATCTATCATAGACGGTTTATAAGATCAAAACTGTCTGTGCATATTAATATTTTTTTTAATAAATTTCTTTTTTTTGTGGCTAGCCTCAGGAATCATGCTAGCCATGCCCTCTGTACAATAGCATTTCATATATATAGTTCATTTCATACATGCATAGTACTCAAATATATACAGTTCATCTCATACATGCACATAACTTAGAAACATGTACAATACCATGCATTACATATATACAACACAGAACTCAGAAATATGTACAATTGAGATTGAACAAATAAATGTAATCGACAATTAAAGTCAGTATGTTAGATGTACTATACTATTTGTACCTATTTCTCAGTTAGATGCCCTTCAGATAATCTCAATTAGTAAGGCCGCACTAATACGAACCTTGCGGGTCCCTAAACTTCCCCTTGGTTGATATGACCTCCACAAGGAAAAACTCAGCGAGCATCCCTCGGACCATACCAATCTGCCAAGGGTCAAAGCTTTCCGAAGGGAAGTCGACCTCCTGCAGCAAGAGTTGGTATAGAAAAAATTAGCTCAATGCAGTTGTAAATTCTGCCAAATCGATACAAAGGGGAGCAGTTGTATACCTCGGGGAAATCTGGCTGGTGAGGGGTGATGATCAGGTCATACATGTGGCGCATCACGTAGAACCCACATGTATTGTCGTCCGGCTACTAATGGCACTGCCAATTTACAGACCGAGAGTTAGCTGGGGACACGTTATAAAGTAAAACATATGCCAGTTGAAATTTGTACCAAAAATTGTAACCACTGAAACTTATCGGCTCGCCGCTCGTGTTGTCGCCCTCCCTCGGCAAAGTAGTTCGTGAAAGCCATGCAGATAGTCAAAATTGACAGTTTGAGGATAGTCGAAATTGACAATTTGAGGACAGTAAATATAGATGCAAGACAGGTCCACATGAATATCATAATCTTTCGAATACATCTCATGCGCCGCAATACTCGTACCCTTTCCTCTGCAATGAATCAAGGTAGAACACCTTGTTCCTTTTCGGAATAAGTACTAGCAGGATCCAGTGGTAGCTACATGTTACACGTAAAGAATTAATAATTTAATCTAAGTTTGAGGGTGTGCATATGGAGACACTAATCTACGGGTGAGGTATTGATGAAAGCACTCACCTCTGGTTGTAGGGTACAAGTATGTACTCCTTGTCAACCTGAGCAAGCAACCCTTGTTTGATGTAGTCGACAACGAAGCCGCGTTGGTCCTAAACATCACCTCGGCGACCATTTGGGGCTCCAAGAAACCGACAGGTTTGCCCTTAGCTTTGGCATATCTGGTCATGCAGCTGCACAGAAGTAACCAATTAATAAATGACATATATCCGTATATGCACGAACAGGCGTAGGATAGTAGGATACTTACAGCACCCAAGACCGTAGGTTTGACAAGTCGAGCGCATCTTTGTTGAGTAAATTGTGTAGGTCTTCGGAGGTCACCGAGTAGGTCCCGACGTCGTTATGGAACTCTCCCACAGTGTACTTGACCATGATGTGCGTCGGACGCTGCGTCCTGGTCTTGTTTGTCCTCTTCGTGTACCATCCATGTAGGCTCTGGCATGCTAACCCCATGCTAGAAATTGCGGCATCGGAGGCCAGGGGCATCCCCAGAGCAAACGGCATGAGAGCTGGCGCACTCTTCTCACTCTCCTTCGTCGAGCTCTTCTTTGCTTTTCCCCTACTAGCCAGCTTCTTGAATGGTTGCCTCCTAGTCGAAGTCAGCTTCATCATCAGACCCATTGGTTGGCTTCTCGGAGGGGTTGGCTGGCTAGTAGGCCGAGTATCAGTGTCCGTCTGTGATGTAAGAACCTACGTATAGTAATGGCCACTAACTCCGAGGGCTATTATTACAGTACGAATTATGAAACTGGTGGGGGAATTACCTCATCCAGGACGATGTCTTTCTTGGGCCATTGCACGAACGTGTGCACCGCATCCCTGAGAGTGGTAATCTCATTGTTCGGTAGATTGTCCAACGGAAACCCTTACAATGGTCGAAGACACTGTCCACCTGGACCCATGCAAAACCCTCAGATAGAGGGACACCGTGGATTGTGGCCCCCACCGTGCATGGTTGCACCATCCCACAGCTAGCCTCGATCGGGAAGAGACTGGCCAGCACCATAATCTTGCAGGAGGCGGGTTCCTACAAACAGTGCGCATTAACATATTGAATTTCACCGCTTTTCACTTTCGAATGAATTAACATAGAAAAATGGTCATTACCTGCAGAAAGTCCACCGGATACTTTGGAGAGGGCTCCGTCTGCGAAGACCCCGGCGCGGACGCATAGCTACTCCGGTGGCCAAGATTGCGGCTCGGTAATTCCGCTGCTACAAGGGGGGTGCCCTGGGTCGCCTGTTTTAGCTTGTCATACATGGCCCGCATCTCCGACAACTGCTGCAGGAGTGCTTTGTCTCGAGCAGCGAACTCCGATCACATCTCCTCCTTGAGCCGTTCATCGCGGACTTTGTGGGATCTCTTTCTCCTCTTAGCCGCCTCCTCATCATCGGGGAAACCATCCCTCCAAGGCACAGTGGCACCGAGGCCGCGCACGCGGCCTGGATGCTCCTTGTTTCCTAGCGCCGTCGTGAGGATATCCCTGTCCCTCCTCGGATTGAACTCTCCGGATGCCGCCTGCGCACTCAGTGTCACTTGCAATAGGAGAACTTAGCAATACAACCCATGGCATGCGTGTTACAAGGATAGTACGTGATCGTACAATCTTACCAGCCGATCGATCATTTCGCTGTCCGCAGGGTTATTCACAGAGGCGCTTCCGGAGGAGGTCATCATCGATCTTGCTCGGCACCAATTGTGGGCGTGCACATCCGTTATGCCCGCATACGGAGCGTTGGCCGAAGACTGGGAAGCCTCCTCGTCCTGCTTCCTCCACAACCCCTTCTTCCCCCACATAACCACTTGTGCATAGTTTGTGTGGGTGGGTATTCTTGGCCTGGTTAGTCTGGCCCTTTGCACTATGCTCTTGGAACTCAGGCTTGCCCTTCATCTCCACGAATTGCTGCCATGCCTCGGGAGTCACGAAAGGGTAGTCATTGAAGGGGGTCTTCGACTCCTTCACACAGTGCCTAACAAGGTGGCTCTTGAAGTTCCTCCACGCCTTGTTTATTGACATCAGTGTCGTCCGGCGGACAGTGAACTGGCGATTCTCGGGAATGTGAAACACCGCCTGAACTTCTTTCCACAGCGCATCCTTGCACTCTGGGGGCACTTGACCCCAGTCGGAGGTGGTGATGGGCACCCGCTCCCTTGCCACTTTGCCGCATAGTGAGCGGTACTGACCGACAAGTTTGTCTGGAGCTTCCAGCACACCATTGTTGTCGAACTGTACGTGCTACTTTTCCCGCTTGTCGAGACGAGAGCATGTCGTCCGGCATCGCCCCTTTCTCTTCTACGACTGGGTCACAGAGGACGTGGCGACCTCCGGCCCAGGCGTCTCATCACCAGCGAGGTCACTCTGACTCCCCGACTGGTTCATTTCGTCACCAGACATATCAGTTCCTAACATAAGTGAAAAAGAGAACAGTTTAAGTAAATCTGAAACTAATAATTCTATAACAAAACCCATATACTTATAATTAACCAAGAATGGTAGAAATGGTGGGGAGGTGACGGAGGTGATCGCGCCAGAAGGTGGGAGGGCGATGGAGGTGATCGCGCCTGACGGTGGAAAGGCGATGGAGGTGATTGCGACGGACAGTAGGGAGGAGATGGAGGTGATCGCGCTGGACTATGGGGAGGCGATGGTGGTGATCGCGCCAGACGGTGCGAGGGCGGAGAGAGCTAGGTAAAGTGAACAGTCGCGAAGTCTGGAAATGAGTGGGACAAAGCCCGCCTTGAACTATGTACCATGTAGAGAGATGATCACAGTTGGTCCTAACTTCATAACCGTCTGTGATAATATTATCACAGTCAGTCCTAACTTCACAACCGTCTGTGATAGACTTCAAAACCGACTGTGACTGCACGAATGCACGTTAAAAACTCAAAGCGTCGGACACTGTTGGGAATATCACAGTCGGTCCTAAATTTATAACCGTCTGTGATAATCTCTCTAGAGATTATCACAAACGGTTTTGACTTCAGAACTGACTGTGACTGCACGAATGCATGTAACTTCAGAACCTTAACTCTGAATGTTTTCTATGCAATATGTAGAGTTTTACAACCAGAAACTCTGTAGCTCTGCAACTCTGAATGCTCGAAAACTTGTTTTAAATGAACACTCAGATATTTCAAATGAAGTCCAAATGCTCCGAGAATTGGTTACAATGTGGAGCATGCTCAAATAAATGTTACATACAAATGGGGACTTTGACCGACAATTTCCACATATACAGCCATGTTATCCTCAACTTTCCACTTGTCGCGGCCCTGCAAAGACAAGAATTAGAGAAGATATATAAGCTATACCGGTGGAAACAGAGAGATAAGGACGGTTGATTACCTTTAAAGTATAACCCTTCCTGGTGATCCATACGCACGTAACTGGTTTCGTCGGTGTCTTCAGTATCGACCTGTACGTTATCTCCAAATGGAGGCATCTCATCAAATTGATTGTATTCCTCCTCGTCTACGACATTTTCAACTCCAACAATTCTTCTCTTGCCATTAAGGATGACGTGCCACTTCTTATTGGCCGGGTCAGTGACATAAATGACCTGAATGGCTTTCTTTGCAAGTATGAATGGCTCATCTTTATAAGCAACTCGATCGAGATCCACAGAAGTGAAACCGTAACTGTCAACCTTCACACCCTGTGGGATTTGGACCCATCGGCATCAAAACAGGGGAATCTTGAACAGTACGTAATCGAGTTCCCAAATTTCTTCAATGAACCCGTAGTATGAGTTCAATCCACGTACTACCCTTGTTGGGCCTGTCTCACTGAACTCCTCATGAAAAGCTTCTATTCTCAGTCCACTATTTTGCACAGTGATCTTTCGATCTTGAGCTTTCATATAAAATGTGTACCCATTGATGTCGTATCTCTGCCATATCTATACAGTAAACGTGGGCCCTTTTGCCAACCATTTAAGGTTCTCACTTGCGGATTCTTTAGTGGTTCGCACTTTCATCCATGCATTGAATTGACTGTTATGTTCTCCCGTGATCCAAACCTCGGATCGGTGAGGATTGTCTTGTCGTAGCATCTCTTTGTGCTCGTCGATGTACCGAGACACCTCCGTCATGTGTTGCAAGACCCAAAAATGAGGTTTCGGGTACATATCGAAATCAGGAGTGATGGCTCTCCGTCCAATAGTACCAACACCATCAAGCCTTCTCTCGTGACGAGACACAGGAACTCCTATTGCTTCTACCTCGGCCATGTAATCGACGCAGAACTCAACAACCTCTTCCGCTGCATAACCTTCGACAATGCTACCCTCAGACTGAGACTGATTCCTCATGTAGGACTTAAGTACACCCATGTACGTCTCGAATGGATACATATAACGTAAGAACACGGGTCCACATATCTTGATTTCTTTGATAAGGTGGAAGGTGAGATGGACCATGATATCAAAAAACAACGGAGGAAAATACATCTCAAGCTGACAGAGAGTTCGAATCACCTCGCTCTGCAGAGAATCTAGTCCCTCGGGATCAATGACCTTGCAAGAAATTGCATTGAAGAAATAACACAGCCTCGTAATTGTCTCTCTAACCTTATGCGGCAGAATACTCCGGATGGCAACAGGAAGCATTTGTGTCATCAACACGTGACAATCATGAGACTTCATACCCAGCAATTTCAAATCACCCATGGACACAAGCTTTTTCATATTTGCGGGGTAACCCGATGGAACTTTAACACCATAGAGACACTTACAGAGTTCTGTCCTCTCAGCCTTGCACAAAGTGTAGCATGCAGGGGGGAGGTATATACGGCCTTTATCGTCCTCTCTCGGTGCTAGCTCGAGCCTGATTTTCATTTCGATCATGTCACGCTGCACATTGACACCATCCTTTGTCTTCCCCGGAATGCAGCAATAGGCCAATTAAACTGTCGCAAACATTCTTCTCTACATGCATGACATCAATGCAATGACGAACCTCTAAATGCTCCCAATACGGTAAGTCCCAAAATATCGATCTCTTCTTCCAAATGTTCTTCATGCGGGGTTTCAATTTACGACCCTTTCCAAACACAACGTCTATGTCCTTCACCCATGAGTAAACTTCTTTCCCGCGCATAGGCTTCGGGGCTGAACCATCTTCCTTGTGGCCGTCAAATTCCCACTTCCTCTTACAATACGCGTCATTCTTCGGAAGAAACCTACAGTGATGCATGTACATTGTTTTCCTGTAATTCTTTAGCCACACGCTCTCAGTCTCATCTTCGCAGTGGGGACAGGCTTTGGCTCCTTTCGTACTACGGCTCGACAAATTTCCAAGGGCAGGGAAATCATTGATGGTGCAGAATATCATAGCACGTAGGATGAAGGTCTCTCGTTTGTATGCGTCTCATACCTGCACCCTTTCGTTCCACATTGTTAGGAGATCCTCTATCAATGGTGCTAGGGACACATCAATATCGTTTCCGTGTTGTTTTGGTCCTGAGATAAGTAGAGACATCATGATGTACTTGCGCTTCAAACACAACCAAGGAGGAAGGTTGTAGATACACAAAAGAACCGGCCAAGTGCTATGCCGACTGCTCATGTTACCAAAAGGATTAATTCCATCGGTACTCAACCCCAACCTTATATTCCTCAATTTCGCTCCGAAGTTAATAAATTCCCTGTCGATGTTTCTCCACTACGAAGAATCAGCTGGGTGTCTCAGCTTTCCATCCTTCTTCCAGTCTTCCGAGTGCCAACGCAATAATTTTGCCTCTTTACGGTTTGTAAACAAACGCTGCAAGTGGGGAATGATGGGCAAATACCACAACACCTTAGCAGGAGGTCCTTGCTTTATCTCAGCGCAGTCACTGTTGTCGATTTGGTCCTTACGCTTATAGCGGGATGTGCCGCACATCGGACAAACATGCATATCCTTGTAGTCGTTACGGTAAAGAATGCAATCATTAGGGTATGTGTGTATCCTTTCTACTTCCATTCCCAAAGGACACAACAGCTTTTTCACTTGGTAGGTGTTTTTTGGCAACTTGTTTCCTTCCGGAAGCATGTCCGCCAAAAGATCTAACAGTGCCGTGAAACTCTTGTCGGTCCAGCTATTACTTGCCTTCAATTTTAACAGTTCAAGCACGGAGGCCAACTTTGTGTACTTTGACTTGCAACCAGGGAACAATGGCTTTTCTGAGTCCTCAATCAAGCGCTTGAATTTGCCAAACTCTCTTTCACTGTAATTTCCTTCCACATCACGCAACATGTCATCTAAATTGTCATCCACTGGCATATCCTCATCGAAGTTGTTGTTGGGATCCGACATGTCCTGTTCCTCAACCTGAGTGGCACTCGTTTCTACAGTTGTCTCTTCTCCATGGTGGACCCAACACGTGTATCCTTTTTTGAAACTACGTCGGATCAAGTGGGCGACAATTTGAGATGAGTTGGTGAACATCTTAAGATTCTGGCAGTCTACGCAAGGACAGTACATATATGGTAAACCCTTCTTCACCATGTCTTGCTCAGCAACTTTTTAGAAATCTAAAACACCTTTCATGTATTCCTCACTCACTCGGTTGTCATTATACATCCAGTCTCGATGGACCATCTGCAATTAATTAAATTCATACACATGCTAATTAGTAATACTATGTATGGTCGACACACAATAAATTATAAATCTAGCTAGCTAGTGTTTGATGTGGAGTTTGCGGTATAACTAGTTAAATACTACTTGAACTGCAAGCAATTAGTTGGGGGCGTGGATAACACACATCATAAAGCAATTAAATAGCTACAGGTCGAAAATGAGTTACAACCAGGATTTGTTACTGTAGCTTCCCCTCCTTCTCCCTCTAATTTGATCAATCAATGGAGATCGATATTGATGATGAAATCAAGTAATGTGTATGCCTTAGGAGCAAGTACCAACCTTGGATCTTCAAATTTGTTGCCCCCAAATGCTCCCCTTTTGAGATATTGCTCTTCCTTGCCCCAGATCTCTTCCAACTGGATAGTATGTTGAGCAAGAGTGTACGACTAGCTCAAAACATCCGCCAAAAGACCTTTTATACCAGGTTCAATACAGACGGTTCTATATATTACCATCAGTAATATCGGTGCATTTTTGTAGAACAAAATATCATAGAAACTATCACTGACGGGTTTCACTTTAAACCGTCGATAATATCGATGCATTTGTGTAGAACTATGACAGAAATATCACAGACGGTTTTGACATCTAAACTGTCGGTGATAATTAGAATATCATAGACGGTTCCGAGCTTAAAATCGTCTGCTTTACTATCACAGTCGGTGTTTACTTCATAACCGTCTGTGATAATTATAAAATCAACAATCTGCTCTACTATCACAGACGGTGATAAGGTCCGAACAGTCTATAATATCCTGGAATTTTGCTTGCAGTCAAACCGTTCGACTAGTTGAATTGTTCCACTTATTTTTTTCCTTGGGCACGACAAGCCCTAACCCGTAACCTCCATTGATGGCCGCCGCAACTCCATCGATGGCCACTAGTTTCTCTGGTGAATTAGTATATGATGATGAATCTGCATGTAAGAGCCACCAATACCAATCGGACAGGTAGCAATAATATTAGAAACGTGACCAAATGATTGAATAAAATGTTTTTCATATTTGGTTTTATCTTATTTTCAATGTTAGTATTTAAAAATGATATATTATGGTGTTATGGTGTATATATATGTCTGTGGATGTTCAAAGAACGTTGAGACTATTACAGTCGGTCCTGACATTAAAACCGTCTGTAATGTTACTATTAGAGACGGTTTTGAGTTAAAAAATGTCTTGATCGTAGAAGTATTTTCTTGTTAACATTTTCACACAGAGAACATCATTTGGTGATTATCAGTTATACATAATCATTTGAAAAGCCAAATATATAAGGAAAAGAAATTTCTTATTTCTTACAATCTTTGCATACATAAGGGATACAAGCGACTAAAGTGTCGACCTGATCCGAAAGTAATTTACAAAGTTCTCCTAGGGACGTATTGGCATCAGTAGGATCTATACTGGCCGCCCCAAGAGAATTAGCAATAGCTCTAAGCCTATCTACATCATCTCTCAGCAAAGGAGTGCAGCTGTTCCTTATTGTATCGGAGAGTTCTCGCTGCTGCCAAGCGTAATCTCTCTCCGACTGGAACCTGCGCGCTTCTTCGCGAGAACCCTCATAGCACTCTGCCAAGTGCAGAATGGCAGAAGACATCTCCTTAGAACGCTTCTCCAGCACCTCTTTTTCTTCTTGGAGAGTTCTGCAAAAGGCAGCTTTCTCCTCCTACACATGCATGGGTTAGTTTCGAAAGACATAACGACCAGCAGATAGGGTGAAGATGATTGCCAAGCTTCGGAGTGGATTTGGACGTGGAAGTGTGAGACTTACCCCAAAAAGTTGATCATCCAAGAAAAGCTGATGATCCAAAGGTGTTGAAGAGGGGATATTGGAATGATTGTTGTGGATCTCCAAAGGTGGAGTCGATGCAACTGGAGGGGTTGCAAGGGGCAATGTGGCAACACAGGCCTCAGCACCCTCTAGAGTCTTCGCTGCAGCTCCACTGGAGGATCTTTCATCATTTCTGAGTCTCTTCTTTGGAGGGAGCATTTCCTCAGGCACCTGTGGATTTCGAAACGCATTTGTTTGGAGATAATCAAGTCATAAAAGAAAGATCTGCATTAGAGTTTCAGAGAGGACTTACTTTCTGAAGATCCTGATCGAGTTCATTCCTTATCTCTTCCTCATCACTCTCAATTTCAATAACCTCATTGGAATCTCGGCTCGCCATCAAGGTGGGAAGTTGAGGAAGGAATAAAGACAGGGATTTAGGAGTAGAATTCTTAAAAGACTTAGTCAAGAATTTGTAAGTCTTAAGGATTGAAGAGCCGCGCTATTTATAGAACCAGAAGGTGACGGTTCATATGCGCGGGTGCGTTGAGTTTTAAAAAGCGCACTACTGTTTTTCAAGGTCAATAAATTCATGATTATTTCTCAGGAGATAAACTGCCACACGGCAGAACAGTGCCCACTTAAGAAGTTGAAGCGTCAGATTACATAATTCGATGCAAATTAAATTTGAAGTAAATAATTAAGTCTCTTCATCTGGGCAGTTATCATGTACGGTTATCCACGATTGCATGTTGAGAATTTGAAGCGTCGGACACTGTTAGGACTATCACAGACTGTTGGGAGATCAAAACCGTCTGCTTTACTATTACAGACAGTTCTGATGTCCGAACCGTCTGTAATATGCCTGGAATTTTTCTTGAAGTCGAACCGTTCGACTTCTACAAATTCCTGTTCCCTCCCTGGAGTTTTGCTTCCAGTCGAACCATTCCACTTCTTTTTCTCCTTGGGCATGACAAGCCCTAACCCGTAACCTCCATTGATGGCCGCCGCACCTCCATCGACGGCCACTAGTTTCTCTGGTGAATCAAGTCCAAAATCGATCGTAGCTTCAACTCCCTCGGCTAGATTTCGGCATTGCAAGTAAGACAAGTAAAATTTCGGCATTGTTAGATTATGCTAATCCTATGATGGCAATTATCCTGTGATTCCTGTATCTTCCATTTTTATATGTCTTCTTTTCAACATGATTCTGTGCAGGTCCTTGGACGATGTTCACGAGGGGCAACGTAGTTCACAGTTCTTCGTCACAGTACGCTGCGTACGCTGGCTTGTTGGTGAAAGAAAGGGTGAAGATCACCGTCGAGAGCTGGAAGTTAGTGAAGGACAAGATCTTAGTTGGCTCGGTCGAGAAGATCCTCAAGCCCGGCGTGTTTCTAAAATTAGGACCTATAGAAAGCATCTTACATTTGTATTAGTGATTTCCTCAGGCTCCAACTCAACTCAACTCAACTCTACTAAACTGAGTTGAGTTGATTTGCATTGATGAGTTGAGTTTGAGCCAGAAGAGATCACCAAGACAAATGTAACTCAACACCAATTCTAGCTCCTCAGGCGTCTCTGAACTGAACTCCTATGGTTAAGTCAAACGTGGTTCATACAATTGCTGTTTCAGATGAATGGATTTGTGATATATCAGGTCTAACTTGTAGTTGGTAGTTACATTTGTTGTTTGATTGCAAAGGTTCTCTTTCAGATGTGACTTTTGTAATATATATCGAATGTGTGAATTGGTGTATATTTGTGTATTTGTATTGCTATTTGGAACATGTACTTGAATGTGTGAATTGGTGTATTTGTATATTTGTATTGGTGTATATATTTGTGTATTTGTATTGCTGTTTCAGACATATACTTCAATGTATGAATTGGCGTATTTGTGTAGAACTACCGCAAAAATATCACAGACAGTTATCATATTAAAACCGTGTGTAATACAACACTATCACAGATGGTTTTTAAATCAGAACTGTCTGACTTTAAATGGTGATATAACAGATGGTTTTTACCTCAAAACCGTTTGTAATATAACTATCATAGACGGTTTTTAAATCAGAACCGTCTGTGATATTTCAAGAACGTGCTGGAAAATTGGAAAATTGACATAAGAAAAAATTTTTAATTAATTTTTTTCATCATTAATGAAAAACAAGCTATTTATAGAATTTCCAAGGCGACGCTTCATGTTCCCAGGCTAGGGCACCGAGCGAACATCAAAACCCGAAATGACACAACACACTATTGAGAATTTGAAGCGTCGATCACTGTTGGGACTATCACAGTCGGTCCTTACATAAAAATCGTCTGTAATGTGACTATCACAGACGGTTTTGAGTTAAAAATCGTCTGTGATATTGAAAGAATGTTGATCATTCGAAGCATCGGTCATTGTTGAGACTATCACAGTCAGTCCTTACATAAAAGCCGTCTGTAATGTGACTATCACAGACGTTTTTTTACCTCAGAACCGTCTGTGATATTCAAAGCACGTTGAGAACTCGAAGCATCGGACACTTTTGGGACTATCCAACCAAATAGGCCCAACTTCTATATTGTTTCTAAACTTTTTTTGTTTGCCATAAAAAATATGTTTCACCACACTCGCGTTTGGCATGCCACAATGCCATCCAGCCAAATAAGCCCAACTTCTATATTATTTCTATATTATTTGCATGGGACCTGCGATTCTATATTGTTTCTATATTATTTGCAGGGCTCCGAAGGACTACCCTCACGCGCCAAAGATTGCCGCTTCTATGTATATGATCGTGATAGTCGTTCCTTGATCGTACACAGTGCACATACCTTTGTATGGTTGAATGTTCGCCAAAAGCTAAAGAAAGATAAAGGAAGAGGGAAGATAGCATCCAGTCCAAGAACGTGCTGAAAAATTGAAAAATTGACATACGCACAAATTTTTCATTAATTTTTTTATCACTTACAAAAAAAAGTAAAAATACAAAATGCTAGGTCAAGGAGTGGTCTTAGCCCTGGCTGCATCTAGAATAAAGTCAGTTTGACTTGCAGCCAGGACGCAGGACTCCTCCAGCGACAAGTTGTCCTTCTTAGGATCAACTACTACGGCGTCGAGAAGGCCTGCGATGGTCACACTAGTACAGAAATGCAGTCTACTAACCCCTATCTTCTATCGGTTATTAGCGAAACAGCACAAAACCGATAGAAAATGTGCCTCGCGGGCAAAAAAGCCCGACGGATGTATTTTCCCTATCGGTTTCTAAGAAACTTACCGATAGAATAAATAGTATGATTTACTCTAGCGGTGATGAACATATTTGCCGTTAGAAGAGATGCATAAGTACTGACGGAAGAATGTTGTGCGCCGATAGGACTGGTCGACTTCAACAACTAGACTTATTCTATCGCTACTGTATGAATATACCGACAGAGTATATTAAAAATTCCTATCGGCAATATGTAGTTCGCCGATAGAATAGTTGACCTTCTACAAATATTTTTATTCTATCGGTAATGGATTCTTTTACCGTTAGAATATATAGAAAATTGCTTAGAACTGTTCGTCTTCAAATAGTTTTATTCTATCGGTAATGCATGTTTATACCGGTAGAATATTGCACAAAATATCTTAGAATTGTTGGCCTTCTACACTAGTAATATTCTATCGGTAGTGTACGTACAGACCGATAGAGTATGTACAAAAATTCCTATCGGTAATATTTGTTGTGCCGATAGAACCATTCGGCTTCTACAGATGTTTTTATTACTAACGGTATTCTGTTTTCTTACCGATAGAAAATATATAATTGTATAAATACACGGGTATGTCTCTTTCATTCTCACAGTTCATCTGGGCTCGTAGTCCTAACCCGTAAGCTCCATGGACGGCCGGCGCACCTCTACAGGGGACCGCTGCACCTCCGCACCTCCATCGACGCCCTCTAGACGTCGGCATCCCAAGGAAGGTACGTAAAATTTCTGCAATATTGTTAGATTATTCTAATCCGATTATGGCAATAATTCTGCTTTTTTTGTATCCTTCATTTTGATGTGTCTTCTTTTCAATATGATTATGATCTGTTCAGGTCCTTGGATGATGCTCGTGAGGGGCAACGTATTTCACGGTTCTTCATCGCAGTACGCTGCCTACGTTGGCTTGTTGGCGAAAGAAAAGGTGAAGATCACCGTCGAGAGCTGGAAGGACGTGAAGGGCGAGATCTTGGTTGGCTCGGTTGAGAAGATGCTTAAGCCCGGCGTGTTTCTCAAATCAGGACCTATAGAAAGCATCTTACATGTTTTTGCATGCACCAGCTTGTGGCCAGATGCTTACCTGCTTGGAGAAGAAGAATTGTTGTTATTTGCACAGCCATTCTACACCATCACTACACAGAACAACATCTTGGAAGGTAGGTACTTTTTGTTAATGGAGTTGAGTTGAGTTGATCGAGTTTGAGTCCGAGGAAATCACCATTACGTACAAATGTATGTCGACGGCAGTTCCAGCTCCTCGGGCGTCTTCGAACTGAACTCCTATGGTTAAGTCCAATGTGGTTCAGACATTTGCTGTTTTGGATGAATGGATTTGTGATGTATCAGGTCTAACTTGTAGTCGGTAGTTGCATTGTGGCAACCTGCAAAGGTTCCCTTTTATGTAAAATGCATGTATGGGCCACTGGGTCCTCGTCGTGATCTGTTGTTAATTTCAGACGTGGCTTTTGTAATATACATCGAATGTGTGAATTGTTGTATTTGTATATTGTTGTATATTTGTGTATCATGTATTGCTAATTGGGACATGAACTTGAATGTGCAGGGAGCATTTGTGTATTTAATTGTATTGGTAGGTAGGTGTGTATTTGTACTGCTGTTTCAGACATGCACTTCAATTTGTGAACTGGCATGTGTATGTTTGTACCTGAATTTGTATTGGTGACTGGCATGTGTATGTTTGTACCTGAATTTGTGAACTGGCATGTGTAATTTCTTTGGCAAGATGAAGTCCCAACTACCTACGAAAAGTATTTTTGTGTCTCCTAGTTAATCCACAAATTAGCATTTCTTGAAATATATTGCTTTATCTTCTAGTTAAGATCCGTTTGATGTAAGATCTGTTTGATGTTACATTGATATGATTCCTTGAATGTGAGAAATGGCATGTGCAGGTTTGTCCCAGTTTGGTAACAGTACCTCCTCTAACGGTAAGTACACATATTTACCGATAGGAAAACATATATATTTGTTCAGTCATGCATATTCTAACGGTAAATACACATATTTACCGATAGGAAGCACATATATTTGTTCAGTCACGCATATTCTAACGGAAATGCACATATTTACCGATAGAAAAATACATATATTTGTTCAGTCATGCATATTCTAACGGTAAATACACATATTTACCGATAGGAAACACATATATTTGTTTAGTCATGCATATTCTAACGGTAAATGTACATATTTACCGATAGAAAAATACATATATTTGTTCAGTCATGCATATTCTAACGGTAAATACACATATTTACCGATAGGAAGCACATATATTTGTTTAGTCATGCATATTCTAACGGTAAATGCACATATTTACCGATAGAAAAATACATATATTTGCTCAGTAATGTATATTCTCTAACGGTATGTGTGTGTTTTTACCGATAGAATATGTGAGCGGCAAATTACCTAAGTTAGTCTGACGGTTATTTCATGTATTTACCGTTAGAAAAATGTCCATTATAAGGAAAACCCCAGTCGACCATTGCTGAGCTGCTCTTTAATTTGTTCTGTTGCACTCTGTGTCCCTCTGTTTGTGACGAAAGTTCCAGCTACACTGCTAGGGTGATCAGCGCAGGCTGGAGGGAAGTTGATTGCGCCCCTCTCTTTAAGGTATGCTTAATCGTCGACACCTATCTCTCTCTCCCTCTAGATCTCCCTTCCTCTCTACTTGCAAGCTAGCTGTATTGTGTAGTTCCAAGTTTGTAGCTCTAAGCTTGGGAGCTTGGTAGCTGGAAATGCGTCATGTTTTAGGAGCTAACTAGCTTGTATTGTGTAGTTAGCTAGGTTAATTAGTGTTAATTTCGTCAGGCTAGGGTTCAACACATGTATCTGTTGTAAGAGGCTGTACATGTACATATACATAACTTAATCGGGCAGGTTTCATGCATGGCTTACTCGTTAAATTTTGTTAATTGTAGATGGACAGGAAATATTGGATGTATGGAATAAAACGTACTACTCTTGAATATTTGGATGGTGTGAATGAGTTTATTAAATTTGCTGAGCAACAAAAGGAGAGGAAGGGAGAGAAAAATATGCTCTGTCCTTGTACAGATTGTATGAACTTGAAGAGGTTTAGCAACTCTGATCAAATTAAGAGTCATTTGATTCGTCGTGGTTTTAACGCGCGATACACCCGTTGGATATGGCATGGCGAAGATCTTGAGGAAACAAGCACCACTACTACCAATCAGCACGACTCGGATGTGGATTGCAATAATATCGATGATCATCCCAATTTTGGTAATGTTAATTCCGATGTGCACGTAGATGATGATGATGACAATCTAGATGAGATGTTACGTGATGTAGAGGAAGATTACAACGAAAATGACTTCTGTGAATTTGAGAAACTGATTGCTGACTCTGAGAAGCCTCTGTTCCCTGGATGTGCAACATTTACAAAACTGTCTTCTGTGCTGAGATTATATAACTTGAAGGCAGGAAACGGTTGGAGTGATAAGAGTTTCACGGCACTATTAGATCTTCTAGCGGACATGCTTCCAGAGGGAAATGAGTTGCCAAGATCTACTTACCAAGCCAAAAAACTGTTGTGTCCGTTGGGAATGGAAATCGAAAGAATACACTCATGCCCAAATGATTGTGTGTTGTACCGTAACGAGTACTCCAGTTTGCATGTTTGTCCAAGATGCGGCGCATCGAGGTATACGCGTAGGGACCGGATTGACAGTGAACGTCACGAGGTAAGGAAAGGGCCCCCGGCAAAAACTGTGTGGTACTTGCCTGTGATACCTAGATTGAAGCGGTTGTTTGCAAATCCGAAAGTCGCGAAGCACTTGCGTTGGCATGCTGAAGCCCGGAAACAAGACGGAAAACTGAGACACCCAGCTGATTCTATTCAATGGAGAAACATCAACAGAACATTTGCTGAGTTCGGCGGCGAACTTAGGAATGTAATGTTCGGGCTGAGTACAGATGGTATGAACCCACATGGTAATATGAGCAGCCGGCACAGCACTTGGCCGGTTCTTTTATGCATCTACAATCTTCCTCCTTGGTTATGCATGAAGCGCAAGTACATCATGATGGCGTTACTAATCTCAGGACCCAGACAACCCGGAAATGATATTGACGTGTTTCTAGCACCTTTAATCGAGGACTTACAGAAATTGTGGAGCGAGGGTGTGCAGGTGTGGGATGCATACAAGAAAGAGAATTTCATCTTGCGGGCCCTGATATTTTGCACCATAAATGATTTTCCTGCCTACGGCAATTTGTCGGGGTATAGTACGAAAGGAGCCAAGGCTTGCCCTATTTGCCTAGATGAAACTGAGAGCATCTGGCTGCGAAACTGCCGGAAAACAGTGTACATGGGTCACCGCAGGTTTCTTCCGGTGCATCACACGTACCGTAAGAAGAGGAAATCATTTAACGGGAAGCCTGAGAAGGGATCAGCTCCAGTGTTTCTGACCGGTAAGGAGATTTACTCACGCGTGAACGACATCAAAGTTGAGTTCGGTAAGCATTCTAAACCTCGAGAAAAAAATGTTTGGAAGAAGAGATCGATTCTCTGGGATCTACCGTACTGGGAGCACTTACAAGTTCGACATTGCATTGACGTCATGCATGTAGAGAAAAATGTCTGTGACAGTTTGATTGGTTTGTTGTTGAACATTCCGGGAAAGACAAAGGATGGTGTGAAAGCTCGTCGTGACATGGTGGAAATGGGGATAAGGACTGAGCTTGCACCTTTAGAGAATGGAAAGCGTACATACCTCCCCCCGGCCTGCTACACGTTGTCCAAGAGCGAAAAAACAGAACTCTGTCGGTGCCTGCACGGTGTTAAAGTTCCATGTGGGTACTCCGCGAACTTGAAAAAACTTGTGTCTATGAAGGACCTAAGACTGGTTGGCATGAAGTCCCACGACTGTCATGTCTTGATGTCACAGATGCTTCCCATTGCTATCAGAGGCATTCTCCCAGTTAAAGTCAGAGAGACAATCACAAACCTATGTTATTTCTTCAACGCAATATCTTCCAAGGTAAGTACGTGCACTCGTACTATAAGTTCACTACCTCCATTTGTGGAGCTTAATGAGAAGATTTTTCTGATATGAATATTTGGCGCAACTGTGTCCTCGTAGGTAATTGATCCCGATGGACTGGACGCTTTGCAACGCGACGTGGTTACAACTCTTTGTCAGCTCGAGATGTATTTCCCTCCATCCTTTTTTGATGTTATGGTCCATCTGATTGTTCACCTTATCAGAGAAATTAAGTTTTGTGGACCTGTGTGCCTGCGCTACATGTATCCATTTGAGAGATTTATGGGTGTATTGAAGGGATACGTAAGGACTCGTCGTCGACCCGAGGGGAGTATCATGGAAGGTTATGCCGCCGAGGAGGTGATTGAATTTTGCACAGATTATATGGCCGGGGTTGACCCAATTGGTGTTCCTAGGTCCCGACACGAGGGTAGGCTTGAGGGAATTGGAACGATTGGATTCAAAGCTATCGTCCCCGCTCGTGATGTGTACGCAAAATCACATTTTTGGGTCTTACAACACATGACGGAGGTCGAGCCATACATACACGAGCACAAGGTAATGTTACGGTCACAGAATCCTTCGAAGTCAGACGTTTGGGTAAGCAGAGAACATAACAGGAAATTTGCTGAGTGGATCCAAGAAAGAGTCACGCGAGCTGCCGAGGGCTCCGTAAGTGAAACTGTGACATGGTTGGCTAGAGGCCCAAGATTCACTGTAGGGACTTGGCAGGGGTACGACATCAATGGGTATTCATTTTACACAAGAGCTCAAGACGCCAAGAGTAGCACGCAATGTAGCGGAGTGACACTGTTTGCTATTTCCGAGGATGCCAGGTCAGTAAGGGCGCTGAACTCATATTACGGTGTTATTGACGAAATATGGGAGCTCGATTACGGATTACTTAAGATTCCCCTGTTTCGATGCCAGTGGGTCGAAATCCCTCGAGGTGTTCAAGTTGACAGTTACGGGTTTACTCTCGTCAATATTGGTAGAGTCGGACACCAAGACGATCCATTCATACTTGCAAAGCAAGCCACACAGGTATTCTACATCGTTGACCCGGCCAATCCAAACTTGCATGTTGTCCTCCACAGCAAGAGACGTATTGTTGGGGTCGAAGATGTTGTCGACGAAGAGGAGTATAACCAATTCGATGAAATACCTCCATTTTTAGAGGACATTCAATCTATCCGTACTGAAGATATCGACGAAACAACGTATCTGCGAGATGACCACGAAGAAGGATTATGGGTTGAGAACCATTGATGATTAATTTCTATTTCAGGGATAAATGCCAAGCAAACAGCCCACAAGTTCTGCAGCAAGGTGAGGAACTTATCATTAATACATCAGGCAGTACATTTCTCTTTAGAATTTAATGATAAGCTAGTTCACAGCATTAATACATCTCAATTTTACTCCACAGCATGAGTTCTAACATGTACAGTACCTTTATCCTGTAAATATTTAATTCTTCCCTTCAAATAGCACTTGCAAAAATCTCATCGCAGCCTCTTCAAAAATCCCTTTTTTCTGACGGTATTTTGTTATTTATACCGATAGAGAAGGACATCTTCTCTCAGGCACTTCAAAACGTTTTCTATCGGTATTGTTCTATTTTACCGTTAGAATAAATTCATTTGTCTCACGGTATTTGTTGTCTGACGGTTTTTTCCTGTTTTTACCGATAGAAGAATACTCTGCCGCTTCGAATTCTCAACCGTGTCGCCATGCGTCGCCTTGGAAACTCTATAAGTACCTCGCCATGCGTCGCGGTATTTTGTTGTTTTTCTAATTCTCGAACGGTTGGACTCCTCATCTTCTCTTTCACAATGGCAACCTCCATAGGATCGTCATCCACGGCCTCCCCGGTAAGAACTCTAAATCTCCTCGGTTTACCCCTGTATTGTTAATCCATGTTCAGTTCATTCTTGACCTGTTGATTTGCACAGGGAATGGTAGCCGTGGAAGACACTGCCAAAGTGAAGGCTGACCTGAGGGCCCTCCAGGAGGAGCACAAGCTCCTTACAGACAAGCACACTCAGCTACGGCTTGACCTTGACGATCTCTTCCAGCGCATTAAGCGCATGAAGACGGATGTTGACAATGCTAGGGCGAGGACGAGGTGTCTTCGCGAGGAGAAGAAAGCCGCGGATATGACCATCGCTGGCTGCGGTTTGACTATGAAGGATACCATAGCGAAGCTGAGGGAGGTCGCAGGCCTTCTCGACGCGGTAGTAGTTGATCCTAGGGACAACTTGTCGCTAGAGGAGTCCTGCATCCTGGCTGCAAGTCTAACTGACTCTATTCTACATGCAGCCAGGGCTAAGACCACCCCTTGACCTAGCATTTTGGGTTTTATTTTTTATGTAAGTGATAAAACAACAATGAATGAACAATTTCTTTTTATGTCAATTTTCCAATTTTCCGGCTATCTTCCGTCTTTCTTTAACATTCTGCAGCTTTCAACCACGGTCTGTTTGATGTTAAATTGTGTACCTTTTCATAACTCTGACGGTATTTTGTTGTTTTTACCGATAGAAAAAGGGCACACAAATCTCAAGCACTTAATCAAAAAAATTTTCTGGGGAAAATTGGGCTCACGGGATTTTTTTGTTTATACCGATAGAAAAGGGCACCTTTTCATTACTCTCACGGTATTTTGTTGTTTTTACCGATAGAAAAATGGCACCCAATCTCAAGCACTTTAAAAAAATTTTCTGTGGAAAATTGGTCTCACGGGATTTTATTGTTTATACCGATGGAAAAATGCAATCACTAATTCGAATATTTTTCCGGGAAATTTACTTTTTCTATCGGTATTATTTTGTTGTTTCGATAGAAAATTACATAAGTCTATCGGTATCATTTTGTTATACCGATAGAAAAGTTCCTCCGCTACTTTATTTCTCGTACACAGCCCTTTAGTTTCCCTCCACTCGAACAGTTCCACCTTAGAGCACTGCGTCTCTTCGAGAGCGAAGAAAACCCCAACCTCCGCCGTGAGCACTCACTTCCTCTCTCCCACACGACGATCGCCGGCTGGACACTGGTTCGTCACTGCCACCGGTTCTTATTTTCGTCCTTCGCCCGCCGCTGCTGCGTTCTACACCGCCTCTGCATCACCAGAACTGATCGCCGCCGTAAATACCCTAATTCGTCGTTCTATTTCCAGCATCTTCTTTATTTGATCCTAGTGTTTTGCACGTACTAATTCTTGGAGTTTTGCAATTACACTAGGGTTCCCTATTGTGTTGGCTTATGTACATTCCGCAGGCAATGTTGATTTTAATTAGGGTTTACATAATATGTTCCAGTGCTGTAATGAACCTGTTTTGAGATTTTAACTTCTCTATACTGCTGTGTGTGTGTTCAATTGTATCCAACTGCCATGTAATGCAGATTATATGTTGGAGGTGTTCTTACACATATTCTATCGGCAGCTCATGTGTTTACCGATAGAAAATTTTCTGCACAAGTAGTAAAACTTAATTTGGATCTGGAAGGACATGAGCCATGCAATGTACTAGTTTGGTTGGGAATTTTTACTCACTTCGTATGAATATATGGCAATGTGGATGGGTCTTCGATGTATATGTTTCAAATGCCTATATACATGACTTTTCCCAACCTAATAGCTGTGAAGTCCTGATGACTCACATACAGGCTAGACTAAAGATTATGCACAGTAGCACTTAGATGCTTGTGTGCATATTTACGTGTGAAATAATAATGCTGGCCCATGAATATTAGTGTAGCAAATCATCGAGAATGTTATGTGATGACAGTGAATGGTGGCTTGTCAACAAAATTCCATATGTAGAGAACATTGTTATGTTCTATCGGTATCTCACGTGTTTGCCGATAGAAAAATTGTCTTGTGTGGAGGTAATTGTTATGGTCTATCGGCAGCTCATGTGTTTACCGATAGAAAATATTTCTGAAGAGTTCAGTAAGTAATTTATGCATGTCTTTCTTTTTGTATTATTTTCCCTTTTGCCGCCCTAGTTAGTCTCCAGTCCTGGGCTGAGTTATGGAAGTCCAAGGCGAATTAATTGCCATATATATGGTTTGTTGAAGGTTTTGTAGGGGAAGACATGTCGTCGTCTTCATCGGATGGTACTAGTGGTTCGACTAGGGCCAACCCCATCGTAACTACTGAAGATGGGGCTGTTACATCCCAGCGCAAGAGGGTGGGGCGAGGCGCGACGACGTTGGGGCGTTTGGCCAAACGCACTGATCTTTCTTGTGAGTTCAACCAATTTGGGAGGCCGATTGGAAAGAATGCTGGGAGGTACGCGGCCTACGTTGGGCTGTTGGCGAAAGAAAGGGTGAAGATCACCGTCCAGAGCTGGAAGGACGTGACGGCGGACGAGAGGGATAGGTTGTGGGCGGAAGTGAAGGTTAAATGAACTGAAATCGCTGAACTCTTTCGTAATCACGTTCTCTTGGCTTATACTAAAGTTTAACTAACTCGTGATTAATTGTATGCATTTTTCGGAAACAGGCTAAGTGGAACATCCCCGACGATACACCTAGGACTGCCTGCTTGAAGGACATGAACTGAACATGGAAAACCTTTAAGAGCTGGCTCGTCAGTAACTTCCTAGCTGCGGGGAAATCTCCTTGCGAGAAGTACCCCTTCATATCGGAGGAGGTATGGGAGGAATTCACCAAGCAGAAGGGGACTGAGGAGTTCAAGGCCCTTAGCGAGAAGAATAGGGCGATCCAGAAGAGGAACGACCAGCCGCATCGGCTCGGATCCCGGGGCTATGCGGGGAAGGAGGAACAGTGGAAGAAGGAAGACGAACAAAATCCTGTCATGGACACCCCTGAGTTGCCGCTCTCCGAGATCAGGGATGAGAGGTGCAAGCGATGGTGGAGGGGGAGGGGGTCCGTGTCGTCCACGGGGTCTGTGCAGTTCGCAACCCCTGGGGATGCCGACGTTGTGAGGCGAATGGTAAGTTGGCTAACCTCGTAAACTGTGTGCGCACAAGTGTATATAAGGCAATTTGTCTCACAAGGTACCTTCAAATGTAACAGATCTCTTTTGAGAAGGACGCAGCGGAGGGATTGTTTACCCCGCAGAGGGAGAACGACATCCTCACCCGAGCTCTAGGAAATAAGGAGCATCCCGGGCGGACACGGGCCGTGGGAGCCATTGTGTCGTGGAAGGCCGGTTTCGTAGATCCGGCTCCACCGAGGAAGAAGGCCCGCACCTGGAAGGAAAAGGAAGCTGACCTCTCCGATAAGATACGGGCTGAGGTACGGGAGGAGATACGGGCGGAGATGCGGGCTGAGATACGGGCTGAGGTACAGTCTGAGGTGCAGACCGAGGTTGCACAAATGAGGGAAGAGTTTGCACGGTTGAGAGAAACATTGCTGGCCAAGAGTTTAGATGCGGATCCCCAGGACGACGGTACCCCGCGGGGTCGGATAAGCAGTTGCGCTTCGAAGGTACTCGCGGATCCAGTGGATCTACTTGAGGTACTGCAAGCCTTCATCTGTGCACTTAAGTTGATGCCACTCCCATTCTGTTAGAGTTGTTTCGCTAACCTATTTTAATTGTTACAAATTTGCAGGGGCCGGAGGGCTGCATCCTACAGAATCACGTAGGCGCCGGGCAGGAAGTGGTTGGACACGGCTTCGTATATCCGTCTGGGCCGGATGTCCGGGTCCACTGTGTACCTCTGCGGTTGGGTTTCGCAAAGGTACAGGTGGACATGGCCATGCCGGGCTACAACGATTCTCCGTTGCCAGTCCCAACAGAGGAACTGCAGACACTTGCCGAGGCAGTGGGCTCCTACGTACAGTGGCCCAAGAAGTGTCTTGTAATACAACCGGTAAATCCTACACATTTTAGATTACATCCTACTCAGTACACTCAACTTGCATAATCTAACATACGTGCTCATTAATTGAAGTGGCCTGCCGCGGGGCTACCAGGGGACTGCGCCCCCAGCTCGGGGCATGAGGGCCGATCTCGTGCGAACCTGGACACATCAAAGACGGCCTCGACCCCACCCAGCGCATCCACGCCTCCACCTCGGAAGAAAGCCGCCATCACCTCGCCCTTGCCTTCGAAGGTACGCGCTCAGTCCCCGGCAAAAGGCAAGGGCGGCAAAGGCAAGGGCAAAGGGCGACAGGGACTGCCGCGGACGTTCACGAACGCGCTCCCACTCCTGTCGGAGGCATCTTTGCGGAAATTGGATCGATCAACCAGAGACCTCCACGACTGGTACCTACATCGAGCTCGGCGCAGCCTGAACTTCTTAGTTCCCTACAGGCCTGGGCAGTTCCACCGTGAGCCCGGGACTATATCCGTGGCACACGAGGATCTGTTCGACCTCTACAACTGGCGGGAGCTCGATATGTCCATCATACGGACTGGAGTCCTGTGAGTTTGCTGATGCTATGTATTGCTGTTTTCTAACTCTGTTTGCTAACTCTGCATTAATGTTGCAGTTCATTTGAATACTGAGTAACTTTCTGTGAAATTAATATTAATCTCGTCCTTCGCATGCAGGTGCATGTACAGGCTAGCATCGGAGGCTGCGTGTGACAAGGTGGGTTTCCTCGACCCAGAGAAAATAAGCCTCACGATGCTAGAGCAGGACGCCGCGCACGCTGAGCAGTACATATCCAGCGCGCTGATGGCGCAGCAGGACAGGGACTTCATTCTGGTGCCGTACCACCAAAGGTTAGTGCATTTCGTACTAATTTAACTCAATCTTGTATGTTACACCTGAGATGTACTTTGAGCTAGCGGTCCTCTTTTACGTACAATGCAGGGGCCACTGGATCCTCATCGTGATCTGTCCGCCGAGGAACGAGGTGTACTACCTCGATTCGATGCGTGACAGATTATCGATGGAATATGTGCTCAAGGGGAATATGGGGGCGTAAGTAACTTATATGTTTGATTTAAATTTTGACCTCACTAGCTAATGATAATACATTAACCGGCAATACTAACTGAAATGCAGGGCTTTTGATAAATATGTGTCCGCTGGAGGGAGGCATGCCGCACCGCAGGGCTCCCTACTAGCTTGGAAAGAATATGAGGTACTCACGAGACTTTTTGTTTATGCTTAATTAGTTTATGGAAACAATATATAGCTAACATGTATTCGCATATGCAATTATCTCAGTGCCATCAGCAGCCGCAATCGTGGGAATGCGGGTTTTATGTGCTGCGCTACATGTACGACCTAGTGCAGACAAACTTTTCCCGATTCCCCCAGGTAAGCATCGATAGCTAACTCAAATTTCAAAAATGGGTGTCACGTTCTAAATTAGGATCGAAGTTAGTTACTCAGTATGCACACATGCTTGCAGATCGCCATGTCGAAAGACCAATATGAAAATGCAAAGATTATATATCTTCGACAAATCTGGGCACAATATGTCATGGAGGAAGTAGCACCCAACCATCCAGCATGACAATTTTCTCCTTTTGGTGTACTCTGCATAGACTGTTCATATACATGTGAATAAATATATATATGTGAATAAATGTCCACATTGGATTGCAATCTGTATTTGTCCATACATATGTGAATAAATGTGAATAACTGCCTAATGTGTGAATTTGTTCTGTGAATTTACCTTGCATCTGTACTGTATTGTGTATCCAATCTATACTGTATTGCATCTGTACTGTATATGTGAATGTACTGTATTGTGATGCAAATAAAGTACTGTATATGTGATTGCTCTATCGGTAAATTCATCAACAACCGAGAGACTACTGTCCTTTTTTCTATCGGTACAATCAAAATTAACCGTTAGAAGAGTTTGACCTTTCCTGCCGGTGAACTCATACATATCCGATAGAGTACTAAGCTTTTTTCTGTCGGTAATCTTGTAGTTAACCGTTAGAATAGTGGTACTTTTCAATCGCTATTGACGAGTTTTCTATCGGTAAACTTGTAATATGCCGATAGAATAGTGTGAGTTTTCCTGTCGGTAAACTTATAATTAGCCGTTAGAATAGTGGTACTTTTCAATCCGCTAGCGACGAGTTTTCTATCGGTATACTCCTAATATGCCGATAGAGTACTAAGCTTTTTTCTGTCGGTAATCTTGTAGTTAACCGTTAGAATAGTGGTACTTTTCAATCCGCTAGCGACGAGTTTTCTATCGGTACACTCCTAATATGCCGATAGAGTACTAAGCTTTTTTCTGTCGGTAATCTTGCAGTTAACCGTTAGAATAGTGGTACTTTTCGAACTGCTGGACGTAAGAATACGACGGGTTTTCTATCGGTAGATTCATAATATGCCGATAGAATAGTGAACTTCTTCTGTCGGTTATTTACCGATAGAAAATGTCCAGTCTTGTTCTATCGTGTCTATCTCTATCGGTACAAAAATCGACAGTAGAAGGGTTTTTTTTACCGATAGAAGACTGCATTTCTGTACTAGTGTCATATCCGTGGCTTGCCTCTCCTCGTGAAGATGCCTTGTCCTCGCCCTAGCATTGTCACCATCCGTCTTCATGCGCTGAATGCGCTGGAAGAGATCGTCCAGGTCAAGTCGTAGCTGAGTGTGCTTCTCCGTAAGGAGCTTGTGCTCCTCCTGGAGGGCTCTCAGCTTGGTTTTCACCTTGCCCGAGTCTTCCACAGCTCCCCTTCCCTGTGCAAATCAACAGATCAAGAATCAACTGAACAGGGATTAACAATACAGGGGTAAGTCCAAAAGATTGAGAGTTCTTACCGGGGAGGGTGAGGCTGACGATGCCATTGAGGATGCCATTGGTGCAGAGAAGCTAAGGAGTCAAACAGTTTGAGAATTATAAAAACTTGTAAAATAAATGGTAATTATTCCACTGTCAAGCTATTTATAGAATTTCCAAGGCGACGCTTCGTGTTCGCCTAGGCGCCGCGCGAAGATCAGAGACCGAAATGAACACAGTTGAGAATTCGAAGCGCCGGCACTGTTTAGAACAGTCGGTTCTGATATTAGTACCGTCTCTAATACTACACTATCACAGTCGGTTCTGAGTTCAGAACCGATTGTATATATCACAGTTGGTTTTGATAATGGAACCGTCTGTGATATTCTAGTTATCACAGACGGCTCTCAGTTGAGAACCGATTGTATCTATCACAGTCAGGTTTTAGTTTAAAACCGTCTATGATAAGTAGACTATTACAGATGGTTTTGTGTTCAGAACCGTCTGATTGACTATCACAGTTGGTTTTGACATCAAAACCGACTGTGATAACTTAACATATTCTCTCGACAGGCCTTCACAGACGGAGTTCCATTGAAAAGTTCATAACCGTCTGTGATGTGCCGTCATGGATGTCTGTTTCTGTGGTAGTGTTATGAACTGATTATAGGGAGAAAACCAAAATTTCATATTTTCTAGTCTTTGGTTGCAAATGTTATATTCTTAAAAAGCGCATGCATCTTGGAAATTTCAAAGACGTGTTGACGAGGGTTTTCTAGTTGGCTATTCATCCACTAGTAAAGCTTATCGGGTTTTTAACACTACAACAAAATGCATTGAAGAATCATGCAATGTAGAATTTGATGAATCTAACAGCTCTCAAGAAGAGCATGAGGATTTTGATGATGTAGGCAACAGTGGCTTGAGGGAAGCTATGAAGGAGATGACCATTGGTGATATCAAACCCATAAATGAAGAACAGAAGTCACCTGGTCGAAAGGATAAATCACCCACGACCACTCAGGTTGATGTCGAACATGGACCTGTGGCCACAAATACTGATGCTGTTCAAACTGTGATCACCTAGGACAATGCTGGTCAAGAGGACCTTGAACCAGCGATTGAAGAGAATGATGATCAATCATCACTAAACCCGAGACTTCATCAAACGTTCGGCAAAGATCATCCCCTGAATCAAATCATGGGTGATGTTAGTAAGGGTGTTCAAACTCATTCTCGTATTGCTTCTTTCTGTGTACATTTCTCCTTTGTTTCTTCCTTGGAACCTAAACTTGTAGATGAAGCACTTAGTGATCCAGATTGGGTAAATGCCATGCATGAAGAACTAAATAATTTCACTAGAAACAAAGTTTGGACATTAGTAGAAAGACCTAAGGAGTGGAACAAAATGAGTTTTTAGAAATAAACAAGATGAGAATGGAGTAGTAGTACGAAACAAAGCTTGTCTTGTTGCACAAGGATATTCTCAAGTTGAAGGATTGGATTTTAGTGAAACTTTTGCACCCGTAAAAAGATTAGAAGCTATTCGCACTCTTCTTGCATTTGCATCAAATTTTAACATCAAGTTATTTCAAATGGAAGTGAAAAATGCATTTTTAAATGGAGAAATATCCGAATTAGTGTTTGTGGAACAACCTCCCGGTTTTGAAGATTCAAATTTTCCAAATCATGTATACAAGCTCTCTAAGACTCTTTATGGACTTAAACAAGCTCCTCAAGCTTGGTATGAATGTCTTAGAGACTTTCTTATTTCAAAAGGTTTTAAAATTAGGAAGGTAGAAACAACACTATTTACAAAAGTGATTGAAAAAGATCTTTTTGTGTGTCAAATATATGTTAATGATATCATATTTGGATCTACTAATGAATCTTTTTGTCATGATTTTGGAGAAATGATGTCTAGGGAATTTGAGATATCAATGATTGGAGAGCTAAGCTTTTTCCTTGGACTTCAAATCAAGCAACTCGAGAACGGAACATTCGTGAGTCAAACCAAGTATGTGAAGAACTTACTCAAGCGCTTTGGGTTGGAAGATGCTAAAGCCATCAAAACTCCCATGGCCACTAATGGGCATCTCGATATGGACAACAACGAAAAAGTGGCTGATTCTAAACTTTATCGATCTATGATTGGTAGCTTACTCTATCTTACCGCATCGAGGCCCGACATCATGTTTAGTGTTTGCTTATGCGCAAGATTTCAATCGTCTCCTAAGGAATGTCATTTGATTGCTCTTAAAAGAATCCTTAGGTACTTGAAATACTAACCAAATATAGAACTTTGGTATCCTAAAGATGCAAATTTTGAATTAATTGTTACTCGGATTTAGATTATGCGGGTTGCAAAATTGATAGAAAAAGCACATTTGGTAGTTGTCAACTTTTGGGGAGATCACTAGTCTCTTGGTAATCTAAGAAACAAAATTTCGTAACTCTCTCCACCACCAAAGAAGAATATGTTTCAGCGGGTAGTTGTTGTGCTCAAATTTTATGGATGAAGCAAACCCTTTTGGATTATGAAATTTTCTTTGAAAAAGTGCCACTCTTGTGTGATAATAAAAGTGTCATAAAGATTGCAAACAATCCGGTTCAACATTATAGAACAAAGCATATTGATATTTGGCACCATTTTATAAGAGATCATATGGCAAAAGGGGACATAGATGTGAATTATGTAAGAACTGACTTGCAGCTAGCAAACATCTTCACCAAACCTTTAGATGAGACTAGATTTTGCTTTCTTAGAAGTGAATTGAATATTATTGATATATCAAATGCAAGTTAAATGTCTGCTTTCCTGTCCTCCCGCCTTTTTGTGCTTGATGTCAAAGGGGGAGAGATTAGGGAGAGATTCTTGTATTACATTATTGATAGTTTATGTGCTCATTGTTTATTCATTGTGGACTCTCAAATGACTCATATGTGTATTTATATATGCATGCATTTAGGGGGAGTTCTTGCATATCTAATGCCTATGCATACACTAAGGGGGAGTCATTATTAAATTTTATTCATTTAAACACTTGTTGTCATCAATCATCAAAAAGGGGGAGATTGTTGCTTTTAGGCCCTTACTCTTGATTTTGATGATAAATGATAACAAGTTTTTAGGACTAATCTATTTGCTTTGAGTATAATCAATAAGATTAGGTGTAAAGAAGAAAAGGTTGCCCGAGGTTGCATGCGCAATGTCGCAGTGTCGCCCGGATCTGCAAGTCGTGAGCCAAGGTCGCAAGCGCAAGGTCGCCAAGAAGGAAGCAGCAAAGACCTAAGGTAAGTGCTTGTTTATTGTACTGGTCTCAGTGTTTGGAGTTTGACTGGGTTTTATAGAAATTCTTTTTAGTTTTTTAACCGTACTATTAAGAGGGGTTGGAAAATCTCTTTTAGTTCTGACAAAAATTGAGAAACTCTTAGGTCATATGTTGCATTCGCATTCATTCATATTCTTGGTTAAAATGTAAGAAATATATAGATTTCAAAGAGGGACTGAAACTAGTCTTTTGAGTACTGTTCATTTGACCAGGTACTGTCCATACGACCAGAGGCTCGAGTACTGTTCATTTGACGAGACACTGTTCATACGACCAGTAACACTGTTCATTCGGCTAGACATTCCAACGGCTATTTACTAGCCGTTATAGGTCATAGCTGGCTGTTAGTTGTACTGATTTCTTTCCTTTTTGACCACAATGACTAGCTGAGAGGTTGGGCTATAAATATAGATGTTTTGAGCAGTATTATCATCCATCTCAAGCCATATTCTCATATACACCTTCAAGCATCATCTCTCTACTCTTTTGAGCAGTTTTTGAGCTGATTTTTGAGCAGTTTTTGTTCACATTTTTGAATAGTTTTATAAACAGTTTTTGAGCAGTTTTTGTTCACATTTTTGAGTAGTTTTTAAATAATTTTTGGGCAGATTTATCTACTGTTTTGATCAGTTTTATAAACACCTTTCAAGCAAATTTTTGATCAATTTGACAAACACTTTTGAGCAGATCTTTGAGTAGTGTTTGAGCAGATTTTTGAGAAGCTGTTGTTCACATTTTTTATCAGTTTTATAAACACTTTTGGCAGATTTTGATCAGTGTTTATAAATATTTTTTTGAGCAGTTTTTCTAAAGAACCAAGATATATAATTTTTGATATACACTTGAGCCCAAGTGCTAAAATCTTGATCTTTTGATCAAGTATCATTCATTGTGATTGACAGAGATCTTCTGAGTGTATTCATTTGCATCATTTACATCCTTAGAAGTTTCTCGGTATTTGTTGGGGTTAAGAGAAGATCTTGCAACTTGTTACTCTTGGTGAACGCCCTCACCTAAATGGTTTGGAGGCATGGTCGTTGACCTCTCCATTAACGGAAGTTGTCGGAGAGGCTCGGCATATTTTGTGAAAGACATCGGTGCTCACCTATCCAGAGTGGAGAAGGAGCAACCTTAGTGAAAAATATCCTTCGTGGATATTGAAGCAAGACTCATTCATTTGAGTGCTTCAACGAGGAGTAGGGGAGACCGGGCGAGTCTCCGAGACCTCGGGATAAATCACCGTGTTTGATTTTCTTACTCTTTCTTCGTGCAAAATACTATTAAATTGTTTCAGTTTATTTGTTGTTTGTCTTTTTCTTGCAAAAATTGTTTTTAGTCGAAAAGTTTTAAAGCCTCCTAGTCACCCCCCTCTAGTCGGCATCCTTGATCCTACAATTCCCTCCTCCTTCAACATACACACACAAGCTGTATACCCATACACGCATACACTACACTCCACCTCCCTCAAGCATGCACACACACACCCAATTCTCCCTTGTAACCTCCTTCCCTAAGGCAAATCAAGTTCCAAGGTAGCAATCATCTACTTCTCCCTCCTAGAGCAAGTTCCAAGGATGGCTACAGCAACACTTGTCCCTTCCTACCTCTTGCTCTCTCCACCTCAATTCCATCAGCCAACAATATATCAACAGTGTAGTCCTCATCCTCCTCCTCCTCTAGCACCTAACCTCCAACCAGCAACCTGTTCTTCCTCCTCTTGCCTTCTTACTCTTCACAGCCACTTCCTCCTCTTCTGCATCTCCTCCACGGCTGGCTTTCTTCTCCATCATCCTCAGAAGTAAGAACAACAATTAGGATCAAGCCCAGGCTCTCCATAACATCCCAGGTGAGCTCCACAATATGGTTGCAACACAGTAGGAAGTTCTCAATCGTAGTGCAAATACTTTTGACTTCTACACTCCTCCTTCCTCGGGTTGCCGTGGACCGGCTCGTGGCGCCAGCAAACCGTTAGCCACCACCGGCCCTGTCAACTGTCCAAAACTCCTCCTCCACACTCACACGCACTCCATTAGCAACCGTCACTAGTACAGAAAAGCTTTCTTCTATCGGTAAAAAAAACCCTTCTACTATTGGTTTTCGTACCGATAGAGATAGACACGATAGAACAAGACAGAACATTTTCTATCGGTAAATAACCGACAGAAGAAATTAACAATTCTATCGGCATCTTAGGAGTGTACCGATAGCAAACCCGTCGTAGTTTGACGATTAACGGTGGGAAAAGTACCACTATTCTAACGGTTAATTACATGATTACCGACAGGAAAATATTACTATTCTATCGGCACCTTATGATTGTACCGATAGAAAACCCGTCGTCGTCTGACGTTTAGCATTGGGAAAAATACCCATATTCTAACGGTTAGTTATAAGTTTACCGACAGAAAAAAGTGTAGCACTCTCTCGGTTGGAAATGACATTATCGATAGAAAAAATCACAGTAGTCTCTCGGTTGTGGATGAGTTCACCGGCAGGAAAAGTCACTCTATTCTGACGGTTAATTTCAAGTTTACCGATAGAAAAGTGGGTAGTAGTCTCTCGGTTGTGGATGAGTTTACCAATAGACAAAACCACAGTAGTCTCTCGATTGTGGATGAGTTCACCGGCAGGAAAAGTAACTCTATTCTGACGGTTAATTTCAAGTTTACCGATAGAAAAATGGGTAGTAGTCTCTCGGTTGTGGATGAGTTTACCGATAGAAAAAACCACAGTAGTCTCTCGGTTGTGGATGAGTTCACCGGCAGGAAAAGTAACTCTATTCTGACGGTTAATTTCAAGTTTACCGATAGAAAAATGGGTAGTAGTCTCTCGGTTGTGGATGAGTTTACCGATAGAAAATTTGTAGTGGTCTGTCGGCTGTGAATGAATTTGCCGATAGAACATTCACATATACAGTACATTATTTGCATTCACAATACAGTACATTCACATATACAGTACAGATGCAATACATTATAGATTGGATACACAATACAGTACAGATTGACACATTAGACAGTTATTCACATATATATCGACAAATACAAATTGCAAGCAAATGTGGACATTTATTGACATATATATTTATTCACATGTATATAAACAGTCTATGCACAGAGTACACGAAAAAGAGAAAATTATCATGGCGGATGGTTGGGCGCAACTTCCTCCATGACATATTGAGCCCAGATTTGTCGAAGATCTCTAATCTTTGCATTTTCGTATGAGTCTTTCGACATGGCGATCTGCAAGCATGTGTGAATACTTAGTAACTAACTTCCTAATTTAGAACGTGATACCCAATTTTCAAATTTGAGTTAGCTATCGATGCTTACTTGGGGGAATTGGGCAAAGTTTGTCTGCACTAGGTCGTACATGTAGCGCAACACATAAAACCAGCATTCCCACGATTGCGGCTGCTGATGGCACTGAGATAATTGCATATGCGAAGACATGTTAGCTATTGTTTCCATAAACTAATTAAGCATAAACAAAAAGTCTTGTGAGTACCTCATATTCTTTCCAAGCTAGTAGGGAGCCCTGCGGTGCGGCATGCCTCCCTCCAGCGGACGCATATTTATCAAAAGCCCTGTATTTCAGTTAGTATTGCCCGTTAATGTATTATCATGAGCTAGTGAGGTGAAAATTTAAATCAAACATATAAGTTACTTACGCCTCCATATTCCCCTTGACCACATATTCCATCGATAACTTGTCACGTATCGAATCGAGGTAGTATACCTCGTTCCTTGGCGGACAGATCACGATGAGGATCCAGTGGCCCCTGCATTGTACGTAAAAGAGGACCGCGTGCTCAAAGTATATCTCAGGTGTAACATACAAGATCGAGTTAAATTAGTACGAAATGCACTAACCTTTGGTGGTACGGCACCAGAATGAAGTCCCTGTCCTGCTGCGCCATCAGCGCGCTGGATATGTACTGCTCAGCGTGCGCGGCGTCCTGCTCTAGCATCGTGAGGCTTATTTTCTCTGGGTCGAGGAAACCCACCTTGTCACACGCAGCCTCCGATGCTAGCCTGTACATGCACCTGCATGCAAAGGACGACATTAGTATTGCACAGAAAGTTACTACATTTCAAATGAACTACAACAATGCAGAGTTAGCAAACAGAGTTAGAAAACAGCAATACATAGCATCAGCAAACTCACAGGACTCCAGTCCGTATGATGGACATATCGAGCTCCCGCCCGTTGTAGAGGTTGAACAGATCCTCGTGTGCCACGGATATACTCCCGGGCTCACGGTGGAACTGCCCAGGCCTGTAGGGAACTAAGAAGTTCAGATTGCGCGGAGCTCGGTGTAGGTACCATGCGTGGAGGTCTCTGGTTGATCGATCCAATTTGCGCAAAGCTGCCTCCGACATGAGTGGGGACCCATTCATGAACCTCTCCGGCTGTCCCTGTCGCCCTTTTCCCTTGCCTTTGCCCTTGCCTTTTGCCGGGGACTGAGCGCGTACCTTCGAAGGCAAGGGCGAGGTGATGGCAGCTTTCTTCCGAGGTGAAGGCGTGGATGCACTGGGTGGGGTGGAGGCCGTCTTTGATGTGTCCAGGGTCGCACGAGATCGGGCCTCATGCCCCGAGCTGGGGGCGCAGTCCCCTGGTAGCCCAGCGGCAGGCCACTTCAATTAATGAGCACGTATGTTAGATTATGCAAGTTGAGTGTACTGAGTAGGATGTAATCTAAAATGTGTAGGATTTACCGGTTGTATTACAAGACACTTCTTGGGCCACTGTACGTAGGAGCCCACTTCCTCAGCAAGTGTCTGCAGTTCCTCTGTTGGGACTGGCAATGGAGAATCGTTGTAGCCCAGCATGGCCATGTCCACCTGTACCTTTGCGAAACCCAACCGCAGAGGTACACAGTGGACCCGGACATCCGGCCCAGACGGATATACGAAGCCGTGTCCAACCACTTCCTGCCCGGCGCCTACGTGATTCTGTAGGATGCAGCCCTCCGGCCCCTGCAAATTTGTAACAATTAAAATAGGTTAGCGAAACAACTCTAACAGAATGGGAGTGGCATCAACTTAAGTGCACAGATGAAGGCTTGCAGTACCTCAAGTAGATCCACTGGATCCGCGAGTACCTTCGAAGCGCAACTGCTTATCCGACCCCGCGGGGTACCGTCGTCCTGGGGATCCGCATCTGCACTCTTGGCCAGCAATGCTTCTCTCAACCGTGCAAACTCTTCCCTCATTTGTGCGACCTCGGTCTGCACCTCAGACTGTACCTCAGCTCGTATCTCAGCCCGCATCTCCGCCCGTATCTCCTCCCGTACCTCAGCCCGTATCTTATCGGAGAGGTCAGCTTCCTTTTCCTTCCAGGTGCGGGCCTTCTTCCTCGGTGGAGCCGGATCTACGAAAACGGCCTTCCACGACACAATGGCTCTCACGGCCCGTGTCCTCCCGGGATGCTCCTTATTTCCTAGAGCCCGAGTGAGGATGTCGTTCTCCCTCTGCGGGGTAAACAATCCCTCCGCTGCCTCCTTCTCAAAAGAGATCTGTTACATTTGAAGGTACCTTGTGAGACAAATTGCCTTATATACACTTGTGCGCACACAGTTTACGAGGTTAGCCAACTTACCATTCGCCTCACAACGTTGGCGTCCCCAGGGGTTGCGAACTGCACATACCCCGTGGACGACACGGACCCCCTCCCCCTCCACCATCGCTTGCACCTCTCATCCCGGATCTCGGAGAGCGGCAACTCAGGGGTGTCGATGACAGGATTTTGCTCGTCTTCCTTCTTCCACTGCTCCTCCTTCCCTGCATAGCCTCGGGATCTGAGCCGATGCGGGTGGTCGTTCCTCTTCTGGATCGCCCTATTCTTCTCGCTAAGGGCCTTGAACTCCTCAGTCCCCTTCTGCTTGGTGAATTCCTCCCATACCTCCTCCGATATGAAGGGGTACTTCTCGCAAGGAGATTTCCCCGCAGCGAGGAAGTTACTGACGAGCCAGCTCTTAAAGGTTTTCCATGTTCCGTTCATGTCCTTCAAGCAGGTAGTCCTAGGTGTATCGTCGGGGATGTTCCACTTAGCCTGTTTCCAAAAAATGCATACAATTAATCACGAGTTAGTTAAACTTTAGTATAAGCCAAGAGAACGTGATTACGAAAGAGTTCAGCGATTTCAGTTCATTTAACCTTCACTTCCGCCCACAACCTATCCCTCTCGTCCGCCGTCACGTCCTTCCAGCTCTGGACGGTGATCTTCACCCTTTCTTTCGCCAACAGCCCAACGTAGGCCGCGTACCTCCCAGCATTCTTTCCAATCGGCCTCCCAAATTGGTTGAACTCACAAGAAAGATCCGTGCGTTTGGCCAAACGCCCCAACGTCGTCGCGCCTCACCCCACCCTCTTGCGCTGGGATGTAACAGCTGCATCTTCAGTAGTTACGATGGGGTTGGCCCTAGTCGAACCACTAGTACCATCCGATGAAGACGACGACATGTCTTCCCCTACAAAACCTTCAACAAACCATATATATGGCAATTAATTCGCCTTGGAGTTCCATAACTCAGCCCAGGACTGGAGACTAACTAGGGCGGCAAAAGGGAAAATAATACAAAAAGAAAGACATGCATAAATTACTTCCTGAACTGTTCAGAAATATTTTCTATCGGTAAACACATGAGCTGCCGATAGACCATAACAATTACCTCCACAGAAGACAATTTTTCTATCGGCAAACCCGTGAGATACCGATAGAACATAACAATGTTCTCTACATATGGAATTTTGTTGACAAGCCACCATTCACTGTCATCACATAACATTCTCGATGATTTTCTATACTAATATTCATGGGCCAGCATTATTATTTCACACGTAAATATGCACACAAGCATCTAAGTGCCACTGTGCATAATCTTTAGCCTAGCCTGTATGTGAGTCATCAGGACTTCACATCTATTAGGTTGGGAAAAGTCATGTATAGGCATTTGAAACATATACATCGAAGACCCATCCACATTGCCATATATTCATACCAAGTGAGTAAAAATTCCCAACCAAACTAGTACATTGCATGGCTCATGTCCTTCTAGATCCAAATTAAGTTTTACTACTTGTGCAGAAATATGTTCTATCGGTAAACACATGGGCTGCCGATAGAATATGTGTAAGAACACCTCCAACATATAATGTGCATTACATGGCAGTTGGATACAATTGATCACACATATAGCAATATTGATAAGTTAAAATCTCAAAACAGGTTCATTACAGCACTAGAACATATTATGTAAACCCTAATTTAAATTAACATTGCGTGCGGAATGTACATAATCCAACACAACAGGGAACCCTAGTGTAATTGCAAAACTCGAAGAATTAGTACGTACAAAACACTAGGATCAAATAAGGAAGATGCTGGAAATAGAACGACGAATTAGGGTATTTACGGCGGCGATCAGTTCTGGTGATGGAGAGGCGGTGTAGAACGCAGCGGCGGCCAGCGAAGGACGAAAATAAGAACCGGTGGCAGTGGCGAACCAGTGTCCAGCCGGCCATCGTCGTGTGGGAGAGAGGAAGTGAGTGGTCGCGGCGGAGGTTGTGGTTTTCTTCGCTCTCGAAGAGACGCAGTGCTCTAAGGTGGAACTGTTCGAGTGGAGGGAAACTAAAGGGCCGTGTACGAGTAATAAAGTAGTGGAGGCACTTTTCTATCGGTATAACAAAATGATACCGATAGACTTATGTACTTTCCTATCGGTACAACAAAATAATACCGATAGAACAAGTAAATTTCCCAGAAAAATATTTGAAGTAGTGGATGCCTTTTTCTATCGGTATAAACAATAAAATCCCGTGAGACCAATTTTCCCCAGAAAATTTTTTTAAAGTGCTTGAGATTATAGTTTCTATCGGTAAAAACAACAAAATACCGTCAGAGTAATGAAAAGGTGCATTTTCCTATCGGTATAAACAATAAAATCCCGTGAGACCAATTTTCCCCAGAAAAATTTTCTAAAGTGCTTGAGATTATAGTTTCTATCGGTAAAAACAACAAAATACCGTCAGAGTAATGAAAAGGTGCCTTTTTCTATCGGTATAAACAATAAAATCCCGTGAGACCAATTTTCCCCAGAAAAATTTTCTAAAGTGCTTGAGATTATAGTTTCTATCGGAAAAAACAACAAAATACCGTCAGAGTAATGAAAAGGTGCCTTTTTCTATTGGTATAAACAATAAAATCCCATGAGACCAATTTTCCCCAGAAATTTTTTTTGATTAAGTGCTTGAGATTATAGTATTGTGTGCCTTTTTCTATCGGTAAAAACAACAAAATACCGTCAGAGTAATGAAAAGGTACACACAATTTAACATCAAACAGACCGTGGTTGAAAGCTGCAGAATGATAAAGAAAGAGGGAAGATAGCCGGAAAATTGGAAAATTGACATAAAAAGAAATTGTTCATTCATTGTTGTTTTATCACTTACAAAAAAAAATAAAACCCATAATGCTAGGTCAAGGGGTGGTCTTAGCCCTGGCTGCAGGTAGCATAGAGTCAGTTAGACTTGCAGCCAGGACACAGGACTCCTCTAGCGACAAGTTGTCCCTAGGATCAACTACTACCGCGTCGAGAAGGCCTGCGACCTCCCTCAGCTTCGCTATGGTATCCTTCATAGTCAAACCGCAGCCAGCGATGGTCATATCCGCGGCTTTCTTCTCCTCGCGAAGACACCTCGTCCTCGCCCTAGCATTGTCACCATCCGTCTTCATGCGCTTAATGCGCTGGAAGAGATCGTCAAGGTCAAGCCGTAGCTGAGTGTGCTTGTCTGTAATGAGCTTGTGCTCCTCCTGGAGGGCCCTCAGGTCGGCCTTCACTTTGGCAGTGTCTTCCACGGCTACCATTCCCTGTGCAAATCAACAGGTCAAGAATGAACTGAACATGGATTAACAATACATGGGTAAACCGAGGAGATTTAGAGTTCTTACCGGGGAGGGCGTGGCTGACGATCCCATGGAGGTTGCCATTGTGAAAGAGAAGATGAGGAGTCGAACCATTCGAGAATTAGAAAAACAACAAAATACCGCGACGCATGGCGAGGTACTTATAGAGTTTACCAGGCGACGCATGGCGACACGGTTGAGAATTCAAAGCGGCAGAGTATTCTTCTATCGGTAAAAAAAGGAAAAAACCGTCAGACAAAAATACCGTGAGACTAACGAATTTATTCTAACGGTAAAATAGAACAATACCGATAGAAAACGTTTTGCAGTGCCTGAGAGAAGTGTGAAAGTAGCGGATGTCCTTTTCTATCGGTATAAATAACAAAATACCGTTAGAAAAATGGGATTTTTGCAGAACTTAATTTGAAGAAGCAAGAGGCTGCGATGAGATTTTTGCAAGTGCTATTTGAAGGGAAGAATTAAGTATTTACAGGATAAAGGTACTGTACATGTTAGAACTCATGCTGTGGAGTAAAATTGAGATGTATTAATGCTGTGAACTAGCTTATCATTAAATTCTAAAGAAAAAAGTACTGCCTGATGTAATAATGATAAGTTCCTCACCTTGCTGCAGAACTTGTGGGCTGTTTGCTTGGCATTTATCCCTGAAATAGAAATTAATCATCAATGGTTCTCAACCCATAATCCTTCTTCGTGGTCATCTCGCAGATACGTTGTTTTGTCGATATCTTCAGTACGGATAGATTGAATGTCCTCTAAAAATGGAGGTATTTCATCGAATTGGTTATACTCCTCTTCGTCGACAACATCTTCGACCCCAACAATACGTCTCTTGCTGTGGAGGACAACATGCAAGTTTCGATTGGCCGGGTCAACGATGTAGAATACCTGTGTGGCTTGCTTTGCAAGTATGAATGGATCGTCTTGGTGTCCGACTCTACCAAGATCGACGAGAGTAAACCCGTAACTGTCAACTTGAACACCTCGAGGGATTTCGACCCATTGGCATCGAAACAGGGGAATCTTAAGTAATCCGTAATCGAGCTCCCATATTTCGTCAATAACACCGTAATATGAGTTCAGCGCCCTTACTGACCTGGCATCCTCGGAAATAGCAAACAGTGTCACTCCGCTACATTGCGTGCTACTCTTGGCGTCTTGAGCTCTTGTGTAAAATGAATACCCATTGATGTCGTACCCCTGCCAAGTCCCTACAGTGAATCTTGGGCCTCTAGCCAACCATGTCACAGTTTCACTTACGGAGCCCTCGGCAGCTCGCGTGACTCTTTCTTGGATCCACTCAGCAAATTTCCTGTTATGTTCTCTACTGACCCAAACGTCTGACTTCGAAGGATTCTGTGACCGTAACATTACCTTGTGCTCGTGTATGTATGGCTCGACCTCCGTCATGTGTTGTAAGACCCAAAAATGTGATTTTGCGTACACATCACGAGCGGGGACGATAGCTTTGAATCCAATCGTTCCAATTCCCTCAAGCCTACCCTCGTGTCGGGACCTAGGAACACCAATTGGGTCAACCCCAGCCATATAATCTGTGCAAAATTCAATCACCTCCTCGGCGGCATAACCTTCCATGATACTCCCCTCGGGTCGACGACGAGTCCTTACGTATCCCTTCAATACACCCATAAATCTCTCAAATAGATACATGTAGCGCAGGCACACGGGTCCACAAAACTTAATTTCTCTGATAAGGTAAACAATCAGATGGACCATAACATCAAAAAAGGATGGAGGGAAATACATCTCGAGCTCACAAAGAGTTGTAACCACGTCGCGTTGCAAAGCGTCCAGGCCATCGGGATCAATTACCTACGAGGACACAATTGCGCCAAATATTCATATCAGAAAAATCTTCTAATTAAGCTCCACAAATGGAGGTAGTGAACTTATAGTACGAGTGCACGTACTTACCTTGCAAGATATTGCGTTGAAGAAATAACATAGGTTTGTGATTGTCTCTCTTACTTTAACTGGGAGAATGCCTCTGATAGCAATGGGAAGCATCTGTGACATCAAGACATGACAGTCGTGGGACTTCATGCCAACCAGTCATAGGTCCTTCATAGACACAAGTTTTTTCAAGTTCATGGAGTACCCACATGGAACTTTAACACCGTGCAGGCACCGACAGAGTTCTGTTTTTTCGCTCTTGGACAACGTATAGCAGGCCGGGGGGAGGTATGTACGCTTTCCATTCTCTAAAGGTGCAAGCTCAGTCCTTATCCCCATTTCCACCATGTCACGATGAGCTTTCACACCATCCTTTGTCTTTCCCGGAATGTTCAACAACAAACCAATCAAACTGTCACAGACATTTTTCTCTACATGCATGACGTCAATGCAATGTCGAACTTGTAAGTGCTCCCAGTACGGTAGATCCCAGAGAATCGATCTCTTCTTCCAAACATTTTTTTCTCGAGGTTTAGAATGCTTACCGAACTCAACTTTGATGTCGTTCACGCGCGAGTAAATCTCCTTACCGGTCAGAAACACTGGAGCTGATCCCTTCTCAGGCTTCCCGTTAAATGATTTCCTCTTCTTACGGTACGTGTGATGCACCGGAAGAAACCTGCGGTGACCCATATACACTGTTTTCCAGCAGTTTCGCAGCCACATGCTCTCAGTTTCATCTAGGCAAATAGGGCAAGCCTTGGCTCCTTTCGTACTATACCCCGACAAATTGCCGTAGGCCGGAAAATCATTTATGGTGCAAAATATCAGGGCCCGCAAGATGAAATTCTCTTTCTTGTATGCATCCCACACCTGCACACCCTTGCTTCACAATTTCTGTAAGTCCTCGATTAAAGGCGCTAGAAACACGTCAATATCATTTCCGGGTTGTCTGCGTCCTGAGATTAGTAACGCCATCATGATGTACTTGCGCTTCATGCATAACCAAGGAGGAAGATTGTAGATGCATAAAAGAACCGGCCAAGTGCTGTGCCGGCTGCTCATATTACCATGTGGGTTCATACCATCTGTACTCGGCCCGAACCTTACATTCCTAAGTTCGCCGCCGAACTCAGCAAATGTTCTGTTGATGTTTCTCCATTGAATAGAATCAGCTGGGTGTCTCAGTTTTCCGTCTTGTTTCCGGGCTTCAGCATGCCAACGCAAGTGCTTCGCGACTTTCGGATTTGCAAACAGCCGCTTCAATCTAGGTATCACAGGCAAGTACCACACAGTTTTTGCCGGGGGCCCTTTCCTTACCTCGTGACGTTTACTCTCAATCCGATCCCTACGCGTATACCTCGATGCGCCGCATCTTGGACAAACATACAAACTGGAGTACTCGTTACGGTACAACACACAATCATTTGGGCATGAGTGTATTCTTTCGATTTCCATTCCCAACGGACACAACAGTTTTTTGGCTTGGTAAGTAGATCTTGGCAACTCATTTCCCTCTGGAAGCATGTTCGCTAGAAGATCTAATAGTGCTGTGAAACTCTTATCACTCCAACCGTTTCCTGCCTTCAAGTTATATAATCTCAGCACAGAAGACAGTTTTGTAAATGTTGCACATCCAGGGAACAGAGGCTTCTCAGAGTCAGCAATCAGTTTCTCAAATTCACAGAAGTCATTTTCGTTGTAATCTTCCTCTACATCACGTAACATCTCATCTAGATTGTCATCATCATCATCTACGTGCACATCGGAATGAACATTACCAAAATTGGGATGATCATCGATATTATTGCAATCCACATCCGAGTCGTGCTGATTGGTAGTAGTGGTGCTTGTTTCCTCAAGATCTTCGCCATGCCATATCCAACGGGTGTATCGCGCGTTAAAACCACGACGAATCAAATGACTCTTAATTTGATCAGAGTTGCTAAACCTCTTCAAGTTCATACAATCTGTACAAGGACAGAGCATATTTTTCTCTCCCTTCCTCTCCTTTTGTTGCTCAGCAAATTTAATAAACTCATTCACACCATCCAAATATTCAAGAATAGTACGTTTTATTCCATACATCCAATATTTCCTGTCCATCTACAATTAACAAAATTTAACGAGTAAGCCATGCATGAAACCTGCCCGATTAAGTTATGTATATGTACATGTACAGCCTCTTACAACAGATACATGTGTTGAACCCTAGCCTGACGAAATTAACACTAATTAACCTAGCTAACTACCAATACAAGCTAGTTAGCTCCTAAAACATGACGCATTTCCAGCTACCAAGCTCCCAAGCTTAGAGCTACAAACTTGGAACTACACAATACAGCTAGCTTGCAAGTAGAGAGGAAGGGAGGTCTAGAGGGAGAGAGAGATAAGTGTCGACGATTAAGCGTACCTTAAAGAGAGGGGCGCAATCAACTTCCCTCCAGCCTGCGCTGATCACCCTAGCAGTGTAGCTGGAACTTTCGTCACAAACAGAGGGACACACAGTGCAACAGAACAAATTAAAGAGCAGCTCAGCAATGGTCGAGTGGGGTTTTCCTTATAATGGACATTTTTCTAACGGTAAATACATGAAATAACCATCAAACTAACTTAGGTAATTTGCCGCTCACATATTCTATCGGTAAAAATACACACATACCGTTAAAGAATGTGCATTACCGAGCAAGTACAGGACTTCTTCTTTCGGTAAATATGTGTATTGACCGTTAGATCATGCATGACACAACACGCACATAAGTTTTTCTATCGGTAGATATGTGTACGAACCGTTAGATGATGCATGACACTCGAGCATGAGTTTTTCTATCGGTAAATATGTGTACTTACCGTTAGAATATGCATGACTGAGCAAATATATGTGTTTTCCTATCGGTAAATATGTGTACTTACCGTTAGAATATGCATGACTGAGCAAATATATGTGTTTTCCTATCGGTAAATATGTGTACTTACCGTTAGAGGAGGTACTGGTACCAAACTGGGACAAACATGCACATGCCATTTCTCACATTCAAGGAATCATATCAATGTAACATCAAACAGATCTTACATCAAACGGATCTTAACTAGAAGATAAAGCAATATATTTCAAGAAATGCTAATTTGTGGATTAACTAGGAGACACAAAAATACTTTTCGTAGGTATTTGGGACTTCATCTTGCCAAAGAAATTACAGATGCCAGTTCACAAATTCAGGTACAAACATACACATGCCAGTTCACCAATACAAATTCAGGTACAAACATACACATGCCAGTTCACCAATACAAATTCAGGTACAAACATACACATGCCAGTTCACAAATTGAAGTGCATGTCTGAAACAGCAGTACAAATACACACCTACCTACCAATACAATTAAATACAAAAATACTCCCTGCACATTCAAGTTCATGTCCCAATTAGCAATACATGATACACAAATATACAACAATATACAAATACAACAATTCACACTTTCGATGTATATTACAAAAGCCACGTCTGAAATTAACAATAGATCACGACGAGGACCCAGTGGCCCATACATGCATTTTACATAAAAGGGAACCTTTGCAGGTTGCCACAATGCAACTACCGACTACAAGTTAGACCTGATACATCACAAATCCATTCATCCAAAACAGCAAATGTCTGAACCACATTGGACTTAACCATAGGAGTTCAGTTCGAAGACGCCCGAGGAGCTGGAACTGCCGTCGACATACATTTGTACGTATTGGTGATTTCCTCTGACTCAAACTCGATCAACTCAACTCAACTCAACTCAACTCCATTAACAAAAAGAACCTACCTTCCAAGATGTTGTTCTGTGTAGTGATGGTGTAGAATGGCTGTGCAAATAACAACAATTCTTCTTCTCCAAGCAGGTAAGCATCTGGCCACAAGCTGGTGCATGCAAAAAAATGTAAGATGCTTTCTATAGGTCCTGATTTGAGAAACACGCCGGGCTTAAGCATCTTCTCGACCGAGCCAACCAAGATCTCGCCCTTCACGTCCTTCCAGCTCTCGATGGTGATCTTCACCATTTCTTTCGCCAACAAGCCAACGTAGGCAGCGTACTGCGATGAAGAACCGTGAAATACGTTGCCCCTCACGAGCATCATCCAAGGACCTGAACAGATCATAATCATATTGAAAAGAAGACACATCAAAATGAAGGATACAAAAAAAGCAGAATTATTGCCATAATCGGATTAGAATAATCTAACAATATTGCAGAAATTTTACGTACCTTCCTTCGGATGCCGACGTCTAGAGGGCGTCGATGGAGGTGCGGAGGTGCAGCGGTCCCCTGTAGAGGTGCGCCGGCCGTCCATGGAGCTTACGGGTTAGGACTACGAGCCCCAGATGAACTGTGAGAATGAAAGAGACATACCCGTGTATTTATACAAATATATATTTTCTATCGGTACGAAAACATAATACCGTTAGTAATAAAAACATCTGTAGAAGGCGAATGGTTCTATCGGCACAATAAATATTACCGATAGGAATTTTTGTACATACTCTATCGGGGTGTACGTACTTTGCCGATAGAATATTACTAGTTGTAGAAGGCCAACAGTTCTAAGATATTTTTTGCAATATTCTACCGGTATAAACATTCATTACCGATAGAATAAAACTATTTGAAGACGAACAGTTCTAAGCAATTTTCTATATATTCTAACGGTAAAAGAATCCATTACCGATAGAATAAAAATATTTGTAGAAGGCCAACTATTCTATCGGCGCACTACATATTGCCGATAGGAATTTTTAATATACTCTGTCGGTATATTCATACAGTAGCGATAGAATAAGTCTAGTTGTTGAAGTCGACCAGTCCTATCGGCGCACAACATTCTTCCGTCAGTACTTATGCATCTCTTCTAACGGCAAATATGTTCATCACCGCTAGAGTAAATCATACTATTTATTCTATCGGTAAGTTTCTTATAAACCGATAGGGAAAATACATCCGTCGGTCTTTTATGACCGCGAGGCACATTTTCTATCGGTTTTCTGCTGTTTCGCTAATAACCGATAGATGATAGGGGTTAGTAGACTGCATTTCTGTACTAGTGCGTTTGAGTTCCATCATCACCAATCACCAGAATTTCATGTTTTTACTCCTCAAGCCGGTGTGCTCTACTTGTCTCATTGAACTATGCCATGGTCCTCAAAATTGGCCGAGCTAATAGAGAAAAACCTTCCTCTTAGCCACAGAATCATTTCTCTTCAGAAGAATCCCCAAGAAATTTTGTCATTTGTCGAACCCGATCATGTCCTGTTCCACAGCATCGTGCCACCATCACCAGGCCACATCGGCCGGTCACCATCAAAATTGACCTCACCGCCATGTTCCCCTCATTCCCCTCTATCTTCACTATATTTTCTTCCTCCAAACCCTAAATTCTGGTTTCGGCAACAGACGTAACAGTTGAGCCTTAGCAAGAATTTACGGGAGTTCTTGAGTCCTTAACGCTTTGACACAGGATCTTGAATAGGAGAGAGGCTCTCACCACAGGTAAAAGTGGAAGCGATCCTCTAACCATTGTATCAGCGACTGTACTGGCAACTTAATCTTTCTTGGAAAACAATTGAAATTAACTTGCAATTCTCAGACCTTGGATAGAATTACGCTTGATGGTTATGGAATTCCGGAAACCCTAGTTTTTTCTTTTTACTTTATAAACTCTATATTTCATATTTGCTATTTACTGTTTCAAACCCTAGATTGATAGCTTTAGTAGTAGATTTAGTTGTAGAAAAATAAACCACTCGTTCAGACTCAATCAGTGATTCATTAACCTAAAAAGACGAATATACTTGTTCCTCGTGAAATTTGACCCTCAAGTGCTCAACGTTCAACCGTTCGTTTGCGATTATTACTTCACACATCGCATCGCGCATAACCTGCGCATGTGATCAGGGAGGCGGTGATGAATCGTCAACTAGCTGGTGAAGGGAAGGTGTACCTATCTTGTGCATACAAAAACATGAGTTTTCAAAATTGAATAAAACGGTTGCTTAAGTCGTGGCTTTGTCTAGTCTCATGTGAAGTGTATGCGACCCACTAGGGGAGGCGGGGATGAATTGTCGACTAGTTGGTGAAGGGAAGGTACACTAAGCATTGAGGTTGCTTACAGGGGCTTAAGAAACTAACAAAACTACCTATTCATAAGTGCGCTTAAGTAAGCATCTTCAGCTGGGCCTCCTCTGGCCATGACAGAATGCTCCAATTCAAACATTCTGGCTAAGAGCACGAAAAAGTTGGAGACTAAAAATAAAAGAAAAGAAAAAAGAGGTGAAAAATACTATCTTTATCATTAGAATAAATGGGGCAATTAAGCAGATTTAGTATATTCTATGATTTCATGATTGTTTGGCTTAGCAGTTGTTTACTTTCCACTCTTCATGACAATTTAGCCAACATTGTTTAATTAATTAAGCTCTTTCTTTTCTAAGTTTGGAAATTAATGCATTGCATGCTTGTATTAAAAAATTAAATTGTTTTGATCAATTATTACATACCCTATGATTTGTCAAGAATTGCCGTTGGTTAGTTTTTGAACTTTTTCAAAATTTTGGCATTTCCAATTAATACTTGCTTTTATTCCACTCACATCCTTTGCTTGAGGACAAGCAAAATGCTAACTTAGGGGATTTGATAAGTGATTAAACGATATTAATTTTGCCCTAGGTTAGTGGGTTTTTCATACTGAAAATTCATTTGATGCATTGTTTTACGTAACTTTCTAAAAGATATTTACAATCCTCTTTCACGAGTTTGTTTGCCATGTTTCAGACTTTCAGGGAATAAATGTGCCAAATTTGGAAATATTTCAACATCATTTGGATATGAAAGGAAGCGGATGAATCTAGATGAAATACACGAAGAAAATAGATTTGAAATCGACTCCAAGAAACTCCCATAAGCAAGGCACCAAGTGCTCCAATTGGGTTCTGCATGTGTGCCCAAAAACTCAGTCGGGTCTCTGTTGAGTCCACATTGGTTCCCGCGTCTGGCTCCCAATAGGGCCCCGAGTCCGGGTCCTAGGTCCGGTCCGAGTTGGGTCCCTATCGGGTCCTAGTCGGGTCCCAGTCGATTCCGAGCCCGGGTCCCTATCAGGTCCCAGTCGGGTCCCTGTCAGATCTTAGTCGGTTCCCGAGTCTGAGTCCTATCGATATCCGTCCGGTTCTTGAGTCCCTGAGCCCTACCTGGCTAGGTCCTTGCTCGGTTCTACTCTTGGATCCCGTGTTTTGGAGATCGATTTGGAGTATTTTTCGAATTATTATTTTTGAGGAGTTGTAATACTATTAATTTAGGATTTTTGTATTATAAATAGAGAAGTTTTTGGCTCCATTTAGCATACATTTTTAGAGTTGATTCAAGTTTAGAAGTTAGGTTTAGAAGAGCCCCCTTATCTATTTTTGTTCTAATTTCCGCATTTGTAAGCCGGTAAGGACGGTAAATCTAATTCTTTGATGCAATCAAGTAAGTTTTCATTTATTTCTTATTATTTATGTATTTTTATGACCTTTTGTGAGTACTTCACTTCTAGAGTTAGAGATAACCTAATCCGGAAGACGTAATTCCTCATCAGTCTCAATCTTAAGTTTTGCAATTAGTTTCTTATGTTTTCTTCCTCTAAACTCTAAATTCTCATTATGGAAACAAACGTAACAGTTGAGCCTTAACAAGAATTTAGGGGAGTTCTAGGGTCCTTTTGCGCCTTGATGTGGGACTTCGAATAGGAGAGAGGCTCTCTCCAAACTTAACTGTGTAAGAGATCATCTGACCGTTGTACTGGCTGTTCAATGAATTTTTGTAATAAAAATTCATTAGAAAAAATCCCATATGGCCAAAAGGGCTAAAATAAAAATTATGTATATTTGGGCTGTCAAAAAAATGATGATAAAAACCAGGACAAAAACTCCACTGGCCAAAAAACCGATCAAAATTAGACTGGTCAAACCTGGTCAACAAACTGGTCAAAATTGAACTGGTCAAACCTGGTCAACAGCCTGATCAAACTGGTCAAAATTAGACTGGTCAAACTTGATCAAATATGGTCAAACCAACATGCAGCCCGAGTTCGAACAAAACTTATCTCTAATCTTTCTTTTATTTAAATAACAAAAATCTATCTCCTATTCAAATTCAAAAAGGGGATAATATCTTTTTTTATCCTTTTGTTTATTTAAATAATAAAATATATCTCTTAGTCGAATTCAAATCCCCTAAATATCTCTGGTTGTTGGATGGTTGCAACCAACCAACCTGAAACCTCTATAAATAGAGAGGGGTGCTAGCCTTTTAGGGACATGCAGGTACAGGTAGGTACAGGCAGGTGCAAGACAGGGGAAAAGCAGAGACACACAGGTACAAGCAGGTAGACACAGGTGCAAGGCAGGTGCACAAGAGACAGGCATACAGGTCTAGAAGCACAGGTGTCAAAGACGGACAGGTAGACGAACAGGTCAACAACAAGGTGAACAGGATAAGAAGATCGACTCAGGAAAAGCCCTACTTTTCTTCCTTTATAGATCTACTCGGGCAAGCCTTGAAAGTTGCCATGGGTGAGTCTTATTCATATGCATAGCATTCATTATGCATCATACCAGAGATGGAGGTCTCATTCGTCATGCCCGTGCTAGCCATCCTAGTGCCGTTTCAGCCTGCCCGAACAGGAGAAGATAGGTGATACATTCTCATCCAGAAGTCCGATCGACCCCAATTTTTTATGGTGAACAGAGGAGTATAGATACAACATGTACTCCAAATTTCAACCCAATCGGAGATCTCTAAGGTCAAAATTCGATCAGGAGATAGGCTCTGTCCAGCGTCGTTTCAGCTTGCCTGAATGGGAGAAGATCAGTGCTAACTTCTGATCCCGAAGCCTGATCGACCCCAAATTTTTATGGCAAACAGGGGAGTACAGGTACAACATGTCCTCCAAGTTTCAAGCCGATCGGAGATTTCTAGGGTCAAAATTCGATCAGGAGATAGGCACTATCTAATGCCATTTCAGCTTGCTTGAACGAGAGAAGATCGGTGATAACATTTGATCCAGAAGCCTAATAGACCCAACATTTTTATGGAAAATAGGAGAGAACAAGTACAACATATCCTCCAAGTTTCAAGCCAATCAGATATTTCTAAGGTCAAAATTCGACCAAAAGAGAGGCTCTATCCAGTGCTATTTCAGCCTACCCATAAGGGAGAAGATCGGTGATAACTTCCAATCTAGAAGTTCGATCGACCCTAAATGTTTATGATGAATAGGGGAGTAGAGGTACAACATATCCTCCAAGTTTCATGCCAATCGGAGATCTATAAAGTCAAAATTCGACCAAAAGAGAGGCTCTATCTAGTGCCATTTCAGCCTACCTGTACGGGAGAAGATCGGCGATAACTTCTGATCCAGAAGTCCGATCGACCGTAAATTTTTATGGCGAATAGGGGAGTTCAGGTACAATATATCCTTCAAGGTTCATACCAATCAGAGATCTCTAAGGTCAAAATTCGACCAAAAGAGAGGCTCTATCCAGTGCCGTTTCAGCCTGTCCGAACGGGAGTAGATCGGTGATAACTTCTCATCCAGAAGTCGGATCCACCCCAAATATTTATGGTGAATAGGGAAGTACAGGTGAACATGTTCGCCAAGTTTCAAGGTAATCAGAGATCTCTAAGGTTGAATTTGACCAGAAGAGAGGCTCTGTCCAGAAGACATTTCAACTTGTCTCATGGGAGAAGATCGATGATAACTTCTCATCCAGAAGTCCGATCGACCCCAAATTTTCATGATGAACAGTAGGCTCATGGTGAAGAAACTCCTCCAATTCTCACCTCAATCAAAATCAAGAAGATCTCCAGAAGACCAATGCAATCAAGTTCTGTCTCGCTGAATTTCAGCTTGATTTATGAAGGTTGCATTGAGGATAGTTTTCAATCCGACTGTCCGATTGATCTCAAATTTGGATGACCAATCGAAGATCTATCCAGAAACTATTCCTCCAAGTTTCAAGAAGATCAGAAGATCAAAAGGCTTCCATCCAGTTGGTTGAATAGAAGTTAGTGCAGTCCAATCATGTCAGAAGTTGTCAAAACAATGAAAGAAATTGATGAATGTTCCGATCTGCTACATATCGTGCAATATGTATTTCCTGAAGCTAAGGAAGTCAATATGCTATCACAATTCATTCCATCCATTTTTCTATGTCGTTGGGTACTGATGAGGCGAAGAAGACATGCTTTTTGTCCGTGACTGACGAAGCCAGACACAATTCATGCCGGGTACTGATGAGGCGAAGGCATCCACTTGTTCGCGACCGACGAGGCCGAACAACCCCCTGGCCGGGCACCGACGAGGCAAAGGACAAATTTTGTGATAGTACCATAGACTGACGTGGCTATGGATTCGCATATTTGCATGCATGGGCATACGCATTGCATATATTCATCAAAAGGCAAAGTTATTTTGAAGCTTGAAGACGATGACCATCAGCACAGCTTAATCAGAGGTTTTCTGAGGACTCGTTCTACAGATGTAATTAACTAGGAGCTTTTCAAAAGCCTTGAGGAGCCATGAATCATGCAGTCTCCTGGAGTCAAGATGTATTTTCCTTGCGCAATGAGAGCTTGTAAATCCCAAGGGGACTTGTAATTTGTAAGTCTTTTCAGAATTAATAAAGTGCATTGTTTCCTCTAAGATTGTACATTCTATCTTCTCTTATGTGTATACTTATATATATTGGCAGGCCCGCACCACGAAAAAGGGGCCAATTTCCTAGAAGAGAGATCTTCTCGGCGAAACAAAATGACACACCCAGTGGGATTTGGTTCTCCTCTCATCTTTGCTGCGCTCCGATGGTCGTCTGACTGGCTTCTGCATGCCCTCTGTCTTTCATCCATCATGCACATGGCTGCTCGTCTATGGAGCGCCTGCATAGTAAATGTGATGATGCATAAGTTGATCAAGGAACCTCATTTTGCAGGTGAGTCCTTCCTCAACAAACTTGCTCACACATATGAGGAAGTTCTAATGGTTCAGTTTGGGACATTGCCGTCGGTGGCAATCTTCAAGTACAGCTACACAACGTACTTCCATCAAACTCAAGAGCCTATAGAATTCCAAGCGATGAAGTCAAAGAAAGCACATAAAACTGCCTCTAGTAAAGCCAAGAAGGAACGCCGTGCCTTGATGATAGAAGCACGCAACCTTCTGAAGAATGCTGTCATCACCGACATTCAAGGTGACGTTCAAGCTGCTCAACGGCTTCATTAGCAGGCCACCAACAGGCAGCACCATGCCGCCTCTCTTCATGTGGATGGTCTACTCATCGGTCTTGCATTGCCTACTCCAGGCGTGCAGCGTGCTGAGGTTGAGTTATTCAATGCACTGGAGAATGCCTCCTATACTCTAAGGAGGCAGATGTCATTTGCTCGTCACGCCTTCAATCCTAACAAGCTGTGTAACCTTAGAAGGAAGTACCGCAAGGTGAGTGCTTTGCAAGAAAAACTTGGTGCCCGCATCGCCCGCGTTGCTATCCCTGAACAGGATTGGTCGCTCGGTGTGAATGATCTCATTGACAAGACTTGTCACTATCCCTACATAGTGACACCGCCCTATGACTTGTTCCCTGACGAATGGTCAAACAGCAAGATCAAGGACTTGTTGAGGCTTGCCATCATGAGGGAATTCTGGAGGCGCCATTCGACCAAGCGAGCAAGAATGCCTGGTCCAACGGGTTCTTTTACCTCCGAGGTTAAAGTAACTGGTTGGGAGTCATGCTTCCATGTTTCTGTAGAAGTTGGCCGATCCAATACCGATAACAAGTTCGTAGTGTTGCTGAATGAAGTACCCACTCCCGGTACTGATGATGTACAACAACAACTGCAACAACTGCAAACACAAATGAAGAGTCTACAGGAGCGGATGTGAGGTCGTAACGTGCCTAACTCTTCTTCTCGGTTTAGAAGAAGTTTGGGGCACGACACTTCAAGACGCCATCCACAACACATGCACCAGACTTGGGCGCCGCGTCAAAGACCTTCACCTACATCAACTTATCGGCCCAGGCAAGCACCACTACCACCTCATTGGAAGCAGTAGTCTCGTCGGCCAGTGCAACCACCACGTGTCCAGCAACAATGGCGTGTGCGGACTTCTCCACCGCATCGACTTCATCTTGGCAAGGCAGGGGCTCTTTGCAGGAACCTACTTCGCCTAGAAATCAAGTTGACTTTCCATCTCAAGCAAGAAGCACTTGGATGCCTCTTTCTCAGGCTCCTCCTCTTCTTCCAACACCACTTGGCCTGCCTAAGGTCCCTCATGTCTCTACCTTCAATCAACGCAAGCGTGATCGGCGTAAGAGGAACCGTCGCATGTTGTGCCAAGAGTTGGAGGATCTTGTACTGAAAAATGTACAAGTTCGTGTCTGGCCCGATGGCAACATCCATCCTGATGATGAGAACATCATGTTCCCCATTTCGCCGACACTGGAATAGAGTTAGAGGTATCATTACCTTCTTGACTGTCTAGCTCCAAAGTGGCATCATGATCAATCAGCTAGAGATGTTCCAAGCCCAAGCAAGCAAAGGAGAAGGTATCATCTCCATTAACCCTTGCGAGAACATCATCTCAGGGTGCAGGAGTTCCCAAGCAAAGACGACTCCGATCGGTCATTGTTCCCCCCAAAGCTGTGCAAGTTCAGGCTCCTTCAACCATTGCAAAGCAAGAAGTTAAGCATTCAAATGATGTTATCATGAAGGAAGCACCACTAGAAGCTGTGATGACTCCTCCCCAGGAGACTACAGAAGCTCTTGCACCAATAACTGAGGTGTCAAGTACTCATGTCATTGGAGAAGATGCCATGGTTTGTGGGATAGTGACATCTCAACCTGAGGGTGATACTAACTCTGACTGGAGGCCTCCTCCTATTACTCAAGAGTTTTCGTACCCTTCGGATGAGGAGATAGTTCCAAACCCAAAACCTGTGTTCCCCAAAGCATTCTTACCTTTCTTGAAAGGTGTCTGTTCTTGGTCCAAGTCTGCCAAAGCACAAGAAGATCAAGACGCATCAACAGAAGAAGTAGTGGCAAAAGTGTAGGAAACTGAGTAAGCTACACTAGCAGAATTTCATAAATCTTTACTCGAAGGCTGCAAGTAATAGATCATAGATTAGATTGTTACCAACAGCGAAAGCAGATTTGGTGAAGCGATCGAATGTTCACAGCAACCGTTTACGGATCGTCCTGATCAGTGGATGTAGATGACAACGACCGCTCACGGATCGTTCTGATCAACGCAGCAATTGAAGCAGCGCCTCTACCAGTCTCCACACGTACCAGGATGTAACGTCGTACGATGGTGTGCTAGCACCAATGCGCACGACAAGGGTTTAGGGGCTATTACTTTGGAGGAGGTAGCAGCTATGGCTTTTCTGTGATGGTTCTCAAAGCCCATCATACTTCTCTTTATATAGGGCCATGCAAAAGAAATCCTAACAGATTAGGTTTCTTGATGTGATTCAAATCTTATCTGAACTGCCATGTAGATGGAATCCTAACAGATTAGATTTTCTAATGTGATTCAAATCTTATCCAAACTGTGGGATGAGTTGAATATTACATCTTCGTATCTGATACGTAAACTCCATAACAGACCCAATCCAGATCTGATACAAAAACCCATAACAAACCCAATCTGAATGCATAAGGAGCCTAATATTAAGTCTCCGAGTCTGATACAGAAACCCAATCTGAATGCATAAAGAGTCTAATATTAAGTCTCTGAATCGGATACAGAAACCCATACCAAACCCAATCCAAATGCATAAAGAGTCTAATATTAAGTCTCCGAGTCTGATACAGAAAACCAATCCGAATGCATAAGGAGTCTAATATTAAGTCTCCGAATCTGATACAGAAACCCATACCAAACCCAATCCAAATGCATGAGGAGTCTAATATTAAGTCTCCGAGTCTGATACGGAAACCCATACCAAACCCAATCCAAATGCATAAGGAGTCTAATATTAAGTCTCCGTGTCTGATATGGAAACCCATACCAAACCCAATCCAAATGCATAAGGAGTCTAATATTAAGTCTCCGAGTCTGATACGGAAACCCATACGAAACCCAATCCAACTACATAAGGAGTCTAATATTAAGTCTCCGAGTCTGATATGGAAACCCCAAAATAGACTTAATCTAAATTGCATTGTTCCAACCCGTTAAGTGTGACCCTGTAGGTTCATGTATATTAGTCATGACTCGGAAATACTTACCCGAATTGTAAGTCAGTAGTGGCCCCTAGCAGGACATAATGACTATCCAAATACACACAAAGATCATAATCAGCAAACCTATATAATGTCTTCATGTTGATCCTCTTGCCATACAATACCAGATTAAACCCAAGGTAGGAAATGTACCACCCTTGCACAGTTCAATCCTTTCTCGATCTCATAGTGAATTGATCTTCCCATTGTTGACACTCAACCACAAACGGCATGGCCATGCACTTCTTAATTCATCTATATCGAGGGGCCCAGAGATATCTCTCTCATTATATGAGAGATGCAAATTCCATCTTAACCATTTACATTCCTCCGCATGGCTCATAGCATACCCGAGTATTACCTTTATTACTACTTAATTAAAAGTAGCGTTTGGTAGTATCAAAGTATACTACTACACATGTAGGAAACTATGATGGTCTCAGGTCTAAGGATCAATCATAAACATTATTTGAGACCAACTGGTGACACTTAAATAACATATCCAAACAGTGTCTCAAAATGGGTCTATCCAACATTATATTCTCCAATATATGTCTACATTATTGATTTGATATCTTATATCCATGGTCCGTGAAACATAACCATCAATCAATTTATGCGCTGATCCATTAATCAATAATGTCATATTTAAAGATAATGGATCAGGGATTTTATTAAAATAATATCATCAAATAAATTTAGAATCTCACGAACAAGTCACATACTTGTTGATCGAACCAAGATGATAATTTATTCAAAATAACATATTATTCAAATGTTCATAAATATAACAAAGATAAATACATCTTTGTGGTTTTCTGTAGGACATATCACTAATAACCTCCCACTTGGACTAGAGTCAATCAGAAATGTATCTAATACCTATTGCTGTAGTATGCACCTCATGCTTTGGTTGCGGGAGAGGCTTTGTCAACGGATCATCAACATTTAAATTTGTGGACACTTTGCAAATCTTCACATCACCTCTATTCATGATTTCTCGGATGAGGTGATAACGCCTGAGTATATGTTTGGATTTCTGATGAGACCTTAGTTCCTTGGCTTGTGCAATGTCTCCACTATTATCACAATAAAGATCCACTGGCCTTGAAATGCTAGAAACCACACCAAGTTCAGAGATGAACTTTTTAATCCAAACAGCTTCTTTGGCAGCTTCAGAAGCAGCAATGTACTCTGCTTTTGTTGTAGAGTCAGCGGCAGTTTCTTGCTTGGAACTCTTCCAGCCTATAGCTCCTCCATTAAGGCAAAACACAAAACCAAATTGCGATTTGAAATCATCTTTGTCGGTTTGGAAGCTAGCATCGGTGTAACCACTAACAACGAGCTCTTCCTCACCTCCATAAACCAGGAACACATCCTTAGTCCTTCTCAAGTATTTAAGGATGTTTTTTACAGCAATCCAGTGACTCTCACCTGGATCTCATTGGTATCTTCTCGTAACACTTAGAGCATAGGAGACATCTGGGCGTGTACAAAGCATGGCATACATAATAGACCCAATAGCAGAAGCATATGGAATCTTATTCATTAAGTCCCGCTCATCACATGTCGAAGGACATTGACTCTTGCTAAGACTAATGCCATATGACATAGGCAGAAAACCTTTCTTGGAATCCTGCATGTTGAATCTATTCAATACTTTGTCAACATATGTACTTTGGCTTAATCCAATTAGCCTTTTAGATCTATCTCGGTAGATCTTAATACCCAAAATATATGCTGCCTCACCTAAGTCTTTCATAGAAAAGCTACTTTTCAATGAGGACTTCACAGACTCAAGCATAGGAATATCATTTCCGATCAGAAGTATGTCATCCATGTTGCATCTGGGCTGTTATAGCTGATTTTGATGATTAATGAAAATAAGTATTTCAGACTAATTGTGCTATTGAGATATTTGATACAGAGTTTTTTTGGGAAGATATGCGAGATGAACAAGATGAATCCAAAGCAAAAGAAATAAAAGCACAAATCACAAATGAACAAAGACAAGACGCAAGTCATGAGATGCAAAGGACCTGATGTATTCTGATTTTATTTTTACCGATCTCGGTGTTTGGAGTTTGATCGGTTTAGGAATTTGTTTTTAGTTTTAACCGTACTATAAAGACGGGTTGCAGGTCCTCTCTACATTTCCAACATGATCCGAGAAACTACTAGGTCATTGCATTGCATTTGTTTCGGTTGGATTTGTTTTGAATTTTCAGTTGAGTTTTTGATAGCAGAATATTTTTTGTATTTTCTAGAAATATCTAGGCAGATCTCGTTTTTGCTTTTGTTGACAAAAAGATAGCTCTTTAAATTATCTTTCAAATAAGCTATTAAACTCTTAAATCAGATTTATGGATTAAAAGTTATGACTGTTTTTATTCATATTGACTGTCAGTTTGCTGTACTAACTATTAGTCTGAATGTCAGTTTGTTTATACTGACAATTGTCCAGAGAGTGTGTTTTCTGTGCCAAAAATCTTTTGACCTATACTGACTGTCAGTTTGGATAACCGACTGTCAGTTTGCATTTCGACCACAAGCTGATTTGTTTGAGTTTCTGTGTTAACTGGTCGATTTTGTGGTCCATACTGACTGCCAGTTTGTGATACTGACTGTCAGTATGAGATATCAGTTTCCATATACGATCAGCAAAGTTTTATCTGTGATTTTTGTCAGCCGTTGAGTTTGAAACTGACTGTCAGTTTCACAAACTGACTATCAGTTTGACAAACTGACTATCAGTTTGACAAACTGACTATCAGTTTGCACTATTTTGTTTCCATATACGACCTCAAACGGCTAGCTGAGTTTTCTCCGGATTTTACTTCTTTTTGGTCGTGACCTAAACTGATGTTAGTTTGCACTGTTGTTTTTGTTTATGAGCTCCAACGGCTAATTTGATTCTTGAGGCTATAAATAGAGGCTTTGAGCAGACGTTTTACACAACAAGCAGCCCTCTTCTCTCTTATACACTTGAGTTTTAATTTTGGAGTTAAAATCTTGATCTGTTGATCAAGTCGTGATCTTTTGAGATCCACCGAGTTTTCAGTTCGCATCATCTTTGCATACTTTTAGTTTCTCGGTGATAGTTGGAGGTCTAGACAAGACCTTGCAGCTTGTTACTCTTGGTGAACGCCCTCACCTAGACTGTTTGGTGGCGTGGCCGTTTACCTCTCCAGTTCGGAGTTTGTTGGAGAGGATTGGCGTATTTTTAAAAGGCATTGGTGGTCGCCTTTCCAGAGTGGACAAGGAGCAACCACTAGTAAGAAATATCCTTCGTGGATATTGAAGCAAGACTCATTCATTTGAGTGCTTCAACGAGGATTAGGGGAGACCAGGCAAGTCTTCGAGACCTCGGAAAAAATCTTGTGTTTGTCTCCTACTCTCTTTTATTTTGCAATATATATATTGTTTTGTTCTTTCTTTGCAAAAGTTGTTTTAAATTGAAGTTTTTAAAAGCCTCCTATTCACCCCCTCTAGTCGGCATCCTCAATCCTACACGTGGTATCAGAGCTTGGTCTCTCAATTAAATTGGCTTTACCGCCTAGAGAGAGGATGACGTCAAATGAGGGTTTTCATCTCAGTCATACCAGTCGTGCTCCTATCTTTGATGGGACTAACTATCCCTATTGGAAAGTGTGCATGTCGGTATTTCTAGAGGCCACGGGGCTCGATGTATGGGACATTGTTAAGTTTGGGTTTACTCCTCCGGATGATCCGGCAAGTTACTCTGATGACGACAGGAGAAAACAACACTTAAACACCCGTGCTAAAAATGCTCTCTTTGCCGGTTTGTCTTTGAATGAATTCAACCGTGTGAGCAATCTTACCACCGCTCACAAGGTATGGATCACCCTCGAAGAGATATATGAGGGCACCACTAAAGTCAAAGAGGCAAAGTTGCTCATGATAAGGCAATGATACGAGACATTCACAATGTCGCCAACCGAGTCCGTGGATTCCATGTTTACTCGGTTGAACAACATTGTAAATGAACTCAAGGGACTAGGAGTTGTTTTTACTGACATTGATATTGTAAGAAAAATGCTCAGGGCCCTTCCAGAAAATTTTGACACTCTAGTGATGGTACTGACCAACTCCGACCTATCAACCACCACACCGACGGATCTCTATGGGAATCTCATTACCCATGAGATGCATCGAAAGGAAAAGAAGGAAGCGGCCGAACCTTTGGAGACGAAGAAGAAGGCATTGCCTTTCAAAGCTGGCCCCAAAAAGGACTCAAGCGACGGCTCCTCCGAAGAAGATATAGCTCTTATGGTAAAGAACACTCAAAAACTTCTTCGTAGGTTACACAAGAAAGGAGTCAACAATGACACACAACCAAAGGGGCCAAAGCAATCGAACTTCAAGGACATCATATGCTACGGATGTCACGAAAAGGGACATATAGCCTGGAGATGTCCAAACAAGAACAAAACTTGGGACAAGAAGAACAATGGCGCAACCAGCTTTCTTCGGAGAATGGATGTCCGGAGGAGAGAGCTCCAACTCCGAATCCGACGATGAAGGAGGTTTCTCGAAGAAGCTAGCCGGCCTAGCTTTCGTCAACATTTCGACTAGTTCATCCCTTTGTCTTATGGCCAAAGGTGATGAAAAGATACACTCTAATGACCCTTCATATGATGAGCTTGTTGAAATGATCACTGAATTGAATGAAGTTTTTGGAATTACTAAAAAGAAGTATAGAGCGCTTAAAGAAGAGCATTCTTCTTTACGCACTCAATACTCAGAACTAAAAGATTCATATGAAAGTATGCTCATTAAAGATATTGCTAATACTTCTTTAATGAGCAGACTTTCATATCAATCTCAAATGTCTTGCTTGTTGAATCTTTAAATTTTAATTTGCTTTCCGTTCCACAAATTTGCGATTTTGGATTTCGTTGCACATTTTATCCTAAAGAAGTTTTAGTTGAAAGTTTGAAGGACAATTCTTTGATCTTCAAAGGTTTTCGTTTTGGAAATCTTTATCTGGTTGATTTTCACTCTAAAGATGCATCTCTCTCAACATGTCTTGTCTCTCAAACCTCAAGAGGTTGGCTATGGCATAGAAGACTTGCACATGTTGCAATGCATCAACTTAAAAAGCTTTTAAAACATGATTTGGTTGTTGGGTTAGAAGATGTGAATTTTGAAAAGAATAAACCCTGTAGCGCTTGTCAAGCTGGCAAGAAAGTAGCTACTCACATTCGATTAAGTGTGTTCTTTTAACATTCAAACCTTTGGAACTGCTGCATATGGATTTATTTGGACCTTATGAGTTCCAAAGTATGAGGGGTAACAACTATGGTTTTGTTATTGTTGACGATTTTACTCAATACACTTGGATCTTTTTTATTTCTCAAAAATCTGAAACCCCCGATGTTTTCAAAAGTTTTGCAAAACGTGTTTCCACTGAATTCGAACTTTTCATCAAGATAATCCGTAGTGATCATGGTGGAGAATTCGTTAATTCAACTTTAGTTGATTTTTGTGACTCGCTTGGGATTAAACACGAATTTTCTACTTCTTACACTCCACAGTAAAATGGAGTTGTAGAAAGGAAAAATTGAACATTATTAGAAAATGGCAAGGACAATACTAAGTGAGTATGACACTCCTACTCGCTTTTGGACTGAAGCCGTGCATACCGCTTGCTATTCTATTAATCGGCTTTATTTGCATCCTCTTCTGAATTTAACTCCCTATGAGCTTCTTATTGGGCGTAAGCCAAATATTTCATATTTTCGAGTTTTTGGTTGTAAATGCTATATCCTTAGAAAAAGAAATTTTGGTGGTAAATTTCAAAGAAGAGTAGATGAAGGCTTTCTAGTCAGATACTCTACCACTAGCAAAGCTTATCGCATTTTTAACAAAAACACAAGTTGCATTGAAGAATCATGCAACATAGAATTCGATGCAACTAATGGCTCTCAAAAGGAGCAAGTCTCTTATGAAGTTTCAGGTGAAGATTTTCAAGAAGCTGTGAAGAATATTACCATTGGAGACATCAAACCAAGAGAAGATGATCAAGAATATGATGGAAATATAGAGGATGATGATCAACATACATCATCACCTTATATTAATCCACCAGAGCAAGATCAAGAAGAAGCAGCACAAGAAGAAGCACCAAGACAACATCAAACGATCACCAAGGATCACCCTTTAGATCAAATAATGGGTGATGTCAGTAAGGGTGTTCAAACTCGCTCTCGTATTGCTTCATTTTGTGAACATCACTCTTTTGTATCATCTTTAGAACCCAAACATGTAGATGAAGCTCTTAGTGATCCTGATTGGGTTAATGCTATGCATGATGAACTTAATAATTTTTCTAGAAATGAAGTTTGGACTTTAGTAGAAAGACCCAAGGATCATAATGTAATTGGAACAAAATGGGTTTTTAGAAATAAGCAAAATGAAAATGGTGTAGTTGTTAGAAACAAAGCTCATCTTGTTGCACAAGGTTTTACTCAAGTCGAAGGTTTAGACTTTGGTGAAACTTTTGCACCTGTGGCAAGACTTGAAGCTATTCGTATACTTCTTGCTTATGCATCAAGTTTTAATATCAAATTATTTCAAATGGATGTAAAAAGTGCTTTTCTAAATGGTGAGATATCTGAACTAGTCTTTGTTGAACAACCTCCTAGTTTCGAAGATTCAAAATTTCCAAACCATGTGTTTAAACTGTCTAAAGCTCTCTATGGTCTCAAGCAAGCTCCTCGAGCTTGGTATGAACGACTTAGAGATTTTCTTTTATCAAAAGGTTTTAAAATTGGGAAGGTTGATACAACTCTTTTTTACAAAAATGATTGAAAAAGATTTGTTCATTTGTCAGATATATGTTGATGATATTATTTTTGGATCTACTAATGAATATTTCTGTCATGAGTTTGGAGAAATGATGTCTAGGGAATTCGAGATGTCAATGATTGGCGAGTTAAGCTTCTTCCTCGAACTTCAAATCAAGCAACTCAAGAACGGCACGTTCATGAGTCAAACGAAGTACGTGAAGGACTTGCTCAAGCGCTTTGGGATGGAAGATGCTAAAGCAATCAAAACTCCCATGGCCACAAATGGACATCTGGATATGGACAACAATGGAAAATCGGTCGATTCTAAACTGTATAGGTCTATGATTGGTAGTTTGCTTTATCTCACTGCATCTAGGCCTGATATCATGTTTAGTGTGTGCTTATGTGCTAGATTTCAATCAGACCCTAAGGAATGCCATTTGATTGCTATTAAAAGAATTCTTAGGTATTTGAAATGCTATCCCAACCTAGGACTTTGGTATCCGAAAAATGCAAACTTTGAGTTAATTGGATATTCGGATTCAGATTATTCTGGTTGTAAGATTGATAGAAAAAGCACATATGGTAGTTGTCAATTATTGGGGACATCATTAGTGTCGTGGTCATCTAAAAAGCAAAATTCGGTAGCTCTCTCCACCGCTGAAGCGGAATATGTGTCTGCAGAAAGTTGTTGTGCTCAAATTTTGTGGATGAAGCAGACATTTTTGGATTATGAAATTAAATTTGATAAAGTACCACTCTTGTGTGATAATGAAAGTGCCATAAAATTGCTAATAATCCCATTCAACATTCTAGAACTAAGCACATTGAAATACGGCACCATTTTATAAGAGATCACGTGGCAAAAAGAGATATTGATGTGAGTTATATTAGAATTGACATGCAACTAGCAGATATTTACACAAAACTCCTAGATGAAACTAGATTTTATTTTCTCAAAGGTGAATTGAATATTATTGATATATCAAATGCTAGTTGATATGTTATTTGTATTAAAATATAGTTTATTCCCTCTCTGGTCAAAATCCTCCTTCTGGTCGAAATTGTCCATACTGACAATCAGTTCATCAAACTGACTGCCAGTTCCTTTGCTCAGGAGCCTGATCGTAACCTCTGGTCGAAGTCGTTGACCATGCTGACAGTCAGTTTTGCAAAATGACTGTTAATTATGTGCTTCAACTTTGGTCGTTACCTCTGGTCTCAGTTGGTGACTCACACTGACTATCAGTTTCACAAACTGACTGTCAGTTTCAAAACTCAATTCTGTGAGCTGACTGTCAGTTTTATACACTGATTGTCAGCTCCATGTTGCTGGCTTTTGAACTGACTGTCAGTATATTAAACTGACTGTCAGTTGGGGGTCCCCGAACTCTAAAAACCCTGTTTCTTTCTTTGAGCCTCTTCGCCTCCTCACTTCGCCGCCATTGCCTCCCGCGCCACCGCCATAACACTCCACTACCATTTAGCCGTGCCGTGTCGCTGTTTTGGCACACCGCGCCGTGCCTCGCTGCTGCACCTCACCGTTTCTCCCTTAGCCCCTGCTGTGCCGTGGCCGTGTCTTCACCTTGCAGAACCACTGCCTTGTCATCACCACGTCTTCGGCCATCCTCTATTCATTCCTCTGTTCAGGTCTTTTCTTCACCCTTCTTTTCTCGAATCGTGTCTGATCAGCCGTCCTCGTCTCGACGTGTGGCCTGTCGAAAGAACGCTGCAAACAGCAGTCGTTCAATGGGTCAGGCGTCCGAGACCCGGCCTTCGCGTTCGCCTGAGCGTGTCCCCGTGGATTATTCCCGATGGCACGCAAGTCGCCTCCGCACGCTCCGCTCCACAAACCCGTACATTTCCCCTCGTCCCACTGGTCACGACGCCTGCAGCGTTCTCACCTTCTACACAAACTTGTAGCTCGATCTGTTCACCAGTGTCTACAGTCGCGTCCCTATCTTCGCTCACCGCTCTTTGTCCTGGCAGACGATTGCCCCTTGCACAGGCATCGTCTCCCTGGCAGACTCCTTCGCCTCCGTCGGGATCAGAGATCTCGTCTCTGATTCTTCCCTTCACTGGGCCGATGAGCCCATCCGCCAGTTTTATGCCACCGTCTTTATTTCTCCTCAGCGCGACTTTCTCACCTTTATGACAGGCCTCCAGATTTATACGGTCACAAAGGAGTAGATTTAGACCGCTCTAGGACTGGTTCGTCCCGCTTCTGGGCACCAGCTTCACACCCTTCTTGACCTCGAGCATCGGGAGGTGGCCATGCTCTATTCCGGCCCCTTCCAGCTCCGTCATATCGCTGGCCTACACCGCGATGTCGACCTAGCCCTTAGAATCCTTCATCTCACCTTAGTCCCTATGACCGGAGATAGGGACAGGGTCACCTATCTTGCTCTCCACGTCTTGATCTCCATCTTTCAGGAGGAGCCCTTTGACGTTGCTGATCTCATCATCAGTGAGATTCAGCATGTCCTTCTTTCTCCTCATCGCCAGCTGCTATATGCTCCATACATCATGGCGATGCTTCTGCATATTCGGGCTGTAGACTCTGAGCTCCCTCAGCTCCACCATCCTCTTCAGTTCTATCCTCCGGGGCAGGCCGATCGGCGTCTTGGTGCACGCCCTGCAGCTGCTGCTGGATGTGACTGATCTTCTGCATCTGACGACGATGCAGCTGGTGAGTCGGGCGATGAGGTTGCAGGACAAGCAGTAGATCCAGCTCCTACCGGAGACACAGGCACCGGTTCTTCCTCCTTCGCCTCTTAGCTCGATCAAGTGATCCAGACCCAGAGGCAAATCCTCAGCACTCAACAGGAGCACCATCAGATGCTACTTCGTCTGCTTGCTCAGCAGGAGGAGATTGTGCGCCAGCTACCTTCTTCAGCTTCTCCAGCCCATCTCAAGAGGGCCCGCCCAGCGTCGTCGTCTCCAGGATCAGCTTCAGGTCCAGCTGCTCCCGCTCCTACAGCACTAGCCTCTCCAGCTCCGACTGCTACTCCTCCAGTGTCCCCAGCCGTCGACCCGACTGGATCTCTCACAGGCTCTGGAGATACAGTAGTCCTCGGCTTCTCGGATGATGATGAGCCTTAGGCTCTTTTGTTTTGGTTCCCTTTTTGTGTTTGATGCCAAAGGGGGAGAATTTTTTTTATGACTTTATTTGTCTTATTTTGGATGGATAGCTTTATGTCATGGTTATATGATGGATGATGTTATGGATATGATGGTTCATATATATATGTGATGGATTGATTTATATATATATATATATATATATATATATATATATGAGTTGATTTAGTTTTTCTTATGTGAGGTTGATTGATTTTAGAGTTTATGATCTGGACTTATCAATTCTAATGATACAGGATCTAATATCCCATGCTTACACTCAGGGGGAGTTAATTTTATTGATTTTATTATTTTTGAGCACTTGTTGTCATCAATCATCAAAAAGGGGGAGATTGTTGCATCTAGGCTGCTATACCTGATTTTGATGATTAATGGAAACAAGTGTTTCAGACTAATTGTGCTGTTCAGATATTTGATACAGAGTTTTGTCGGGAAGATATGCGAGATGAACAAGATGAATCCAAAGCAAAAGAAATAAAAGCACAAATCGCAAATGAACAAAGACAAGACGCAAGTCGCGAGATGCAAAGGACCTGAGGTAATCTGATTTTATTTTTACTGATCTCGGTGTTTGGAGTTTGATCGGTTTAGGAATTTGTTTTTAGTTTTAACCGTACTATAAAGAGGGGTTGCAGGTTCTCTCTACATTTCCAACATAAACCGAGAAACTACTAGGTCATTGCATTGCATAGCAGAAGAGTTTTTGTATTTTCTAGAAAGATCTATGCAGATCTTGTTATTTGCTTCTGTTGACAAAAAGATAGCTCTTTAAATTATCTTTCAAACGAGCTATTAAACTCTTAAATCGGATTTCTGGATTAAAAGTTATGACTGTTTTTATTCATACTGACTGTCAGTCTGAATGTCAGTTTGTTTATACTGACAATTGTCCAGAGAGTGTGTTTTCTGTGCCAAAAATCTTTTGACCTATACTGACTGTCAGTTTGCATTTCGCCCACAAGCTTATTTGTTTGAGTTTCTATTTTAACTGGTCGATTTTGTGGTCCATACTAACTGTCAGTTTGTGATATTGACTATCAGTATGAGATATCAGTTTCCATATACGACCATCAAAATTTTATCCGTGATTTTTGCCAGCCGTTGAGTTTGAAATTGATTGTCAGTTTCACAGACTGACTATCAGTTTGCACTATTTTGTTTCCATATACGACCTCAAATGGCTAGCTGAGTTTTCTCCGGATTTTACTTCTTTCTGGTCGTGACCTAAACTGATTGTCAGTTTCACAAACTGACTGTCAGTTTGCACTGTTGTTTTTGTTTGCGAGCTCTAACGGCTAATTTGATTCTTGAGGCTATAAATAGAGGCTTTGAGCAGATATTTTACACAACAAGCAGCCCTCTTCTCTCTTATACACTTGAGTATTCATTTTGGAGTTAAAATCTTGATCTGTTGCTCAAGTCGTGAGCTTTTGAGATCCACCGAGTTTTCAGTTCGCATCATCTTTGCATACTTTTAGTTTCTCGGTGATAGTTGGAGGTCTAGACAAGACCTTGCAGCTTGTTACTCTTGGTGAACGCCCTCACCTAGACAGTTTGGTGGCGTGGTCGTTGACCTCTCCAGTTCGGAGTTTGTTGGAGAGGCTCGGCGTGTTTGTAAAAGGCATCGGTGCTCGCCTTTCCGGAGTAAACAAGGAGCAACCACTAGTAAGAAATTATATCATTTGTGGATATTGAAGCAAGACTCATTCATTTGAGTGCTTCAACAAGGATTAGGGGAGACCGGGCGAGTCTCCGAGACCTCGAGAAAAATCTTGTGTTTGTCTTCTACTCTCTTTTATTTGCAATATATATATTCTTTTGTTCTTTCTTTGCAAAAGTTGTTTTAAATTGAAGTTTTTAAAAACCTCCTATTCACCCCCCTCTAGTCGGCATCCTCGATCCTACAATCCACATATAAGACCAGAAAAACAAGTGCGCTCCCACTTGCCTTTTTGTAAACACAAGGCTCTTCTTCAATTTTTATGAAGCCAAACTGTTTGACTACTTCATCAAAACGAAGATTCCAACTCCGAGATACTTGCTTCAACTCATAAATGGATTTATGAAGTTTGCACACTTTCCCAGTATTTTCTGAATCGACAAAACCTTTAGGCTGTGTCATATACACATCCTCACTTAGATTTCCATTTAGGAAAGCCGTTTTGACATCCATCTGCCATATCTCATAATCAAAATAGGCAGCAATAGCTAGGATGATCCTGATTGACTTTAACATAGCAACTGGCGAAAATGTTTCATCATAATCAACACCTTGAATTTTCTTGAAACCTTTCGCAACTAATCGTGCTTTAAGGATATGAACATGACCATCCATGTCAATCTTTTTCTTATAAACCCATTTGCACTCAATGGTTTTTACACCATCAGGCAGATCAATCAAGTTCCATACTCGATTGTCATGCATGGATTCAATTTTGAATCTCATGGCTCCAAGCCATTTTTCAGAGTCAGGGCTCATCATCGCTTCTTCGTAAGTCTTGGGCTCATCATTGTCTAGCAATAATACATCACCCTGCTCCATTGTAAGGAACCTGTACCTTCCAGGTGCGTGACGTACCCTTTCAGACCTACGTACCCTTTCATACCTACGTGTAACCGGTGCAAGTCTTACTGAGCTTCAGTGGGTGCTAGAACAATTTCCAGTGGTTCCCAAATTTCTTCAAGTTGAACTGTGCTCCCACTTACTCCTTTTGAGAGAAACTCTATCTCAAAAAAGACACCGTTTCGGGCAACAAATACTTTGTTTTCTTCTTGATTATAGAAGTAATATCCTATTATTTCCTTAGGATATCCCACAAAGAAGCATTTTATCTGATTTGGGTTTAAGCTTATCAGACATTAAACATTTTACATAAGCCTCACTACCCCAAATCTTAAGAAAAGACAACCCGGGACACTTTCCATTCCATATCTCATATGGTGTCTGTTCTACGGCTTTTGATGGAGCCCTATTTAATGTGAACGCAGTTGTTTCTAGAGCATATCCCCAGAAAGACAATGGAAGATCAATTTGGCTCATTATTGACCGAACCATGTCCAACAAGGTCCTGTTCCGTCGTTCTGACACAACATTCCATTTAGGTGTTCCTGGTGGGGTCAATTGTGGAACAATTCCGTGTTGTTTTAGATGATCACCAAATTCTTGGCTCAAATACTCCCCTCCACGATCAGATCGTAGGGTTTTGATTGTCTTTCCAAGTTGATTCTGTACTTCATTCTGAAATTCCTTGAATTTATCAAACGTTTCAAATTTATGCCTCATTAAGTAGACATATCCATGTCTACTAAATTCATCGGTAGAAGTTATGAAGTACTGAAACCCCCTCTAGTGGTTGAACTTAATGGTCCATATATATCGGTATGAACAAGAGCCAAAAAGTCACTTGCCCTTTCACTTTCACCTGTGAAAGGTGCCTTTGTCATTTTGCCAAGTAAACAAGATTCACACACATCAAATAATTGAAAATCAAATGAGTCTAGAAGATCATCTTTCAGGAGTTCCATGATGCGTTTCTCAATTATATGGCCTAAACGACAATGCCAGATAATCATGGGATTCAAATCATTGGGCCTAAGCCTCTTAGTACATATGTTATAGACAGGTAATTCAATATTCAATTGATAAAGCCCATTCTCCAATGAGGCATTGCCATAAAACATATCATTTAAATAAAAGGAACAATGATTGTTCTTTATTCTAAATTCATAACCCAGTGTGACCAAACATGACACGGATACAATGTTTTTGCTTATGGTAGGAACATAATAACAGTTATTAAGTTCTAAAACTAATCCTGAAGGTAAAGCTAATATAAAAGTTCCAACACCTAAGGCTGCAACTCTTGCTCCATTGCCAACGCGAAGTTGATCCTCGCCCTTAGCGAAATTTCTACTCCTTTTAAGCCCTTGCATCGAAGTGCAAATATGAGCAGCCGATCCGATATCAAATACCCAAGAGTCAGAAGGAGAAGTAGCTAAATGAACTTCTATAACATATATACCTGAAGGAGTCTCACTTTCCTTCTTTTTCTTTAAATCTTCCAGGTACTTCTTGCAATTCCTCTTCCAATGACCAGATTCCTTGCAATAGAAGCATTCAGTAGTAGGGGTGGCACCTGACTTGGACTTTCCTTTGGAATTAGGTTTAGCGCTAGAGGACCTTTCTAGAGCTTTGCCCTTTCCCTTAGCCTTGCCCTTTCCCTTATTCTTAAAGCTTTTTCCCTTTTGAACCATCATTACATTATTTGGAATTTTCTTAATGTTCTGTTCCGCTGTTTTAAGCATCCCATGCAATTCGGTCAATGATTTCTCCAGATTATTCATGTTATAATTCATGACAAACTGGTCATAGCTTGGAGGGAGCGATTGGAGAATCATATCAGTAGCCAACTCTTGACTAAGGGGAAAACCAAGCTTTTCCAAATTCTCAATGTAACCATCACATGAGGACTGACCGAGCTCCCTTCTGCCAACTTGCAATCATGCAATTTCTTGGTGGTTTCATATCTTTCCACCCTGGTTTGCTCCTCGAATAAGTTTCTAAGAGACACGGCCATGTCATAATCTGTCATGTTCTCATATTGCTTCTGAAGCTCAGAGTTCATGGTGACTAGCATTAGACAATTGGCATCAAGTGCGTCATCGGTATGCTTTTTGTAAGCATCCTTTTGAGCACGTGGAGCACTAGCGGCTGGTTCATAAGGTATAGGAGTCTCTAGAACATAGTCCTTTTTCTCTTGTTTGAGAACAATTCTCAAGGTTCTATACCAATCAATAAAATTTGTTCCATTGAGCTTTTCTTTATTAAGGACAGATCGCAAACTGAAATTGTTTGAGGAGCTACCACTATCCATGGTGTACAACAGTAAAGAAATGCAAAATTTTAGCATTATATTTATGAAAAATCTTTTATTAAACAATTCAATAAAAGATGTACCAACTATATATTTTAGAACAAAAATCCCTCAAGAAATATATATATATATAGTAGGCCAAGATCCATATTTCACTAAGTTCTAGTGAGGTTTGGCATCACTGCTAGAAACCTAGTTATATAGGTAAGAAACTCCTTACTAATTATATCATATATAACTCTTGTTTGTTGGGTGTCATCCCAACACCATGTCCCAAAGTCCAAAACCATTTTGATGGCCTTGTTAAGTTAAACCAATTCTATGCTTATGGCTGTCCAACACACATCCTGCCTTATTAAGATAATTGATGGTGCCCTGATTTGTCAGGCCCACCAAGCAACGATCAAAATCTTGACAGGTGGAGCAATTGGAAGGAAATAATAAATACTTAATTTTTGTGAGGGGTTAAAACATGGCAAAACATCCATATGCACGAAAATAACCATCAGCTAGATGATCCAACAGGTGCAACCTCGACTATATTTAACTTCCGTTGGCAATAACCTTGGCTAGGAAAGAATGCGACTGTTTTCGCTCACACCATGAAGGAAAGCGTTCCACTGAGCGGGGCTTATTAAGAAAAATCTTATGATGTGTTCTTTCCTTAGACACCAAAGTTGACAGCTTCTGGTTGTCAAGTATAATCTTTATGTTTAATGAGGGGTTAAAAGATGTCACAACATCTATATGCATGAAAATAACTATCAGTTAGATGATCTAACATGCATAACTACCACTATATTTAACTTTCGTTGGCAGTAACCTTGGCCAGGAAAGACCGCGACTGTTTTTGCTCACACCATGAAGGAAAGCGTTCTGCTGAGCGGGGCTTTTTAAGAAAAACCTTATAATGTGTTCTTTCCTTAGATACCAAATTTGACAGCTTCTGGTTGTCAATTATAATTTTTTTAATTAACCACATTAATCAAATTTTTGAACCAATCTGATTGGTTTAAATCCCCTTAAGTCATTCATATTAACTCCAATATGAATATCTAGAATAGGCAGCTAATGTCAAATATAGATCCAATCTATACACATATGATTTAGAAGATCCAATCTACTGTTGTCATATAAATCCTAACATCACCTCCCTCTGGCCCATGCTAGGATCATTAGACATCAGTTCATATTAAAGTCGGCCAAAAAAAATAGTTCATCACAACACTTGGATGTCAAAACAAACATGTATAACGAAAGTTATACGGTAACAGATTAAATAAACTAGTAGATCTAATCTACTATAACTTCATACATCACATATATGTTATTAATCCAAATCTAATAATATACAGGATGGCTCTGATACCACTGTAGGAAACCGAGTAAGCTACACTAGCAGAATTTCATAAATTTTTACTCGAAGGCTGCAAGTAATAGATCATAGATTAGATTGTTACCAACAGCGGAAGCAGATTTGGTGAAGCGATCGAATGTTCACAGCAACTATTTGCGGATCGTCCTGATCAGTGGATGTAGATGACAACGCCGCTCACGGATCGGTCTGATCAGTGCAGCAATTGCAGCAGCGCCTCTACCGGTATCCACACGTACCGGGATGGAACGTCGTACGATGATGTGCTAGCACCAATGTGCATGACAAGGGTTTAGGGGCTATTCCTTTAGAGGAGATAGCAGCTATGGCTTTTCTGTGATGGTTCTCAAAGCCCATCATACATCTCTTTATATAGGGCCATGCAAAAGAAATCCTAACAGATTAGGTTTCCTGATGTGATTCAAATCTTATTCGAACTGCCATATAGAAGGAATCCTAACAGATTAGATTTCCTGATGTGATTCAAATCTTATCCAAACTGTAGGATGAGTTGAATATTACATCTTCGTATCTGATACGTGAACTCCATAACAAAAAGTTCCTTGTCTTCCTGTCACTTCCAGAAAAGATGCTGACAAGGGGCAATCTTCTCGCCCTTATGTCGACATCGCGTCCCATCTTCCGGAGGATCTTGCTCAATTACGGGAGGTTGCAACCCGATAAGGCATGGAGACTCGCTTGAGGACGATGGCACATCAGAGAGCTTTAAGTTCTATGATTGAACCATCGCAAGACAATATTGAGTCTGATGCTGCAAGAGGGTCTTCTGACTCTGAGTCAACCTCTTTTCAGCAATTCCCTCATTCACCGTACTATTCCGATTTTGCTCCTTCCATCGCTTCTAATGAGGAATAGTTTCTTGGAATTGGTGTTGATGATGACAACACTGCTCTAGTTAACATGGCTACAGGTCAAGGCAATGCAGGTGATGAAACCAATGCTAATGAAGAGCAAGGGGCAGATGCTAATCCTCCTACACTTGATCCTTCCGTATGGCGTGCCTTTGAAGAACAAGATCGTGAACACAAGAAGATGTTTGGTGAATTGGGAGCGAAGTTTGATCAGTTGGCTGAAACTCTGACCAATCCTGGTCATAGAACAATACCATCAGATCCGCCCCAACCAGTCATTGATCCTCAAATAGCTGAGTTGGAGGTTGCTGCACAATCCTGCCCTGCAGATAGTGGTGAGCAACACGCCGCAGCAGTGGGTGCTCCATCTCTCTTTTCTATTCCTACCATGGCCGCAAATGCTGCACCAATACCTGCTGCATTGAAGGTGCCACAACTACGTTGAAGACTTAATCAACTGAAGATTGAAGCAAATTACAGCAGAGAAAGATCCTCAAACTCCTGAAACTGAGCTCGAGAAGCCTTGTGAAGCATGGCATGATTTAGTGCCTTTCCCGTCTGGATGGCATCCGCCTAAGTTCCGTCAATTTGATGGAACCAGTGATGCGAGGGAGCACTTAGCCTACTTTGAAGCAGCTTGTGGAGACACTGCCAACAAGCCCTCACTTCTTCTGAGGCAGTTCTCAGGGTCCTTAACCGGCTCTGCTTTCCATTGGTACAGCCGTCTTCCAATTGGGTCTATCCGCGATTGGATAGGCATGAAGAAACTTTTCAAGACACACTTCGTGACCATGCAAAAAGACATCTCAGCTTTGGAGTTGTCCCAAGTCAAGCAGAAGCGTGATGAGAAGATTGATGACTACTTGATCCGTTTCCGCGATAACTGTGTGTGTCTCGCCAGGGAAATGCATCAAGAAGAAGCCATTCGCATGTGCGTCCATGGGATGCAACAGCATTGGTCCATAGAAGTTTCAAGGCGTGAGCCCAAGACCTTCAGCACTTTGGGCACAGCAGTAGCAGCAATCAAATTGGAGTTTGAGAAGTCTCCTCAAATCATGGAGCTGTACAAGAATGCTGGTCATATTGATAATGCAAGAAGATTCAACTCAGCAACCAAGCCTCCCAACACTGGAGTCAAGGCTAAGTCGCCAGCTGAGTCCCACAATGTAGTGCATGCACCTGCTGCACATTACAATGTTCCAATGTTGGGTTCAAGAGTGAACCCACACCAAGACCGCAACGCCCGGCTGTTCAACGTCCAACTATCCAAGAGTTGTTGAAGAAGTAGTATATCTTTCGCTGAGAGTTAGTAAAGACGTTCTTTGATCAACTGATGGCACAACAAGTTTTGAATCTTCTCGATCCAAGAAGACTTGATCAAGTCGGGATGATAGACAATCCTTTGTATTGCCCGTACCATAGGTACATTGGGCATACAATTGAAGATTGTTTTTCCTTCAAGGAGTGGATCCAAAGGGCGATTGATGAGAAGCGGCTTGCTTTAGAGCCCCAGGCTATCAATCCCGATTATCGTACCGTAAACTTTACAACAGTTTGTGAAGATCCTTCATCCATGCAAGCAGATAATGAAGACAGAGACTTGTGGTTGCCACTTGAGCAGGTGGAGCACCAACTAGCCAATCATTAGCCGGTTTCAACTACTTCCAAACAGAGAGGAAGATCATGGGAGATGATGGAACGAAGACGTCCACAATGTAAACTTCAAGAACACACTCAAGGTCATGCTTCCACCTCGACAATCAAGTCACAAGAAAGGAGTCAACCTAATCCAAACCGTCGACGCATGCCACCAAGATTTGTCCCTTTGTCAGAAGGAGACAAATCTTTTCCTCAACCGAGCCGCGCTTGTCCTACTTTGGCACAATTCTTGCCTAAAGACTGTGGGCAACCCTCTGCACTAGTAGAGGCAACTGATGCTGAAATACCTTCACCTTCTTAAACATTGCCTCGTGCGATGTGATTTTTGTCGGTTACAACTCCAATACATTTGACTCAGAGGAGATATTCATGGCGCAAGAACGTGAAGTACTTCGTACTAACGCTTTACCTACAGAAGTTCAAGTTGAAGAAGTCAACATGAACCTGCGAGGAGACAAGGCATATTCTGAACCTCTTGAAAAGGATCTAGGATATCGACTAGAGGGGGGGTGAATAGGCGATTTTGGCAATTTAACAACTAATCAAGCAATTTTCGACAATTAAGAGCAAATAGCTAAAACAAGATGAATATCAAGCAACTTAACACAAGGATATATCCCGTGGTCTCGGTGATTTGCCGATCACCCCTAATCCACGTTGAGGCAAACTCAAATCTCTAACCGCTCCTCTATCTAGTCGACTTCTTCTCAAGAAGTGATCTAGATCTTGAGCCGGATTAGTATGATGAGTTATCCAAACCTCGATTCCACTAGTGATGCACTTTACCGCTCCGTCAAGGCGTGCTCAAACCCTTCACAAGTTGTTTTCAGGCTTCTTCACAATCTTCCTTGAAGAGCTCTCCAAAACCTTCCTCCTAGCTGTCTAGGAGCCGGCAAGCTCCAAGAGTAACAAGCCGGTGATGATCACTTAATGCTCTTCTAGTACCACAAGATTGATTTAGTGAACTAAATGCAATGCACTAGAAGATCTCAATTGCACACTCTCTCAAATTCAAGAAAATGAACACTAGAGTGTATGAAATGTGTTTTAGCTCTTAAGAATGAAGACAATGTTCACAAATATGCCAAAAGTATCAAACAGGACCATGCATGGGAGTATATATACCCCCCTCAATAAATATAGCCGTTACAAGCCATTGGAGGAAAAAGATCACTTGGCGGTCAGACCGCCGCAATTGCAACGGCATTAAACAGGCACAATAAATGCTCACCTGCCCTTGTCGGGCACTCTCACGATTAGACCGGAGCCAACAGCGGTCAGACTGTGAAACCATCCAGAGACGACATTGTCTCTGGACATGATTTACGATCAGGCTGAAAACTTCGGACAGACCCCTACACGGTCAGACCGCAGTACAAAATCTCGGTCAGACCGTTTTAGCGTTCAAACCAGAACAACTTTCGGTCAGACCGACTAGTACACTAAGTTCCATAAAAATATGATCAAGAAGCTCCAGGAGTCTGACTCAAGGTTTAATTACGGACAGACCGACTTTTTAGGAAAATAAAAAACACTTTACCATAGCTGTCGGTCAGTCCGAAACCATACTCGATCAGACTGTTTCTGCGGTCAGACTGGCTAACATGGTCAGACCGACAGAGACTGAACTTAGCTGTTTTGAATGGATAAAAGCATTTTCAAAAGATATGACCTTCTAGTATGCAATGCAAGTTGTTTTTATGACTTGTGGCACACAGGTAAACCATTTAGTGATACACCACATGCTCCTCTTAATAGTACGACGACTATCCTATAATCCGGTCAAAATTCTTCTCTAATCACTTTAGACCGGTAAAAGAAGAAATGAGTCCTATTTCGTACCTTTGCCTCTTTGCTCAATATCCTTTCTTCATCCTTTAGCTCTTTCTTTGCCTTTCATTATCTTGTCTTTTGATTTTGTTCTTGACACAACTTAATAGATATCGTTAGTTCAACATTTGTAATTGTCATTAATTACCAAAGGACTCTTTAGAGGCCTAGAAGCTACAATCTCCCCCTTTTTGGTAATTGATGACAACATTAAGAGTAGATGATTGAATTTTGAGCATTACAAGGATTTTTCAATAAGCATAGTAGAGAAAAACACTCCGCCTAAATAGATGAATATGAGAATTTTGGCCTTTTGGTAGAGTTCAAGCATGTACAGCATTGCATAGTTATTAAAGCATTGTCAATTCATTCAACAAATTGTCAATTCATGCAACAAATTTTCAGAGCTTAGTCATAACATAAAGCACATCATACAACATGAAGTATCTCAAGAGTCATAAGGCATTCAACATCATATATCATGAAGTATCTCAAAAGTCATAAGACATTCAACCATACAGCAAAATTCAAGAGTCATAAGGCATTCAACATCATATATCATGAAGTATCTCAAAATTCATAAGAAATTCAACCATACAGCAAAAATCATTCATCTAAAATCATTCATCTAAAGTTCTTCTCCCCCTTTGGCATCAATTGCCAGAAAAGCTAAGAATCAGTGGGAGCATCATCATCTTGAGACGGAGGGTTGAAAGGAGGAGTCTGAGGGAATCGAGAGTAGAAGTGAGCGGAGAAGGCGTCGAAGCACTGCTCGAACTGATCTTGGCGTGACCAAAAAATCTAGAATTGATCGTTGAGAGCTGCCAAGTGAGATCGTGTGAGCTCAAGCCCCTGGAGAAGTGTAGCAACCTGATCCATCATCGGCTGATGGAACTGTTGTTGGAACTGAGCAAACCAGGCGGGGGCTTGGCTCTGCTGTGTTGGCTGTTGAGCCTGCGGCTGAGGTGGAGGAGGCATGTCCTGAGCCAGTTGTTGCTGCTGATTGACACTGAACGACTTACAGCTGGGAGTACCTTAAGTCCTGTAACCGTGCCAGGTACGATCCTCTGGGCACCTCCCGGCTGTTCATAGAACTGAAGCCAGTCATCCTCGTGTAGATAGTCTTCATCTTCCATATTGATGCCTTCCTTCATTTCTTCATAATTTATCTTATTAGCCACAGCAAATTCCTCGAATGTAGCCTCATATCTCCTACTGCCTGTCATCCATATTATCCGTTGTTTCGCCCAAACAATCTCAATGGTAGCATAGAACTGATGGATGGCAGTGGCGTTCCATGGGTACTTATGCTCCACAAAGTCATAGAGCCCAATCTCCTTGAAAATCTGAACAAGAGGAGCCATGATGGGTTGATTCACGACATAAGCCCATTCAATCCATTTGTGTTTGAAGATGTTCTTGTGAACCAGATGTCCATAGAACTCATCTTGCTGGGTCATCGTGTGGAAGTGAGGAGTAGTGGCATCATTCTCATGGTTATAGGTGTAGGTGGTCCTAGGCTTTGTGTAGTCATTGGTCGTCCAGTTCTTCTTGGGTCCTTGATATGCATGGACGTTTATCTCATCGTCCTCACTCTCAATATCCATACCCATGTGCTCAGAGCCGCCACGGTGAGAGGATTGTTCTGTTTCTAAGTCTCCGGGCGAGGGCACCCAATCTACATCTTGAGTGTCGCTACTACTCAACGGTTGAGCTCTTTTTGGCCGCTTCACCAATTTCTTCTTATTAGTCCGGACAAAGACATTCCCTTGAAATCCTCGACTGCTAGAAGATGAGCAAGATATAAAACCGATAAGATATCACTAGAATTGAGGGCATGAATTGAATCAAGATACCAACAGATCAGCAAGTCCTAGCTCTTCTGTTGTTGTCAGTCAGACCGGAATTGGGGTCGGTCAGACCGGCGCAACCGTAGAGTTAGGATTTGAGGAGATTTTTGGGATTCAGTTGGTTCTAGGGCGCAAAGTGAATTGATAATCAAGGGTAAACATTTAGTGTATCAAGAGAAAGTATCTGTCGACGATTCGGACTCGGGGTCCTCAGCCGAACTTATGCAGAATTTGTAATAGTGAGACCTTTCAAGATGACCCCTCGGGAAGGTATGCTGAACAATGGAGAACAGGAACACAGAGAATTTAGACAGGTTCGGGCCCTCGATGGTGGGAGTAAAAGCCCTACGTCCTGTTGAGATTTCACTAAGTGTGGTAAAATGTTTACAAATGGGAGGAAAAGTCCTCACAGGCAAGGATTTTTCCTATAAAAGTGTACAAAAATAAGTTAAAGAAGACTTAAAAATGCTATATGAGGTGTGCCGTAGACTTGGCTAACTTGGATCTCTCCCCAATTGATACTTCATGCCATCCTTTTATACTGCTTGAAAGGGTGCCATGTGAAGGAAACTGCATCAATCGGTTGCTCGGACGGTTAGATACGGTTTTTGAAACTGCTCTTAACCTCCACGTAGGTTAAACACGTGTTATTCATGAATAACGGTACGTGTTAACCCCCTGACGGTTGATTTTCCACGTGTAGGAATCTTCGGGATACTTAGAATATCCTGTCGTATAGACAACCGAATAGATAGATCCCAGGTATCCTGATCGGTAGACTTTCTGACCGCGGGATTTGGCTGACCGCGTAATATCCCGAATGTGTAGTTCGCGTATAGGCCACGAACTTCTGACCGCGCAAGACCTATGGTCTGACCACGTAAAGCTGCGACTTGATCGCGTAAAGCTTGCGACCTCGTGGTGATGCCTCTCAAAAATAACTTGAGTTCGCATCTCCAGACACATGCTCTGGCTCGAACCTGTCTTGAACCAGAAGTTTATTAGAAGTGACCCGGGTGTCAATCCTCGTCAGCTAGCCCCCAAATTCAAAGAAAACGAAGAGACGTGTTTATTTCGAATTTAAAAACCGTGCATTGGATTTTTAACCCGGCCCTTTAACTTCTCCACTTAGTGGCGCACTAAGTAAAAACGGTTGGTTTTTCAAGACGGGTTCTGACATTACGTGACGGGCAATGATGGCGCCGTAGAGATTTTTATCTCGAGGTAAAATTGTAAATGTCTTTAACGAAACTCGAGGTGTCTGGGAGGCGAACCGTCGACCTGGCGGCTATAAATACCAGACCCCTGGACATGTAAAGATTCACAATTTCCCTCTTACGCCTAAGTCTTTTTCTTGTTACCTGGCCTCGTTCCTTTTCACTTACTCTTCCTAATGGCAGATCACGAAATCATCGAGATTGAGAGCGATGAAGGGGAAATTGTCGAACAAGGGTCTGATGAAGTCCTGTCTCCTTTAAGGAAGAAACCCAAGGTTGACGAAGGATCTTCTAGTGGAACAAAGGTGAAGAGTGTAGCGAGTTTCTTTCTTCCTTCAGTTCCTTTGACCCTCCCCGTTCATGTCTCTCGGCAAGTTAGGCCTTTATCCTCAGAGAAAGATCCCATCACATTCAATTCTCCCATCCTTATGGGTGATCAACATCCTGGTCGGCAAGCGGTGACTATCCCTCGACCAGATGATTGCCATATTGGGTCGGCGAAGCAATTTTCTTCTGGGAACGTTGCACTGGGACAGGTAACAATTCTTCTCCCTTTTTGCTGGCAATTTTAGTTAATATGACTAACTTTTTGCAAAATGCAGGAGGTAGGAGGCCCCAGCGATCAGCCTTCTGTTGCTCCATCTCTTCCTTCCGGACAGACTCTTCTGGAAGAGAAGAATGCCCTGGAGAAGAAGACCGAGGAGATGGCCTCGAAGATTCTGCGTTTAGCAGAATGTCTTGATCGATCCCGAGAGGAGGCGCACCATTTCCGTCGAGAGAGGGACTTCGCTCAGCAACAGCGAGAACTCTCCGACTTGATTAGGGACAATAGTGCGTCCGTTGTTAGGGATGATATAGATAGACTTAGGGTAGTTGCTAGTTCCCTGGGGGTTGTCAGTGTAGATCCTACTGACAACAATATGTCCCTTGGGGAACTTTGTAAACTTCTTTCGGAGCAAGTCGATGTTTTGATCGACTGCATCCCTTTTGTATGTAAAGAATGTAAGAAATAAAAAGTTTCTTATTTTTCACGAATATTCTTCACATCTTCTGTGCGAAAACATAGCCATAAACTTTACGTTTGCGACCATTCATACACAGGAAACTTTAGTTCTGCGATCAGAATCGTTTTTAAGAAAAAGGCACCGCGACCTGCCCTGATTCCGCGAGCAGTTTCAGAGCCGCGGTCAGAACTAAAGTGCGACCAGAGTTAGGACTCGGTTAGGCCGTCATTACGATTAGAATCGAAGTTTCAGCCTAAAACATGATTTCGAAAAAACCATAACCCAATTAGAAACATTCCAGTACGTCAAAAATTGAGTTATATGATTTTTTCGAAGAAAATGTTCAAAGTATAAAAAAGAAAAAACGCCTTCTGAAAAAGTACTGAAAATTTTTCAGTCCTTTTGCACTTTCCGTTTCCAAAACAAAGAAGCCTTTTTGTTTCAGATCCGACGTCTGGGTACTTTATCGGGTCTATCAGAAACAGTATCCATTATGGGAAATGAATAAAGCATTCAATGGAACGTTTGAAACGAGCTGTTTACCCATTAATGCGTCGCCTTGGGTCTATAAAAAGCAGTAGGTAGCTTCTTGAGGAAGCCACTCAGCCGCGAAAAAACCCTTAGAATTCCCGCCGCTCAAAACCCTCATTTTCTTCAGCCTTCGTCTTCCCCAAATCGCCAGCTTCCCCTTTGATTCTACACCATAGATGGCGTCCTGGAGCAGATCCATTCATCATTCTGAGGAGAGCCTGATGGCGCTTGAGAAGGAGGAGATCCTTTCTCCGCGGTTGCTCATTAACTGGCGACCTGCGTAGAAGGACCAAGAAACCCCAACTGTCCAAGAAGGCGAGTTGGTGGTTTTTGAGGAGTATTTTCGTTGCGGGTTCCGATTCCCTGAGAGTCGGTTCCTTAAGGATATCTTTGAGCATTATGGGTGGGAACTGATCAACCTCCACCCCAATGCGATGCTGATTCTTGCAGTATTCCAGCATCTCTGTGAAGCCTTCATCGGAGTATATCCCAGCGTGGATCTTTTCCGACGATTTTACTTTTCGGCGTGGTCGAAGAGCACCAACGCCGCCGGATGCATCTACTTCCGGCTGAGGGATAAAAAGGAGTATCCCTCCCCACCCCTGCGAGATTCAGTGCACGGGTGGCACCAGAAATGGTTTTACTGCACCCCTCCGACCGAGAGCGGGCTGTGGTTTGAGAACTCGCGGCCGGAGAAAACAAGCGAGTTGGATACTCTCCCGGCGATGAACGCGGAGTTCATGAAGCATGCCGAGGTGATCCTTCACTTAGTCGAACAAGGGCTGACGGCACGTGACGTCATCCGAGACTTTGTGAAGAATCGGGTGAGCCCCCTACGTGAAAGGGCTCATCCGGCTTGGGAGATCACGTCCATGGCGGACACTACCCTGGACTATAATGAAGGTACTTATCTCTGACATAGAAATCCTTTTGTTATTTTTGAAATGTACCAATTTAACTTGTACCCGGGAACAGTCCTGCCCTCAGCTGAGATTGAGAGCCGGACTAACTACCTCCTCAGGGCGTACAACGCCGAGGTAGAGGGCCCCAAGGGATCGCCTCGCCCCCAAAGCTTGATTCATGCTGGCGACGACCTTAAACAGGAGCGCCGAAAGGTAAACTTCTCACTTGGCCTCTGTTTTGCAGGTTTCATGTATGTCCAACACTAATCAATTTCATTGGAATGAAAATAGCTCCTAGGGAGGTTCGCGGATGCGACATTCCCAAGTGAAAATGTCGGCTTTCTGAAGAAGCCGGCGGCGAAGAACGTGAAGAAGGTCTCCCAGAGACCCAGGACAAAGAGTCCTGCCCCTAAGAAGACCAAGCTGAACCCTGGGGAGGGGTCTTCACGAAGCGTCCCTCGTCCCACAAGAAAGACTGCGGTAAGATATCACATTCCTGCCACTTTTTCAGGCGCGACATGGAATCACTTCTTCGTCGTACAGGGAGAGGGGAGCGAGGAGGAAGAGGATGACGTTCCTCTGATCCTTCGAAGGAGGAAGGTCGCGGATCTTCCATTCAGCGATGTCCCAGGCTGTCCCGCAGAGACTACAGCTGCCGAAGAGGTGGCCGTGGCTGACCCTGCGACCACCGAAGATCTGGTGGTCGCGGGTGACCTTCCAATTCCTGAAGCCCCCGGGGTTTCAGGGTCAGTCATCTCTGCTTCCCTGGTCGAAGGGACGACTAAGGTAAAGGATCTTTTCGATCATTCCCTCCATGACTTTTTCTGCGTATTTGACAAGTTAATGTACATACAGGAAGGAGAGCTTCCCCCTGGGTCCACTGGGGATTCCAGGGAGGAAAATCCTCCTCCTCCGCGGACAGAGGAGGAAGTAGACGAACGAAGGCCGGCTGTGACGGTTCCAGCAATTCAGGAATCGTCAAGGCCTTCGGATGAAGCCCCACCAATTAGCCCGGTGGTTCAGGTAAAGACTTATGTGTTTTTAACTGTTCCCTAAGAATATGCCTGTAACATGATATTTCCAGGGGGGTGCTGTCTTATTTACCATAAGGAAGGCAAGAACCGGAGACGGCTCTCCTTCGCAAGGGGAGTTGTCCCAGAAGTCCCAGGAACGAATGGGATTTCGAATAAGGTAAGAACTCTTATTCGACAATAATCTTATATAAAAACTGTCTGACCCACTCTTCCTGTTAGGCAAAAGAAGACAGCGCCTATACCTTCAACCGCCACTGGGGAGGTTGAAGCTAGGGCTAATGAGGGAGCCTCTAATGAAGAGCGCTCTACTCCCGTGGTTCAGGAAATCGTCCGGACCGCGGGAGGTGAATCAAGCACAGGGACTAGGTCACCACCAGTGGCCTCTGGGGGTGGCGTCCGGCCGGCACTCCCATCAACTGTCCCTGTTGCAGGCACTTCAGGCGCGCTAGCAAGGATTCCTGGTAGCATGGATGATGCTGCTTTAAATAAGTTTATGAAGGTATGATGACTCCTGTTTCGGCGTTTGAATCGCCTTTAGAGCATACTTGACTCTCTTGCTTTGTGTTACAGGGCTTGTCATGGGTGACGAGCCAGTCGCATGCTGCAATGGCTAGCATGCCGGCTGTTCAAAAAGATCGTGACGGCTTGCGCAAGTGAGTATCGTCATCCTTCTGTTAATATAAGTAGGCTTTAATTGTGACTAACCTGATTTTGCTGCAGAGAGGTTACGTTCTTGAAGAAGGAGTTAACCAAGATAAAACTGAACTCAGTTACAGAGTTTCAGAAACTACGGACTGAAATCAATAGACTTCAGTCTGAGAATGTTGGTAAGTCGATTCCCAACTTGAGAAGACTTAAAGACATTTCTTGTTCATAACCTCTTTTCTTTGTGTAGCGCAAGCAAGTCGTATTAAACAGCTCAGCCAGGACAAAATGCTTCTCGAGTCCTCGCTCGACCACACCAATCAAGTGGTCAAAGAGTTGAGTCTACTGGTCTTCGAAAAACTGAAGGCCATAGCCAGCCTTTTGAATACCAATGTGGTAGAGTTGAGGAAGGACAACCCAGATGTCAGCGATTGGGCATCACTGCTTACAACTCAAGCAGAATCACTGCTCGAATATCTCCCTGGAGATTTACGGCGACGTGAAGAGATGATCAGGACGAGAGTCCGATCAGCCGCATCCGCCGTACTCAGCCGGGTTCGACTTCACCATGGCTCAGATGTGAATCTGAGCGCGCTGGTGGGACCGGTTGAGGTCGAGAGTGACGAACTGCTTGACGCCGTTATCGAAGAAGTTAAGCCCTTCGTTGACAAGCTCTTGGCTGAGCTAAGGATCGAATGATCCTTGTATTTTGTAACCAAACAATTGTAATTACAATGTTATGTATGTAAAATCATTTTTTCAAGAGAAAGTGCATATTCACATCATAAGTTTCATACTATAAGTATATTCCTCTAGCCCCCGCCTCTGTTTTGTGAATACTGAAGCCTTAGTATTTTAAACAGAGGAAAACATAAGTATGATGGCCAGGGATATGTGCTTCAAGCCGATGGTCAAGATTAAAGTAACATTTTAACCTTATTGCAAACTAGTAGCCACCCAAATGACCGAAGACTAGCCAGATAGGCCCGTGTGCATTGAGAAACGGCTTATTTAGGAGTGACTTATCTGGAAGTGATCATGAGATTGACCAGCGAATCCGGTTGAAAAATGCTGTAATAACCTAACCGCCGGCGATCAGCCCCAGGTCGAATTTGTATAATTTGGGCTTAAAGAAAAAAACTCATTGTATGAAAACAAGACATGCTTTTTATGAAAAGATGCTAATTGAACAGGAAAAAGGTGATTGGAATACTTACACGTAAAACTTGCGAAGTTGATCGATGTTCCAAGTATTGGACAAAATCCGACCATCCTCCATGGCTAACCGCGCAGATCCTGACCGCGGCACTGAGACGACAGTATATGGTCCCTCCCACTTTGGGGAGAATTTATTGCGGTTAGACTGGTCTTGAATTTTTCGTAAAACCAAGTCGCCCACGTTGAGATCACGTGGTCGCACCTTTTTACTGTGATACTTGCGTAGAGCCTGCAAGTATACCGCGGACTTAATCAGGGCGCGATCACGCCGTTCTTCCAGGTGGATGAGATCTTGCGATCGTTGTTCGGATTGGTTGACCTGTTCGAATTGATTCGTGCGAACAGATCCAATACTTACTTCCATAGGCAACACAGCCTCAGCTCCATAGACCAAATGGAAGGGTGTCTCACCGGTGGCTCGACTAGAGGTAGTTCGTAGTGCCCATAGAACAGTATAGAGCTCGTCTGCCCAAGCCCCCGAGCGGGTCTTGAGGCGATCAAAAACACGTTTTTTGATCCCTTGCAGTACTTGCCCATTGGCCCGTTCTACGGCACCATTGCTTTGTGGATGTGCCACGGAAGCAAAGCACACCTTGGTCCCGATCTGATCGCAGTAGTCTAGGAAAAGACTGCTGGCGAACTGAGAACCGTTGTCTGTGATGAGACGGTTTGGAACACCAAATCGTGCCACAATGTTCTTGTGAAAGAACTTTTGTGCGGCTAATGCAGTAATATTTCGTACTGGTTCGGCCTCAATCCACTTTGTGAACGTGTCAATGGCTACAAACAAAAATTTGTATCCATTGACCGCTTGTGGCATAGGACCGACGATGTCCATTCCCCAGATCGCGAAAGGCCATGCGAGAGGAATAGTTTGTAATGCATAAGCAGGTTGATGAACCTGTCTTGCATGAAACTGACATTGTGGACACATCTTGACCATAAGCTTGGCATCATCGAGTGCCGAAGGCCAGTAGAATCCCTGTCGAAAAACTTTTCCGACCAGTGTTCGGTATGACGCGTGTGCACCGCATACACCGTCATGTATTTCTTTCAAGAGGGATTTTCCTTCCTCCTGAGATATGCAGCGCATGAATACTCCTTGAGTACCCTTTCTGTACATAACCCCATCTATGAGTTTGTACAGACGCGCCTTTCGAATTAACCGATCGCTTTCGGTTTCGTCCTCGGGTAGGGTCCCATGTTCAAGATAGACCCTCAATGGATGAGTCCAATCTTGTTCCTGACCGAGGTTGGCAACGAAGGCTATTGCCGGATCATCCTTGACCGAAGTCATGATCGAAGGATGGTCCAAGTGTTCAATGAACACTCCTGCCGGAGCGGATGAGCGTGAGGATCCAATTTTGGATAACTGGTCTGCGAGAAAGTTGTCCTTTCGCGGGATGTATTGGACTTCGAAGTGACTGAAGTGTTTTTCCAATCTCCTCACTTCCCCCAGGTAATGAGCCATTGTCTCATCGGAGGTGCTGTACTCCTTGTTTACCTGGTTTACGACCAGCTGTGAGTCCCCCCTCACCACTAATCGACGGACTCCGAGGAATTTTGCTGCCCGGAGCCCTGCAAGAAGACCTTCATACTCTGCTGCATTGTTGGTTGCAACAAAGTGTAGTTGGATGACATACTTAAGCTTTTTACCCTGAGGTGTAACTAAGACCACTCCAGCCCCCGAGTGTTGAAAACTACGGGAGCCGTCAAAGTACATTGTCCAATAATTGGGGCACTCCAGCTCCTTTTCTAACTGCACGGGTGGCTCAGGGTTGGTCCATTCGACCACAAAGTCGGCCAAAACCTGAGACTTAACCGCCGTGCGAGGGGTAAAGTGGATCTCAAAGGCACCGAATTCGACCGCCCATTTGGAGATTCGACCAGATTTTTCTGGATTTCGGACAATATCCCCTAAAGGAAAAGAGGAAGGTATTGTGATCTTGTGTGCTTGAAAGTAATGTCGTAGCTTACGGGAAGCCATCAGTAGCGCGTAAAGTATCTTCTGGACCTCAGGGTAACGCTCCTTAGGACCATGAAGTACTTCGCTCACATAGTAGACGGGTCTGTGCACTCCTTCCCTTTCCACGATCAGAACTGCGCTGACCGCGTGCGGGGTGGCCGCCAAATACAGAAGCAATGGTTCATCCTTTTCAGGAGACACCAATACTGGCGGACTGGATAGATATGTTTTTACCTCCTGAAACGCTTTTTCGGCCTCATCTGACCACGTGAAGTTATGATGTTTCCGCAAGGCTTTAAAGAAAGGTAGTCCCCTTTCGCCTAATCGCGATATGAAATGACTTAAAGCCGCCATGCGACCAGCCAGGCGTTGAACATCCTTCATGGTCGAGGGCGACCTCATTTGCTCAATAGCTCTGATTTTCTCAGGATTAACCTCAATGCCCCTGGAACACACAAGAAAACCAAGAAGCTTTCCTGAAGAAACCCCGAAAGAACATTTCTCCGGGTTCAATTTTATTCCAAAACGATTCAAGTTACAGAAGGTTTCGGCAGGATCGTCCAAATGAGACAATCTTTTGGTACTTTTTACAACCAAGTCGTCTACATATGCTTCGAGATTACGCCCTATCTGGGAAAGAAAGGTCTTTTGCATCAAGCGCTGGTACGTGGAACCAGCGTTCTTGAGACCGAACGGCATTCTGACGTAGCAGTACGTGCCGAACGGGGTGATGAAGGCAGTTTTCTCTTCATCGTCTTCTGCCATGCTAATTTGATGATATCCCGAGTAGGCATCCAGAAAACTCATCAGTTCGCAACCCGCAGTGGAGTCAACCAGCTGGTCGATGCGGGGAAGGGGAAAGTCGTCCTTCGGACAGGCACTGTTGAGGCTAGTATAGTCGACGCACATGCGCCACTTGCCATTTGACTTGCGGACCATGACCGGATTAGCGAGCCAGTCCGGGTGATTCACCTCGCGGATGAACCCGGCTTGTAAGAGTTTGTCTAACTCTTCTCGGATGGCTTCCTGTCGGTCGGTGGCAAAACGCCTGAGCTTTTGCTTTGTTGGTCGTTGTCCAGGTCGGATTGCTAACCTGTGCTCAATTACTTCCCTTGGGACACCGGGCATGTCGGACGGTTTCCACGCAAACACATCTGCGTTAGCCCAGAGGAAAGCAACGAGGTCGAGTTCCTATTTGTCATCCAGGGTTGACCCAACCCGAATTGTCTTGGATGGGTCATCTGGATACAAAGGAACTCGTTTGAGTTTCTCATCTGGTCGAGGAGCAGCCCTGATCGCATCGGTGGCGACAGTGGCGACCTGAGCGTCCCGGAGGGGAAGCTGATCGACCATCTCCAAAGATAGCCGGTCGCACGTGAGTGCCACGTTGCGACTACCTCGGACTGAAATGACACCTTTGGGGCCAGGCAATTTCCCGCACTGATAAGCATAGTGCGTTGCCATCATGAACTTAGCGAGAGTAGGCCTGCCAAAGATTGCATTATAAGCTGAATCACAATCGATTACATCGAAAGTAACCAATTCTGTTCGGAAGTTATCTGGTTCTCCCAGAGTGACCGGGAGGACCACTTGTCCCAATGGCATCATGGAGGGGCCTGGGATTATCCCATAAAACGGATGAATTATGGGCTTGATCTTCGAACGAGGAATTTGCATCTCGTCGAGTGTCTTGACCAATAAATGGTCAAGGGAACTTCCCCCGTCGATCAGGACCCTTTCGACTCTCGCGTTACTGATGATTGGGGTAATAACCAGAGGTAATCTCAATGGTCGAGTTAACCCCGCAGGACAGTCGGCGCGGTCGAACGTCAAAGGCATATCCGACCAACGGGGATATTGAGGTTCACCAAGGGATGTCTCTGTTTGGTTAACCTCTCGGCAAAAAGTTTTAAACTGCCTTTTGGAAACGAAAGAGGAGGAACCTCCGAAAATGATATTAACATGATTTTGAGGTACCTGGTAAGCCATTTCTTCGTCTCCATCGACGTCTCTAACCCCGCACGCCTGCTCTTTGGGCGGTAAGGTCGGCATTGGCCCAGCTCCTTGGTAGAAATCATCCAGCTGTTTCAACCAACTCCTGCAGTTTTTGAGATCGTGGCCTGCGGAATTGTGGAGTGGACACCACCTTTTGCCTTCCTGCGGATTAGTTGATTTTTCTGGCTGGTCGGAATCCCGGCCACCAGAAGCAGTTTTACTTTTGAAAGAAAACTTATTACCTTTGGTCGAAGGTGGTTTCTCCGCAACCGCGACCTCACGGTACTGTCCAGAGCGGTTCCTCTTCGACTTTTTTGACTTCCCACCCGGTGAAGACTCCGGCTTTTTGCTCGAGTCTTCTTTCTTGGCGTCCTTGAAGCCTGTTGGGGCGGTAGGTCCCCCTTGTCAACCATTCGGTTCCATTCGACTGCCTCGGCTGCATCGGAGTATCGATCAGCCATATCGAACAGATCGGCCACCGATCGAGGAGGGTGAATGAGCAAGTCTTCAGTGAATCTCCGGTATCGAACGGCATGCTTAAATGCCCTGATTACGGAACCATCAGATATGTTCGGGATGGTATTTCTTACCCCGACAAACCTCTTGACAAACTGCCGAAGCGTTTCGGTCGAAGTTTGCCGCAATCTATGCAAGTCGTCCTCCTTACCCGGCTTTTGGTAACAGTTTTGAAAATTGCTAAGGATGGCATCGCATAGCATTTCCCAATTGTAGATAGAACCCTCAGGCTGATTGAACAACCAAGTTCTAGCCGGTCCTACGAGGACTGTTGGCAGGTAGTTAGCCATGACCTTGTCATTGCCTCCTGCGGCTTGGATGGCAGTAATATAGATCTGAAGAAACTCGGATGGGTTCTGAGTTCCGTCAAACCTCTCAATGGCCCCTGGTCGAAACTTATCGGGCCAAACGACCGCTCGTAGGCCAGGCGAGAAAGCTTTGCAACCAACGTAAGGACCATGGACCGTCCTGCGACTTTCGGTCAGGTTTCGAGCAAACTCACTTAACGGCGGGGTTACTCGAGGTCCCAAACTAGAATGAACGGGAACTCGATCCCTACTGCGAGAGTCCTGCATTCGCCGATATTTGTCCTGTCGGGACGGTATAGGCGGCGGGTAACTCCGTCGACCAGAGCCAGAATGAGGACCATCTCGATCATGGGAATGTGTCACTGAGCGGGAAGAGGCTGTTGGGGTCGCCTCAGATGCGACCTCGTCCAATCTTTCCGCGAGGATCCTGTAAAAGGCCGGTCTCTGCGCCTCCGTGACCGTAGGAGGAAAGTTACGCATGACTTCCGCGATAGATCGCAGTCGACCATGGGTACTTCTCCTAGGGGCACCGGGTGTTATTGTTTCCTCGTCCACTGGGAAGTGCTCCGGTGGTAAGGAAGGAGTCTGGTCACGTCTATGACCACGCGACCGTCGAGAAGAACTCGGGGCAGCATCGTAACGAGCCTGCGCATCTTGAAGAGCCTCTAGAGCAGTTCTGCGTAGTTCGTTATTTTGTTGCTCGAGATCTTGCTCCTCCTTCTGTTCGCGATCTTGTTCTTCCCTGGCAACCTGTTGATCGGGAGTTTCCTCCGACAACGCAGCAAACTGCCTAGGGAGGGAAGTCGCCGATGGGGAGAACATCTCGGTTTGTTCCGAGTCGGACTCGAAATCAAAGAGACGGTGAAGGTTATCAGGGTCGAATCTTCCTGGGCTGACCTCGGGGTCACCATCGTACTTTTCCTCAGCGGGATCGTACGATGGGCCGGACTCATCACCTAGCACATTAAGAACCTCTGTGGGTTCTGACCCTGTGCCAGTTACCTCCTGGTCGATCATCATGACTTGGGAAGATGGTTCATCCTGTGGAAGATTCTGGCCTTCGACCTCTTCCATCGGAACGGGATCACTTGGAGAAGGCATTGGGATATGAGCATAATCCTCGAGATCGAAATCATTCTCGGAATCATATGCTCCAGCCATGTTTCGGCGAACCTCCGAACTTTAATTAGGACGCCTTGAGAAAGGCCCCACGGTGGGCGCCAGCTGTCGACGATTCGGACTCGGGGTCCTCAGCCGAACTTATGCAGAATTTGTAATAGTGAGACCTTTCAAGATGACCCCTCGGGAAGGTATGCTGAACAATGGAGAACAGGAACACAGAGAATTTAGACAGGTTCGGGCCCTCGATGGTGGGAGTAAAAGCCCTACGTCCTGTTGAGATTTCACTAAGTGTGGTAAAATGTTTACAAATGGGAGGAAAAGTCCTCACAGGCAAGGATTTTTCCTATAAAAGTGTACAAAAATAAGTTAAAGAAGACTTAAAAATGCTATATGAGGTGTGCCGTAGACTTGGCTAACTTGGATCTCTCCCCAATTGATACTTCATGCCATCCTTTTATACTGCTTGAAAGGGTGCCATGTGAAGGAAACTGCATCAATCGGTTGCTCGGACGGTTAGATACGGTTTTTGAAACTGCTCTTAACCTCCACGTAGGTTAAACACGTGTTATTCATGAATAACGGTACGTGTTAACCCCCTGACGGTTGATTTTCCACGTGTAGGAATCTTCGGGATACTTAGAATATCCTGTCGTATAGACAACCGAATAGATAGATCCCAGGTATCCTGATCGGTAGACTTTCTGACCGCGGGATTTGGCTGACCGCGTAATATCCCGAATGTGTAGTTCGCGTATAGGCCACGAACTTCTGACCGCGCAAGACCTACGGTCTGACCGCGTAAAGCTGCGACTTGATCGCGTAAAGCTTGTGACCTCGTGGTGATGCCTCTCAAAAATAACTTGAGTTCGCATCTCCAGACACATGCTCTGGCTCGAACCTGTCTTGAACCAGAAGTTTATTAGAAGTGACCCGGGTGTCAATCCTCGTCAGTATCAATTTGAGGTTTTGAACAGATTCATACTAGATTCATCAAATTTGCCCAGAATTCCAAAATAAAGAGGAAACTATTTGATAAAAACGAAGAATCCGAGAAGGATACCTAGAAGACATGATTTGGACGAGTTCTTGAGCGTCGGTTTGTCCGTGCTTCACTTTGGTTTGACCGGAGAAGAAAACTCCAAAGAATTTGGGGCGCACCTGAAAGAGACAAAAGTGAGGTGAGAGAGTGAAAAGGACACAGATTCGGGATATAAGGTCTCTGGTCGAGTATATTCGGTCAGACCGTAGGCAAGAGACCGGTCAGACCGCTGGAAGAAGGGATTTTGAAACGCTCTCTGGAGATAAATTCGGTCAGACCGCAAATGTTTTTCGGTCAGACCGCTGGAAGGACTGAAAATTGAGAAGTTTATTTGATTGATGCTCATATGAGATTCAGATATAAGGTATGAGAGATATATATAGGATAAATATAAGTAAGATATAGACAATATCGCCAAAGGGGAAGTATCCATATTACAAATCAACATGTATTTAGCTAATTTTACTCAATTGCTGAGAAAAGAGCCTAAAATGCCCTAAAATGAGAAGTTCATGCAATCAAGTGACATTTTAAGCACAACCAATATGAGTTCAACATTTCAAACCACATTTGATATATCAATGACGTTAAGCTCATTTCGAAGTTTAGAAAATCGGCTTTCATCTAAGGGCTTAGTGAATATATCCGCTAATTGATCTTCGGTCCTTAGATTGTCCACAAACACATCACCTTTACCAACATGATCTCTAAGAAAGTGATGTTGGATATCTATATGCTTGGTCCGAGAGTATTGAACTGGATTTGTGGCTATTTTCACCGCACTCTCATTATCTCACAAAAGAGGCACTTTTTCAAATTTGATTCCATAATCCAACAAGATTTGCCTCATCCAAAGCAATTGTGCACAACAACTACCCGTGGAAACATATTCTGCTTCGGTGGTTGATAGAGCTACTGAGTTTTGTTTCTTGGAGGGCCAAGAGACTAAAGATCTTCCTAATAGTTGACAACTGCCTGAGGTGCTATTTCTATCCACTTTACAACCCGCATAGTCGGAATCAGAAAATCCAATTAATTCAAATTTAGCACCTTTTGGATACCACAACCCTATACTAGATGAATATTTTAGATACCTCAAAATATGCTTAACGACCATTAAATGACTTTCTTTAGGAGAGGCTTGAAATCTTGCACACATACAAACACTAAACATAATATCGGGCCTAGAAGCAGTAAGATACAGTAGACTACCAATCATAGATCTATAAAGTTTTGAGTCTACCGGTTTACCTCCTTCGTCAGAAACAAGGTGACCGTTTGTGACCATTGGTGTCTTGATTGGCTTTGCTTCTTCAAGTCCGAATTTCTTAAGCAAGTCCTTCACATATTTGCTTTGACTGATGAAAGTTCCTTCCTTGAGTTGTTTAACTTGTAATCCGAGAAAGAAACTTAGTTCACCTATCAAGGACATCTCAAATTCTCTGGACATCATGTTACCAAATTCCTCGCAAAAGTCTTGGTTAGTAGATCCAAATATGATGTCATCAACATAAATTTGACATACAAAGAAATCATTTCCAATTTTCTTAGTAAATAAGGTAGTATCAACTTTCCCAATTTTAAAGCCTTTTAAAATTAAGAAGTCTCTAAGTCTTTCATACCAAGCACGAGGTGCTTGTTTAAGACCATAAAGCGCCTTGGAGAGTTTATAAACATGATTTGGTTTTGTAGGATCTTCAAAACCAGGCGGTTGTTTGACAAATACCAATTCATTAATTTTTCCATTTAAAAATGCACTTTTGACATCTATTTGATAAAGTCTAATATTATGAGACGAAGCAAAAGCAAGCAAACTTTTAATAGCGTCAAGTCTAGCTACGGGAGCAAAGGTTTCACGGAAGTCCAAACCTTCGACTTGAGTATATCCTTGAGTGACCAATCTTGCTTTGTTCCTTACTACTACTCCGTTTTCATCTTGTTTGTTTTTAAAAATCCATTTGGTTCCGATGACGTTGTGTTCATCTGGATTTGGTTCTTCGATCAATTCCCAATCACTGTAGCGGGTGAAGTTGTTTAATTCTTCATGCATAGCATTCACCCAATCTGGATCTTTCAAAGCTTCATCTACATGTGTGGGCTCAAAAGAGGAAACAAAAGAGAAATTTTCGCAAAATGAAGCAAGACGGGAGCGAGTTTGAACACCCTTACGCAAGTCACTAACAATTTAATCGACGGGGTGATCCTTAGAAATTGAGTGATGAATTCTTGGATGATCAACCAGGTCTTGTGAAGTAGAGGTAGACGTTGCTTCCGGTTGTTGTTGAGGCGAATCTTCCACATTAACCACTTCAACTATTTGATCTTCATGTTGAGGTGTTGACGAGGAGGGGATAGCTTGGGTGGATGGATCTTCATCTTGATCACTATCTTCTTTCGGCTTGACATCCCCAATGGTCATGTTCTTCATCGCCACCCTTAAGCCTTTATTACCTACATCATCCAAGCTGTCTTGCTTCTCTTGAGAGCCGTTAGTCTCATCAAATTCTACGTCATGCGTCTCTTCAACCAAACCGGAATTTTGGTTGTAGACACGATATGCTTTGCTATTTGATGAGTATCCTAATAAAAATCCTACATCACATTTACTTTGAAATTTAGATAAATGTGTACCTTTTCATAAAATATAGCACTTACACCCAAACACTCAAAAGTAGGAAATGTTTGGTTTCCTACCAATGAGAAGCTCGTATGGAGTTTTCTTTAATAGCCGATGACAATAGAGTCGATTCGATGCATGGCAAGCGGTGTTGATTGCTTCGGCCCAAAAAGTGTCCGAAACATTGTACTCAGAAAGCATGGATCTTGCCATATCTATCAATGTCCGGTTCTTTCATTCGACTACCCCATTTTGGTCCGGTGTATACTTGGCCGAAAACTCGTGTTTGATGCCCTTATCATCACACCAGTTTTTAACCTTGGTATTCTTGAATTCGGAGCCATTGTCACTTCTCACTTTCTTGATCTTGAAACTAAATTCATTTTCGGCCCTTTGTGCAAAACTTTTGAAAGTGTTGAATACAATTAATTTGTCATGTAAAAAGAATATCCATGTGTATCTAGAAAAATCATCTACAATGACAAGACAATAACTATTGCCACCAATGCTAACATAGGTAGTGGGACCAATTAAATCCATGTGCAATAACTCAAGTGGACTAGAAGTTAACATTGAGCTTTTGGTTGAATGTGAATTTGCAACTTGTTTTTCGGCTTGGCAAGCACTAAATAATTTATCTTTTTCAAACTTAACATCTTTTAAGCCAACAACTAAATCATGTTTAACTAATCTATTTAGTTGTTTCATTCCAACATGTCCAAGCCTTCTATGCCATAGCCAACCTTTAGATGATTTAGAAAACAAGCATGTACCAAGATTTGCATCATTTGAATTGAAATCAACTAAATAGAGGTTGCCATGTCTAAAACCTTTGAAGATCAAACTATTATCATCTATACTAGTGTTAATCACATCTTTTGGATAAAATGCGCATATAAATCCTAGATCACAAAGTTGAGCTACGGATAAGAGATTGAAGTTAAGAGATTCGACAAGCAATACATTAGAGATGGAGAGGTCGTTTGAGATGGCAATTTTACCTAAACCTTTTACCTTTCCTTTGCTATTATCTCCAAATGTGATCTTGTCATATTCCGCACCTTCGTTATTGAGAGAGGAGAACATATTGTGATTATCGGTCATATGTTGAGTGCATCCACTATCGAGCACCCAATGTTGTCCTCCGGCCTTGTAATTTATCTACAAAACAAAGTTAGGTCCTTTTAGGTACCCAAATCTTTTTGGGTCCTTGGAGGTTAGTTACCAAGGATTTTGGAACCCAAATGGCTTTCTTTTTGGCACCAATTATAGGGGTTCCAACAAATTTGGCTTTAACATCACCATTATTCATTTTCTTCAAAACATAGCAACAGTTGAATATAAGAGATGAGTTAGTTTTGCTAGCATGACAATTTTTCTCAATATGACCTAAACTTTTGCATTTGTTGCAATACCCCTTTTCTTTTACAAATATGGTTTTAGTTGCAAGAAATGTATGTTTGCCCTTTTTAGGTATATAACCTAGTCCTTCTTTCCTTAAAGAGAACCTTTGACTATCTAGTAGATGTCTTAATTTTGATTCCCCTACATAGCATTTAGCTAGATCATTTGTTAGTTTTTCAATTTTGTCCTTAAGTTCATTGTTTTCAAGACTAAGCACATGGTCATCAACTTTTGGACTAGATGGTAATTCAATTAAATCTTCACAAGATGTAGATATTCTAGAAGTAGATATCATAGGCAAGTCATTTAAAATATTGCAAGTAATGCCTATGTCATTACCCGTTTTGTTGGCTTTATGAGCAATTAATGAGTCATGAGCTTCCTTAAGAATCTCATGAGTTTCTTTGAGACTCTCATGAGATGTTTTTAGCTCCTCATAGGAATTTTGAAGAGTTTTGTATCTCTTCTTCAATTCCTTGAATTTCTCCTTTTCTTTGCTCATATAGTCATCAAAGCCGGTGATCATCTCAACTAGGTCATCATAAGAGTATTCATCTTCGTCACATGATACCTTGGATTCTCCTTTAGCCATGAAACAATGAGGAGTGGAGAATAGAGATGGAGCTTCCTTGATAGCTACTCCAACGAGTCCTTTAGGAGATGCTTCATCTTCATCTTCGGAATCGGAACTTGAAGCATCCGAATCCCATTCAATGAAGCAAGCTTGTCCGTCCTTCTTCTTCTTGTAGTATTTCTTGAAAACCTTCTTCTTGCTTTCTCCTTCCTTTGCGTACTCTTCTTTTTCACATATTTTTCTTCTTCCTTGTTTTTGCATTGTGCAGAAATATGCCCCTTTTCACCGCAATCAAAACATCTTCTTTCTTCAAATGGGTTCCTTTTTTATGATTGTCCTTTCTTGAAGGATTTTCCTTGATATCTCCTTTTCATGAACCGCTTGAACCTTCTCACGAAGAGAGCCATTTCCTCATCAGTGTCTCTCTCATCGCTTTCTTCTTCATTATCTTCCCTCTTAGAGGCTTGAGCTTTGAGTGCTATATTCTTCTTCTTGGAGTCGGAAGCCTCATCTTGTACCGCTTCTTGTGATTTCTTAAATATGTCATGAGTGAGAATTTCACTCAAGACCTCCAAAGGAGTCACACTCTTCAAATTAGATCGCACAAGTAAGGTCACAATAGTGTCATATTTTGAAGGTAAAGCTCTAAGAAATTTATGACAAAACTCCACATTTGTGACATCCATACCAAGCCCTTTTAGCTCAATTACTATATTATTTAATCGGTTGAACATCTCTGAGACATCCTCATTGGGCAACATAGCAAAATTTTCAAATTGTCCCTTATGGATGAATAATTTAGCATCCTTGACCATTGAGGTTCCTTCATGAATATCCATAAGATTTCTCCAAATGTCATGAGCCGTTTCAATGTTACAAATTCTGTTAAATTCACCTAGATTTAGAGCACTATAAAGAACATTCATGGCTTGAGCATTTGCTAGAGTATTTTCTCTATCTAGGTTAGTCATGTCTTCATCATCTAGAATTGTGAAGCCCTCATCCACCACTTTCCAAATTTTTTCACCCATGGCTTTAAGATAGACCATCATTCTAGTTTTCCAATAGGTATAGTTTGATCCATCAAAGAGTGGTGGTTTGTCATTATTAATCCGACCCTCACTAGCCATCTTTATCCTACTCCGGGATGGTTAAATCCTCTAAAAATGGAGTCCTCGCTCTGATACCAATTGAAAAGGATCTAGGATATCGACTAGAGGGGGGTGAATAGGTGATTTTGGCAATTTAACAACTAATCAAGCAATTTTCGACAATTAAGAGCAAATAGCTAAAACAGGATGAATATCAAGAAACTTAACACAAGGATATATCCCGTGGTCTCGGTGATTTGCCGATCACCCCTAATCCACGTTGAGGCAAACTCAAATCTCTAACCGCTCCTCTATCTAGTCGACTTCTTCTCAAGAAGTGATCTAGATCTTGAGCCGGATTAGTATGATGAGTTATCCAAACCTCGATTCCACTAGTGATGCAATTTACCGCTCCAGCAAGGCGTGCTCAAACCCTTCACAAGCTGTTTTGAGGCTTCTTCACAATCTTCCTTGAAGAGCTCTCTAAAACCTTCCTCCTAGCCATCTAGGAGCCGGCAAGCTCCAAGAGTAACAAGCCGGTGATGATCACTTAATGCTCTTCTAGTACCACAAGATTGATTTAGTGAACTAAATGCAATACACTAGAAGATCTCAATTGCACACTCTCTCAAATTCAAGAAAATGAACACTAGAGTGTATGAAATGTGTTTTAGCTCTCAAGAATGAAGACAATGTTCACAAATATGCCAAAAGTATCAAACAGGACCATGCATGGGAGTATATATACCCCCCTCAATAAATATAGCTGTTACAAGCCGTTGGAGGAAAAAGATCACTTGGCGGTCAGACCGCCGCAATTGCAACGGCATTAAACAGGCGCAATAAATGCTCACCTGCCCTTGTCGGGCACTCTCACGGTCAGACTGGAGCCAACGGCGGTCAGACCGTGAAACCATCCAGATACGACATTGTCTCTAGACACGATTTATGATCAGGCTGAAAACTTCGGACATACCCCTACACGGTCAGACTGCAGTGCAAAATCTCGGTCAGACCGTTTTAGCGGTCAGACCGGAACAACTTTCGGTCAGACCGACTAGTACACTAAGTTCCATAAAAATATGATCAAGAAGTTCCAGGAGTCTGACTCAAGGTTTAATTACGGACAGACCGACTTTTTAGGAAAATAAAAAACACTTTACCATAGCTGTCGGTCAGTCCGAAACCATACTCGGTCAGACCGTTTCTGCGGTCAGACTGGCTAACATGGTCAGACTGACAGAGACTGAACTTAGCTGTTTTGAATGGATAAAAGCATTTTCAGATGATATGACATTCTAGTATGCAATGCAAGTTGTTTTTATGACTTGTGGCACACAGATGAACCATTTAGTGATACACCACATGCTCCTCTTAATAGTACGGTGACTATCCTATAATCCTGTCAAAATTCTTCTCTAATCACCTTAGACCAGTAAAAGAAGAAACGAGTCCTTTTCCGTACCTTTGCCGCTTTGCTCAATATCCTTTCTTCATCCTTTAGCTCTTACTTTGCCTTTCATTATCCTGTCTTTTGATTTTGTTCTTGACACAACTTAACAGGTATCGTTAGTTCAACATTTGTAATTGTCATTAATTACCAAAACACTCTTTAGGGGCCTAGAAGCTACACCTCTCAAATCTTGGCTATACAGAGAAGAAAAAGAGAAGGTCTTACTCAACAAGGCTGCCAATGTACCAAGTGGTGCTCCAGATGCCCGTGCTGCTGAAGAAGAGAAGCAAGCGCAACAAGCAATTGATCATAATATCATTGCACATCTGAGCGCATTCCTGCACTCTTGAGTGTGTATGATGCTTTAATATTGGTGCTCGATCTTTGGCAGGCCCTTATTAAAGCACTACAAACTCCTGGGTTACGAAGTGGCAATGGCGAAGCACCGTCTTCTCTACAACGCCGCCAACATAAATGAGATCACCTTTTCTAATGAATACAAGGTCATAGAGAATGGCGATCATAACCGCCCTCTCTACATAGAAGGGAACATCGGGAATGCCTACCTCCGATGAGTCTTGGTTGATCCAGGGTCCTCAGTAAATATTCTTCCAATTCGAAGTTTAACTCGTGCAGGTTTCTCATTTGAAGACTTGGAGTCCACAAATGTGATGATATGTGGCTTCGACAATCAAGGAAGGGCGGCCATGGGGGCAATTACTTTGAAGCTCCAAATGTCCACTTTCAGTTTCAAGGTGCGGTTCTTCGTTATCGAAGTAAACACCTCCTACTCCGTGCTATTAAGGAGACCCTGGATACACAAGTATCGGGTAGTTCCCACAACTCTGCACCAATGTCTCAAGTTTATAGACGGCAATGGAGAGCAACAGAGGATAGTTGCCAACAGCAACCCATACACCTTCCAAGAGTCGCATCTTGCAGATGCGAAATATTGTTTCCAAGTGAAGCTCTTGGGAGGCAGCAAGGAAGAGCGACGCCAGCTGTAGATGCTCTAATCACGCCGAGTTCACAAGTGAATTTCCTCATTGCACCATTCCTACCTGCCAGGAAGATGGAGTTTACAAAGTGTGCCTATAGGGGTAGGGATTCCAATTGCGAAAAATCATTCACAGCTGTCCCTTACTTATATGGCCCTTCAACCCCTACATCAACCCCGTGGGAGCAAAACTCTTTTGCTCCATTATTGTTGAAAGCAGGAGCTGCTTCTTCTTCTTCTTCTGCACCTACGTTGTTAAGGTCGAAAATGGAAGCATCTCCAATGCTCCTTACCTCAAGCTTAAAGGACACCAACTCAGCTCCTACTTCTTCACTCTCCATTTCTTCAACTAACAAAAATATTGCAGGTGCTCAAGCAAATTGCAAGAAAATTGCGGCCCAGGATGAGTTTTCATCTCCTTTCATCTTTGATGCATGTGGAAAACTGGGAGCACAAACGGTTTTCATGCAAAAGCGAGGATTTGTAAAAAGAAGAATAAAGCAGTTCGAAAAGGCAGTGACAAGTGCTACTTTCAAGCAGCCTCCATCGCGCCATACATCTGTGACAACACCATTGGAAGTTTGGCATGTTCCAGACCCACATGATTGTGCTTCACCCACTATCTTCTACAAAGTTCCAAAGAAGCAGGAATACGATCCTATTATTGAACAGCCTAGTTTTTTGACTGACACCAAAGTAACTTTAATTGCCATGAAGGCTGACCCCGAATAGCCAATCTGCTCAAAAGGGCTAGAGTCAAGTTGGAAAGAAATCAAAGGTTGCCACCTCCACCGGTAATTTGTAAAGAATGGTGGGAGCAATCTGAAAAGCTCAACCGGAAGGGGCACAAGTCTCGTGACCTCCGCCCGAAGTTCCAATGAAGACGATTGGACTCTTCATCAACCTCGATCCTTTTGAGTTGCTGCAAGTCAAAGTCATTGGGATGGAGGTGAGCAACATCTCTTGGCCAAGATGCATGAAGCAATGCCTTCTGAACATGGAGAAGTGCTAGATGCTGCACTTGCACCTCAACAACTTGAAGATGGAGGACAACTCACTATTGATGAGCTCGTGAAGATCAACTTGGGAAGTGAGGAGGATATGCGCCCCACCTTTATTAGAGCAACCCTCACGCTTGCAGAGCGCGAAAGTTACCGAAACTTCTTAATGGAGTACAAGGATTGCTTCGCTTAGTCTTATAAAGAAATGCCGGGGCTTGACCCTCGTGTCGCCACTCATAAGTTGATGATTGATCCACAATTTCGTCCTGTGAAGCAACATCTACGACGTTTCCGCCCAGAGTTACAAGAGCAAATTGTTACTGAGGTGGATAAGCTAATCATAGCTGGCTTCATCAAGGAAGTGTAATACCCACGTTGGCTGGCCAATATTGTCCCAGCGCGAAAGAATAATGGGCAGGTACGTGTTTGTGTTGATTTCAGGGATCTGAACCGAGCTTGTCCAAAAGATGACTTCCCCTTGCCTATCACGGAGATTATCATTGATGCCACTACAGGCTATGGTGCTCTCTACTTCATGGACGGATCATCAGGCTACTACCAGATCAAGATGGATGAACATGATGCCATCGACACCGCCTTTTCGTACACCAAAAAGGAATTTCTATTATATAGTTATGCCCTTTGGATTGAAGAATGTTGGCGCTACTTATCAGCGATCCATGACATTCATCTTTGATGAATTAATTCATCATTCAATAGAATGTTATGTTGATGACTTAGTGGTAAAAACTCAGAAGGGTGAACATCATCAAGAGGATCTTCGCATTGTCTTTGAAAGGCTGCGTAAGCATCAACTGAAGATGAATCCCCTCAAGTGTGCATTTGTTGTTCAGTCTGGTGTCTTTCTAGGATTTATTGTGCGCCATCGCGGTATTGAGATTGACCCAAAGAAGATCAAGGCAATTATACAGATGCCCCCGCCAAGGAACCTGAAGGAGTTGAAGTCACTTCAAGGCCAACTTGCCTATATACGACATTTTATTTCTAACCTTTCAGGTCGCATCCAACCCTTCACCAGGTTGATGAAGAAAGGAGTAGAATTAGAGTGGGACAAGATGTGTGAAGATGCTTTCAATAGCATTAAAGAATACTTTCTCAACCCGCTTGTTCTATCAGCACCAATCAAAGGACGGCCTGCCATTCTTTATGTAGCAGTGCAGCCTAACTCATTAGGCGCACTTCTTTCCTAGCATGATGATGAAGGAAAGGAGGTGGCGTGCTATTATTTAAGCCACACCATGGCAAGTGCTGAACACAATTATTCACCCATTGAAAATTTGTGTTTGGCCCTTATTTTTGCTTTAAAGAAGCTACGACATTATATGTTATCACATCAAATCCAGCTCATCACAAGAGCGGATCCAGTGAAATACATATTGAGTGAGCCGATTCTCATGGGACGACTCGGTAAATGGGCTTTACTTATGATGGAGTATGATATCACTTATGTCCTGCAGAAGGCAGTTAAGGGTCAAGCCTTAGCTGATTTTCTCACAGCACATCCTGTGCCGGATGATTCTCCATTGGTCATTGACTTTCCTGATGAGGAAGTCTTCACCTCCAACATGAAAGAATGTGAGTTGTACTTTGATGGTTCCTCTCGAACTGAACTAGACCCTGATGGTATGCCAAGAAGGCGAGTCGAAGTAGGTCTCGTGTTCAAGACACCAGACGGCGGGACAATACATCACTCTTTTTCTCTCCTAAAAGAAGAATGTTCAAATAATGAAGCTAAGTATGAAGCACTTATCCTTGGCCTTTTATTGGCACTTTCTATGGATATTCGTTGCCTCCATGCATTCGGTGATTCCAAGCTTATTGTGCGCCAAGTCAATGGCATTTATGAAGTCCGAAAGCCTGAACTAATGCCATACCATGAAGCAGCCCAAAGGCTTATAAACAAATTCAAGCATATTGAGATTTCTCATGTGCCTCGAAGTCAAAATGCATCAGCAGATGCATTGGCAAAACTTGCTGCAGCACTTGCTCTTCCAGATGGGGAATCCATGCAAGTCATCATTGAAGAAAGGTGGTGTCTTCCTACAGTTTTGGAGCTTATCTCAGAAGAAGTTGAAGTTGATATTGTTGTCACTTCTGATGTTGAAGAGGAAGACTGGCGCAAACCCTTCCTCAATTATTTCAATCATGGTACTCTACCAGATGACCCTGTGAAGAGACATCAGCTGCAACGACGACTCCCAACATACACGTACAAAGTGGGGGTTCTATACCGAAGGTCCTTTAATCAAATGCTCCTTCGATGTCTTTCCCGAAGAGAAGCTGATAAAGTTCTTCAGGAAGTTCACCACGGAGTCTGTGGTGGCCATCATAGTGGACCAAAAATGTATCACAGCATTAAACTGGCTGGTTACTATTGGCCCAATATCATGGCTGATTGTCTCAAGGTGGCCAAGTCTTGCCATGATTGTCAAATACATGGTGATATCAAGCATCGACCACCAGTTCCTCTTCATCCCACTATCCCTTCATGGCCATTCGACGGCTGGGGCATTGACATCATTGGTCCCATTGATCCTCCTAGGTGGGCTGAAGCAATCCCATTACGAGAAGTGAAGTCTGACAACGTCATCAACTTTTTGGAGTGTAACATCCTTTATCGCTTCGGGGTACCTCACCGCATCAACTCCGACAATGGAAAAGATTTCAAGTCACAAAAGATCTTTAATTTTGCAGCAAAGTACAAGATCCAGTGGAATTATTCTACCAAATATTATCCTCAAGCCAATGGACTGATTGAAGCCTTCAACAAAACATTGGGCAAGATCTTGAAGAAAACAGTCGGAAGATACCGAAGAGACTGGCATGATCGTCTTTTCGAAGCATTATGGGCTTATCGCATCACGGTACGCACTCCAACACAGGCAACACCTATTCCTTAGTGTTTGGGAGTGAAGCCGTGTTGTCATTAGAGATTGAGATTCCCTCATTAAGAATCGCTCTTCAAGAAGAACTCACACATGACGAACAGATTCAGCTTCATTTTCAAGAGCTGGATACCTTGGAGGAAAATTGTCTTCGTGCACTGTCGACGATTCGGACTCGAGGTCCTTAGTCGAACTTATGCAGAATTTTGTTAGTTGTGAGAACTTTCAGGGTGTCCCTTCGGGAAGGGATGATGAACCAAAGTCAGTTGGAGCACAGAGAGATTTATATAGGTTCGGGCCCTCTATGTGTAGGAAAAAGGATTACAAGGTTGTGGAAAAGATCATCACAGGCGAAGATCTTTTCCGTGTGGTTACGTAAAACACTCCTAAAAATAGCCTATGAAAGCTAGTCAATTTGTTCCAATGTCTTCTATTGATGTCTCCTATCGATCTGTCTTATCCTCGTCTGTTGCATTAGCTCACCCTTTTATACTGGTCGAAAGGGCGCCAATGCATAACGGCTTCGAACAGTTGCTCGGGTGCAGTTTTGGTAACTGCACTTAACTTCCACGCAGGCTTAACACGTGCAATTAAGGAATAACTGCACATATTAACCTCCTGATGGTTGTCTCCGTATGTGGAGGAATCTTCGGGATACTCGGGATATGCTTGTTGTAGGGTCTGAGCAACCCTGCCCGCGTCTTCTGGTCGAGGGTATTCTGACCGCGTATTGTTTGCAGTCATCTGACCGCGTATTATCTGCGACCTTCTGTCCGTGCATCGCATACGGACTTCTGACCGTGCACTATCTGCAGCCTGATCGCGTAGATCCTGCGACCATGTGTCCGCGCTTCCCAGGACAGCTGAGATCATATCAACGGACACTCACCTGGTTCAAATCTGTCTTGAACCAAACGTACATTTATTCTGAACTTGCTCGGGTAACAATCCTCATTAGCTAGCCCCCAAATTTGAAGAAAACAAAGAGACATATTTACTTCAAATTTTAAAACTTACATCGGATAAGTGACCTGATGCTTCAAACCCTCCACTTAGTGGCGCACTAAGCACGGCGGTTTATTTCCCGAGACGGACTCTGGGTAGTATTTGATAGGTAATGATGGCGCTGTAGAATTCTTTTAACCCAAGATAAAATTATAAATGTTTTAAAAGCTCAAGGCATTCAAAAAATGAACCGTCACTCCGGGGGCTATAAATACTAAAGCCTTTTAACTTTAAAACTTCACAAATCTTTCCTCGGCTAAGTCTTTTTCAAAGCCATCTTTTCTTCTCTTGCATCTTCATCCCAATGGCAGATAAAGCATCATTGAGATTGAAAGCGATGAAGTGGAAATAACACTTGAATTCAACCAAGATTTCCAGAAAGTAAGTCTTCCCTGGACCTTTGGTCTAAATTGCCATCTTATGTTCTGATCATTTTCTGAATGCTTTTGAAAATTCACAGACGACCAAAGACCAAGTTTCTCCAAGGAAGAAAACCAAGGTTGACGAGGGATCTTCTAGTGGCACAAGGGTGAGAGATGCATCATTGCTCTCTCTTCCTTTGGTTCCTGTGGTCCTCCCCGTTCATGCACCTCGGCAGGTCGAACCTTCATCTCCACCTTTGGAGGTCCATAATAATCCTTCAAAGTCTTCTTCTCAGCTTTCTCCATTACATCCCAGTGATCCCCGTCTCTTGACGGGTTATCAATTTTTTGGTTGGCAAGCTGTACTTTCGCGACCAGATAATCCTCAACTTGTGTTGGGGAAACAATCTTCTGGTGGGAAGGTTGCACTTCCACCACCTAATGGTCCCCAGCCTTTGTCGGGTGATCTACTTTCTGGGAGAAATACTTCAACCTCTCACTTGCGAGGATTGGTAACTATCTTCATCCCTTTCGTTGGTCGTTTTAACTTGTAAAACTAACACATCTATGTGCAGGAGATGAAAATTATTGAAGCCCCCAGTGACCAGCCTGCTGAGATTCAACCTCCTTCCCTCGAACAGACTCTCCAAGGGGAAAAAGGGGCCTTGGAGAAGAAGACCGAAGAGATGTCTTCGGCCATTCTGCACCTGGCAGAATGTTTTGATAGATCCCACGAAGAGGCGCACCAATTCCGCTTGGAGAGGGACTACGCTCGACAACAGCAAGAACTCTCCAATTCGATTAGGGATGATAGTGCTTCTCTGATTCAGGACGATGTAGATAGGCTTGGAGTAGTTGTTAGTTCTCTTGGGGCCGTCAGTGTAGATCCTACTGACGCCAATATGTCCCTAGGAGAACTTTGTAAACTCCTCTCGGATCAGGTCGATGCTCTGGTCGCCTGTAATGGGAACGGGGGTGCCCGAACTTCCGTCAGGTGGAGGATAAGTCGATTAGGCGGCGCGAGACACACACGATCCGGCTTCTTGATTGGCACGATCAAAACCCCTGCAATCGCAGCACCACGCGTCCTCTGGTTATCAACCGTGCGCTGCCCGGTTGACCTCGCCACGAAGGCTAATCCCTGCCAGTGAATCGAGAACACAAGCAAGAACAAGAAAGATGCAACTGAATTTGCAATTGAGGATGAAGCTCACGAGTTGGGGTCTCACAAACCGATGAACGGCGAAACTGTTCAAAGACAGAATTGATCTAAGCAAAACCCAAGTCTAAACGGCAGCCATGGCGGCCATATATATACTGTATGGGGCGGCCATGGGGTGGAGGAGGAAACCCTAGGGGTACATGGGCCTTGGGCCCAAAGTGGAGCGTCGCAGCGCACGTCAGATTCTGGTCGTAATCTTGTTTTGACGATTACTGTTGATTCGTAAGGAATTTGGACATGGGACTAGATCCGTTGGAAAGCTCTCGTCGTTCTCTTGTCCGTAGAGTCCAAGAACGTCGAAAACGGACTTCGTATGGGGCCTGTATGTCCATTTGAAGTTGGACTACGCGCAGATGGCCAAACCGGACTCGCGGATGAATTGAGCTCACTTGTGGGCTGGCCTTGGAGCGACGTGGCTTGTGCGACCTTAGAGGTGTAGAGACGCCTTTCTTGAGCACGTCTTGTGTTTGGGGAGGTGGCCAAGGTGGAGGCCGAACTTGTGGCGGCGACAGCACAAAATCCAGACGACGTACGTGCTGCCAGCTTTCGCGTCCTGGCCAAGGTGGCGGACAATGACATCTTGATGACCACCATGTTGATGTCGTCTTGGTCATAACCATGATGTACATGGTCTCATCATTCTCCCTTTCTTGATGTGGAGTCGTCCTCGACTCCATTGTGTTTTTTTGCAAAATGTTAGCACCAACAGAGAGCACAGCAATATGTATATCTTTGATAATCAAATCATTAGACACAGAACCATTAACATTTATATACTCCCTTTCTTGAAAACTATCATATACCTTGAAAATTGAATTAGAGTGACATGGCAAGACATGATTAGTGGCATTTGCATTAATTGCAGCAAGATCAGATTTTGTAGCAAGCAAGACGGGATTCCTCAATTTAATTTGGTTGGCTACATGCTGAATTTCAGATTTTTCATCAATGGTTTTCTTGTCATTAGCAAGCCGCTCCCTATCGGATTTAACAATTTCAGCGGGGGTCAAAGGTAGAAGTGTAATTTTCTTTCCCTTATGCATAAAAGTGTATTTATTACTTCTACCGTGGTGAAGTGCATCAGTGTCATATTCCCATGGGCGACCCAATAAAAGAGAGCAAGCTTGCATCGGCACCACATCACAATCAGCAAAATCAGAATAGGAACCAATGGAAAAATGAACCCAAACTATTTGTGTTACCTTAGCTCTGCCGGAATCATTCAGCCACTGAATGTGGTATGGATGTGGGTGCGGGCGTGTGGTCAAGCCAAGCTTCTTGACCAAATCTGTACTCACCAAGTTGTTGCAGCTGCCGGAGTCAATGATCACACGCGCTCGTCGGTTGTTGATGACGAAGAAAATCCGGAACAAGTTGTGGCACTGCTGCTGCTCGGCTTGCTCCATTTGTGCGCTAAGGACACGCTGGACAATGATGGACCTGTACGCAGCGGTATCCTCGGCGCCAAAGGTGGTATCATCATCAACCTCGTCGTCGTCCACCCTGGTGTCGTCGATCTCATCCTGAACATCGGAGGCGCTGATGTAACCTCCGTCGTCTGTGGCGATGTATGCCTGCTGGCTGGGGCACTCTTTCTTGACGTGGCCAATCCCTTGGCACTTGTGGCAGCGAATTCCCGTCGATGTACGGCCCGTGGAAGCGACGGAGGAGGAGCTCGTGGCCGGTGTTGGCGGGGTCGACTTGCTGCTGTCTGCGGCACGGGCGGGCGGTGCCGTCGATGCTGGTCGTGTGCTCGTCGAAGGTGGTGGTGCAGCTGGTCGGAAGGTGGAAGAAGGCACTATCGTCGCTTGTCCCGTAGTCATTCGGGGTGTGAAGGTGCTGCCGGTGTTGCTCCTGCTCTTAGAATGGCGTCCCTGCAACTCCTTCTCTGCTAACATAGCAAGTTGAAACAAGCGATTGACAGTTGTATATTCTTTATAATCAACAATATCCTGAATTTCTGGACGCAAACCGCCGTAAAAACGAGCAATTTTATCCTCAGGTTCCTCTACTACCCCACAACGTAACATACCCTTTTGAAGCTGTTGGTAATATTCCTGAACAGTCATACTACCATGATCTAATCGTTGCAATCTCTTGCGCATATCACGTTGGTAGGAAGGAGGAACAAATCTATTACGCATAGCATCTTTTAATCTCGCCCAAGAATCAGGTTGTAAACGGGCATTTACTAGTTCATTCCACCAGATTATAGCAAAATCTTTAAATTCACTAGTGGCTTGTCTAACTCTATGAATCTCGGGAACTAGATGGGAATTAAATTTCTGCTCGACCGTCATCTCCCAATCTAAGTAAGCATCAGCATCATAAGCTCCAGAAAAGGAAGGGATGGTGAATTTTACCTTAGCGAAAGGATCATCATTGCGGTTCTGGTTATTACCTCCCATACCGTGCTGGTTGCGGCGAAGACGGTCATGCAGACGGCCGTCTCGTTGAGCAGCACGTTCCCTGGCGGCACGTTGCTGCTCATCTTCATCTTCCTCAAAATCACCATCCTCATCGTGGTCGTTGTTGCCGTGGTTGGCGCCGCTGTTGACGGAGGCATCTCCATCAATGGTCGCGGGAGGGCGTTTTTCGACGGCATCCATCCTCTCGGTGAGGGTGGAAACTCGTCGATCGATGCTCTCAAGGGTTTTGTTCGTCGTCGTGGCATGCTCCTTGAACATCGTTTTTATCTCATCCAGCATGGTCGACAACTCTGAATGAAGGACACAGTCTTCGATGGTAACATCATCCTCGTTCCTGCCCTTCTTGCCACCTACCATGGTTAGCACAGAAAAAGGACAGAAGGAAAACAAGCACAAGTATTATGAGCCCTATGAACTACTAGATGGGATCTCACGCTCTCAAGCAATCTTACCAAGTTCTTACCCGGTTCTTACCAACACAGCGAGGGACGGTGCAACCAGTGGCTGGTTCGTGACACCGTGAGGGCGTGATGAAGCGATTGCAAGGGTCAATAACCTGTGCTGATCAGAAGGATGTAGAGCTTGGATATGCAATATTTAGTAGCAAGGAATATGCAATCATCGAAATCAGAATAGCAAAGCTGAATAAATATCCAAAGTACTTGTCAAAGTTGCTGGCCTAAACTCGTTCTCAGACCTAGCTCAAGCAAGCAAAACGAATGACGTAACACTGCCGATACAAAGGATACAAGCACTTTTGATTTTTTTTTCCTTGTTTTTTTATTTTTTTTCTTTTTTTTTATCTTTGTGCGGCTTCTTTTTTTTTGCACTTGCCTTTTTCACCTTTTTTTTTTTAAATATCAATAGTGCCGCATATGAGAGATTACAAGATATATACACAAACACTCAATTTTCTCTCGCTGGAAAAATAGATCTACTATGCAGAAACTTCCTATGCTTTTTTCGGATTTTTGGAGGCCTCAAACGCTAAAACGTATAACAGAAAAGTTGTAGATTGTTTCGTGTTGATCAATTTGCATATATGGAACACCAATTTTGGATAACGGATCTAGGCGATATGGGCCCCGCAATACAGTTTGTGTAGGAAATCCGAAATCAAACAGATTCACTTTCAACGCGATTTTGGACTTGAAAACGGCGTTTCTAGAACTTCTCACAATGGACAAAGTTGTAGATAATTTTCGGAGCTACAATTTAGACTCTGAATTTGTCCAATTTGGTGTTCAGACGAAGGAGATAAAAGCAAAATACCGAACTTGACAGATTGACACCCGATTTGGACGCGGCGGCGACGACGACGTGATGGCGTTAGACTCGACGTCAAGATGCAAGACTCAAACTAGATCAAGAACTTACTCTAAACCAGCAACAAGACGATGACGATGGATACAAATTCAACAACACGAAACTGAAAACGAAATCGCGAAGGGCACAAAGTGGCTTGGACGATGGATATGACGGCGAACTCAAATATTTTTGTGGGGCAATTTTCTGGACTCTAGGTGAAAGATGAATAATGAACAAAGGGGATACAAGTATACCTGACGGGTAACCGAGGCTCTGATACCACTTAATGGGAACGGGGGTGCCCGAACTTCCGTCAGGTGGAGGATAAGTCGATTAGGCGGCGCGAGACACACACGATCCGGCTTCTTGATATGTCATACCGCGGCCAGTACCGATGCCGCGATCAGAACCAAAGCCGTGGTCAGAACTGAAATCCGATCAAAACTGTTATCGCGATCAGAACTAAAATCCAATCAGAATTGAAGTCTTGATAACATAACGCCTTGACCGGATGACAACCGTATGTATAGCGGTTATCCATTTTGTAATGATCACAGAATATCTTTATGATCAAAATACAAATTTTAAAGTGATCACAGGAACACATTGTGACCAACACGTGGAAATTTATCTTACAAAAAACATGAAGGATAACTTCCTCCGAAAATCTTTGTAACATTTTCATGTCCTTATGTACACCCTAGCCCCCAAATTTGAAACAAAAAATACTTTTTGTTTCGGATTCACTATGGGGAGTGCATAACGGGTTTCCGAGAGAAAGCATCATTTATGGGAAATGAATAAAATATTCAATGGAACGTTGCCCTCAGTGGAATGTTGCCTCGGGCCTATAAAAGGAGCAGGTAGCTTCCTGAGGAAGCCACACAACCAGAAATCTGCCTTAGAACTTCCGCCGCACAAAACCCTCATTCCTCATCCTCCATCACCTCCAAAGTCGCCAGCTTTCCTCAAAATCTTTCGCAAGAAATGGCGTCCTGGAGCTAATCGGTTCACCACACAGAGGAGAGCTTGGTGGAACTAGAGAAAGAAGAGATCCTTCCTCCGCGGCTGCTAATCAACTGGCGGCCCGCGGAGAAGGACCAAGAAACCCCAATCGTCCAAGAGGGCGAATTGGTGGTTTTCAAGGAATATCTGTGATGCGGGTTCCGATTTCCCGAGAGTCGATTCCTGAAGGGAATCTTGGAGCACTACGGGTTGGAGTTGGTGAATCTCCACCCTAATGCTGTCCTGATCCTGGCGATCTTCCAGCATTTGTGCGAAGCCTTCGTCGGGGTGCTCCCGAGCATGGAGCTCTTCCGGTGCTTCTACTATTCGGCATGGTCGAAGAGTGCCAATGCCGCCGGATGTTACAAACAACTCATATAACAAAACTAATTCACTCTGGTTAGAAGTATGCTTACAGGAGAGCTGTGACTGCAAATTCTGGAGTTCGGTCTCCGGGAACGAGATCTTAGAGGTTGCCCGAAACTCTTGGTCTTCTCGATCAGCGAGGCTCCATCAAATAAGCATTTTCTCTGTGACAAGAGAGATGATTATCAAGATAAGGGTTTACATTCGGACAAGTGAAGAAACACTTTATTTACCGTTGCAGGCGACCCGTTTCCTCTTCTGCGGCCTCGATGCTATCCGCCATAGTCATCGACATGGAAGGAAATCAGTTTCAAAATCTGGATGCTCTTATACAAATGCAAAATTCATAAGGGATATTCGACATACCTCAACGTACTCCCGGAATGAGCGCCTTTTCGGTTCAACTGAAGGTTGAATCGCTGGGCTCGCCTTATCCCCAGCAGGAGCAGCGGATGGGTCTTCCCGCTGACCCTTATTTTTTGCTAGGGCGGCAGATTCCAATAAATCCGATTGGACTTCTGCAGACAGCCCATCTATAACGGCCTGGAAGACTTCCCTGGCCAAAGGAATGGAGCTTCGCTCCCCAGAGACTTCGGTAGCAGGGGAAGCTCTAATGCTGGCCGAGGCCACTGGAGAGCTGGGTGCCGAGTCTCTGCGCCTAAGCAAATAAAAGATCACCTGTTAGAATTTTTACTGTAATCTGACACTGTCCCGACAGGGATTTCTTACCGTACTCGAAATCCCTCCAGCTTCTGGGATTTCAAAGATGGCTCCCCAAGGAAAAGAGGACAGTCGTTGTCTGTCCTGGTCTTCCTCCTCGTGAAGACTGATGAGGATTGACACCCTGGTCAGTTCAAATAAATGCACTGTTGGTTCAAGGCAGATTCGAGCCAGACACGTGCCCGGCGGTGCGAACTCAAGTCATTCTGAGAAGCATCAGCCCGAGGTCGCAGGCTTTGCACGATCAGGTTGCAGGCTTTGCGCGGTCAGGAGTTCGTATGCTATACGCGAACAGGATGACCGAAATTTTACGCGGTCAGCCAGCATCCTGCGGTCAGAACATTCTCGACCAGGGTACTTGGAGTTCATCTGTCCGGCTGCCCCTATAACGAGAATATTCCAAGTATCCCGAAGATTCCACCACGTGGAAGATCAACCGTCAGGAGGTTAATACGTGCAGTTATCCATGAATAACACGTGTTTAACCTGCATGGAGGTTAAGAGCGGTTCTCTAAAAACCGCATCCAACCATCCAAGCAACTGTCTAATGCAGTTACGACTTGACACCCTTTCGACCAGTATAAAAGGGTGGCAAGGTGCATCAAACAGGAGGATAGAACCATCTATTGAGAAGATCAACATCTCTGATACAAGTGAGATACAACACATCTCAACCGCTCAAACAGCCAAGTCTACGGCCTAGATTAGATAATATTTACAAGCCTCCTAGGGCTTCTTTTTGTACACTTACATAGGAAAAATCTTCGCCTGTGAAGGTTTTTTCCCGCTAGTTTGTAAACCTTTACCACACATAGTGAAATCCCAATAGGACGTAGGGCTATTACTCCCACCATCGAGGGCCCGAACCTGTATAAATCTCTCTGTGCTCTTGTTCTCCATTTTTCTACATACCTTCCCGGAGGGTCATCTTGAAAGGTCTCACCATTACAAATTTTGCATAAGTTCTGCTGAGGACTCCGAGTCCGAATCGTCGACAGCTGGCGCCCACCATGGGGCCTTTCTCAAGGCATCCTAATTTTAATCCGGAGGTTCACTGAAACATGGCTGGAGTATATGATTCTGAGAACGATTTTGATCTCGAGGATTATGCTCACATTCCAATGCCTTCTCCAAGCGATCCTGTTCCGATGGAGGAGGTTGAAGGCCAGAATCTTCCTGAGGTGGAATCATCTCTCCAGATCATGTCCAACGACCAGGGGGCTACTGGCGCAAGGTCAGAACCCACAGAGGTTCTTAATGCACTAAAAGATGAATCCAGTCCGTCATACGACCCCGATAAGGGGAAGGATGACGTCGACCTGGAAATCAGCCCAGGGAGATTCGACCCTGATAACCTTCACCGTCTCTTTGATTTCGAGTCTGACTCGGAACAAACTGAGATGTTTTCCCCATCGGCAACCTCTCTCCCTAGACAGTTCGCTGCTTTGTCAGAAGAAACTCCTGATCAGCAGGCTGCTAGGGAAGAACGGGATCGCAAACAGAAGGAGGATGAAGACCTCGAACAACAAAACAACGAACTACGCAGAACTACCCTAGAGGCTCTTCAAGATGCGCAGGCTCATTACGATGCTGCTCCGAGTTCTTCTCAACGGTCACGTGGTCGCAGACGTGACCAGACCCCTTCTTTGCCCCCGGAGCGTTTCCCGGTGGACGAAGAAACGGTAACTCCTGGTGCCCCTAGGAGATGCACTCATGCTCGACTGCGATCTATTGCGGAAGTCATGCGTAACTTTCCTCCTACGGTCACGGATGCGCAGAAACCAGCCTTTACCAGGATCTTGGCAGAAAGGCTGGATGAGGTCGCGTCTGAGGTGACCCCAACGGCCTCTTCCCGGTCGGTAACACGTTCCCGTGAACGAGAGTGTCCTCACTCTGGTTCTGGCCGGCGAAGTTATCCACCGCCTGTACCGTCCCGACAGGACAAGTACCGGCAAATGCAGGATTCTCGTAATAGGAATCGAGTCCCTGTCCACTCTCGTTTGGGACCGCGAGTGACTCCACCGTTATGTGAGTTCGCCCGTGACCTGATCGAGAATCATAGGGCAGTTCACGGTCCCGATAAGTTTCGACCAGGGGCCATTGAGAGGTTTGACGGAACTCAGAACCCATCCGAGTTCCTTCAAATCTATATCACTGCCATCTAAGCGGCGGGAGGCGATGACCGAGTCGTGGCCAACTACCTGCCCACAGTCCTCGAAGGACCGGCTAGAACCTGGCTGTTTAACCAGCCCGAAGGTTCCATCTATAATTGGGAAATGCTGTGCGACGCTATCCTCAGTAATTTCCAAAACTGTTACCAAAAGCCGGGTAAAGAGGACGACCTTCATCGGCTATGACAAACTTCAACCGAGACTCTTCGGCAGTTTGTCAAGAGATTTTTCGGGGTGAGGAATACCATCCCGAACATATCTGATGGCTCCATTATCAGGGCATTTAAACATGCCGTTCGATACCGGAGATTCACCGAAGACTTGCTTATCCACCCTCCTCGATCAGTGGCTGATCTGTTCGACATGGCCGATCGATACTCTGATGCAGCCGAAGCAGTCGAATGGAACTGGATGGTCGACAAGGGTGACCTACCACCTCAACCGGGTTTCAAAAATGCCAGGAAAGAAGATTCGAGTAAGAAGCCGGAGTCTTCGTTAGGTGGGAAGTCAAAAAAGTCGAAGAGGAACCGCTCTGGACAGTACCGCGAGGTCACAGTCACAGAGAAGCCGCCTTCGACCAAAGGTAACAAGCCTTCATTTAAGAATAAAACTGCTCCTGGTGGTCGTAGTACCGACCAGCCAGAAAGGTCAACTAACCCGCAGGAAGGCAAGAAATGGTGTCCACTCCACAACTCCGCAGGCCACGACCTCAAGAACTGCAGGAGTTGGTTGAAGCAATTGGATGATTTCTACCAGGGAGTTGGGCCAATGCCAACCTTACCACCTAAAGAGCAGGCGTGCGGACTTAGAGACGCCGACGGAGATGAGGAAATGTCCTACCAGGTACCTCAAAATCATATTAATGTTATTTTCGGGGGTTCTTCTTCTTTCGTTTCCAAAAGGCAGTTTAAAGCCTTCTACCGAGAGGTTAACCAAGCGGAGACATCTCTTGGCGAACCTCAATACCCCGTTGGTCGGATACACCCTTGACATTCAATCGTTCTGATTGTCCCACGGAGCTTACTCGACCATTGAGGCTCCCTCTGGTCATTACCTCGATCATCAGTAACGCGAGAGTCAAAAGGGTCCTGATCGATGGAGGGAGTTCCCTTGACATTTTGTTGGTCAAGGCGCTTGACGAGATGCAAATTCCTCGTTCGAAGATCAAGCCCATAATCCATTCTTTTTATGGGATAATCCCAGGCCCCTCCATGATTCCGTTGGGACAAGTGGTCCTCCCGATCGCACTGGGAGAACCAGATAACTTCCGAACAAAATTGGTTACCTTTGATGTAATCGATTGTGATTCGGCTTATAACGCAATCTTTGGCAGGCCAACTCTCGCTAAATTCATGATGGCGACGCACTATGCTTATCAGTGCGGAAAATTGCCTGGCCCCAAAGGTGTCATCTCGGTCTGAGGCAGTCGCAACGTGGCACTCACGTGCAACCGGCTATCTTTGGAGATGGTCGATCAACTTCCCCTCCAGGACGCCCAGGTCGCCACTGTCGCCACCGACGCGATCAAGGCTGCTCCTCGACCAGATGAGAAACTCAAACTAGTTCCTTTGTACCCAGATGATCCATCCAAGACAATTCGGGTTGGATCAGCTCTGGATGACAAATAGGAACTCGAGCTCATTGCTTTCCTCCGGGCTAATGCAGATGTGTTTGCGTGGAAACCGTCCGATATGCCCGGTGTCCCAAGGGAAGTAACCGAGCACAGGTTAGCAATTCGACCTGGACAACGACCAATAAAGCAAAAGCTCAAGCGTTTTGCTGTTGACCGACAGGAAGCCATCCGAGAGGAGTTGGACAAACTCCTACAGGCTAGGTTCATCCGTGAAGTCGATCACCCGGAATGGCTCGCCAATCCGGTCATGGTCCGCAAGTCAAATGGCAAGTGGCGCATGTGCGTCGACTACACTAGCCTCAACGCTGCCTGTCCGAAGGATGACTTTCCCCTTCCCCGCATCGACCAGTTGGTCGACTCAACTGCGGGTTACGAACTGATGAGTTTTCTGGACGCTTACTCAGGATATCATCAAATTAGCATGGCAGAAGAAGATGAAGAGAAAACTGCCTTCATCACCCCGTTCGGCACCTACTGCTACGTCAAAATGCCGTTCGGTGTCAAGAACGCAGGTTCCACGTACCAGCGCTTGATGCAAATGACCTTTCTTTCCCAGATAGGGCGTAATCTCGAAGCATATGTAGACGACTTGGTTGTAAAAAGTACCAAGAGATTGTCTCATTTGGACGATCTCGCTGAAACCTTCTGTAATTTGAATCGCTTTGGAATAAAATTAAACCCGGAGAAATGTTCTTTTGGGGTTTCTTCAGGAAAACTTCTTGGTTTCCTTGTGTGTTCCAGAGGCATTGAAGTTAATCCTGAGAAAATCAGAGCCATTGAACAAATGAGATCGCCCTCGACCATGAAGGATGTTCAACGCCTGGCCGGTCGCATGGCGGCCTTAAGTCATTTCATATTGTGACTAGGTGAAAGGGGATTTCCTTTCTTCAAAGCCTTGCAGAAGCATCACAATTTTACATGGTCGGATGAGGCCGAAAAAGCGTTTCAGGAGGTAAAAATATATCTATCCAGTCCGCCAGTATTGGTGTCTCCCGACGAAGGAGAGCCATTGCTTCTTTATTTGGTGGCCACACCGCATGCGGTCAGCGCTGTCCTGATCGCGGATAGGGAAGGAATACACAGACCTGTCTACTATGTGAGCGAAGTACTTCATGGTCCTAAGGAGCGTTACCCTGAGGTCCAGAAAATACTTTACGCGCTACTGATGGCTTCCCGTAAGCTACGACACTACTTCCAAGCTCACAAGATCACGGTACCTTCCTCCTTTCCTTTGGGGGATATCGTCCGAAATCCAGAGAAATCTGGTCGAATCACTAAATGGGCGGTCGAACTCGGTGCTTTCGAAATTCATTTCACGCCCCGCACGGCGGTTAGGTTCTGGCCGACTTTGTGGTCGAATGGACCAACCCTGAGCCACCCTTGCAGGTGCCTGAGGAATTGGAGTGCCCCGATCACTGGACAATGTACTTTGACGGCTCCCGTAGTTTTCAACACTTGGGGGCTGGAGTGGTCTTAGTTACGTCTCAGGACGAACAGCTTAAGTATGTCATCCAACTACACTTTGTTGTGACCAACAACGCGGCAGAGTATGAAGGTCTTATTGCAGGGCTCCGGGCAGCAAAATTCCTCGGAGTCTGTCGGTTGGTGGTGAGGGGAGACTCACAGCTAGTCGTAAACCAGGTAAACAAGGAGTACAGCACCTCCGATGAGACAATGGCTCATTACCTGGGGGAAGTGAGGAGATTGGAAAAACACTTTAGTCATTTCGAAGTCCAATACATCCCGCGAAAGGACAACATTCTCGCAGACCAATTATCCAAAATTGGGTCCTCACGCACATCCGCTCCGGCAGGAGTGTTCATTGAACACTTGGACCATCCTTCGATCATGACTTCGGTCGAGGATGATCCGGTAATAGCCTGCGTTACCAACCTCGGTCAGGAACAGGATTGGACTCACCCATTGAGAGTCTATCTTGAACATGGGACCCTACCCAAGGACGAAACCAAAAGCGATCGGTTAATTCGAAAAGCGCGTCTGTACAAGCTCATAGATGGGATTCTGTACAGAAAGGGTACTCAAGGAGTTTTCATGCGTTGTATATCTCAGGAGGAAGGAACATCCCTCTTGAAGGAAATACATGACGGTGTATGCGGTGCACACGCGTCATATCGAACACTAGTCGGAAAAGCTTTTCGACAAGGATTCTATTAGCCTTCGGCACTCGATGATGCCAAGCATATGGTCAAGATGTGTCCTCAGTGTCAGTTTCACGCAAGACAGGTCCATCAACATGCCTATGCGTTACAAACCATTCCCCTCGCATGGCCTTTCGCGGTCTGGGGAATGGATATTGTTGGTCCTATGCCACAAGCGGTCAACGGGTACAAGTTTTTGTTCGTAGCCATTGACACATTTACAAAGTGGATTGAGGCCGAGCCAGTACGAAATATTACCGCCTCAGCGGCACAAAAGTTCTTTCATAAGAACATTGTCACCCAATTTGGTGTTCCAAACCGTCTTATCACCGACAATGGTTCTTAGTTTGCCAGTGGTCTTTTCCTAGATTACTGCGACCAGATTGGAACTAAGGTATGCTTTGCTTCTGTGGCACATCCGCAAAGCAATGGTGCTGTAGAACGGGCCAATGGGCAGATACTACAAGGCATCAAAAAGTGTGTTTTTGATCGCCTTAAGACTCGCTCGGGGGCTTGGGCAGACGAGCTTTATACCGTTCTATGGGCACTACGAACTACCTCTAGTCGAGCCACCGGTGAGACGCCCTTCCATCTGGTCTATGGGGCCAAGGCTGTGTTGCCTATGGAAGTCAGTATTGGGTCTGTTCGGACAGAACAATTCGAACAGGTTAATCAGTCCGAACAGCGGTCGCAAGATCTCATCCTCTTAGTAGAAAGGCGTGATCGCGCTTTGATCAAGTCCACAGCATACTTGCAAGCCTTGCGCAAGTATCACAGCAAAAGGGTGCGACCACGTAGTCTTCACATGGGCGACCTGGTTTTACGAAAAATCCAAGACCAGTCTAATCGCAACAAATTCTCCCCGATATGGGAAGGCCCTTACACTATTGTCTCGATGCCGCGACCAGGATCCGCGCGATTAGCCATGGAAGATGGTCGAATTTTGTCCAATACTTAGAACATCGATCAGCTTCGCAAGTTCTACGTGTAAGTATTCAATCCCTTTTCCTGTTCAATTAGCATTTTTTCATAAAACAAAAAATGTTTTTGGTTTTATACAATGAATATTTCCCTTTATGCCCATAGGCTGCGAATACGACTCGAGGGCTGGTTGCCCGCGGTTAGATCATTATATCGTCCTAGTCGGATTCGCTGGCCGATCTCATGACCGCTTCCAGACAAGTCACTCTGAAATAAGCCGTTTCTCAACGCACACGGGGCTTTCTGGCAAGTCTTCGGTCATCTGAGTGGCTGCTAGTTTGCAAACAAGGCTAGGCGTTACTTTGATCATAGTCGTTGGTTCCATCACACATCCTTGGTCGTTATATTCATTTCTCTCCTGCGTTTGTAATACTAAGTCTTCAGTATTTACAATCATAGGCGGGGGCTAGGGGGATATGTTTATTGTATGAAACAACACAAAATCAGAATATATATTCATTTTTGAAAATGAATTTCCACATGCATTGCATCGAATACAATGGTTTTTTGTACAGGTGTAGGGATTACTCAATCCCAAGCTCAGTCAGGAGCTTATCTACAAGAGGCTTGACTTCCTCCATGACCGCCTCTAGCTGTTCCTCACTCTCGACCTCAACCGGTCCCACCAATGGATTTAGATTTGCATCTGGGCCATGGTGAAGTCGAACCCGGCTGAGGATGGCAGAAGCGGCTGACCGAACCCTGGTTCTGATCGCCTCTTCTCGTCGCCGTGTATCTTCAGGAAGATACTCGAGAAGTGACTCCGCCTGGGCCATGACTAGTGTAGACCAGTCATCTAGGCTGAAATTATCTCTTGTGGTTTCGACCACATCAGCCTTCAGGAGATGAGCCACCGCCTTCAGTTTTTCGAAGATTGAACGGCTCAGCTCCCTGATTGCCCTTTCGGAACATTGTATAGAGTCACGGAGGAGTCCATAGTCCTGACTGAGTTGTTTCATTTGAACCGCTTGCGCTGCAGCAAGAGAAAAGATTACTCGTGCGTTATGAAGTTAAGTCTTCCTAAAATCAAGAATCGACTTACCAGCAAGTTGTGACCGCAGTTTGTTGTTTTCGATCTCTTGGTTCCTAGTCACTGAGATCGAATGAAGCTTGACTGTGGCCACTTCATTATTCAGCAATGCCACCTCTCTGTAGAAGAACAGAAGGAGTAATCATAACCAATTTGTATCTGTACAAGTTGAAGAGTGATGATCCTTACCTGCGCAAGCTGTCTCTTTCTTTTTGAATGGCCTCAACGCTCGCCATCATAGCGTGCGACGTGGCCGACATCCGGGATAACTCCTATGATGCAAAAAAGGAGTTAGAGGTGTCCTATGTACAATTCAGACACCAAAAGTGAAGTTCATCATACCTTCATGAATTCCCGTAAGGAAATGTCTTCCGAAGTAACCGGAAGACCCGTTGAAGGCCCCGATGCGGCCACAACAAGGGCAGCCGGTGGGAGTGCTTGCTGGGCACTACCCCCAGTCGTTGTTGGTAGCGACTGGGTCTCCGCACTTGTTTCTACCCTCATTGCCCAGACGACTTCCTGGACCGAGGGGGCAGAGCGCTCCTCACTGGAGGCTCCTGCACCCGCAGCAACTTCAACCCTCTCCGAAGTGGTTGAAGGGCTGGATGTTGTCTCTTTTCGCCTGACAAAGGAAAGAGGAACCAAGCAGTTACAATTCGTGATCGTCACGAATTGTTTTAAATACAACCAGGATAGAGGTTCTTACCTTATTTGAAATCCCATTAGCTTTTGGGATTTCAGGGAAGGCTCTCCTCGAGAAAGAGGACAACTGTCGTCCGCCCTGATCTTCCTCTTGGAGAACAAGGCATCTCCCCCCTAGGTGTGTTCCTCTGTAAATACATTTCTAGGGGAGAAAAATACTAACGATAAGAGTCTTTACCTGGGCAACTGGACCAGTTGGCAGGGCTGCATCCGAGGGCCTGGATGGCTCCTGAACTTCTGGAGCCGGCGCCTCGTTTGTGACCGCAGTAGGGTCTGCGACCACCTCCATTCCTGTCTGCAGGGGTGGAGGATTTTCCTCCCTGGGACTCGCCGGAGTTACAGGGGGAAGTGCTTCTCCCTGCATAAGCATTAACTTATTGAATGCACAAGGGGAATTGAAGAAAACAATACTGTGAGAAAATCTTACCACGGTCATCCCTCCGACCAGGGAAGTAGAGGCAACTGGCCCTGAAGACTCGGGGGCTTCAGGGGCTGGGATGTTGTCTGCGGCCACGAAACTTTCGGTGGCCGCGGGATCTGCTACAGCCGCCTCTGCGGTAGCAGTTGTTTCTGCGGAAGGGGTTGGAGCGTCACCAGATGGGGAACCCGTAGTCCTCCTCCTCCGGCGAATCAAGGGGACATCATCATCTTCCTCTTCCTCGCTCCCCTCTCCCTGTACGACGAAGAAGTAATTCCAGTTCGCACCTGGAAAGATCGGAGGGATGTGATATCTTACCGCAGTTTTTCTGGCGGTAGGAGGAACACTTCGTGAAGACCCTTCCCCAAGATTCAGCCTGGTTTTCTTGGGGGCAGGATTTCTCGTCCTAGGTCTCGAGGAAACCTTCTTCACGAATTTTGTCGTCGGCTTCCCAGGGAACCGACGTTCTCGCTGGGAAATGTCGCCTCGGCGAACCTCCCTAGGAGCTGTTCTCATTCCGATGAAGTTGATTAGTGCTGGACATACATGAGACCTGCAAAACAGAGGCCAAGTGGAAAAAGTACCTTTCGGCGCTCCTGTTTAAGGTCGTCGCCGGCGTGAATCAAGCTTTGGGGACGAGGCGATCCCCTGGGGCCCTCTACCTCGGCGTTATACGCCCGGAGAAGGTAGTTAGTCCGCCCCTCAATCTCGGCTGAGGGCAGGACTGTTCCCAGACATGAGTTAAATCGATGCATTTCAGAAATGGCAAAAGGATTTCAGTGTCAGGAATGAATACCTTCGTTATAGTCCAGGGTATTGTCCGCCATGGACTTGATCTCTCAAGCCGGATGAGCCCTTTCACGCAGGGGGCTCACCCGGTTCTTCACAAAGTCTTGGATGATGTCACGTGCTGTCAACCCTTGTCCGACTAAGTGGAGGATCACCTTGGCGTGCTTCATGAACTCCGCGTTCATCGCCAGGAGAGTGTCCAACTCGCTCGGCTTCTCTGGCCGCGAGTTTTCAAACCACAGCCCACTTTCGATTGGCGGGGTGCAGTAAAACCATTTCTGGTGCCACCCGTGCACCGAGTCTCGCAGGGGTTGAAAGGGATACTCCTTCTTATCCCTTAGCCGGAAGTAAATGCATCCGGCGGCGTTGGCGCTCTTCGACCACGCCAAAAAATAAAATCGCCGGAAGAGATCCACATTGGGATATACTCCGACGAATGCCTCGCACAAGTGTTGAAACACCGCCAGTATCAACACTACGTTTGGGTGGAGGTTGATTAGCTCCAACCCGTAGTGCTCGAGGACGTCCTTCAAGAACCGACTCTCAGGGAATCGGAACCCGCAGCGCAAAAACTCTTCAAAAACCACCAACTCGCCCTCTCGGACGGTCGGGGTCTCTTGATCCTTCTCCGCGGGCCGCCAATTGATTAGCAGCTGCGGAGGAAGGATCTCTTCCTTCTCCAACGCCAGTAAACTCTCCTCGGAATGGTGGATGGATCGGCTCCAAGACGCCATTTTTTTTGGTGGAGAGTTGAAGGAAAAGTTGGTGACTTTTGGGGAAGATGAAGGCTGAGGAAGAACAAGGTTTTGTGCGGCGGGAATGTTAAGGGTTTTTTGCTGTGTGGCTTCCTCAAGAAGACACCTGCTCCTTTTATAGACCCGAGGAGACGCATTAATGTGAGTAACGTTCCATTCAAACGTTCCACCGAATATTTTATTCATTCATTTCCCATAATGGATACTGTCTCTGGCGGACCCGATAAAGTGTTCAGGCATCAGATCTGAAACAGAAAGACTTCTTTGTTTTGGAAACTGAAACTGCAAAGGGACTGAAAAGTTTTCAGTGCTTTTCAGAGAGCGTTTTTCCTTTATATGCCTTGGACATTTTTATGGAAAAAATCCTATGACCCAATTTTTGGACGTATGGATGTATTTTGACCGGGTTGTGGTATGATCGAGATCCTGTTTTTAATTAAGCTCCGATTCTAATCGAAGTAACGATCTGATCGAGCCTTAATTCTGGTCGCAGTATGTTTCAATTCTAACCGCGGCTTTAAGTCTGATCGCAGTACAGAGCTGGTCGCGGTACTTTTATAAAAGCATGATTCTGATCGCAGAGACGGAAATTTCCCTGTGTATGAGTGGTCGCGAAGACATAATTTACGGCCATATATTCGCACAGAAGATGTGAAGATTATTCATATAAAAAAGAAAGTCTTATTTCTTGCATTCTTTACATACAAAAGGGATACTGGCGACCAAAGCGTCGACCTGATCCGAAAGAAGTTTGCAGAGTTCTCCTAGGGACATGTTGTTGTCAGTAGGATCTACACTGACAACCCCCAGAGAACTAGCAACTAATCTAAACCTATCTACATCATCCCTAATAAGAGATACACTACTATTCCTAATTAAATCAGAGAGTTCTCGCTGTTGCTGAGCGTGGTCCCTCTCTCGACAGAACTGGTGCGCCTCTTCACGGGATTGTTCAAAACATTCTGCCAGATGCAGAATCGCCGAAGACATCTCTTCGGTCTTCTTCTCCAGGGCATTCTTCTCCTCCAGAAGATTCTGTTCGGGAGGAAGAGATGGAGCAGCAGAAGGCTGATCACTGGGGCCTCCAATCCCCGACATTTGCGAAAGTTAGTGGTGCTAACTATAACTATCAGCAAAAGGGGAGGAGGATTATTACCTGTCCCTGCTCATGACACATTGATGTATCCATCTTGGGAAGTAGATCATCCGATAAAACCAGATGATCACCAGATGGTGGAAGTGCAACCTCCCCACCAGAAGATGGCTTCCCCAACACAAGTTGAGGATTTTCTGGTCGAATAGTCACCGCTTGCTGACCAGAAAATCGATCACCCAAACAAAAGCAAGGAGTGCTAGAGAAGAAAGCTGAAGGAAGAAAAGATGATTGCTCATCTTCTACCTTTGCTCTGATGGAAGATCCTTCGTCAACCTTGGGTTTCTTCCTTGAAGGAGATGGATCTTCAGGCATTTGAGGCTCTTGCTTGCAAACTTCCTCTTCATCACTTTCAATCTCAATGATGTTGTGATCTGCCATCAGAAAGTGTATGAAGAGAAGAATGAAGGTAACTCTAGAAAGGACTTAGCCGTGGGAAGAAATTGTGGAGCTTTGCAAAACGAAAGACCCGGTATTTATAGCCGCCAAAGGTGACAGTTCACTTTCTAAGTACCTCGGGCCTTTAAAAGCATTTACAATTTCACCTCGGGTTAAAAAACATTTCAACAGCACCATCATTACCCGTCATGAAATGCCCAGAGCCCATCTTGGGGAACCAACCAACCCACTTAGTGCGCCACTAAGCGAGGGATTTAAAGAGTCGGGTTAAAAATCCGATGCATGACTTTAAATTCGAAATAAACATGTCCCTTCGTTTCCTTCGAATTTGGGGGCTAGTTGACGAGGATTGACACCCAGGTCAGTTCAAATAAATGCACTGTTGGTTCAAGGCAGATTCGAGCCAGACACGTGCCCGGCGGTGCGAACTCAAGTCATTCTGAGAAGCATCAGCCCGAGGTCGCAGGCTTTGCGCGATCAGGTTACAGGCTTTGCGCGGTCAAGAGTTCGTATGCTATACGCGAACAGGATGACCAAAATGTTACGCGGTCAGCCAGCATCCTGCGGTCAGAACATTCTCGACCAGGGTACTTGGAGTTCATCTGTCCGGCTGCCCCTATAACGAGAATATTCCAAGTATCCCGAAGATTCCACCACGTGGAAGATCAACCGTCAGGAGGTTAATACGTGCAGTTATCCATGAATAACACGTGTTTAACCTGCGTGGAGGTTAAGAGCGGTTCTCTAAAAATCGCATCCAACCATCCAAGCAACTGTCTAATGCAGTTACGACTTGACACCCTTTCGACCAGTATAAAAGGGTGGCAAGGTGCATCAAACAGGAGGATAGAACGATCTATTGAGAAGATCAACATCTCTGATACAAGTGAGATACAACACATCTCAACCGCTCAAACAGCCAAGTCTACGGCCTAGATTAGATAATATTTACAAGCCTCCTAGGGCTTCTTTTTGTATACTTACATAGGAAAAATCCTCGCCTGTGAAGGTTTTTTCCCGCTAGTTTGTAAACCTTTAACACACATAGTGAAATCCCAACAGGACGTAGGGCTATTACTCCCACCATCGAGGGCCCGAACCTGTATAAACCTCTCTGTGCTCTTGTTCTCCATTTTTCTACATACCTTCCCGGATGGTCATCTTGAAAGGTCTCACTATTACAAATTTTGCATAAGTTCGGCTGAGGACTTCGAGTCCAAATCGTCGACAAAGAGGACCCTGTCTTTTTCCCCTGTGTGCACGAACTCATAAGCACATACATGAGGGATGATAAAGACTCAAGCTATGATGATCCTTACTTGGTGATACCACCTAAAACGGAGCCTCGCAAGCGGACGAGGTCGCAGTAGTAGGTGAGTATGTTGTTCTCTCCCAAGGGACTATATGAGAGAAAAATATGCCTAACTAAATTTAAATCCGAAATGCAGAGGGAAGAAAATAGTCCAGCTCAATTCGCCTAATGCCGGATTCATACTTAAAGAACTTCATTGCTTCAGAATACACAGATAAAGAGTAATTCAGACTCAGTTCTCATTCATCTATGCAATGACAATAGTTACTAAAATGCAACACAAGCAGTTCATGAGGAGAAGCAGCAAAGTAGACAGCAAGTCAAAATCAAGCTCAAGCTGCAACTCAAATGCATTCAGCTCTTATTCCTATCAAGGGTCACAGTTCAACATCAGTAGAGACAGAAACAAAGTTCTAAATTGAGGACGAACAAGCATAAACAGAGACAGCAACAAGAACTATGACACAAGAGATTAGAACACACAACTAAAATGGATTTTTCTCAAGCATTAATTGATCATCCGCAGTCGAATTCTGTTTATATACATGCATCACAGGAAACACATCAGAGGGGGAAGGAGAATGAGATTAAGAGAGGGGAAAAATGTCACTGAATAGTTGCTGGAGTCGATGAAGCCATGGTCGTCATCGAAGCTGCAGCAGCTCAGGATGAAGAGGAGGATGCAGGCTCCAACGGCGTCTGGGGCAGCTGGCGCCGAGATGAATGGAGGAGGGCGTAGCCGTAGGAGATCGGCGCATGGAGGTGAGGACGCACCTGAAGGCGGCGCACGTACAGCAGCGGGGCGGCGACGCTGAAGGCCGGCGCAGATCCGTGGCGCTGGAGGCACGGCTTGGGACCGGAGGGCGGCTGAGGCGAGGCGGCGGCTCCGATGGAGATGGCGCGGCGCCGGTGGAGGACGAGAGAGGCGCGGGATCGGCCAGATCCAGCCGGATCTGGCGCGGTGGAGTATGGCGCGGAGGGAGGCCACGGCGCGCGGGAACGGCCGGATCCGGCGTGCGGCGGCGCTGCGGCTCGAGGGAGATGATGGTGTGGCGGCCCGGTGTAGAGGAGATGCCGCCGGCTGGAGTGATGGAGTGCAGTAGAGGTGGATGTGGATTTGGAGGTTTTTGGAGTGGCTTTATGGTGGTGAAATGGGGAAGATGAAGACAAAAAAAAAAGGAAGAAGAAGGGGAGGAAGGGGAATGGAGCACCGCCGGCGTATGGCCCGGCCGCCGGCGGCGAGGTGGAGGGAGGTGTGGAAGAGTGGTTTGGGGAAGAAGAAGAACGAAGTAAAAAAATAAAAGCCGGGCTCAGAATGCCTCAGTTGCCGGCGGCTGGGTAAAATGGTGAATTTTGCACTTTTGCAGAAAAGCCCTCGAGGTTTGCAGAAAAGCCCTCGAGGTTTTGGAGAATTAGAAATGTGACCTCGTGGCTAGGGTTTGGGATTCCGGGCCTCCGGAGACTCCGATTTCGGTGCGGTCAGTTCCTACGCGACCGCGGGAACGCGCACTTCCATCCAGAATCGACCGAAGGTCAGAATAAGTCGATGAGGCGCGACCGCTAGCCAGAAATCCATCCAATCGTCGCCGACCTGCCATAAAAATTGCAAAACGAGTAATCCGCTCGATATGGCGACAAATCTGGAATAATCTAGACATATGCCGAGGTTAATGACTGATATGCGCAAAAGCATGGGGAAAATGTACACAGAAATGAGGCAAATCAAGTAAATATCACTTGGGTAACCTTCTCGGTCGGTGAGGATACGGCTGTTGGACCAGGCGTTTCCTGGACCGTAGGCACTAGGACTTCATTTGCGACCACGGGGTTGCTGGTGGTTGTGGTGTCCTACTCTGTTATTCTCGCTCCTGTCGCCAGGAGTGGAGTGCTCGCCACCCCAGGATTGGCAGTGGTCACTTCGTGGCGGACAGGGGTGATGTTTTCTTCCTCCTGTATGAGCATCGCTTAGTGGATGTTCATGGACGGATAACGACCACCAGGACTGTGAGAAATCTTACCTCAGTCACCCCTTCAGTCAGGGGGAGAAGTGTGGCAAATCCGAAGCTTCCTGGGCTTCAGGTATTGGGGTCTTATCCGCAACCACAGAGTTATCGGTGGTTGTGAGACCCACTGTGGTCATCTCTGTCCTCGCGGGTGGAAACAAGACCCCACTGGACAAGGGAGCGATCGTCTTCCTCTTGCGACGGATCAGAGGGACGTTGACGAGGATTGACACCCAGGTCACTTCTTATAAACTTCTGGTTCAAGACAGGTTCGAACCAGACATGTGTCTGGAGATGCGAACTCAAGCTATTCTGAGAGGCATCACCACGAGGTCGCAAGCTTTACGCGATCAAGTCATAGCTTTACGCGGTCAGACCGTAAGCCTTGCGCGGTCAGAAGTTTGTGGGCTATACGCGAACTACACATTCGGGATATTACGCGGTCAGCCGAATCCCGCGGTCAGAACATCTGCCGATCAGGATACCTGGGATCTATCTATTCGGTTGCCCATACGACAGGATATTCTAAGTATCCTGAAGATTCCTACATGTAGAGAATCAACCGTCAGGAGGTTAACACGTACAGTTATCCATGAATAACACGTGTTTAACCTACGTGGAGGTTAAGAGCAGTTTCAAAAACCGCATCCAACCGTCCGTGCAACCGATTGATGCAGTTTTCTTCACATGGCGCCCTTTCAAGCAGTATAAAAGGATGGCATGAAGCATCAATCGGGGGGGGGGGATCCAAGTTAGCCAAGTCTACGGCACACCTCATATAGCATTTTTATAAGTCTTCTTTAGCTTATCTTTGTACACTTTTACAGGAAAAATCCTCGCCTGTGAGGACTTTTTCCTCCACTTGTAAACATTTCACCATACTTAGTGAAATCTCAACAGGACGTAGGGCTTTTACTCCCACCATCGAGGGCCCGAACCTGTCTAAATTCTCTGTGCTCCTATTCACCATTGTTCAGCATACCTTCCCGAAGGGTCATCTTGAAAGGTCTCACTATTACAAATTCTGCATAAGTTCGGCTGAGGACTCCGAGTCCGAATCGTCGACAGACGTCATCCTCCTCTGTCTCACCCCCTTCACCCTGTACGATGAAGAAGTGATTCCAGTTTGTACCTGAGGTAAAAGGGGGCATCTAGTATCTTACCGCAGTTCTCTTCGCGGTAAGAGGAATCTTTGGGGAGGAAGCCTCTCCCAGAATCCTCTTGGACTTCTTGGGAGCAGTTTCCTTCATCCCGCGCTTCGAAGAGATTTTCTTCACCCTCTTCTGAGCCGGTTTTCCCAAGAGACCAACGTCCTCGGATGGACGCGTCGCCTCGACGAACTTTCCCAAGAGCCATATCATTCAAGTTGTTCTCGTTTATGCAAGACGAGTGAATGATCTACAAATGGGGCCTATTGAGAAAGTCCATACCTTTCGGCGCTCCTGTTTGAGGTCATCGCTGGCATTGATTAGGCTCTGGGTGCGAGGTGATCCCCTGGTTCCCTCCACATCGGCACTATACACCTTGAGGAGGTAATTCGTCCGCTTCTCGATCTCGGACAAAGCCAGAGCTACATCACAAGCAAACAGGTTAGAAAATACGACATTTCAGAAGAATTATATGTTTGTTGACTGGAAGAGGTACCGTTATTATAGTCCAAGGTGCTATCCTCCATGGACTGGATTTCCCAAGCTGGATGAGCCCTTTCATGCAGGGGGCTCACCCGGTTCTTCACAAAGTCGCGAATAATGTCGCGAGCGGTTAGTTCCTGCTGGACTAAGTGAAGAATTACTTGGGCCTGCTTCTTTTGCTCTGCGCTTAGAGCAGGAAGAGAATCCAATTCGCTGGACTTCTCTGGCCGAGAGTTCTCAACCCACAACATGCTCTCCGATGGAGGGGTGCAGTAGAACCATTTCTGGTACCACCCGTGAACGGAGTCCCGTAGGGGTGGGAAGGGATACCCTTTCTTCTCCCTTATCCGGAAGTAGATACATCCGGCGGTATTGGTGCTCTTTGACCATGCCGAATAGTAGAAGCGTCGGAAGAGCTCCACGCTTGGGAGCACTCCGACGAAGATATCGCACAGGTGCTGGAAGACCGTCAGGATCAGGATAGCATTAGGGTGGAGATTCACCAACTCCAACCCGTAGTGCTCCAAGATTCCCTTCAGGAATTGACTTTAAGGAAATCGAAACCCGCATCGCAGGTATTCCTCAAAAACCACCAATTTGCCCTCTTGGACGATTGGGGTTTCTTGATCCTTCTCCGCGGGCCGCCAGTTGATTAGCAGCCGTGGAGGAAGGATCTCTTCTTTCTCCAGTGCCACTAGGCTCTCCTCTGTGTGGTGAACCGATCAGCTCCAAGACGCCATTTCTTGCAAAAGATTGTGAGGAAAGCTGGCGACTTTGGAGGCGATGGAGGATGAGGAATGAGGGTTTTGTGCGGCGGAAGTTCTAAGGCAGGTTTCTGGTTGTGTGGCTTCCTCAGGAAGCTACCTGCTCCTTTTATAGGCCCGAGGCAACGTTCCATTGAATATTTTATTCATTTTCCATAATGGATGCTTTGTCTCAGAGACCCGTTATGCACTCCCCACAGTGAATCCTAAACAAAAAGCGTTTGTTGTTTCGAATTCGGGGGCTAGGGTGTACCTAAGGATGTGACAATGTTACAAAAATTTTCGGAGGAAGTTATCCTTCATGTTTTTTGTAAGTTAAATTTTCATGTGTTGGTCACAATGTGTTCCTGTGATCACTTTATAGTTTGCATTTTGATCATAATGGTATTATGTGATCATTGCAAACGGATAATCGCAATACAGACGGTTATCATACGGTTAAGGCAGTTCTGATCGGATTTCAATTCTAATCGCGGCTTCAGTTTTGATCGTGGCTTCAGTTCTGATTGCGATACCAGTACTGGTTACAGTATGACACATTAATGCGTTTCTAATCGCAGTACTCAGATTTACCTGGGTATGTGTGGTCGTGAAGACATTACTTATGACCATATTTTCACACAGAGATTATGAAGAATTTTCAAGGTAAAAGAAATCTTTATTTCTGACAATCCTTGCATACAAAAGAGATACAGGCGACCAGAGCATCGACCTGATCCGAGAGGAGTTTACAAAGTTCTCCTAGAGACATATTGGCGTTAGTAGGATCTACACTGACCGCCCCAAGAGAACTAGCAACTACTCTAAGCCTATCTACATCGTCCTGAATCAGAGAGGCACTACCATCCCTAATTGAATCGGAGAGTTCTCGCTGTTGTCGAGCGTAGCCCCTCTCCAGGCGGAATTGGTGCCCCTCTTCACAGGATCTGTCAAAACATTCTGCCAGGTACATAATGGCCGAAGACATCTCTCGGTCTTCTTCTCCAAGGCCTCTTTTTTCCTTTGGAGAGTCTATTCGAGCGAAGGAGGTTGAATCTTAGCAGGCTAGTCGCTGGGGGCTCCAACAATTTTCATCTCCTGCACACAAAAATGTTAGTTTTACAAGTTAAAATGACCAACGGAAGGGATGAAAATAGTTACCAATCCTCGCAAGTGAGAGGTTGAAGTATTTTCCCCAGAAAGTAGATCACTCGACAAAAGCCGGGAATCATCAGGAGGTGGAAGTGCAACTTTCGCACCAAAAGATTGTTTCCCCAACACAGGTCGTGGAAGTACAGCTTGCCAACCAGAAAATTGATAATCTGTCAAAAGACGGGGATTGCTGGGTCGCGATGGAGAAAGCTGAGAAGAAGGCTTTGAATGATTATTATAAACCTCCAAAGGTGGAGATGAAGGTTCGACCTGTCGAGTTGCATGAACAGGGAGGACTACAGGAACCAAAGGAAGAGAGAGCAATGATGCGTCTCTCACCCTTGTGCCACTGGAAGATCCCTCGACAACCTTGGGTTTCTTCCTTGGAGGAACTAGATCTTCGGTTGTCTGTGAATTTCCAAAAAAGCGTTCGGGGAAATGATCAGAGCAAAAAATGGCAACTTGAACCAAGAATTCTAGAAAAGACTTACCTTCTGGGAATCTTGGTCGAATTCAAGCGCCACTTCCTCTTCATCGCTTTCAATCTCAATGATGTTTTGATCTGCCATTGAGGAGTGTACAAAAGAGAAGAAAAGATGGCTTTGGAAATGACTTAGCCAGGAAAAGATTTGTGAAGTTTGAAAGTTAAGAGGCTTCGGTATTTATAGGCCCCGGGGTGACGGTTCGTTTTTCGAATGCCTCGAGCTTTTAAAACATTTACAGTTTTATCTCTGGTTAAAAGACAATTCTACGGCGCCATCATTATGTAACATCCAAGTTTTTGCTATCCTTTCTGCTTGCTAGTCAGCATATCTTCACTGAAATCCCAGATGTCTCGACCCAATTTTGATCTCTTATCTCAAAATCATGGTCTTAGGTGTGCCACTACCTTAACCTAAAAAGCTGGTAGCTAAACTGCACCCTTCAGATCATTTTCACTTTTCAGTCCAAAAGTATTTCAGATTGGTCCTTTTCTGAATTTTCAAAAGCCCAAAAAGACTAAAAGTCTCAGACCACCTCCAAATTTTGATCTGATCCAATGATTGTCTTCCTTTCACTTTTCTGAATGTTTTTCCCTTCAGGAAGAACTCAAAAATCTTAACCGAAACCCTAGTTTCAGCCTCACCAAATTCTCAAACCCTAATTACCCTATTTACCCTGTTTTCGATTTTTGTCAAAACCATCAGATCTTATCGGATTTTGCCATTTTTCCTGCTAGATGAGTTCAAGTATTTTGGTGACACTCATCTACAAAGTCAGATTTCAAATCAGCCCTCCTGATCCCCAAATTTGCAAACAGGTCCAAAATCCCGAAGTGAATTCTCGCAATTCAGTCCAAAACTTCACGGATTAGTGCCTGGCCCCTTTTTCGACCTCGACCAGGGTTGAGCCCGTGTACGACCACAACCAGAGGTCACCTCGACCGCAGCCGCTGCTGTTCGCTGTGAACCGCCACCGCAAACTCCACCGCTGGCCAGTTTTGCCTTCACCAACGGTCGTGTCTTACGTGTCCGCACGTGGTGTTCACGTCGCGCCAAAGAACTCCACCGTGGCGACGACCGGAGACCGCCAACAACGCCGTTCGCGCGCGCGTGCCTGCTGCTGTCAGAACTTTTGTGCCACTTCGCCGCCATGCCGAAGCTTGCCATCCCTTCGTTCTGCCAAACCAGATTTCACGCGATTTTTCTCCTCTGGCAGAGCCACCGCCGTGTCCCAACGCCACCTTGATCCTGCTCCGGCGCCAGTCGAGCATCGCCCGCTTGATTTGCTGCAACTTGCGAGGACCCAGCCCCTGGCTATATAAGCCCCCTTGCCCAGAGCTTCCCACTTCACACCACACCTCACCAGAAAACCCCGTAGCTTAGCTCTAGTGTTTGCCATCTTCTTCCCCGACGAGCTACCGGAGGAGCTCTCGCCGCCAGCTCAAGCCTCTGCTTCCCCCTTCAATCCGAGTTCACCGGTGAGTTCCCCTCACCTTCATCTCTGTTTCATGGCATTTAATTGAACCCCGGCGAAACCTAGCGCCAGCGACCGCCGGATTTATCTTTTGCCCTATTCCCACAATGCCGAGCGATTCAAGCCAAATTGATCCTCCTGCTAGTAGGACAAATCAATCAGTGAACCAAGTGGAGTAAGCCTGCAAGGTTGAAATATTGAATTTTGCACCGAGCGAAGAATTCCCAATTTGGGATTTCAGCAGTTCACCAGAGATCGCCGCTGAGCTTCTCCAGTGATCCCCTAGACAAATTGAACCCCCCAGTAGCTTCCTATTGTCCCCAGGATGCTTCACAAGCTTGGAATTAAGCTCAAATGCCTTAAATCGAAAACACCCAATTCCTATGTCTTCGTCTTCGACTCAGTTCACCGGAGTTCGCTTCCCGGCCGATCTAGCCAATGCCACCTTGTCATTTAGCTAGGCCTCAACCCCCTGAGTATTTTATTCCACTAGCCCGAACCCTGGTTCTGCCTAGATCAAAAGTTATTCCCTTGCCAAGTTTCTGTCTAGAACCATGCCTGTGCCGTGTCACCACCATAGTTCATCGTCGCCATTCATCGCCGTCCAGCCATCTTTTGCCCTGAAACCACCGCCAATATGTTCCTGGCATCCATGCCTACCTCCTAGACATAGTTGGCGAAGAGTTTGAAGCCCAGAACCAAATTTAACCCTCTGCCCTAGTTTTTGACAGTGTCAGTGCAGTGTGAATGCATGTTAGTCACTGATATTGGCCTTGTTTAACCTTTTCCATTTGAGCAATTGAAATGCCACTTTGTCCACTAAGCTCCTAGAGCCATGTTCTACAATATTCTCTACTGTCACATCTCCAGAAACATACCTAGAGCCAACTTAGGGCTATGTCTAGCCATGAACCGAATGTCAGCCTTTCGACATTCAAGTCCTTTTGAGCCCATCTCTTCAATCAACACCCAAGTGACCTTGTCCAAACCTTTCCCCCTGCATGCATGATATATTTACTTATTATTTTCTAGTACAACTATTTCTATGTGCTTATATGGTGTGTATGTATTATTTGTATCCGCCGTAGGACCAGAGGTTGAAGGAGCGGAAGAGATCTTCGAAGAACCGTCTGAGCAACTAGACCCATCACTGCAAGGCAAGTCTCAAACCCTTGATCATGTCTAGCCTAATATTTTGAAATGAAGTGTGTTAGCTGTTTTCAAGTATATGCATGCCTTATATTCAAATGAGAACTATATTCAAATAAAGTGATTAGGTATGAGCTAAATGATTATAAAGCCCCTTTTGTGATTAAATATCCATGCACCCTTGTCACCCTAGAATACCATGCTTAGGCTATACAATGCTCAAGATTATATGATAGATGTTAAATGGTCACATGTGAGAAAAGCATAGTCAAAACCCCTTTTTGTGAAAGAACATGTGATTGGAATCGATAGTGAGGATGGTTTGATTGGATGGTGCTGTGTGCGCACTGGGAATGTGAAAGACTCCTCACTAAAGATTCATAAGGACTAGAACCTTGTGTTGTACTTCCATGTGGCATGAAAAACGTACCAACCACTTGCTCGGTATGGGACGGGCGCAACATAGTAGCTTTCTCAGTATTAGCTTTTCCCTGCAATGGTTGTCGGTCTGGTTTCTTGCGAGAAACTGGTGGGCCACTGAGGGCCATGAGTGATGTGAGTTCAGAAAAATTATGAGAGGAAAAGGTGGAAGAAGGAAGATGCCCTACTCCTGATTAAGTCGTGCGCGGCTGTAATCAAGAGAGGCTATGTGTCTTGCGAGAACATAGACCAAGGCTAGAAAGTAAGGCAGTGGGGAGGACCCACAATGGTAATGAGGACTGGAATGTCTATTTACCGGGCAGGGAATTGTTAATGCTAGGATTGTAAACTGTTGTGTGATCTCGGCCTTGTCACATGCGTAAAAGTCGCATGGAGAGGTACCGACTTGAAAGCTGAGTGATCGGTGGATTAAGGTGGTACGCCTTTGCAAAGTTACAAAAAGTATCAAATACTCTAAGCTCCCAGGTCATGGAGTCTGCGCGCAGTGGATTCTATCCACGTCGATGCAGCACAAGTAGCTTTTGGAAGATTTTTCACAAAATCTGAGTAAAGTGGTGACTCACGGGAGACCGCCACACATAACATCTTTTGAAAATCTAGCTTAGGGTTTTAAAAGCCTCGCTTTTGAAAACAAAGAACTTTTCTCCAAAACTAAGTGTGAAAACCAAATCTATGAGCCAAAGAGCCACTCTTTGAAAGTTCCCCCCTCATCTATATATATCTGCATTCTTATTTGGGACTTGTTGAGCACCATGTGGACAATGTGCTCACCCTTGCTTTTGCAAAAAAAATTTAGAAGAAGGATTCATTGACCCTGAGTCCTACGGTCTTGAACCCAACATGGAACAAGAAGAAAAAACTGCTCCAGAAGATCCAGCCTGTTAGAGGGTCACTTACCAAGTGGAGTCCGATGTGCAGAAGGCCCGTGCAACACCGCTACAGCTGAAGATGAAGGCGATTGAAGTCCTTTTGCTTACTATCGTTGTTTTATTTTGTGCCGACCTTTGTGTCAAAGAAAACTCCTTAATTTTGTATCAACATTAAAGTACGTCATTTTGGCACTATGTTATTGTAATGTTGGTCCCTGTAATTAGCACTTGTTTTAATTACTTGCATTTTGATATAATGCATCTTGTTGTTGTGAGCTGCAATGTACCATTTCTGAGTGCAACCCACCTGGGCGGTTGCCACCGGATTCCTCAAATGTTCGTTGATATGATCTCGGCTGGCCTGGGAAGCACGGACACATGGTCACAGGCTTTACACGATCAGGCCGCAAACAGTGCGCGGTTAGAAGCCCGTAGGCGATGCACAGACAGAAGGTCGCAGACAGTACGTGGTCAAGTGATTATGGACAATGCGCGGTCAGAAGGACATTGACTATTCTCGACCAGGGTGACTCGGGGTTTCTTATGCCCTACAACGAGAATATTCCGAGTATCCCGAAGATTCTTCCACGTATGAAGACAACTACCAGGAGGTTAATTTGTGTAGTTATTCCTTAATTGCACGTGTTAAGTCTGCGTGGAAGTTAAGTGCAGTTGCCAAAACTGCACCCGAGCAACCGTTCGAAGCCGTTGTGCATTGGCGCCCTTTCGACCGGTATAAAAGGGTGAGCAAGTGCACCAAACAAAAAGAGAGAGGGACGGAGACAACACAATCAACATCGACAAGCTTCCAGAGGCTAGTTTAGTTGTGTTTTTCATAATCATACGGAAAAGATTTTCGCCTGTGACGATCTTTTCAACAACTTTGCAATCCTTTTTCCTACACATAGTGAAATCCCAACAGGACGTAGGGCTATTACTCCCACCATCGAGAGCCCGAACCTGTATAAATCTCTCTGTGTTCCAACCAACTTTGGTTCATCATCCCTTCCCGGAGGGACATCCTGAAAAGCCTCATAACTCACAAATTCTGCATAAGTTCGACTAAGGACCCCGAGTCCCAATCGTCGACAACCTGTATGCATTAATTTTTGAAAGAAACGCACTTCTTTTTGTTTCATGTTGCGACCATATTCCCCTAGCCCCCTCATGTGATTATATATACTGAAGTCTTAGTATTATAAGCACAGGAAAAATATGGGTGTAACGACGACCAGGAACATCCAACCAGACCGATAATCATGTTTGATACAACACCCGACCTTATTGCAAACCGGCAGCCATTCTGATGACCAAGGTCATACCAGCAAGCCCCGTGTGCGTTGAGAAACGGCTTATTGAGGGGTGTCTTGTCTGGAAGTGATCACGAGATCAGCCAGCGAATCCGATCAAGGTATTATAGTGTTACAATTATCGGCGACTAGCCCCGAGTCAGACTCGTAACATACGGGCACAAGGAATAATTATCACATGAAACAACTAAAAGTACTGATTTTGTTAAATCATGCTAATTGAAAAGGAAAAGGATGGGAAACTTACACATAGAACTTACGTAGTTGATCGATGTTCCATGAATTGATAAGATCTGACCATCCTACATTGCTAACCGAGCTGATCCTGGTCGCGGCACCGAGACAACAGTGTAGGGACCTTCCCATTGTGGAGAGAACTTGTTGCGATTAGATTAGTTATGTATTTTACGTAAAACCAGATCGCCCACGTGAAGACTACGTGGTCACACCCTTTTGTTATGGTATTTGTGCAAAGCTTGCAAATACACCGCGGACTTGACCAGAGCTCGATCACGCTTTTCTTCTAGGAGAATTAGATCTTGTAATCGTTGTCCGTTCTAATCAACTTGTTCGAATTGATCTGTTCGGACAGAACCAATACTAATTTCCATGTGTAACACAGCCTCAGCTCCGTATACCAGATGGAAAGTGTCGACGATTCGGACTCGGGGTCCTTAGTCGAACTTATGCAGAATTTTGTGAGTTGTGAGACCTTTCAGGGTGTCCCTCCTGGAAGGGATGATGAATCAAGGCAAGATAGAGCACAGAGAGATTTAGATAGGTTCGGGCCCTCGATGGTGAGAGTAACAGCCCTATGTCCTGTTAAGATTTTCTATGTGTAAGAAAAAGAGTTACAAGACTAGGGAAAGGATCCTCACAGACGAGGATCTTTCCTGTATGTTTATACAAGACAATGCCAAGAAGACTTATGAAAGCTAATTGACTTAAACTAATGTCTTATGTTGATCTTCTGATCTCCCGATCCCTTGTCTGATGCATTGGCTTATCCTTTTATATTGGTCAAAAAGGTGCCAAGGCATAACGGCTTCAAACAGTTGCTCGGGTGTAGTTTTGTAACTGCCCTTAACCTTCAGGCAGGCTTAACACGTGTAATTAAGGAATAACTGCACGTATTAACCTCCTGACGGTTGTCTCTATTTGTGGAGGAATCTTCTGGATATTCAGGATATGCTTGTTGTAGGGACTAAGTAATCCCATGTTTCCTGGTCAAGAGTATTCTGACCACACCTGCAGTCATCTGATTCGCGCACTATCTACGATCTTCTGTCCGCGCATCGCCTATGGGCTCCTGACCGTGCACTGTCTGCGGCCTGATCGCGTAGAACCTACGACCATGTGTCCGCATATCTCAAAACAGCTCGAGATCATATCAATGGACACGCATCTGGTTCGGATCTATCTTGAACTAGACGTGCATTTATTTTGAACTAGCTCGGGTATCAATCCTCGTCAGCTAGCCCCAAATTTGAAGAAAACGAAAAGAAATGTTTACTTCAAATTTTAAGACTTACATCGGATAAGTAACCCGACGCTTCAAATCCTCCACTTAGTGGCGCACTAAGTGTGGCGGTTTATTTCCCGAGACGGACTCTGGGCAATATTGATAGGTAATGATGGCGTCATAGAATTGTCTTTTAACCTGAGATAAAATTGTAAATGTTTTAAAAGCTCGAGGCATTCGAAAAATGAACCGTCACCCTGGGGGCTATAAATACCGAAGCCTCTTAACTTTAAAACTTCAGAAATCTTTTCCCAGCTAAGTCTTTTCCAAAGCCATCTTTTCTTCTCTCTTGTACACTCCTCAATGGCAGATAAAGGCATTATTGAGATTGAGAGTGATGAAGAGGAAGTGATACCTGAATTCGACCAAGATTTACGGAAGGTAAATCTCTTCCAGAATTCTCGTTCAAATTGCCTTCTTATGCTCTGATCATTTTCCCAAATGGAAATTCACAAACATCCGAAGATTTGGTTCCTCCAAGGAAGAAATCCAAGGTTGACGAGGGATCTTCTAGTAGGAAAAAGGTAAGAGATGCATCATTGCTCTCTCTTCCTTTAGTTCCCATAGTCCTCCCTGTTCATGCACCTCAGCAGGTTGAACCTTCATCCTCATCTTTGGAGGTCCATGATAATCCTTCAAGGCCTTCTCACCTTTCTCCATTTCATCCCAATGTTTCCCGTCTTTTGACGGGTTATCAATTTTCTGGTTGACAAGCTGTACTTCCACGACCAAATAATCCTCAACTTGTGTTGGGGTAACAATCTTTTGGTGGGAAGGTTGCTCTTCCACAATATGATGATCCTCGGCCTTTGTTGGGTGATCTACTTTCTAGGGGAAATACTTCAACCTCTCACTTGCGAGGATTGGTAATTATTTTTATCTCCTTTTCTTGTTGTTTTAATTTAGATAACTAACATACGCAAATACAGGAGACGAAAATCATTGGAGCCCCCAGCGACCAGCCTGCTGATATTCAACCTCCTCCGCTTGAACAGACTCTCCAAGGGGAAAAAGAGGCCTTGGAGAAGAAGACCGAAGAAATGTCTTCGGCCATTCTGCACTTGGCAGAATGTTTTGACAGATCCCATGAAGAGGTGCACCAATTCCGTCTGGAGAGGGACTATGCTCGACAACAGCGAGAACTCTCCGATTCGATCAGGGATGGTAGTGCGTCTCTTATTAGGGACGATGTAGAAAGGCTTAGAATAGTTGCTAGTTCCCTTGGGACCGTCAGTGTAGATCCTACTGACGCCGATATGTCCCTAGGAGAACTTTGTAAACTCCTCTCGGATCAGGTTGATGCTCTGGTCGCCTACATCCCTTTTGTATGTAAGGATTGCCAGAAATAAAGACTTCCTTTACCTTACATAATATGGAAACTCTTCATAATCTCTGTGTGAAAATATGGCCATAAGTGATGTCTTTACGACCACACATACACAGGTAAATTTGAGTACTACGATCAGAAACACAGTAATATGTCACTCTGCGACCAGTACTAATACCGCGATCAGAACCATAGTGGCCGTCAGAACTAAAATTCGATTAGGACTGTTATCGTGATCAGAACTGAAATCCGATTAGGACTGTTATTGCAATCAGAACCGAGATCCGATCAGAACTACCATTGCGATCAAGATGGAAGTCCGACCAAAATCATAGTCTTGACAACATAACAACTTGTCCAAATGATAACTACATGCATAGCAGTTACTTGTTCGCAATGATCATGGAACATCTTTATGACAAAAATGTATATTCTGAGAAGATCACAGGAACACATTGTGACCATCATGTGAAAATTTACAAAAAACATGAAGGATAGTGTCCTCCGAAAAATCTTTGTAAAACTTTTCACGTTCTTATGTTCACCCTAATTCCCAAATTTGAAACAAAGAACACTTTTCGTTTCGGATTTGGTGCGGGGAACGCATAACGGGTTTCCCAGAGAAAACATCCATTATGAGAAATAAATAAAGTATTCAATGAAACGTTACCCTCAGTGAAATATTGCCTTGGGCCTATAAAAGGAGCAAGTAGCTTCCTAAGGAAGCCATACGCAACCAGCATCCCGCCTTAGAACTTCCGCCGCACAAAACCCTCATCCTTCGTCTTCTATCGCCCCTAAAGCCACCAACTTTTTCTTACAATCTCTTGCAAAAGATGACGTCTTGGAGCCGATCAGTCCACCACACGGAGGAGAGTTTGATGGCGCTGGAGAAAGAAGAGATCCTCCCTCCGCGGTTGCTAATCAACTGGCGACCTGCGGGGAAGGATCAAGAAACCCCAATAGTCCAAGAGGGAGAGTTGGTGGTTTTTGAGGAATACCTGTGATGTGGGTTTTGATTCCCCGAGAGCAGGTTCCTGAAGGGGATCTTGGAGCATTATGGGTTGGAATTGGTGAATCTCCACCCAAATGCTGTCCTGATTTTGGCGATTTTCCAGCACTTGTGCGAAGCTTTCGTCGGAGTGTTCCCAAGCGTGGAACTCTTCCGGCATTTCTACTATTCAGCGTGGTCAAAAAGCGCCAACGCCTACGGATGCATTTACTTCCGGATAAGGGAGAAGAAAGAGTATCCCTTCCCACCCCTGCAAGATTCCGTGCACGGGTGGTACCAGAAGTAGTTTTACTGTGCCCCTCAGTCCGAGAGCGGGTTATGGTTCGAGAACTCTCGACCAGAGAAGTCCAGCGAGTTGGACTCTCTGCCTGCTCTGAGCGCAGAGCAGAAGAAAGAGGCCCAGGTAATCTTCACTTAGTCCAGGAGGGACTGACTGCTCGTGTACCATCCGCGACTTTGTGAAGAATCGGGTGAGCCCCCTGCATGAAAGGGCTCATCCGGCTTGGGAGATACAGTCCATGGTGGATAGCACCCTGGACTATAATAATGGTATGTCTTCCAGTCAACAGAAACATAATTTCTTCCAAAAATTGCATCTTTTAACTTGTTTGTTTGTGATGTAGCTCTAAGTTTGCCCGACATCAAAAAACGGACGAACTACCTCCTCAAGGCGTACAGTGCCGATGTGGAGGGTGCCAAAGGGTTGCCTCGCCCACAGAGCTTGATCAATGCTGGCGACGACCTCAGACAAGAGCGCCGAAAGGTATGACTTCTCTCATCAGGTTCTGTTTGTAGATCACCTGCGCGTCTTGTACTAACAAGGGCATTAAAATGACATAGCTCCTGGGGAAGTTTGCCAAGGTGACGCGCCCAAGTGAGGACGTCGGTCTCCTGGGAAAACCGGCGATGAAGAGAGTAAAGAAAATCTCTTCGAAGTGCCGAGCAAGGGAACCCGCCCCCAAGAAATTCAAGAAAATTCTTGGAGAAGGCTCCTCAAATAAAACTCCTCTTACCGCGAAAAAGACTGCAGTAAGATATTATGTGCCTCCTATTACCCCAGGTACGAACTGGAATTACTTCTTTGTCGTACAGGGCGAAGGGAGCGAGGAGGAAGAAGATGACGTCCCTCTGATCCGCAGCAAGAGGAAGACGATTACCTCCCTAGCCAGCGACGTTTTGTCTTCGCCCGCGGGACCAAGAACGACTACGGCGGGCCCCGCGACCATCGATAACCCTATGGTTGTGGGTGAAGTCCCAGTACGTGATGCTCAGGAAGCTTCAGGGATTGCTACACCTCTTCCCCTGACAGAAGGGGTGACTGTGGTAAGATCCTTCACAGCTTTGATGGTCGCTATCTGTTTGTGAATGTCAATTAAGCAGTGCTCATGCAGGAGGAAGAAAAAATTCCCTCCATCCGCGATGAGACAGTTGCGGCCAGCCTAGGGGCGGCGAGTACTCCGCTCACAACTCCTGGAGCGGGAATGATAGAACAGGACACTGCGACTGCCAGCAATTCTGCAGTCACAGATGCAGTCCTGACGCCTATGGTCCAGGAGACACCTGGTCCAGCGGCTGTATCCTTACCAACTGAAGAGGTCACCCAGGTAAGGATCATCCTAGCCCCAGTCTTTATCGTTCCTCATGCACATGTTCCTAATTTTATGCACACAGGGAGAAAAGGACTGGGTCCTCTTTACGAAGAGGAAGACTAGGACAAATGATGACTGCCCCCTTTTCCTTGGGGAACCCTCTTCGAAATCCCAAAAATTAGAGGGAGTCTGAATAAGGTAAGAAATCTCCCTTGTATGGACAAAGTTAGAAATCTCAACTGATAACATTTTCTATTGTTTAGGCACAGAAGTCCATAGTCCTTCGGCGGCCTCGGCTAGTGTTGGGGCATCCCCTGCAACCGAGGTCTCCGAGGAGCAAAGCTCAATCCCTTCGGTCATAGAGGTCGTTTGGACCGTGGTGGATAGGATCTCTACAGAAGTCCAATCAGACATATTGGAATCTTCAACCCTAGCCAAGAATAAAGGCCAGTAGGGAGAAACATCCGCTGTCCCTGTTGGGGATAAGGTGAACCCTACGTTTCAACCTTCGGTTGCACCAAGAAAACTCTCATTCCGAGAGTACACCGAGGTACACTGATAACTCCTTATAGATTTTGTGCTTGCATAAGAGCATCTGTGTTTCGAAATCGATCTCCTTCCTTGTCACAGGAAATAACCCGCATGGCGACCATGTCGATGGTTATGATGGATATATAGCATCAAGGCTACAGAAGAGGAAAAAGGTCGCCTGCAGCAGTAAGGGAGATATTTCTTTACTCATTCAAATGCAAGACCTTATCTTGGTAATTATCCCTTCTGTTATAGAGAAAATGCTTATCTAATGAAGAGCCTCATTGATCGGAAAAACCAGGAGTTCCGGGCATCCACCCACATCTCATTCCTGGAGAGCGAACTCCTGAAATTGCGGTCACAGCTCTCCAGTAAGCATACTTCTGACCAGAGTAAATTAACTTCATCGTATGAAGTGTTTGTAATGGCCTCCTGTCGCAGCGTGAGATGACCAAATAAACCGGCTCGATCAAGAGAAGACAACCCTCCAGGCGACCCTTGACTCTGTTCGCAGAGAGAATAAGGATTTGAGCACATCACTTTCATCCTACAGCAGTGCTCGAGGGACCATCTTCGAGAAATTAAAGATGGTGGCCGGTCTGCTAAGGGTTGATGTGGTCGAAACCGCAGTGGACAACCTCAGCCTTAGCGACTGGACCATGCTGATCGCGACCCAAGTGAAGTCGCTTCTCGAGTATCTTCCTGAAGATACTAGGCGGCAAAAAGAGGCGATCAAATCAAGAGTTCGATCAACTGCCTCCGCCATCCTCTGCCGACTTCGCCTTCGCCATGGCCCAGATCTGGATCTGAACGCAGCAACGGAAGAGGCAGAGGTCGAGAGTGAAGACCAGCTTGAGTCTTTCATGGAGGAGGTTAGACCTCTTGTCGAGAAACTTTTGAACGATCTCGGCATTATGTAAATTATTATACCTATACAAATACAATTCATACAATGCGAATGCATGCTATTTTTGTTTAAAAAGCACAAAAAACACTTTTCTGTTTCATGTCACGACCATATTCCCCTAGCCCCCGCCTGTGATCATGTATACTGAAGACTTAGTATTATGAGCACAGGAGAAATAAATGTGGAGCACGACAAGGGATACCTGACCAGGCTAACAATCATACTAAATACAATACCCAGATTTATTGCAAACCAGCAGCCACTCTGAAGACCAAGGACATGCCAGCAAGCCCCGTGTGCGTTGAGAAACGGCTTATTGAGGGGTGTCTTGTCTAGAAGCGATCACGAGATCAGCCAGCGAATCCGATCAGGATATTGTAACAATATAACTGTCAGCGACCAGCCCCCGAGTCAGACTCGTTACATATAAGGGCAAAAAGAGGAATAATCCACACACGAAATAAAAAACACATATTTTGTTAAATCATGCTAATTGAACAGGAAAAAGGAATTGGGCACTTACACATAAAACTTGCGTAGTTGATCGATGTTCCAAGTATTAGATAAGATCCGACCATCCTCCATCGCTAACTGAGCGGATCCTGGTCGCGGTACTGAAACAACAGTATAGGGGCCCTCCCATTTTGGGGAGAACTTGTTGCGACTAGATTGGTCTTGTATTTTACGTAAAACCAGATCGCCCACGTGAAGACTGTGTGGTCGCACCCTTTTGTTATGATACTTGCGCAAAGCTTGCAAGTATACCACGGACTTGATCAAAGCTCGATCACGTTTTTCTTCTAGGAGGATGAGATCTTGTAATCGCTGTTCGCTCTAATCAACTTGTTCGAATTGATCTGTCCGAACAGAACCAATACTAATTTCCATAGGTAGCACGGCCTCAGCCCCATATACCAGATGGAAAGGCGTCTTACCGGTGGCTCGACTAGAGGTAGTCTGTAGTGCCCATAGAACGGTATAGAGCTCGTCTGCCCAAGCCCTCGAGCGTGTCTTAAGGCGATCGAAAACACGTTTCTTGATGTCTTGGAATATTTGCCTGTTGGCACGTTCCACGGCACCATTGCTCTGTGGATGAGCTACAGAGGCAAAGCACACCTTGGTTCCAACCTGCTCGCAGTAATCCAAAAAAAAACCACTAGCAAACTGGGAACCGTTGTCAGTAATGAGACGGTTAGGAACACCGAATCAAGCCACAATGTTCTTATGGAAGAACTTTTGTGCTGCAGCTGCGGTAATGTTGCGCGCCGGTTCAGCATCAATCCACTTTGTGAATGTGTCAATGGCTACGAACAGGAACTTGTATCCATTGGCCGCTTGTGGCATAGGACCGACAATGTCCATCCCCCAGACAGCGAAGGGCCATGTAAGGGGAATGGTTTGTAAGGCATAGGCAGGTTGATGAACCTGTCTTGCATGAAACTGACACTGAGGACATGTCCTGACCATGTTCTTGGCATCATCAAGCGCCGAAGGCCAATAAAATCCTTGTCGAAAAGCCTTTCCGACCAGTGTACGATATGACGCGTGCGCACCACATACACCATCATGAATTTCTCTCAAGAGGGATTTGCCTTCTTCCTGAGATACACAACGCATAAATACTCCTTGAGTACCTTTTCTGTACAAAACTCCTTCTATGAGCTTGTATAGACGCACCTTTCGAACTAACCAATTGCTTTCGGTTTCATCCTCGGGCAAGGTCCCATGTTCGAGATAGACCCTCAATGGTTGAGTCCAATCTCGTTCTAGTCCGAGGTTGGTAAAGCATACTGTTACCGGATCATCCTCGACCGAAGTCATAATCGAAGGATGTTCCAAGTGTTCGACGAACACTCTTACCGGAGCGGATGTGCGTGAGGACCCAATTTTGTATAATTGGTCTGCGAGAATGTTGTCCTTTCGCGGGATGTATTGGACTTCGACATGACTGAAGTGTTTTTCCAATCTCCTCACTTCCCCCAGGTAATGAGCCATTGTCTCATCGAAGGTGCTGTACTCCTTGTTTACCTGGTTTACGACCAGCTGTGAGTCTCCCCTCATCACTAATCGACGGACTCCAAGGAATTTTGCTGCCCGGAGCCCTGTAAGAAGACCTTCATACTCTGCTGCGTTGTTGGTCGCAACAAAGTGTAATTGAAAGACAAACTTCAGCTGTTCGCCCTGAGGCGTAACTAAGACCACTCCAGCCCCCAAGTGTTGAAAACTGTGAGAGCCATCAAAGTACATTGTCCAGTGATCAGGGCATTCCAATTCTTGAGGCGCCTACACGGGTGGCTCAGGGTTAGTCCATTCAACCACGAAGTCGGCCAGGACCTGAGACTTAACCGCAGTGTGGGGCGTGAAATGGATGTCGAATGCACCGAGTTCGACAGCCCATTTGGCGATCCGACCAGACTTTTCCGGATTGCGGACAATATCCCCCAATGGAAAAGATGAGGGTACTGTGATTTTATGTGCTTGGAAGTAATGTCGTACCTTACGGGAAGCCATCAGTAGTGCGTAAAGTATCTCCTGGATCTCAGGGTATCACTCCTTAGGACCATGAAGTACTTCGCTTACATAGTAGACGGGTCTATGTATACCTTCTCTATCCGCGATCAGGACAGCGCTGACCGCGTATGGCGTGGCCGCCAAGTAGAGAAGTAATGGTTCTCCTTTGTCGGGAGAAACCAAGACCAGTGGACTGGATAGATATGCTTTCACCTCTTGAAATGCCTTTTCGGCCTCATCAGACCATGTGAAGTTGTGATGTTTGCGCAGAGCTTTGAAGAAAGGTAGTCCCCTTTCGCCTAGTCGCGATATGAACCGGCTTAAGGCCGCCATGCGACCTGCCAAGCGCTGAACATCCTTCATGGTTGAGGGAGACTTCATCTGCTTGAGAGCCCTGATTTTTTCAGGATTGATCTCGATTCCTCTGGAACAAACAAGAAAACCAAGAAGTTTTCCTGAAGAAACCGCGAAAGAAAATTTCTTCGGGTTTAATTTTATTCCGAATTGATTTAAAATACAGAAGGTTTCAGCGAGATCGTCTAAGTGACACTACTACAGAATTCATTATCACAGTCGGGTCAAAACAGTCATCACAGACGGTTCTTACCCGTCAGTGATATTCGAGTCAGTGGTAATCTGTACTATCACTAACAGTTTTGAACCGTCTGTGATCTTTCCCTTCACAGATTGTTATAAGATCAAAACCGTCTATGATACTCATACTATGCAGACTGTTATAACATCAGAACCATCTGTGATACTTTAATACACAGACTGTTATAACATCAAAGCCGTCTGAGATACTCATACTACCACAGACGGTTTTGATCTCAGAACCGTCAGTAATAATATGAGTATCGCAAACGGTTCTGATGTCAAAACTATCTGGGATACTCACATTATCATAGACGGTTATGAAATCATAACCGTCTGCGATAATCACATTATCAGAGACGGTTATAACCTCAGAACCGTCTGTGATACTCAAATTATTAGAGACGATTATAACCTTAGAACCGTCTGTGATACTCACATTATTACTAACGGTTCTGAGATCAAAACCGTCTGTGATACTCATATTATCAGAGACAGTTACGACCTAGGAGCCGTCTGTGATAGCGTCCTTATCACAGACGGTTGTTTCAGAACCGTCTGTGTATTTAGAGTATCACAGACGGCTTTGAGGTCAAAAGCATCTGCGATATTGTCATTATTAGCGACGGTGGTAATCTTGGAACCGTCTGTGATTGTTTCCTTATCACATATGGTTTATAATCTCAGAACCGTCTGTAATAGTGAGATATCACAAATGGTTTTTAGGTCAAAACCATCTGTAATAGTGTTATAATCTCAGAACCGTCTGTGATAGTGTAATATCACAGACGGTTCTGAGGTCAAAACCATCTGTGATAGTGATAGTGTGATATCATAGATGGTTTTTAGGTCAAAACCATCTGTGATAGTGTCATTATCAGTGACGGTTATAATCTCAGGCAGTTTGTAAGATCAAAACCGTCTGTGCATATTAATATTATTTTTAATAAATTTCTTTTTTTTGGTGGCTAGCCCATGTCCTCTGTACAAATAGCATTTCATATATACAGTTCATGAATTTCATACATGCACAGTACTCAAATATATACAGTTCATTTCATACATGCACAATACTCAAATATATACAGTCTCATATATACATGCACACAACTTAGAAACATGTACAATAGCATTTCATATATACAACACAGAACTTAGAAATATGTACAATTGAGATTGAACAAATAAATGTAATCGACAATTAAAGTCAGTGTGTTAGATGTACAAATAAATGTAATCGACAATTAAAGTCAGTGTGTTAGATGTATAAATAAATGTAAGGCCGCACTAATACAAACCTTGCGGGTCCCTAAACTTCCCCTTGGTTGATATGACCTCCGCAAGGAAAAACTCAACGAGCATCCCTCGGACAATACCAATCTCCCGAGGTCAAAGCTTTCCGAAGGGAAGTCGACCCCCAACAACAAGAGTTGGTACAGAAAAAATTAGCTCAATGCAGTTGTAAATTCTGCCAAATCGATACAAAGGGGAGCAGTTGTATACCTCGGGGAAATCTGGGCGGTGAGGGGTGATGATCAGGTCACACATGTGGCACATCACGTAGAACCCACATGTATTGTCGTCCGGCTGCTGATGGCACTGCCAATTTACAGACCGAGAGTTAGCTGGGGACACGTTATAAAGTAAAACAGATGCCAGTTGAAATTTGTACCGAAAATTGTAACCACTGAAACTTATCGGCTCACCGCTCGTGTTGTCACCCTCCCTCAGCAAAGTAGTTCGTGAAAGCCCTGTAGATAGCCAAAATTGACAGTTTGAGGATAGTCGAAATTCACAATTTGAGGACAGTAAATCTAGATGCATGCAAGACAGGTCCACATGAATATCATCACCTTTCGAATACATCTCGTGCGCCGCAATATGAGTACCCTTTCCTCTGCAATGAATCAAGGTAGAACACCTTGTTCCTTTTCGGAATAAGTAGCAGCAGGATCCAGTGGTAGCTACATGTTACACGTAAAGAATTAAAAATTTAATCTAAGTTTGGGGGTATGCACATGGAGACACTAATCTATGGGTGAAGTACTGATGAAAGCACTCACCTCTGGTTGTAGGGTACAAGTATGTACTTCTTGTCGACCTGAGCAAGCAATCCTCTTTTGATGTAGTCGACAACGAAGTCTGCGTCGGTCCTAAACATCACCTCGGCGACCATCTGGGGGTCCAAGAAACCAACAGGTACGCCATTAGATTTGGCATAGCTGGTCATGCAGCTGCACAGAAGTAACCAATTAATAAATGACATATATCCGTATATGCATGAACAGGCGTAGGATAGTAGGATACTTACAGCACCCAAGACCGTAGGATTGACAAGTCGAGCGCATCTTTGTTCAGTAAATTGTGCAAGTCTTCGAAGGTCACCGGGTAGGTCCCAACGTCGTTATGGAACTCTGCCATGGTGTACTTGACCATGATTTGAGTCGGACGCTGCGTCCTGGTCTGGTTTGTCCTCCTCATGTACCATGCATGCAGGCTCTGGCATGTTAACCCTATGCTCGAAATTGCGGTATCAGAGGCCATGGGCATCCCCAGAGCGAACGACATGAGAGCTGGCGCACTCTTCTCACTCTCCTTCTCTGGGTTCTTCTTTGCTTTTCCCCTACTAGCCAGCTTCTTGAATGGTTGCCTCCTAGTCGGAGTCAGGTTCGTCATCTGAGGGGTCGGCTGGCTAATAGGCCGTGTGTCGGTCTATGATGTCTGTGATGTAAGAACCTACGTATTAGGATACTAACTCTGAGGGCTATTATTACAGTACGAATTATGAAACTGGTGGGGGAATTACCTCATCCAAGACTATGTCTTTCTTGGGCCATTGCACGAACGTGTGCACCGCATCCCCGAGAGTGGTAATCTCGTTGTTCGGCGGCTTCTCCAATGGAAAACCCTTGCAATGGTCAAAGACATTGTCCACCTGGACCCGTGCAAAACCCTCACATAGAGGGGGGCACCGTGGATTGTGGCCCCCGCCGTGCATGGTTGCGCCATCCCACGGCCAGCCTCGATCGGGAAGAGACCGGCCAACACCATAAGCTTGCAGGAGGCAGGTTCGTACAAACAGTGCGCATTAACATATCGAATTTCACCGCTTTTCACTTTCGAATGAATTAACATAGACAAACGGTCATTACCTGCAGAAAGTCCACCGGGTACTTTGAAGAGGGCTCCGTCTGCGAACACCCTAGTGCAGACGCGCAGCTACTACGGTGGCCAAGAATGGGGGTCGGTACTTCCGCTGCTACAAGGGGGGTGTCCTAGGTCGCCTTTCTTAGCTCTTCATACATGGACCGCATTTTCGACAACTGCTGTAGGAGTGCTTTGTCCCGAGCAGCGAACTCCGGTCACATCTCCTCCTTGAGCCGTTCATTGCGGGCTTGGTGGGATCTCTTTCTCCTCTTAGCCGCCTTCTCATCATCAGGGAAACCATGCCTCCAAGGCACAGTGGCACCGAGGCCGCGAACGCGGCCTGGATGCTCCTTGCTTCCTAGCGCTGCTGTGAGGATATCCCTCTCCCTCCTCGGGTTGAACTCTCTGGATGCCGCCTGTGCACTCAGCGTCACCTGCAACAAGAGAACTTAGCAATACAACCCATTGCATGTGTGTTACGAGGATAGTACGTGATCGGACAATCTTACCAGCCGGTCGATCACTTCCCTGTCCACAGGGTTATTCACAGAGACGCTTCCGAAGGAGGTCATCGTCGATCTTCCTCGGCACCAATTGCGGGCGCGCACGTCCGTTATGCCCGCATAAGGACTGTCGACCGAAGACTGGGAAGCCTCCTCGTCCTGCTTCCTCCACAACGCCTTCTTCCCCACATACCCACCACTGCCTAGTCTGTGTGTGTGGGTATTCTTGGCCTGATTAGACTGGCCCTTCGCACTAAGCTCCTGGAACTCTGGCTTGGCCTTCATCTCGACGAACTGCTGCCATGCCTCGGGAGTCACGAAAGGGAAGTCATCGAAGGGGGTCTTCGACTCCTTCACATAGCGCCTGACAAGGTGGCTTTTGAAGTTCCTCCACGCCTTGTTTATTGACATCAGTGTCCTCTGGCGGATGGTGAAGTGGCGATCCTCGGGAATGTGAAACGCTGCCTGCATTTCTTCCCACAGCGCATCCTTGCACTCTGGGGGCACTTGACACCAGTCGGAGGTTGTGATGGGCACCCGCTCCCTTGCCACTTTGCCGCATAGTGAGCGGTACTGACCGACAAGTTTGTCCGGAGCTTCTGGCACACCATTGTCGTCGAACTGGACGTGCTGCTTTTCCCGCTTGTCCAGACGCGCGCATGTCGTCCGATCTCGCCCCTTTCTCTTCTGCGGCTGGGTCACGGTGGACGCGATGACCTCCTGCCCAGGCGTCTCATCGCCAGTGAGGTCACTCTGACTCCCCGAGTGGTGCATTTTGTCACCAGACATATCAGTTCCTAATATAAGTGAAAGAGAGAACAGTTTAAGTAAATATGCAACTACTAATTCTATAACAAAACCCATATACTTATAATTAACCAGGAATGACAGAAACGATGGGGAGGCGATGGAGGTGATCGCATCGGAAGGCGGGAGGGAGATGGAGGTGATCGCACCTGACGGTGGAAAGGCGATGCAGGTGATCACGACGGACGGAGAGGAGGAGATGGAGGAGATCGCGATGGACTGTGGGGAGGCGATGGAGGTGATCACGACGGACGGTGCGAGGGCGGAGAGAGCTAGGGCAAACAGTTGCGAAGTCTGGAAATGAGCGGGACAAAGCCCGCCTTGAACTATGTACTGCGTAGAGATTATCACAGTCGGTCTACCATTCACAACCGTCTGTGATATTATTTTCACAGTCGGTTCTCACGTCAGAACCGTTTGTGATAATCTCCATAGTGATAATCTCCAGAGAGATTATCACAGACGGTTTTGTGTTGAGAACCGACTGTGACTGAGATTATCACAGACGGTTTGGACTTGAGAACCAATGGTGCACGTTAAAAACTCGAAGCGTCGGACACTGTTGGGAATATCACAGTCGATTCTATATTCATAACTGTCTGTGATAATATTATCACAGTCGGTTCTCAAATAAAAACCATCTGTGATAATCTACATAGTGAGAGATTATCACAGACGGTTTTGAGTTGAGAACCGACTGTGACTGAGATTATCACAGATGGTTTGGACTTGAGAACCGACCGTGCACGTTAAGACTTGAAGCGTCGGAGACACTGTTGGGAATATCACAATTGGTTCTATATTCATACTCGTCTGTGATAATTCATAACCGTCTGTGATAATCTCTCTATTGAACGTAAGTTTTACAACTTGAAACTGATCTGTAGCTCTTCAACTCTGAATGCTCGAAAACTTGTTTTAAATGAACACTCAGATATTTCAAATGTAGTCCAAATGCTCTGTAAATTGGTAACAGTGTACGTAGATCCGAATATTGGTTACAATGTGGAGCATGCTCAAATAAATTTAACATACAATGTGGAGCATGCTCAAGTTAATGTTACATACAAATGGGGACTTTGACCGACAATTTCCACATACACAGGCATGTTATCCTCAACTTTCCACTTGCCGCGGCCCTGCAAAGACAAGAATTACAGGAGATATAAGCTATACCAATAGAAACAGAGAGATAAGGACGTACGGTTGATTACCTTTAAAGTATAACCCTTCCTGGTGATCCATACGCACGTAACTGGTTTCGTCGGTGTCTTCAGTATCGACCTGTACACCATCTCCAAATGGAGGAATCTCATCAAATTGATTGTATTCCTCCTCGTCTACGACATTTTCAACTCCAACAATCCTTCTCTTGCCATGAAGGACGACGTGCCACTTCTTATTGGCCAGGTCAGTGACATAAATGACCTGAATGGCTTGCTTTGCAAGTATGAATGGCTCATCTTTATAAGCAACTCGATCGAGATCCACAGAAGTGAAACCGTAACTGTCAACCTTCACACCCTGTGGGATTTGGACCCATCGGCATCGAAAAAGGGAAATGTTGAACAGTACGTAATCGAGCTCCCAAATTTCCTCAATGAACCCGTAGTACGAGTTCAATCCACGTACTACCGTTGTTGGGCCTGTCTCACTGAACTCCTCATGGAAAGCTTCTACGCTCACTCTACTATTTTGCACAGTGCTCTTTCGATCTTGAGCTTTCGTGTAAAATGTGTACCCATTGATGTCGTATCCCTGCCATGTCTATACAGTAAACATGGGCCCTTTTGCCAACCATTTAAGGTTTTCACTTGCGGACTCTCCGGTGATTTGCACTTTCATCCACGCGTTAAATTTACTGTTATGTTCTCCTGTGATCCAAACCTCGGATCGGTGAGGATTGTCTTGTCGTAGCATCTCCTTGTGCTCGTCGATGTACGGAGACACCTCCGTCATGTGTTGCAAGACCCAAAAATGAGCTTTCGAATACATATCGAAATCAGGTGTGATGGCTCTCCGTCCAATAGTGCCAACACCACCAAGCCTCCCCTCGTGACGAGACACAGGAACTCCTATTGCTTCTACCTCGGCCATGTAATCGACGCAGAACTCAACAACCTCTTCCGCTGCATAACCTTCGACAATGCTACCCTAGGGCCGGGACCGATTCCTCACGTAGGCCTTAAGTACACCCATGTACCTCTCGAATGGATACATATAACGTAGGAACATGGGTCCACATATCTTGATTTCTCTGACAAGGTGGACGGTGAGATGGACCATGATATCAAAAAACGATTGAGGAAAATACATCTCAAACTGACAGAGAGTTCGAACCACCTCTCTCTGCAGAGAATCCAGTCCATCAGGATCAATGACCTTGCAAGAAATTGCATTGAAGAAAAAACACAGCCTCGTGATCGTCTCTCTGACCTTATGCGGCAGAATACTCCGGATGGCAACAGGAAGCATTTGTGTCATCAACACGTGGCAATCATGAGACTTCATACCCAGTAATTTCAAATCGCCCATGGACACAAGCTTTTTCATATTTGCGGAGTAACCCGATGGAACTTTAACACCATAGAGACACTTACAGAGCTCTGTCCTCTCAGCCTTGCACAAAGTGTAGCATGCAGGGGGGGTATATACGGCCTTTATCGTCCTCTCTTAGTGCTAGCTCGGGCCTGATTCTCATTTCGATCATGTGATGCCGCACATTGACGCCATCTTTTGTCTTGCCCGGAATGTTCAGCAATAGGCTGATTAAACTGTCGCAAACATTCTTCTCTACATGCATGACATCAATGCAATGACGAACCTCTAAATGCTCCCAATACGGTAAGTCCCAAAATATTGATCTCTTCTTCCAAGAGTTCTTCGTGTGGGGTTTCAATTTACGACCCTTTCCAAACACAACGTCTATGTCCTTCACCTGTGAGTAAACATCTTTCCCGCGCGTAGGCTTCGGGGCTGAACCATCTTCCTTGTGGCCGTCAAATTTCCTCTTCCTCTTACGATACGCGTCATTCTTCGGAAGAAACCTACGGTGACGCATGTACACTGTTTTCCTGCAATTCTTCAGCCACACGCTCTCAGTCTCATCTTCGCAGTGGGGGCAGGCTTTGGCTCCTTTCGTACTACGGCCCGACAAATTTCCAAGGGCAGGGAAATTGTTGATGGTGTAGAATATCATAGCACGTAGGATGAAGGTCTCTCGTTTGTATGCGTCCCATACCTGCACCCCTGAAAGGGATCTAGGATATCGACTAGAGGGGGGTGAATAGGCGATTTTAGCAATTTAGCAAATAATCAAACAATTTAAAGACAATGAGAGCAAATAAATAACACAATATAAATAAAGCACAATTCCAACACAAGGATATATCCCGTGGTCTCGGTGATTTGCCGATCACCCCTAATCCACATTGCGGCAAACTCAAATCTCTAACCGCTCCTCTATCTAGTCAACCTTCTCTCGAGAAGTGACCTAGATCTTGAGCCGGAATAGTGTGATGAGTTATCCAAACCTCGATTTCACTAAGGATGCACTTTACCACTCCGGCAAGGCGTGCTCAACCTTTCACAAGACGTTTTAAAGCTTCTTCACAATCTTCCTTGAAGAGCTCTTCAAAACCTTTCTCCTAGCCGTCTAGGAGCCGGCAAACTCCAAGAGTAACAAGCCGGTGATGATCACTTTGCCTTCTTCTAGTGCCACACGATTGATTCAATGATCTAAATGCAATGCACTAGAAGATCTCAAATGCACACTCTCACAAATTTGAGAATTTGAAACCTAGAGTGTATGAAACTAGCTTAGGCTCTCAAGGATGATGACAATGCTCAAGATTATGCCAAAAGTTCTGAACAGGGCCGTGCATGGGAGTATATATACCCCCCACAATTAATATAGCCGTTACAGGCCGTTGGGAGAAAAAGATCACCTGGCGGTCTGACCGCAGGCACAATCTCGGTCAGACCGCCGCAATTACAACGGCATTAAACAGGCGCAATAAATGCTCAACTGCCCTTGTCAGGTACACATACGGTCAGACCGGAGTATATTTCGGTCAGACCGTGAAACTGTCCAGAGACGACATAGTTTCTGGACACCTTATACGGTCAGGCCGATATATACGGACAGACCGGCCAAACAGTCAGACCGCAGTTCAACAACACGGTCAGACCGATTTCGCGGTCAGACCAGTCTAACAAACGGTCAAACCGTAATAGCTCAAAATACCAGAAGGATAAAACAAGAGGTTCCAGGAGACTGACCTTGGTCTCTACTACGGACAGACCGGCCAATCGGTCATACCGTAGTTTACAACTCGGTCAGACCGATTTATCGGTCAGACCAGACTAACAAACGGTCAGACCGAATGAGACAGAAATGAGCTGAAATAAGCATTCTCAAAGGATGTGACCTTCTAGTATGCAATGCAATTTGATTTTACGATTTGTGGCACATAGATGAAGTATTTTGTGATACACCACATGCTCCTCTTAATAGTACGGCAACTATCCTAAAATCCGGTCAAAATTCTTCACTAATCACCTTAGACCGGTAAAAATGGAAAAGATCCTATTTCGTACATTTGCCCTTTTGATCAATGCCCTTTCTTCATCATGATGCTCTTTCTTTGCCTTTCATTAACCTGTCTTTTAAGTATCTTCTTGACACAACTAGGCAGGTAACGTTAGTATAGCATTTGTAGTTGTCATTTAATTATTAAAACACTCTATAGGGGCCTAGAAGCTACAATCTCCCCCTTTTTGGTAATTGATGACAACATAAAGAGTAGATGAAGAGTTTTAAGCATAACGGGAATTTTACAATAAGCATCGAAGAATAAGACACTCCCCCTAAATGTATGAATAAGAGAATTTTGGCATTTTAGTGGAGTTCAAGCATGTGTATAGGAAGCATATCACATATATCATGATCACAAGGTCATATGTAACTATTATAAGCATATCACATATATCATGAAGTACCATTTCTCATACAAGAGTCATCCAACATAAACAAGTTAAGTTAAAACTTTTATACATCCAAAAGTTCTTTCATCCAAGAGTTTTTATTTACATTTAAGGTTCATCTCTCTCCTACTCTTCTACTCTCTTCTCTCTCCCCCTTTGGCATCAATTGCCATAAAGAGTTAAGAATCAGCTGGAGCATCATCCTCGGGAGGATGGTGAGGAGGAGTCTGTGGGAAATGAGTGTAGAAGTGAGTGGAGAAGGTGTCGAAGCGCTGCTCGAACTGATCTTGGCTCGAAGAGAAGGTCTGGAACTGATCATGCAAAGCCGCCAAGTCCGAACGAGTGAGCTCAAGCCCCTGGAGAAGAGTAGCAAACTGATCCATCATGGGCTGATGGAACTGCTGCTGATACTGAGAAAACCAGGCGGGGACTTGGCTCGACTGAGGTGCCTGCTGAGCCTGAGGTGGAGGAGGAGGAGGCATAGGCTGAGCCGACTGCTGCTGATGCTGCTGATGCTGTGCTCCTTGGCCTCGAGCTAAGACGCGCGGGTTGACACTGAACGGCTTATAGCCGAGATGCCTGATGTCACAAGAACCGCGAGGAAACTTGGTCTTCTGGAGCAGCAGAGACATGATATATGGAGCATAGTAGAGATTTGGCAGAGTGGCCACCGAGACATCCTCAATAGTCTTCAAAATGAACGAGACAATGTTGATCCGGTGACTCTGGAGGATGTGGTCGATGAAGTTCCAGTAGTAGTCCCGGACCGCTTCTCGGTTTCCACTCTTTGGATGGATCGTGGCTCGTACAATTTTGTTGACTACAGCGGGGAGGACTTTGAGACCGGTAACAGTACCGGGTACAATCCGCTGTCCACCTCCCGGCTGCTCATAGAACTGGAGCCAGTCGTCCTCATGGAGGTAATCCTTTTCCTCCATGTCGATCCCCTCCTTCAGCTCCTCATAGTTTAGCTTGTTTGCAGCAGCAAACTCCTCAAAGGTGGCCTGATAGCGCCTAGACCCTGTCATCCATATAATCTGCTGGTCCGCCCAATTGATCTCAACTGTAGCATAGAACTGTCTGATGGCAGTGGCGTTCCATGGGCACTTGTGCTCCACAAAGTCATACAGCCCTATATCCTTGAAGATCTGCACCAAGGGAGCCATGATGGGCTGATTCACAACATAGGCCCATTCAATCCATTTGTGTTCAAAAATGTTTTTGTGGACCAAATGGCCGTAGAAGGCATCCTACTGTGTCATCGTGTAGAAGTGAGGCGTCGTGGCGTCATTCGCATGATCGTAGGCATAGGTGGTCCTCGCCTTCGTGTAGTCGCTCGACGTCCAGTTCTTCTTCGGGCCTTGATAAGCATGGACGTTTATTTCATCGTCCTCACTTTCGATGTCCATGCCCACATGAGAAGATCCACCTCGATGAGACGACTGCTCTGTCTCTGAATCACCGGCCGAGGGTACCCAGTCGTCATCGTGACTGTCGCTGCCACTCGAGGGTAGAACCCTTTTTGGCCGCTTGGCCAATTTCTTCTTGTTGGTCCGAATGGAGGCAGCGCCTTGAGTACCTCGACCACTATACGATTTGAAAGATATATAGCAGGTAAGATACAAGAAACAGGAAAGCATGACGAGAATAGAGATGATAACAGAACTGTACATCCTGGCTCTGCTGGTGCAGTCGGTCAGACCGAAACAGGGGCGGTCAGACCGGCGCAACCGTAGAGTTAGGGTTTGGCATGATTTCTGGGATTTTGTTGATTCTAGGGTGCAATGTAGATAGATATATGTGTGAGACTACTCATTGCATCAACTGGACGAATCAATTTCAAGAGAAAAACAGATTTGGACCAGATTCATCACATTTGCCCTAAACCTCTAGATGAACAGAAGAGAAAATGAAAAACAAAGAGGAATCTGAGCAATGTACCTAGAAGACATGATTTGATGATGATCTTGAACCATGGTTTGTCCGAGCTTGATGAGAGTTTGACCGGAGAGGAAGAATCCAAAAATTTGAGGCGCACGTGAAAGGGACAGAAGTGGGGAAGAAAGGCAAAAAGGACAAGAGATTCGGGTTAAAAAGGTCTCTGGTCATGAAAATTTGGTCAGACCGTAGAAAGGGTACCGGTCAGACCGCTGGAAGCAGGAATCTAAGATGCTCTCTGGAGATGCATTCGGTCAGACCGCATATGGTTCGGTCAGACCGCTGGAAGGACTGAATTTCTTGGAAGATTTTGATTGATTTGAAGCTCAAGAGATTTTGAGAGAGACAAATATAACTATAAGATAATTATAAGTAAAATATGGGCAATGTCACCAAAAAGGGGAAGTATTTTTCTTACAACTTAACATGTTTTTGGTTCATTTCACTCAATTGCCGATAAAGGAGCCTAAAAAGCTCTAAAAAAGGAAGTTTAAGCAACCAAGAGATAATATAAGCAAATTCAATATGAGTCCAACAATTCAAGCCACATTTGATATATCAATGACGTTAAGCTCATTTCGAAGTTTGCAAAAACGACTTTCATCTAAGGGCTTAGTGAATATATCCGCTAATTGATCTTCGGTTCTCACATTATCCACCACCACATCACCTTTGCTAACATGATCTCTAAGGAAGTGGTGTCGGATATCTATATGCTTGGTCCGAGAGTGTTGAACTGGGTTTGTGGCTATTTTCACCGCACTCTCATTATCACACAAAGGAGGCACTTTTTCGAATTTTATTCCATAATCCACCAATGTTTGCCTCATCCAAAGCAATTGTGCACAACAACTACCCGCGGAAACATGTTCCGCTTCGGCGGTTGATAAAGCTACAGAGTTTTGTTTCTTAGAGGACCAAGATACTAAAGATCTTCCTAATAGTTGACAACTGCCAGAGGTGCTTTTTCTATCCACTTTACATCCCGCATAATCGGAATCAGAATATCCAATTAATTCGAATTTTGCACCTTTAGGATACCACAACCCTATGCTAGATGAATATTTTAGATACCTCAAAATGCGCTTAACGGCCATTAAATGACTTTCTTTAGGAGAGGCTTGAAATCTTGCACACATACAAACACTAAACATAATATCGGGCCTAGAAGCAGTAAGATATAATAAACTACCAATCATAGATCTATAAAGCTTTGAGTCTACCGGTTTACCTCCTTCGTCAGAGACAAGGTGTCCGTTTGTGGCCATTGGTGTCTTGATTGGTTTTGCTTCTTCAAGTCCGAACTTCTTGAGTAGATCCTTCACATATTTGTTTTGACTGATGAAGGTTCCTTCCTTGAGTTGTTTAACTTGTAGTCCGAGAAAGAAACTTAATTCACCTATCAAAGACATCTCAAATTCCCTGGACATCATATCACCAAATTCCTCGCAAAAATCTTGGTTAGTAGATCCAAATATGATGTCATCAACATAAATTTGACATACAAAGAAATCATTTCTAATTTTCTTAGTAAACAATGTAGTATCAACTTTCCCAATTTTAAAGCCTTTTGAAATTAAAAAGTCTCTAAGTCTTTCATACCAAGCACGAGGTGCTTGTTTAAGACCATAAAGAGCCTTGGAGAGTTTATACACATGATTTGGCTTTGTAGGATCTTCAAATCCGGGAGGTTGTTTAACAAATACTAACTCATTGATTTTTTCATTTAAAAATGCACTTTTGACATCCATTTGATATAGTTTAATATTATGAGATGAAGCAAAAGCAAGTAAGATTCTAATAGCCTCAAGTCTAGCTACGGGAGCAAAGGTTTCACCGAAGTCCAAACCTTCAACTTGAGTGTATCCTTGAGCCACCAATCTTGCCTTGTTTCTTACTACCACTCCGTTTGCATCTTGTTTATTCTTGAAAATCCATTTGGTTCCAATGACATTATGCTCATCCGGATTTGGTTCTTCTACCAATTCCCAAACATTGTTGCGGGTGAAGTTGTTTAATTCTTCATGCATAGCATTCACCCAATCCGGATCTTTTAAAGCTTCATCTACAAGTGTGGGCTCAAAGGAGGAAACAAAAGAGTAATTTTCACAAAATGAAGCAAGACGAGAACGAGTTTGAACACCCTTACACAAGTCACCAACAATTTGATCGACGGGGTGATCTTTGGAAATTGAGTGATGAATTCTTGGATGGTCAACCGGGATTTGTGAAGTAGAGGTAGAAGGTACTTCCGGTTGTTGTTGAGAGGAGTCTTCCACATTGACCACTTCAACTATTTGATCTTCGTGTTGAGGAGTTGATGAAGAGGGGATAGCATGAGTGGATGGATCTTCATCTTGATCACTATCTTCTTTAGGCTTGACATCCCCAATGGTCATGTTCTTCATTGCCACTCTCAACCCTTCATCACCTACATCATCCAAATTTTCTTGCTCTTCTTGAGAGCCATTAGTCTCATCAAATTCAACATCATGTGTCTCCTCAACCAAACCGGAGTTTTGGTTGTAGACACGATATGCTTTGCTATTTGATGAGTATCCTAACAAAAATCCTATATCACATTTACTTTGAAATTTAGATAAGCGTGTACCTTTCCGCAAGATATAGCACTTACACCCAAACACACGGAAGTAGGAAATGTTTGGCTTCCTTCCAATGAGAAGCTCATAAGGAGTTTTCTTTAGTAGTCGATGACAATAAAGATGATTTGATGCATGGCACGCGGTGTTGATTGCTTCGGCCCAAAAGGTGTCCGAAACATTGTACTCCGAAAGCATAGACCTTGCCATATCTATCAATGTCCGGTTCTTTCGTTCGACTACTCCATTTTGCTCCGGTGTATACTTGGCCGAAAACTCATGTTTGATGCCTTTATCATCACACCAATTTTCAACCTTGGTGTTCTTGAATTCGGAGCCGTTGTCACTTCTCACTTTCTTGATCTTGAAGCTAAATTCATTTTCAGCCCTTTGAGCAAAGCTTTTGAAAGTGTTAAACACAATTGACTTATCATGCAAAAAGAATATCCATGTATATCTAGAAAAATCATATACAACGACAAGGCAATAACTATTGCCACCAATGCTCACAAAATAAGTTGGTCCAAATAAATCCATATGCAATAATTCAAGTGGACTCGAAGTTGACATTGTACTTTTAGTTGGATGTGAGTTTGCAACTTGTTTTCCGGCTTGGCAAGCACTACATAATTTGTCTTTTTCAAACTTTACATCTTTTAGTCCAACAACCAAATCATGTTTAACTAGTCTATTTAGTTGTTTCATTCCAACATGCCCAAGCCTTCTATGCCATAGCCAACCTTTGGAAGATTTTGTAAACAAGCATGTACCAAGATTAGTATCATTTGAATTGAAATCAACTAAATAGAGGTTGCCATGTCTAAAACCTTTGAAAATCAACTTATTATCATCAATGCTAGTGATAATCACTTCTTTTGGATAAAATGCACATATGAATCCAAGATCACAAAGTTGAGCTACGGGTAAGAGGTTGAAGTTTAGAGATTCAACAAGCAATACATTAGATATGGAGAGGTCGTTTGAGATGGCAATTTTACCTAAACCTTTTACATTTCCTTTACTATTGTCTCCAAACGTGATCTTGTCATATTCCGCACCTTTGTTATTTAGTGAGGAGAACATGTTGTGATTACCGGTCATGTGTTGAGTGCATCCACTATCGAGCACCCAATGTTGTCCTCCCGCCTTGTAATTTACCTACAAAACAAAGTTAGGTCCTTTTAGGTACCCAAACCTTTTTGGGTCCTTGGAGGTTAGTTACCAAGGATTTTGGGACCCAAATGGCTTTCTTTTTGGCACCAATGATCGGGGTTCCAACAAATTTGGCTTTAATATCGCCATTTGTCATTTTTTTCAATACATAGCAAGAATTGAATATAGGAGATGAAATGCTTTTGTTAGCATGGCAATTCTTTTCAATGTGACCTAAACTTTTACATTTGTTACAATATCCCTTTTCGTTTACAAAAACGGTTTTAGTTGGAACAAAAGCATGTTTACCCTTTTTGGGAATGAAACCTAGTCCTTCTTTTCTTAAGGAAAATCTTTGACTATCTAGAAGATGTCTTAATTTTGATTCTCCTACATAGCATTTTGCTAGGTCATTGGTTAGTTTTTCAATTTCTTCTTTAAGTTCGTTGTTTTCAAGACTAAGCACATTATCTTCAATTTTAGGTCTAGTAGGGAATTCATTTAAGTCTTCACAAGAAGTAGATATGCTAGAAGTAGACATCATGGGCAAATCATTCAACATATTGCAAGTGATGCCTATGTCATTACTCGATTTGTTGGCTTTATGAGTAATTAGAGAGTCATGAGCTTCCTTGAGCATCTCATGAGTTTCTTTGAGACTCTCATGAGATGTGTTTAGCTCCTCATAGGAATTTTGAAGAGCTTTGTATCTCTTCTTCAATTCCTTGAATTTTTCTTTTTCCTTACTCATATAGTCATCAAAATCAGTGATCATCTCAAGTAGGTCATCATAAGTATATTCATTTTCATCACAAGATACCTTTGATTCTCCTTTAGCCATGAGGCAATGAGGAGTGGAGAATAGAGATGGAGCTTCCTTGATAGCTACTCCGGCAAGTCCTTTGGGTGACGCTTCATCCTCATCATCGGAATCGGAACTTGAAGCATCCGAATCCCACTCAATGAAGTAAGCTTGCCCATCCTTCTTCTTATAATATTTCTTGAAAACCTTTTTCTTGCTTTCTCCTTCCTTCTCGTATTTCTTCTTCTTCATTGATTTTTCTTCTTCCTTATTTTTGCATTGTGTGGAGATGTGACCCTTTTCACCGCACTCAAAACATCTTCTTTCTTCAAATGGATTCCTCTTGGATGTTTGTCCTTTCTTGAAAGATTTCCCTTGATATCTTTTCTTCATGAACCGCTTGAATTTTCTCACGAAGAGAGCCATTTCCTCATCGGTGTCTCTCTCATCACTTTCCTCTTCATTGTCTTCCCTTTTGGAGACTTGAGTTTTGAGTGCAATGTTCTTCTTCTTGGAGTCGGAAGCCTCATCTTTCACTTCTTCTTGAGACTTCTTGAATATATCATGAGTGAGAATCTCACTCAAGACTTCCAACGGAGTCACACTCTTCAAGTTCGAACGCACAAGTAAGGTTACAATTGTATCATATTTAGAAGGTAAAGCTCTAAGAAACTTATGACAAAACTCCACGTTTGTGACATCCATACCAAGCCCTTTTAACTCATTTACGATGTTATTTAATCGGTTAAACATCTCCGATACATCTTCATTGGGCAACATGGTAAACTTTTCAAATTGGCCCTTATGGATAAATAGTTTAGCATCCTTGACCATCGAGGTTCCTTCATGAATATCCATAAGATTTCTCCAAATATCATGGGCCATTTCAAGTTTACAAATTCTATTAAATTCACCTAGATTTAGAGCACTATAAAGAACATTCATGGCTTGAGCATTTGCTAAGGCATTATCTCTATCTAAGTTGGTCATGTCATCATCATCAAGAATTGCAAACCCCTCATCCACCACTTTCCAAATCTTTCCACCCATGGCTTTAAGATAGACCATCATTCTAGTTTTCCAATAAGTATAGTTAGATCCATCAAAGAGTGGTGGTTTACCAATATTGATCCGACCCTCACTAGCCATCTTTATCCTACTCCGGGATGGTTAAATCCTCTAAAAAGGAGTCCTCGCTCTGATACCAATTGAAAGGGATCTAGGATATCGACTAGAGGGGGGTGAATAGGCGATTTTAGCAATTTAGCAAATAACCAAACAATTTAAAGACAATGAGAGCAAATAAATAACACAATATAAATAAAGCACAATTCCAACACAAGGATATATCCCGTGGTCTCGGTGATTTGCCGATCACCCCTAATCCACGTTGAGGCAAACTCAAATCTCTAACCGCTCCTCTATCTAGTCAACCTTCTTTCGAGAAGTGACCTAGATCTTGAGCCGGAATAGTGTGATGAGTTATCCAAACCTCGATTTCACTAAGGATGCACTTTACCGCTCCGGCAAAGCGTGCTCAACCTTTCACAAGACGTTTTGAAGCTTCTTCACAATCTTCCTTGAAGAGCTCTTCAAAACCTTTCTCCTAGCCGTCTAGGAGCCGGCAAACTCCAAGAGTAACAAGCCGGTGATGATCACTTTGCCTTCTTCTAGTGCCACACGATTGATTCAATGATCTAAATGCAATGCACTAGAAGATCTCAAATGCACACTCTCACAAATTTGAGAATTTGAAACCTAGAGTGTATGAAACTAGCTTAGGCTCTCAAGGATGATGACAATGCTCAAGATTATGCCAAAAGTTCTGAACAGGGCCGTGCATGGGAGTATATATACCCCCCACAATTAATATAGCCGTTACAGGCCGTTGGGAGAAAAAGATCACCTGGCGGTCAGACCGCAGGCACAATCTCGGTCAGACCGCCGCAATTGCAACGGCATTAAACAGGCGCAATAAATGCTCAACTGCCCTTGTCAGGTACACATACGGTCAGACCGGATTATATTTCGGTCAGACCGTGAAACTGTCCAGAGACGACATAGTTTCTGGACACCTGATACAGTCAGGCCGATATATACGGATAGACCGGCCAAGCAGTCAGACCGCAGTTCAACAACACGGTCAGACCGATTTCGCAGTCAGACCAGTCTAACAAACGGTCAAACCGTAATAGCTCAAAATACCAGAAGGATAAAACAAGAGGTTCCAGGAGACTGACCTTGGTCTCTACTACGGACAGACCGGCCAATCGGTCAGACCGATTTATCGGTCAGACCGGACTAACAAACGGTCAGACCGAATGAGACAGAAATGAGCTGAAATAAGCATTCTCAAAGGATGTGACCTTCTAGTATGCAATGCAAGTTGATTTTATGATTTGTGGCACATAGATGAAGTATTTTATGATACACCACATGCTCCTCTTAATAGTACGGCAATTATCCTAAAATCTGGTCAAAATTCTTCACTAATCACCTTAGACTGGTAAAAATGGAAAAGATCCTATTTCGTACCTTTGCCCTTTTGATCAATGCCCTTTCTTCATCATGATGCTCTTTCTTTGCCTTTCATTAACCTGTCTTTTAAGTATCTTCTTGACACAACTAGGCAGGTAACGTTAGTATAGCATTTGTAGTTGTCATTTAATTATTAAAACACTCTATAGGGGCCTAGAAGCTACAACCCCAACCCCTTCGTTCCACATTGTTAGGAGATCCTCTATCAATGGTGCTAGGTACACATCAATATCGTTTCCCGGTTGTTTTGGTCCTGAGATAAGTAGAGACATCATGATGTACTTGCGCTTCATACACAACCAAGGAGGAAGGTTGTAGATACACAAAAGAACCGGCCAAGTGCTATACCGACTGCTCATGTTACCAAAAGGATTAATTCTATCGGTACTCAACCCGAACCTTATATTCCTCAATTCTGCTCCAAAGTTAACAAATTCCCTGTTGATGTTTCTCCACTGCGAAGAATCAGCGGGGTGTCTCAGCTTTCCATCCTTCTTCCGGTCTTTTGAGTGCCAACACAGTAATTTTGCCTCTTTACGGTTTGCAAACAAACGCTGCAAGTGGGGCATGAGGGGCAAATACCACAACACCTTAGCAGGAGGTCCTTGCTTTATCGCAGCGCAGTCGCCGTCGTCGGTTCGGTCCTTACGCTTATAGCGGGATGCGCCGCACACCAGACAAACAAGCATATCCTTGTAGTCGTTACGGTAAAGGATGCAATCATTAGGGCATGCGTGCATCCTTTCTATTTCCATTCCCAAAGGACACAATAGCTTTTTCGCTTGGTAGGTGTTTTTTGGCAACTTGTTTCCTTCCGGGAGCATGTCCGCCAAAAGGTCTAACAGTGCCGTGAAACTCTTGTCGGTCCAGCTGTTACTTGCCTTCAATTTTAACAGTTCAAGCACAGAGGCCAACTTTGTGTACTTCGACTTGCAACCAGGGAACAACAGCTTTTCTGAGTCCTCAATCAAGCGCTTGAATTTGCCAAACTCCCTTTCACTATAATTTCCTTCCACATCACGCAACATGTCATCTAAATTGTCATCCTCTGGCATATCCTCGTCGAAGTCATTGTTCGGATCTGACATGTCCTGTTCCTCAACCTGAGTGGCACTTGTTTCTGCAGTTGGCTCTTCTCCATGGTGGACCCAACACGTGTACCACTTTTTGAAACCACGTTGGATCAAGTGGGCGACAATTTGAGATCAGTTGGTAAACATCTTAAGATTCTGGCAGTCTACACAAGGACAGTACATATATGGTAAACCCTTCTTCGCCATGTCTTGCTCAGCAATCTTTTGGAAATCAAAAACACCTTTCATGTATTCCTCACCCACTCGGTTGTCATTATACATCCAGTCTCGAACCATCTGCAATTAATCAAATTCATACACATGCTAATTAGTAATACTCTATGTACAATCGACACACAATAAATTATATAAATCTAGCTGGCTAGTGTTTGATGCGGAGTTTGCGGTATAAATAGTTAACTACTACTTGAACTGCAAGCAATTAGTTGGGGGCGTGGATAACACACATCATAAAGCAATTAAATAGCTACAGTACAGGTCAAAAATGAGTTACAACCAGGATTTGCTACTGTAACTTTCCCTCCCTCTCACTCTAATTTGATCAATCAAGGGAGATCGATATTGATGATGAAATCAAGTAATGTGTATGCCTTGGGAGCAAGTACCAACCTTGGATCCTCAAATTTTTTCCCCCAAATGCTCCCCCGGCCTTTCGAGATTTCGCTATTCCTTGCCCCAAATCTCTTCGAACTGGACAGTGTATGTCGAGCAAGAGTGTACGACTAGCTCAAAACATCCGCCAAAAGACCTTTTATACCAGGTTCAATACAGACGGTTCTATATAATACCGTCGGTAATATCGGTGCATTTTTAATGAACAGAATATCACTGACGGGTTTCACTTTATTAAACCGTCGATAATATCAGTGCATTTTGTGTAGAACTATGATAGAAATATCACAGACGGTTATGAGCTCAAAACCGTCCACTTTAATATCACAGTCGGTTTTTAATTAAGAACCGTCTGTGATAATTACAATATCATAGACGGTTCCGAGCTCAAAACCATCCGCTTTACTATCACAGTCGGTTTTTACTTCAGAACCGTCTGTGATTATCACTGTCGATTTTTACTTCAGAATCATCTGTGATTATCACAGTCAGTTTTTACCTCAGAACCGTTTGTGATAATTATAAAATCAACACTCTGCTCTACTATCACAGACGGTGATAAGGTCCGAACCGTCTATAATATCCTGGATTGTTTGCAGTCGAACCGTTCGACTAGTGGTCAGTTATTCCACTTGTTTTTCATATTTGGTTCTATCTTATTTTCAATGTTAGTATTTAAAAAAATGAACGTTGAGACTATTTGGTTTTATCTTGTTTTTCATATTTGTTGTATATATATGTCCGTGGATGTTCAAAGAATTTTGAGACTATTACAGTCGGTCCTGAAATTAAAACCGTCTGTAATGTTACTATCAGAGACGGTTTTGAGTTAAAAACGGTCTTGATTGCAGTAGTATTTTCTTGTTAACATTTTCACACAGAACATCATTTGGTGATTATCAGTTACATAATCAATCGAAAAGCCAGATATATAAGGAAAAGAAATTTCTTATTTCTTACAATCTTTGCATACATAAGGGATACAAGCGACCAAATTAGCATCGACCTGTTCCAAAAGTAATTTACAAAGTTCTCCTAGGGACGAATTGGTATCAGTAGGATCTACACTAGCCGCCCCAGGAGAACTACCAATGGCTCTAAGACTATCTACATCATCTCTCAGCAAAGGAGTGGATTTGGCATCAGTAGGATTATCCAAGAAATTTAAGCTGATGATACAAAAAAAGGTGTTGAAGAGGGGATATTAGAAGGATTGTTGTGGATCTCCAAAGGTGGAGATGAAGCTGCAACTCATAGCACTCTGTCAAGTGCAGAATGGCAGAAGACATCCCCTCAGAACGCTTCTCCAGTGCCTCTTTTTCTTCTTGGAGAGTTCTGCACAAGGCAGCTTTCTCCTCCTGCACATGCATGGGTTAGTTTTGAAAGACATAACAACCAGCAAAGAGGGTGAAGATGATTGCCAAGCTTCGGAGTGGATTTGGACGTGGAAGTGTGCGCCTTACCCCAGAAAGTTGATCATCCAAGAAAAACTGATGATACAAAGGTGTTGAAGAGGGCATATTGGAAGGATTGTTGTGGATCTCCAAATGTGGAGTCGATGCAACTGGAGGGGTTACAAGGGGCAATGTGGCAACACAGGCCTCAGCACCCTCTAGAGTCTTTGCTGCAGCTCCACTGGAGGATCTTTCATCATTTCTAAGTCTCTTCTTTGGAGGGAGCATTTCCTCAGGCACCTGTGGATTTTGAAATGCATTTGTTTCGAGGTAATCAAGTCATAAAAGAAAGATCTGCATTAGAGTTTAGAGAGGACTTACTTTCTAAAGATCATGATCGAGTTCATTCCTTATCTCTTCCTCATCACTCTCAATTTCAATAACCTCATTGGAATCTCGGCTCGCCATCAAGTTGGGAGTTGAGGAGGGAATAAAGACAGGGATTTAGGAGCCTCGCTATTTATAGAACCAGAAGGTGACGGTTCATATGCGCGGGTGCCTCGAGTTATAAAAAGCGCACTACTGGTTTTCAAGGTCAATAAATTCATGATAACTTCTCGGGAGATAAACTGCAACACGGCAAAGGAAGTTGAAGAGTCTGATTACATAATTCGATGCAAATTAAATTTGAAGTAAATAATTAAGTCTCTTCATCTATACAGTTATTATGTGCGGTTATCAACAATTGCATGTAGAGAATTCGATGCGTGGGCACTATTGGGACTATCACAGATGGTTGGGATATCAAACCGTCTGCTTTAATATTACAGACGGTTCTCATGTCCAAACTGTCTATAATATGACTATTACAGACGGTTCTGATGTCTGAACCGTCTTTACTATGCCTGGATATTGAACTGTTCGATTTCTACAAATACTTGTTCCCTCCTTGGAGTTTTGCTTCCAGTCGAACCGCTCCACTTCTCTTTCTCCAAGAACGTGCGGGAAAATTGTAAAATTTACATAAGAACAAATTTTTAGTTAATTTTTTTCATCATTAATGAAAAACAAGCTATTTATAGAATTTCCTAGTCGACGCTTCGTGTTCCCAGGCTAGAGCGCCGCGCAAACATCAAAAATGGAAAAGACACAACACACTATTGAGAATTTGAAGTGGAGCGCACTACTTGTTTTCAAGATCAATAAATTCATGATAACTTCTCGGGAGATAAACTGGAACACGGCAAAACAGTAGTGCCCACTTAGGAAGTTGAAGCGTCAGATTACATAATTCGATGCAAATTAAATTTGAAGTAAATAATAAGTCTCTTCATCTGCGCAGTTATTATGTGCGGTTATCAACAATTGCATGTAGAGAATTCGATGCGTAGGCACTGTTGGGACTATCACAAACGGTTGGTAGATCAAAACCGTCTGCTTTAATACTACAGACGGTTCTGATGTCCGAACCGTCTTTAATATGCCTGTGGAATATTGAACTGTTCGACTTCTACAAATACTTGTTCCCTCCCTGGAGTTTTGCTTCCAGTTGAACCACTGAGAATTTGAAAGAAGTTGAGAATTTGAAAGAAGTCGATCACTGTTGGGACTATCACAGTCGGTTCTTACATAAAAACCGTCTATAATATTACTATCATAGACAGTTTGGAGTTAAAAACCGTCTATGATATTGAAAGAAGTTGAGAATTCGAGGCATCGAACACTGTTGGGACTATCACAGTCGGGCCTTACATAAAAACCGTCTGTAATGTGACTATCACAGACGTTTTTTACCTTAGAACCGTTTGTGATATTCAAAGCACGTTGATATATAACTCGAGACGTTTGGCATGCCACAATGCCATCCAGCCAAATAAGCCCAACTTCTATATTCTTTTTATATTATTTGCATGGGACCTGTGACTTCTACATTGTTTCTATATTATTTGAAGGGCTCCGATGGATTGTCCTCACAAGCCAAAGATTGCGATAGTCGTTCCTTGATCGCACACAGTGCCACATACCTTTGTATGGTCGAATGTTCGCCAAAAGCTAAAGAAAGATAAAGAAAGAGGGAAGATAGCATGCAGTCCAAGAATGTGATGGAAAATTGAAAAGTTGACATAACAGCAAAGTTTTCAATAATTTTTTTTCATCACTTACAAAAAAAAGTAAAAATATAGAATACTAGGTCAAGGAGTGGTCCTAGCCCTGGCTGCATCTAAAATAAAGTCAGTTTGACTTGCAACCAGGACGTAGGACTCCTCCAGCGACAAGTTGTCCTTCTTAGGATCAACTACTACTGCGTCGAGAAGGCCGCGACCTCCCTCAGCTTCGCGATGGTATCCTTCATAATCAAACCGCAGCCAGCGATGGTCATATCCGCGGCTTTCTTCTCCTCGCGAAGACGCCTCATCCTCGCCCTAGCATTGTCACCATCCGTCTTCATGCGCTGAATGCGCTGGAAGAGATCGTCAAGGTCAAGCCGTAGCCGAGTGTGCTTCTCCGTAAGGAGCTTGTGCTCCTCCCGGAGGGCCCTCAGCTTGGCTTTCAACTTGCCCGAGTCTTCCACGGCTCCCCTTCCCTATGCAATTCAACAGGTCAAGAATGTATTGAACAGGGATTAACAATACAGGGGTAAGTCCAAAAGATTGAGAGTTCTTACCGGGGAGGGCAAGGCTGACGATGCCATCGAGGATGCCATTGGCGCAGAGAAGCTAAGGAGTCAAACAGTCTGAGAATTATAAAAACTTGTAAAGTAAATCACAATTTTTCCACTGTCAATTTATAGAACTTCCAAAGCGATGCTTCGTGTTCTCCTAGGTGCCGCGCGCGAAGATCGGAGACAGAAATGATCACAGTTAAGAATTCGAGGCGCCGGCACTTTTTCAATCGGTTCAGACCTCAGAACCGTCTGTGATAACTACACTATCACAATCGGTTCTTAGTTCACAACCGACTGTATATATCACAGTCGGTTCTGAGTTCCGAACCGTCTGTGATATTCTAGTTATCACAGACGGTTCTCAGCTGTGAACCGATTGTATCTATCACAGTTGTGTTTTAGGTTAGAACCGTCTGTGATAAGTAGACTATTACAGACGGTTTTGTGTTCAGAACCGTCGAGTTTACTATCACAGTTGTTTTTGACATCAGAACCGACTGTGATAACTGAACATATTCTCCCGATAGACCTTCGCAGACGGTTTTCCATTGAACAGTTCATAACCTTCTGTGATGTGCCGTCCTGGATGTCTGTTTCTGTGGTAGTGTGAGACAATCTTTTGGTGCTTTTTACAACCAAGTCGTCTACATAAACTTCAAGATTACACCCTCTCTGGGAAAGAAAGGTCTTTTGCATCAAGCGCTGGTATGTGGAACCTGTGTTCTTGAGACCGAACGGCATTCTAACGTAGCAGTAGGTGCCAAACGGGGTGATGAAGGCAGTCTTCTCTTCATCTTCTTCTGCCATGCTAATTTGATGATATCCCAAGTAAGCATCCAGGAAACTCATCAGTTCGCAGCCTACAGTAGAATCGACCAGCTGATCGATGCGGGGAAGGGGAAAGTCATCCTTCGAACAGGCACTATTGAGGCTGGTGTAGTCGACGCACATGCGCTACTTACCATTTGACTTGCGGACCATGACCAGATTTTCAAGCCATTCCGGGTGATCGACCTCGCGAATAAACCCGGCCTTTAGGAGTTTGTCCAACTCCTCTCGGATGGCTTCCTGCCGGCCAACAGCAAAACACCTGAGCTTTTGCTTTATTGGTCACTGTCCAGATCAAATTGCTAACCTGTGCTCGATTACCTCCCTTGGGACACCGGGCATGTCGGATGGCTTCCACGCAAACACATCTGCGTTAGCCTGGAGGAAAGCAATGAGCTCGAGTTCCTATTTGTCATCCAGGCCTGATCCAACCCAGATTGTTCTGGATGGATCATCTGGGTACAATGGAACCAGTTTGAGTGTCTCGTTTGGTCGAGGAGCAGCCTTGATCGTGTCAGCGGAGACTGTGGCGACCTGAGCGTCCCGGAGGGGAAGTTGGTCCACCATCTCCAGGGATAGCCGACCACACGTCAACGCCACATTGCGACTGCCTCGGACCAAAATAACACCTTTGGGGCCAGGCAACTTGCCACACTAGTAAGCATAATGCGTAGCCATCATGAACTTAGCAAGAGTTAGCCTGCCAAAGATTGCGTTGTAAGCCGAATCACAATCAATTACATCAAAAGTAACTAATTCCGTTCAGAAGTTATCTGGTTCTCCCAGTTTGACCGGTTGGACTACCTGTCCCAATGGCATCATGGAGGGACCAAGAATTATCCCATAAAATGGATGGATTATGGGCTTAATTTTTGAACGAGGGATCTGCATCTCGTCGAGCACCTTGACCAATAAGATGTCCAAGGAGCTACCTCCGTCAATCAGGACCCTCTCGACTCTCGCATTACTGATGATCGGGGTAATGACCAGAGGCAACGTCAATGGTCGAGTAAGCTCCGCAGGACAATCAGAGCGATCAAACGTCAAAGGTGTGTCCGACCAACGAGGGTACTGACGCTCACCAAGGGAAGTCTCTGTTTGGTTAACCTCTCGATAAAAGGCCTTAAATTTCCTCTTAGAAACAAAAGAGGAGGAACCTCCAAAAATAACATTAATATGATTATGAGGTACCTGGTAAGACATCTCTTCGTCCCCGTCGGCGTCTCTTAGCCCGCATGCTTGTTCTTTAGTTGGTAAGGTCGGCATCGGTCCAATCCCCTGGTAGAAGTCATCTAACTGCTTCAACCAACTCCTGCAATTTTTGAGGTCGTGGCCTGCGGAGTTGTGGAGTGGACACCACTTCTTGCCTTCCTACGGGTTAGTCGACTTCTCTGGCAGGTCGGGATTATGACCACCAGAAGCAGTTTTATTCTTAAACGAATACTTGTTACCTTTGGTCGATGGAGGCTTCTCCGCGACCCCGACCTCTCGGTATTGTCCAGATCGACTCCTTTTTTATTACTTCGACCTGCCACTTGATGAAGATTCTGGCTTCTTGCTTGAATCCTCCCTTTTAACATCCTTGAGACCTGGCTGAGGTGGTAGGTTACTTTTATCAAACATCCGATTCCATTCGACAGCCTCAGCTGCGTCGGAATATCGATCAGCCATATCAAAGAGATCGGCTACTGATCGAGGAGGATGGATGAGCAAATCTTCGGTGAATCTCTGGTATTAGACGGCATGTTTAAATGCTCTAATAACGGAGCTATCGAATATGTTCGGGATGGTATTCCTCACCCCGACAAATCTCTTGACAAACTGACGAAGAGTTTCGGTCGAAGTTTGTCGTAATCGATGGAGGTCGTCCTCTTTACCCAACTTCTGATAACAATTTTGGAAATTGCTGAAGATGGCATCACACAATATTTCCCAGTTATAGATTGAGCCCTCAGGTTGGTGGAACAACCAGGTTCTTGCTGGTCCTTTGAGGACTGTTGGCAGGTAGTTGGCCATGACCCGGTCATCGCCGCCTGCCGCTTGGATGGCAGTGATGTAGATTTGGAGGAACTCGGACGGGTTCTGAGTTCCATCAAACCTCTCTATGGCCCCTGGTTTAAACTTGTCTGGCCAAACGAGCTTGCGCATTTTGAAGAGCCTCTAGGGCTATTCTGCAAAGTTTGTTATCTTGTTGCTCGCGATCTTGATCTTCCTTCTGTTTGCTTTCCTGTTCTTCCCTAGCAGCCCGTTGATCGGGAGTTTCTTCCGATAAAGCAGCGAACTGTCTAGGGAGCGAGGTCGCCAATGGAGAAAACATCTCCGTTTGTTCCGAGTCAGACTCGAAATCAAAGAGACGATGGAGGTTATCAGGGTCAAACCTCCCCGGGCTGATTTCCTGGTCAACATCGTTCTTTCCCTTAGAAGGGTCGTATGATGGACCGGATCCAACCTCTAACGCATTAAGAACCTCAGTAGGCTCCGGTTCTGCGTTGGTCGCCCCCTGGTCGATAGACATGACCTGAGTGGTCGAATCAACTTCCAGGGCGTCTTCGGCTCCGGTTTCCTCCATCGGAACAGGATCACTGGGAGAAGGCATCTAGATGTGGGCATAATCTTCGAGATCAAAGTCGTTCTCGGAATCATATGCTCCAGCCATGATTCAACGAACCTCCGGATGAAAATTAGGATGCCTTGAGAAAGGCCCCACGGTGGGCACCAGCTATCGACGATTCGGACTCGGGGTCCTTAGTCGAACTTATACATAATTTTGTGAGTTGTGAGACCTTTCAGGGTGTCCCTTTGGGAAGGGATGATGAATCAAGGCAAGATAGAGCACAGAGAGATTTAGACAAGTTCGGGCCCTCGATGGTGGGAGTAACAGCCCTACGTCCTGTTAAGATTTACTATGTGTAAGAAAAAGAGTTACAAGACTAGGGAAAGGATCCTCACAGACGAGGATCTTTCTTGTATGTTTATACAAGACAATGGCAAGAAGACTTATGAAAGCTAATTGACTTAAACTAATGTCTTGTGTTGATCTTCTGATCTCTCGATCCCTTGTCTGATGCATTGTATTATCCTTTTATATTGGTCGAAAAGGTGCCAAGGCATAACGGCTTCAAACAGTTGCTCGAGTGCAATTTTGGTAACTGCCCTTAACCTTCACGCAGGCTTAACACGTGTAATTAAGGAATAACTGCACGTTTTAACCTCCTGACGGTTGTCTCTATTCGTGGAGGAATCTTCTGGATATTCGGGATATGCTTGTTGTAGGGACTAAGAAATCTCGCGTTTCCTGGTCAAGAGTATTCTGATCGGGCCTGCAGTCATCTGATCGGGCACTATCTGCGATCTTTTGTCCGCGCATCACCTACGGGCTCCTGACCGTGCACTGTCTGCGGCCTGATCGTGTAGAACCTGCGACCATGTGTCTGCATATCTCAAAATAGCTCGAGATCATATCAACAGACACGCATCTGGTTCAGATATATCTTGAACCAGACGTGCATTTATTTTGAACTAGCTCGGGTATCAATCCTCGTCAGAAAAGTGTCTCACCAGTGGCTCGACTAGAAGTAGTGCGTAGTGCCCACAGAACGGTATAGAGCTCATCTACCCAAGCCCCCGAGCGTGTCTTAAGGCAATCAAAAACACGCTTTTTGATACCCTGCAATATTTGCCCGTTGGCACGTTCAACGGCACCATTGCTCTGTGGATGAGCTACAGAGGCAAAGCACACCTTTGTTCAAATGGTGTCGCAATAGTCTAGAAAAAGAACGCTAGCGAATTGGGAACCATTATCAGTGATGAGACGATTTGGAACACCGAATCGAGTCACAATGTTCTTATGAAAGAACTTTTGTGCAGCAGCCGCAGTAATATTGCGTACTGGTTCGGCCTCAATCCACTTTGTAAACGTGTCAATAGTTACGAACAAGAACTTGTATCCATTGAGCGCTTGTGGCATAGGACCAACAATATCCATCCCCCTGACCGCGAAGGGCTATGATAGAGGGATAGTTTGTAGAGCATAGGCAGGCTAATGGACCTGTCTCGCATGAAATTGACACTGAGGACATGTCTTGACCATATTCTTGGCATCATCAAGTGCCAAAGGCCAGTAAAATCCCTGTCGGAAAACCTTCTCGACCAGTGTTCGGAATGATGCGTGTGCACCGCATACACCGTCATGAATTTATTTCAAGAGGGATTTACCATCCTCTTGGGACACACAGCGCATGAATACTCCTTGAGTACCTTTTCTTTACAAACTCCGTCTATAAGTTTGTATAGACGCGCTTTATGAACTAACCGATCACTCTCGGTTTCGTCCTCAGGCAAGGTCCCGTGTTCGAGATAGACCCTCAATGGATGGGTCCAATCTTGTTCCTGCTCGAGGTTGGTAACGCAAACTGTTACCAGATCAACCTCGGCCAAAGTCATGATCGAGGGATGTTCCAAGTGTTCAACGAACACTCCTGCTGGAGCGGATGTGCGTGAGGATCCAATTTTGGATAATTGGTCTACGAGAATGTTGTCCTTTCGCGGGATGTATTGGACTTCTAAATGACTGAAGTGTTTTTCCAATCTCCTTACTTCCCCCAGGTAATGAGCCATTGTCTCATCGGAGATGCTGTACTCCTTTTTTACCTGGTTTACGACCAGCTGTTAGCCTCCCCTCACCATTAATCGATGGACTCGAGTAATTTTGCTGCCCGAAGCCCTGCAATAAGACCTTCATACTCTGCTGCATTGTTGGTCGCAACAAAGTGTAGTTGAATGACATACTTCAGTTAGTCGCCTTGAGGAGTGACTAAGACCACTCCAGCCCCCGAGTGTTGAAAACTGCGAGAGCCATCAAAATACATTGTCCAGTGATCTGGGCATTCCAAATCTTCGGACGCCTGCACGGGCGGTTCAGGATAAGTCCATTCGACCACGAAATCGGCCAGGATCTGAGACTTGACCGCGGTGCGGGGCGTGAAATGGATGTCGAACGCTCCGAGTTCGACGGCCCATTTGGCGATCCGACCAGATTTTTCCAGATTCCTGACAATGTCCCCCAAAGGAAAAGATGAGGGCACTGTGATCTTATGTGTTTAGAAGTAATGTCATAGCTTACGGGAAGCCATCAGTAGTGCATAAATTATCTTCTGGACCTCAGGGTATCGCTCGTTAGGACCATGAAGTACTTCGCTCACGTAGTAGATGGGTTTGTGCACACCTTCTCTATCTGCGATCAAGACAGCGCTGACCGCGTAAGGTGTGGCCTCCAAGTAAAGGAGCAATGGCTCCTCCTTATTGGGAGAACCAAGATTGGCGGACTGGACAAGTATGCTTTGACCTCCTGAAATGCTTTCTTGGTCTCATCGGACCAAGTAAAATTGTGGTGTTTGTGCAGAGCTTTGAAGAAAGGTAGTCCCTTCTCACCTAGTCGCGATATGAATCGGCTCAATGCCGCCATGCGACCTGCTAGGCGCTGAACATCTTTGATGGTCGAGGGAGACCTCATTTGTTCAATAGCCCTGATCTTTTCAGGATTAACCTCTATTTATTTGGAACAAACAAGAAAACCAAGAAGTTTTCCAGATGAAACCCCGAAAGAACATATCTCTGGGTTTAACTTTATTCCATATCGATTCAAATTACATAAGGTTTCAGCGAGATCGTCTAAATGAGACGAACTTTTTAAACTTTTTACAACCAGGTCGTCTACATAAGCTTCAAGATTACGCCCCGTCTGGGAAAGAAAGGTCTTTTGCATGAAGCCCTGGTACGTGGAACCAGCGTTCTTGAGACCAAACGGCATTCTGACGTAGTAGTAGGTCCCGAATGGTGTGATGAAGGAAGTCTTCTCTTCATCTTCTTCTGCTATGCTAATTTGATGATATCCTGAGTAAGCGTCCAGGAAACTCATCAGTTCGCAACCTGCAGTAGAATCGACCAGCTGATCGATGCGGGGAAGGGGAAAGCCATCCTTCGGACAGGCACTATTTAGACTGGTGTAGTCGACGCACATACGCCACTTGCCATTTGACTTGCGGACCATGACCGGATTTGCAAGCCATTCCAGATGATCAACTTCTCAAATAAATCTGGCCTTTTGGAGTTTATCTAACTCCACTCGGATGGCTTCCTGCCGATCAACAGCAAAACGCCTGAGCTTCTGCTTTATTGGTCGCTGTCCAGGTCGAATTGCTAACCTATGCTCAATTACCTCCCTTGGGACACCGGGCATGTCGAATGGTTTCCACGCAAACACATCTACGTTAGCTCGGAGGAAAGTAACGAGCTCGAGTTCCTATTTGTCGTCCAGGCCTGATCCAACCCGAATTGTCTTAAACGGATCATCTGGGTACAATGGAACAAATTTTAATGTTTCTTTTGGTCGAGGAGCGGCTTTGATCGTATCAGTAGACATTGTGGCGATCTGAGCTTCTCGGAGGGGAAGTTGATCCACCATCTTCAGGCATAACCGATCATATGTCAATGCCACGTTGCGACTGCCTCAGACCAAAATAACACCCTTGGGGCTAGGCAACTTGCCGCACTGGTAAGCATAGTACGTAGCCATCATGAACTTAGCAAGAGTTGGCCTGGTAGGACATCTCTTCATCCCCGCTGGCGTCTCTTAGCCCGCAAGTCTGTTCTTTTGGTGGCAAGGTCGGCATAGGTCCGATCCCCTGGTAGAAGTCATCCAACTGCTTCAACCAACTCCAGCAATTCTTGAGGTCATGACATGCGGAGTTGTAGAGTGGACACCATCTCTTGCCTTCCTGCGGGTTAGTCGACTTGTCTGGCTGGTCGGCACTGCGACCACCAGAAGCAGTTTTATTTTTAAACGAAGGTTTGTTACCTTTGGTCGATGGAGGTTTCTCTGGGACTGTGACCTCTCGGTACTGTCCAGATCGACTCCTCTTTGATTTTTTTGACTTCCCGCCTGATGAAGATTCTGGTTTCTTGTTCGAATCCTCCCTCTTCACATCCTTGAGACCTGGTTGAGGCGGTAAGTTTCCTTTGTCCACCATCCAATTCCATTCAACGGCCTCGGCCGCATTGGAATATCGATCAGCCATATCAAAAAGATTGGCCACTGATCGAGGTGGGTGGATGAGCAAATCCTCCGTGAACCTCCGATATCGAACGGCGTGTTTAAACACCTTGAGAACGGAATTATCATATATGTTCGGGATGGTATTCCTCACCCCGACAAATCTCTTGACAAACTGACGAAGAGTTTCGGTCGATGAAGGTCGTCCACTTTACCCGGCTTCTGATAACAATTTTGGAAATTGTTGAGGATGGCATCGCACAACATTTCTCAGTTATAGATTGAACCCTCAGGTTGATTGAACAACCAGGTTCTTGCCAGTCCCTTTAGGACTGTAGGCAAATAGTTGGCCATGACCCGGTCATCGCCACCTGCTGCCTGAATAGCAGTGATGTAAATTTGAAGGAACTCGGATGGATTCTGAGTTCCGTCAAATCTTTCTATGGCCCCTGGTTTAAGCTTGTCTGGCCAAACGACCGCACGAAGGCCGGGCGAGAAAGCTTTACAACCAACATAAGGACCATGGATGGATCTACGACTCTCGACCTGATCTCAAGCGACCTCACGTGAAGGAGAGGCCACGCGTGGTCCCAGGCGAGAGTGGACAGGTACTCGTTCCCGATCACGATAATTTCCCGCCCATCTGGCTTTGTCATGCCGAGACGGCGCTAGTGGTGGACAATTCCATCTACCAGAACTAGAGTGAGAATATTCTCTTTCGTGGAACATATCGCCGACCGGGAAGAGGCTGTAGGGGTCGCTTCAGATGCGACCTCGTCTAACCTCTTTGCCAAGATCTAGGCGAAGGAGGGTTTCTGTGCATCCGTGACCGTAGGAGGAAAATTACGCAGGACCTCTGCAATGGATCGAAGCCGGCCATGTGTGCTCCTCCTAGGTGCGCCAGGTGTCACCGTCTCCTCGTCCACTGGCAAATGTTCCGGGGGCGAAGATGGTGTCTGGTCGCGTCTGCGACCACGCGGTCAATGAGAGGAACTCAGAGCAGCGTCATAACGAGCTTGCGCATTTTGAAGAACCTCTAGGGCTGTTCTGCAAAGTTTGTTATGTTGTTGCTCACGATCTTGATCTTCCTTTTGTTTGCGTTCCTGTTCTTCCCTAGCAGCCCGCTAATTGGGAGCTTCTTCCGATAAGGCAGCGAATTGCCTAGGGAACGAGGTCGCTGATGGAGAGAACATCTCTGTTTGTTCTGACTCAGACTCGAAATCAAAGAGACAGTGGAGGTTATCAGGATCGAACCTCCCCGGGCTAAATTCCTGGTCAACATCGCCCTTACCCTTAGCAGGGTCATGCGATGGACCGGATTCAACCTCTAACATAGTAGAAACCACATTAGGCTCTAGTTCTGCGTCGGTTGTCTCCTGGTCGATAGACATGACCTGAGTGGTCGAATCGACCTCCGGGACGTCTTCGCCTCCGGTTTCCTCCATGGGAATAGGATCACTAGGTGAAGGCATCTGGATGTGGGCATAATCCTCGAGATCGAAGTCGTTCTCGGAATCATATGCTCCAGACATGGCTCACCAAACCTCCGGATAGAAATAATAATGCCTTGAGAAAGGCCCCACGGTGGGCGCCAGCTATCGACGATTCGGACTCGGGGTCCTTAGTCGAACTTATGCAGAATTTGTGAGTTATGAGGCCTTTCAGGGTGTCCCTCCGGAAAGGGATGATGAGCAATGTCGGTTGGAGCACAAAGAAATTTATACAGGTTCGGGCCCTCGATGGTAGGAGTAATAGCCCTACGTCTTGTTGTGATTTCACTATGTATGGGAAAAAGGTTACAAAGTTGGGGAAAAGATCATCACAGGCGAAGATCTTTTTCGTATGATTGTCTAAAACACGACTAAACTAGCCTATGAAAGCTTGTTGATGTTGATCTCTCAGATCTGTTTGATCTGTCAGATCTTGATGTCTCTTGAATCCCTCCTCTCCTCGTGCATCCACTTACACTTTTATACTGGTCGAAAGGGCGTCAACACACAATGGCTTTGAACGGTTACTCGGGTGCGGTTTTGATAACCGCACTTAACTTCCACGCAGGCTTAACACATGCAATTAAGGGATAATCGCACATATTAACCTCCTGGTAGTTGTAGTCATACGTGGAAGGATCTTCGTGATACTCGGGATATGCCTGTTGTAGAGCTTAAGCAGCCCCGAGTCATCCTGATCGATAGTAGTCAATGACCTTCTGACCATGCACTATCTTTCTTACCGCGCACTGTCTGCAACCTCCTGTCCGCGCATCGCCTACGGCCTCCTGACCGCGTACTGTCTGCGGCCTCATGATCGCGCAAAGCCTTCAACCATGTGTCCGCGCTTCTCAGGTCATCTGAGATCATGGCAATGAACACTTGTCTGATTCGAATCTGTCTTGAACCAGACGTGCATTTTCTCCGAACTAGCTCGGGTAACAATCCTCGTTACCTCCCATCAATGGCAGGTTCCTGAAGAAGTACTTTGCATGATTGTGCCTTTGGTATGATCTCCTCACCCCTTCTTCTCTTTCTTTCACCCCTTTTGCTTTTGATTAAGTTCTTTTTGTGTTAAAAAAAATTTTCAAAAAAAAAAAACTTTTCAAAAAATGTTTTCTTTTACAAGTGGCAATACCCAACAATGAAAGGATTTCTTAGCTTTCGTCAAGTTAATCACCTCTGGTTTTGCGGCTGAAGGATTCATGTACTGAGCAAAGAATGAATCAACTTGACTTTATTTGCAATGGAATGACCTCCACACAAAGCACATGGCAAGTGTGAAGTATGTGTAACCAAGGGCAGTAGAATGCTAATTCTCGTCCTATCTAAAGCAACCAGTTCACTATATACATTGCTATCCAATGTCTTTCTTCAGATCCATGGAGACATCAAGCCCCTGGAGAAACTATAAGATAAAGAGCAGGAAATGGCTACTTGACTCGGCAGAAGTCGTAGTTCAATGTGCAGCCACTTGCCACTCCTGTGAGGCATTAACAAGGGTCCTTCTAAAAAAATGAAGCCTGCAGGGATCATTTAGTTACTGCAAGATGTGGATTGGCTAATTTTGAAGTTTCAAAGCAAAGAAGCACCAAGCAAAGTTTCAAAGTAATGAAGTAACCCTCAATGGGCAATCCTTAAAGAAGCTTCCAAGAAAATCTCAAGGAGTATCTTCAAGAAATTCTCCAATAAAGCAATGAAGAAAACCATCCACCATCCTCGGCAAAAGTAAGGCAAAATTCCAAGAATCCTTTCACCCTACAAACTTTCCAGCTATTCAAGTCAAACCAGCCATACCTATGACTCCCGATTCGATGAAGTTAGTGCAAGGTGTGTGAAGTCTTGGTGATCTCTAGCAGAAGAGAAAGACTTGAAGAGATTTCTACTGCCTTTGGTGATTTTTACAGAAGCATTATGCTGCATACACATCATCATGAGCGAATGAAGTTGTAAATGAAGCTCATCATGGACATTTGATGTCTTCAAAACAATAAATCCTTCAAAGGCTCTACTTTGGGATGATATCCATGGCTTGATGCTTAAAGAAAAGCCAATATTTCAAAATAAAATATCTTTTGGGAAGGTTTTGCCCCAACATTTTAAAGAAAGAAATCTTCTGCCTTTCTTTAAATCTCTATTTAAAATCAAAGTCTTTTATTTTGGGATGGTTTTCCCCATATTTTAAAGAAAGGTGTCTCTTTTCCTTTCTTTAAAATTCTATTTCAAAATAAAAAATTTTTATTATTTTACCCCAAAGTTTTAAAGAAAGATGTATTTGCCTTTCTTTGTTCTTTTATTTTGGGAAGATTTTATCCTAATTTTACAAAGAAAGATGTTTTTTCATTTCTTTGATGATCTTAATATTATGAGGATTTTACTCCAAAACTTGAAAGAAAAATTTTTTATTCCTTTCTTTGATGTTCTCTTCTAATGGGAAGGTTTTGCCCTAACACTCCAAAGAAAGATGTTTTATTCCTTTCTTTGATGTTCATCATTATAGGAAGGTTTTACCCCAATGTTTTAAAGAAATATGTTTCTTTCTTTTCATGGATGCTCTTAATTATGGGAAAGATTTACCCCAATATTCCAAAGAAAGATGTGTTATTCCATTCTTTGACCCTTTTTATGAGAAAGATTTACCCCAACATTCCAAAGAAAGATGTGTTATTACTATCTTTGTGGGAAGGATTTACCCCAACATTCCAAAGAAAGATGTGTTATTCCTTTCTTTGACCCTTTTTATGTTATGGAGTTTACGTATCAGATACGAAGATGTAATAATCAAATCATCCCGCAATTCGTATAAGATTTGAATCACATCAGGAAATATAATCTATTAGGATTCCTTCTACATGGCAGTTCAGATAAGATTTGAATCACATCAAGAAACCTAATCTGTTAGGATTTCTTTTGCATAGCCCTATATAAAGAGATGTATGATGGGCTTTGAGAACCACCACAGAAGAGCCATAGCTGCTATCTCCTCTAAAGTAATAGCCCATAAACCTTTGTCGTGCACATTGGTGCTAGCACACCATCGTACGACGTTCCATCCCGGTACGTGTGGATACCGGTAGAGGCACTGCTGCAATTGCTGCGTTGATCAGAACAATCCGTGAGCGGTCGTTGTCATCTACATCCACTGATCAGGACGATCTGCAAATGGTTGCTGTGAACATTCGATCGCTTCACCAAACCTACTTCCACTGTTGGTAACAATCTAATCTATAATCTATTACTTGCAGCCTTCGAGGAAAAATTTATGAAATTCTGCTAGTGTAGCTTACTCGGTTTCCTACAGTGGTATTAGAGCCATCCTGTATAGTATTAGATCTGTATTAATAATATATATGTGATATATGAAGTTATAGTAGACTAAATCTACTAGTTTATTCAATCTGTTACCATATAAGTTTCGTTATACATGTTTGTTTTGACATCCAAGTGTTGTGATGAACTATTTTTTTGGCCAACTTTAATATGAACTGATGTCTAATGATCCTAGCATAGGCCAGAGGGAGGTGATGTTAGGATTTATATGACAATAGTAGATTGGATCTTCTAAATCATATGTGTATAGATTGGATTTATATATGACATTAGATGCCTATTCTAGATATTCATATTGGAGTTAATATGAATGGCTTAAGGGGATTTAAACCAATCAAATTGGTTCAAAATTTTGATTAATGTGGTTAATTAAAAAAATTATAATTGACAACCAACTTTGATGTCTAAGGAAAGAACACATTATAAGGTTTTTCTTAATAAGCCCCGCTCAGCGGATCGCTTTCCTTCATGGTGTCAGCGAAAACAGTCGCACTCTTTCCTGGCCAAGGTTACTTCCAATGGAAGTTAAATATAGTCGACGTTGCACCTGTTAGATCATCTAGCTGATGGTTATTTTCGTGCACATGGATGTTTTACCATGTTTTAACCCCTCATAAAAATTAAGTGTTTATTATGCCCTTGCAATTGCTGCACCTGTCAAAATTTTGATCGTTGCTTGATGGGCCTGACAAATCAGGGCACCATCAATTATCTTAATAAGGCAGGATGTGTGTTGAACACCCATAAGCATAGAATTGGTTTAACTTAACAAGGCCATCAAAATGATTTTGGGCTTTGGGACATGGTGTTGGGATGACACCCAACAAACAAGAGTTATATATGATATAATTAGTAAGGAGTTGCTTACCTAAATAACTAGGTTTCTAGCAGTGATGCCAAAGCTCACTAGAACTTAGTGAAATATGGATCTTGGCCTACTATATATATTTCTTGAGGGATTTTTGTTCTAAAATATATAGTTGGTACATCTTTTATTGAATTGTTTAATAAAAGATTTTTCATAAATATAATGCTAAAATTTTGCATTTCTTTACTGTTGTAGACCATGGATAGTGGTAGCTCCTCAAACAATTTCAGTTTGTGATATGTCCTTAATAAAGAAAAGCTCAATAGAACAAATTTTATTGATTGGTATAGAAACTTGAGAATTGTTCTCAAACAAGAGAAAAAGGACTATGTTCTAGAGACTCCTATACCTGATGAACCAGCCGCTAGTGCTCCACGTGCTTAAAAGGATGCTTACAAAAAGCATACCGATGACGCACTTGATGCCAGATGTCTAATCACTAGTACAGAAAAGCTTTCTTCTAGCGGTAAAAAACACCCTTCTACTATCGATTTTCGTACCGATAGAGATAGACACGATAGAACAAGACATAACATTTTCTATCGGTAAATAACCGACAGAAGAACTTCACAATTCTATTGGCATATTAGGAATGTACAGATAGAAAACCCGTCGTAGTCTGACGTTTAGCAGTGGGAAAAGTACCACTCTTCTAATGGTTAATTATAAGATTACCGACAGCAAAAAGCTTACTATTCTATCGGCACCTTATGAGTGTACCGATAGAAATCATGTCGTAGTCTGACGTGTAGCGATTGGAAAAATACCACTATTCTAACGGTTAATTACAAGTTTACCAACAGAAAAAAGCTTAGTACTCTCTTGGTTGGAAATGAGATAACCGATAGAAAAAATCTTAGCACTCTCTCGGTTGTGTATGAGTTCACCGGCAGGAAAAATCATAGTCTTCTAACGGTTAATTTCAAGTTTACCGATAGAACAAACTACAGTAGTCTCTCGGTTGTGGATGAGTTCACCGGCAGGAAAAGTCACACTATTCTGACGGTTAATTTCTAGTTTACCGATAGAAAAAGTGGTAGTAGTCTCTCGGTTGTGGATGAGTTTACCGATAGAAAAGTAGTGGTAGTCTGTCGGTTGTGGATGAGTTTACCGATAGAACATTCACATATACAGTACGTTATTTACATTCACATATACAGTACAGATGCAATATATTATAGATTGGATACACAATACAGTACAGATGCAAAGAAGGGTAAATTCACAAAACAGATTGACACATTAGACAGTTATTCACATTTATTCACATATATATGGACAAATACAAATTGCAATCCAATATGGACATTTATTGACATATATATTTATTCACATGTATATAAACAGTCTATACACGAAAAAGAGAAAATTATCATGGCGGATGGTTGGGCGCAACTTCCTCCATGACATATTGAGCCCAGATTTGTCGAGATCTCTAATCTTTGCATTTTCGTATGAGTCTTTCGACATGGCGATCTGCAAGCATGTGTGAATACTTAGTAACTAACTTCCTAATTTAGAACGTGACACCCAATTTTTAAATTTGAGTTAGCTATCGATGCTTACCTGGGGGAATTGGGCAAAGTTTGTCTGCACTAGGTCATACATGTAGCACAACACATAAAACCCGCATTCCCACGATTGTGGCTGCTGATGGCACTGAGATAATTGCATATGCGAAGACATGTTAGCTATTGTTTCCATAAACTAATTAAGCATAAACAAAAAGTCTCGTGAGTACCTCATATTCTTTCCAAGCTAGTAGGGAGCCCTGCGGTGCGGCATGCCTCCCTCCAGCGGACACATATTTATCAAAAGCCCTGCATTTCAGTTAGTATTGCCAGTTAATGTATTATCATTAGCTAGTGAGATGAAAATTTAAATCAAACATATAAGTTACTTACGCCTCCATATTCCCCTTGACCACATATTCGATCGATAATCTGTCACGCATCGAATCGAGGTAGTACACCTTGTTCCTCGGCGGACAGATCACGATGAGGATCCAGTGGCCCCTGCATTGTACGTAAAAGAGGACCGCTAGGTCAAAGTATATCTCAGGTGTAACATACAAGATCGAGTTAAATTAGTATGAAATGCACTAAGCTTTGGTGGTACGGCATCAGAATGAACTCCCTGTCCTGCTGCGCCATCAGCGCCTTGGATATGTACTGCTCAGTATGCGCGGCGTCGTGCTCTAGCATCGTGAGGCTTATTTTCTCTGGGTCAAGGGAACCCACCTTGTCACACACAGCCTCCGATGCTAGCTTGTACATGCACCTGCATGCAAAGGACGACATTAGTATTGCACAGAAAGTTACTACATTTCAAATGAACTACAACAATGCAGAGTTACCAAACAGAGTTAGAAAACAGCAATACATAGCATCAGCAAACTCACAGGACTCCAGTCCATATGATAGACATATCGAGCTCCCACCAGTTGTAGAGGTCGAACAGATCCTCTTGTGCCACGGATATACTCCCGGGCTCACGGTGGAACTGCCCAAGCCTGTAGGGAACTAAGAAGTTCAGATTGCGCCGAGCTCGGTGTAGGTACCACTCGTGGAGGTCTCTGGTTGATCGATCCAATTTGCGCAAAGCTGCCTCCGACATGAGTGGGAACCCGTTCTTGAACCTCTCCGGCTGTCCCTGTCGCCCTTTTCCCTTGCCTTTGCCCTTGCCTTTTTTCCGGGGACTGAGCGCGTACCTTCGAAGGCAAGGGCGAGGTGATGGCGGCTTTCTTCCGAGGTGAAGGTGTGGATGCGCTGGGTGGGGTCGAGGCCGTCTTTGATGTGTCCAGGGTCGCACGAGATCGGGCCTCATACCCCGAACTAGGGGCGCAGTCCCCTGGTAGCCCAACGGCAGGCCACTTCAATTAATGAGCACGTATGTTAGATTATGCAAGTTGAGTGTACTGAGTAGGATGTAATCTAAAATGTGTAGGATTTACCGGTTGTATTAGAAGACACTTCTTGGGCCACTGTACGTAGGAGCCTACTGCCTCAGCAAGTGTCTGCAGTTCCTCTGTTGGGATTGCCAACGGAGAATCGTTGTAGCCCGGCATGGCCATGTCCACCGGTACCTTTGCAAACCCCAACCGCAGAGGTACGCAATGGACCCGGACATCCGACCCAGACGGATATACGAAGCCATGTCCAACCACTTCCTGCCTGTCGCCTAGGTGATTCAGTAGGATGCAACCCTCCGGCTTCTGCAAATTTGTAAATATTAAAACAGGTTAGCGAAACAACTCTAACAGAATGGGAGTGGCATCAACTTAAGTGCACAGATGAAGGCTTGCAGTACCTCAAGTAGATCCACTGGATCCGCGAGGACCTTCGAAGCGTAACTGCTTATCCGACCCCGCAGGGTACCGTCGCCCTGGGGTTCCGCATCTGCACTCTTGCTCAGCAATGCATCTCTCAACCGTGCAAACTCTTCCCTCATTTGTGCGACCTCAGACTGCACCTCAGCCCGTATCTCCGCCCGTACCTCAGCCCGTATCTGCGAAACCGGCCTTCCACGACACAATGGCTCCCACGGCCCGTGTTCGCCCGGGATGCTCCTTATTTCCTAGAGCCCGGGTGAGGATGTCGTTCTCCCTCTGTGGGGTAAAGAATCCCTCCACTGCCTCCTTCTCTAAAGAGATATGTTACATTTAAAGGTACCTTGTGAGACAAATTGCCTTATATACACTTGTGCGCACATAGTTTACGAGGTTAGCCAACTTACCATTCGCCTCACAACGTTGACGTCCCCAGGGGTTGCGAACTGCACAGACCCGGTGGATGACACGGACCCCCTCCCCCTCCACCATCGCTTGCACCTCTCATCCCGGATCTCGGAGAACGGCAACTCAGGGGTGTCGATGACAGGATTTTCCTCGTCTTCCTTCTTCCACTGCTCCTCCTTCCCCGCATAGCCCCGGGATCCGAGCCGATGCGGGTGGTCGTTCCTCTTCTGGATCGCCCTATTCTTCTCGCTAAGGGCCTTGAACTCCTCAGTCCCCTTCTGCTTGGTGAATTCCTCCCATACCTCCTCCGATATGAAGGGGTACTTCTCGCAAGGAGATTTCCCCGCAGCGAGGAAGTTACTGACGAGCCAGCTCTTAAAGGTTTTCCATGTTCCGTTCATGTCCTTCAAGCAGGCCGTCCTAGGTGTATCGTCGGGGATGTTCCACTTTGCCTGTTTTCAAAAAATGCATACAATTAATCACGAGTTTGTTAAACTTTAGTATAAGCCAAGAGAACGTGATTACAAAAGAGTTCAGCGATTTCAGTTAATTTAACCTTCACTTCCGCCCACAACCTATCCCTCTCGTCCGCCGTCACGTCCTTCTAGCTCTGTATGGTGATCTTCACCCTTTCTTTCGCCAACAGCCCAACGTAGGCCGCGTACTTCCCAGCATTCTTTCCAACCGGCCTCCCAAATTGGTTGAACTCACAAGAAAGATCCGTGCGTTTTGCCAAACGGCCCAACGTCGTCGCGCCTCGTCCCACCCTCTTGCGCCGGGATGTAATAGCTGCATCTTCAGTTACGTTGGGGTTGGCCCTAGTCGAACCACTGGTACCATCCGATGAATACGACGACATGTCTTTCCCTACAAAACCATCAAAAATTTAATGGAAACACAAACCAAATCATTTTACAAAGAAAAAGAACCTATTTTAAATATTTTTCCATCGGTAAACACAAAAGCTACCATGCAATTAATACAAGATAAGATTCTATTTCTCAGCATTTTCGTCTACATATTTTCATATAGGAAACAGGCAACATATGGCAATTAATTCTTCTTAGAGTTCCATAACTCAACCCAGGACTGGAATCTAATTAGGGCTGCAAAAGGGATGTCCGAACAAAATAATACTAAAAGAAATACATGAATAAATTACTTCTTGAACTGTTCAGAAATACATGAATAAATTTTGTTGATTAGCCACTACTCACTGTCATCACATAACATTCTCAATAATTTTCTATACTAATATTCATGGGCCAGCATTATTATTTCACACGTAAATATGCACACAAACATCTAAGTGCCACTGTGCATAATCTGACAAACCTAATGCTAATGGAATATAAAGATATTGAAGTAGCACAGAAAGTAGGTCACAGAGGAAAAAAGGAATAATATGGTCTATAGCACCCTCTCTTGGTTATCTTTTGCATTACCTGTATGCAAGTCATCAGGACTTCATCACATCTATTAGTTTGGGAAAAGTCATATATGACATACAGGTAATGCAAAAGATAACCAAGAGATATGCATTTGAAACATATACATCGAAGACCCATCCACATTGCCATATATTCATACCAAGTGAGTAAAAATTCCCAACCAAACTAGTACGTACATTGCATGCCTCATGTCCTTCCAGATCCAAAGTTTTAATAGTACGTTGTTCAGAAATATTTTCTATCGGTAAACACAAGAGCTGCCGATAGAGCAGACAAATTGTTTCTATCAGCAAATACATGAGATACCGATAGAATATGTGTACGAACAACTCCAACATATAATGTGCATTACATGGCAGTTGCAAACAATTGATCACACATACAGCAGTATAGATAAGTTAAAATCTCAAAATAGATTCATTACAGCACTGGAACATATTATGTCAACCCTAATTTAAATCAACATTGCCCGCGGAATGTACATAATCCAACACAATAGGGAACCCTAGTGTAATTGCAAAACTCGAAGAATTAGTACGTACAAAACACTAGGATCAAATAAGGAAGATGCTGGAAATAGAACGACGAATTAGGGTATTTACGGCGATCAGTGCTGGTGATGGAGAGGGGGTGTAGAACGCAACGGCGGCCGGTGAAGGACGAAAATAAGAACCGGTGGCAGTGGCGAACCAGTGTCCAGCCGGCGATCGTCGTGTGGGAGAGAGGAAGTGAGTGGTCACGGTGGAGGTTGTGGTTTTCTTCGCTCTCGAAGAGACGCAGTGCTCTAGGTTGGAACTGTTCGACTGGAGGGAAACTCAAGGGCCGTGTACGAGTAATAAAGTAGTGTATGACCTTTTCTATCGGTACACCAAAAATAATACCGATAGAATTATGTCTGTTTCTATCGGTACAACAAAATAATACCGATAGAAAAAGTAAATTTCCCGGAAAAATATTTGAATTAGTGGATTCCTTTTTTCTATCGGTATAAACAATAAATTCCCGTGAGACCAATTTTCTCCAGAAAATTTTTTTAATTAAGTTTACAAGATTATAGTATTGTGTTCCATTTTTCTATCGGTAAAAACAACAAAATACCGTCAGAAAATGAAAAGGTAAACACAATTTAACATCAAACAGACCGTGCTTGAAAGCTGCAGAATGTCGAACTTGTAAGTGCTCCCAGTACGGTAGATCCCAGAGAATCGATCTCTTCTTCCAAACATTTTTTTCTCGAGGTTTAGAATGCTTACCGAACTCAGCTTTGATGTCCTTCATGCGCGAGTAAATCTCCTTACCGGTCAGAAACACTGGAGCTGATCCCTTCTCAGGCTTCCCGTTAAATGATTTCCTCTTCTTACGGTACGTGTGATGCACCGGAAGAAACCTGCGGTGACCCATGTACACTATTTTCCGGCAGTTTCGCATCCACATGCTCTCAGTTTCATCTAGGCAAATAGGGCAAGCCTTGGCTCCTTTCGTACTATACCCCGATAAATTGCCGTAGGCCGGAAAATCATTTATGGTGCAAAATATCAGGGCCCGCAAGATGAAATTCTCTTTCTTGTATGCATCCCACACCTGCACCCCCTCGCTCCACAATTTCTGTAAGTCCTCGATTAAAGGCGCTAGAAACACGTCAATATCATTTCTGGGTTGTCTGGGTCCTGAGATTAGTAACGCCATCATGATGTACTTGCGCTTCATGCATAACCAAGGAGGAAGATTGTAGATGCATAAAAGAACCGGCCAAGTGCTGTGCCGACTGCTCATATTACCATGTGGGTTCATACAATCTGTACTCAGCCCGAACCTTATATTCCTAAGTTCGCCGCCGAACTCAGCAAATGTTCTGTTGATATTTCTCCATTGAATAGAATCAGCTGGGTCTCTCAGTTTTCCGTCTTGTTTCCGGGCTTCAGCATGCCAACTCAAGTGCTTCGTGACTTTCGGATTTGCAAACAGCCGCTTCAATCTAGGTATCACAGGCAAGTACCACACTGTTTTCGCCGGAGGTCCTTTCTTTACCTCGTGACGTTCACTGTCAATCCGGTCCCTACGCGTATACCTCGATACGCCGCATCTTGGGCAAACATGCAAACTGGAGTACTCTTTACGGTACAACACACAATCATTTGGGCATGTGTGTATTCTTTCGATTTCCATTCCCAACGGACACAACAGTTTTTTGGCTTGGTAAGTAGATCTTGGCAACTCATTTCCCTCTGGAAGCATGTCCGCTAGAAGATCTAATAGTGCCGTGAAACTCTTATCACTCCAACCGTTGCCTGCCTTCAAGTTATATAATCTCAGCACAGAAGACAGTTTTGTAAATGTTGCACATCCAGGGAACAGAGGCTTCTCAGAGTCAGCAATCAGTTTCTCAAAATCACAGAAGTCGTTTTCGTTGTAATCTTCCTCTACATCACGTAACATCTCATCTAGATTGTCATCATCATCTACGTGCACATCGGAATGAACATTATCACAATTCGGATGATCATCGATATTATTGCAATCCACATCCGAGTCCTGCTGATTGGTAGTAGTGGTGCTTGTTTCCTCAAGATCTTCGCCATGCCATATCCAACGGGTGTATCGCGCGTTAAAACCACGACGAATCAAATGACTCTTAATTTGATCAGAGTTGCTAAACCTCTTCAAGTTCATACAATCTGTACAAGGACAGAGCATATTTTTCTCTCCCTTCCTCTCCTTTTGTTGCTCAGCAAATTTAATAAACTCATTCACACCATCCAAATATTCAAAAGTAGTACGTTTTATTCCATACATCCAATATTTCCTGTCCATCTACAATTAACAAAATTTAACGAGTCAGCCATGCATGCATGAAACCTGCCCGATTAAGTTATGTATATGTACATGTACAGCCTCTTACAACTGATACATGTGTTGAACCCTAGCCTGACGAAATTAACACTAATTAACCTAGCTAACTACACAATATAAGCTAGTTAGCTCCTAAAACATGACGCATTTCCAGCTACCAAGCTCCCAAGCTTAGAGCTACAAACTTGGAACTACACAATACAGCTAGCTTGCAAGTAGAGAGGAAGGGAGATCTAGAGGGAGAGAGAGATAAGTGTCGACAATTAAGCGTACCTTAAAGAGAGGGGCGCAATCAACTTCCCTCCACCCTGCGCTGATTACCCTAGCAGTGTAGCTGCGGGCGTGGAACTTTCGTCACAAACAGAGGGACACAGAGTGCAACAGAACAAATTAAAGAGCAGCTCAGCAATGGTCGAGTGGGGTTTTTCTTATAATGGACCTTTTTCTAACGGTAAATACATGAAATAACCGTTAGACTAACTTAGGTAATTGGACGCTCACATAGTCTATCGGTAAAAACACACACATACCGTTAGAGAATGTACATTATCGAGCAAGTACAGGACTTCTTCTTTCGGTAAATATGTGTATTGACCGTTAGATCATGCATGACACAGCATTGACATGAGTTTTTCTATCGGTAGATATGTGTACGAACCGTTAGATGATGCATGACACACGAGCAAGAGTTTTTCTATCGGTAAATATGTGTATTTACCGTTAGAATATGCATGACTGACCAAATATATGTGTTTTCCTATCGGTAAATATGTGTACTTACCGTTAGAGGAGGTACTGGTACCAAACTGGGACAAACATACACATGCCATTTCTCACATTCAAGGAATCATATCAATGTAACACCAAACAGATCTTACATCAAACGGATCTTAACTAGAAGATAAAGTAATATTTCAAGAAATGCTAATTTGTGGATTAACTAGGAGACACAAAAATACTTTTCTTAGGTACTTGGGACTTCATCTTGCCAAAGAAATTACACATGCCAGTTCACAAATTCAGGTACAAACATACACATGCCAGTTCACCAATACAAATTCAGGTACAAACATACACATGCCAGTACACAAATTCAAGTGCATGTCTGAAACAGCAGTACAAATACACACCTACCTACCAATACAATTAAATACACAAATACTCCCTGCACATTCAAGTTCATGTCCCAATTAGCAATACATGATACACAAATATACAACAATATACAAATACAACAATTCACACATTCGATGTATATTAGAAAAGCCACGTCTGAAATTAACAACAGATCACGACGAGGACCCAGTGGCCCATACATTTTACATAAAAGAGAACCTTTGCAGGTTGCCACAATGCAACTACCGACTACAAGTTAGACCTGATACATCACAAATCCATTCATCCAAAACAGCAAATGTCTGAACCACATTGGACTTAACCATAGGAGTTCAGTTCGAAGACGCCCGAGCAGCTGGAACTACCGTCGACATACATTTGTACGTATTGGTGATTTCCTCGGACTCAAACTCGATCAACTCAACTCAACTCAACTCAACTCAACTCAACTCCATTAACAAAAAGAACCTACCTTCCAAGATGTTGTTCTGTGTAGTGATGGTGTAGAATGGCTGTGCAAATAACAACAATTCTTCTTCTCCAAGCAGGTAAGCATCTGGCCACAAGCTGGTGCATGCAAAAAAATGTAAGATGCTTTCTATAGGTCCTGATTTGAGAAACATGCTGGGCTTAAGCATCTTCTCGACCGAGCCAACCAAGATCTCGCCCTTCACGTCCTTCCAGCTCTCGACGGTGATCTTCACCATTTCTTTCGCCAACAAGCCAACGTAGGCAGCGTACTGCGATGAAGAACCGTGAAATACGTTGCCCCTCATGAGCATCATCCAAGGACCTAAATAGATCATAATCATATTGAAAAGAAGACACATCAAAATGAAGGATACAAAAAAAGCAGAATTATTGCCATAATCGGATTAGAATAATCTAACAATATTGCAGAAATTTTACGTACCTTCCTTGGGATGCCGACGTCTAGAGGGCGTCGATGGAGGTGCGGAGGTGCAGCGGTCCCCTGTAGAGGTGCGCCGGCCGTCCATGGAGCTTACGGGTTAGGACTACGAGCCCCAGATGAACTGTGAGAATGAAAGAGACATACCCGTGTATTTATACAACTATATATTTTCTATCGGTACGAAAACAGAATACCGTTAGTAATAAAAACATCTGTAGAAGGCGAATGGTTCTATCGGCACAATACATATTACCGATAGGAATTTTTGTACATACTCTATCGGTGTGTACGTACATTGCCGATAGAATATTACTAGTTGTAGAAGGACAACAGTTCTAGGATATTTTTTGCAATATTCTACCGGTATAAACATTCATTACCGATAGAATAAAACTATTTGAAGACGAACAGTTCTAAGAAATTTTCTATATATTCTAACGGTACAAGAATCCATTACCGATAGAATAAAAATATTTGTAGAAGGCCAACGGTTCTATCGGCGCACTACATATTGCCGATAGGAATTTTTAATATACTCTGTCAGTATATTCATACAGTACCGATAGAATAAGTCTAGTTGTAGAAGTCGACCAGTCTTATTGGCGCACAACATTCTCCCGTTAGTACTTATGCATCTCTTCTAACGGCAAATATGTTCATCACCGCTAGAGTAAATCATACTGCTTCTTCTATCGGGAAGATTCTTATAAACCGATAGGAAAAATACACCCGATGGCCTTTTATGACCTCGAGGCACATTTTCTATCGGTTTTCAACTAAATCGCTAATAATCGATAGAAGATAGGGGTTAGTAGACTGCATTTCTGTACTAGTGAATGCTAGTCACCATGAACTCTGAGCTTCAGAAGCAATATGAGAACATGACAACCTATGACATGGCCGTGTCTCTTAGAAACTTATTCGAGGAGCAGGCTGTAACACCCCTGTTTTGCCAAACCCTAAAATAGCCAAAATCCACATCTTGACCCCAAACCCTAATCTGCTTCAGCCATTTCCCTTCTAAATGTTGTTCAGAACATTTTTCCCTTCGGGATCATCTCCAAAATCCCATCCTAAAGCTGAGTTTCAACCCTTGCCATTTTTAAAACCCTAATTACCCTATTTTACCCTAAACTACTTTTCCCCAATTGTGTCGAAACCCTTCAGATCTTGCCCGATCTTACCAAACTTTGGCCAGATAAGTTCTAATAATCTTTTGCAGCTTACCTGCGAAATCAGATTTCAGATCGGACCCTTAGATCTCCAGATTTGCAATCAAGTCCATTTCCTATTCAACTTTTCCTCACAGAACAGTCCCTGGAGCAAGTTTCAAAATTTGCAAATCAGCCCCTCTAATCTTTTCGGCTGTTTTCGACCAGCGCCTGGTCGTTGGCTACGACCAGCGCGTCTTCACCGTTGCCGCGCCGTGTTTTCGCCGCGTTTGCTCGCCGCCGGCCACCGCTTCTTGTCGCCTGTGTTGTGAACAACCGAGCCACCCCGCGCGCACGTGCCAGCACCATTGCTTCGCCTTATCCAACGGTTAAACGGCCGCGCTCCAGCAGCGTTTCACGCGCGCGCTCCCGTTGCCGTGGCAATTGCATGCGTGTACGTGTCGTTGCCGGAGCTACGTTGTCGCCTCCGCATCTGCGCCGTCCCGGACGAAGTTCCAAGGAACCCTGGCATTACTGGCAAAGCTGCAGCACCGCCTGAAGCGCATCACATCGCCGTCGCCGTCGTTGCGCCTGCGCCCGACAAATTTCTCCCCGGCGCAAGCAACCGCTGTCGTGTTTTCCCTCGCAAGCTCCGTCCCCGTGCCTATTTAAACCCTCCCAGTGCTTTGAAAACCTCAAGCCTCCAGAAAATCGGCTAAGTCCCAAACACCACCGCGAACACCTTCTTCTCCGGCGAGCCAGTGAGTGAGCTCACGGTGCCAGCCCATTTCACAGCCCCTTTCTCCAATCCAAGTTCACCAGTGAGTTCCCCTCGTTCCCCTCTCTGTTTAGTAGCAACCAATTGCACCAGATCGATCCCCATCGCCGGTGATCGCCGGAAAACCAGAAAACCCCTGTTCCCTCAATGCTATCCCATTCAGCCCAAATTAACCCTCGATTCTGTAGAAGAAGTTGATCAGTGAGCCTAGTAGAGCAAGCCTGCTGAATCAGGATCCCCAATTGCGCTCAAATCGAAGAAATCCCAAACTGGAACCTCAGCCGTTCGCCGGACCTCGTCGCCGAGCCCCTCCGGCCAATCTTCAACGAAAGTAACCCCTCCAGTAGCCTTGTTGTGCCCTAGAGATCATTCCCAAGCTTGGAATTGAGCTCATTCGCCCTGTATCAAAAATCCCCGAGCTCCAGTGTCATCTTCTCCAGCGCCGGTCGCCGGAATTCGTTCTCGGCCGATTCAGCCGACACCACTTTGTCCCTTAGCTTCGCCTCACCTCCCTGAGCAATTTCTTCCACTAGCTCGACACCTGGATCTGCCTAGATTGTGAGTTATGCCTTTGCCAAATGTTTGTCCAGAGCTGTGTCTGTGCCATGTCACCACCGCAGTTCATCGCCGGATTTGGCCGCCCTCCGGCCACTTTCAGCTCTTGTCCCTGTTGAGTGTTTTATTCCTGTTAGTAATGCCTACCTCCCAGACAAAGTGTTGCATCAATTGGAGCCCTGGATCAAAAGTTAAGCCATGCCCTAGTTTCTGGCCATGTCCAGCACTATGTCAGTGCATGTCAGCCACTGGCATTGACCTTGTTCAGCCCCTTCTGGTTGAGCAATTGAAATGCCACCTTGTCCTTTAGATTCCTGGAGTTGAGATCTACAACTTTCTCTTCTATCACTTCTCCAGAAAACCATCCTAAGACTAGTTTGAAGCAATGCCAAAGCCATGAACTGAATGTCGACCCTTCGACGTTCAATCCTTTTTAGCCGTTTCTTCGACCAGAGCCCTTGTGACCTTGCCCTAACCTTTTCCCCTGCATGCATGACTTATTTACTTAATAATTTCTATGGAAACTATTTTCTGTATGCTTATGGTATGCGTTTGTGTGTTATTTGATTGCCGCAGAGTTAGAAGTTGAAGGAGCGGAAGAAGTCTTTGAAGATCCGTCTGAGTATTTAGACCCTACATCGCAAGGCAAGCCTCATTCCTTTGATCATGTCTCACCCAATATTTTCATATGAAGTATATTCACTGTTTCTTACTATGCATGCTTATTTGAAGTACAAGTTATGTTTGAATGACATGAATAGATATCACCTAATGGATCATGAAACCCCTTTTTGTTATTGAACTTTCATATATATGCTTTTGTCACCTTAGGACTCATATACTGAATATTCACATTAAACTTGAAATGGTCAAATACATGAGAAGTTATGATCAAAACTGTTTTGTCAAGAAAACTGATAAAAGGGATCAGTAGTGAGGATTGGTTTGTATGGAGAGGGTGCGGTGCGCACCAGGGAATGTGAATGTTCCTCACTATTGGTTCATAAGGACGAGAACCTTGTGCTGTGTCTCCATGCGAATTGTAAACGTACCAACCACTTGCCTGGTATGGGACAGGCACAACTCAGTAGCTTTTTGGTATTAGCAGTTCCCTGCATGGTTTGACGATCTGGTTTCTCGCGTGGAAACTGGAAGGCCAAGGTTCGGCCATGAGTGATGTGAGTTCAGAAAAATGATGAGAGGAAAAGGCGTAAAAGAAGGAAGGCGCCCTAGACCTGATTAAGCCGTGAGCGGTTGTAATCTTAAATGGTCGTATGTCTCGCGTGGACATAGACCAAGGCTATGTGTCCTACGGGAACATAGACCAGAGAGGCTAGGAAGTAAGGCAGTGGGGAAGACCCACAACGGTACTTGAGACTTAACTGTCTATTTACCGGGCAGGGATACTGTTAATACTGAACTGTAAAAGCGTTGTGTGATCTCGGCGTTGTCACATGTGTATAAGTCACATGGAGCTGATCCGACTTGAAAGCCGAGTGAACCAGTGGATTTAAAAAGAGGTACACCTTTGCAAAGTGTAAAAGAAGTATCGGATACTCTGTACTCCCAGGTTCATGAGTCTTTTCGTAGTGGATGTTATCCATGGGTTATAGCACAAGTAATGTTTTGGAATGTTTTCATAATGCAGTTAACAATGTAGTGACTCATGGGAGACCACTACATCTAATGTTTTATTGAAAACCTGTTTAATGTTTAAAGTACCATTTTCATGACAAAAGTACTGTTTTACTGAACAAATGACTTGGAAATCTACATATCTTTATCCTTATGAAACTAAAACCCCGGAATCATATGTTTCACCCTCATGTAAGTACAATTGCATTAATCCCCGGAATGAGTGTTGCTGAGCACCAAGTGCTCACCCTTGCATTTATATCCAACTGTAGAAGAGGGATTCGAGGATCCCGATTCCTTCAGTTATGAGTACTCACCTGAAGATGGAAGTACCCCGGGCGAGCCCACTTTCTAGAAGGATTGCGCACCAAGTCAAGTCAGATGTGGGAGGAGCCACTCCAACCCCGCTGCGGATGGAAGTCAAGCTATTCGTCGTTGCTTTGTGCTTTATGTTGTGTGTTCGGTACTTGGATACCGATTCCGATTCTGATAAACTAGTTATTTTCTTAGCAACTCTACTTAGCGCCATTTTCGGTGCTTTGGCTATGTAATATTGGCCATGTTGGCCTGATACTTGTTTAATGATATTACTATGCTTGTGTGGTTTGAGCTCATGTAACATCCTGCTGTGTGTAACCTACCTGGGCGGTTACCAAGGTGATCCTCAAATGGGGGTCTCACACAGCCAGGGTGGAAAGATATGAAACCACCAAGAAATTGCATAATTGCAAGTTGGCAGAAGGGAGCTCGGTCAGTCCTCATGTGATCAAAATGATTGGTTACATTGAGAATTTGGAAAAGCTTGGTTTTCCCCTTAGTCAAGAGTTGGCTACTGATATGATTCTCCAATCGCTCCCTCCGAGCTATGACCAGTTTTTCATGAACTATAACATGAATAATCTAGAGAAATCATTGACCGAATTGCACGGGATGCTTAAAACAGCGGAACAGAACATTAAGAAAATTCCAAATAATGTAATGATGGTTCAAAAGGGAAAAAGCCTTAAGAAGAAGGGCAAGGGCAAGGCTAAGGAAAAGGGCAAATATCTAGAAAAGTCCTCTAGCACTAAACCTAATTCCAAAGGAAAGTCCAAGTCAGGTGCCACCCCTACTACTGAATGCTTCTATTGCAAGGAATCTGGCCATTGGAAGAGGAATTGCAAGAGGTTCCTGGAAGATTTAAAGAAAAAGAAGGAAAGTGAGACTCCTTCAGGTATATATGTTATAGAAGTTCATTTAGCTACTTCTCCTTCCGAATCTTGGGTATTTGATACCGGATTGGCTGCTCATATTTGCACTTCGATGCAGGGGCGTAAAAGGAGTAGAAATTTGGCTAAGGGTGAGGTTCAACTTCGCGTTGGCAATGGAGCAAGAGTTGCAGCCTTAGCTGTTGGAACTTTTATATTAGTTTTACCTTCAGGATTAGTTTTAGAACTTAATAACTGTTATTATGTCCTTGCCATAAGCAAAAACATTGTATCCGTGTCGTGTTTGGACACACTGGGTTATGAATTTATAATAAAGAACAATTGTTGTCCCTTTTATTTAAATGATATGTTTTATGGCAATGCCTCATTGGAGAATGGGCTTTATCAACTAAATCTTGAATTACCTGTCTATAACAAATGTACTAAGAGGCTTAGGCCCAATGATTTGAATCCCACGTTTATCTGGCATTGTTGTTTAGGCCATATAAATAAGAAACGCGTCATGGAACTCCTGAAAGATGGTCTTCTAGACTCATTTGATTTTTAATCATTTGATGTGTGTGAATCTTGTTTACTTGGCAAAATGACAAAGGCACCTTTCACAGGTGAAAGTGAAAGGGAAAGTGACTTATTGGCTCTTGTTCATACCGATGTAGGTGGACCATTAAGTGCAACAACTAGAGGTGGTTTTCAGGACTTCATAACTTTTACCGATGACTTTAGTAGATATGGATATGTCTACTTAATGAGGCATAAATCTGAATGAAGTATAGAATCAACTTGGCAAGACAATCAAAACCCTACGATCTGATCGTGGAGGGGAGTATTTGAGCCAAGAATTTGGTGATCATCTAAAACAACACGGAATTATTCCACAATTGACCCCGCCACAACACCTAAATGGAATGGTGTGTCAGAATGACGGAACAGGACCTTGTTGGACATGGTTCGGTCAATGATGAGCCAAATTGATCTTCCATTGTCCTTCTGGGGATATGCTCTAGAAACAGCTACGTTCACATTAAATAGGGGTCCATCAAAAGCCGTAGAAAAGACACCATATGAGATATGGAATGGAAGGCGTCCCGGGTTGTCTTTTCTTAAGATTTGGGGTTGTGAGGCTTATGTAAAACGTTTAATGTCTGATAAGCTTAAACCCAAATCAGATAAATGCTTCTTTGTGGGATATCCTAAGGAAACACTAGGATATTATTTCTATAATCGAGAAGGAAACAAAGTGTTTGTTGCTCGAAACGATGTCCTTTTGGAGAAAGAGTTTCTCTCAAAAGGAGTAAGTGGGAGCATAGTGCAACTTGAAGAAATTCGAGAACCACTGGAAATTGTTCCAGCACCCACTGAAGCTCAGCAAGACCTACAAAATAATATAGAAAATGCAGGACAAGCACCGGTTACACGTAGGTCTGAAAGGGTACGTTACACACCTGGAAGGTACATGTTCCTTACAATGGAGCAGCGTGAAGTATTATTGCTAGACAATGATGAGCCCAAGACTTACTAAGAAGCGATGATGAGCCCTGACTCTGAGAAATGGCTTGAGCCATGAGATCTGAAATTGAATCCATGCATGACAATCGAGTATGGAACTTGATTGATCTGCCTGATGGTGTAAAAACCATTGAGTGCAAATGGGTTTATAAGAAATAGATTGACATGGATGGTCATGTTCATATCCATAAAGCACGATTAGTTGCGAAAGCTTTCAAGCAAATTCAAGGTGTTGATTATGATGAAACATTTTCGCCAGTTGCTATGTTAAATTCAATCAGGATCATCCTAGCTATTGCTGCCTATTTTGATTATGAGATATGGCAGATGGATGTCAAAACGGCTTTCCTAGATAGAAACCTAAGTAAGGATGTGTATATGACACAGCCTAAAGGTTTTGTCGATTCAGAAAATACTGGGAAAGTATGCAAGCTTCATAAATCCATTTATGGGTTGAAGCAAGCATCTCGGAGTTGGAATCGTCGTTTTGATGAAGTAGTCAAACAGTTTGGCTTCATCAAAAATGAAGAAGAGTCTTGTGTTTACAAAAAGGCAAGTGGGAGCACACTTATTTTTCTAGTCTTATATGTGGATGACATACTTCTGATCGAAAATGATATTCCTATGCTTGAGTCTGTGAAGTCCTCATTGAAAAGTAGCTTTTCTATGAAAGACTTAGGTGAGGAAGCATATATTTTGGGTATTAAGATCTACCAAGATAGATATAAAAGGCTAATTGGATTAAGCCAAAGTACATATGTTGACAAAGTATTGAATAGATTCAACATGCAGGATTCCAAGAAAGGTTTTCTACCTGTCACATGGCATTAGTCTTAGCAAGAGTCAATGTCCTTCGACATGTGATGAGCGGGACTAAATGAATAAGATTCCATATGCTTTTGCTGTTGGGTCTATTATGTATGCCATGCTTTGTACACGCCCAGATGTCTCCTATGCTCTAAGTGTTACGAGCAGATACCAATCAGATCCAAGTGAGAGTCACTAGATTGCTGTAAAAAAATCCTTAAATACTTGAGAAGGACTAAGGATGTGTACCTGGTTTCTAGCATTTCAAGCCCAGTGGATCTCTATTGTGATAATAGTGGAGTCATTGCGCAAGCCAAGGAACCAAGGTCTCATCAGAAATCCAAACATATACTCAGGTGTTATCACCTCATCCGAGAAATCGTGAATAGAGGTGATGTGAAGATTTGCAAAGTGTCCACATATTTAATGTTGCTGATCCGTTGACAAAGCCTCTCCCGCAACCAAAGCATGAGGTGCATACTAGAGCAATAGGTATTAGATACATTTGTGATTGACTCTAGTCCAAGTGGGAGGTTATTAGTGATATGTCCTTTGAAAAATCACAGAGATGTATTATTCTTTGTTCTATTTATTAACATTTGAATAATATATTATTTTTTAATAAATTATCATCTTAGTTAGATCAACAAGTATGTGACTTGTTCGTGAGACTCTAAATTTATTTGATAATATTATTTTAATAAAATCCCTGATCCATTGTCTTTAAATAGGACATTCACTAGTACAGAAAAGCTTTCTTCTATCGGTAAAAAATACCCTTCTACTATCAGTTTTTGTACCGTTAGAGATAGACACGATAGAACAAGACAGGTCATTTTCTATCGGTAAATAACCGATAGAAGAACTTCACTATTCTAACGGCATCTTAGGAGACAACCGGTAGAAAACCCGTTGTAGTCTGATGTTTGTGAAAGAGTTTACCGATAGAAAAAATATAGTACTCTCTCAATTGTGAATGAGTTTAACGGCAGGAAAAGTAACACTCTTCTAACAGTTAATTTAGAGTATACCGATAGAAAAAACCTTAGTACTCTCTCGATTGGAAATGAGTTTACCGATAGAAAAAACGATTGTACTCTCTCGGTTATGTATGAGTTTACCGGCAGGAAAAGTTAAACTCTTCTAACGGTGAATTACGTGTGTACCGATAGAATAAAGTATAGTACTCTCTCGGTTATGAAAGAGATTATCGATAAAAAAAATCATAGTACTCTCTCGGTTGTGTATGAGTTCACCGGCAGGAAAAGTCATACTCTTCTAACGGGTAATTACGAGTGTACCGATAGAAAAAACGATAGTAGTCTCTTGGCTGTGGATGAGTTTACCGATAGAAAAAATGATAATAGTCTCTCGGTTGTGAATGAATTTACCGATAGAAATACAATACAGATGCAATACAGTACATTCACATATACAGTACATTCTTTCCATTCACAATACAGTGCATTCACATATACAGTACATTCTTTACATTCACAATACAGTACATTCACACATACAGTACATTCTTTACATTCACAATACAGTACATTCACATATACAGTACAGATGCAATACGGTATAGATTGGATATACAATACAGTACAGATGCAAAGAAGGGTAAATTCACATATACATTGAACAGATTGACACATTAGACAGTTATTCACATTTATTCACATATATATGGACAAATACAAATTGCAATCCAATGTGGACATTTATTCACATGTATATAAACAGTCTATACACAGAGTACACGAAAAAGAGAAAATTGTCATGGCGGTTGGTTGGGCGCAACTTCCTCCATGACATATTGAGCCCAGATTTGTCGAAGATCTCTAATCTTTGCATTTTTGTATTGGTCTTTTGACATGGCGATCTGCAAGCATGTGTGAATACTGAATAACTAACTTCCTAATTTTGAACGTGACACCAAATTTTCAAATTTGAGTTAGCTATCGATGCTTACCTGGGGGAATTAGGCAAAGTTTGTCTGCACTAGGTCGTACATGTAGCACAGCACATAAAACCCGCATTCCCACGATTGCGGCTGCTGGTGGCACTGAGATAATTGCATATATAAAGACATGTTAGCTATTGTTTCCATAAACTAATTAAGCATAAACAAAAAGTCTCATGAGTACCTCATATTCTTTCCAAGCTAGTAGGGAGCCCTGCGGTGCGGCATGCCTCCCTCCAGCGGACACATATTTATCAAAAGCCCTGCACTTCAGTTAGCATTGCCGGTTAATGTATTATCATTAGCTAGTGAGGTCAAAATTTAAATCAAATATATAAGTTACTTACGCCTCCATATTCCCCTTGACCACATATTCGTTCAATAATCTGTCACGCATCAAATCGAGGTAGTACACCTTGTTCCTCGGCGGACAGATCACGATGATGATCCAGTGGCCCCTACATTGTACGTAAAAGAGGACAGCTAGCTCAAAGTATATCTTAGGTGTAACATACAAGATTGAGTTAAATTAGTACGAAATGCACTAACCTTTGGTGGTACGGCACCAGAATGAACTCCCTATCCTACTGCGCCATCAGCGCCTTGGATATTTACTGCTCAGCGTGCGCGGCGTCGTGCTCTAGCATCGTGAGGCTTATTTTCTCTGGGTCGAGGAAACCCACCTTGTCACACGCAGCCTCCGATGCTAGCCTGTACATGCACCTGCATGCAAAGGACGACATTAGTATTGCACAGAAAGTTACTACATTTCAAATGAACTACAACAATGCAGAGTTAGCAAACAGAGTTAGAAAACAGCAATACATAGCATCAGCAAACTCACAGGACTCCAGTCCGTATGATGGACATATCGAGCTCTCGCTAGTTGTAGAGGTCGAATAGATCCTCATGTGCCACGGATATACTCCCGGGCTCACGGTGGAACTGCCCAGGCCTGTAGAGAACTAAGAAGTTCAGATTGCGCCGAGCTCGGTGTAGGTACCACTCGTGGAGGTCTCTGGTTGATCGATCCAATTTGCACAAAGCTACCTCCTGTAACACCCTGGGTTTGGGGTGAAAATTTCTTTCTTAAAAAGTTATGCATGCATATGTCTCTTCTAGATCAGCCAAATCAGCCCCAGCTTTATTCTATTCTAAGCCCAAAATCTTAAAATCTATTCTGTAGACCCAAATCAAGATCTGACTTTTCAGATTTGATCTACTATCTATTCTGAGTATAAAAGACTTCAGAAGCCAGATTCAATTCTATCTTTAACTTCCAGATTTATCAACTCCTTTCTGTTTTCGAAAACAGAAATATCTTATATTACCCCAAATACCCTAAGTTTCAGAAATTCATATTTAATCAAAATCTTGACCAAGTTTAGACCAGATTATTCTTGGATTATGATCAAGGGTATGCCAATACCTTAATCCAAAAAGTTGGCAGTCAGATTTCATCATCTAAACCTTTTCGCAAATCAGCCCAAGAGTATCGCAGATTAGTCCTTTTCCAGATATTCCAGAAGCCTGAAAAGACAAAATGTTACAAATCATCTCCAAATCCAAATCTGATTCAGGGAACAACTCCCGAATGCCATTCAACACAAAATTTTCTTAAATGAGTATCTCAAAATCAAATCCTAAATCCCAGAATTTCAGCATTTGACAAAATCCAGATTTCACGTACCCTAATTTACCCTATTTTCAGTTTATATCAAAAACCATTCAATTGTTTCAGATTTTATCTTCTATTTGTGCCAAATTATCTGTTGAATAAAGTCTGCCAGATCAGTGCAATCAATTTCAGTTTAAATCTTCCGAATCTCCAGATTTACAATTCAGCCCAAAGCCAAGAATCAGATATTGCAACTCAGTCCAGCCTGCTGTTTCGACTAGGAGCAACTCCGTTCAACTTCGACCGCGACCAGCTGCGCCGCGCCACTGCGTTCTTCATCGCCGGCCAAGCTTCACCTGCACTTGTGCCCGTGCATGCTTGTGTTTGTTTTTGCGCACGCGTCCGCGCCTCAGCCATCGCCGTGGCAGCGCCAACGACCAGCATCTGCTCTCGCGCGCGACCGGCAACAACCTTTGTCAGCAACTTCACGCCACGTTGCCTTGTCTTGCCAGCCATTGTCACCACCGCTTTGCACCGCCGAGCATCGTTGAGTTCCAATAAGCTGACAATTGGATCAGTACAGAGCCGCCTGCTCATCGTCTTGTCGCCGCCGCTGTTTCTTCACCGTTGTCGCACCCGCGCCCGGCCAGTCAAGTCACCGGCGCCAATTTCTTTGCTGTCCCTTCTTCGCAAGCTTCGCCCTGGTCTATTTAAGCACCACATCGCCGTGTAATCTTCACTTCACCAGAATTCAGCTAAGTCCCAAATCTCCTCCACCTTCGTCTTCTTCTCCGGCGAGTCCAGCACGGAGGCTCACGGTGCCAGCACACTCCACTGCACCTCTTGCCAAATTGAAGCCACCAGTGAGTATCTCTCATCCTCCTCATCGTTCTGTTGCATCCAATTGCTCTCTGGTGGACCCTAATGCCGGTGATCGCCGGAATCTTCGATTTGCCCTGTTCCGGCAATGCAGCCCGATTTATCCCAAATTAGCTCTCGATTCAGTAGAACAAATTGATCAGTGAGCTATCCTTAGCAAGCCTGTGCATCAAGATTTCCAAATTGAGCTCTAATTAAGATTTTCCCCAAATTGAAACTTCACCAGCCGCCGGCTCCCATCGCTAGGCTTCTCTGGTGAACCTCCTGTCAAATTGACTTCACCAACAGCTCCCTTATACCCCTTAGCTGCTCCCTGAGCTTGGAATTGAGTTCAAACCTTCTGTATCAAAAACGCCCAATTCAGTGCTTTCTTCTCCGACGCCGATCACCGGAAAAGTGATTACGGCCGATCTAGCTTCAACCACTTTGTCCTCTAGATGTGCCTCAATCTCCTGAGCACTTTTCTCTTCTAGCCTGATCTCTGAAACCGTCCAGATTGCAAGATATAGCCATGCCAAAGATTCTATCCAGTGCTATTGTCTTGCCGTGTCGCCACCGTCTTTCTTCACCCGATTTCTTGCCATTCGGCCATCTCCAGCCAAGGAACTTGTTATGTCTTTTGTTCCCGTTACTTGAGCCTATTTCCTAGACATATTTGGCGCAGCAGATAAAGCCTTGAGTTGCATTTGCTGCTAAGCCCTAGTTTTTGACATTGTCAGCACTATGTCAGTGCATGCCAGCCAGTGGCATTGGCTTTGTTTACCCACTTCTGGTTGTGCAATTTGAGAACCACTTTGTCCACTGAATTTGTAGAGTTGTGATCTACACTTTCTTCTACTGTCACAACTAGAGATAAGCTCTCTAGTTTTCCTTGAAGCTATGTCACAGCCTTGATCCGAATGTCAATCGGCTGACATTCGTTGTTTTTGAACAAACCAGCCGCGAACTTGATGTCCTTATTGTAACCTTGAAACCCTAAGAGCATCTAACACCCATCCTTAGCCCAAATTCCTTGAAACCCTAGAATCTCGACTCAGTTCAGCTTGCAATCCCAATTATCTCCAGTATCGTTCAGTTATTTTATTAAGCATATCTGCATATAGATCATAAATCATTTTAACATAGTTAGTAATTATTATATGCTTGTTTGTCGCCGAGCAGATCCAGAAACTAAGTTTGAGGACTTCGATGCAGACTCGACATCAACTACTGTATTTTATGACGTGGAAGGCAAGTCATATTCTTGGACATCTTGAACCTATATTTTAAGAGTTGCTATAATATAACCATGAATATAGATAATATTGCATATGAAAGATTGAGAATGGTTGAATCATGAATTGGCAGTACTAAACTGGTTATCTGTGAAATGTGAAATAAACAAGTTTTGAGCCATGAACTAATATATATTTATGTATATACTTATATTCATGAAATAAAACCCCTAGCCGTAACCAGAAATTTGGTATGGATGGCTGTAGCACTGGAGGTGCTTAACAGCAAAGGATAGCAGGCACGGAAGGTGCAGGGTTGTGGATGGTCTGGTCACTGGCATATAAGGACTAGAACCTTGTGTTGTGCGTCTAGTAGCATGAACAATGTGCTAACAGCAAGCCTGGTGTGGGACAGGCCTGAACAAGTACTTATGTGGATCGCACATGAAACCCCTGCATGAGATGTGTAGTGATGCACGATTTACACGGAGAATGGCTCTCACACATATCACTGAAGGTGATCTTGCACGCTGACCCAGTAATGGGAATAAGCAAAGGGGTGGAGGTTTGAGTACAACCTGCCACAACTGTGGTTCGCGAGAGATCCACAAGGTCAGGGGTGAATTGTGAGTAAAACATAACAAAAGTTCTTGTTATCTCCACCTTGCCACTCACAACAAAAAACCGTCAGACAACAAAATACCGTGAGACTAATGAATTTATTCTAATGGTAAAACATAATAATACCGATAGAATAAGTAAATTTTTCGCAGGGAAATTTTTGAAGTGCCTAAGACACATTAAAGTAGTGAATGCCCTTTTCTATCGGTACAAATAACAAAATACCATCAGACAAACGGATTTTTGGAGAGCTTAATTTGAAGAAGCAAGAGGCTGCAATGGGATTTTGGCAAGAAAATTTGAAGAGAAGAATTAAGTACTTACAGGATAAAGGTACTGTACATGTTAGAACTCATGCTGTGGAGTAAAATTGAGATATATTAATGCTGTGAACTAGCTTATCATTAAGTTCTAAAGAAAAATGTACTGCCTGATGTATTAATGATAAGTTCCTCACCTTGATGCAGAACTTGTGGGCTGTTTGCTTGGCATTTTTCCCTGAAATAGAAAATAATCATCAATGGCTCTCAACCCATAATCCTTCTTCGTGATCATCTCGTAGATACGTTGTTTCATCGATATCTTCAGTAGGGATAAATTGAATGTCCTCTAAAAATGGAGGTATTTCGTCGAATTGGTTATACTCCTCTTCGTCGACAACGTCTTCGACCCCAACAATACGTCTCTTGCTATGGAGGACAGCACGCAAGTTTGGATTGGCCGGGTCAAGGATGTAGAATACCTGTGTGGCTTGCTTTGCAAGTATGAATGGATCGTCTTGGTGTCCGACTCTATCAAGATCGACGAGAGTAAACCCGTAACTGTCAACTTTGAACACCTCGAGGGATTTTGACCCATTGGCATCGAAACAGGGGAATCTAAAGTAATTCGTAATCGAGCTCCCATATTTCGTCAATAGCACCGTAATATGAGTTCAGCGCCCTTACAGACCTGGCATCCTCGGAAATAGCAAACAGTGTCACTCCGCTACATTGCGTGCTACTCTTGGCGTCTTGAGCTCTTGTGTAAAATGAATACCCATTGATGTCGTACCCCTGCCAAGTTCCTATAGTGAATCTTGGGCCTCTAGCCAACCATGTCACAGTTTCACTTATGGAGCCCTCGGCAGCTCGCGTGACTCTTTCTTGGATCCACCCAGCAAATTTCCTGTTATGTTCTCTGGTGACCCAAATCTCTGACTTCGAAGGATTCTGTGACCGTAACATTACCTTGTGCTCGTGTATGTATGGCTCGACCTCCGTCATGTGTTGTAAGACCCAAAAATATGATTTTGCGTACACATCCCGAGCGGGGACGATAGCTTTGAATCCAATCATTCCGATGCCCTGAAGCCTACCCTCGTGTCGGGACCTAGGAACGCCAATTGGGTCAACCTCGGCCATATAATCTGTGCAAAATTCAATCACCTCCTCGGCGGCATAACCTTCCATGATACTCCCCTCGGGTCGACGACGAGTTCTTACGTATCCCTTCAATACACCCATAAATCTCTCAAATGGATACATGTAGCGCAGGCACACGGGTCCACAAAACTTTATTTCTCTGATAAGGTGAACAATCAGATGGACCATAACATCAAAAAAGGATGGAGGGAAATACATCTCGAGCTGACAAAGAGTTGTAACCACGTCATGTTGCAAAGCGTCCAGTCCATCCGGATCAATTACCTATGAGGACATAGTTGCGCCAAATATTCATACAAGTAAATCTTTTAATTAAGCTCCACAAATGGAGGTAATGAACTTATAGTACGAGTGCACGTACTTACCTTGCAAGATATTGCGTTGAAGAAATAACATAGGTTTGTGATTGTCTCTCTGACTTTAACTGGGAGAATGCCTCTGATAGCAATGGGAAGCATTTGTGACATCAGCACATGACAGTCGTAGGACTTCGTGCCAACCAGTCTTAGGTCCTTCATGGACACAAGTTTTTTCAAGTTCGCGGAGTACCCACATGGAACTTTAACACCGTGTAGGCACCGACAGAGTTCTATTTTTTCGCTCTTGGACAACGTATAACAGGCCAGGGGGAGGTATGTACGCTTTCCCTTCTCCAAAGGTGCAAGCTCAGTTCTTATCCCCATTTCCACCATGTCACGATGAGCTTTCACACCATCCTTTGTCTTTCCCGGAATGTTCAACAACAAACCAATCAAACTGTCACAGACATTTTTCTCTACATGCATGACGTCAATGCAATGTCGAACTTGTAAGTGCTCCCAATACGGTAGATCCCAAAGAATCGATCTCTTCTTCCAAACATTTTTTTCTCGAGGTTTAGAATACTTACCGAACTCAGCTTTGATGTCCTTCACGTGCGAGTAAATCTCCTTACTGGTCAGAAACACTGGAGCTGATCCCTTCTCAGGCTTCCCGTTAAATGATTTCCTCTTCTTACGGTACTTGTGATGCACCAGAAGAAACCTGCGGTGACCCATGTACACTGTTTTCTGGCAGTTTCGCAGCCACATGCTCTCAGTTTCATCTAGGCAAATAGGGCAAGCCTTGGCTCCTTTCGTACTATACCCCGACAAATTGCCGTAGGCCAGAAAATCATTTATGGTGCAAAATATCAGGACCCGCAAGATGAAATTCTCTTTCTTGTATGCATCCCACACCTGCACCCCCTCGCTCCACAATTTTTGTAAGTCCTCGATTAAAAGCGCTAGAAACACGTCAATATCATTTCTGGGTTGTTTGGGTCCTGAGATTAGTAACGCCATCATGATGTACTTGCACTTCATGCATAACCAAGGAGGAATATTGTACATGCATAAAAGAACCGGCCAAGTGCTATGCCGACTGCTCATATTATCATGTGGGTTCGTACCATCTGTACTCAGCCCGAACCTTATATTCCTAAGTTCGCCGCCGAACTCAGCAAATGTTCTCTTGATGTTTCTCCATTGAATAGAATCAGCTGGGTCTCTCAGTTTTCCGTCTTGTTTCCGGGCTTCAGCATGCCAACTCAAGTGCTTCGCGACTTTCGGATTTGCAAACAGCCGCTTCAATCTAGGTATCACAGGCAAGTACCACACAGTTTTCGTCGGAGGTCCTTTCTTTACCTCGTGACATTCACTGTCAGTCCGGTCCCTACGCGTATACCTCGATGCGCCGCATCTTGGACAAACATGTAAACTGGAGTACTCATTACGGTACAACACACAATCATTTGGGCATGAGTGTATTCTTTCGATTTCCATTCCCAACGGACACAACAGTTTTTTGGCTTGGTATGTAGATCTTGGCAACTCATTTCCCTCTGGAAGCATGTCCGCTAGAAGATCTAATTGTGCCATGAAACTCTTATCGCTCCAACCGTTGCCTGCCTTCAAGTTATATAATCTCAGCACAGAAGACAGTTTTGTAAATGTTGCACATCCAAGGAACAGAGGCTTCTCAGAGTCAGCAATCAGTTTCTCAAATTCACAGAAGTCGTTTTCGTTGTAATCTTCCTCTACATCATGTAACATCTCATCTAGATTGTCATCATCGTCATCTACGTGCACATCAGAATGAATATTATCAAAATTCGGAGGATCATCGATATTATTACAATCCACATCCGAGTCCTGCTGATTGATAGTAGTGGTGCTTGTTTCCTCAAGATCTTCGCCATGCCATATCCAACAGGTGTATCGCGCGTTAAAACCACGGCGAATCAAATGACTCTTAATTTGATCAGAGTTGCTAAATCTCTTCAAGTTCATACAATCTGTACAAGGACAAAGCATATTTTTCTCTCCCTTCCTCTCCTTTTCTTGCTCAGCAAATTTAATAAACTCATTCACACCATCCAAATATTCAAGAGTAGTACGTTTTATTCCATACATCCAATATTTCCTGTCTATCTACAATTAACAAAATTTAACGAGTTAGCCATGCATGAAACCTGCCCGATTAAGTTATGTATATGTACATGTACAGCCTCTTACAACTGATGTGTTAAACCCTAGCCTGACAAAATTAGCACTAATTAACCTAGCTAACTACACAATACAAGCTAGTCAGCTCCTAAAACATGAAGCATTTCTAGCTAGTTAGCTCCCAAGCTTAGAGCTACAAGCTTGGAACTACACGATACAGCTAGCTTACAAGTAGAGAGGGAGGGAGATCTAGAGGGAGAGAGAGATAAGTGATGACAATTAAGCATACCTTAAAGAGAGGGGTGCAATCAACTTCCCTCCAGCTTTCCCTGATCACCCTAGCAGTGTAGCTGCGAGCATGGAACTTTCATCACAAACAGAGGGACACAGAGTGCAACAGAACAAAAGAGCGGCTCAGCAATGGTCGAGTGGTGTTTTACTTATATAGGACCTTTTTCTAACAGTAAATACATGAAATACCTGTTAGACTAAGTGCGGGTAATTTTGCACTCACATATTCTATCGGTAAAAACACACATATACCGTTAGAGAATGTACTGGTGCATTGCTGAGCAGGTACAGGTATTTTTCTATCGGTAAATATGTGTATTTACCATTAGACGAAGTGAAACAAAACCAAACTGGGTAATGCCTCACACAGCAAATACATGTGTTTTTCTATCGGTAAATATGTGTATTTACCGTTAGATGATGCATGACTGAGCAAATACATGTGTTGTTCTATCGGTAAATATGTGTATTTATCGTTAGAGAAGGTACTAGTACCAAACTGGTAATGCATGACACACATGACTCCAGTTCTCACATCCAAAGAATCATATCTAAACACAATGTAACATCAAACAGATCTTACATCAAACAGATCTTAACTAGAAGATAAAACAATATTCCAAGAAATGCTAATTTGTAGATTAACTAGGAGACCCAAAAATACTTTTCTTAGGTACTTGGTACTTCATCTTGCCAAAGAAATTACACATGCCAGTTCACAAATTCAGGTACAAACATACACATGCCAGTTCACAGATTCAGGTACAAACATACACATGCCAGTTCACAAATTCAAGTGCATGTCTGAAACAGCAGTACAAATACACACCTACCTTCCAATACAATTAAATACACAAATACTCCCTACACATTCAAGTTCGTGTCCCAAATAGCAATACATGATACACAAATATACAACAATATACAAATACAACAATTCACACATTTGATGTATATTAGAAAAGCCATGTCTGAAATTAACAACAAATCACGACGAGGACTCAGTGGCCCATACATTTTACATAAAAGAGAACCTTTGCAAGTTGCGACAATGCAACTACCGAATACAAGTTAGACCTGATACATCACAAATCCATTCATCCAAAACAGCAAATGTCTAAACCACATTGGACTTAACCATAAGAGTTCAGTTCGAAGACGCCCGAGAAGCTGGAACTGCCGTCGAGTTACATTTGTATTGGTGATTTCCTCGGACTCAAACTCGATCAACTCAACTCAACTCCATTAACAAAAAGAACCTACCTTCCAAGATGTTGTTCTGTGTAGTGATGGTGTAGAATGGCTGTGCAAATGACAACAATTCTTCTTCTCCAAGCAGGTAAGCATCTGGCCACAAGCTGGTGCATGCAAAAAAATGTAAGATGCTTTTTATAGGTCCTGATTTGAGAAACACGCCGGGCTTAAGGATCTTCTCGGCTGAGCCAACCAAGATCTCGCCCTTCACGTCCTTCCAGCTCTCGACGGTGATCTTCAACATTTCTTTCCAGCTCTCGATGGTGATCTTCACCGTTTCTTTCGCCAACAAGCCAACATAAGCAACGTACTGCGATGAAGAACCATGAAATATGTTGCCCCTCTTGAGCATCATCCAAGGACCTGCCGGTAGAGGTGCGCCGGCCGTCCATGGAGCTTATGGGTTAGGGCTACGACCGCCTGATGAACTGTGAGAATGAAAGAGACATACCCGGGTATTTATAGTACTAGATAAGTTCTATCAGTAAACAACCGCCTACCGTTAGTGATTTTTGATCTCTTCTAACGGTATAAACATACATTACCAATAGAATAAGACTTTTTTAGAAGGCAAACGGTTCTATCGGCACACTACATCCTACCGATAGGAATTTATGTACATATTATGTCGGTATAGACATACATTACCGATAGAATAAGACTAGTTGTAGAAGGCGAACAGTTCTAAGATATTTGTGCTATATTCTAACGGTATAAAAATACATTACCGGTAGAATAGAACTATTTGAAGACGAACAGTTCTAAGCAATTTTTTATATCTTATAACGGTACAAACATCCATTACCAGTAGATTAAAAATATTTGTAGAAGGCGAACGGTTCTATCGGCACGCTACATCCTGCCGATAGGAATTTTTGAGATATTCTGTCGGTATAAATATACTGTACTGATAGAATAAAACTATTTGTACAAGGAGAACAGTTCTATCGGCACACTACATACTACCGATAGGAATTTTTGTACATATTCTGTCGGTATATACATACATTACTGATAGAATAAGACTAGTTGTAGAAGTCGACCAGTCCTATCGGCACACAACATTCTCCCGTCAGTACTTATGCATCTCTTCTAACGGTAAATATGTTCATCACCGCTAGAGTAAATCATTTTGTTTCTTCTAACGGTAAGTTTCTTACAAACCGATAGGAAAAATACATCTCATATGCCTTTTATGACTGCGAGGCACCTTTTCTAATGGTTTTCTACCATATCGCTAATAACCGATAGAAGATAGGGGTTAGTAGACTGCATTTCTGTACTAGTGATTATTGATTAATGGATCAGCGCATATATTGATTGATGGTTATGTTTCATGGACCATGGATATAAGATATCAAATCAATAATGTGGACATATATTGGAGAATATAATGTTGGATAGACCCATTTTGAGACACTATTTGGATTTGTTATTTAAGTGTCACCAGTTGGTCTCAAATAATGTTTATGATTTATCCTTAGACCTGAGATATCATAGTTTCCTACATGTGTAGTAGTATACTTTGATACTACCAAATGCTACTTTTAATTAAGTGGTAATAAAGGTAATATTTGGGTATGCTATGAGCCATGCGGAGGAATGTGAATGGTTAAGATGGAATTTGCATCTCTCATATAATGAGAGAGATGTCTCTGGGCCCCTCGATATAGATGAATTGAGAAGTGCATGGCCATGCCGTTTATGGTTGAGTGTCAACTATGGGAAGATAAATTCACTATGAGATCAAGAAAGGATTGAACTGTGCAAGGGTGACACATTTCCTACCTTGGGTTTAATCTGGTATCGTATGGCAAGAGGATCAACATGAAGACACTATATAGGTTTGTTGATTATGATCTTTGTGTGTATTTAAATAGTCGTTATGTCCTGCTAGGGGCCACTACAGACTTACAATTCGGGTAAGTATTCACTGGTCGTGACTAAATATACATGAACTTACAGGGTCACACACTTAACGGGTTGAAACAATGCAATTCGAATTTAGTCTATTTTGGGGTTTCCGTATCAGACTCGGAGACTTAATATTAGACTCCTTATACAGTTGGATTGGGTTTGGTATGGGTTTCCGTATCAGACTCGGATACTTAATATTAGACTCCTTATGCATTTGGATTGGGTTTGGTATGGGTTTCCGTATCAGACTCGGAGACTTAATATTAGACTCCTTATGCAGTTGGATTGGGTTTGGTATGGGTTTCCGTATCAGACTCGGAGACTTAATGTTAGACTCCTTATGCATTTGGATTGGGTTTGGTATGGGTTTCCATATCAGATTCAGAGACTTAATATTAGACTCCTTATGCATTCGGATTGGGTTTCTGTATTAGACTTGGAGACTTAATATTAGACTCCTTATGCATTCGGATTGGGTTTGTTATGGGTTTTCGTATCAGATCCGAATTGGGTCTGTTATGGAGTTTACGTATCAGATACGAAGATGTAATATTCAACTCATCCCGCAGTTCGGATAAGATTTGAATCACATCAGGAAACCTAATCTGTTAGGATTTCTTTTGCATGGCCCTATATAAAGAGATGTATGATGGGCTTTGAGAACCATCACAGAAAATCCATAGCTTCTATCTCCTCTAAAGTAATACCTAAACCCTTGTCGTGCCCATTGGTGCTAGCACACCATCATACGACGTTCCATCCCGGTACTTGTGGATACTGGTAGAGGCGCTGCTGCAATTGCTGCGCTGATCAAAACGATCCGTGAGCGGTCGTTGTCATCTACATCCACTGATCAGGACGATCCGCAAACGATTGCTGTGAACATTCGATCGCTTCACCAAATCTGCTTCCGCTGTTGGTAACAATCTAATCTATAATCTATTACTTGCAGCTTTCGAGTAAAAATTTATGAAATTCTTCTAGTGTAGCTTACTCGGTTTTCTACATTTTATGGGAAGGTTTTACCCCAAATCTCCAAAGAAAGTTGTTTTCCTTTCTTTGATATGTGATGATGGCTATGTGATGCCTTGACCAAACAAAGTTTGCAATGTGACCATTGATGGGAGCAGTGAAGTGTGCCAGTGCGATTCACGTGGATCTGTGAAACCCCTCAACTCTACTGGTTGGCTTCGTGGTGGCAAGACGGACGCAGTGAAGTTGATAAAAGGCCTTAGATTATGGCATGATTCTTCGCCATGACTTAGGAAGATGGGAGCAGTGAAGCGTGCTAGTGCAGTTCACGTGGATCTGTGAAACCCTTCAACTCTACTGGTTGGCTCCGTGGTTGCAAGATGGACGCAATAAGGTTGATAAAACGCCTTAGGTTATGGCATGATCTTTCGCCATGACTTAGGAAGATTGTTGGCAGTGGATCACTTTGATGAAGTTGTCAATTTCTCTTGCTGGTTGGCTCTGTGGTAGCTAGACGGATGCAGCAGACTTGCAAGGCTTTAATTTTCGCATAGCTTCCACCCCTGGCCATCATGGAGAAAAGTTCTTCTACAATTCTTTGGTCACATCAAGAGCATCAGCGACACCACGGTTTCTTTGATCGCCTCATCTTCGACCAAAGCATCTGTAAGTTAATTACATGCAGATTTCGTTGCTTGACACTAGTTTCAAGCGTCGCAACTCAAAAATAACAGTCGGTTTCGCCAAGTTAAGTTTGAGCTGTTTCGCGCACAAACTCAACTCGGCGAGGGGCATTTGTTTGATGAATTTTTATAATAAAAATTCATTAGAAAAAATCCCATATGGCTAAAAGGGCTAAAATAAAAATACATGTATATTTCGGCTATCAAAAAAATGATGATAAAAACCAGGACAAAAACTCCACTGGCCAAAAAACCAGTCAAAATTAGACTGGTCAAACCTAGTCAACAACTAGTCAAATCTGGTCAACAGCCTGATCAAACATGATCAAACCTGGTCAAACCAACATGCAACCCGAGTTCGAACAGGACTTATCTCTAACATTTTCTTTTATTTAAATAACAAAAGTCTATCTCTTATTCAAATTCAACAAGGAGATAATCTCTCTTTTTTATCCTTTTGTTTATTTAAATAACAAAATATATCTCCTATTCGAATTCAAATCCCCTAAATATCTCTGGTCATTGGATAGTTGCAACCAACCAACCTGAAGCCTCTATAAATAGAGAGGGGTGCTAGCCTTTTAGGGACATGCAGGTACAGGCAGGTACAGGCAGGTGCAAGATAGGGGCAAAGCAGAGACACGTAGATACAGGCAGGTAGTCGCAGGTGCAAGGCAGGCGCACAAGACACAAGCATACAGGTCTAGAAGCACAAGTGCCAAAGACAGACAGGTAGACGAACAAGTGAACAACAAGGTGAACAGGATAAGAGGATTGACGCACGAGAAGCCCTACTTTTCTTCCTCTATAGATCTACTCGGGCAAGCTTTGAAAGTTTCCATGGGTGAGTCTTGTTCATATGCATAGCATTCATTATGCATCATACTAGAGATGAAGGCTTTGTTCGTCGTGCCCGTGCTAGCCATCCTAGTGCCGTTTCAGCCTACTCGAACGGGAGAAGATCGGTGATAATTTCTCATCCAAAAGTCCGATCGACTCCAAATTTTTATGGTAAACAGGGGAGTACAGGTACAACATGTACTACAAATTTCAAGCCAATCGGAGATCTCTAAGGTCGAAATTCGATCAGGAGATAGGCTCTATCCAGCGCCATTTCAGCTTGCCTAAATGGGAGAAGATCAATGATAACTTCTGATCCAGAAGTCCGATCGACTCCAAATTTTTATGGAGAACAGGGGAGTACAGGTACAACATGTCCTCCAATTTTCAAGCCGATCGAAGATTTCTAAGGTTGAAATTCAATCAGGAGATAGGCTCTGTCCAGCGCCGTTTCAGCTTGCCTGAACGGGAGAAGATTGATGATAACATCTGATCTAAAAGCCTGATTGACCCCAAATTTTTATGATAAATAGGAGAGTACAGGTACAACATATCCTCCAAGTTTCAAGCCAATCGGAAATTTTTCTGATTGAAATTCAATCAAAAGAGAGGCTCTGTCCAGTGCCATTTCAGCCTACCCATACGGGAGAAGATCAGTGCTAACTTCTGATCCAGAAGTCCTATCAATCCCAATTTTTTATGGAGAATACGATAGTACAGGTACAACATATCCTCCAAGTTTCAAGCCAATCAGAGATCTCTAAATTTGAAATTCGACCAATAGAGAGGCTCTGTCCAGTACCGTTTCAGCCTACCTGTACGGGAGAAGATCAGTGATAACTTGTGATCCAGAAGTTCGATTGACCCCAAATTTTTATGGAAAATAGAGGAGTACAGGTACAATATATGCTCCAAGTTTTATGCCAATCGGAGATCTCTAAGGTTGAAATTCGACCAAAAGAGAGGCTCTGTCCAGGGCCATTTCAGCCTGCCTGAACGGGAGTAGATCGGTGATAACTTCTCATCCAGAAGTTCGATCGACCTCAAATATTTATGGTGAACAGAGAAGTATTGGTACAACATGTTCACCAAGTTTCAAGATAATCAGAGATCTCTAAGGTTGAATTTGACCAGAAGAGAGGCTCTGTCCAGAAGACGTTTCAGCTTGTCTCACGGGAGAAATCGATGATAACTTCTCATCCAGAAGTCCGATCGACCCCAAATTTTCATGGAGAGTAGTAGGCTCATGGTGAAGCAACTCTTCTAATTATCACCTCAATCCAAAGTCAATAAGATCTCCAGAAGATCAATGCAATCAAGTTATGTTTCGCTGAATTTCAGCTTGATGTATGAATGTTGCATTGAAGATAGTTTTCAATCCGACGGTCCGATTGATCTAAAATTTGGATGATCAATCGAAGATCTGTCCAGAGACTATTCCTCCAAGTTTCAAGCAGATCAGAGGATCAAAAGGCTTCTATGCAGTTGGTTGAAGAGAAGCTAGTGCAGTCCAATCATATCAGAAGTTGTCAAAACAATCAAAATCATTGATGAATGTTCCGATGTGCTACCTATCGTGCAATATGTATTTTGTAACACCCTGAGTTAGGGGTGAAAATTCCCTTTTTCATAAGTAGCATGCATGCATGTATCTGTAGTAATAGCCAGATCAGTATCTATCTCAAGCCCTAAAATCCCCAAATATATCCTGTGACCTCAAATCAAGATCAGATTGTTCAGATGTGATCTATTAGTTATCCTGAATCTAAAAGCCTTCAGAACCCAGATCCAATTCTACCTCTAAACCCCAGATTTATCAACTTCATTCTGTTTTCGAAAATAGAAATACCTTATATTACCCTGAATACTCTGAATCCAGATTTAATCAAAATCTGGACCAAGTTCAGACCAGATTATTCCTGGAATATGATCATGGGTATGTCAATACCTTAATCTAAAAAAAGTTGACAGCCAGATTTCATCATCTAGACTTTTTTCACAAATCAGTCCAAGAGTTATCGCAAATTAGTCCTTATCTGAGATCTGAAAACCCAAAAAGGCTAAAATCTCCAGATCAACTCCAAATTCAGAATTCCTTCAGCAAATCTTCTCAAAATGCTATTTGCCACAAGTCTCTCTTCTGTGCAGATATCAAAATCGAACCCTAAATGCCAGAATTCGAAATCGACAAAACTTAAATCTTACTTTACCCTAAATTACCCTATTTTCAGTTTGTATCGAAAACTATTCAAATGTGCCAAACCTTATCAATTACCTTTGCCAAATATCCTGTTGAATATAATCTACCAGATTAGTGAAACCAATTTCAGTCTAAACCTTCCAGAATTCCAGAATTACATTTCAGTCCAGAATTCAAAGAATTGAAACTGCAGTTCAGTCCATTTTCGACCAGGACAGCAGCAAGCATACGACCAGAAACCGCCGTGCCTGTGCGCCGTGGTTGCTCATCGCCAGTGAGGCTTCGCCGCGCTTGTGACCGTGCATGCCAGTGCGCACGTGTCCTCGCTCCAGCCAGTGCCGTGGCAAGGTTGCTGCTACGTCGACGACCAGTGCCTGCTCCCGCGCGCAATCAACGGCTTTTGTCAGCAATTCATCGCCACGTTGCTTCGCCGCACCAGTACTTGTCGCCACCGCTTGCTACAAGCTTTGCCAGGTCCCGATGAGGCGACATTGTGATCAGCTGAAAGCTTGTCGCCGTCGCATCACCGCTCTTGCTGTTTCTTCGCCGCTATTGCTCCTGCACGCAACCAGTCAAGTCACCGGCTGCCAATTACTTCATTGTCCCCTCTTCGCAATCTTTGCCTGGTCTATTTAAACCCCACTGTGTGCAGCAGCTTCTCCACACTTCACCAGAATCAGCCAAGTCCGGGAATTCCTGTTTTCGTTTTCTTCTCCGGCGAGCCGTCGAGGAGGCTCACGGTGCCAGCTTCATCCGTTGTACCAATCTTCAAATTGAATCCATCAGTGAGTTCCTCTACTTATCCTCTCTGTGTAGTACTGTTTAATTGCTCACCGATGACCCCTAACGCCGGCGAGCACTGGAATTGTCAATTGCCCTGTTCCTGTAATGTGGCTCAATCCAGTACAAATTAGCCTTCGATTCTGTAAACAAAATTGATCAGTAAGCTAAATCAAGCATGCCTGTGAACTTAGAACAATCAATTGATCCCAATTTGAAGCTATTCCCGATTTTGCAATTTATCAATTGCTGGCTCTCGTCGCCAAGCCACACCGGCGATCCTCCGGCCAAATTAACGTCGCCAGTAGCTTACTCATACCATTCTATCACTCCTAGAGCAAGGAATCGAGTTCAATCGGCTTGTGTTGGAAATGCCCAAATGGCAGTGTTCTTCTCCGGCGCCGATCACCGGAAAAGTGTTCCCAGCCGTTTCAGCCCAAATCACCTTGTCTTTTAGATGTGCCTTAGCCTCCTGAGCATTTTTGTCTTCTAGCCCGACACCTAGATCAGCCTAGATCAAAAGATATAGCTTTGCCAAGTTTTTGTCCAGAACTGCTCCAGTGCAGCCAGTTCATCTCAGTTCATCATCAAATTTCTTGCTTTCCAGCCATTTCTTGCCCTAGATCCTGTTGACTTAATTGTTCCTGTTACTCAAGCCTACCTCCCAGACAAAGTGGTGCATCATTTGGAGCTCCAGATCAAAAGTTATGCTAAGCCCTAGTTTTTGGCATTGTCAGCTCTATGCCAAAGCTTGTCAGCCAGTGGCATTGACCTTGTTTACCCACTTCTGTTTGTGCATTTTGAAATCCACTTTGTCCACTGAATTTGTAGAGTTGTGATCTACATTTTCTTCTACTACCACAACTTGAGATAAGCACCCTAGCTTTTCTTAAAGCTATGTCCAAGCTTTGATCCGAATGTCGATCTGTTGACATTCGCTGTTTTGATTAAACCAGCCACAAAATTGTTATCCCTATTGTAATCCTGAAACCCTAAGATTATCTAATCACCATCCTTAGCCCAAATTCCTTGAAACCCTAGAACCTCGACTCAGTTCAATTTGCAGTTCAAATTATCTCCAGTATAGTTCAATCATTCTTGTTGAGCATTTTTGCATATAAGTCATAAAACATTTTAATATTATAAGTAATTATTGTGTGTTTGTTTGTCGTCGAGCAGATTCAGAAGCTGACTTTGAAGATTTTGCTGTTGACCCGTCATCAACTGCTGTATCTTACGACGCGGAAGGCAAGTCATATCCTTGGTCATCTTGAACCTATATTTTAAATGTTGCTATAATATAACCTTGAATATAGGCAATATTGCATGTGAAAGATTGAGAATGATTGATTTATGAATTGGCAGTACTAGACTGGTTATCTGTGAAATGTGAAATAAACAAGTTTTGAGCCATGAACTATTATATATATATATGTATATACTTATATTCATGAAATAAAACCCCTAGCCATGACCAGAAAAATGGTGTGGAATGGCTGTAGCACTGGAGGTGCTAGACTGCAAAGGATGTGCAGGCACTGAAGGTGCAGGGTTGTGGATGGTCTGGTCACTGGCATATAAGGACTAGAACCTTGTGTTGTGCGTCTAGTGGCATGAACAACGTGCTAACCGTAAGCCTGGTATGGGACAGGCCTGAACAAGTAATTATGTGGATCGCACATGAAACCCCTGCATGAGATGTGTAGTGATGCACGATAAACACGGAGCGCGGCTCCCACACATATCACTGAAGGTGATCAAGCACGCTGACCCAGTAATGGGAATAAGCAAAGGGGTGGAGGTTTGGATACAACCTGCCACAACTGTGTCTCGCTGAGAGCCACAGGGTCAGGGGTGAATTGTAAGTGATGCACAACAAAAGTTCTTGTTATCTCCACCTTGCCACTCACACATGGTTGCGAGGAGGGGTCTAATCATTTTGATAGGATGGGCTTGAAAGTGGAATATCTTGCGGGTAAATTGGTACCTCTCTGCAGAGTTAAAAATGTATTCGAATACTCCGAGCTCCCGGGTTTATAGGAGTCTGCTGCGGTGGATTAAATCCACGGGGTGTGACACAAGTACTATTTTCTAAATAAAATATGTTTAATCAAGATTACCCAAATGACATGTGTTGTCATGATAAGGAGTGCTGCCATGGGCTGTCATGTGTCGACGTGTCGCGGTAGTGCTATAATTTAGTAAACATGAATGATGATGTTATATTATGAAAAGTGCTGCCATAAGCTGAAATAAGATGAGATGAGAAAGAAAAAGATTATTTTACAAATATCCATAATTCTTGACTAGTCTAGGTTCATATCATCACTACTATATGTATCTACTCTTACCTATGACTTGCTGAGTATGTAAGTGCTCACCCTTGCAACATTCAACTCAATAGATGGAGCCTACCTTGATCAAGATGATGGCATGGAGTACTTCGTGGATCCAGAACGAGGAGCATCAGTTCCGCCAGAGCCCTAAAGTGTGTTGTTCTGCCGTCAACTTCTTTTGTGGGAGGGTCACCTATCTTCTGCTGTGTAGTTAAATATTTTGCTAAACCCTGAATGCCTTGTAGGCATTGTAATCCTCTTTATGTAATATTAAGGCCAGCAGGCCACACTGCTTAATATTTTGTGAGTACTCTGTTGCAATGTAATATACTCCTGTGTTTGACTCATCCTGGGAAGTCAAAGGTTTGTGGTTTGGGACTAGCTGCAGCGAGCTAGGTCTCTACAGGAGTAGTCGTTGTCCCAGTTTCGGGGCGCGACAAATTTCCTGAAGCTAAGGAAGTCTAGATGCTATCACAAGTCATTCTATCCACTTTTTCATGTCGTTGGGTACTGATGAGGCGAAGACGACACGCTTTTTGTCCGTGACTGACGAAGTCGGACACCATTCATGTTGGGTACTGATGAGGCGAAGGTATCCACTTGTTCACGACCAACGAGGCCGAACAACCCCCTGGCCGAGCACCGACGAGACAAAGGCCAAATTTTGTGATAGTATCATAGACTGACGAGGCTATGGATTCACATATTTGCATGCATGGGCATACGCATTGCATATATTCATCAAAGGACAAAGTTATTTTGAAGCTTGAAGACGACGATTATCAGCACATCTTAATCAGAGGTTTTCTGTGGACTCGTTTTGTAGATGTAATTAACTAGGAGCTTTTCAAAAGCCTTGAGGAACCATGAATCATGCAGTCTCCTGAAGTCAAGATGTATTTTTCTTGCGCAATGAGAGTTTGTAAATCCCAAGGAGACTTGTAATTTGTAATTCTTTTCAGAATTAATAAAGTGCATTGTTTTCTTTAAGATTGTACATTCTATGTTCTCTTATGTGTATACTTATGTATACTGGCACGCCCGCACCACGAAAAAGGGGTCAATTTCCCAGAAGAAAGATCTTATCGGCGAAACACCGGCGACCGTACCGGTAACTTAATCTGTCTTGGAAAACACTTAAAACTGATTGCATTTCTCAGACCTTCGATATAAATACGCCTAATGGTTATGGAATTCCCGAAACCCTAGGTTTTTCTTCACATTTCTAAAACCCTCGTTTTCATAATTTGCAATCTTTTTGCTTTCAAAACCCTAGATTGATATATTTTAGTTGTAGTTTTAGTTGTAGCTCACAAAAACTCAATTCTCGCTCTGATTTAGTTGGTAGATTCTTAATCTAAAAGACGAATACATTTGGTCCTCGTAGATTCGGCCCTCAAATACTCAACGTTCAATCGTTCACTTGCAGCTATTACTAAACGCGTCCCTCTCGAGCATGTCAGTCGGCACACTAGAAGCTCCGCTTAGGCTTCACTAAAAGTAAGGCAAGTCATTTTCCTTGATCATCTTGAGCCCATATGTTATAACTGTTATTTATGTTGTTTTATAATTTATTATGCACATAGGGTTCACGTGTAATCTAGGAAGGTAAGAACCCCATAACCAGTCGATCCACAACACCAACCCTAGGATACTATAGGTTTAGAAATCAGATTTCAAAACATCTGTAGCAATTCATTTTATAAATTTAAAAGATTGTTTACAAGCTTAATATCACAACTATTGTTATGATAGAAACCCTGGCATTTGGAAATGTGTATCATGTTGAAGATAAGATGGATTGTATGGTGGAAGGATGCTAAGGACATCCCAAATTGCGGAGTGATTTTCACTATGATACTTAAGGACCAGCAAAGAGTGCTAAGTAGCTAGTGAAATTTCACACGTGCCAACCACATGCTCAGTAATGAGCTGGACTTAGTAACCTATGATTTATCAATCTGTATTCCTGTAGGGTGGTCGGTCTCATTAGTACGCTATTGGGTGTCTGTGAATTGTGAGAGATATCTCGTTCCGCATTTGGAGCAAAGGTACTACAGGTATAACTAGTGAAGTTACTACCTGGATATCGGGGTGTGTCCAATACTTGCAAGACACCACAAAAGAGTGGCTGCTTGGGTATCACAACTACACACTTGACTTCTAATTTGGGTGTAGGTTAGAGATACAGATTAATACTAGTTTGAGAACAGTCTTGTTTCTAGAAACTCAATCACATGCAAAATGGGCATGAAGAGGCGACAATAATAGTAGTTGAAGAAATCATGTGGGTAAAGTGGTACTCCTCTGAAAGTTAAACACGTATTTAAATACTCTGTGCCCCCGGATTTTGGGGTATGTCAAGGTTAGTAGATTTATTCTATGTTTCATAGCACAAGTAGATTCAAGGAAGTTTAAATGAAGAATTGAATCTGTTGAGAAGTTAAGCTTGCAAAACCAACTTGTCTTAATAAAATAATATGTGTCGTGGTATTACGAATACACCGGCAGGTTTTGTGGATGATCCTAGCAAAGAAAATACGACGCGAGCTGACCGGGTGACCGGTCCTCCCCCGCCGGGCAAGCACAATAAATGACACGAGGGTTTATACAGGTTCGGGTCCCGGTGGGGACCCTAGTCCTGTCGGTGTGCTCCCGATCGGAGTCGGCTGGTGGAGCTCTCTCGGGGAGAGATGGCTCCAGAGCACACCTGTGAGATTGTCTATTCTAGTAATAATGAGCCAATCGTCTCTTACAGGAGGTGTACAAGGGCTTTTATAGCCCCAAAAGAAGCAAAAAGACTAAACTACCCCGCCTGCCACCGTTGGATTGAACGGTAGCAATGTCCTTCTCCCGGCCAGGCGCCTCGGATGCTTGACAGGTGTCTGCTGATTCCCGAGGCACTCCTCGCGTGACCTGCACGTGACCCGGGACCGAAGACTTTTGCCTCCGGAAGGATGGCAACGCCTGGGTTAAGCACCGGGGGCCTTGTCCCCGGGCAAAAGGCGGCGCCCGGGACAGACACCGGGGGCCTTGTCCCCGGGCTAATGGCGGCGCCCGGGACAGGCACCGGGGGCCTTGTCCCCGGCCAAAAGGCGGCGCCCGGGATAAGCACCGGGGGCCTTGTCCCCAGGAAAATGGCGGCGCCCTGGACAGGCACCGGGGGCCTAGTCCCCAGGAAGATGGCGGCGCCCGGGACTGGCACCGGGGGCCTTGTCCCCGGGCTAAAGGCGGCGCCCGAGACAGGCACCGGGGGCCTGGTCCCCAGCAAATGGTGGAGCCCGGGACAGGCACCGGGGGCCTGGTCCCTAGGCAAAAGGCACAACCTCTTACCTGGGCTTAGTCTCGCGGAGATTTCCCCCAACAGCAGCCCCCCATGCCCTCCGGGGATGATACTCGAGTTCCCGGAGGGTATGGTTCATGTTACCAGGAAAATCTCTGGGACAACTACCGGAACCGTGACGCTTCGATTTCCGTGCCGCGCGCTTGTGATTGCACCGTTTGGCCATAATGGCCGCTCGCGGTTCGAACCGGTGCCTCGTTTCGCGCTCCCGTCCCCTCGTTTCCCACGCACTGTTTGAATTCCAACGGCGCGGATGCACCACGAACAGCCATGTGGCACCCATCAGGGCTGCGCTCGGCCTCTATATATAGGGCCTCGGGGGGCCCGGAGAGCTCATTCCAAACTTTCAAACCTTCAAGCCTTTAGTGCCCTTAGCTCTCCCAGTAGTTAGTTCCCGGAAGCCTAGCCTCCGGAACCCTTAGGTTCCCCCCAGTTTCCAAAGCCTAGGCCACCGATAAAATCCGATGGGACCCAAGGGCCGCGCCAAGGCCGCGGAGATGCCCCCGGAGGAAGTCACCGCGGACTTCCTCTGGGCTTCCGAGTTCACGACCGAGGACTTGGAGTCCTTGGTCGACCGGGGGATCATTGCGGAAGGGGACGTCTGGATCCCCGCGGAGAAAGATGGAGCCCCCCGCCCCAGGCCCGGAGAGGTCGTGGCCTTCGAGGCCTTCCTCGAGGCGGGGCTCCGGCTCCCGGTGCATCCTTTGCTCCGGGAGTTTCTGAAGGAGTATGGGGTGGCACTGAACCACCTCACGCCGAATGCCATCGTCCGGATGGGCCTCTTCATATGGCTCTTCGAGACGGCTACCGGATGGGAGCCCATGCTCTGGGCGTTCCGCTACTTCTACGAGCCAGCGGCGAGGAGCTCCCACCTGGTTAAGGGAGGGCCAAAGTCCCCCTTTCGCTCGGTGGTGATTCAACTGCTGCCGTCCCGGGTAGCTGAGTACCCGGTGGCGGCCTCCCGGAACCACTGGGGCGACTAGATCCGGAAGTGGTTCTACCTCCGGGTCCAGGACGATGAGGTGGTGTACTCCTCCGAGGCCCCCACCTACAGTCGGTCGTCCGCCCCGAAGCCCCCGATGTGGACGGAGGAGGAGCTAAAGCTCCTCGGCAAGGTCGTCGCCTCCCGGGGCGTCCGCTCTATGCGGGACGCCGCCGAGGAGCTGACGCTCCTGAAGATCTCCCCATCCTTGCATGGGAGGAGGGGGATCGGGATGTGCCCGGCCCAACGGCCCCCGCAGAAGCCGGTGACCCGACGTAAGTTCCCGATGAATTAGTCCATTTCACTTAAATTTTTCTAACTCTTACCTTTCGCAGTCCAGCCGTACCAGGCGGCCCGGGAAAGGCGGAGAACCTCCTCGGGAGTTACTACACCAATGTGCACGAGCACATCATGCGCGTCTTGGGGGAGGGCCCTCCCCGGAACCTGGTAGCCGAGGCCTTCGGGCTAAGGCTACAAGAAAGAAAGCCCCTCCCCACCCCCGGTTCCCACAAGAGGGGAAGGGAGGCTACCGGCGGCTCTGAGCCGAAGAAGGCCAGGGCTCAGAAAGCCCTCGGTCCGTCGACGACACCGTGCTCCACTCCGGTGAAGGCCCGGGACGAGACCCCTGGGACCGGGCGCGCACGGGCGCCAGCCCGGAAGGAAACAACGCCCCCTCCCCCGGAGAGCCCCGCCGAGGCTCGGGGGAAGGGACAAGCCGTAGACGGGGGCGCATCTGACTCGGCGAACTATGCCCCCTCGCCACCTTCGGCGATAGCCCTCCCGGCGGCCCCGGCGCCACTGGAGCCGGAGAGTCCGGAGGTCCGGTTCGCGGAGGCCTCGCCCCCGCGTGTAGAGTGGCCGGTAGACGATGGGGGGAGACCCTTGGTCTATGAGGTCCCTCCGGAGGCGGAGGTCCCGGGGGCCCCGCGGCCTGGGAAGGGAAAGGGATTACTGATCACCACCCCCCCCCCCCGGGGAGGGACCCCCTCCGAGAGCTCCTCTGCCACCTCATCGGAGGCCACATCCTCGGCGACGAAGACGCCGGCCACCGCCACCCCTGTCCACATCACCCCGGCGACTCATGTCTGGGGGCCCGTCGTCTGTCGAGACGGGTCCGGTACCAGGAGGGAGACCCCCCTGCTTTCCGCGGGGGAGGTCGATCGTTACACGGAGGGCCAGCAGACCCGGAAGGTCCAGGCCTACATCTCGGAAGGGATGCTCCGCGAGCGTTTTGGGAGCTTCAATCTCTCCAAATCCAGGTACTTCCCCGAGCCGGTGGGTTCTCCTTCGGTGCCCCCCATTGGGATTTTTTCTAACTTCTTGGACTTGTAGGGGGCCGCCATTACCTGGGGGCTCGAGAGGCGCTTCAGCCAGGCGCTGAAGGAAGCGGAGGAGAGGGCCGTTGCCTTTCAGGAGCAGCGGGACGATGCCCTCCTGGGAGCTGGCCCGGGTCCGGGCCCAAATCCACGCCTCCGAGACCACCAACAACCGGCTCCAGAGGGAGGCCAAGTCGAAGGAGGACACCCTCCAGGAGCTTGAGGGCTCGAGCGTCCGGGTGGTGACGGACGCCGGCCGCTCCGTCCGCTGAGCCCTCGAGGGCCTTGGCGTGAGCCTAGGCTCCGGGAGCAGTGCCGAGGCGCTCCCGGCGACTTTCACGGAGGCTGTGCGTTTTCTCAACGCACAAGTCTCCGTGATCCCGAAGGCCACTGATGCCCGTGTGCGAGGCCGGGCAATCCCCGTGGTGGCGGCCGCGGCCGGACTCGTGGAGCACCAGGGGGTGGGCGCCCGGGCAATCGGGGGCCGCATTCCCCGGAGCTTCCCGGAGTTTTTTGAGCCCTCGAGCCGGGAGGTGGAGCAACTTGCCAGGGGCTTCTACAACCGGATCATCCGGGTGAGGTTACCGGCACCGGCGCCTTTGGTAGTGGATGCACCAGCTCCAGTGGGAGCCCCTCGGGGGGAGGACGCCAATGATCAAGTATGAGCCTCACCCCGGGTCTAGATAGGACCACTTTTTGTTTTCTAGGTTTTTTGTTACCAGTAGCTTCTTAGAGGAAGCCCCGAACACTTGTATGAAAATATTTTGAATGCAATAGAAATTGAAATTTTTCTGAGTCTAAATGAGTGCAATGTACCAGGCTTCCCGGGAGGTTACTCCCGGGCGAGGGTCCGGAGGAGGTTCCCCGGGGGCGAGGCCTTTGAGCCCCGGCGGGTGCCGCCCGGGGGACGCCCAAGCCGCTTTAATCTTGTTAAGTCTCTTCTCCGGGGAACGTAGCGGGGGCATTGTCTGGGAGCCAATCCGGTTGCGATGGCATCCGGAGTGGCACCTGGACAACTTCGACAATCATTGCGCTGAACTACTCCCTCCGCGTCCGGGGTCCCAGATGATTCCCCCTCTTCGGATACTTCCACCGGTGGGCTACGAGTATTGGCCCGAGGACCTGCTCTGGGAAGCCCAGCGCCGCATATGCGGCTTGTACCGGGACCTGACCCGGGAGCTATCGGAAGGTCTCCATGATTATTAGACGTAGGTGCTTTAGGACGTTGACTTTCCCGGTTATAATCCGGGTTGTATCATATCCGATGTAATGATGCCCACCGGAGGGGGAAGATGTCCTCCAGTTAAATGATCAATAAAGCCAAGTGTTTGCTTTGAGATTCCTTTTGATAGAGCTAAGTTTGCCAGTTTATCTTTGGAGGTCTGGAACAGTGTGATTCTCGGGTGCTCCTTATCCCCCCTCCACGGCGGGCCGAAGGGTAGCCCCACGCGCTGTGGAGGTGACCAAGCTCCCGGGAAGAAGACCCGTTACTTAAAAAAAATTTCCAAGTTAATTTTTTCGGGATATTTTTCCGGGAGAACTCTCCAGTTGTCTTGAAGACGGGGAGCTAGGAGTGAGGTCTCCGGGAAGGAACGTCCGGGAAAATCCAAGGCGAAATTTCCGGAGGGGCCGGAAAAAGACGTCTGAGAAAATCCAAAATCCAAGATTTTTCCGGGAGCTCTCCGATCACCGTGAAAACGGGGAGCCGGGAATAATGTCTCCGGGAAATTTTTCGGGAGAGGACCCTCCCAGTCACCGTGAAAACGGAGCCGAGAATAAGGTCTATGGGGAAGAACATTCAAGAAAATCCGAGACAAAATTTCTGAAGGTAATTTTTCCGGGAGACAACCGTCCGGTCGCCATGAAAACAGGGAGCCGGGAGTAATGTCTCCGAGAAAAAATATCCAAGAACTCCGTCTCTGAGGAGACAATCGACTCTCGGAGGAGGATGTGCCCGATGACGGGTCTAAGTGTTTGGGTAGGGGACTAGTCTCCCAAATTGACTCATTACCACGGTCCTTGAGGACCGGATTGCCGCTTACACTCTCAGTCCACGAGGGGTGATCGTAAGCCTCCCTACGGAAGTGGGACTCCCGTTGTAGGGACTCGTTGGGTCGTGATAGCCCACTTCCTCACAGGGAGGGCATCGCCGTGAGAGACGGTAGTGTAAAAAACCTGCGTTGAGACAGCTGAAGAAAAAATCCAGTTCTATTAACAATGAACACTAGTACAGAAATGTAGTCTACTAACCCCTATCTTCTATCGGTTATTAGCGAAACAGCACAAAACCGATAGAAAATGTGCCTCGCCGACATAAAAGCCCGATGGATGTATTTTCCCTATCGGTTTCTAAGAAACTTACCGATAGAATAAATAGTATGATTTACTCTATCGGTGATGAACATATTTTCCGTTAGAAGAGATGCATAAGTACTGACGGAAGAATGTTGTGCGCCGATAGGACTGGTCGACTTCAACAACTAGACTTATTCTATCGCTACTGTATGAATATACCGACAGAGTATATTAAAAATTCCTATCGGCAATATGTAGTTCGCCGATAGAATAGTTGACCTTCTACAAATATTTTTATTCTATCGGTAATGGATTCTTTTACCGTTAGAATATATAGAAAATTGCTTAGGACTGTTCGTCTTCTAATAGTTTTATTCTATCGGTAATGAATGTTTATACCGGTAGAATATTGCACAAAATATCTTAGAACTGTTGGCCTTCTACAACTAGTAATATTCTGTCGGTAATGTACGTACATACCGATAGAGTATGTACAAAAATTCCTGTCGGTAATATTTATTGTGCCGATAGAACCATTCGCCTTCTACAGATGTTTTTATTACTAACGGTATTCTGTTTTCTTACCGATAGAAAATATATAATTGTATAAATACACGGGTATGTCTCTTTCATTCTCACAGTTCATCTGGGGCTCGTAGTCCTAACCCGTAAGCTCCATGGACGGCCGGCGCACCTCTACAGGGGACCGCTTCACCTCCGCACCTCCATCAACGCCCTCTAGACGTCGGCATCCCAAGGAAGGTACGTAAAATTTCTGCAATATTGTTAGATTATTCTAATCCGATTATGGCAATAATTCTGCTTTTTTTGTATCCTTCATTTTGATGTGTCTTCTTTTCAATATGATTATGATCTGTTCAGGTCCTTGGATGATGCTCGTGAGGGGCAACGTATTTCACGGTTCTTCATCGCAGTACACTGCCTACGTTGGCTTGTTGGCGAAAGAAATGGTGAAGATCACCGTCAAGAGCTGGAAGGACGTGAAGGGCGAGATCTTGGTTGGCTCGGTCGAGAAGATGCTTAAGCCCGGCGTGTTTCTCAAATCAGGACCTATAGAAAGCATCTTACATGTTTTTGCATGCACCAGCTTGTGGCCAGATGCTTACCTGCTTGGAGAAGAAGAATTGTTGTTATTTGCACAGCCATTCTACACCATCACTACACAGAACAACATCTTGGAAGGTAGGTTCTTTTTTTTAATATCGTTGAGTTGAGTTGAGTTGAGTTGATCGAGTTTGAGTCCGAGGAAATCACCAATACGTACAAATGTATGTCGACGGCAGTTCCAGCTCCTCGGGCGTCTTCGAACTGAACTCCTATGGTTAAGTCCAATGTGGTTCAGACATTTGCTGTTTTGGATGAATGGATTTGTGATGTATCAGGTCTAACTTGTAGTCGGTAGTTGCATTGTGGCAACCTGCAAAGGTTCCCTTTTATGTAAAATGCATGTATGGGCCACTGGGTCCTCGTCGTGATCTGTTGTTAATTTCAGACGTGGCTTTTGTAATATACATCGAATGTGTGAATTGTTGTATTTGTATATTGTTGTATATTTGTGTATCATGTATTGCTAATTGGGACATGAACTTGAATGTGCAGGGAGCATTTGTGTATTTAATTGTATTGGTAAGTAGGTGTGTATTTGTACTGCTGTTTCAGACATGCACTTCAATTTGTGAACTGGCATGTGTATGTTTGTACCTGAATTTGTATTGGTGAACTGGAATGTGTATGTTTGTACCTGAATTTGTGAACTGGCATCTGTAATTTCTTTGGCAAGATGAAGTCCCAACTACCTACGAAAAGTATTTTTGTGTCTCCTAGTTAATCCACAAATTAGCATTTAATATATTGCTTTATCTTCTAGTTAAGATCCGTTTGATGTAAGATCTGTTTGATGTTACAATGATATGATTTCTTGAATGTGAGAAATGGCATGTGCATGTTTGTCCCAGTTTGGTAACAGTACCTCCTCTGACGGTAAGTACACATATTTACCGATAGGAAAACACATATATTTGTTCAGTCATGCATATTCTAACGGTAAATACACATATTTACCGATAGGAAGCACATATATTTGTTCAGTCATGCATATTCTAACGGTAAATGCACATATTTACCGATAGAAAAATACATATTTGCTCAGTCATGCATATTCTAACGGTAAATACACATATTTACCGATAGGAAGCACATATATTTGTTTAGTCATGCATATTCTAACGGTAAATGCACATATTTACCGATAGAAAAATACATATATTTGTTCAGTCATGCATATTCTAACGGTAAGTACACATATTTACCGATAGAAAAATACATATATTTGCTCAGTCATGCATAGTCTAACGGTAAATGCACATATTTACTGATACAAAAACTAATGCTCGAGTGTCATGCATCATCTAACGGTAAGTACACATATATACCGATAGAAAAACTCATGTGCGTGCTGTGTCATGCATGATCTAACGGTAAGTACACATATTTACCGATAGGAAAACACATATATTTGCTCAGTAATGTATATTCTCTAACGGTATGTGTGTGTTTTTACCGATAGAATATGTGAGCGGCAAATTACCTAAGTTAGTCTGACGGTTATTTCATGTATTTACCGTTAGAAAAATGTCCATTATAAGGAAAACCCCACTCGACCATTGCTGAGCTGCTCTTTAATTTGTTCTGTTGCACTCTGTGTCTCTCTGTTTGTGATGAAAGTTCCAGCTACACTGCTAGGGTGATCAGCGCAGGCTGGAGGGAAGTTGATTGCGCTCCTCTCTTTAAGTATGCTTAATCGTCGACACTTATCTCTCTCTCCCTCTAGATCTCCCTTCCTCTCTACTTGCAAGCTAGCTGTATTGTGTAGTTCCAAGTTTGTAGCTTTAAGCTTGGGAGCTTGGTAGCTGGAAATGCGTCATGTTTTAGGAGCTAACTAGCTTGTATTGTGTAGTTAGCTAGGTTAATTAGTGTTAATTTTGTCAGGCTAGGGTTCAACACATATATCTGTTGTAAGAGGCTGTACATGTACATATACATAACTTAATCGGGCAGGTTTCATGCATGGCTTACTCGTTAAATTTTGTTAATTGTAGATGGACAGGAAATATTGGATGTATGGAATAAAACGTACTACTCTTGAATATTTGGATGGTGTGAATGAGTTTATTAAATTTGCTGAGCAACAAAAGGAGAGGAAGGGAGAGAAAAATATGCTCTGTCCTTGTACAGATTGTATGAACTTGAAGAGGTTTAGCAACTCTGATCAAATTAAGAGTCATTTGATTCGTCGTGGTTTTAACGCGCGATACACCCGTTGGATATGGCATGGCGAAGATCTTGAGGAAACAAGCACCACTACTACCAATCAGCACGACTCGGATGTGGATTGCAATAATATCGATGATCATCCCAATTTTGGTAATGTTCATTCCGATGTGCACGTAGATGATGATGATGACAATCTAGATGAGATGTTACGTGATGTAGAGGAAGATTACAACGAAAATGACTTCTGTGAATTTGAGAAACTGATTGCTGACTCTGAGAAGCCTCTGTTCCCTGGATGTGCAGCATTTACAAAACTGTCTTCTGTGCTGAGATTATATAACTTGAAGGCAGGAAACGGTTGGAGTGATAAGAGTTTCACGGCACTATTAGATCTTCTAGCGGACATGCTTCCAGAGGGAAATGAGTTGCCAAGATCTACTTACCAAGCCAAAAAACTGTTGTGTCCGTTGGGAATGGAAATCGAAAGAATACACGCATGCCCAAATGATTGTGTGTTGTACCGTAACGAGTACTCCAGTTTGCATGTTTGTCCAAGATGCGGCGCATCGAGGTATACGCGTAGGGACTGGATTGACAGTGAACGTCACGAGGTAAGGAAAGGGCCCCCGGCAAAAACTGTGTGGTACTTGCCTGTGATACCTAGATTGAAGCGGCTGTTTGCAAATCCGAAAGTCGCGAAGCACTTGCGTTGGCATGCTGAAGCCCGGAAACAAGACGGAAAACTGAGACACCCAGCTAATTCTATTCAATGGAGAAACATCAACAGAACATTTGCTGAGTTCGGCGGCGAACTTAGGAATGTAAGGTTCGAGCTGAGTACAGATGGTATGAACCCACATGGTAATATGAGCAGCCGGCACAGCACTTGGCCGGTTCTTTTATGCATCTACAATCTTCCTCCTTGGTTATGCATGAAGCGCAAGTACATCATGATGGCGTTACTAATCTCAGGACCCAGACAACCCGGAAATGATATTGACGTGTTTCTAGCGCCTTTAATCGAGGACTTACAGAAATTGTGGAGCGAGGGTGTGCAGGTGTGGGATGCATACAAGAAAGAGAATTTCATCTTGCGGGCCCTGATATTTTGCACCATAAATGATTTTCCTGCCTGCGGCAATTTGTCGGGGTATAGTACGAAAGGAGCCAAGGCTTGCCCTATTTGCCTAGATGAAACTGAGAGCATGTGGCTGCGAAACTGCCGGAAAACAGTGTACATGGGTCACCGCAGGTTTCTTCCGGTGCATCACACGTACCGTAAGAAGAGGAAATCATTTAACGGGAAGCCTGAGAAGGGATCAGCTCCAGTGTTTCTGACCGGTAAGGAGATTTACTCACGCGTGAACGACATCAAAGTTGAGTTCGGTAAGCATTCTAAACCTCGAGAAAAAAATGTTTGGAAGAAGAGATCGATTCTCTGGGATCTACCGTACTGGGAGCACTTACAAGTTCGACATTGCATTGACGTCATGCATGTAGAGAAAAATGTCTGTGACAGTTTGATTGGTTTGTTGTTGAACATTCCGGGAAAGACAAAGGATGGTGTGAAAGCTCGTCGTGACATGGTGGAAATGGGGATAAGGACTGAGCTTGCACCTTTAGAGAATGGAAAGCGTACATACCTCCCCCCGGCCTGCTACACGTTGTCGAAGAGCGAAAAAACAGAACTCTGTCGGTGCCTGCACGGTGTTAAAGTTCCATGTGGGTACTCCGCGAACTTGAAAAAACTTGTGTCTATGAAGGACCTAAGACTGGTTGGCATGAAGTCCCACGACTGTCATGTCTTGATGTCACAGATGCTTCCCATTGCTATCAGAGGCATTCTCCCAGTTAAAGTCAGAGAGACAATTACAAACCTATGTTATTTCTTCAACGCAATATCTTCCAAGGTAAGTACGTGCACTCGTACTATAAGTTCACTACCTCCATTTGTGGAGCTTAATTAGAAGATTTTTCTGATATGAATATTTGGCGCAACTGTGTCCTCGTAGGTAATTGATCCCGATGGACTGGACGCTTTGCAACGCGACGTGGTTGCAACTCTTTGTCAGCTCGAGATGTATTTCCCTCCATCCTTTTTTGATGTTATGGTCCATCTGATTGTTCACCTTATCAGAGAAATTAAGTTTTGTGGACCTGTGTGCCTGCGCTACATGTATCCATTTGAGAGATTTATGGGTGTATTGAAGGGATACGTAAGGACTCGTCGTCGACCCGAGGGGAGTATCATGGAAGGTTATGCCGCCGAGGAGGTGATTGAATTTTGCACAGATTATATGGCCGGGGTTGACCCAATTGGTGTTCCTAGGTCCCGACACGAGGGTAGGCTTGAGGGAATTGGAACGATTGGATTCAAAGCTATCGTCCCCGCTCGTGATGTGTACGCAAAATCACATTTTTGGGTCTTACAACACATGACGGAGGTCGAGCCATACATACACGAGCACAAGGTAATGTTACGGTCACAGAATCCTTCGAAGTCAGACGTTTGGGTAAGCAGAGAACATAACAGGAAATTTGCTGAGTGGATCCAAGAAAGAGTCACGCGAGCTGCCGAGGGCTCCGTAAGTGAAACTGTGACATGGTTGGCTAGAGGCCCAAGATTCACTGTAGGGACTTGGCAGGGGTACGACATCAATGGGTATTCATTTTACACAAGAGCTCAAGACGCCAAGAGTAGCACGCAATGTAGCGGAGTGACACTGTTTGCTATTTCCGAGGATGCCAGGTCAGTAAGGGCGCTGAACTCATATTACGGTGTTATTGACGAAATATGAGAGCTCGATTACGGATTACTTAAGATTCCCCTGTTTCGATGCCAATGGGTCGAAATCCCTCGAGGTGTTCAAGTTGACAGTTACGGGTTTACTCTCATCGATCTTGGTAGAGCCGGACACCAAGACGATCCATTCATACTTGCAAAGCAAGCCACACAGGTATTCTACATCGTTGACCCGGCCAATCCAAACTTGCATGTTGTCCTCCACAGCAAGAGACGTATTGTTGGGGTCGACGAAACAACGTATCTGCGAGATGACCACGAAGAAGGATTATGGGTTGAGAACCATTGATGATTAATTTCTATTTCAGGGATAAATGCCAAGCAAACAGCCCACAAGTTCTGCAGCAAGGTGAGGAACTTATCATTAATACATCAGGCAGTACATTTTTCATTAGAATTTAATGATAAGCTAGTTCACAGCATTAATACATCTCAATTTTACTCCACAGCATGAGTTCTAACATGTACAGTACCTTTATCCTGTAAATATTTAATTCTTCCCTTCAAATAGCACTTGCAAAAATCTCATCGCAGCCTCTTCAAATTAAGTTCAGCAAAAATCACTTTTTTCTGACGGTATTTTGTTATTTATACCGATAGAGAAGGACATCTTCTCTCAGGCACTTGAAAACGTTTTCTATCGGTATTGTTCTGTTTTACCGTTAGAATAAATTCGTTTGTCTCACGGTATTTGTTGTCTGACGGTTTTTTCCTGTTTTTACCGATAGAATAAGACTCTACCGCTTTGAATTCTCGAACGTGTCGCCATGCGTCGCCTTGGAAACTCTATAAGTACCTCGCCATGCGTCGCGGTATTTTGTTGTTTTTCTAATTCTCGAACGGTTCGACTCCTCATCTTCTCTTTCACAATGGCAACCTCCATGGGATCGTCATCCACGGCCTCCCCGGTAAGAACTCTAAATCTCCTCGGTTTACCCCTGTATTGTTAATCCATGTTCAGTTCATTCTTGACCTGTTGATTTGCACAGGGAATGGTAGCCGTCGAAGACACTGCCAAAGTGAAGGCTGACCTGAGGGCCCTCCAGGAGGAGCACAAGCTCCTTACAGACAAGCACACTCAGCTACGGCTTGACCTTGACGATCTCTTCCAGCGCATTAAGCGCATGAAGACGGATGGTGACAATGCTAGGGCGAGGACGAGGCGTCTTCGCGAGGAGAAGAAAGCCGCGGATATGACCATCGCTGGCTGCGGTTTGACTATGAAGGATACCATAGCGAAGCTGAGGGAGGTCGCAGGCCTTCTTGACGCGGTAGTAGTTGATCCTAGGGACAACTTGTCGCTAGAGGAGTCCTGCGTCCTGGCTGCAAGTCTAACTGACTCTATTCTACATGCAGCCAGGGCTAAGACCACCCCTTGACCTAGCAATTTGGGTTTTATTTTTTTTTGTAAGTGATAAAACAACAATGAATGAACAATTTCTTTTTATGTCAATTTTCCAATTTTCCGGCTATCTTCCCTCTTTCTTTAACATTCTGCAGCTTTCAACCACGGTCTGTTTGATGTTAAATTGTTTACCTTTTCATTACTCTGACGGTATTTTGTTGTTTTTACCGATAGAAAAAGGGCACACAAATCTCAAGCACTTAATCAAAAAAATTTTCTGGGGAATATTGGGCTCACGGGATTTTTTTGTTTATACCGATAGAAAAGGGCACCTTTTCATTACTCTCACGGTATTTTGTTGTTTTTACCGATAGAAAAATGGCACTCAATCTCAAGCACTTTAAAAAATTTTCTGTGGAAAATTGGTCTCACGGGATTTTATTGTTTATACCGATAGAAAAATGCATGCACTAATTCGAATATTTTTCCGGGAAATTTACTTTTTCTATCGGTATTATTTTGTTGTTTCGATAGAAAATTACATAAGTCTATCGGTATCATTTTTTTATACCGATAGAAAAGTTCATCCGCTACTTTATTACTCGTACACGGCCCTTTAGTTTCCCTCCACTCGAACAGTTCCACCTTAGAGCACTGCGTCTCTTCGAGAGCGAAGAAAACCCCAACCTCCGCCGTGAGCACTCACTTCCTCTCTCCCACACGACGATCGCCGGCTGGACACTGGTTCGTCACTGCCACCGGTTCTTATTTTCGTCCTTCGCCCGCCGCTGCTGCGTTCTACACCGCCTCTCCATCACCAGAACTGATCGCCGCCGTAAATACCCTAATTCGTCGTTCTATTTCCAGCATCTTCTTTATTTGATCCTAGTGTTTTGCACGTACTAATTCTTCGAGTTTTGCAATTACACTAGGGTTCCCTATTGTGTTGGCTTATGTACATTCCGCAGGCAATGTTGATTTTAATTAGGGTTTACATAATATGTTCCAGTGCTGTAATGAACCTGTTTTGAGATTTTAACTTCTCTATACTGCTGTATGTGTGATCAATTGTATCCAACTGCCATGTAATGCAGATTATATGTTGGAGGTGTTCTTACACATATTCTATCGGCAGCTCATGTGTTTACCGATAGAAAATTTTTCTGCACAAGTAGTAAAACTTAATTTGGATCTGGAAGGACATGAGCCATGCAATGTACTAGTTTGGTTGGGAATTTGTACTCACTTCGTATGAATATATGGCAATGTGGATGGGTCTTCGATGTATATGTTTCAAATGCCTATATACATGACTTTTCCCAACCTAATAGCTGTGAAGTCCTGATGACTCACATACAGGCTAGGCTAAAGATTATGCACAGTGGCACTTAGATGCTTGTGTGCATATTTACGTGTGAAATAATAATGCTGGCCCATGAATATTAGTGTAGCAAATCATCGAGAATGTTATGTGATGACAGTGAATGGTGGCTTGTCAACAAAATTCCATATGTAGAGAACATTGTTATGTTCTATCGGTATCTCACGTGTTTGCCGATAGAAAAATTGTCTTGTGTGGAGGTAATTGTTATGGTCTATCGGCAGCTCATGTGTTTACCGATAGAAAATATTTCTGAAGAGTTCAGTAAGTAATTTATGCATGTCTTTCTTTTTGTATTATTTTCCCTTTTGCCGCCCTAGTTAGTCTCCAGTCCTGGGCTGAGTTATGGAACTCCAAGGCGAATTAATTGCCATATATATGGTTTGTTGAAGGTTTTGTAGGGGAAGACATGTCGTCGTCTTCATCGGATTGGTACTAGTGGTTCGACTAGGGCCAACCCCATCGTAACTACTGAAGATGGGGCTGTTACATCCCAGCGCAAGAGGGTGGGGCGAGGCGCGACGACGTTGGGGCGTTTGGCCAAACGCACTGATCTTTCTTGTGAGTTCAACCAATTTGGGAGGCCGATTGGAAAGAATGCTGGGAGGTACGCGGCCTACGTTGGGCTGTTGGCGAAAGAAAGGGTGAAGATCACCGTCCAGAGCTGGAAGGACGTGACGGCGGACGAGAGGGATAGGTTGTGGGCGGAAGTGAAGGTTAAATGAACTGAAATCGCTGAACTCTTTCGTAATCACGTTCTCTTGGCTTATACTAAAGTTTAACTAACTCGTGATTAATTGTATGCATTTTTCGGAAACAGGCTAAGTGGAACATCCCCGACGATACACCTAGGACTGCCTGCTTGAAGGACATGAACGGAACATGGAAAACCTTTAAGAGCTGGCTCGTCAGTAACTTCCTAGCTGCGGGGAAATCTCCTTGCGAGAAGTACCCCTTCATATCGGAGGAGGTATGGGAGGAATTCACCAAGCAGAAGGGGACTGAGGAGTTCAAGGCCCTTAGCGAGAAGAATAGGGCGATCCAGAAGAGGAACGACCACCCGCATCGGCTCGGATCCCGGGGCTATGCGGGGAAGGAGGAACAGTGGAAGAAGGAAGACGAACAAAATCCTGTGATCGACACCCCTGAGTTGCCGCTCTCCGAGATCCGGGATGAGAGGTGCAAGCTGATGGTGGAGGGGGAGGGGGTCCGTGTCGTCCACGGGGTCTGTGCAGTTCGCAACCCCTGGGGACGCCGACGTTGTGAGGCGAATGGTAAGTTGGCTAACCTCGTAAACTGTGTGCGCACAAGTGTATATAAGGCAATTTGTCTCACAAGGTACCTTCAAATGTAACAGATCTCTTTTGAGAAGGAGGCAGCGGAGGGATTGTTTACCCCGCAGAGGGAGAACGACATCCTCACCCGGGCTCTAGGAAATAAGGAGCATCCCGGGCGGACACGGGCCGTGGGAGCCATTGTGTCGTGGAAGGCCGGTTTCGTAGATCCGGCTCCACCGAGGAAGAAGGCCCGCACCTGGAAGGAAAAGGAAGCTGACCTCTCCGATAAGATACGGGCTGAGGTACGGGAGGAGATACGGGCGGAGATGCGGGCTGAGATACGGGCTGAGGTACAGTCTGAGGTGCAGACCGAGGTCGCACAAATGAGGGAAGAGTTTGCACGGTTGAGAGAAACATTGCTGGCCAAGAGTGCAGATGCGGATCCCCAGGACGACGATACCCCGCGGGGTCGGATAAGCAGTTGCGCTTCGAAGGTACTCGCGGATCCAGTGGATCTACTTGAGGTACTGCAAGCCTTCATCTGTGCACTTAAGTTGATGCCACTCCCATTCTGTTAGAGTTGTTTCGCTAACCTATTTTAATTGTTACAAATTTGCAGGGGCCGGAGGGCTGCATCCTACAGAATCACGTAGGCGCCGGGCAGGAAGTGGTTGGACACGGCTTCGTATATCCGTCTGGGCCGGATGTCCGGGTCCACTGTGTACCTCTGCGGTTGGGTTTCGCAAAGGTACAGGTGGACATGGCCATGCCGGCCTACAACGATTCTCCGTTGCCAGTCCCAACAGAGGAACTGCTGACACTTGCTGAGGCAGTGGGCTCCTACGTACAGTGGCCCAAGAAGTGTCTTGTAATACAACCGGTAAATCCTACACATTTTAGATTACATCCTACTCAGTACACTCAACTTGCATAATCTAACATACGTGCTCATTAATTGAAGTGGCCTGCCGCGGGGCTACCAGGGGACTGCGCCCCCAGCTCGGGGCATGAGGGCCGATCTCGTGCGAACCTGGACACATCAAAGACGGCCTCGACCCCACCCAGCGCATCCACGCCTCCACCTCGGAAGAAAGCCGCCATCACCTCGCCCTTGCCTTCGAAGGTACGCGCTCAGTCCCCGGCAAAAGGCAAGGGCGGCAAAGGCAAGGGCAATGGGCGACAGGGACTGCCGCGGACGTTCACGAACGCGCTCCCACTCCTGTCGGAGGCATCTTTGCGGAAATTGGATCGATCAACCAGAGACCTCCACGACTGGTACCTACATCGAGCTCGGCACAGCCTGAACTTCTTAGTTCCCTACAGGCCTGGGCAGTTCCACCGTGAGCCCGGGACTATATCCGTGGCACACGAGGATCTGTTCGACCTCTACAACTGGCGGGAGCTCGATATGTCCATCATACGGACTGGAGTCCTGTGAGTTTGCTGATGCTATGTATTGCTGTTTTCTAACTCTGTTTGCTAACTCTGCATTAATGTTGCAGTTCATTTGAATACTGAGTAACTTTCTGTGAAATTAATATTAATCTCGTCCTTCGCATGCAGGTGCATGTACAGGCTAGCATCGGAGGCTGCGTGTGACAAGGTGGGTTTCCTCGACCCAGAGAAAATAAGCCTCACGATGCTAGAGCAGGACGCCGCGCACGCTGAGCAGTACATATCCAGCGCGCTGATGGCGCAGCAGGACAGGGACTTCATTCTGGTGCCGTACCACCAAAGGTTAGTGTATTTCGTACTAATTTAACTCAATCTTGTATGTTACACCTGAGATGTACTTTGAGCTAGCTGGTCCTCTTTTACGTACAATGCAGGGGCCACTGGATCCTCATCGTGATCTGTCCGCCGAGGAACGAGGTGTACTACCTCTATTCGATGCGTGACAGATTATCGATGGAATATGTGCTCAAGGGGAATATGGAGGCGTAAGTAACTTATATGTTTGATTTATATTTTGACCTCACTAGCTAATGATAATACATTAACTGGCAATACTAACTGAAATGCAGGGCTTTTGATAAATATGTGTCCGCTGGAGGGAGGCATGCCGCACCGCAGGGCTCCGTACTAGCTTGGAAAGAATATGAGGTACTCACGAGACTTTTTGTTTATGCTTAATTAGTTTATGGAAACAATATATAGCTAACATGTCTTCGCATATGCAATTATCTCAGTGCCATCAGCAGCCGCAATCGTGGGAATGCGGGTTTTATGTGCTGCGCTACATGTACGACCTAGTGCGGACAAACTTTTCCCGATTCCCCCAGGTAAGCATCGATAGCTAACTCAAATTTCAAAAATGGGTGTCACGTTCTAAATTAGGATCGAAGTTAGTTAATCAGTATGCACACATGCTTGCAGATCGCCATGTCGAAAGACCAATATGAAAATGCAAAGATTATATATCTTCGACAAATCTGGGCACAATATGTCATGGAGGAAGTAGCGCCCAACCATTCAGCATGACAATTTTCTCCTTTTGGTGTACTCTGCATAGACTGTTCATATACATGTGAATAAATATATATATGTGAATAAATGTCCACATTGGATTGCAATCTGTATTTGTCCATACATATGTGAATAAATGTGAATAACTGCCTAATGTGTCAATTTGTTCTGTGAATTTACCTTGCATCTGTACTGTATTGTGTATCCAATCTATACTGTATTGCATCTGTACTGTATATATGAATGTACTGTATTGTGAATGCAAATAAAGTACTGTATATGTGAATGCTCTATCGGTAAATTCATCAACAACCGAGAGACTACTGTACTTTTTTCTATCGGTACAATCAAAATTAACCGTTAGAAGAGTGTGACCTTTCCTGCCGGTGAACTCATACATATCCGATAGAGTACTAAGCTTTTTTCTGTCGGTAATCTTGTAGTTAACCGTTAGAATAGTGGTACTTTTCCAACCGCTGACGACGAGTTTTCTATCGGTAAACTTTTAAGATGCCGATAGAATAGTATGCCTTTTCCTATCGGTAATATTGTAGTTAACCGTTAGAATAGTGGTTCTTTTCAATCCGCTATTGACGAGTTTTCTATCGGTCAACTTGTAAGATGCCGATAGAATATTATGATTTTTCCTATCGGTAAACTTATAATTAGCCGTTAGAATAGTGGTACTTTTCCAACCGCTGACGACACATTTTCTATCGGTAAACTCATAATATGCCGATAGAATATTATGTTTTTTTCTGTCGGTAATCTTGTAATTAACCGTTAGAATAATGGTACTTTCCCTGCCGCTGGACGTAAGACTACGACGGGTTTTCTATCGGTAGATTCATAATATGCCGATAGAATAGTGAACTTGTTCTGTCGGTTATTTACCGATAGAAAATGTCCAGTCTTGTTCTATCGTGTCTATCTCTATCGGTACAAAAACCGATAGTAGAAGGGTGTTTTTTACCGATAGAAGACTGCATTTCTGTACTAGCGGAACCAAAATACAACGCCTCCCTCCACGAAATCACGAAAGGGGAGGGAACAGTAATTACAATGTCCCCCCTCCCCTTCCGGCACGATCGCTCCGGGGGAGGGGACAGTGAGTACAAGGTCCCCCTTCCCCCTCCGGCGTAATCGCTCCGGGGGAGGGGCGAGCCCGTATAGGCTAGACGTAAAACATGAGAAATAAACGCGAGTTCCACGTGTGCTTCAGCTCCTGCTATTGAAGGTTGAAGAGCTTGTAGGCCCCCGAGCCTAGAACTGCCGAGATCCTGTAGGGGCCCTCCCACTTGGGGGAGAGCTTGCCTTGGGCTTGGGGGTCCGTGACGCGCATGAGGACAAGGTCCCCCAGGCGAAAAGCCCTCTCGCGGACATGCCAGTTGTATGCGCGCGCCATTTCGCGCTCGTAGATGGCGTGGCGGAGGAGCGCTCGGTCGCGTTCCTCCTCCACGAGATCGACTTCCAGTCGCTGATTGGCTTCATTGGCTCGGAACGCCGTGGTCATAGCTCTGTCTAGGAGCTCGACTCGCAGCGATCGAAAGCCAATCTCCGGGGGGAGGACTGCCTCAACCCCGTATACCAAGGAAAAGGGAGTACGTCCCGTCGCCTGGCTTGGGGTCGTGCGCATAGAGCAGAGGATGCTAGGGAGCTCCTCTGCCCATGCACCCCGCTTGGAAGCGGCTTGCTCGAGTCGTCGGCGTAACCCTTGTAAGATTACACCGTTGACCCTCTCAACGACCCCATTGCTCTGGGGATGGGCCACCGAAGCGAAGTGGATGGTGAGCCCCAGGCCTTCACAGAATTCCCGGAAATATGCCGAGTCGAATTGGGTCCCGTTATCGACAGTGATCTCCCGGGGGACGCCAAAATGGCACACGGCGTTTTTCCAGAAGAACCGCTGTACCGCCCGGGACATGATGCTGGCCAAGGGTTCAGCCTCTACCCACATAGTAAAGTAGTCGACCGCGACCACCGCATACTTGTAGCCCCCGGGCGCTGGGGGAAGGGCCCTAGGAGGTCCATCCCCCAGCACGCGAAGGGCCAAGTGATGGGGATAGTCTGCAGTGCTATAGGCGGGAGGTTCGAACCCTTGGCCATCTTCTGGCAAGCCTCGCACGCAGAGACAAGGTCTCACGCGTCGCGCATCACCATGGGCCAGTAAAAGCCCAGGCGAAGAGCCTTAGCCGTGATGGCGTGCCGGGCTAGATGAGAGCCACAGCTCCCTGCGTGGATGTCTTCGAGGAGCCGGAGTCCCTCCGACCGTGGGAGGCAATGGAGCAGAACGGAAGCCCCCTACTTGTAGAGCTTCCCCTCCAACAAGAGGTATGCCCGGGCTTTGGCCCGGAGGCGCTTAGCCTTAGTCTCGTTGGGAGGGTCCCCCTCCCCTTTGATGAAGGAGATGAGGGGGTCCATCCAAGACAAAGCCCGGACGATTTCGGCGACTTCTGAGACGCGGGGATCGTCGCCCGCGTCCGGGGAGGTCACCGAGGGCTTCGCGATAATCTCCAGAAAGGATCCTTTGGGGAGCGGTTCCCGGGCGCTGGCCACCCGAGCTAGGGCGTCGGCCCAATCATTGTCCCTTCGTGGGATATGCCAGGCCTCGAGGCCATCGAAGTGCCTCTCCATCTTGCGCACCTCCTGCAAGTAAAGGCTCAAGTTTGTGTCATGGCACAAGTAAGACTTGTCCAATTGGTAAACTACGAGCTGGGAGTCTCCCTTCACTAGGAGGCATCGAATCCCCAGGGAGCGCGCGAGACGCAACCCGAGGAGCAAAGCCTCGTATTCGGCGACGTTGTTGGTTGCGGGGAACTCGAGCCACGCCGCGTACTCGAGTTCCCTCCCCTCGGGGCTCCGGAGGACTACTCCCGCACCAGCCCCGGCGAGACACAGGGACCCATCGAACAAGAGTGTCCAGTGGTTGCTGCGTCGGGGCGGCGCGGGAGGTCTTCGTCCTTGGGCCCGGAGGCAGGGGTCCACTGCGCCACGAAGTCGGCGAGAACCTGTGACTTGATGGCGGAGCGCCCCGTGAGGGAAAGGGAAAAGGGGGCGAACTCGGCCCCCCACTTCCCGATTCGGCCGGTGGCCTCTTTGTTTCGGAGTACCTCCCCCAAGGGGAGGGATGATGGGACGGTGATGCGGTGTCCCAGGAAGTAATGACGAATCTTTCGGGACACAATCAGGAGGGTGTAGCAGATCTTCTCCATCTCCTTGTACCGAGTTTTGGCCCCTTGGAGGGCTTCACTCACGTAGTACATGGGGCGCTGCTACCCATCTTGCTCCTTTACCAATACCGCGCTTACGCCGACCGGGATCGCGGCAAGGTAGAGGAGTAAGGGCTCTTCCGGAGATGGGCTCACGAGCATTGGGGGGCTCGTGAGGTACTTCTTCAGGTCGTCGAAGGCTTCTTGGGCCTCGGGGGTCCATCGGAACCCCTCGAGCCCCCGGAGGATCTTGAAGAATTGAAGGCCGCGTTCCCCCGACCGCGAGACGAAGCGGCTCAACGCAGCTAAGCGGCCGGTGAGTCGCTGAACGTCCTTGACCGAGCGCGACGGGGGCATGTCTAGGAACGCCCAGATCTTCTCGGGGTTCGCCTCTATGCCCCGCTGGGTCACGAGGAAGCCCAGGAGCTTCCCCCCACACACGCCGAAGGCGCACTTCTCCGGGTTGAGCTTCAACCCATACGCGCAGAGGTTGCGGAAGGTCTCTGCTAGGTCGTTGACGTGGGTGGTTGCGCGGGCTTTTCACAACCGCGTCGTCGACGTAGACTTCGACGTTGCGACCGATTTAGTCCTTGAAGACCAGCGTCATGAGCCGCTGGAAGGTCGCTCTCGCGTTCTTCAGCCCAAAGGGCATATGGACGTAGCAGAAGGTTCCGAGGGGAGTTAGAAACTCGTCTTTTCCTCGTCCCCTTCCGCCATCCGGACCTAGTGGTAACCCGAGTAGGCGTCTAGGAAGCTCATCAACTCGCACCCCGCGGTAGAGTCGACCAACTGGTCAATTCGCGGGAGCGGGAAGTTGTCCTTGGGGCAGGCGCGGTTGAGGTCGGTGAAGTCCACGCACATCCGCCACTTGCCGTTTGACTTCTTCACGAGGACGGGGTTCGCGAGCCACTCGGGGTGCAAGACCTCTCGAATGAACCCCGCCTCTTGGAGTCGGGCAATCTCTACCTTGATCGCCTCCTGGCGTTCAAGGGAGAGTTTCCTTAGCTTCTGCTTGATTGGGGGGTGACCGGGGGTCACTACGAGCTTGTGCTTGATGACATCCCGGGCGACGCCCCGCATGTCGGGGGGCTTCCACCCGAAAATGTCGGAGTTTTCGCGCAGGAAGGCCGCGAGTCGCTCCGCATGCTCATCAGGGAGCTCCGCCCCGATTCTGACGGTCTTGTCTCCGTCGTCCGGGGACAGTGGGATCTTCCGGAGGCCCCCTTCCGGCCGCAGCTTGGGGAGGGGCCTCCCGGGAGGCATCACAGGGACGTTCGACTCCGGGGGAGAGGCCTCCCCCCGGTGCCTTAATGATGTTGACGCTCCCAATCGTCGTGGCGGCGCACTCGTATAGAGCACGGGCCATGTCTTGGTCCCCCCGAGCGGTGGTCACGCCGTGAGGCCCGGGGATCTTCATGCAGAGGTAGTTTTGGTGGATGGCCGCTCCCAAGCGGTTGATCGTGGTCCTCCCCATGATCGCGTTGTAGGAGGAGGGGAGGTCTACCACATCAAACCGGACCATCTCAATATGGTAGTTTTCTGGGGTGCCGAACGTCATGGGGACATCCACCTTCCCCACAGGGTGGATCGCCTTCCCCGGGACGAATCCTTGCAAAGGCCCTGCCGCGGGCTGCAGGAGCTTCTCGTCCACCAGCATTTCCCTGAAGGCTTTCAAGTAGAGGACATCGGCGGAGCTCCCGCCGTCCACTAGGATGCGGGCCAGGTGGCAGTTGTAGATGGTGGCGGAGACGATGAGCGCGTCATCGTGGGGGAAGCAGACCCCACGTGCGTCTTCAGCGTGAAGGTGAGGGGGACGTCCGACCACTTGGGTGGCGGAGGTGTATGTAGCACCCCCACTACCTTTACTTCGCGCGCGTACTCCTTGCACTGACGCTTGGAGTCCCGCCCGGAAGCGGACCCTCCCATGATGACGTTGACACGCCTCTGGAAAGTTTGGAAGGGGAGAGTTTCTGACGGCTTCCCCTCCTGCACTCATCCCTGCTGTCCCCCTGCGGGAGTAGGAAGGGTCGGTAAAGCCGGTTGAGGGGGCAAGGAGGCCGGAGTCCCCCCCCCCTGCCCATGCTGGTCGAGGAACGCGGCGAACTGCTGTAGCAGCTGATGGCATTCCCGGGTGGCATGGGTACTGGACCTGTGGAAGGTGCACCACGGGCCTTCCCTGCTTCCTGTCGCAGGGCCTTTCCGACCGCGGGACGACTGCCCTCCCCCGCGGCCTTTCAACTTGGGGAAGGGGCGATTGCCCCTCGAGGTGTCGCCCGAGCCGCCTCCGCCCTCGAGGACAAAGGTGTCCCGAGGCCATGGCTCGTTACGACCCCTCTGCCTGGGGCATTTGAGGGGGTCCCTGGCCCCCCGATCATCGGGGGCGGGAGCCCCTTGGTTTTTCTTCCAGAGGTCGTCCTTCTCCGCCCAATAGTACTTTTCGAGTACGTTGAAGAGCTCGTCGGCGGAGGAGGGGCAGCTTCGGGAGAGCCTCCGGTGGAGCTCTCCCGGGAGAATCCCGCTCTTGCACGCCTCGATGACCGTGGAGTCGGGGACGTGAGCCACTTTGCTCTTGACTTGAGCGAAGCGCTTAAAGAAACTGCGGATGGTCTCCCCCGTCCTCTGCCGGACGGTGTACAGCTGCGAAGAATCCAGGGGACGCACGTAGTTCCCCTGGAAGTTCGTGTAGAACTCACGCTTGAGCTGCTCGAAAGACTTGATGGAGCCGGCCTTGTTCAAATTGTAGAACCAGGAGCGGGCGATCCCGGTGAGGTAGAGGGGGAAAACGTTACATTGCACCGTCTCGTCCCCCCAGCCACCGAGATGGCTGTGGAATATACCTGCACAAATTCATAAGGGTCGGCCTCACCATTGTAATGCTCGATGTGCAGCGGGCGGTAAGGCCGCCGCCACCGAATACACCAAAGTCTGCGGCATAGCGGCTGATTAGCCCCCTGCACTTCTCGAGGGGAATCCCGGTCGTTGTCCCCTTTGACAGGGGACGCGCCCTCGTTGTCGGAGTCGGGAAGTTGCCCAAGAGGCCCGCCGGCGTGGCGGTAACGACGCTTTTCTTCCGAGCCGGGACTAAGTTCAAAGACGTCCGGACTTTCTCCCGGAGAGGTTGGCTCTTCGGCGGGTCTCTTCCCCCGGACCGTGCGGGAGCGAAGCTCTCCGCGTCCGCGACCCGGGGGAAGCTCTTCCCCGAACTTAGCCGTGCGCATTCGCTCGACCTCCTCCTGGGAGAAACGGACCTGGTCTGCCGGAGGCACCCTCGGGGGCGGCCCCGGGGGAGGAGGGAGCTCGTGCACTGTAGCTACAGGCCCGGGGGCTACCGGGGCCGGCTGGGGGGAGCCCCCTACGAAGACCCCCGGAACCGGAAAGGGGGAAGCCCCTGTATCATCCGGAACCGGGGAGGGGGAAACCCCTGTATTATCCGGAACCGAAGAGGGAGGAGCCCCCTCGGCGACGACCGGAACCAGAAAGGGGGAAACCCCTGTATTATCCAGAACCGGCGAGGGGGGACCTTCCGCGGCGACGTCCGGAACCGAGGCGCCATTGCGGGGGGAGGTCCGCTGCGGCACAGGAGCTACTCTGTCGACCACCCCGGTGCGGTAAACGCGACCTGTGGGGCGGGACTAGCTCTCGGGGCAGGGAAAACCCCCAACGTGTAATGGGCCCCCGACCCCGGGAATGGGCCCGGAATAGGGTATCCCCCCGGCGCCGCGAAGGGCCCGGGCATGAAGTAACCCCCCGGCATTGGGAAGGCTCCGGACTGAGGACCCACCGGGGGAGGCCCCGGTGGGATCGTACGGGGCGGCCGGGCCTCCGGAGACCGGAGGGGCGGCCGGGTGACCCATAAACGGGGGCATAGCCCCCGGGTATGGGTACTGCGGGTATGTGGGGGCCGGTGGCCACGCCAATATGCGAAGCAGCTCATCCATAGAGCGCTGGGCGCGGAGCTAGCCCTCCACTAAAGCCTCAAGCAAGGCGTCCTGGGGGGCCGGGGGAGCCGTCGGGGGGAGACTGGTCCCAACCGAGGCTACCGCGGTCACCGGGACTGACCCGGAGGTCAAACCACCGAAATTAAGAGGGAAGGTAGGAGGTGGTACCTGGGTCTGGTCGCCTCCAAGTGAAAACGCCGAGACGGTCGTGTCCCGGGCGGGTGGCGCCGGGTCACCGGGAAGGGCGCGAGCCCTCGTTCTTGGGGGAGCCATGGCGTCTTATCATGAGTCCCCACGATCGGCGCCAACTGTCGTGGTATTACGAATAGCCCGGCAGGTTTTGTGGACGATCCTAGCGAAGAAAATACGACACGGGCTGACCGGGCGACCGGTCCTCCCCCGCCGGGCAAGCACAACAAATGACACGAGGGTTTATACAAGTTCGGGTCCTGGTGGGAACCCTAGTCCTGTCGGCGTGCTCCCGACCGAAGTCGGCTGGGGAGCTCTCTCGGGGAGAGATGGCTCCGGAGCACACCTGTGATATTGTCTATTCTAGTAATAATGAGCCAATCGTCTCTTACAGGAGGTGTACAAGGGCTTTTATAGCCTCAAAAGAAGCAAAAAGACTAAACTACCCCGCCAGCCACCGTTGGATCGAAGGGTAGCAACGTCCTTCTCCCGGCCAGGCGCCTCGGATGCTTGACAGGTGTCCGCTGATTCCCGAGGCGCTCCTCACGTGACCTGCACGTGACCCGGGACCGGAGACTTTTGCCTCCGGAAGGATGGCAGCGCCTGGGTCAAGCACCGGGGCCTTGTCCACCGGGGGCCTGGTCCCCGGGCTAAAGGCGGCACCCAGGACAGGCACCGGGGGCCTTGTCCCCGGGCAAAAGACACAACCTCTTACCTGGACTTAGTCTCGCGGAGATTTTCCCCAACAATATGATAGTAGTGAATAGTAAATCTTTCATTTAATTATATATCTAAAGCTTTCATTTAGTATCCTAGTAGCAACATGCTTGCAAATGATTACAAACCTCTGCTAGAATCTTTCTTACCAACTATCCCATACATTTATACTATAATTGCATTTGTTTATATGACTTGTTGAGTATGTAGTACTCACTCTTATTTATACACACTAAATCCAGAGATAGCGAAGTCAGATTTTTGAAAGATGGTCACCAAGAGTATCGAAGGGTTATGCACAACACTCGAGCATTGACTGTGGGAGGACCCTGAGTCATAGTGTTTTCCTCTTGTTTAAAAACTACCTTCTAGACAAACTAAGTATTTGGCCACCTGATCCTATATAGTAGTGTAATATGGCCTAAAGGCCCTATTATACTGAATGTTACTGGATCTTAACTGTGATACACAGTTCTGTAGCATGAGACTATATACTGAACAGCCGAGATAAGCACACAAGAGACCCTCACTGCAGCGGGTGGGAGGTGCCTCGACACCCAGGTTGGCCCGGCTTGTTAGCCGGCACGTGGGCTGGTGGACTGTCTCATGTCCTCTTCGTGCACTAATGGTTCGGCCCAGCACAACCCGACACATCAAACATCTCTAACCATCAACCGCTTTTGCCGACCTTGCGGCCACTGCCATTTGTGCGGTCGTGCCGCTTCTATGCATCGGTCAAGCGCACGAAACAACCGACTAGAAAGCCAAAAAGACAGTTGGCGAAGAGCCAATCAAGGAATAGCACACATCCTGTACACAAACCACACGAATTGCTCTCAAGCACACATCATACACGTCCGAAGCTGGCAGCAAGCCATCGAAGATGGCGCTCAACCAAAATAGAACATATCTCTACAATCATGCACACACAGACCAATATAGAACAGATCTGTAAAAGCACACACGCACACGTACGAAGCAGGAAGCAAGCCATCTGGCGCTCGAAGACGTGTGAGCTCGCTGCAGCCGTGCATGAGCCCGAGCCTTGGATTCGCAGGATGGAGGAGACGGGCCTGTGGGAGACGGCTGCGAGGTTGCCGGACTTCGAAGCCGGTGAAATCGCCCCCTTGGAGCTGGTGGCAGAGAGCAAATGTTGTGTTTTTGCGAGGCAACTACATGATGAAGAGGAAGGGTGAGATGTGTGCATACTGGAGTTGGGTAGGTGTTCCGGCGGTTGTAGAGGCTGCGGATGTGGCGGTGACTGTCATGCCGATGAGGGTGGACAGAGGGTGCCAAGGTAGGAGGATGGTGGTGCCAATGCGGTGTCGAGGAGGGAGGCTGACAAGGATAGAGTCCCCCACAGGTGACAGGTCTCATCGGTGGGGCACGCATCGGCATGGAAGGTAAAACACCAAAGATATAAATATCCACCATCAAACTAACAATAGTGTTTTATAGTTGAGTATTTTTATAATATTATTTTTTTAAAGTGTCAGTTAGCCAATTTTTCTGAAATGATATTATTCCTACCCATAAAAACTGCAATATGTTGCAAGATTATATAAAAGTTAGAATGTCAATTATTACTTTTCAATAGAGAAGCTTTTTTTGGAAAATAGGAGAGAGTCCTACTTATCATTTGTATTAAAAGAAGAAAAGATAATATACAAGATTTGTAAAACAAAAGGAAAAATGAAAAAAAGAATGAAAAAACTTTTACAATTTACAATATCACTTTTATAATATCAAGTCATCGTAAGATTGCTGCCTTTTTGACCTCCCGTCCTTTTTCAATTGCAGACCGCAGGTCTTGGGTAAAAGCACGAAACAATTGATAAACAAACAGTTGTGTATTTTGAAACACCAATTTGTTGCGAAACTTCCAAATATTCTCGGTAGCCAAAATAAGGATTTCATTGAAAAATCGTTTGAATTGCCGAAGGTTCGGCTTAGCTTCAGAGAACATATCAAACACATTATCTCTCAGATGCCAGTTAACTCCAATGAGATTCCAACAGGACTAAGCAAATGGGCAAACCAAAAAAAAGAAAAGATGGTATTGGGTCAAGAACATTTGATCAGCACAAGAGGCAATAATGATATGGGGGTAATGAAAATTCTTTCCTTCGGAATAGGGCCGTGTATGTAAACGGTCTTGTTACAGTATCTAGAAAAAAAAACTCTTATCATAGACGGGAGTTGTTCCTACACCAAGAGAAGACAGGGAACACATCCTGTTGACCCATCAAAAGCTGATAAACCTTGGTTGTAGAGTATGAAATTTCGGATCCCATAACAGATCATATAAGCCATTGAGATAGAATCCTTCAACCGATGCAACTGAAGCGATTGTTGAAAAGCAATTTCAGGCAGTGAAGGTGCACCATAGTTGTAACTCAGGAAAGAAGCTTGAACTCTCTACCAAACGTATCGAAGTATTGAAACTGAAGTTACGTTACTCTGACATCTCCCACCAAGAAAATGAAGTCAAAACTCAGCCAAATAAGGCTTCATGCAGTGATTGTGGCGCGGTCACGAGTGGAGCTATCAAAACTAACATGACATGATAACACACACGGCACAAAAATGACACTAGTCTTTAACGGGTTCTCTGTAATGAGTTCTTTTAAAAAAAATAATCTATATGAATTTAGTTATACCATAAATGAGATTTTCGTCCTAAATTAATGGATCAAATTGGTTTGAGCATGATATGAGCAATGACACTATCATTGACAGCTCTAGTCATGGAGCTTGGAATTATTTTTTGAAATAACTCAAAGAAAAAATAAAATATCAAAAATAACCTAGATGTTATTACTGAGTTAACATCTATTACATTGATGATTTTGATAATTAATGACAAACCTAATCATGAGACTAATGTGTTTATTGAGAATATGTTTCAAAGTGGTTGCACCGAATATTTTGTATTTTCTACATTAATCTAGGTTGAACTGTCTTTCTTATATTGATAAAGTTGTAACCTTTTAAGTTAGTTTCCCAACAAGCCAAGAAGCATATATGTAAATCCAATATCTAAATCAAACGTTATGCCCATTTTTCTGAGAGCTGTGCAGCTTTTCAGACACCCATTAGACGTCTAATGGATTTTTGTTAGACGTCCATATGGACAAAATAACATGTAAAAATCCGATAGTTGAAAGTGACCGTTGAAGGTCACTAGACATCCATTGCTTCTATGGTCTAAGGCTATCTCCAACCCACCGGCGCTTCGCTTGGCGCTTCAACGGAATATTCTCCAGTATATTCCATGCCACGTATGCGAAGCACCATCTGAAGCACCACCCTTCTCCAACCCACCGGCGCTTCGCTTGGCGCTTCGCGTGGGGCCCGCACATACATTATTTATTACACATTAACAAATTGATAAAATAAATTTCAGATAATTCGAAGACAACAAATTAAAATAAAATTGTTGTAAATAACAAAAAATATTTAAAAATATTTTTATTGAAATGGCACACGGGAAAAAAATATGACATATACTAAATTAAAATTCCGCAACAGTCGGCTCTTAACAACCACACAAACAACTACTCATCCGTACCGCCGGCCCCGAAACGCTGCCAGATGTGCTCGATAAGATCCCGTTTCAGTTGCCGATGTGTTGGGCGAGCACGGATCGCATTATTTCGATCTAGCATATGTTCAAAAATTGGCGGAGCATTGCTGTGGATAGTAGGCGGTGTTACGGTTGATGTGCCTTGAGTATCGTACAATTGAGTGATCGGGTCATGAGAGTTGCGCTCATCCTCGATTATCATGTTATGGAGGATGACACACGCTTTCATGATATTGGCAAGAGTTGACCGTTGCCAAAATCGAGCGGGGCCGCGGACAATAGCAAATCGAGCTTGCAACACCCCAAACGCTCGCTCCACATCTTTTCTTGCCCCTTCTTGATGTTGTGCAAATAACTTGAGTTTGTCCGTTTGGGGCAAGGGTGCGGTCTTCACGAAGACAGCCCACTCGGGGTAAATACCGTCGGCCAGGTAGTACCCCATATTGTACTCTGTCCCATTAACAGAGTACTGAACCGTAGGAGCTTCACCGCGCAACACATCAGTGAAAAGGGGGGATTGATTAAGCACGTTGATGTCGTTGTTGGATCCGGCGACACCAAAGAAGGCATGCCATATCCACAAGTCTCTGGATGCGACCGCTTCAAGCATTATTGTAGGGACTCCTTGATCACCACGGGTGAATTGGCCCCTCCATGCAACTGGGCAATTGCGCCATTCCCAGTGCATGCAATCGATGCTTCCGAGCATCCCTGGGAAACCTCGGTCCTCTCCTTCCTGGAGCAGACGCTGGAGGTCTTCGACAGTAGGTTTACGGAGATATTCCTCCGCGAACCGATCAACGATTCCTTCGGCGAAATTCTCCAGGCACCGAATGGCCGTCGACTCTCCGATGCGTACGTACTCGTCGACAGCATCAGCGGGCGAGCCGTACGACAACATGCGCACAGCTGCAGTGCACTTCTGCAATGGAGATAGCCCCTTTCGGTTGAGGGCATCTCTCCTCTGGGTGAAGTACGGGGACCACTCCACGAGAGCTTCGACGATTCGCAGAAAGAGGGGTCTCCCCATGCGGAATCTTCTGCGAAACAAGTAGCCGGGGTAGACCGGAACATCGGCGAAGTAGTCCGCGACTAGACGGTTATGACCGTCTTCGCGAGCTCTTTCGATATACCTTCTGCTACTTCGTCGGCGGCGGTGCGAGGTACCAGCACCAATGCTGGCTTCAACATCATGAAGAGCGTGACGCATAAGGGGTTCGACCGTTAGACAGGTCTTTGCTAACCCCGCCGCGAACTCTTCCATTTGGTTAATGCCTTCGTCCTCACCACTACTTGTGGTTGAGCTGGACGACATTTTTTTGGGATTGGTTGTGAAGTTGATATCACCAAGAGCGGAGGCCTCGGTTGTGAAGTTGAGATAACTGAGTTGTGAAGATGAGGGCATGGAGGGGTGCAAATATATAGGGGTCTAAAATCCGAAGGCATCGAACAGATGTGTCAGCTCCAACGGCTATAATCCAAAGACATCGAGTAAATGTCTCAGCTCCAACGGCTAAAATCCAAAAGTACCGATCACATGCGTCAGCTCCAACGGCTAAAATCCAAAGGCATCGAACAGATGTGTCAGCTCCAACGGCTATAATCCAAAGGCATCGAACAGATGTGTCAGCTCCAACGGCTATAATCCAAAGGCATCGAATAGATGTGTCAGCTCCAACGGCTATAATCCAAAAGTACCGATCACATGCGTCAGCTCGAACGGCTAAAATCGAAAGGCATCGAACAGATGTGTCAGCTCCAACGGCTATAATCCAAAAGTATCGATCACATACGCTGGTACAAACAAGTGAATCCAAAACCACTTAAATTAATAGTGCGAGTACAAATGTTAAAATGAAAAGTACAATGTTCGGTCTACTATTTGTTTTTCAGATTGTTAAGCTGCTCGTTGATGTATTCTATTGCAGCCTCATGCGTCGCCTTACGGTTGTCCGATAAATGGGATGTATCCATCCCAAGTAGCTTCGTCAACGACTTCATCAATGAAGCCTTCTCTTTGCTTCTGGCCATCCCCTGCAATTTATCGGCTACAGCAAGGGCTTTGTCGGCCATAGTATTAAGCTCGGCGTTGGCTTTGTCGATGCGCTCTAGGGTCTCCTCGCGCGCCGATGATGTTCCGCCTAGTTTGCTCTTACCCTTCCGCTTTGCCGCGTCTCGCCCTATAGGTCGTGCAAGCTCGACGGGGTCATCGTCGTTGTTCGACGACGACGTGTGAGCACCTTCTTCGTTGAGGCGAGCTCTTTTGGAAGAATCCAAGTAGCTTCGGCACCATTTCGGTTGACCACATACGGCTCTCCACCAGTGCTCCATGATGAAGGCCTGACCCACCTCTTGTCTGTACATGTCGCGTGCTTGCGACGTCAATTGGTCATCCGAACGACCACTAGCATAGGCATCGCGCAACCTGCAGTAAATACCATTGAACTGAACAATTTTTTTATTGCTCTTTTGCCAATGGTCTTTGCAGTGCCTGAGATCTCGTCTGCGATCAGGCGGACTGCTCTCGTTGTACTCGGCAACCACCTTTGACCAGTACTCGTCACATTTTTGATTGTTCCCATCGACCGGGTCGAGGGAGTTATTTAACCATGCACTGATCTGGAGCACGAAAAATCCAAATTTAATAACAAAGTCTACCATAGCGGATTTTAGTAGTTAGATGAGCACTCACAAGTCGCATGTCGTCCTGTTGGGACCAGAGCATTCGTTTACGCTGTGCCCCAGACCTTCGTGCGCCTTTGCCAGCGTTGTCCTCAGCCTCGATCACTCCCGGGACCGAGCTATGCGGACTCCCGGTATCCGATACGGACGTGGACTGGGAATTTTTGCTCGGTGGTTCAGGAGGCGAGATTCCTGCAGACATGGTCGGAGCTCCAACGTAATGAGGATTTTGGCCGTAAGGGCCGTAGGGGGATTGCGCGTACGGATGTGCATATGGATGTGGTTGGCCGTATGGAGGGGGTGCAGCGTACGGTGGATAACACATCGGGTATGGTGGGGGAGGAGGCTGAAAACTGGGCGGATTTTGACTGTTTGGCGCTTGGGAGTTCTCCTCATCTAAATTTGGTTCGCCAAACCAATTAACATAACCGCCGGGGGGATTATTGGCCATTGGAAATTTTTTCGGAAAATACTGGATGAACAGGAGAGTGCAAAGTGTGTGATTTTGGTTTGCTTGAGGCTAAATGAGCTGAAAATTGGGCATATTTATAGCCAGGGGGTCACACAAATTTTCAGGATTTTTTTGCAATTTTTTTGGAATTTTTTGGAATTTTTATGAATTTTTAACCTCAGAAATGAATAAATTAAACTCCAACGGCTATTTTTAAACGGTTTAATTTAAACGGCTAAATTTTGAGTCACTGACAGGTGGGACCGAGGCCAGCAAATACTCAAACGGCTAAATTTCCCAGCCCTAACTCCAAACAGCAACTGACATGCGGGCCCTCTACAAACGCTGGCCCACCTGACAGTGACACAGCGTGCACACGCGCGCGTAACGCGTTCACACCAGCCACGCGGTTTGTGGGGCCCACCGCGCCTCGTCCCGCACATCTGCACCGCACACACAGACACTGTCATGTGGCCCCGAGATGGATTTGGACCCACCTGTCAGCGCTATTTCTCTGGAGGGTACAAACTCACCGTTTTCCGCGCTGTGGGCCCCACAAACCGCGTCACGAAGCGTGCACGCGTGCTCCAACGCTGCGCTTCGCCGAATCAACGCGTCGCGGGCCCCACCTGTCAGAGCCTCGCCGTTGCTGCTTCCTCAGGCGTCTCCTCTCTCCTCTCGCGATTATTTAATTAATTTTTTCGCGTGGGGCCCACCTGTCAGCGCGTCGTTGCGCCGGCGTTGGAGACAGCTTAATGTATGATGGATTATGGTAGTTTTTGTCAACAAGATTACAACAGCTACTTTTTCTTTTGGGAAATATAAATAGATGTCTTAAAACTTTTAGTTGTATGTTTTAGCACTAAAATTCATTGACATGTAGTCCAAATATACTCGTGAGAATCCAATTCTCATTAATTTTATTAGAGTAAAAAGTCTAATGAGTTCATTTAATTTGCATCCATAGAGTATTAAAGAGTTGAGAGTTTTGTGTGAGTTTCTCTTTACGTCTTTGAGTTTACTAGTACTTGATTAATGTCAAGTGAAGATTTTAAAATTATTACTATTGGTGATCGTCATCACTTAGATAGTTATTGGAGACCAGTGATTTTTCTACCGACGAACATTGTTGGAGAGACCCGATGATATTGTGAAAGGCTCGATGCTTACATATCTGGAGTGCAAAAAGAATAACGTTGGTTAATATCGAAGTGAGATTCATGAGTGAGTGTTTCAACAAGAAAAAAAGGAGATACAACGAATGTCTAAGACCTTGAAAAAAACTCTTCATTTCTTTTTTCAGTTTATTCTTGCATTTCTTTATTTAATATTGTTTATCTTGAGTATTCACATTCATGATTGTCACTCTAGATTTGCAAAAATTATTTGATCCATTTAGCCATTAGTTTTATTTTACGGTTATTGAAAAAAAATTATTTTCATTTGTACAAAAATCATATTTAGTTAAAAGTTTTTAAATGACCTATTCAACTCTTTTATATCGTCATTCTTGATTCTATAATTACAAAAATTTCAAAACTGACCTTCAGACATTAATCTGTTGTATACCTGATTTTTATGTTTGCAATAGATTAGTGACCAAAATACAACATACACACAAAACGACTAGTTGGCACATATAAAAGTACTGATAGATATGCAAAATTATTGTCGTGTCTTTTAACCACAAACTGATCAATAATTTTGCACGCACCAACCAACAGCTTTATATGCCATATTTTAGTCGTTAATATGCTGCATGACTTGAAAGTGAACAAATCAAGTCCGTATCGCACTGAAGGCTCATTTTAGAATTTTGTAATTGTTTTCATATTTTGTTTTCGTTTGGTTATTTAAAAATAATTTCCGCTGTTTGAGATGGTCACGGCTTTGTAGATTCTAGTTTCTAGTTCCTTATTTTTTTTTTTTATGCACCACTCACGTGGCTGGCTGCGTCGTGCGCACAGTATGCGGTGTGCCACTTGTCCTTCTAAAATGAGACGGACTTGCCGTAGGTAGGTGACAACTATATGTAAGTACGAGTACTTCGGTCCATTCCGGCTCTGCTGCATGCGTGCCTGAATTTCTACGGTTTTTCTGCCGTCTTTAGTAATTCACGCAAACTAGACACGATTCATTGTAGTTTATCCGTGCCAAGCCTCTTACGCTAAGTTTTTGAGTCTCATATTTTGTTCTTTGTGTGCCTCGTATCTATTCCAAAATTAATATTGATAAGTGAAATCAGATATTACATGGACTCACAAGTCAGCAAGTGGTTGAGATGTAAGAGTGCGGCGCATGAAAAAACGTGTTGGATATGGATCACACAAAACGTGTGAACGCGTGTAGGTGTGCTCGTCTCGTGTGTTGCATGCACCACACAATAAATCACACAAAATCGATGATAGGTGGGTTAAAATAATAGTGGGTCCACATGTCAGTTGGAGAGTTGGTTTTTTTTGTTACGGTTAAAAACAAATTGAATTAAGGTTATTGCACCCTAGCTTTCAGGTCAGTATGACTGATAATGGGCCCAAAATTTAATCGGATCTACATATCAGTGTGCACTTCTAGTGAGGTTTGAAACTAACCGTTGGGAGTATTTTATCGTGGGACCCACATGTTAATGACATTGTCTGTAATTACTATTATTGCTGTTAGTAATTATTGTCATTTAGTAAAAAATTACTATTAGTAATTACTGTCAGAAAAGTTACTGTTAATAATAAATTTTTGGCAAAAAATTACTGTTTATAATGCAATTTTGACCAAAAAAATTACTGTTAATAATTATAGTCAAAAAAATTATTGTTACATTTTTTTTGTTGTATTCGAATTTAATTTTGGCTATTTTTTAACCATTAATAATTATATAATGCAAAAATTATCAAATAAATAATTTATACGTGGCCCCATACGAAATGTCATTGAAGCGCTGATATATTAGAGCACTTGGCACTTGAGAAGACGTTTTGCACGTGGGCCTTTGACAGGAGTCTCTCTTAGGAGCCTGTCCATTGGAGTGGTAGATGTTTTAGATGGCGTTTCACACGCGTGGCAAAAAATATACACAGAATATTCTTTTGAGGAGCTTACCCAGAAGTCTCCCCATTGGACTCAAAACTTATATGAATGAGACTATGTGGCCAACATTAGGGATGGCAACGGGGCGGATATGAGGAAAAATTAATAGCCGCGGGTATTTTTGGACCGACTAAGAGAAATCAATACCCGAACCCGAAAACCCTAGATCCATTCTCCATTTCTCCTTCGGTCCTCTTCCTAATTCCTTCGCCTCCCGCGCCGCCCTCGTCGCCCTCGCCACCCTCTTCGCTCCGCATCCCACGCGGCCCTCGCTACCCTCGCCTCCCTTGTCGACCCCGTTGCCGCCCCCTTCAACCCTCGCCGGCCATCGTCGACCCTCGTCGGCCCCCTTCAACCCTTGTTGGCCCCCTTCGACCATCGCTAGTGCCCGTCGACCCTCATCAGCCCCTTCGACCATCACCGGTGCCCGTTGACCCCGCTGGCCCCCTCGTCGACCCCTTCGGGTATCGAGGTCCCCGGCGGGGGCGGGGCGCAAGTATAACCCGCAGGGCAGGAGCGAGGGGCGGAGATGAGAACTATACCCCAGCCCCGAACACGCACCGTTGCCATCCCTAACCAACAGGCTCTGCCATTCTTGCGTCTACACCCATCCAAGCTGTGTTGGTGTTCATAGTGGTGTTAGATGCGTCATGTGGACCGAAGCATGCCGTGCTCGGCCAGCCCATTAGCGCGCAAAGAGGGTACGGCATAGCCACTAGCCCACGGGCCATCTAACAGGCCAATTCAGCCCGCCACTGGAAAAAATAAAAAAAACTGAATTTCTGAAAATAAATAAGAAAAATTTTATAAAATTTGAAAAAGGGTATAAAAATATGTTCAAAAAAATCTGAAAATAAATACTGATGGAAAAAATATATAATTTGAAATAATATTTAGATTTTGTAAATATATATATAATTTGAAAATAAATAGGAAAAAACTATATAAAATTTGAAAAAAAATGTGAAAAATTTTAATTAGATTGAAATGATTTGTAATGAGATGAAAAAATTCTTTAAAAAAAAGAGGACAATTTTAATAAGATGCAGCAATTTTATTAAACAATTTATATGAAATTAACAAGTACGCTTGTATGAAAATTGAAAAAGTGGAACCATTTTATTAATGGGATGGAAATACTAAGTAAAATCTATTGGGATAAAATCTTAATAAGTAAAAAAGAGTATAGTAACTATAACAAAATTTTAAACAAAAATTAAAAATTATTCCGAATCACGATTTAATCCTTCTAATTCACTAATGAACTCAAGATCCATTATGTTGTGTTGTTCTCTGACAGCAACATTTTCCCAGTCTTTGAGACTGGTAATTGTCTCAACCATCTCTGGTGTTAGGCACGATCTTTTGTCCTCAACTATTTTTTCAGTCATACTAAATGTAATTTCGGAAGACACTATTGACACAGGAACAACCAAGACATCCCGTGCCAAATGGGATAACATAGGATACCGCCGTTGGTTATTTTTCCACCACATGAAAATGTTCTTTTCCATTGTCCTCATTATTCGCGAACTCAAGATCAATGGAATGATCAATGTCGAGGTAGTGGTTCAGCTTCACTTGTGTATTTCTCAACGGTGGTGCTTGCACCACTTGCGCAAATCTTTGTGAAGAGGTTGAAGAAACTCCACTTTTTAACTTCTTCGATAATTCACTACCAACAACGTTCGTTTGTTTCTTTAGCTATGGTGGAGACGCTACTGGTGATCTTCAGTGTGAGCTGCTAAATTAAGCTTCATATAAACAAAAAAACTCAAAAAATTTCGTCAACAACATGAGCATAGACCTCAGAACAATCAATATTTAAAGCTACATCTATCTCTTCTAAAGAAGATTGTAAACCAACTAATTTTACTCTAGGATCTAAAATAAAAATATGAAATACTTGAAAAATATTTAAAATTTTTCTTCCATTACCTTCACAATACAAAAATACTCAGGATCTATTATATAAGACTCAAATAATTTTGCAATATCAAAAAGATAATGCAAAAATAAACAAGATATTAGATAATAAACTGTTCGATGAATTTTTTGTAATAAAATTCAATAAGAAAAGTCCCATGTGACCAAAAGGACTAAAATAAAAAATACACATATGTATTAACTATTAAAAAAATATAAATAGTCAAAAACCTGATAGAAAACCCCACTGGTAAAAAACCTGGTCAAAAACCTCACTGGTCAAATATCTAGTCAAAAACCCCACTAGTCAAAAACCTAGTCGAAAATCCCTTTGGTTGAATCAGGTTTGGACTCGGACTGGTCAAATCGGGTCTGGTCGAATTCGAATCAGACTCGGATTGGTCGAATTCAAATCAGACTCGGAATGGTCAAATCGGGTCTAGTCGAATTCGAATCATACTCGGGTCTACTCGAATTCGACCCAATTTCAGACTGGTCTCACTGACATTCAACCAAATTCGAACAGGATAATCTTTAATGACTTTTTTTAAAAAAAATCATGTTTATCTCCTATTTGAATTCAAATTCCCTAAATATCTCTGTGTGTTGGATGGTTGCAACCAACCTAGAACCTTTATAAATAGAGAGGGGGTGCTAACCTTTTTTTAGGTGAAGAAAGAGGTGAACGGAGGAAGACCTAAAGACGACGTGAAGATCAGGCAAGGAAGACAAGATGAAGAGGGAGCCTCTTTGTTCGACCAGAAGTCCTTCTTTTTATCTCCTTTGAAGATGATCATGGGTAAGTGCTTATCATAAGCATAGCATTTATCATGCATCATATCAAAGGTGGAGATCTGTTTGTTGGTGCCTGTTTGAGCCGGACTATGAAGATGAAAATCCGTTCGAAGAAATATTGAAGATCACAATCAATTGCACAAGGGAGTCCTGAGTCAACGAGTGCCTCGATCAAATTCAAATTGCTTTTCAATTGATGTTCCTCAAATATATTTTCAAGTAGATTGCATCAGTATTTAATCTGATCCATATTGCCATTTCGACCAGAAGTTAACATTTGATCAAATCTAATTTGATTTTCAATCGAAGTTCCTCAAATATATTTTTGAGCAGTAGATCGCATCAGCATTTAATCTGATCTGTGCTGTCAATTCCACCAGAAATTGACATTCAATTAGATCCAATTTTGCTTTTCGATCAAAGTTTCTTGAATATATTTTCAAGCAGTATATCGCATTAGCATTTAATCTGATCCATGCTGTCAATTCCATCAGAAATTGACATTCGATCAAGATCCATCTTGCTGTTCGATTGAAGTTCTCAAATGTACTTTTGAGCAGTAGATCGTATCAGCATTCGATCTAATCTTTAATTGCATTTTTAGTCAAAACCGACAAGTATTTTCAGCCAGAGACCAGAAAACTGCAACTTGATCGAAATCAATTGTGTTTTCGGTCAAAACAGAGTATTTTCGGGCACAAACTTAAAAAAATAGCAATCTGATCAAAATCACTTGCGTTTTCGGTCGAATTCTATTAAGACCAATGGCGCCATTTGACCACACGCTTCCAAGGTTCAATTTGACCAAGGAGAGATTCTGTTTAGAAGAATTTTAATCTATCCCATGGGAGAAGATTGATGATAACTTCTGATCCAGAAGTCCGATCTACTCCAAATGTTTATGGTGTATAGAATACTTGAAGTGCAACTTGTCCACCAAGTTTCAACTCAATCAGAGATCTCTAAGTTGCAATTTGACCAAAAGTCATTGCAAGGAGATACTCTCAATATTTTATGGTGGACAGAATACTTGAAGTGAAGCATGTCCACTGAGTTTCAAGTCAATCAGAGATTTCTATGTTGCAATTCGACCAAAGGAGGGGCTCTATCCAGAAGAAAGATCAATTTGTTCCACCGGAAAAGATCGATGATAACTTCTAATCTAGAAGTCTGATCTACCCCAAATGTTTATGGTGAACATAGGACTTTAAGTGAAGCATGTCCAGGAAGTTTCAAGTCAATCAAATATCTATAAGTTGCAATTAGACCAAAGGAGAGGCACTGCCCAGAAGAAAGATCAATTTGTCTCATAAGAGAAGATCAATCATAACTTCTCATCCAAAAGTCCGATTGACCCCAAATTTTTATGGTGAATAGAAGAGACAATGTGAAAGATGGCCTCCAAGTCTCACCTCAATTAGAAGGTAATAAGACCTTTAGAAGACTATTGCAAATAGTTATTGTCTTGCTGAATTTCCACTTGATATACAAGTAATGCAATGAATATAGTTTTCAGTCCGACGATCCGATTGATCTGAAATTTTGATGAACAATCGAGGATCGGTCCAAAAACTATTCCTCCAAGTTTCAAGCTGATCAAAGGCCAGAAAGCTTCCATCCAATTAGTTGAAGGAGCCAATGTTCCATTCATGTTTGAAGATATCAAAACAAGTCAAAATATTGCTAAGTCCTTAATGGATATTCCAATGTGCAGTCTACCATGCAATATACATTTCTTGAAACTAAGGAAGTCAAGTTGTTATCACAAGTTATTTTCATCCACTTTTTCATGTCTCTGAGTACTGATGAGGCAAAGGTGACATGTTCTTTTGTCTATGACTGACGAAGCCAAACTCCATCCATGCGGGGTACTGATGAGGCGAAGGCATCCGTTTATTCGCGACCGATGAGGCTGAACAACCACCTGGCCGGGCACCAATGAGGTAAAGGCTATATTTTGTGATAGCACCATAGACTAACGAGACTATGGATATGCATACTTGCATGCATGGGCATACACATTGCATTTATTTATTAAGGGAAATTTTGGAGTTTCGAGGCTTGAAGACGACGACCATCAGTATAGCTTAATCTAAGGTTTTTTGTGGATTTATTCTGGAGATGTAATTAACCAGGAGCTTTTCAAAAGACCTGAGGAACCATGAACCATGCAATCCCCTGAAACCAAGATGTACTTTCTTTTGGCGCAATAAGAGTTTGTAAATCCCAAGGGGACTTGTAACTTGTAATTCTTTTCAGAATTAATAAAGTGTATTGTTTCCTCTAAGATTATACATTCTCTACCTTTCTATTTGTATACTTATGTATACTGGCACACCCACAACACGAAAAGGGGCTAATTTCCAGGAAGAGAAATCTTCTCGGTGAAACATAAACACCAGATAATATTTTATTAGATTTATAAAATATTTTCAAAATTTTGTAAAATCTTTGAGCAATATTCCAAATATAATTGGTAAGAAACTCAGTTTGCATGAAAACATTGACAAATAAAATTAAAATATTTTAGTATGGAAGTACCTCCTTCAACATGATGTATGTGGAATTCCACCTTACCTTCATGTCGGGAGAGAACTTTTTAGGGCTCATGTTATTGGCCTTACAGTAGTTCTTAAACTTTGCGACATATGTATTTAAACTAGTAATGTAAAAGATGGCCAAGCGAATACTATCTAATGCCCCAGTCATTTCCTTCATACTTGTTTGGACAGTCATTTCCTTCATACTTGTTTGGACGATGATATTAATAATGTGATAGATTCAACTTTGGTGGAGAATATACCCTTTGATATATGATTCTAGGATCGGAGTCAGCATGTTTTGTTGAAGCATTGTCAAGAGTGATAGATACAATTTGATTTTCTAATTTAAATTCGTTAACTACTTGCAATATGCATTTGGCAATAGCCTATGCAATATGTGCAACATTTATTAATTTAAACCATATCACTCTCTTATTTAAGTTATAATTATCATCTAAACAGTATGCAACTACACTAAGATAATCCATTTTTTATATGATGCAGACCAAATATCAGATGTGAGTGCAAAAGAAAAACTAATATTTGTAAAATCTTGTTTTAATGAAGCTAATTGTTTATGATAATATGCAAAAATATCACTTCTAATAGTGTTTCTACTCATAAACTTCCAGCATTCAGAAGTCCTTGCTCTTTTGGTGCCGATGGGCCTCTATCTGACCCTGCAGGTTCATGTATATTTGGACGCGACCGGAAACAACTTCCCGAATCACAAGTCATAAGCAGTCCCTAGCAAGACATTATGACTACTCGCATGTACACGAAGATCATATCCGACAAACCTATACAACTTATCATGGATTATATTTTTATCTCACGATACCATATCGAACTCAAGGTGAGAAACGTGTTATCCTTGAATAGCTCGGTCCTTTCTTGATCTTGTAATGGACTAATATTTCCATAGTTGACTTTCAACTATATTCGGCACAGCCATGCACTTTCTTAGTCCAATTATATCAAGAGGCCCAGAGATATCTCTCTCAAGATATGAGAGGGGCAAATTCCATCTCGACCATTCACTTTCAACCACATGGTTCATAACATATCTGTATGTCACTTTTATGACTACTCGGTTAAAAGTAGCGGTTGATGATACCAAGTATGCTATTATGCATGTATGAAACCATGATGATCTCAGGTCTAAAGATAAACCAAAATAACTGTTAGAAACCAACTGATGGCATATAAAAAACTCAACAGTGTCTCAAGATGGGTCAATCCAACCAACATGTTTTCCAACATGTGTTCACGACATTGACTTGATATCTCATATCTATGGTCCGTGAAACTTGACTATCAATCAATGATCGTGCTGACTTATCTTGCATTATTATTCCATGTAATGCCGAAAGTCAGGGATGTTTAGAAATAAGTATCACTGATAATGCCGAAAATACATATATCATAATAAAGAGTTCCACGAACAAGTCACATACTTGTTTGATCAATAAAAGTGATACTTTATTCAAGGAATGCAATAATATTTTATTCATAACAATTCATAAACATATCATGATACAATCATCTCTATGATTGCCTCTAGGCCATATCTCTATCAATCTCCCACTTGCACTAGAGTCAATCATATAGGTATCGAAGCCACATTGAAGTCTGTATTTATTTTGCATATTTTCACATCACCTCTACTAATAAACTCTCGTATAAGGTGATATCGCCGAAGTATATGCTTGGACTTTTGATGTGACCTTGGTTCCTTAGCTTGAGCAATGGCTCCATTATTATCACAATAGAGATCCACCGGACTAAGAATGCTAAGTACCACACCAAGTTTGGAGATGAACTTTCTTATCCAAACAGCTTCTGTTGTAGAATTAGCGACCATCTCTTGCTTAGAACTAATCTAGCTTATAGCTCCTCCATTGAGGCAAAACACAAACCCAGATTGTGATTGGTAATCATCCTTGTCGGTTTGGAAGCTAGCATTAGTGTAACTTGTAGGATCAAGGATGACGACTAGAGGGGGGTGAATAGGAGGTTTTTTAAAACTTTAAATTTAAAACAAATATTTGCAAAACAAGAACAAATAATAAAATGAGCAAGAAGAGAAGAGAACGAACACAGTAATTTTTACCGAGGTATCGGAGACTCGCCCAGTCTCCACTAATCCTCGTTGAAGCACTCAAGTCACTTGAGTTTTGCCTCAATACTCACGAAGAGTATTATCAACTAATGGTTGCTTCTTGTCCACTCCTGAAAGGTGAGCACCGATGCCTTGTACAAACTTGCCGAGCCTCTCCAACAATCTCCAAACTGGAGAGGTCAACGGCCACGTCTCCGAACCGTCTAGGTGAGGGCACTCACCAAGAGTAATAGGCAGTGAGGTCTTCTCTAGACCTCCAAACACACACCGAGAAACTACGAGTATGCAAATGCAATGAACTGAAAACACTTGGTGGATCAGAAAACACTCAACTTGATCAACAGATCAAGATTTTGTGTAGAAAACTAAAACTCAAGAGTGTATAAGAGAATGATGCTGCTTGTTGTATAAAACTCATGCCCAAAACCCCTATTTATAGCCTCAAGAATCAAAAGAATCGTTGGAGCTAGGGCTGAAAATCAGCAACACAAACTGACAGTCAGTTTGCCTAACTTACAGTCAATTTTCCTAACTGACAGTCAGTTTCGTGTACAACGGCCGACAAAATTTACGGATAAAAAATTGCTAGCCGTTTGTGGTCGTTTATGGAAACTTGAAACCCACAACTGACAGTCAGTTATGCAGACTGATAGTCAGTTCGACCAAAAACTCGACCAAATCAAATAGAAACTCAGAAGAAAACAACTGTGGTCTAATCCCCAACTGAAAGTCAGTATGGACAAACTGACAGTCAGTTTAGTACAAAAATTTTTAGCCCAAAATACACCCTCTCTGGACAAATGTCAGTTTAACTGAACTGACATTCAAACTGACAGTCAGTTTAGCAAACTGATAGTCAGCATGAACAAAAACAGTGATAACTTTAAATCCAAAAATCCAAAACAGGTGTTTAATAACTCGTTTGAAAGATAATTTTAAGGACTACAATTTTGTTGACAGAAGCAAAAAACAGATCTACCTAGATCTTTCTAGAAATTTGAAAAACTCTTCTGCTGTAAAAACTCAACTGAAAATCCAAATCTTTCAAACTTCAAATCAAATCCAACCAAAAAGATGCAATGCAATGACCTAAGTTTCTCGGTTTATGTTGGAAGTGTAGAGAGGACTTTGCAACCCCTCTTTATAGTACGGTTAAAAACTAAAACAATTTTCCTAAACCGATCACCTCCAAACACCGAGATTGGTAAAAATAAAGACAATATTAACTTAGGTCTTTTATGCTTTCCCGGCTTGCGTCTTGACTTCATTTTTGCGACTTGTGCTTTTACTTCTTTTGCGTTGGGTACGTTTAGTTCATCTCGACTATCTTCCCAACGGAGCTCTGTATCAAACAATCGCAAAAAGCACAGTTAGTCTAAAACACACTGTTTTCATTAATCATCAAAATTAGGGTTAGGCATAAAGGCCTAGATGCAACATAACCATTTACAATGAGCTCTACCTCACCTCCATAAACCAGGAACACATCCTTAGTTCTTCTCAAGTACTTTCTTGCTCATCAGATGTCATAGGACGTTGACTCTTGCTAAGACTAATGCCATGTGACATAGGTAAGAAACTTCTCTTGGAGTCTTCCATGTTGAACCGATTCAACACCTTGTCAATGTATGTACTTTGGCTTAATCCAATTAGCCGTTTAGACCTATCTCTATAGATCTTAATACCCAGTATGTATGCTGCCTCTCCCAAGTCTTTCATAGAGAAACTATTTCTCAAATAAGACTTGATAGATTCAAGCATAGGAATCTCATTTCCAATCAATAGTATGTCATCTACATACAAACCAAAATGCATGTGCGCTCCCACTAACCTTCTTATAAACACAAGATTCATCTTCATTTTTTATGAAGCCAAATTGTTTGACTGTCTCATCAAAACGAATATTCCAACTCCGAGATGCTTGCTTCAATCCATAAATGAATTTCTGAAGCTTGCATACTTTCCCAACATTTTATGGATGAATAAAACCTTCGGGCTGTGTCATGTACACATCCTTACTAAGATTTCCATTGAGGAAAGCTATTTTAACATCCATTTTCCATATCTCATAATCATGGTAGGCAGCAATTGCTAGAATGATCCGAATTGACTTTAGCATAGCGACCGGTGAGAAAGTTTCATCATAATCAATTCCTTGAATTTGTTTGAAACCTTTCACGACCAATCGTGCTTTATGAATGTGAACATTTCCATTCATGTCATAAGATAATGGAAGATTGACTTGGCTCATCATTGATCGAACCATGTCCAACAAGATTCGATTCCGTCGTTCAGACACACCATTCCATTGAGGTGTCCCTGGCAGTGTTAGCTGTGGAACAATTCTACATTGCTTTAAATGATTGCTAAATTCTTGGCTCAAATATTCTCCTCCACGATTTGATTGTAGGAATTTAATTTTCTTGCCAAGATGATTTTGTACTTCATTCTGATATTCTTTGAACTTTTCAAGAGTTTCAGACTTATGCCTCATTAAGTAATATAACCATATCTACTAAAATCATCAGTGAAAGTTATGAAGTATTGGAATCCACCTCTGGCCATAGTGCTTAATGGTCCACATACATCAGAATGTACAAGGGCCAATAAATCACTTGCTCTTTCATCTGAATCAGTAAAAGGTGTCTTTGTCATTTTGCCAAGTAAACAAGATTCGCATGTGTCATATGATTCAATATCAAATGAGTCTAGAACTCCATCTTTATAGAGCTTCATGATGCGTTTCTCATTTATATGACCTAAACGACAATGCCATATAAAGGGTCCATTTGAACGCTGCTTGGGCCTCGAGGGTCCATTCGAACCCTTCAAGGCCCCGGAGGATCGTGAAGAATTGGAGGCCGCGTTCCCCTGATTGCGAGACGAAACGGCTCAACACGGCCAAGCGGCCGTCAGCCGCTGTACATTTTTAACAGAGCGCGGTGGGGGCATGTCCAGCAAGGCCCGGATTTTTTCGGGGTTGGCCTCTATGCCTCGTTGGGACACAAGGAAGCCAGCAGCTTCCCCGCGTACGCTGAAAGCGCACTTTTCCGGGTTAAGCTTCAATCCGTACTTCAGAGGTTGCGGAAGGTCTCCGCCAAGTCTTCGAAATGAGCAGTGGCACAGGGGCTCTTGAAAACCGCATTGTCGACATAGACCTCCGCATTAGGTCCGATCTGATCCCCGAGGACTAGGGACATAAGGCGATGGAAGGTTGCTCCAGCGTTCTTGAGCCCAAAAGGCATATGGACATAGCAGAAGGTGTCGAGGGGAGTTATAAAACTCATCTTTTCCTCGTCCTCCTTGGCCATTCAGACTTGGTGGTAGCCCGAGTACGCATCCAGGAAGTTCATCAACTCGCACCCCGCAGTCGAGTCCACCAGCTGGTCGATCCGCGGGAGTGGGAAATTGTCTTTTGGGCAACCATTGTTAAGATCAGTGAAGCCCATGCACATTCTCTACTTGCCACTAGATTTTTTCACAAGGACGGGGTTCGCGAGCCACTCGGGGTGTAAGACCTCCCGAACGAACCCCACCTCTCGGAGCTTCGAGATTTCAGCCTTGATGGCTTCCTGGCACTCGGGGGAAGCTTCCTCAGTTTCTGCTTCACTGGAGGGCGGCCAAGCGTTATAGTGAGCCTGTGCTCAATAACGTCCCTGGAGACGCCCTTCATGTCTGTAGGCTTCCATGCGAAGACATCGGCATTTTCGCGGAGGAAAGCCGTGAGCTGCTTCGTGCGCTCCTCAGGGAGGCCTGCTCTAACCTTGATGTTCTTCTCTCTGTTCTCTGAGAACAGGCGAATCTCGTGGAGGTCCCCTTCCGGACGCGGCTTTGGGAGAAACTTCCCAGGGAGGGCGACCGGGATGTCAAGAGTCGGGGAAGAGATTACCTCCCCCAGGGCCTTGATCAAGTTGACGTCCCCGATCGTAGCGGCGGTGTGCTCGTACCGGGTACGAGTAGCGTCATGGTCTCCCCAGGTGGTGATCACGCCGCGAGGCCCGGGATCTTCATGCAGAGGTAGCTTTGGTGAACCGTCGCCCCCAGACGGTTTATCCTGGTTGTCCCCATGATGGAATTATAGGAGGAGGGGGGATCCACCACGTCAAAACGAAGCATCTCCGTCTGGTAGTTGTCCGGGGCGCCGAAAGTCATGGAAAGATCAAATTTCCCTACGGGGTATATGGTCTTCCCCAGGACAAATCCCTGTAAGGGCCCGACTGCAGGTTGCAGCAGCTTCTCATCCACTTGCATTTCCCTGAAAGCTTTCAGGTATAAGACGTCTGCGGCACTCCCACCGTCAACAAGGATGCGAGCCAAGCGGCAGTTGAACACAGTGGCGGCGACGATGAGTGCATCATCGTGGGGGAAGCGAACCCCACGTGCATCTTCCGCTGTGAAGGTGAGGGGGCCCTCTGACCACTTTGGTGGCCGGGACGTGTTCAGCACCACCACCACCTTTACTTCGCGTGTGTACTCCTTATGCTGGTGCTTGGAGTCTCGCCTTGAGGTGGGCCCTCCCGTGATAACATTTACGTGTCTCTGGGAGATCTGGAAAGGGAGCTCCTGGGCCAAGTCCCTCTCCCGAGTTTGCTTCTGCTGCCCCCCTGGGGAAGCAAGGAGAGCTGGTATGACCGGCGTAGGGGGCAAGGAGGCAGGACTCCCCACCCCCCCCCTCCCCGGCCCATGTTGGTCGAGAAATGCAGCAAAGTGCTGTAGGAGTGCGTTGCATTCTTGGGGTAGCATGGGAAGTTGACTTATGGAAGGGACATGAGCCACTTTTTTCTTAACTTGAGCGAAGCATTTGAATAATCTTTGGATAATCTCCCCCGTCCTCTGCCTGACGGTGTAGAGCTGTGACGAGTCCAAGGGACGTACATAGTTCCCCTGGAAGTTTGCACAGAACTCGCGCTCCAGCTGCACGAAAGATTCTATGGAACCCTCCTTCAGGTTATAGAACCATAATCGCGTGATTCCGGAGACATAGAGGGGAAAACGTTGCATTGCATCGTCTCATCCCCCCAGCTGCCGAGATGGCTGTAGAGTACACCTGTACAAATTCTTATGGGCCAGCCTCACCATTGTAGTGCTCTTTGTGCAGCAGGCGATATGGCCGCGGCCATCGGATACCAGCGAGGCGATACGGCCTCGACTTCCTAGGGGGAGTCCCGGTCACTATCTCCCTTGACCGGAGAGGCGCGCTCGTTGTCTAAGTCCAGGAGGGGTCCCAGCGGTCCGCCCGCATGTCGGTAGCATCTTTTCTCCTCAGGGTTAGTCGAGCTAACTTCCTGAATGTCCGGGTACCCCTCGGAGGTGGTAGTAGCCTCTCGGATCGGCCTCTTCCCTTTGCTCAATGGGGGATGTGGCTCCCTGTGAGTGTAAGCCAAGTGCAGGTCTCGCTTCAGGAGTGGTTTTGAGCAACGGAGGGAGGGAGCCCCCCGGGCATCGTATGCGCAGGCGTCCTCCTGTGTGAAGCCGGTCTGGTCTACCAGGGGAGCCCACGGAGACGATCTCGGGGGAGGAGGGGGCTGATGTGCATCGGCCGCAGACCTGGGGGAAGCCGCCGGGGCGTCAACAGGGGAGAATGGTTTTTGGGGCGGTGATGGCCACCGGCACGAAAGGGATTCCCGATGTGGGGAAATCCCCTAACCCGTGGGCAACCGCAGGCCCAGGGGAGGCCTCCTGGCACAAATGCAGCCGCCGGCGCGGGCGACTTACCGACCCAAGGAAGCTTCCCGGTGCGCGGAAGGCCCCGGACGTAGGAAGGCCCCCCGGAGTGGGAAATGCCCCCAGCGCTAGGAAGGTGGCCGAGTGCCCCATGAAAAAAGGAGACAGCACCCCCATGAATGGAAATGGGGGTGGATAAATGGGGGCCGGAGGACACACCAAGACCCGCAAGAGCTCTTCCAATGTGCACTGGGAGTAGAGTTGACCTTCAACCAGCGCCCCCAACAACTGGTCCCTGGTGACCAGGAGCCCCGCTTGGGGGGCGCTAGGCCCCGCAAGCACGGTTGTGGCCGGTGCGCTCGACCTGAGGAGGCTTGCCTCGGGAGCAACCAGAGCTGGGAGCTCTGCATCCACCCGGGTGTCCCCGTACGACGACGCTGGGATGACAGTTCCTTGCATAGGGTCACTCGGACCAGCGTTGTTTGACAGTGTGGAGAGATTCCTCATTCTTCTTGGAGGAGCCATGGTAAGTCGTCACGGGTCCCCACGGACAGCACCAACTGTCATGGTTTTACGAATCCCATAGACAAGTTTTAGGACGCGCGTAACACGTGTACAGCGACACGAGCTGACTGTGTGACGGGTTACCTCAAGTCGGGCAATAACAGAGATTGACACGGAGAGTTTATACAGATTTGCGTCTCGGTGGGAACTCTAGTCATGTCGGCACGCCTCGAACGTAAGTCCCGGGGGAGGCTCTCTCATGGGGAGAGATCTCTAAGGGAGTGCCTTTTGTTTTGAGTATGTAAAAATGAATTGGAGTTGTCTTTACAACAGAGATACAAGGGGTATATATAGACCCCCAAAAACGCAAAAAAGACTAAAAAGCCCTAGCTACAACCGTTGGATCGAGGGGCATTGTCGCCCTTTCATAGGGCGAGTGACTTGGATGCTTGACGTGTGTCCTCTTCAATTCCCGAGGCATCCCGGGGCAAAGAGACCCGTGCTCTTCCACGGGCACGGCTCAAGCCCCCGGCCCCAGGCACGATGACACCGCCACGAACGCGGGGGCGTCCAGGACCTCCGGGGGGCAAAAATGACCGTGACCTTCCATGGGCGCGGCCCAAGCCCCCATGCACAGACGCGATCGCACCATCCCAGACGCGGGGGCGTCTTTGGCCACCTGGGACCCGGGGCCAAAATGCCCGTGGCCTTCCACAGGCGCGGCTCAAGCCCCCTAGGCACGGGCATGGTGACATCACCCCGAACGCTGGGGCATCTCGGGCCACCTGGGACCCGGGGCCGAAATGCCCGTGGCCTTCCACGGGCGCGGCTCAAGCCCCTGGGCACGGACACAGTCGCACCGCCCTGGATGCGGGGGCGTCCTGGACCTCCCAGGGCCAAAATGCCCGTGACCTTCCACAGGCGCGACCCAAGCCCCCAGGCACAAACACGGTCGCACCATCCCGGAAGCAGGGCCGTCCCGAGCCACTCGGGACCCGAGGCCAAAATGCCCATGGCCTTCCATGGGCGCGACTCAACCCCGGGCATGGACACGGTCGCATCGTCCCGAACGCGGGGGCATCCCATGTGAAAGGGATCTAGGATAACGACTAGAGGGGGGGTGAATAGGCGATTTTGAAAAATTAACAACTAATCAAGCAATTAACAATAAATGAGAGCAAGTAGCTAAAACAAGATGAACAACAAGCAATTTAACACAAGGATATATCCCGTGGTCTCGGTGATTTGCCGATCACCCCTAATCAACGTTGCGGCAAACTCAAATATCTAACCGCTCCTCTATCTAGTCGACTTCCTCCCAAGAAATGACTTAGATCTCGAGCCGAATTAGTGTGATGAGTTATCCAAACCTCGATTCACTATTGATGCACTTTACCGCTCCGACAAGGCGTGCTCGACCCTTTTCACAAGGTGTTTTGAGGCTTCTTCACAATCTTCCTTGAAGAGCTCTCCAAAACTTTCCTCCTAGCCGTCTAGGAGCCGGCAAACTCCAAGAGTAATAAGCCGGTGATGATCACTTAACACTCTTCTAGTGCCACAAAGTTGATTTAGTGATCGAAATGCAATGCACTAGAAGATCTCAAATGCACACTCTCTCAAATTCAAGAAATTGAACACTAGAGTGTATGAGACTTGTTTTTGCTCTCAAGGATGATGGCAATTGTTAACAAATAAGCCAAAGGTTATGAACAGGACAATGCATGGGAGTATATATACCCCCACAATAAATATAGCCGTTACAGGCCGTTGGAAGAAAAAGATCACTTGGCGGTCAGACCGCAGGTATAATCCCGGTCAGACCGCCGCAATTGCAACGGCATTAAACAGGCGCAATAAATGCTCACCTACCCTTGTCGGGCACTCTCACGGTTAGACCAGAGCCAATGGCGGTCAGACCGTGAAACCTTCCGGAGACGACATGGTTTCTGGACAAGATTTATGGTCAGGCCGAAACACTTCGGACAGACCGGCCACACGGTCAGACCATAGTATTAAAACTCGGTCAGACCGTTTTAGCGGTCAGACCAGACTAACAATCAGTCAGACCAGACTAACAATCGGTCAGACCGTCTTAACACATCAAGTTCCATAAAATGAGATCATGAAGTTCCAGGAGTCTGACTTAGGGTTTAACCACGGACAGACTGACCTCTTTAAGAAAGAAAACACACTTTAACATAACCGTCGGTTAGTCCGAAACAACATTCGGTCAGACCGTTTATGCGGTCAGACCGGCTAATAATCGGTCAGACCGACTGAGACCGAGTTTGGCTGAATTGAATGGAAAAATGCATTTTCAAAGGATATGACCTTCTAGTATGCAATGCAAGTTGTTTTTATGACTTGTGGCACATAGATGAACTATTTAGTGATACACCACATGCTCCTCTTAATAGTACGGCGACTATCCTATAATCCGGTCAAAATTCTTCTCTAATCACCTTAGACCGGTAAAAGGAAAAAGACCCTATTCCGTACCTTTGCCTCTTTGCTCAATGTCCTTTCTTCATCATGTAGCTCTTTCTTTGCCTTTCATTATCCTGTCTTTTGAGTTTGTTCTTGACACAACTTAACAGGTAACGTTAGTTCAACATTTGTAATTGTCATTAATTACCAAAATACTCTTTAGGGGGCTAGAAGCTACACCGTGCCACCTGTGACCCGGGGCCAAAATTTAGGAAATCGAGTAAGCTACACTAGCAGAATTTCAAAAATTTTACTCAAAGGCTACAAGTAATAGATCATAGATTAGATTGTTACCAACAGCGGAAGCAGATTTGATGAAGCGATCGAATGTTCACAGCAACCATTTGCGGATTGTCCTGATCAGCAGATGTAGATGACAACGACCGCTCACGGATTGTTCTAATCAGCGCAGCAATTGTAGCAGCGCCTCTACCGGTATCCACACGTACTGGGATGGAACGTTGTACGATGGTTTGCTAGCACCAACGCGCACGACAAGGGTTTATGGGCTGTTTAAAGAAGATGGCAGCTATGGCTTTTTTTATGTTTCTCAAAGCCCATCATACCTTTCTTTATATAGGGCCATACAGAAGAAATCCTAACAGATTAGGTTTCTTGATGTGATACAAATCTTATCCGAATTGCCCATGCAAAAGAAATCCTAACAGATTAGGTTATCCTGATGTGATTCAAATCTAATCCGTACTGCCCATGTAGAAGGAATCCTAACAGATTATATTTCCTGATGTGATTCAAATCTTATCCGAACTGCAGGATGAGTTTAAAATTAAATCTTCATATCTGATACGTAAACTCTATAACAGACCCAATCCGGATCTAATACGAAAACCCATAACAAACCCAAACCGAATACATAAAGAGTCTAATATTAAGTCTTCGATTCTGATACAGAAACCCATACCAAACCCAAATCGAATCCATAAGAAGTCTAATATTAAGTCTCCGAATCTGATACGGAAACCCATACCAAACCCAATCCAAATGCATAAGGAGTCTAATATTAAGTCTCCGAGTCTGATATGGAAACCCATACCAAACCCAATTCAAATGCATAAGGAGTCTAATATTAAGTCTCCGAATCTGATACGGAAACCCATACCAAAATAGACTTAATCCGAATTGCATTGTTCCAACCCGTTAAGTGTGTGACCCTGTAGGTTCATGTATATTTAGTCACGACCCGGGAATACTTACCCGAATTGTATGTCGGTAGTGGCCCCTAGTAGGGCATAATGACTATCCAAATACACACAAAGAGCATAATCAGCAAACCTATATAATGTCTTCATGCTGATCCTCTTGCTATACGATACCAGATTAAACCCAAGGTGGGAAATGTGCCACCTTGCACAGTTCAATCATTTCTCGATCTCATAGTGAATTGATCTTCCCATAGTTGACACTCAACCACAAACGGCATGGCCATGCACTTCTCAATTCATCTATATCAAGAGGCCCATAAATATCTCTCTCATTATATGAGAGATGCAAATTCCATCTTAACCATTCACAGTCCTCCACATGGCTCATAGCATACCCGAATATTACCTTTATTACCACTTAATTAAAAGTAGCGTTTGGTAGTATCAAAGTATACTACTACACATGTATGAAACTATGATGGTCTCAGGTCTAAGGATCAATCATAAACATTATTTGAGACCAACTGGTGACACTTAAATAACATATCCAAACAGTGTCTCAAAATGGGTCTATCCAACATTATATTCTCCAATATATGTCCACATTATTGATTTGATATCTTATATCCATGGTCCGTGAAACATAACCATCAATCAATATATGCGCTGATCCATTAATCAATAATGTCTTAATTAAAGATAATGGATCAGGGACTTTATTAGAATAATATTATCAAATAAATTTATAGTCTCACGAATAAGTCACATACTTGTTGATCGAACCAAGATGATAATTTATTCAAAAACTAACATATTATTCAAATGTTCATAAATATAACAAAGATAAATACATCTCTGTGATTTTCCCTAGAACATGTCACTAACAACCTCCCACTTGGACTAGAGTCAATCACAAATGTATCTAATACCTATTGCTCTAGTATGCACCTCATGCTTTGGTTGCGTGAGAGGCTTTGTCAACAGATCAGCAACATTTAAATTCGTGGACACTTTGCAAATCTTCACATCACCTCTATTCATGATTTCTCGAATGAGGTGATAACGCCTGAATGTATGTTTGGATTTCTGATGAGACCTTGGTTCCTTAGCTTGCGCAATGACTCCACTATTATCATAATAGAGATCCACTGGGCTTCAAATGCTAGAAACCACACCAAGTTCAGAGATGAACTTTTTAATCCAAACAGCTTCTTTGGCAGCTTCAGAAGCAGCAATGTACTCTGCTTCTGTTGTAGATCAGCGACAGTTTCTTGCTTAAAACTCTTCCAGCTTACAGCTCCTCCATTAAGGCAAAACACAAAACCAAATTGCGATTTGAAATCATCTTTGTCGGTTTGGAAGCTAGCATCGGTGTAACCACTAACAATGAGCTCTTCCTCACCTCCATAAGCCAGGAAACATCCTTAGTCCTTTTCAAGTATTTAAGGATGTTTTTTACAGCAATCCATTGACTCACCTGGATCTGATTGGTATCTGCTCGTAACACTTAGAGCATAGGAGACATCTTGGCGTGTACAAAGCATGGCATACATAATAGACCCAACAGCAGAAGCATATGGAATCTTATTCATTCAATCCCGCTCATCACATGTAGAAGGACATTGACTCTTGCTAAGACTAATGCCATGTGACATAGGCAGAAAACCTTTCTTGGAATTCTGCATGTTGAATCTATTCAATACTTTGTCAACATATGTACTTTGGCTTAATCCAATTAGCCTTTTAGATATATATCGGTATATCTTAATACCCAAAATATATGCTGCCTCACCTAACTCTTTCATAGAAAAGCTACTTTTCAATGAGGACTTCACAGACTCAAGCGTAGGAATATCATTTCCCATCAGAAGTATGTCATCCACATATAAGACCAGAAAAACAAGTGCGCTCCCACTTGCCTTTTTGTAAACACAAGGCTCTTCTTCATTTTTTATGAAGCCAAACTATTTGACTACTTCATCAAAACGAAGATTCCAACTCCGAGATGTTTGCTTCAACCCATAAATGGATTTATGAAGCTTGCACACTTTCCCAGTATTTTCTAGATCGACAAAACCTTTAGGCTGTGCCATATACACATCCTCACTTAGGTTTCCATTTAGGAAAGCCGTTTTGACATCCATCTGTCATATCTCATAATCAAAATAGGCAACAATAGCTAGGATGATCCTGATTGACTTTAACATAGCAATAGGTGATAATGTTTCATCATAATCAACACCTTGAATTTGCTTGAAACCTTTCACAACTAATCGTGCTTTATGGATATGAACATGACCATCCATGTCTATCTTTTTCTTATAAACCCATTTGCACTCAATGGTTTTTACACCATCAGGCAGATCAATCAAGTTCCACACTCGATTTTCATGCATGGATTCAATTTCGGATCTCATGGCTCCAAGCCATTTCTCAGAGTCAAGGCTCATCATCGCTTCTTCGTAAATCTTGTGCTCATCATTGTCTAGCAATAATACTTCATGCTGCTCCATTGTAAGGAACATGTACCTCCCAGGTGCATGACGTACCCTTTCACACCTACATATAACCAGTGCTTGTCCTGCATTTTCTATATTATTTTGCAGGTCTTGCTGAGCTTCAGTGGGTGCTGAAACAATTTCCAGTGGTTCCCAAATTTCTTCAAGTTGCACTGTGCTCCCACTTACTCCTTTTGAGAGAAACTCTTTCTCCAAAAAGACACCGTTTCGAGCAACAAACACTTTGTTTTCTTCTCGATTATAGAAGTAATATCCTTTTGTTTTCTTAAGATATCCCACAAAGAAGTATTTATCTGATTTGGGTTTGAGCTTATCAGACATTAAACATTTTACATAAGCCTCACAACCCCAAATCTTAAGAAAAGACAACCTAGGACGCCTTCCATTCCATATCTCATATGGTGTCTTTTCTACGACTTTTGATGGAGCCATATTTAATGTGAACGCAGTTGTTTCTAGAGCATATCCCCAGAAGGACAATGGAAGATCAGTTTGGCTCATCATTGACTGAACCATGTCCAACAAGGTCCTGTTCTGTCGTTCTGACACACCATTCCATTGAGGTGTTCCTGGCGGGGTCAATTGTAGAACAATTCCGTGTTGTTTTAGATGGTCACCAAATTCTTGGCTCAAATACTCCCCTGTACGATCAGATCGTAGGGTTTTGATTGTCTTGCCAAGTTGACTCTGTACTTCATTTTGAAATTCCTTGAATTTATCAAACATTTCAGATTTATGCATCATTAAGTAGACATATCCATATCTACTAAAGTCATCGATAAAAGTTATGAAGTACTAAAAACCACCTCTAGCTGTTAAACTTAATGGTCCACATACATCGGTATGAACAAGAGCCAATAAGTCACTTGCCCTTTCACTTTCACCTGTGAAAGGTGCCTTTGTCATTTTGCCAAGTAAACAAGATTCACACACATCAAATGATTGAAAATCAAATGAGTCTAGAAGACCATCTTCCAGGAGTTCCATGATGCGTTTCTCATTTATATGGCATAAACGACAATGCCAGATAAACGTGGGATTCAAATCATTGGCCTAAGCCTCTTGGTACATATGTTATAGACAGGTAATTCAAGATTTAGTTGATAAAGCCCATTCTCCAATGAGGCATTACCATAAAACATATCATTTAAATAAAAGGAACAACGATTGTTCTTTATTCTATATTCATAACCCAGCATGTCCAAACATGACACGGATACAATGTTTTTGATTATGGAAGGAACATAATAACAGTTATTAAGTTCTAAAACTAATCCTGAAGGTAAAGCTAATATAAAAATTCCAACAGCTAAGGCTGCAACTCTTGCTCCATTGCCAACGCGAAGTTGAACCTTGCCCTTAGCCAAATTTCTACTCCTTTTAAGCCCTGCATCAAACTGCAAATATGAGCAGCCGATCCGGTATCAAATACCCAAGAGTCAGAAGGAGAAGTAGCTAAATAAACTTCTATAACATATATACCTGAAGGAGTCTCACTTTCCTTCTTTTTCTTTAAATCTTCCAGGTACTTCTTGCAATTCCTCTTCCAATGACCAGATTTCTTGCAATAGAAGTATTCAGTAGTAGGGGTGGCACCTGGCTTGGACTTTCCTTTGGAATTAGGTTTAGCGCTAGAGGACCTTTCTAGAGCTTTGCCCTTCCCTTAGCCTTTCCCTTGCCCTTCTTCTTAAAGCTTTTTCCCTTTTGAACCTATCATTACATTATTTGGAATTTTCTTAATGTTCTGTTCCGCTGTTTTAAGCATCCCATGCAATTCGGTCAATGATTTCTCCCGATTATTCATGTTATAGTTCATGACAAACTGATCATTGCTCGGAGGGAGCGATTGGATAATCATATCAGTAGCCAACTCTTGACTAAGGGGAAAACCAAGCTTTTCTAAATTCTCAATGTAACCAATCATCTTGATCACATGAGGACTGACCGAGCTCCTTTCTGCCAACTTGCAATCATGCAATTTCTTGGTGGTTTCATATCTTTCCACCCTGATCTGCTCCTCGAATAAGTTTCTAAGAGACACGGCCATGTCATAAGCTGTCATGTTCTCATATTGCTTCTGAAGCTCAGAGTCTTTATTGACTAGCATTAGACAACTGGCATCAAGTGCATCATCGATGCTTTTTGTAAGCATCCTTTTGAGCACATGGAGCACTAGCAGCTGGTTCATCAGGTATAGGAGTCTCTAGAACATAGTCATTTTTCTCTTGTTTGAGAACAATTCTCAAGTTTCTATACCAATCAATAAAATTTGTTCCATTGAGCTTTTCTTTATTAAGGACAAATCGCAAACTGAAATTGTTTGAGGAGCTACAACAGTAAAGAAATGCAAAATTTTAGCATTATATTTATGAAAAATCTTTTATTAAACAATTCAATAAAAGATGTACCAACTATATATTTTAGAACAAAATCCCTCAAGAAATATATATAGTAGGCCAAGATCCATATTTCACTAAGCTCTAGTGAGCTTTGGCATCACTGCTAGAAACCTAGTTATTTAGTTAAGCAACTCCTTATTAATTATATCATACATAACTCTTGTTTGTTGGGTGTATCTCAACACCATGCCCCAAAGCCCAAAACCATTTTGACGGCCTTGTTAAGTTAAATCAATTCGATGCTTATGGGCGTCCAACACACATCCTGTCTTATTAAGATAATTGATGGTGCCCTGATTTGTCAGGCCCACCAAGCAACGATCAAAATCTTGACAGATGCAGCAATTGGAAGGGCATAATAAACACTTAATTTTATGAGGGGTTAAAACATGGCAAAACATTCATATGCACGAAAATAACCATCAGCTAGATGATCTAACAGGTGCAACTTCGACTATATTTAACTTCCGTTGGCAGTAACCTGCCCAGGAAAGACTGCAACTATTTTTTCTCACACCATGAAGGAAAGCGTTCCGTTGAGCGGGGCTTATTAAGAAAAACCTTATGATGTGTTCTTTCCTTAGACATCAAAGTTGACAGCTTTTGGTTGTCAAGTATAATATTTATGTTTCATGAGGGGTTAAAAGATGTCACAACATCTATATGCACAAAAATAACCATCAGTTAGATGATCTAACATGCATAACTATGACTATATTTAACTTCTGTTGGCAGTAACCTTGGCCAGGAAAGACCGCGACTGTTTAGCTCACACCATGAAGGAAAGCATTCCGCTAAGCGGGGCTTATTAAGAAAAACCTTATGATGTGTTCTTTCTTTAGACACTAAAGTTGACAGCTTCTGGTTGTCAAGTATAATCATTTTTTAATATATTAAATTAACCACATTAATCAAATTTTTGAACCAATCTGATTGGTTTAAATCCCCTTATGCCAGTCATATTAACTCCAATATGAATATCTAGAATAGGTAGCTAATGTCATATATAAATCCAATCTATACACATATGATTTAGAAGATCCAATCTACTATTGTCATATAGACCCTAACATCACCTCCCTCTGGCCCATGCTAACATCATTAGACATCAGTTCATATTAAAGTCGGCCAAAAAGTAGTTCACAACACTTGGATGTCAAAACAAATATGTATAACGAAACTTATACGGTAACAAATTGAATAAACTAGTAGATCTAGCCTACTATAACTTCATATATCACATATATATTATTAATGCAGATCTAATACTATACAGGATGGCTCTGATACCACTGTAGGAAACCGAGTAAGCTACACTAGCAGAATTTCAAAAATTTTACTCAAAGGCTGCAAGTAATAGATCATAGATTAGAATGTTACCAACAGCGGAAGCAGATTTGGTGAAGCCATCGAATGTTCACAACAACTGTTTGTGGATCGTCCTGATCAACAGATGTAGATGACAACGACCGCTCACGGATCGTTCTAATCAGCGCAGCAATTGTAGCAGTGCCTCTACCGGTATCCACACGTACCGGGATGGAACGTCGTATGATGGTGTGCTAGCACCAACGCGCACGACAAGGGTTTATGGGCTGTTTAAAGGAGATGGCAGCTATGGCTTTTTTGATGTTTCTTAAAGCCCATCATACCTCTCTTTATATAGGGCCATGCAGAAGAAATCCTAACAGATTAGGTTTCCTGATGTGATACGAATTTTATCAGAATTTCCCATGCAAAAGAAATCCTAACAGATTAGGTTTCCTGATATGATTCAAATCTAATCCGAACTGCCCATGCAGAAGGAATCCTAACAGATTAGATTTACTGATATGATTCAAATCTTATCCGAACTGCAGGATGAGTTTAATATTAAATCTTCGTATTTGATACGTAAACTCTATAACACAAAATGCCCGTGGTCTCCCACGGGCACGACTCAAGCCCCCAGGCACAGGCACAGGCATAGTTGCGCCGTCCTGAACGATGGGACATCCCGGGCCAACCGGGGCCAAAATGCCTGTGACCTTCCATGGGCACCATTCAAGCTCCCGGGCACAGACACAATCGCATCGTCTCGGATGCGGGGGCGTCCCAGGCCACTCTAGACCCGGGGCCAAAATGCCCGTGGCCTTCCACGGGCGTTGTTCAAGCCCTTGGGCACGAACATAGTCGCGCTGTCCCAGACGCGGGGGCGTCCCGGGCCACCCGAGACCCGGGGCCCAAATGCCCGTGGCCTTCCACAGGCACAGCGCGCTGTCCCGAACGCGGGGGCTTCCCGGGACACTCAGGGCCAAAATGCCCGTGACCTTCCACGGACATTGTTCAAGACGCAGGGCCCGGGCACGGTAGTGTGGGCCCAGACGCGGGGGCGCCCCGGGCCCTTCGGGGCAAGGGGATGTGCTCGTCTATAGGCCCGATCCCTTTACAGGGACCGTCTGGATATTTCTCCCGACACAGTATAAATAGATAAAAATATATTAGTGGCATAGCCTCTACATACAAAAGCACCAATCTTTTTAGACATTTATGGCATAGCCTCTACATACAAAAGTGAACAAGTTGTGACGATCAAATTGACCGCTTAAGAAAATGTAGAACCTTTTTAATTAATCCAATAAAAAAATCAAATTGTAAAAATAGCCCAATGCAGAAAAAAAAATCTCAAAATTGACCTTTAAAGCTAGAAGCTCGACTGGCCTTCAATCACTGCCCCAGCCCACGACTGAGGAGCTTGCATGGGCAGTTTGCCTCGCTTGCCCAACCTAGTGTCCTGCAGACTTTTAGTCGTGCATCAGGCCAACGACTGAATGCTCGCAGTGTTTCAATCACACACCAGGCCAACAACTGAAAGGGGTATATAAACTGCATCAATGTCTTTTTCCTCAATTCAAACCCTAGAATCCAATTTCGGCAAAAAACAAAAAAACAGAGAGAAGGAAAGAGAGGGAGAGAGGGAAGGAAAGAAAGAAAGAGAAGGGAGAAGGAAAGAAAGGAAGGAGGAGGAGGAAGGGGAGGGAGTTTCTCGCAAAATTCGTTGTTGATTCTTCATAACTTCAGGTTAAAAATCGTTAACGCGTAGGAGGTACATAGATTTAATTCCTTGCACCACCTTAGGGTTTAAGAAGATATTTATTTTTCTGTATCACCCTAAGATTTAGCACGAGTAAAAATTTATTTTTTCACTTTATCCTTGGGTTTAGGATAGGTAGTTTTGCGTCATCTTAAGATTTAGGACGGGTAAAATTTATTATTTCGTGTCACCCTAGGGTTTAGAACATATAGTTTTGCATCTTGTAGTTTCACATGGACCTAGGGTTTACAAATTTAATTAAATGAAGTAGTCAAAGTTGTAGAAGTACTTACATATATACCAAAATTCTTTTAACAAAAGTCATTCCCAATTGCCCAGAGAAGTACTTACATATAACGAGGACCTATTTATATTTTGATCCTCCAGAGAAAGAAACTCTAATTTCACCAAATTTGATACTGCCATAAATTTCATTATATTGAAATCTTGTCTCTGATGTATTAAATTATTTTTATGTGTTAACCTAACTTGTAAATATAATTGGAGTATTCAATGTTTTAGAAAATTAAAGATTAAATTTTTCGCATCATCCTAGGCTTTAGGACAGATTAAAATTTATTTTTTCACTTCACCCTTAGTTTTAGGGCAGGTAGTTTCGTATCGACTTAGGGTTTACAAATTTAATTAAATAAAGTAGTAAATGTTTTGAAAGTACTTACATACATATATAACCACTCTTATAACAAAATTAATTCCCAGATTGCCCACTACGAGGATGTATTTACATTTTGATCCTCCAGAGAAACCATAATTTCAACATATTTGATACTCCTGTAAATTTCACTGTATTGAAATCTTGTCTCAGATATATGAACTTATTTTTATGTCTTAACCTAACTAGTAATTTAATTGGAGTAGGTTACGGAGCAACCCAATATGGTTTGCATTTATTAGGAAGACGATATAATTCGTAATGGACTATATGGTGATGATCTAAGTGCATGTCCCCATGTATATGATCAAATATCACAACCACTATCAATGTCTTACAAGGATTTAGAGATGTGGTTGATTGATTTATTACACTTAATCCTGTGATGGATAATGTTAGGCATGAAGGTCTCTTACCAGAAGGAAATAATTGTGTACTTAAGAAGCTGAAAGGTGACAAGTCGTGGGGTTCATTTGTGCGAATTTTGAAAAACCCAGTGTATGGAATCAAAGTTTTTATACTCTATGTGCAAATTTTTGGTGTAAATAGTTCTTAAGGCAGAGTCATTCAATAACAAGAGTAATGAGAATGGCTAATGCCAAAAGTAGCTCGGGGGCAATTGCTAGTGGCAGTTGATAATTCTCATAATTGTGATTATTTTTCAGATATTTTCCCCTTATTTATGCTTGATTCAGTCATAAAAATTATTGTATATTTAACTATAGCTATATTTGTTGCCATTCGACCTGACTGTTCATTCTGTTTATTTTTATTGCAGGTCGACGAAAGTCAAGTGATTTTCGGTTGTTTTGGCACACTTCACCAACTGGATCTGACCCACAGGCAATTGCATACAAAAGTATGCATCGCTACGGACGCGTAGTGACGGAGATTTGCTTATACCTCTCAGTGGTCGAACAAGACTACAAAGAGAGAGCCAAATAATCTTCCTTCCTATGGTCGGAGGACATCACAGGAAGAGAGAATGAGGAAGTCTAAGATATTCTAGACTTAGTCCAACCCTTACAGATGTTTATCCTATAGCTATGATCAGTATTCTTTACAATCGTAATACTTATCATCAAAAGAGTTCATAATCGAATGGACCCTGTTACCTATTATCACCCTGATTGTAGAGATAAGGTCATAGCCGATACACGACCAAATGTATCTTGTCGGTGAACCAAAAACTGGAAGCACCTTTAAGACAAAGGGCTGGTCGAGAATCCATATGCCGACCACAACCTAAAGGCCCGATGGTTATGCTTATTCGACCATACCCGGTGGTTATGCTTATTCGACCACAATCTTTGGATATCGTGACCCTTTATTTCCCCAGGAATGTCATAACTCCTTGATATGGTAACCGTCAAGAAGGTAAAAGCGCAATCATAAACATGCAGCCACTCATAATTACACATCAATGACTGGAGCACGTCCTTCGCCCGGCGACCCTTCAATTCTGTAACCGACGACCTTTGACAAGTTATAAAAGAGAGAGGTCGAGAATGGAGAAGGGGACTTGGACTTCGACAACAAAATAGAGAGAGGTTGATAGAGAATAAGAGAGGAGTTTTTAGTCCATTCGAGAACAACTCTTGTTCTTCTTTGTAATCCTTTACACTCTTAGTGAAATCACAACAGGAGTAGGGCTATTACTCAAGTCTCCGAGGGCCCGAACCTGTATAATTCCTGTGTCTCCGGTGCATCTATATTTGTGGTGTTTCCTCTGGGTGATTGTTAGAAGTGCTTCTGTTGCGCCCTGAAACTGGGACTACGACTACTCCCGTGGAGACCTAGCTCGCTGCAGCTAGTCCCATATGTACATACCTTTGACTTCCCAGGATAAGTCAAGCACAAGAGTATATTACATTGCAACAGAGTAACTTACAAAATATTTAAGCAGTGTCGCCTGCTGGCCTTAATATTACATAAAAGATTACAATGCCTTCACGGCATTCAAGGTTTAGCAAAATACTAACTACACAGCAGAAGATAGGTGACCCTCCCACAAAAGAAGTTGACGGCAGAACAACACACATCAGGGCTCTGGCGGAACTGACTCTCCTCCATCTGGATCCACAAAGTTCTCCACGCCTTCATCTTGAATAGGGTACGCTCCATCTACTGAGTTGTATGTTGCAAGGGTGAGCACTTACGTACTCAGCAAGTCATAGGTAAGAGTAGATACATATAGTAGTGATGATATGAACCTAGACTAGTCAAGAATTATGGATGTTTGTAAAATAACCTTTTTCTTTCATATCTCAACTCATCTCATCTTATGGCAACACTTTTCATAATATAGCATTGCTATTCATGTTCACTAGATTATAGCACTACCGCGACACGTCGACACACGACAGCCCATGGCAGCACTCCTTATCATGACAACACATGTCATTTGGGTAATCTTGATTTAACAAATTTTATTTAGAAAAATATACTTGTGTCACACCCCGTGGATTTAATCCACCGCAGCAGACTCCTATAAACCCGGGAGCTCGGAGTATTCGAATACGTTTTTAACTCTGCAGAGAGGTATCAATTTACCCGCAAGGTATTCCACTTTCATGCCCTTGCTATCAAAATGATTGGACCCTTGGCTCACTTCATACTGTGAGTGGCAAGGTGGAGATAACAAGAACTTTTGTTATGTTTCACTCACAATTCACCCCTGACCCTGTGGATCTCCGCGAACCACAGTTGTGGCGGGATATACCATATACCCCCACCCCCAAGCCTCTTCCCATTACTGGGTCAGCGTGCATGATTATATTACGTGGAGGAGCCGTATTCCGTAAAATTAGTGTATTGTTTTCCATCTCATGCAGGGGTTTCATGTGCGATCCACATAAGTACTTGTTCAGGCCTGTCCCATACCAGGCTTGCGGTTAGCACGTTGTTCATGCCACTAGACGCACAACACAAAGTTCTAGTCCTTATATGCCAGTGACTAGGCCATCCACAACCTTGCACCTTCAGTGCCTGCACATCCTTTGCAGTTAAGCACCTCCAGTGCTACAGCCATCCATACCAAAATTCTGGTCACGGCTAGGGGTTTTATTTCATGAATATAAGTATATAAATACATATATAATAGTTCATGGCTCAAACTTGTTCATTTCACATTCACAGATAACCAGTCTAGTACTGCCAATTCATAATTCAACCATTCTCAATCTTTCACATGCAATATTATCTATATTCAAGGTTATATTATAGCAACTCTTAAAATATAGGTTCAAGATGTCCAAGAATATGACTTGCCTTCCGCGTTGTAAAATACAGCAGTTGATGATGGGTCAACAGCAAAATCCTCAAAGTCAGCTTCGGGATCTGCTCGACGACAAACAAACACACAATGATTACTTATTATATTAAAATGTTTTATGACTTATATGCAAAAATGCTTAACAAGAATAACTGAACGATATTGGAGATAATTTGGATTGCAAGCTGAACTGAGTCGAGATTCTAGGGTTTCAAGGAATCTGGGCTAAGGGTAGGTGTTAGATGCTCTTAGGGTCTCAAGGCTGCAATAAGGACATCAATTTTGTGGCTGGTTTGTTCAAAAACAGTGAATGTCAGTAGATTAACATTCGGATCAAGGCTCTGACATAGCTTTAAGAAAAACTAGAGTGCTTATCTCAAGTTGTGGTAGAAGAAGAAAATGTAGATTATAACTCTACAATTTCAGTGGACAAAGTTATTTTTAAAATGCACAGCCAGAAGAAAGTGAACAAGGCCAATGCCACTGGCTGACAAGCTCTGGCATAGGGCTGACAATGTCAAAATCTAGGGCTAAGCATAAAATGTTGTTCAAGGGCTCAACTAGTGTGCTAACTTTGTCTAGGAGGTAGGCTTGAGTAACAGGAACAAAAGACATAACAGGATCCACGGCTGAAGATGGCCGGACGGCAAGAAATCCGGTGATGAACTGCGGTGATCTCATTGCACTGAAATAGTTCTGGACACAGATCTTGGCAAAGCTATAACTTTCAATCTAGACCGATCTAGGTGTCTAGCTAAAAGACAAAAATGCTCAGGAGTTCAAGGCACACACACTAGACAAAGTGGTTAGGGCTGAAACGGCTGGGAATAACTTTCCGGTGGCCGGCGCCGGAGAAGAAGGCACTGGAATTGGGCATTTTTGATACAGATCGATTGAACTCAATTCTTTGCTCGAGGAGTATCTAAGAGGTATAAGGAAGCTATTGGTGAAATCAATTTGACTGGAGGATAACCAGAGAAGCCTGGCGTCATGAGCCATTTTCTGGTGAAGTTCAAAATCGGGAAAAGCTTCAATTGGAGTTCAATTGAGGGTTCTGAGCTTACAGGCTTGCTACACTCAGTTCACTGATCATTTTAGTCTATTGATTTGAGGGCTAATTTGGGATAAATCAAGCTGCATTGCCGAAATAGGGCAATTTGAGAATTCCGGTGATCGCCGGTGTTAGAGGTCACCGGTGAGCAATTAAATGCTATCACACAGAGAGAAGGATAAGGGGAACTCACTGGTGGCTTCAGTTTGAAGATTGGTGCAGTGGGGCGTGCTGGCACCGTGAGCCTCCTCGACGGCTCGCCGGAGAAGAAAACGAAAACAGGAAAATCTGGGTCTTAGCTGATTTCCGGTGAAGTGTGAAGAAGCTACTGGGTACAGGGGTGCTTAAATAGGCATGGCGAAGCTTGCGAAGAGGAAATAGCAAGCAAATTGGCACCAGTGACGAGAATGGTTGGGCGCAGAAGCAATAGCGGTGAAGAAACAGCGATGAACGGTGATGCGACGGCAACAACGGTTCTGCAGCTGATCACATTGTCGCTTCATCGGGACTTAGCGCTAGCTGGAGCAAGCGGTGGAGACACAACTGGTGCGGCACAAAAGTTACTGACAAAAGCTGTGGTTGCTGCTGCTAGTCGCGCACGGGGGCGGTGGCTGTTCATCGACATTGCCACGGCGATGGCTGAAGCGAGGACACGTACACACAAGCATGCACGGGCACAAGCGCAAGCGAAGCTTGGCCGGCGACGAGCAAACACGGCGCACAAGCACGGCGAGGCTCTGGTCGAAAATCAGCTGGAAGCTCTGGTCGAATTTGCACTAATTTGCAATTTCATATTTTGAGTTTTGGACTGATCTGTAAATCTGGAGATTTGGAAGATTTAAACTGAAATTGATTGCACTGATCTGGCAAATTATATTCAACAAAATATTTGGTAAAGATATTTGGTAAAATCTGGCACATTTGAATAGTTTTTGATATAAACTGAAAATAGGGTATTTTAGGGTAATTGAAATCTGAGTTTCGATCGATTTCGAATTCTGACATTTAGGATGAGATTTTACAATCTGGATAGAAGAGAAAATTGTTTCAAATAGCATTTAGAAGAGATTTGCTAAAGAAATTCTGAATTTGGAGTTAATCTGAAGATTGTAGCCTTTTTGGGTTTCCAGATATCACATAAAGGACTAATTTACGATATCTCTTGGACTGATTTGTAAAAAAATCTAGATGATGAAATCTGGCTGCCAACTTTCTGGTTTAAGGTTTTGGCATACCCATGATCATAATTAAGAATAATCTGCTCTGAATTAGGTCAAGATTTGGCTAAATCTGAGTTCAGAGTATTTAGGGTAATTAACTTAATTCTGTTTTCGAAAACAGAAGTTTTGACAAATCTGGGATTTAGAGATGGAATTGAATCTGGCTTCTGAAGACTTTTAGGTTCGGAGTAACTGATAGATCACATCTGAACAATCTGATCTTGATTTGGGTCTATGGAATAAATTTGGAAATTTTAGGGCTTGATAAAGACAATGATCTGGCTACTACTACAGATATATGCATACATGCTGTTCATGAAAAAGGAAGTTTTCACCCCTAAACTCAGGGTGTTACAGCTTCCCTATGTGAATATTAAATCTTGTGTAAGTTCAGCTTGGAACCTTGTTCCAATCGTCGACAGCTAGCACCCACCGTGGCTCCGTCAAAGCATTCTTCTTCATCACCTAAGGTTATCGTATCTATAGATCATCATGTTTTGTCTGTATGATTCCGAGAATGATTTTGATCTCAAGGATTGCATTGACATCGACATGGATGATGATACTCTTCCAATGGAAGAAGACGATGTCGCCTTAGAGCCTTGCGCCGAAGAGAATCTTTCCCAGGACCTAGTTATCGACCAAGAATCGGAGCAAGCAATTCACACATCTTCAGTGGGTCCTGCCATGACAAAAGGTGAGTATGTGCCACAACCCATCACCTTGACTAATTTAGGTGTTGAAAATCCTGATGTTTCAACATCAAAGCTGGTTAAATCCAATGATCATCATGCGTTGAGTCTGGAAGATTCTACTCCAGATAGTCTTTATCCTATCTTCGACTTCAAGCGTGACTTGGACAAAGAGGATATGTTTTCTCTGTCTGAGGTCTCAGCTCCCCGGGAAGTTGCTGGACTTTCTGAGGAAACTCCTGAGCAACGTCTTGCTAGGGAGGAGGCAGACTGTAAAAGATAAGAGGACGAAGCTCGCGAGCGGCGAGAGGCTGAGGTTCGCAAGTCCATAGAGGAAGCTCTGCGTCCTGCACAAATTCACCAAGATACCGCCACCCGTGACTTTGGTCCGGGAACATCTCTTCAATGACATCACGATAGTCATAGGCGTGATCGAACGCCGCTCTCAACCCCAGAGTACTCCCCGACGACTGATGCGACGCTCGTAAGAACACCTTTAGCTCCTCGAAGGAGTACTCAAGATCGCATCTGTGTGATCGCGGAGGCACTCCACAACCCTCCTACTAGTTTAACTAATGATGACGGAGTGACATTCGCAAGAGTTCTTGCATAAAACCTCGATGGAGTTGCATCAGATGTAACTCCTACCGCATCATCGCAGTCGATAACCTATTCCCTGGAAGGGAGTAGCGCTCATCATAACCAGAGGGGCGTACTCATGCTCGATCGGCACCAGACCATCGCGGCCACGACAAGATCCGGAGGATTGGTTATTCCCGTGGTCATATTCGTGCTCCGACGCGTTCATGTTTGGGACAACGACAAGAAGTCCCTCATGCCACTTCTTTCCATGGCCACAATGATGGTCGTGACGATCGACAGCCACAGACTTCTTACATGGGCTGTAAAGCTTTTTCGCCTAGACTACGAGCAGTGGTCTAGCCGGACAAGTTCAAATCTGGCATGATTGAACGGTTTGATGGAATCCCAAATCCATCCGAATTCCTCCAGATTTATGTCACTGCCATCCAGGCAGCATGAAGAAATGAGCAAGTAATGGCAAATTATTTGCCTACGGTCCTCGAAGGTCTAGCCCGGACTTGGCTATTTAACCAGCCGGAAGGATCGATTTACAATTGAGAAATGTTGTGCGCTGCCATCCTCAACAATTTCCAGAATTGTTATGAGAAGCCTGATAAGGAGGATGATCTTCATCGTCTTCGCCAGACTTCGACCGAAACTTTTCGGCAATTTGTCATGAGATTTGTGGGAGTAAGAAATACTATTCCCAATATCTCTGACAGTTCGGTTTTCAGAGCCTTCAAATACGGCGTTCGATACCAAAGATTTATAGAGGACTTGAACATCCATCCCCCATGATCAGTGTCAGAACTTTTCGACATGGCTGATCGATATTCTGACGCAGTCGAGGCTGTGGAATGGAATAGGATGGTGGATAAGGATGATTTACCCCCTCAACCTGGTCTCAGCGCAGACAAAAAAGATAGTTCTAGCAAGAAGTCTGGGCTATCTGCGGGTGGGAAGAATAAAAGATCAAAGAAAGATGGAATTGATCAACTTCGAGAGGTCGCAAACCTAGAAAATCGACCACAAAACAAAGGTAGCAAAGTTTCATTGAAGATTAACCAGCCTTCTTTTGGTGGACGCTCTAGCGACCATGCAAGGAAGCGAAATGGCTCACAAGGAAACAAAAAGTGGTGTCCACTACATCAAGGTCCAGGACACGACCTCTAGAATTGCTGCACCTGGTTAAAGCATATGGAGAAATTTTACCAAGGTAAAGCCCTATGCCTACACTACTAGAAAAGGGCAACCCAGTGAGAACAAGGATGCAAACGGAGATGAGGACATTCCATACCAAGTACCAAATAATCATGTTAATGTTATTTTTTGTGGTTCGTCTTATTTCTCTAAGTGTCAATTTAAGTCTATTTGCCGAGAGGTGAATAATGTTGAGGTTCCTCCAGGAGAACCTCAATTCCCCCGCTGGTCGGAGACTTTCTTGACCTTCAGCCAGGACGATTGGCCCAAAGGACCCTCGCGACCACGACGACTTCCTTTGGTGATATCGCCCACAATTAGCAATGCAAAAGTAGGACGAGTTCTAGTTGATGGAGAAAGTTCTCTCAATCTGCTCCTCGTAAGAGCTCTCAATGAGATGCAAATTCCTCGTTCAAGAATTAAACATGTGTGGTACACCCATTTTATGGGATTATTCCTGGTACTTCGATGACTCCTATTGGTCAAGTGGTGCTATGGGTAACACTCAGGGAAACAGAGAATTTCCGAACAGAGTTGATTACTTTTGATGTGATCGATTGTGATTCGGCGTATAATGCAATACTTGGTCGACCTTCGCTTGTCAAATTTATGGCAACAACGCATTATACTTATTAGTGCGTAAAGGTACCGGGACCAAAAGGTATGATCAAAGTTAGAGGCAGTCAAAGCATGGCCCTTCCTTGTGATCGCATATCTTTGGAATTGGTCGATCAGCTTCCCCTTCGACATGACAAGGCTACGACTAAAGAACTAGAAGCGGTCAAGGTAAATCCATGACCAGATGAAAAACTCAAACAAGTTCTTTTATTCCCAGACGACCAACCCATAATTGTTTGGATCGGGTCGGGACTGAATGACAAGTAGGAACTTGCGCTCATCACTTTCCTTGGAGCTAATGCAAATGTGTTTGCGTGGAAACCATCTGACATGCTGGGAGTCCCAAGGAAAGCGATCGAGCATAGGCTAGGTATTCAGCCTGGACAGCGACCAATAAAGCAAAATCTCATACGCTTTTCCCCTGATCGGAGAGAAGCTATTCATTCAGAGTTAGATAAAATCCAAGAAACTGGCTTCATTCGCGAAGTTGACCATTCAGAATGGCTCGCAAACCCGGTCATTGTCCTGAAATCTAATGGTAAGTGGCGCATGTGCATCGATTACACCAGTCTTAACAGTCCCTACCCGAAGGATGATTTTCCCCTTCCCCGCATCGATCAGCTGGTCGATTCCATAGCGTGTTGTGAACTGATGAGCTTCTTGGATGCCTACTTAGGGTACCATCAAATTAGCATGATAGATTTAGATGAAGAACAAACTGTCTTCATTACACTATTTGGCACTTACTGCTACGTCAGAATGCCATTTGGGCTCAAGAATACTGGTTCCATGTACCAGCGCTTGATGTAAAAGACCTTTCAGCCTCAATTAAGGCATAGTTTAGAATGTTATATTGATAATTTGGTTGTAAAGAGGTTAAAAAGTTCTAGTAATGTAGATGATTTAGCTGAAACTTTATGTAACTTGAATAAACATGGAATCAAGTTGAATCTTAAAAAGTGCTCTTTTTGAGTTTCTTCGAGTAAACTCTTGGGTTTTTCTTGTTTGTTCAAGGGGCATTAAGGTTAATCCCGAGAAAATTCGGGTCATTGAGCAAATGCGACCTCCTTCGACCACAAACGAAGTACATAAACTAACTAGTCGAATGATGGTTTTGAGTGGTTTCATTTCAAGGATAGGCGAACGTGAATTACCTTTCTTTAAGGTTCTATGAAAGCACAATGGTTTCCAGTGGTTGGATGAAGCCGATAAAGCCTTTTAGGAGTTAAAAGCATACCTCACTAGTGTGCCGGTGTTGGTTTCCCCTATTCAGGGAGAATTATTACTCATCTATTTGTTGCTACCCCTCATGCGGTCAGTGCTGTTCTTGTCGCATATAGGGAGGTGTGCAACGACCAGTCTACTACATAAGTGAAGTATTGAATGGACCAAATGAGCGTTACCCTGAGATCCAAAAATTACTTTTTGTCCTTTTAATGGCTTGAAGAAAGTTACGACATTACTTTCAAGCGCACAAGATTAATGTGCCTTCGTCCTTTCCCTTAGGGAATATACTCTGTAACCCGGAAATAACAGGTCACGTTGCGAGGTGGGCGATAGAATTTGGAGCATTCGATCTCCATTTCACCGCTTGAGTAGCAATCAAATCCCAAATTCTTGCAAATTTCATGTCGAATGGACTAATCCCAATCCACATGAACAAGAGTTGGTTGATTTGGAAAATATCGACCACTGGACGATGTATTTTGATAGCTCTCACAGTTTTTCAAACTCGGGGGCTGGAATGGTCTTAATTACGCCCCAAGGCGACCAGTTCCAGTATGTCATACAATTACACTTTGTTGCTACAAATAATGCAGTAAAGTATGAAGGTCTTTTAGCTGGGTTTCGAGCAGCCAAATCTCTTGGAGTCCGTCGGCTAGTGCTGAGGGGAAACTCACAGCTAATCGTAAACTAGGTAAACAAGAAGTACAGCACCTCCAATGAGACAATGGCTCATTACCTAGACGAAGTGAGCAAATTGAAAAAATACTTCAGAAATTTCAAAGTCCAATTTGTTCCACGAAGAGACTACACAGCAGAAGATAGGTGACTCTACTTACATACTCAACAAGTCATAGGTAAGAGTAGATACATATAGTAGTGTTGTTATAAACCTAGACTAGTCAAGAATTATGGATGTTTGTAAAATAATCTTTTCTTTCATATCTCATCTCATCGCAGCACTTTTCATAACATAGCATCGTTATTTATGTTCACTAAATTATAGCACTACCGCGACACGTCGACACACGACAGCCCACGGCAGGACCCCTTATCATGACAATACATTTCATTTGGGTAATCTTGACTTATCAAATTTTATTTAGAAAACATACTTGTGCCACACCCCGTGGATTTAATCCACCGCAGCAGACTCCTATAAACCTGGGAGCTCGGAGTATTCTAATACGTTTTTAACTCTGCAGAGAGGTACCAATTTACCCGCAAGATATTCCACTTTCAAGCCCATCCTATCAATATGATTAGACCCTTCCTCACAACATGTGTGAGTGGCAAGGTGGAGATAACAAGAACTTTTGTTATGTTTCACTCACAATTCACCCCTGATCCTGTGCATCTCTCGCGAACCACAGTTGTGGCAGGTTGTACCGAAACCTCCACCCCTATGCATATTCCCATTACTGGGTCAGCGTGCAAGATCACCTTCAGTGATATATGTGGGAGCCGCACTCCGTGTAAATCGTGCATCACAACACATCTCATGCAGGGATTTCATGTGCGATCCGCATAAGTACTTGTTCAGGCCTGTCCCATACCAGGCTTGCGGTCGGCACGTGTTTCATGCCACTAGACGCACAACACAAGGTTCTAGTCCTTATATGCCAGTGACCAGACCATCCACAAACCATGCACCTTCAGTGCCTGCTATCCTTTGCAATTAAGCACCTCCAGTGCTGCCGCCATTCCAAACCAAAATTCTACTCACGGCTAGGGGTTTTATTTCATGAATATACATAAGTACATATATAATAGTTCATGGCTCACTATTTGATCATCTCACATTTCACAGACATCCAGTCCAGTAATGCTAATTCATAATTCAACCATTCTCATTCTTTCACATACAATATTACTTATATTCAAGGTCATATCATAGCAACTCATAAAATATAGGTTCAAGATGATCAAGACTGTGACTTGCCTTCCGCGTCGTAAAATACAGCAGTTGATGTCGGGTCGGTAGTGAAGTCCTCGAACTCTGGCTCTGACTCTGAGCAAAGATCAAACAAGCAACCAAGAATCACAACCTTTTCAATACATTATTATACTACATGCAATAATGCAAAGATGAAATGTCTCGATGATTCTGAAATAATTGGATTTAGAAGCTGATTAGGGCTAACTCACAGAATTAGGGCCGAAGATGGGTGCTAAGGATTTTTAGGGTTCCAGAGTATGGAAATGACATTAAGTCCGCGGCTGGTTTGCCCAAAAACGACGAACGTCTTTAGGTCGACATTCGGTTCAAGGTGTTGACAAAGGATCAATGGTTGCTAGTGGGCTCAATCCAAGTTGTGACAGAAGAAGAAATTGTAGATCACAACCTCAGGAATCTAAGGGACAAAGTCATGCTCAAAATGCATGGCTAGAAGTAGGTAAAAAGGTTCAATGCCACTGGCTGACATAGACTAGCATTGGACTGACATGGCCAGAAACTAGGGCTTGCCATATCTTTTGATCTAGGGCTCCAATTGATGCACCACTTTGTCTGGTAGTTAGGAATTTGTAGCAGGAACAATTTACTCAACAGGCTCTAGGGCAGGAGATGGCCGGAAAGTGGTGAAAACCGGCGAAGAACACGGTGGCTGGAGTTTCAAGTCATGGCACTGGACAGAAAATAGGGCATAGCCATAACTTTCGATTTAGACTGAATTAGATGTCGAGCTAGTAGACAAAATTGTTCAGGAGATCAAGATGCATCTAAGGGACAAGGTGACTAGAGCTGGATCGGCCGGGAACAGATTTCCGGTGGCCGACGCCGGTGATGAAGACACTGGATTTGGGGGTTTTTGCTAGACAGGATTTGAACTCAATTCTTTGCTCGAGGACTAAGAGGGAAGTACAAGGAAGCTATTGGCACAATCAATTTGGCTGGAGCATCACCGGAGTAGTCTGGCGACGAGCGCCGGCGACTGGTGAAGCTCAAACTTGGAGATAGCTTCCATTCGAGCTCAATTTTGAAATCTGGATGCACTGGCTTGCTAAATAAAGCTCACTGATCATTTTACTCTACTGGATCGAGGGCTAATTCGGATTAAATCAAACAGCAAGGTTGGAACAGGGATTCTGGCTTTTCTCGGCGATCACCGGCGATGAGGCACACGGGGGTTCAATTAAACGACACAGCACAGAAGGTTTGATGTGGGGAACTCACTGGTAGCTTTAAATTGGAGATTGGAGCAGTGGATGAGGCTAGTGTCATCGACCTCCTCGGCGGCTCGCCGGAGAAGAAGACAGCAGCGAAGAAAATTTGGTTATTTGTTGAGAAGCTCTAGAGAGCAGTGCTGGTGACAAGGGAGTTGCTCGGGACTGCTATTTAAGGGCAAGGCGAAGCGAAGCAAAGCCTACTGCTTGGTGGCTAAGTTGCTTGTGCCGGTGTACCTTCGGGCTGAAGCAACGGCGAGCAAGTGAAGCTTCTCTCTGGCGCTCGAGCTACTGGTGAGCTGGACAAGGACTGCCACGGCAATAGCTAAGGTGCAAACATGTGTGCGCATGCAAACACGGTTGTGAAAAAGCACGGCTAGAGTGGCGCTAATCGGCGGCAAAAGGCACAGCAACACGGCGCTCTGGTCGCGGTCGCAGCGGCGCTGATCAAAGCGAAGCACTGCACGTTGCGGTCGAAGTCGATGATGAGAACTGTGTACCGCTGGCCGAGGTCGAAGATGCGATGCTGAGCCCTGGTCGCAAACAACTTCTCTGGTCGTGAACGGTAGGTGTGGTCAAACCAGGGACCTGATTGCAAGAATCTTTGATCGAATTCTGGACTGATTTGTAATTTCTGGTTTAGAGATAGATAATTTGCAATCTGATTTCATAGATGAGTATAAACTTATACCTTATACTCATCCAGCAAGAAATTTGGTAAAATCTGGCATGATTTGATGATTTTCGATATAACCCGAAAATAGGGTATTTAGGGTAATTAAAATCTGAGTTTTGGTCGATTTCGAATTCAAGATAATTGGAGAGAGATTTGGGTATTCTGATAAAAGAAGATTTTGTATTAATTAGCATTTGGGAGGTGTTCCCTGAAACAGATTTGAATTTGGAGTTGATCTGAAGATTTCAGCCTTTTTGGGTTTCCAGATATCAGAAAAAGGACTGATTCGCGATACAATTTCGACTGATTTGTGAAAAAGGCTTAAATGAAGAAATCTGGCTGCCAACTTTCTGGATTAAGGTATTGGCATACCCATGATCATAATCCAAGAATAATCTGGTCTAGGTTAGATCAAGATTTGGCTAAATCGGAGTTCAGTGTATTTAGGGTAATTAGGATATTAATTAAATTCCTGTTTTCGAAAACAGAAAAGGATCGCAAGATCTGAGAGTTAAAGATATAATTGAATATGGCTTCTGAAGGCTTTTATGTTTAGAGTAACTGATATATCTCATCTGAGTAATCTGATCTTGATTTGGGTTCACAGGGAAGATTTTGAGATATTTGGGGCTTGAGATAGATATTGATTTGGCTACTACTCAGATGCATGCATGCATGACTTTTATGAAAAAGAAAGTTTTTACCCTTAAACTCAGGGTGTTACAACGAAGCAGATTGGATTCATCCATTGAGAATCTATCTTGCACATGGGACCTTACCCAAGGACGAAACCGAAAGCGATCGGTTAGTTAGAAAAGTGCGAATGTACATATTGGTCGAAGGTACCCTGTACAAAAAAGGTGCTCAAGGAATCCTTATGCATTGTATACCTCAAGAATAAGGAAAACTCCTTCTAAGAGATTCGTAGAGGCATGTGCGGTGCACATGCTTCCTAGAGAACATTGGTCAGAAAGACTTTTCGACAAGGTTATTACTGGCCAACAACACTCAAAGATGCTATACAATTGGTCAAAACTTGCCCACAGTGTCAATTTCATGCTCGGCAGGTTCACCAACCAGCATATGCATTACAAACTATTCCTTTAACCTGACCATTTGCCACGTGGGGAATAGATATTTTGGGTCCAATGCCCCAAGCTGTCAATAGATACAGCTTTCTGGTCGTAGCCATTGATACATTTACTAAATGGATCGAGACTGAACCAATCAGAACCATTACCGCCGCAGCGGTGAAGTTCTTTCATAAATACTGTGACACAATTTGGCGTTCCAAGTCGTCTTATCGCAGATAACGGATCCCAGTTTGTTAGTGGTTTTTTTCTAGATTATTGCGACGACATTGAGACCAAAATCTGTTTCGCATCCATTGCTCATCCACAGAGCAATAGTATAGTCGAACGCGCCAACGGACAGATAATACAAGGGGTCAAGAAACATGTTTTCGATCGCCTTAAACTACGCTCGAGGGCTTAGGTAGATGAACTCTACTCCGTTCTACGGGCACTACGCACTACAACCAGTAGAGCTACAGGCGAGACGCCTTTCCAACTAGTCTATGGTGCAGAAGCCATGCTATCAATTGAAATCCAAATTGGTTCTCTTCGTGTAGATCACTTAGATACTATCAATCAAAGTGAAACCCGTGAAGATGAAATTTCTCTTCTCGAAGAAAGGCGCAATCGAGCACTCGTTCGGTCAACGGCATATTTACAGGCTCTACGTAAATATCACAGTAAAAGGGTACGACCACATAGCCTTACGTGGGAGAGTTGGTTTAAGAAAAATCCAAAACTAGTCCAATTGTAACAAATTCTCCTCTCAGTGGGAAAGCCCCTATACTGTAGTTTCAATACCACGACCAGGATCTGCTCGATTAGCTATGGAAGACGGAAGAATTATATCGAACACATGGAACATCGACCAGCTGCGTAAGTTCTTTGTATAAGTTTTTCCATTTCCATTATAATTCCATATAAATTAAGTATTTTCCTTTTCATTATATGTTATGGCTGCATCCCTAGTTTAGCATTATCTTTTTTCTTGGCTCACACCCGAGGGCTGGTCGTGATAAAATGACTTACTACAATGTTCAAATGGATTCGCTGACCGATCTCATAGTCGCATATAGATAAGACATCTCTTTGTAAATCATTTCTTAATGCATAAGGGACTTACTAGTATGTTTCTGATCATATAAGTAGCTGTCAGTTAGCAAAAAGTTTGTACATTTTGTATTAAGTCGTTTATCCCAAGGACTTCATGATCACATCTAGTTAAGATATCTTTTTTTAAGCCATTTTTAACGCATAAGAGTATGTTTCTATACTATGACTTCAGTATAAGTGATCGTTCAAGCCTTGGTCTTCTTAGATCAGATTACTTACCTTGCGACAACTATACAATAGCTTTGGTATCAATAATCACAAGAGGGGGCTAGGAGATATAACTATAGCATTAAGTTAGAAGGATAAGTACTTTGCATTTCATTATTTTTAATCTTTTTTTCATTTTTTATCATCTACTTTCTGTTAATCATGTGTATTTGCAAGGTACAAAGATTCTGATAAGCAAAACAAATTAATAAAACTACGGTCCTAAACTTTTGATAGATTTGAACTCCAGAAAAACAAATTAGAGAAATGCCTCGAGCTCACTAGATCTAAAACAAAAACAAAAAAATCTAATACCACCAGATTCTCTTAAAACCACCACGGCTACAAATGAGAATAAGAAGATGACAAGTGAAGGTAATGGGTAGAAAAAGATGTCAAAGACAGGTTTTTGTTTGTATTCCCTCCCAATCGTTGGAGAGATAAAATAAAACCACTCCCTCATATCTCAACTAACAAGTCACATGCACCTATCATATTTTAACTTTCAAGAATTGGTGAAGTAAAAAATTATATAGTAACAATCCACCGATCCTAGTAAAATTTTGAATGGTCCTAATACATGTAAGAATTGTATAAAATATACAAAACTTTCAATCACCAGCTCGTTAAACAATTAAAACACTGTGAGCATTCAATTACTGGCCCGGTGTGCGATTGAAAGCCTATGTGGCTCTGGGTTGGGCCAACAAGGCAAACTACTTGTGCCAACTCCTCAGTCGTGAACCAGGACAGCAACTGTAGTGCAGTCACGTTCTGGCCCAGCAACTAAAGGCCAATTTTGAGATTTTTTTTTTGCATTAGGCTATTTTTGTAATTTGGTTTTTTTATTGGATTAATTAAAAAAAATCAACAATGTGGCTTGCAACACCCTTAAGTGCCACTAGGGGTGTAATCGGATCGGATTCGGATCAGATAGTGATCATACCAAATCCAAATCATATTAACTTAATCGAATTCAAATTTGGATTTGGATATACTCGGATTCGGATACGAATCGGATAGTTATTGAATTTGAATTCAAATTGGATTTTTACTCCATTCAGATCGAATTCAAATGTTAGTTGGATTATGATGTTACGGCGGCGGGGACGAGGGACCGAGGAGGAGGCAGCGGCGGTGGTGGGGACCGGGGATGGCCGAACGGGGGAGGAAGGCAGCGATAGGAGATGAGGAAGGAGGCGGCAGCGACGGGAACAGGGGAGGAGGCAGCCGCGGGGTCAAGGGACGGCCGAACGGGGGAGGAAGGTGGCGACGGGAGATGGGGAAGAAGACGACGGCGACTAGAACGAAGGAGGAGGCGCCAGCGGGGACGGGGGACGGGGGATAAGGGAGGAGGCGACGGCGGCTAAGACATTGGGGGGAGGCGATGGCGGCGGCAAGGACGGGGGAACGGCCGAACAAGGGAGGAGGCGGCAACGGTGGGGACGGGGGACAGTCGGATGGGGGAGGAAGGCAGCGATGGGAGACAACGACGATGGAGGAGGCGGCGACGACGGGGGAGGAGGCAGCGACGGTGGGGACAGGGGACAACCGGACGGGAGAGGAAGGCAGTGACAGGAGACGGCGAAGGAGACAACTGCGGCGGGGACGAGGGAGGAGGCGACAGTGGCTGGGACGGGGGGGGAGGCGACGGCAGACAGGGAAGGAGGCAGCGGCGGGGATGGGGGATGGGGGAGGAGGCAGCGGCGGCGGTGGGGATGGGGGACGGCCGAACGAGAGAGGAAGGCAGCAACAGGAGACGGCGAAGGAGACGGCGGCGCCGGGGATGGGGGAGGAGGAGGAGGCGACGGCGGGGATGTGGGACGGCCGGATGGGAGAAGAAGGTGGTGACAACAGGGGATGGGAAGTGGAGATTGAGACTTGAGAGGTTTTGCAATGCTCTAAATCTAAAGGCTGAATAGATTAACAAATTGAAATATAACTAAACGGATTCGGATAATATCCAAATCCGAAACCCATATTCAATACTAGATCCGAATCTAAATCCGAGAAAATAATCGAATATATATCCGAATCTGATTAGATAATCAGATATCCGAAAAGACATTCGAATTTGATTTTTTTCGGATTCAATATCCGGATTATCTGATTATATCCGGATCCAATTACACCCCTAAGTGCCATTATTTATAACTATAAACCTAATACGGCTGATATTTGTGGGATGCCTTATTGATTGTGACCAAATTGTTGTGACCGAATTAACTGCTTAAGGATAGCATGCTGCATTCTTAAGCGCCGTTATTTATATACCATGAACCAAGCATGGCCGATATTTGTGGTATGTGTGGTCCACTGAATATTTGATGGGGTAGTTGACTCATTAATAAAACACTAAGCTATACAAGACATCCAAATCAAAATACCAAAGTAAATTAATAATTCTAAACTTTCTCAAGTCACAAAACCTGGATCTAGTTCACTCCATAATGCAACATGATGACTTAACTTTTGTGTTTAAAAGCCTTCTTTCAATTATGACTCTTTATCCTTAACACTGGTCCATTTGGATAGCCAGTTTCTGACTGATTTTAAGGAATTTTTGTGGATCAAATTTAAAATATTAGTTATTAAATCTTGATGGGATCCCCGCCCCCGGCCCCCCCCCCCCCCCCCCCCCCCCCCAAACCCACCATCGAAGATTCATCAGGTTCAACAACTGTATCAAATATCAATAGAGGATGTGACAAAGTGTTGTGATTCTGATGGCAAACGTGCAATGCACTGTAGTGGTTCGTGTTTGTCTGCAATTGATGTTTGACAAGTTGTCACCCTCTAGTCTTTTAAGTGCATTATCTACTGATTATCTAATGACGGGGAATATCTAGAACAAATCACGACTTCGGTAAAAACGTGCAAACTATGCCAATTTAGGTGTCAAATCAACACAAAAAATCAAAAGATTGAGAACGTAGTTTATGTAGTGACCTATCGTCCTTTAAAATTTGAAGTCCTAAATAAAAAAATTCTGAATAATAACTTTCGGTCTTTCCAGTTTTTTTAATTTATCCTTTGTCACAAAATTCCATATTTTTGTTTCTTTCTGGCACCAATTGAGTTTCAGTTTAGAATTCTGCGTAGCCATAGATTACTTTAAAGATTATCTTCACAAATTTTGGAATCTTACCAAAACTAATGTGATTTGCACTTTTTCACCATAGTGATTTTAACTGTATACTCCTCGTCTCATAATTGGTATCCTCGACCTTTAAAAAGAAAAGAAAATGAGTATGACTTTCTCTTTATTTTAATTATTAGATGAGAAACTAACAATCGATATCAAAATAGACAAGTAGTTTAAATTTCTCACAAAATAATTAACTTAACCACCACATCATTCAAATTCTTATTACACAGTTAATAGACAGTTGAGATAACAGAAAAGATACACTTTGCCTTAAGAAGGCAGAGCAGCCAGATCCTTCGTCTCATAGCTAGTTTCCGTAGAGACTAGAGAGAAAAAGCTTAGATTCCGTATCCCACTCTGTAGTGTTACTGAAAACTACGCATCCATCCAAAAAGAAAAATACCCTTTTGCACAACTGAGCATCACAAAATTGCATTTTGTTCCATCAGGAATCAGCTTCAACCATCCAATCACGGCAATGATTTTCATCCACTCGATCTGTTTATGAAATGTTTTATAACCTTTTACATGTTATTGAACGTCCTCGTCAACTTCTTCAAGAAATTTCTTTCTTTCAGAACCCTGTGGTTCATCCATTCAATCAGCCAACATATGAGAATGATTGTTCACCCAACTTTCGTTGTTCACCATAGTGATATCCAACAACCACCATGATGGACAACAGCAACAGTCTAATGTTGATGCATTTATTAAGATGAGATCCAACCATTAATGATCTCTAAATACTTTTCTGGCAAAAGATAAGACTAACATTTCACCCAGAAGGTTAATTTGGGGAAAAATAAAATGAAATAGTTGGTAAACAACATAATTATCAGGGCTCAAGCCCTCACCAACCACAATGGCATAAGATCACGGCACAAAATGAACTAAATAGTAGATAAGCAAACAAAACTGCTCAAACAATTTTCCTATAGATAACCAGGTTAATATAGAAGTTTGACTTTGCCGAATGCGACTGCGACTGCGACTGCGACTGCGACAGTGCCAGATAATTTTAGATGGCTAGAATATTTGACAAGAGTACCTGCTCTTCTTTTGAAGACATACCAAAGGAAGTGGTACTCACTTTCCGATGAATTCTTTCATGTTCTTCAACCAAACCACATACTCCCTCTCATCCTTGTTTATCATGTACTCGTATAGCCAATCATGCAGTGAGTGCTTGATCCCTCTCACTTCAAGATACTTGTGCAATGCCTTTTGCAAGTTTTCATCCAAAATCCTGTAGTACAAATGCAAAAAAATGAAGGTTAAGACAATATAGAAAGCAATGTAATTCAGGTACAGCGATGCTGGCCCTTGATCAACAAAGCATACAATGTTATAGACGTAACAAGTTGGATAGCCTTCCAGACAAACAAGGAGATGTACACACAAAAATTAAAACATGGAAGTGATTTAGGGATCAAGAAGCAAAGCAATCCAAGAATGGACTTTTCGATAGCATCCTGCAAGCTGTTTGTAAGTAAAAGGGTCTTCCAAGAGGATGCCCTTTTTTTACAAATGTTAGCAGCTCCCAATGGGAGCTTTGTTTATCATGCTTCTAAAGGACAACAGATTATAATTAGCAATAACATAATGAGACACAGAAAGAACTTACAAAAATCCCGGTCCCTGGTACACATTTTCAGCATCAGGATTATCACGATTCAGCATTTTCATATTTTCAATTTCCAGTTCATCATCATTGAAATTGCAGCAGAATTCCAAGATTGGGCCTTGTTGTTTCTCAATGGTGACAACCATCTGGATTGCTGGCTTAAAAGAATCCTCATTATTATCACCATCCGCATCAGTGTCATCCTCATCTATATCTCCCTCATCAATATCTCTTGCATCATCAAAGTTTGTGTAGACGACAGCTTTAATAGTCTCTCCTGCAGACTCATGCTTGAGGGTTATGGATTGATCTCCAGGGTTATCAATGATCTCAAAAGGGAAGTCTTCTGGTAGATCAAGTTGCTGTTGCAACAACGAACAAACAAATGAAAAAGATGAATTAGAATCTATATCTAACATCATACAATAGGTTAAGCCTCTCAATTTTATTAACTCAAAAGGAAAATGCTCCCCTGTTTTTTTTCTCTCTTTTGGGAAAGCAGTCATAAGGTAAATTTGATGGCACAAATAATGCTTCCAAGTAAAATGAAATAGTTAGAAAACAGTGGAAAAAACCACCCAACTTTGAGAAAAAGAAGGGGAAAAATTACATGACTAAACATAAAATTATGTTTATTGCACATCAGCAGATCATCTAGGTTCAATTATATAATTGTAGAACACAATAGTAGATCAATACTCCATAACAAAACATCAATCCCATTCAAAACACACTTCAAGAGTGTTTTTGGTTTGCCTATATGAGGGGTGAGTCTGGTCTTGGGATGCAATTATCATGTGTTTGGTTGCCTGTACACCCAATTTGAGCCTGGCCCATACGGTGCAACTTGCACTCCAGAGCCTGCTCGTGGAAACGCGAGGCACTTGTTTTCTTCAGCCTAGCCCGCGGTTACAAAAGGTGTTCATTTCTTCCTCGTTTCCTCGCGTCTTCCGTCGCCTGGTTACATGCGTACGGGTTACTGCCAGCCACCACCAGTCCTGCCCGCCGCCCAAACTCTCACTCTAGCCCATACCACACTCCAGTAGCAATCATTTGAGTTCCGCCGCCAGCATCACCGGAATTTCATGTTTTTACTCCTCTCGCCGCCATGCTCTGTCCGGCTCGTTGGATTATACTCCGGCCATCAAAATTAGTCGAGCCAGTAGAGTAAAACATTTCCCTCAATCATAGGTACATTTCCCTTCAGAAGAATTCCCAAGAATCCCCACCGCTTTTTGTGTCCAACGCTGCCCTGTTCCATGGCGTCACACCATCGTTGCCGGACCACACCGACCGGTCGCCGTCAAAATTGACCTCATCTTCCGTGTTTCCCTCATCCCCTCTAGTTTCCCTCCAACTTGATTGGATGATGGGGCCCATAGCGAAAATACCCAAATCAGATTCTTCTCTCCCATGGCAGTGTCACCGCGAATTTCGCCGGCGCCACCACTTTCCAATTCCCCTTAGCCACACCGAATTAGGGTCTGTACAAACCTTCTTAACATAGTCTTGTGCATAATTACCCTCTGTATTGACCCGCATCAATGAGTACTTATTTTAACATTTCAGTGATGGTGAAACTCACCATCGGCCGTCGTTGCCTCACCGCCGACCACGATGCTGGTGTAAACGAGTTTTCAGTAACACCAAGAAACTACCCCACCACTTGGATTCCCTCACTGAGGCCTTGATCACGAAATCGTTGTTTCAGTGAACCAACATGCCGCCGCCATGCCGCGCCTTCGCCTCCAGCATAACGCGGTGACGTCGTTTTGTCCTCCTTCCCCGCTTCACCAAAGCAAACTCATTTCTCAACTGGACCTTCAGCTGAAACCTTCTGGAACGCTCCCAGTTCACATGTCAAAACCATGTCGAAACAGTGCTCCCTGTCTTGTCGCCACTGTTGATCTTCGCCGCTGTCTTGCCATCTCCGGCTATTCCAGACCCCCAAACTTCCTCGACAAGTTTGTCCCATCACCGCCTACACCGTGACGCGGTTGCCGCTAGCTGCCGACGACCAGAGTGTCATCGCCGCCTCAATGTCTACGGCTGACATTGTCAAAACCTTGTCTGGCCAGGTCCAGACATCGTTAGGGGTGGAACTTTAGCTCGTGGCTCGCGAGCAACTTGGACTTGGCTCGATTTTTGGCTCGGCTCGGGCTTGGGCTCGGCTCATTAACAAACAAGCCGACTTCGAACTGCCTTCGTAGCTCGGTTCAAAAACGAGCCGAGCCTGAGCCAGACCCTAACTCGCTCAGGCTCAGCTCGATATATATATATATATATCAAACAGTGGAACCTATCTTCTCTCCCCCGGCCGCACCACACCTTCTCCACCCCCGGCCGCTCGAGCCTCCGCCGCCCCAGGGCCCCCTCCGCCGCCACCGCCCCCTCCGCCTCGCGCCCCTTCATCGCCCCGCGTCCCTCCGCCGCCGCCCCGCGCCTCTCCCCCGAGGCCCCCCTCCACCACCGCCCCACGTCCCTCCGCCGCCCCGAGGCCCCCTCCGCCACCGCCCAGAGCCCCTCCCGCCGCCCCGAAGTCCCTTTGCTGCCCTCGGAGCTCCCTCCGCTGCCGCCCCGTGTCAAAAACGAGTTGGTCCAACTCACGAGCTGGACCGAGCCGAGTTCGAGCTGATTTTTCAGCTCGGTGAAGTGACCAAGCCGAGTCGAGCCAGCTCGCCAGCCCGACCGAGCCCGAGCCGAGCCAAGACCAGCTCACTCGAACTCGACACGTTTCCACCCCTAGACATCGTCAGGCAATGTCAGCCCATGGCAAGACAATGTCAACCGACATCCTAACAAAGTCAACCAAAATCAGCCTCCAAACAAACTCAACATTCATCCAGAATTCAAAAATTTAGCTAACCAAACAACATCTCTACTGCATCTCACAATCTATTTCATCCGGCCTATCCCAACAGGACAGCCTATCCTCGTGCAGACAACCAAAAACACCCCAAGCAGACAGCTAGAACACACATTTCGATTGCTTGGAAACTTCATATATAAACTTGCACCAGAACTTAGACATAACTCATAACATGGATAATTAGACATGTATTAAGCCACTTTTAACAACAAACATAAGAACAGGAACGATCAAGCTGGAGTATAGAGTATATTTCTTGAACTAAGGACTACAGTTATGGAGTATCCAGTCAATTTCTCAAATACAAATCAGCAAACATAAATTAACATCACATTACCAAGAAGTAAAACTAATACCAAATGAGAAAGTAAATCTCTAATAAACAGAACTTAAATGAAGCGCAAGAAGAGAACTGGAAGGAGGGTAAATTCGGATATCTAATACGAATCAGTAAACGTCAATTACCATCACATTACCAAGAGATTTCTTCAGGTACTCGTAAAACTAATACCAAATGCTAAAATCTCTGATAAACAGGACTGAAGTGAAGCCCAAGAACAGACCTGGGAGGATGGTTCTTGTGGCAGGACGACGCAGTCGATCTCGGAGTCGATGACCCGCTTCAGGTTGTCATCCGCCGAGATCTTGGAGGAGGCATCCGGCGAAGGCGAGAAAGCCAAGAAGCGGCGGGGGAGCCAGGAGACGATCCCAGAAGCGGAGGACGAGGAGGAGGCGAGGCAGCGGGGGAGCGGGACGGATGGGCGAGACGAAGAGTGGATGCAGCGCCGCCGTAGGGTGACAAACGGTGCGGAGGTGCGGCGGCGGCGGAGGAGGCTGGCGGCTAGGGAGGACGACGACATGGTAGCTTCCGGCTGAGTTACTCGTTGGCTTGCTTTAGGGTTTTGTTTAGGGGTTTAAAGTGTTGGAGATATCTAGAAGAATATAAGATGATAGGCGAGTTGAGCCCAATTGTATCTAGCCCATAGAGCCCATAGTTCATTTTTTTTTTAATTTGGTTTTATTGATGGGGACGGCCTAGTGCATGTGGGTAAATACTTTCTCCATTTTATAATATAAGTATATTTTTATTTTTAGATATTTAACAATATAAATTTACTTACAATTTTAATATACTATTTAATACATCTTCTACAACTTTGCTTTCATTAATATAATTTCTCACTCCTCCGTTCTCTCACTCTTCCAAACTTTATTTAATAGAGATATTATAGCCCAATACTTTCTTCGTTCTTTTTTACTTGCCATTTCATACACAAGTCAATTTTTTAAACTTTAATCACTAATATAAAAAATAATTAAGATTCATCGTGTGAAAATAATATTAGTAGATTTGTTATCAAATTTACTTTCATATTATAATTTGTTTTACAATTTTTACTTGTATAGAGTTATAAAAATAAATGGTTAAAATTGTTTTTTGAGATCATGAAAAGATCTAAAATGACAATTAAAAAAACATAGAAAGTACAATTTTTTATCTCATTTCATACACCTTAATTCTCACACGAGCAATAACTGAGCTTATATTACAAAACAAAAAGAGTACTCCCTCTACTGTAAAATATAAAATGTATTTTGACCATATATGTGGATTAAAAAAATTTTAAACTTAATAAAACATTGAGTTAAAATGACTAAATTATCATTCTTAAATGTTTTGAAAATAAAAGAAAATACTAATATGAGAGATTAATCATAAATATTAGAGAGAGCATAAAAGTAATTAAGATCATAATAAAAAAGATAGTAATAAATTTACATATGTGTTTTATGATTTATAACAAATTATATGTTTTATATTGTGCAGCAGGAGTAACAAATATTAGATTTTGTGATTTTATAAATTTGAATTTGGGGAGTTTTGAGGATTCATTTTTGCTGTACAAAATTTTAGAGGAGTAGATGTGGGAAGTTGACAATGAGAAGAGAAAATTCTGAGTTTGTAAGAAGAAATGATGTGCATAGCCATTGTAGCGCGGTTCTGGATAAACATAGCAATGATACTAATGCAGAATAAAAGGCAAAAATGCCCCCCTCTTAGCGCCTTGCAAAACTATGTCCTCCGCGTGCTAGACTTGAAAAAAAATTGAGAAGGGTCGTTTTTTTTTTTCCCAGTTTTTCAGGCCCAGCCCTAAAAGGGTTCTAATGCCAGCCAATCTAAGCTCAAGCCTGCAAAGGTGGACCCAAATTAGTCAGGTCCATCTCTAACTAGCAAAATGGCTCCAAGATAAACCCATTCTGATTGGTGTCCAATTATAGTATCTAGGATGACGGTCCGTCGTGACAAGGGCTTGCAAAAAACTATTGTAATATTCATAGAAGCTACAACAACTATCATAGAAACTATGCTCTATGACATTGTATGAATAAAAGTAATTTTTCATTAATATATAAAGTATTAACTCCTACCAAAATGTAAATATTCTCACTAAAATGAAAAAAATGTCATAATCATTGATTAATCAAAATATCCAACATTACAAATAGTCATAACTATTTCACATTAAATCTATATTAACTATTAATAGCAATAAAAATATTCAATACACTTTAAATTTCCAAACATTAAGTCAACTAACAAGTAATATTCATTTTATTTTTGTAATTTAAAAATTCCTAATCAATACTTAACTCACAACATGTGTCATAAAAGACTGCTATAGCCGATGCGGGCTAAAGAATATGATGGCTGCTACATACCACCGCTATGGCTGCTGTCGTGAGAGTTCACGGATTTTTTTCTCTCATAACATAGTTTCTATGCCTTATAAAACGGCGCGCCATTTAGAATATTGAATACGAACGAAATCTTTGGTCAACAATCTGCATTCAACGGCCATCTTTGTTTCACGGTCACCACCAAACTTCATTAAAAAATTACACAGCAACCAATCAACATCCTGCTTTAGACGGACGAGATGACAACGCAACATGATTTGTCCTCTGGATCACGGATCATAATAGCATCACAGACACATTAAGCATAGCAGAAATCTGCGTAGCAAAACTTGATTAATCATAACCGCCTGCTTGAATAATTATTCCTGTTCCAACTCATCCTCAAATCAACTATCACACATACTAATCAGAGTCAAAAATGAGAAACACTCCAAGACTTAGCAAAGATTGAACAGAGGGAGCATATACCAAGAGTCAGACGAACACAAGTAAAGAAGGATACGTGAATTTCAATCCAGCGCACGACATGGTTGACTTCAGTTTCAGAGGTTACCGCCGCTGAAGGACGGAGAAGACATGATAGCAAGCATCTCTGTCACAGAAGCCATCGCGCTTAGCGCTGCCTTCAGGACATCCTGTGAGCAACCAGGCTTCACAATGCTTTTCACCTGCACGACAGTCATCCACAAGAATGAGAACCGAGCAAGGAATGAAGAAACTAGAAACCTGCTTTCATTGAGGCATTACAGGTGTTTGGATCGAGAAAAATATCTGATATATAGAGCCGTGAAAAGTACCTTCTCCAGATACTCCTGCAATTGTTTGATCCTTCCCATGTAGTCACGATCCTCAACACACAACGAAATAGGCTTTGTAGCAGCACCTGGTCCTTCAAATTGCAGTGGTCCAGGGTTTCTATAAATGTCTTCCATCAAGAAGTTGGAACAATTCTGTCTCAACAGCCTGGAGAACACAAGTGATAAATGAGAATATGCATTTCTTTTATTCTAATACTAACAATCCATCCAGTCAAAAGAGAAAGTATGAACAAATCGATGTTGCAAGAGCAACAATTCGTCCCAAAATCCAAAGAGCTACTGCTTGAACAACATGCTACATTTCATTCTTACTCGTGTGCTTTTCCTTTCAAGTCAACACTTGCCATATGGACTGCAGGCTTCCCAATTTGACTGGCAGCTGGACCACGCGACCATCGCTTCACGGTCATCATAGACTGGTCACAAGGAATATAGACATGATTAAGTATTCCGTTTGCACCCAGGCTGAACTTGTGTCAAGTTGATTTACATGTTCGAAAGAACAATATTCTCAACAAATAGAACAATAATAATACAAATCTCACTGTGATAGGAGCAGCACCACATCGCCACTTGTTCACAGGACTCTGGAGATTTGTCACAGTGGCCATGTAACCATTCAACCCAGCAGCTAAGATGTGGTAACATACATGTCCAAGAACCTGAAACCAAATACTGTAAGTAATGATTTAACAACATAACAATACTGTGGAATGACAGTGAGGTGAGCAGTAACTTACATAGGCATAATCACAGTCGAACTTTGAAGGCAGGGCACCTCTGGCTTGGTAGCCAAAAAAGTGGCAGATTGCATTGAACTTCTTACCTTTGTAAGTGCCTTCCTTCTGCAAGAGTATCCAGTAACAATATGAACTGATAAAACCAATGCTTATTTTACAAGAACACTTCAAGAAATACATATATATTAAATTGGCATATTTGAGGAAGTCCACACAAAGCTTACGAGGCGTTTGTTTATTTCTATCTCAACTAGCTGGGCTAGAAGCTTCTCAGTCTCAATCTGCAAACATAAGCATATACAGTTGCGTTCAGAGAAAATGCAAGAATAAACAAGATCAAGGGAAATCACAAATAATAAACAGATATCAAGTTCTACTACACCTGAGAAAGTTGAGCAGAGTCATCTGATTCAGGATGGAGAAGTAGCTGCATCGCAGAAACAACATAATTGAAGCAACAAAAACCTTATCTGAATTACAAATTTCTAAATGCTAACAACAGGTTTCAAAATATTAACAAATAAGACAATGCCTACCTGCTTCCTTATAAACGGAGGCAAAAATTCAAACAGTGCGGATGCCCAAGGTGAAAGCTGAGAAGAGATATTCTCAATGGAAACACCTCTACCATGGAGCCCATGAATTTCCTATAATCAATTATCTCGCTCAGTGAAGTTGTGAATGGACAAGAACATTACTTGAGATGCTTATACTGACCTGAAGTAAAGCATACAATTCAGGAATACTCTCCACAAGACCCTCAGGAATAAGTACGACCCCATGATACTTTTCTGTGCAAAAGATAACAGGAATGTTGATATATTCACACTACAATCTGAAGCTGAGTAATGAATTCCTACCTTTTTCCGCCCTTGCCTGAACTGCATCACATATCTGCTTTGTAATATCAAAAATTGTAAGTTTCGATGCAGCAACCTCCTCACCTAGGATAACCTGAGCATGATACAAGTTAGATGAATATAATTAGATTTTGCATATGAATCAACAAGGTTGATATAGCGGAAAAGCAGGATGCCTTACCATATTTGGATGCGATTGAAGTGCACATTCCAATGCCACATGGGATGCCTTCCGTCCCATCAGGCGAATAAAATAGTAATACTGCCAGAAAAAAAGTATGAAGTTGTAAGGCAGATAAGAAATTTAATTCGTTAACTTGAATTTAACTTCTGTGAAAATTCAGAAGGATCTTGTAGGAAAGCCAGGGGCTGCCTAATAAAAAAAAACAGGCACAATGGATGCTAGTTCTAAAGGATACATATACACAAAGCTCAGATAGAAATTTCCCATGCTGTGTTGCAAGTTATGTATGTTAGGTTGATTTGAACTTTGAGGGGGTATAGTAGAGCATTGAGAGCCAGTATGTAGCAGCACTAAACAGCCCACCAGCATTGCTTGGGTCAGTCACTTGTGCATATGCTATGCATGGACCTGCTGTTTAGGGCCGTTTAAAAGTACAATTCCCAATGGTCTTTCCAAATGGAGCCTATTCTATTCTATCTTTTTATTTGGTGTTTTTTGTATTTAAGAGCATCAACAATTACTTTTCCTTGGTTCTTTTTCGTGAGAATTACAGCTTTAGCCATTCACCAATTTTCCTTTTACTCCATACCATTTAGCAATGATAGAAATTTCCCAAGCTGTGCTGCACGTTTTGTATTTTAAATTGATTTGAACTTTGAGGGGGTATAGTAGAGCATCTGGAGCCAGTATGTAGCAGTGCTAAACAGCCCGCCAGCATTGCTTGGGTCAGTCACTTGTGCATACGCTGTACATAGACCTGCCATTTAGAAGTACAATTCCCAATGGTCCATCCAAATGGAGCCTATTCTATTCTATTTTTTTATTTGGTGTTTTTTGTATTTAAGAGCATCAACAATTATTTTTCCATGGTTCTTTTTCGTGAGAATTACAGCTTTAGCCATTCACCAATTTTCCTTTTGGTCCATACCATTTAGCAATAACAAGAAAAGAATTGGCCTTGAATTAAATTCACTAATCCAACAAAAAGGTATATCAAAATCACAAATTACGGGATTAAGATGACATCTGTTATGTGTCACCTTCTCAGCAGAAAGAGCGTCAGTGCAGACATTGCTTATGAGCTGCGAGTTCACCTGTTAGAACAAGGGATAAGCTCAGGTGACCATAGCAAATTGCAAAGTGTTAAAATTAGACACCAAAATAGATCACGAAACAGTAAACTGAAAATTGCTAAAATATGGTGATATATAATAGCAAAATGGAAAGTGTTAATCTGCCTTTGTTTTCCCTTCCTAAAAACAACTGTCGATACAACCAGTGGGTGTCAATAAGAACTAAAAGGTTAACGATGTGTTGATATAAAGGTAATTGAACCATCAAGATCCATATGCATAATGAAGTATCCAACTTAATAGTTTAATTTTAGCAGTGTTTTTAACACAGCATACCTTGCATATCGTATCAAAACCAACAGTTGTCTCAACAAACTGGTTCTTAAGGTCCCCATTCAAAGTTACAGGAACACCTACTACCTGTTCAGGAAATAATTTGTTCAGGATATTTACATTATGTACAAGAAAAATACAGATTAACACTGGGATGATCTAAGGAATTCAAAATCAAGGACTTTGATCATACAAACAACACCAATTCCATGTACCTTCGTTGTGCACTTTGACTCAACAAAAGTTTCAGCAAGCTGAGCAGCATCCGTGTTAGAAGTGACACCTTAAGAAATGAAAGGAAGGCATCAATTGAGCTTGCAACAAACGTAGAATATAGCAAAATCTTAGTAGATCAACACCACATACTATACCTCCAATGATTACCAAACCATCCAACTTCAAAGCCTCACAAGTGACCATGGCAGCCTTGACTTGCTCTGTTGTTCTAATTTGATCCTTGGTCCGGCCAAGCATATCATAACCACCTTGATTTTTATACGAAGAAAGAACTTCATCGTTGATTTCCAAAGTTTTCTGTGCAAAAAGGCCATCAGTTCCTCCTGTTCCAACAAAGTAACAACGATCAATCATTGAGGAAACATATACAGGATTCATTCTATGTCAAATATTCCTTACACATGCAGTTCTGTGCAGGCAGGCATGCAGGGATAGACGACCACAGAGGGCCTTGGAGCCCACTGACATTTTCTCTTAAGTCCATCACACACTAGTATTTCATAGATGTAGGATAGTCAAGTTGATCCCCCAGAACTTCTAGTAAACCATGACTCTACTAGTTTTACTAAAATTTTGTCAGTCTTTGAAGCTGCTTATTTAATGAATTGAACAAACTGAAATTGATTAAAAACCTTAAGAAATTATTGCACTCATGACTAAAGCACAGCACTATAGTTATGTAAGATAACATGTCACAAAAGTTACAAATTCGATAATTGAACTAAATGCTTAGTGACCCTACTGGGAGAATTTCAAGATCCACAATTGCATTGTATACATTCAGTCATGCATGCACGTACATGTGAATGTGGAGTGTTAGGAAAAAAAAGGTGGCATTGTTTTTGGTGGTGTTTGATATGGGACTACTATCATATGCCTTAAAGAATATGCCCCTTGGAAATCATTCCAGAGATATAGAAACAAGAAATGGAACTATCAATGTTCATGCTAAACACCAACAACCAACCTATCCGATTGGAAATAATAACTGAAGAAACGGTGGATAACTGAAAGCTCCTAATTGGCTTGCTGAACTAAATCAATTCAGAGCACTCACCAAGAAAACCAATAAGTTTGCTGTTTTTGTTGTGAGCTTTGATAGCATCATGGAGACCCCATATAACATTGTGGCCTCCTGGGGACTGCCTCCCGCAGAAGACAACACCAATCCTGCATCCCGCAGAAAGTTCAAAATTAATAATATAGATGTGCACCCTTCTTAAAATAAAAGGATTACTTCAAAAGCATTAACCAGAAAATATACAAATATTAATTAATGTAATACTTCCAAAATTTAACTACCAGAAGCAATTCATGGTTCCAAATATAACTCATCTAAATTGCTCATTATGGAACAAAAAAAAAGGCACATATACCTTACAGCAGGGTGCTCTGTTATGATCGTAGCTTCCTGGACATTAGCCGTCTTCCTGAGAAAATGCGCCAGTGGCTGTCCATAGGTGTGGGGGAATGCGTGGCTGATGACATGAGCACCCGCGAGGTCGGCAGCAATGGCCGCATCACCTAACTCCACCCTCACCGTAGTGCCCTGATTTCCATCCAGAGAAGAAAGCCAGACTTACTCGTCAACTTCTTGAGCAAGAATTGTAGTAGCTCAAATCATTCTAATCACGCATCCCTCAAAATCAAATAGTACACCCAGATAGGAAAAATGCTCATATATGATTCCAATTCTAAATTCTGCTTAATCAGTTGTATCCCAAGAAAATCCAATCAAAAAAGAGCAACACACCACAGGAACAAAAAAACAAAAAAAATCATTGATTGGTAGAGAAGAATACTATACTGGAAGAAAACAACACAAGTCAAAACTACAAGGAAAAAAAGTTGAAAAAACTATTTGTTTTCTTCTTAATTTTTCAGTTCTGCCAGTGTCGACTCGCCTCAGAATCCCAGATCCAAATCTCCATAGGAAAGCGACAGCCGCAATAGCATCAGTTCACTATTATTGGTACACCTAACCGCCCACCCCCAAACCAAAAGCAAATATTCGCAAGAGATAAACCCCACCACCTTCCCCCGCGACGAGAGATCTCAGCCGCTGGATCCCGCATTGCGAGCGCGGCCGGCCAGCCACGCCCGCCGCAGATCTGCGCCGCTGGGAACCAGCACACCAGACGCAATGACGAGACCACTACAGAACAGAGAGCTGCTAGTGGTGGTAACTGGGGAGAGGAGGGGTACCTGGAGGCAGGGAGGGAGCTCGGGCTGGTACAGCGCGCGCTTCTTCTGCAGATTCGACAGCTCGCGCGGTACGCCGTAGTCCGAGTCCATCGCCAGCTGTTCCTTTCGTCAGCCCTCTCTCGCGTCGTCGCCGGCGTACGGATAATTGTGTCTAGCTCGCAGTGAACCAACTGTGCCGGAAGAGAGAGAGAGAGAGATAAGGCATTTATAGCGGAGGCGTCACCTGCGCGACGCACCGAACAAGTCACACTCTCTAGCTTGCAATTTTCGAGATGCCCCCCTAACATTCTAGTTTATTACATTCAGACCCCTGGTGTGGGGGGAATATGCGCAAAGGTGCTCCCGTTCTACCACGTACCAACTGTAACTTCTAAATGAGGGATAAGACGGGCCCACCGGAGTGCTGAGAGGCTCCAAGAAACTATGGGACCATTACCGGTCCCACCAATCTTATCCCCACGTACCAATTTTCTCACCAAACCCCGGTTGCCACGTTTCCACTAGACCACTGCCATGTGGGCCATACCACGTGGCTCTAAGGAAAGGGGGAATTATAACCCTATTTTTAGAGTTATTTCTGTGTTTATCTATATACATGACTATATTTTATTTTAGAAAAAGTTTCAATGTGCCTTTTCTATTAATTTTCTTAGTAGTACTCTAAAAATAAATGGCCTTCAATCACTGAGTTTCCTGTATGATTGGGTTTTAGTCATTGTCCCAATCCGCAACTGAGAAGCTGATATTGTAAATTTTCCGCACTAGCCCAACCCAATACCACGTAACATTTCAGTTGCGTACCAACTAAGCAACTGAAAATCTATAACTTTAAGTCGTGCACTCGCTAAACAACTAAAAGCTGCCCAATAAAAAATTCAGAAATAACCTAAAGCTCTTTGGATGCCTGACTACCACGTCTTGAGTCACCAGATGCCCACTATCATGTCTTCGGTCGCTAGGTATTAGTAAACAAATAATATTTCTTTTTGCTACTCGTGGCTGGCGACTGATGATGACCCTAACCCTAGGAGCCAGCTCCCTCTTTATCCCGCCCTCCTCAACCTCCACCCATCGTGGCCACTGAAATAGTAACCCTAACTCAAGCAGCTAGACGCCTTAGTGAAACCCTAATAGAGAGAATATATTTCTTAATCACAGCTTTATTCATATATATGTAGTTAAAATGAGATATATTATTATAAATGGAGAGAATATATTTTGAGTGAATAACATTTAAGAAAATTAACAGCTTTTAATAAAACATTTAGAAAGGAAAACGATGATTCATGTTCAGACCCAGTTGTGGTTTTTTAACAATGGTAGTTGTTCTGGTGAGTTAATTTGTTGTCGTCAATCTTTCAATGCCATTTGGCCTTATAGTAAAGATCGACCTCATCTGAATTTGGCTTCTCCAGGAGACCGAACATCATGTGGTGAGCCTTTACTTTTTCGTAATACCTGCAATATGACTTAAATTTCTCCGACATCTCGTTATCGATCCTTGGAATGAAGTCACACTTGGGTTTGACCTTTTAAAGAACAAACGTGATCAATCAATAAGTTGAATACTAAAAAGGATTCGGCAAACATGGTAGAGCACTCACATCTTTGTTCTTAGAAATCTTAACCTTTGCGTAGCTGTAGCACCTTTGCCAGAGCATTCCTTCTTTGCTGGATCTATACTCATCGCATGGCTTGTTGCAGTGACATCTTGGTAGTGGTTGATATGTTTTGTTGAATCGTCCTCTGAAAGACGAACCGAATGCAACCATAAGTTTAGACAAAGAGGAAGAAATCTAAAGTTTTGTGGTGTATAAGTAGATAGAATTAGTGTGCAACTGATTGGAGAGCACAATGCCTATTTATAGACTGGGTGACAGACGTAAGAAGCGGATTTGAGGTGAGTTTCATTTTTTACCATATATGACAACTGGGACAGGCATTTTTGACCAGAGGAGACTTTATGGAAAAGCTGAAAAGTTCAAAAGCAAAAAATTGAAAAAACTAAAAAGGTTGAACAAAATGAAACATTTTGCAAGCTTCTTCGCATTTTCAGGTTTTGGGAAATCTATTTACCCATATGAAGATGCTCGAAACACCACCTAGATGACTTCCAAAAAACTTGAAAAAAAACTATTATAAAAGAGCAACATTATAGGATGAAATCTAATGAAGAAAATTTCCTCATATCACCAACCAATTTGGAGATTAATAATAGACAAATTAGGAAAAAAAAACAACAAAAAGTCTGAATTTTTGGAGTTGAGATTCGTTTCGTCAAAAGGTCAAAACATGGTCAAATCAACTCGGAATGTTGTGAAAATTTGCAGGTAGGATGTTTAGGACATTACAAACCATTTTCCAAAAAGAACCACTTGGAAAGGTGACATGCCTAAGAGGGATGCGCTTTAGTAATACCGTAAGTGAATGATTGAACATTGAGCATTTAAGGGTCAAATTCCACGAGAAATAAGTGTATTTTTCTCTTAGATTAAGAATTTGTTGATTAAATCAGAGCGAGTGTTGGGTTTTGTGAGCTAAAGCTAAGAACAATAGCTAAAATCTACCAAACTAGGGTTTCGAAAGTACGAACATTGCAAATATTAGAAATCTAGGGTTTTAGAAACAGAAATCAGCAAACTAGGGTTTAGAAATTAAAAGAAAATCTAGGGTTTCGGGAATTCCATAACCATCGAGGATAATTTTAACCAAAGCTAGTGAATTATGAATCAATTTCTGGTGTTTTCTAAGATAGATTAAGTTGTACGTACAGTCACCGATACAACAGTCAAAGGATTGCTTCCATGGTTAAGTCTGGCGAGAGCCTCTCTCTTGTTTAGGGGTTTTATGTTTGAGTGCAATTGCTCGGTCGAAAGAACTCAAAAACTCCTCTAAGTTCTTACCTAGGCTCAGTTGTTACGCCTATTGGTAGGGAAAGTGTCGAGGATATGTATTTCATCCTTGGTCGAAAACTTGGAGTGTCGGAACTCGCTCCCATTAACCCTCACATTTGACCAACCTTCTTTTATGTTGGGATGCTTATGACCAATCCGTTTGGTCGTAAGATGTAACTCACCCAAAAGCAAGGGTCTCTGGTCAAAGGAACGCGTTGCCGCGGCCTCTTGGTCAAAAGTATACATATTTAGTAACTACTCTGTGCAATTACTTATTGAGGCGGTTCCTTATTAACCATCTCAATACACATCCCTTGGAAAAATAACCGATGGTAACTTTTTATCAATGGTTATGAAGCAACTGGCGTCCTTTCAAGATCTATATTACCTTGAATCTTAGGATGAGAAGGAGACCTTTTTCCGAGGCCAAAGATCGGGAATTGAGAGGATCCCAACACTAGTACAGAAATGCAGTCTACTAACCCCTATCTTCTATCGGTTATTAGCAATTTAGTAGAAAACCGTTAGAAAAGGTGCCTTGCGGTCATAAAAGGCATAAGGGAGGTATTTTTCCTATCGGTTTGTAAGAAGCTTACCGTTAGAAGAAGCAGAATGATTTACTCTAGCGGTGATGAACATATTTACCGTTAGAAGAGATGCATAAGTACTGACGGGAGGATGTTGTGTACCGTTAGAACTGGTCGACTTCTACAAATAGTTTTATTCTATCGGTACAGTATTTATATACTATTAGAATATATCACAAATTCCTATCAGTAGCCTATTGTGAACCGATAGAATAGTTTGTCTGCTACAAATAGTTTTATTCTATCGATACTGTATGTTTATACCGTTAGAATATATCACAAATTCCTTAGAACTGTTCGTCTTCAAATAGTTTTATTCTATCGGTAATGTATGTTTATACCGTTAGAAGATAGCACAAATATCTTAGAACTGTTCGCCTTCTACAACTAGTCTTATTCTATTGGTAATGTATGTCTATACCGACAGAATATGTACAAAAATTCCTATCGGTAGGATGTAGTGTGCCGATAGAACTGTTCTCCTTCTACAAATAGTTTTATTCTATCGGTAATGTATGTTTATACCGACAGAATATCACCAAAAATTCTTATCGGTAGGATGTAGTGTGCCGATAGAACCGTTCGCCTTCTACAAATAGTTTTATTCTATGGTAATGTATGTTTATACCGACAGAATATGTTCCAAAAATTCCTATCGGTAGGATGTAGTGTGCCGATAGAACCGTTCGCCTTCTACAAATAGTTTTATTCTATCGGTAATGTATGTTTATACCGTTAGAAGAGATCTCAAAATACTAACGGTAGGCGGTTGTGTACCGATAGAACTGATCTAGTATTATAAATACCTGGGTGTGTCTCTTTCATTCGTACAGTTCATCGGGCGCTCATAGCCTTAACCCGTAAGCTCCATGGACAGCCGGCGCACCTCTACCGGCGACTGCTGCACCTCCACACCTCCATCGACACCCAGTAGATTTTGGCATGGCAAGCAAGGTACGTAAAATTTCGGCAATATTGTTAAATTATTCTAATCCGATTATGGCAATTATTCTACAATTTTTGTATCCTTCATTTTGATGTGTCTTCTTTTCAATATGATTATGTACGGTGTCTTGTTCCTGTTTTTTATTAAAACAACTAAATAATTTCACTGTGTGACAGATAATGTTCAATTGCTTGCTGATCCTATCAAATGAAGAAAATTATCAGGATATATTTGCAATACAAACGCTATCTAACATAGTGAAATGCCAATAAGAGTATAAATGTAATATCTTCATCTCTCAGTAGGTTGCTCTATGCCAACTTAGACTTAGTAATAATTGAAATTGAAAGATCATGAAATTGAAATTGAAATTGAAGTTGAAATTGAAAGATCATGAAATTGAAAGATTATTAATGTCAAGATATTTACAAATATCATGAGATACAAAAATATCTTGATCTTCTCTGTAGGTTGTTCAATGCCAATAACATAGTCAAATGCCAACTAGCTTGCTCAATGATCAAGTGCATGTAAAAAGTTCATTAAATAATTAATATATGTATAATGGCAAGGTAATTTCTTCTGATGAAATAGAGTAGAAATGTAATATCTTGATCTCCAGTTGCAAGTTGATGTTACTATGATGAAGCACAACCTAACCTTCAGTTGGTAGTCTTTCTCAGATAGGGAGTCATGTAGGAAACAGTAAGCAATCTTAATTTGCTCTAGAATGCCTATTTATGATCTATGCAAGTCCTTGGATGATGCTCATAAGGGGCAACGTATTTCACGGTTCTTAATCGCAGTACGCTGCCTACGTTGGCTTGTTGGTGAAAGAAACGGTGAAGATCACCATCGAGAGCTGGAAAGAAACAGTGAAGATCACCGTCAAGAGCTGGAAAGAAACGGTGAAGATCACCGTCGAGAGCTGGAAGGACGTGAAGGGCGAGATCTTGGTTGGCTCGGTCGAGAAGATCGTTAAGCTCGGCGTGTTTCTCAAATCAGGACCTATAGAAAGCATCTTAGATTTGTATTGGTGTTTCAGCCTTTTTTTGCATGCACCAGCTTATGGCCAGATGCTTACCTGCTTGGAGAAGAAGAATTGTTGTCATTTGCACAGCCATTCTACACCATCATTACACAGAACAACATCTTGCAAGGTAGGTTCTTTTTGTTAATGGAGTTGAGTTGAGTTGAGTTGATCGAGTCTGAGTCCGAAGAAATCACCAATACAAATGTAACTCGACGGCAGTTCCAGCTCCTCTGGCATCTTTGAACTGAACTTCTATGGCTAAGTCCAATGTGATTCAGACATTTGCTGTTTTGGATGAATGGATTTGTGATCTATCAGGTCTAACTTGTAGTCGGTAGTTGCATTGTCGCAACTTGCAAAGGTTCTCTTTTATGTAAAATGTATGGGCCACTGGGTCCTCGTGTCGATATGTTGTTAATTTCAGACGTGACTTTTCTAATATACATCGAATGTGTGAATTGTAGTATTTGTATATTGTTTTATATTTGTGTATCATGTATTGCTATTTGGGACATGAACTTGAATGTGTATATGGGAGTATTTATGTATTTAATTATATTAGTAGGTAGGTGTGTATTTGTACTGCTGTTTCAGACATGCACTTGAATTTGTGAACTGGCATGTGTATGTTTGTACCTAAATTGCTGTGTCATACATGAATCGGCTTGCTTTTGTTTTCAGCCATTAACTAGAATGAGTTTAAATAGTACTCATTTTTTATGTTTCCTCTTGCATTTTCTTAAAGGAATGGAGGCAAACCAAGATCTCATGTAAGTAGAGATTTTTAATTTCTTTGACAAGATGAAGTATCAAGTACCTAAGAAAAGTATTTTTGTGTCTCCTAGTTAATCTACAAATTAGCATCTCTTGAAATATTTCTTTATCTTCTAGTTAAGATCTGTTTGATGTTACATTGTGTTTAGATATGATTCTTTGGATGTGAGAACTGGTGTCATGTGTGTCATGCATTACCCAGTTTGGTTTTGTTACCAGCACCTCTTCTAACGGTAAATACACATATTTACCGATAGAACAACACATGTACACTCAACTTGAATGTGAGAACTGGTGCCTCAGGCATGCACTTGAATGTGAGGACTGGTGTGCATCTGTGCACTTAGATTGATGTGTCATGCATTACCCAGTTTGGATCCATGTACCAGTACCTCTTCTAATGGTAAATATACATATTTACCGATAGAACAACACATGTATTTGCTGTGTCATGCATTACCCAGATTGCTGTGTCATGCATTACCCAGTTTGGTTTTGTTTCAGTTATGTACCAGTACCTCTTCTAACGGTAAATACACATATTTACCGATAGAACAACACATGTATTTGCTTATGTGCCTCAGGCATACACTTGAATGTGAGGACTGGTGTGCATCTGTGCACTTAGATTGCTGTGTCATGCATTACCCAGTTTGTTTTTGTTTCAGCCATGTACAGTACCTATTCTAACGGTAAGTACACATATTTACCGATAGAACAACACATGTATTTGCTTATGTGCCTCTTAGGCATGCACTTGAATGTGAGGACTGGTGTGCATCTGTGCACTTAGATTGCTGTGTCATGCATTACCCAGTTTGGTTTTGTTTCAGCCATGTACAGTACCTCTTCAAACGGTAAGTACACATATTTACCGATAGAACAACACCTGTACCTGTTCAGCAATGCACCAGTACCTGTTCTAACGGTATATGTGTGTTTGTACCGATAGAAGATGTGAGTACAAAATTACCCGCACTTAGTCTAACGGGCATTTCATGTATTTACCGTTAGAAATAGGTCCAGTATAAGTAAAACCCCACTCGACCATTGCTGAGCTACTGTTTTGTTCTGTTGCACTCTGTGTCCCTCTGTTTGTGATGAGAGTTCCACACTCGCAGCTACACTGCTAGGGTGATCAGGGCAAGTTGGAAGGAAGTTGATTGCACCCCTCTCTTTAAGGTAAGCTTAATTGTCATCACTTATCTCTCTCTCCCTCTTGATCTCCCTCTCTCTCTACTTGTAAGATAGCTGTATTGTGTAGTTCCAAGCTTGGGAGCTAGCTAGCTGGAAATGCCGCATGTTTTAGGAGCTCACTGGCTTGTATTGTGTAGTTAGCTAGGTTAATTAGTATTAATTTCGTCAGGCTAGGGTTTAACACATCAGTCGTAAGAGGCTGTACATGTACATATACATAACTTAATCAGGCAGGTTTCATGCATGGCTGACTCGTTAAATTTTGTTAATTGTAGATGGACAGGAAATATTGGATGTATGGAAGAAAACGTACTACTCTTGAATATTTGGATGGTGTGAATGAGTTTATTAAATTTGCTGAGCAACTAAAGGCGAGGAAGGGAGAGAAAGATATGCTCTATCCTTGTACAGATTGTATGAACTTAAAGAGGTTTAGCAACTCTGATCAAATTAAGAGTCATTTGATCGTCGTGCTTTTAACGCGCGATACACCCATTGGATATGGCATGGCGAAGATCTTGAGAAAACAATCACCACTACTACCAATCAGCAGGACTCGGATGTGGATTGCAATAATATCGATGATCATCCGAATTTTGATAATGTTCATTCCGATGTGCACGTAGATGATGATGACAATCTAGATGAAATATTACGTGATGTAGAGGAAGATTACAACAAAAATAACTTCTGTGAATTTGAGAAACTGATTGCTGACTCTAAGAAGCCTCTGTTCCCTGGATGTGCAAAATTTACAAAACTGTCTTCTGTGCTGAGATTATATAACTTGAAGGCAGGCAACGGTTGGAGCGATAAGAGTTTCACGGCACTATTAGATCTTCTAGTGGGCATGCTTCCAGAGGAAAATGAGTTACCAAGATCTACTTACCAAGTCAAAAAACTGTTGTGTCTGTTAGGAATGGATATCGAAAGAATACACGCATGCCCAAATGATTGTGTGTTGTACCGTAACGAGTACTCCAGTTTACATGTTTGTCCAAGATGTGGTGAATCGAGGTTGTAACAGCCCAAAATTCCATTCTTAAACCCTCCCTTTCTCAGATTTTCCCTTCCGGTCTAAATCTTCTGAAATTCTGTTTAATTATCTTCTTATTCCGATCAGCGAAATTCTTTCACCTGTTCAACCCTAAATCATCCCCCCAATATTTTTCTCATGCATGCATATTTTTAAGTTCATGGCATCATGATTTTACGCATCAAACAAATCATTTTTCCACATGAAATAATGATTTTCCTATTTGGAAATTGCATAAAGGAATATATTTAATTTAAAGTAATGCATTAAAAATTCTGTGAAAAGTTTTAAAATATTTTATTTGCACAAGTAACCAGGTTCCACAACTTCCCATGCACTGGAATTTTGCATTTCAGCCCTCCTATTTTCAGAAATTTCCACACAAGCCCCTAGAATTGACAAAAACACTATTTTATGTAAAATACCACCTCTACCCTTAACCATCCTGCAGCAAGTACAGTGTAGAGACCTTTTTACCCTAGCTGGATGCATTACATGTCAGCATGTCACTGTTACACCTCGTTTTCTCCCCAATGCCACTCTTTAAAGGTCTTGGCATGGCTGAAAACCCACTCAAACCAGCATATTTTCACAAGTCCTTCTGTAGAGTGGTAGAGAAAACACTTAGACACGCAGAGCATTCAAGAGTTTTGCATTGGATTGAAAAATTTCACATAAAATATCAAAGGGGGTGATTTCTGCTCTTCTGCCGCTGGTTTGGCCACGCTCTAGCGCCGGCCGCCGTCACCTCGTCATTGTTTCCCTCGCTGCAGCCGTCGTTTGCTTGTCTGAGCTTTGTCCATAAGGTGTGCCTCCTCACTCTCTTCCTTTTTCTCTTCTGGAGCTCGGCAAAATGGTCGCCGGAGCTCCCTCCACCGGCGCTTCTTGTTTTTCCTGCCGCCGGCCATCTTGGGTTTCTCGTCGTTCCGGCCATTTTCTCTCCAATCAGGCCATGCCATCGTTCTCCCCTCGTTTCCAGCAGCTCACCCACCAAATCCTAGCTCAAATCGTGCACCGCCGCCCGAGAACCGACGCTGGCGAGCTCGTCTTCCTCGCGGCCGGCCGTGCGCCACCTTCTCCATTTCCGGCCACCAAACTCCGCCATTGTTGTGTTTTCTTCCTCACCTAGTGTTCCTCCTCCGATCCCCACACTTCTCTGGCCTCCCCGCCCTCTCCGGCGAGCTCCCGCCGTGCATGCAACCGTGGCTGTGTCCGTGCGCGCCACCTCGCCTTGAAGCTCGCCGTAGAAGCCTCCTCCGGCCGTACCACTTTGTCCTTTGCACTCCCCTTTCCGTGACTCCTCCACCCCTCAAGTCTCAGCTCCGGCCGACGTCTGGATCGTCGCCGGCGAACTCTTGGCTGTGGCCATGTCCTGTGTCGGCCGACTGACACTGCTACAGTGTTGTACACTTTTCCGAATGTCAGCCGCAGCGACATGCCTTGTCGTTCTCTGTCTTCTGGACCTCCGATTGAAAATCCGTTCGCGTCGTTTTGTTCATTTCGCCGTTTTCCTTTCAAATGTGTTCTCTGATCCTTGATCCGCTGTCCAGATTTCCGTTTCGCTGTTTTGAACTTCGTCGTTCCTTCCCTCGATTTTGTCGATTTTGTCGCAGAAGTCTCCGATCGAAGATTTGTCTTCGCCATCAGATTCGCCTCGACTCAAATCTTTCAGATCTGAAATTTTTCTTCAAATCCGAGTCCCGAATCTTGTTTTCACCTTTTTTTCAGATCCGATTTTACCCGGTTTACCCTAAAATTCCGCCAAAAGTGGTTTTTCTCCGTCCGACCTCCAACTCCAGAATCGTCTGAACCACCCTACCACAAATTGCTCCTGCCACATATTCTCCTTCAGCCACCACCTCAGATTCTAATCCTAAAACCTTGGTCCGCCGTTTTCAAAAGCTCCCGTTTTTCAGTCTTTTTCAGATCCATCTCCGAGGCTGTTTTGCCTAGACTTATTAGGTTTTAGATTTTGCATTTGTTAGTCTCATACTTGTGCATTTTGTTTGATCGGTGCTCTTTTTGTGTTTAGAAACCGCCCGTCCGGAAGCCGAGGAGCAGCCGATCGAGGACGTCGCTGAAGATCTTATCGCGGGAATTCAAGGCAAGTCACCACCACCTTGATCATGTTGATCCCATGTTTTCAAGTTAGCTAAGTATTTTGTTTTGCAAATATTGTGCATATTATTTAAGCAAACTGAGTATGTTGGAATATACCTGTTTAGCTATTACCCCAAATTGAAAAGCCATTCTTGATTCTCAAACCTTGTATAATGTTCTTGATTCCCTAGGTTAATGTTAAAGTATAATAGCAGTAATATAATTTATCTACATGAGCAAACGAAATGGTTTTCAAAGCTAAAAATGCCTTTTTAAAATGTCTATCCTAGAGAGGAGATGTGTGTCAGTCGGAACATGGAAAATGCTGTGATGCTTATGATGATGATGTGATAACATGATAATGTTGGAAACAGGAAATGTTGTGAATTGTGAAAAATGTGATTAGGGAAACTCCTCTCTAGAATGGCTTAAGGACCAACCAATTTGTGCTAAACATCTAGTAGCATGTTATCGTACCTCCACAAGCCTGGTATGGGACAGGCACGACCAAGTATCCTTGCCGAACTATTGCCCTAGCTCTGCATAGAGTCTATAACCTAAATGATAAAGTTGCACTAATACTGTTCACTGGTCAGGGAGGGAAGATCCCTCTTGGCCCACTTACACTGACAGTTGGGACGAGCCCAACCGATTCGTCTGAGTGAAAGATCGTGCAACTGATGTGGTTCCAGGGCATGAGTGCTGGATGTGGTTTCCCAGCACAAACCCCTCGTGTGTCCGCTCACTATTGGTGGAGAGGGTCTCCCACCGCGGCCCAATACTGAGTGAGGGGTAGGGTGAAGGTATGAGAGGGAAGATCCCTACAATGCTTCACAACTGTATTAGGAACCCCACCCGGAGGTGGAATTCCTAGGCCACTGACCGGTGGTGAACCTTTTACGGGGCAGAGCTAGCATAATGGCAAGGTAAGGTGAAAAGCGTGTTATTCTCAACTCAGTGGCGCGCTTAAAGCAGCGTGATCGAACCTGACATAGGAGACTCATATGCTTAAAGTAGCGTGTTGGGCAAAAGACCTATGCTCGTGGTCAACAGTGGTAGTTGAGAAGTCTTGTGGGTAAAGCGGTACCCCCTCTGCAGAGTTTAAAATGTATTTAAATACTCCGTGCTCCCGGATTTTGGAGTGTGTTATGGTCAATGGGTTTTATCCATGTTGTGAGGCACAAGTAGTTTTTATGAACTGTTTTATCAACTGCTTTAAATTCTGCACTCTTGAACTGTTATATATATATAAGGTAAGTTTTCAAAGAATGTTTTGAATGCTTTTCATGGCTATCAACTGTTAGGTGATGAAAAAGGTTTGGAAAAGAACCTCAATCATTTCCTTGAATTCCCTATCATGTTATATATACTTGCATTTGTTAAGTGGTGATTTGCTGATCGAGTACCCTGTACTCACCCATGACTGAATTGTTCCATCAGAAGTTGAAGAGCCAAGCGACTTGGGTTCACATGAGTGTGAGCCTGAGCCTTATGAAGACTTCTTCGAGTATGATCCAAGCTTCTAGGCGTCGCGTACCCCGGTCGAGCGACTGTGGGCAAAGATTAGCGTTCCACTCCTTCCACGTTTTGTTGAAAAAAAAAAAACTGAACCGTTATTTTGTACCTCGTTGTGTTACTATTGTAAGGCCCTAGTGCCGTCATCTGTGAACCTTGCAATATTTTGTGGATTATTTATGTATTGTGCTGGTTGTTGTGATATTCATTTCTGGTTCGCAACTGACTCCTGGGAAGTTGTGACAGGGGAGCGTTGTTCCGTACCGTGGTGTTCGGTACGGGACGGGGTTCCCCACAGAGGTATACGCGTAGGGACCGGATTGACAGTGAACGTCATGAGGTAAAGAAAGGACCTCCGGTGAAAACTGTGTGGTACTTGCCTGTGTTACCTAGATTGAAGCGGCTGTTTGCAAATCCGAAAGTCGCGAAGCACTTGCGTTGGCATGCTGAAGGCCGGAAACAAGACGGAAAACTAAGACACCCAGCTGATTCTATTCAATGGAGAAACATCAATAGAACATTTGCTCAGTTCGGCGGTGAAGTTAAGAATATAAGGTTCGGGCTGAGTACAGATGGTATGAACCCACATGGTAATATGAGCAGTCAGCATAGCACTTGGCCGGTTCTTTTATGCATCTATAATCTTCCTCCTTGGTTATGCATGAAGCGCAAGTACATCATGATGGCGTTACTAATATCAGGACCCCGGAAATGATATTGACGTGTTTCTAGTGCCTTTAATCGAGGACTTACATAAATTGTGGAGCGAGGGGGTGCAAGTGTGGGATGCATACAAGAAAGAGAATTTCATCTTGCGGGCCTTGATATTTTGCACCATAAATGATTTTCCGGCCTGCGGCAATTTGTCGGGGTATAGTACGAAAGGAGCCAAGGCTTGCCCTATTTGCCTAGATGAAATTGAGAGCATGTGGTTGCAAAACTGCTGGAAAACAGTGTACATGGGGTCACCGCAGGTTTCTTCCGGTGCATCACACGTACCGTAAGAAGAGGAAATCATTTAACGGGAAGCCTGAGAAGGGATCAGCTCTAGTGTTTTTGACCGGTAAGGAGATTTACTCGCGCGTGAAGGACATCAAAGCTGAGTTCGGTAAGTCTTCTAAACCTCGAGAAAAAAATGTTTGGAAGAAGAGATCGATTCTTTGGGATCTACCGTACTGGGAGCACTTACAAGTTTGACATTGCATTGACGTCATGCATGTAGAGAAAAATATTTGTGACAGTTTGATTGGTTTGTTGTTGAACATTCCGGGAAAGACAAAGGATGGTGTGAAAGCTCATCGTGACATGGTGGAAATGGGGATAAGGATTGAGCTTGCACCTTTGGAGAAGGGAAAGCGTACATACCTCCCCCCGGCCTGCTATACGTTGTCCAAAAGCAAAAAACAGAACTCTGTCGATGCCTGCACGTTGTTAAAGTTCCATGTGGGTATTCTGCGAACTTGAAAAAACTTGTGTCCATGAAGGACCCAAAACTGGTTGGCACGAAGTCCCACGACTGTCATGTGCTGATGTCACAAATGCTTCCCATTGCTATCAGAGATATTCTCCGAGTTAAAGTCAAAGAGACAATCACAAACCTATGTTATTTCTTCAACGCAATATTTTATAAGGTAAGTATGTGCACTCGTACTATAAGTTAATTAGCTCCATTTGTAGAGCTTAATTAGAAGATTTTTCTGATATGAATATTTGGTGCAACTGTGTCCTCGTAGGTAATTGATCCGGATGGACTAGACGCTTTGCAACGCGACGTGGTTACAACACTTTGTCAGCTTGAGATGTATTTCCCTCCATCCTTTTTTGATGTTATGGTTCATCTGATTGTTCACCTTATCAGAGAAATTAAGTTTTGTGGATCCGTGTGCCTGTGCTACATGTATCCATTTGAAAGATTTATGGGTGTATTGAAGGGATACGTAAGGACTCGTCGTCGACCCGAGGGGAGTATCATGGAAGGTTATGCCGTCGAGGAGGTGATTGAATTTTGCACAAATTATATGGCCGGGGTTGACCCAATTGGCGTTCCTAGGTCCCGACACGAGGGTAGGCTTCAGGGAATCGGAACGATTGGATTCAAAGCTATCGTCCCCGCCCATGATGTATACGCAAAATCACATTTTTGGGTCTTACAACACATGACGGAGGTTGAGCCATACATACACGAGCACAAGGTAATGTTACGGTCACAGAATCCTTTGAAGTCAGATATTTGGGTCACCAGAGAACATAACAGGAAATTTGCTGGGTAGATCCAAGAAAGAGTCACGCGAGCTGCCGATGGCTCCATAAGTGAAACTGTGACATGGTTGGCTAGAGGCCCAAGATTCACTATAGGGACTTGGCAGGGGTACGATACCAATGGGTATTCATTTTACACAAGAGCTCAAGACGCCAAGAGTAGCACGCAATGTAGCAGAGTCACACTGTTTGCTATTTCCGAGGATGCCAGGTCAGTAAGGGCGCTGAACTCATATTACGGTGCTATTGACGAAATATGGGAGCGCGATTACGGATTATTTAAGATTCCCTTGTTTCGATGCAGATGGGTCGAAATTCCTCGAGGTGTTAAAGTTGACAGTTACGGGTTTACTCTCGTCGATCTTGATAGAGTCGGACACCAGACGATCCATTCATACTTGCAAAGCAAGCCACACAGGTATTCTACATCGTTGACCTGGCCAATCCAAACTTGCACGTTGTCCACCACAGCAAGAGACGTATTGTTGGGGTCGAAGACGTTGTCGATGAAGAGGAGTATAACCAATTCGACGAAATACGTCCATTTTTAGAGGACATTCAATCTATCCCTACTGAAGATATCGACGAAACAACATATCTGCGAGATGATCACGAAGAAGGATTATGGGTTGAGAACCATTGATGATTATTTTCTATTTCAGGGAAAAATGTCAAGCAAACAGCCTACAAGTTGTGCATCAAGGTGAGGAACTTATCATTAATACATCAGGCAATATATTTTTCTTTAGAACTTAATGGTAAGCTAGTTCACAGCATTAATATATCTCAATTTTACTCCACAGCATGAGTTCTAACATGTACAGTACCTTTATCCTATAAGAACTTAATTCTTCCCTTCAAATTTTCTTGCCAAAATCTCATTGCAGCCTCTTGCTTCTTCAAAAATTAAGCTCTTCAAAAATCCCATTCCCTGAAACATCATTTTCCAATGCCCTCCCCACTTCAAATATTACTCTGGGAAAAATTTATTTGTTCTATCGGTATTATTTTTTGTACCATTAGAATAAATCCATTGGTTTGACGGTATTTTGTTGTTTGTACCGATAGAAAAGGGCATCCACTACTTCAAATATTACTCTGGGAAAAATTTACTTGTTCTATCGGTATTATTTTTTTGTACCGTTAGAATAAATCCATTGGTCTAACGGTATTTTGTTGTTTGTACCGATAGAAAAGGGTATCCACTACATTATTACACATGGCCCTTGAGTTTCCCTCCAGTCGAACCGTTCCAACTTATAGCACTGCGTCTCTTCGAGCGCGAAAACCACAACCTCCGCAGTGACCACTTACTTCCTCACTCCCACACGACGATCACCACTTGGATACTGGTTCGCTACTGCCACTGGTCCATATTTTCGTCCTTCGTCGGCCGCCACTGCGTTCTACACCGCCTCTCTATCACCACAACTGATTGCCGTAAAATACCCTAATTTGTCGTTCTTTTTCCAGCATCTTCCTTATTTGATCTTAGTGTTTTGTACGTATTAATTCTTCAAGTTTTGGAATTAAACTAGGGTTCCCTATTGTGTTGGATTATATAAATTCCGCAGGTAATGTTGATTTAAATTAGGGTTGACATAATATGTTCCAGTGCTGTAATGAACCTATTTTGAGATTTTAACTTATCTATACTGCTGTATGTGTGATCAATTGTATCCAACTGCCATGTAATGCACTTTATATGTTGGAGGTGTTCTTACACATCTTCTATTGGTATCTCCTGTATTTGCCGATAGAAAAAATTGATATGTTCTATAGGTAGCTCATGTGTTTACTGTTAGAAAAGATTGTTATGTGTGAAATAATAATGCTGGCCCATGAATATTAGTATAGCAAATCATGGAGAATGTTGACTTAAACCAAGATTATGTGATGCCAGTGAATGGCGGCTTATCAACAATATTCCATAACACAGAGAACATTGTTATGTTCTATCGGTATCTCGTATCTTTGCCGATAGAAAACATTGTTATGGTCTATCGGTATCTCATGGGTTTACAGATAGAAAACATTGCTGAACACTTTAGCAATTAATTTTTGCATGTCTTTTAGTACTATTTTCTTTGGACATCCCTTTTGCAGCCCTAATTAGTCTCCAATCCTGAACTGAGTTATGGAACTCCAAGAAGAATTAATTGCCATATGTTGCCTGCTTTCTATATGAAAATGTGTAGATGAAAATACTCAGAAATAGAATCTTATCTTCTATTGGTAGTTTCTGTGTTTACCGATAGAAAAAATATTTAAAATAGGTCCTTTTGCTTTGTAAAATGATTTGGTTTGTGTTTCCATTAAATTTTTTATGATTTGTTGATGGTTTTGTAGGGAAAGACATGTCATCGTCTTCATTGGATGGTACTAGTGGTTCGACTAGGGCCAACCCCAACGTAACTGAAGATGCAGCTGGTTCATCCCAGCGCAAGAGGGTGGGGCGAGGCGCGACGACGTTGGGTTATTTGGCCAAACGCACGGATCTTTCTTGTGAGTTCAACCAATTTGGGAGGCCGATCGGAAAGAATGCTGGGAAGTACGCGGCCTATGTTGGGCTGTTGGCGAAAGAAAGGGTGAAGATCACTGTCCAGAGCTGGAAGGACGTCACGGCGGACGAGAGGGATAGGTTGTGGGCGGAAGTGAAGGTTAAATTAACTGAAATCGCTGAACTCTTTCGTAATCACGTTCTCTTGGCTTATACTAAAGTTTAACTAACTCGTGATTAATTGTATGCATTGTTTGAAAATAGGCTAAGTGGAACATCCCCGACGATAAACCTAGGATGGCCTGCTTGAAAGACATGAACGGAACATGGAAAACCTTTAAGAGCTGGCTTGTCAGTAACTTCCTCACTGCGGGGAAATCTCCTTGCGAGAAGTACCACTTCATATCGGAGGAAGTATGGGAGGAATTCACCAAGCAGAAGGGGACCGAGGAGTTCAAGGCCCTTAGCGAGAAGAATAAGGCGATCCAGAAGAGGAATGACCACCCGCATCGGCTCGGATCCCTGGGCTATGCGGGGAAGAAGGAGTAGTGGAAGAAGGAAGACGAGCAAAATCCTGTCATCGACTCCCCTGAGTTGCCGCTCTCTGAGATCCGGGATGCGAGGTGCAAGCGATGGTGGAGGGGGAGAGGGTTCGTGTCGTCCACGGGGTCTGTACAGTTCGCAAACCCTGGGGACGCCGACGTTGTGAGGCGAATGGTAAGTTGGCTAACCTCGTAAACTGTGTGCACACAAATATATATATGTATTTGTCTCACAAGGTACCTTTAAATGTAACAGATCTCTTTTGAGAAGGAGGAAATGGAGGGATTGTTTACCCCGCAGAGGGAGAACGACATCCTCACCCGGGTTCTAGGAAATAAGGAGCATCCCGGGCGGACACGGACCGTGGGAGCCATTGTGTCGTGGAAGGCCGGTTTGGCAGATCCGGCTCCACCGAGGAAGAAGCCCCGCTCCTGGAAGGAAAAGGAAGCGGAGCTCTTCGATAAGATACGGGCTGAGGGCTTTTGAGAAATATGTGTCCGTTGGAGGGAGGCATGCCGCACAGCACGGCTCCCTACTAGCTTGGAAAGAATATGAGGTACTCACGAGACTTTTTGTTTATGCTTAATTAGTTTATGGAAACAATAGCTAACATATCTTTGTATATGCAATTATCTCAGTGCCATCAGCAGCCGCAATCGTGGGAATGCGGGTTTTATGTGCTGGCACTAGTACAGAAATGCAGTCTTCTATCGGTAAAAAACACCCTTCTACTATCGGTTTTTGTACCGATAGAGATAGACACGATAGAACAAGACTGGACATTTTCTATCGGTAAATAACCGACAGAAGAAGTTCACTATTCTATCGGCATATTATGAATCTACCGATAGAAAACCCGTCGTAGTCTTACGTCCAGCGGCAGGGAAAGTACCATTATTCTAACGGTTAATTACAAGATTACCGACAGAAAAAAACATAATATTCTATCGGCATATTAGGAGTGTACCGATAGAAAACTCGTCGTCAGCGGTTGGAAAAGTACCACTATTCTAACGGCTAATTATAAGTTTACCGATAGGAAAAATCATAATATTCTATCGGCATCTTACAAGTTGACCGATAGAAAACTCGTCAATAGCGGATTGAAAAGTACCACTATTCTAACGGTTAACTACAAGATTACCGACAGAAAAAATCATACTATTCTATCGGCATATTAGGAGTGTACCGATAGAAAACTCGTCGTCAGCGGTTGGAAAAGTACCACTATTCTAACGGTTAATTACAATATTACCGACAGAAAAAAGCTTAGTACTCTATCGGATATGTATGAGTTCACCGGCAGGAAAGGTCACACTCTTCTAACGGTTAATTTTGATTGTACCGATAGAAAAAAGTACAGTAGTCTCTCGGTTGTTGATGAATTTACCGATAGAGCATTCACATATACAGTACTTTATTTGCATTCACAATACAGTACATTCACATATACAGTACAGATGCAATACAGTATAGATTGGATACACAATACAGTACAGATGCAAGGTAAATTCACAGAACAAATTGACACATTAGGCAGTTATTCACATTTATTCACATATGTTTGGACAAATACAGATTGCAATCCAATGTGGACATTTATTCACATATATATATTTATTCACATGTATATGAACAGTCTATGCATAATACACCAAAAGGAGAAAATTGTCATGCTGGATGGTTGGGTGCTACTTCCTCCATGACATATTGTGCCCAGATTTGTCGAAGATATATAATCTTTGCATTTTCATATTGGTCTTTCGACATGGTGATCTGCAAGCATGTGTGCATACTGATTAACTAACTTCGATCCTAATTTAGAACGTGACACCCATTTTTGAAATTTGAGTTAGCTATCGATGCTTACCTGGGGGAATCGGGAAAAGTTTGTCCGCACTAGGTCGTACATGTAGCGCAGCACATAAAACCCGCATTCCCACGATTGCGGCTGCTGATGGCACTGAGATAATTGCATATGCGAAGACATGTTAGCTATATATTGTTTCCATAAACTAATTAAGCATAAACAAAAAGTCTCGTGAGTACCTCATATTCTTTCCAAGCTAGTACGGAGCCCTGCGGTGCGGCATGCCTCCCTCCAGCAGACACATATTTATCAAAAGCCCTGCATTTCAGTTAGTATTGCCAGTTAATGTATTATCATTAGCTAGTGAGGTCAAAATATAAATCAAACATATAAGTTACTTACGCCTCCATATTCCCCTTGAGCACATATTCCATCGATAATCTGTCACGCATCGAATCGAGGTAGTACACCTCGTTCCTCGGCGGACAGATCATGATGAGGATCCAGTGGCCCCTGCATTGTACGTAAAAGAGGACCGCTAGCTCAAAGTACATCTCAGGTGTAACATACAAGATTGAGTTAAATTAGTACGAAATGCACTAACCTTTGGTGGTACGGCACCAGAATGAAGTCCCTGTCCTGCTGCGCCATCAGCGCGCTGGATATGTACTGCTCAGCGTGCGCGGCGTCCTGCTCTAGCATCGTGAGGCTTATTTTCTCTGGGTCGAGGAAACCCACCTTGTCACACGCAGCCTCCGATGCTAGCCTGTACATGCACCTGCATGCGAAGGACGAGATTAATATTAATTTCACAGAAAGTTACTCAGTATTCAAATGAACTGCAACATTAATGCAGAGTTAGCAAACAGAGTTAGAAAACAGCAATACATAGCATCAGCAAACTCACAGGACTCCAGTCCGTATGATGGACATATCGAGCTCCCGCCAGTTGTAGAGGTCGAACAGATCCTCGTGTGCCACGGATATAGTCCCGGGCTTACGGTGGAACTGCCCAGGCCTGTAGGGAACTAAGAAGTTCAGGCTGCGCCGAGCTCGATGTAGGTACCAGTCGTGGAGGTCTCTGGTTGATCGATCCAATTTCCGCAAAGATGCCTCTGACAGGAGTGGGAGCGCGTTCGTGAACGTCCGCGGCAGTCCCTGTCGCCCTTTGCCCTTGCCTTTGCCGCCCTTGCCTTTTGCCGGGGACTGAGCGCGTACCTTCGAAGGCAAGGGCGAGGTGATGGTGGCTTTCTTCCGAGGTGGAGGCGTGGATGCGCTGGGTGGGGTCGAGGCCATCTTTGATGTGTCCAGGTTCGCACGAGATCGGCCCTCATGCCCCGAGCTGGGGGCGCAGTCCCCTGGTAGCCCCGCGGCAGGCCACTTCAATTAATGAGCACGTATGTTAGATTATGCAAGTTGAGTGTACTGAGTAGGATGTAATCTAAAATGTGTAGGATTTACCGGTTGTATTACAAGACACTTCTTGGGCCACTGTACGTAGGAGCCCACTGCCTCAGCAAGTGTCAGCAGTTCCTCTGTTGGGACTGGCAACGGAGAATCATTGTAGCCCGGCATGGCCATGTCCACCTGTACCTTTGCGAAACCCAACAGCAGAGGTGCACAGTGGACCCGGACATCCGGCCCAGACGGATATACGAAGCCGTGTCCAACCACTTCCTGCCCGGCGCCTACGTGATTCTGTAGGATGCAGCCCTCCGGCCCCTGCAAATTTGTAACAATTAAAATAGGTTAGCGAAACAACTCTAACAGAATGGGAGTGGCATCAACTTAAGTGCACAGATGAAGGCTTGCAGTACCTCAAGTAGATCCACTGGATCCGCGAGTACCTTCGAAGCGCAACTGCTTATCCGACCCCGCGGGGTACCGTCGTCCTGGGGATCCGCATCTGCACTCTTGGCCAGCAATGTTTCTCTCAACCGTGCAAACTCTTCCCTCATTTGTGCGACCTCGGTCTGCACCTCAGACTGTACCTCAACCCTTATCTCAGCCCGCATCTCCGCCCGTATCTCCTCCCGTACCTCAGCCCGTATCTTATCGGAGAGGTCAGCTTCCTTTTCCTTCCAGGTGCGGGCCTTCTTCCTCGGTGGAGCCGGATCTACGAAACCGGCCTTCCACGACACAATGGCTCCCACGGCCCGTGTCCGCCCGGGATGCTCCTTATTTCCTAGAGCCCGGGTGAGGATGTCGTTCTCCCTCTGCGGGGTAAACAATCCCTCCGCTGCCTCCTTCTCAAAAGAGATCTGTTACATTTGAAGGTACCTTGTGAGACAAATTGCCTTATATACACTTGTGCGCACACAGTTTACGAGGTTAGCCAACTTACCATTCGCCTCACAACGTCGGCGTCCCCAGGGGTTGCGAACTGCACAGACCCCGTGGACGACACGGACCCCCTCCCCCTCCACCATCGCTTGCACCTCTCATCCCGGATCTCGGAGAGCGGCAACTCAGGGGTGTCGATCACAGGATTTTGTTCGTCTTCCTTCTTCCACTGTTCCTCCTTCCCCGCATAGCCCCGGGATCCGAGCCGATGCGGGTGGTCGTTCCTCTTCTGGATCGCCCTATTCTTCTCGCTAAGGGCCTTGAACTCCTCAGTCTCCTTCTGCTTGGTGAATTCCTCCCATACCTCCTCCGATATGAAGGGGTACTTCTCGCAAGGAGATTTTCCCGCAGCTAGGAAGTTACTGACGAGCCAGCTCTTAAAGGTTTTCCATGTTCCGTTCATGTCCTTCAAGCAGGCTGTCCTAGGTGTATCGTCGGGGATGTTCCACTTAGCCTGTTTCCGAAAAATGCATACAATTACTCACGAGTTAGTTAAACTTTAGTATAAGCCAAGAGAACGTGATTACGAAAGAGTTCAGCGATTTCAGTTCATTTAACCTTCACTTCCGCCCACAACCTATCCCTCTCGTCCGCCGTCACGTCCTTCCAGCTCTGGACGGTGATCTTCACCCTTTCTTTCGCCAACAGCCCAACGTAGGCCGCGTACCTCCCAGCATTCTTTCCAATCGGCCTCCCAAATTGGTTGAACTCACAAGAAAGATCAGTGCGTTTGGCCAAACGCCCCAACGTCGTCGCGCCTCGCCCCACCCTCTTACGCTAGGATGTAACAGCCCCATCTTCAGTAGTTACGATGGGGTTGGCCCTAGTCGAACCACTAGTACCATCCGATGAAGACGACGACATGTCTTCCCCTACAAAACCTTCAACAAACCATATATATGGCAATTAATTCGCCTTGGAGTTCCATAACTCAGCCCAGGACTGGAGACTAACTAGGGCGGCAAAAGGGAAAATAATACAAAAAGAAAGACATGCATAAATTACTTACTGAACTCTTCAGAAATATTTTCTATCGGTAAACACATGAGCTGCCGATAGACCATAACAATTACCTCCACACAAGACAATTTTTCTACCGGCAAACACGTGAGATACCGATAGAACATAACAATGTTCTCTACATATGGAATTTTGTTGACAAGCCACCATTCACTGTCATCACATAACATTCTCGATGATTTGCTACACTAATATTCATGGGCCAGCATTATTATTTTACACGTAAATATGCACACAAGCATCTAAGTGCCACTGTGCATAATCTTTAGCCTAGCCTGTATGTGAGTCATCAGGACTTCACAGCTATTAGGTTGGGAAAAGTCATGTATATAGGCATTTGAAACATATACATCGAAGACCCATCCACATTGCCATATATTCATACGAAGTGAGTACAAATTCCCAACCAAACTAGTACATTGCATGGCTCATGTCCTTCCAGATCCAAATTAAGTTTTACTACTTGTGCAGAAAAATTTTCTATCGGTAAACACATGAGCTGCCGATAGAATATGTGTAAGAACACCTCCAACATATAATCTGCATTACATGGCAGTTGGATACAATTGATCACACATACAGCAGTATAGAGAAGTTAAAATCTCAAAACAGGTTCATTACAGCACTGGAACATATTATGTAAACCCTAATTAAAATCAACATTGCCTGCGGAATGTACATAAGCCAACACAATAGGGAACCCTAGTGTAATTGCAAAACTCGAAGAATTAGTACGTGCAAAACACTAGGATCAAATAAAGAAGATGCTGGAAATAGAACGACGAATTAGGGTATTTACGGCGGCGATCAGTTCTGGTGATGGAGAGGCGGTGTAGAACGCAGCAGCGGCGGGCGAAGGATGAAAATAAGAACCGGTGGCAGTGACGAACCAGTGTCCAGCCGGCGATCGTCGTGTGGGAGAGAGGAAGTGAGTGCTCACGGCGGAGGTTGGGGTTTTCTTCGCTCTCGAAGAGACGCAGTGCTCTAAGGTGGAACTGTTCGAGTGGAGGGAAACTAAAGGGCCGTGTACGAGTAATAAAGTAGCGGATGAACTTTTCTATCGGTATAACAAAATGATACCGATAGACTTATGTAATTTTCTATCGAAACAACAAAATAATACCGATAGAAAAAGTAAATTTCCCGGAAAAATATTCGAATTAGTGCATGCATTTTTCTATCGGTATAAACAATAAAATCCCGTGAGACCAATTTTCCACAGAAAATTTTTTAAAGTGCTTGAGATTGAGTGCCATTTTTCTATCGGTAAAAACAACAAAATACCGTGAGAGTAATGAAAAGGGGCCCTTTTCTATCGGTATAAACAAAAAAAATCCCGTGAGCCCAATTTTCCCCAGAAATTTTTTTTGATTAAGTGCTTGAGATTTGTGTGCCCTTTTTCTATCGGTAAAAACAACAAAATACCGTCAGAGTAATGAAAAGGTACACAATTTAACATCAAACAGGGCGTGGTTGAAAGCTGCAGAATGTTGAAGAAAGAGGGAAGATAGCCGGAAAATTGGAAAATTGACATAAAAAGAAATTGTTCATTCATTGTTGTTTTATCACTTACAAAAAAAAATAAAACCCAAATTGCTAGGTCAAGGGGTGGTCTTAGCCCTGGCTGCATGTAGAATAGAGTCAGTTAGACTTGCAGCCAGGACGCAGGACTCCTCTAGCGACAAGTTGTCCCTAGGATCAACTACTACCGCGTCAAGAAGGCCTGCGACCTCCCTCAGCTTCGCTATGGTATCCTTCATAGTCAAACCGCAGCCAGCGATGGTCATATCCGCGGCTTTCTTCTCCTCGTGAAGACGCCTCGTCCTCGCCCTAGCATTGTCACCATCCGTCTTCATGCGCTTAATGCGCTGGAAGAGATCGTCAAGGTCAAGCCGTAGCTGAGTGTGCTTGTCTGTAAGGAGCTTGTGCTCCTCCTGGAGGGCCCTCAGGTCAGCCTTCACTTTGGCAGTGTCTTCCACGGCTACCATTCCCTGTGCAAATCAACAGGTCAAGAATGAACTGAACATGGATTAACAATACAGGGGTAAACCGAGGAGATTTAGAGTTCTTACCGGGGAGGCCGTGGATGACGATCCCATGGAGGTTGCCATTGTGAAAGAGAAGATGAGGAGTCGAACCGTTCGAGAATTAGAAAAACAACAAAATACCGCGACGCATGGCGAGGTACTTATAGAGTTTCCAAGGCGACGTATGGCGACACGTTCGAGAATTCAAAGCGGTAGAGTCTTATTCTATCGGTAAAAACAGGAAAAAACCGTCAGACAACAAATACCGTGAGACAAACGAATTTATTCTAACGGTAAAACAGAACAATACCGATAGAAAACGTTTTCAAGTGTCTGAGAGAAGATGTCCTTCTCTATCGGTATAAATAACAAAATACCGTCAGAAAAAAGTGATTTTTGCTGAACTTAATTTGAAGAGGCTGCGATGAGATTTTTGCAAGTGCTATTTGAAGGGAAGAATTAAATATTTACAGGATAAAGGTACTGTACATGTTAGAACTCATGCTGTGGAGTAAAATTGAGATGTATTAATGCTGTGAACTAGCTTATCATTAAATTCTAAAGAAAAATGTACTGCCTGATGTATTAATGATAAGTTCCTCACCTTGCTGCAGAACTTGTGGGCTGTTTGCTTGGCATTTATCCCTGAAATAGAAATTAATCATCAATGGTTCTCAACCCATAATCCTTCTTCGTGGTCATCTCGCAGATACGTTGTTTCATCGATATCTTCAGTACGGATAGATTGAATGTCCTCTAAAAATGGAGGTATTTCATCGAATTGGTTATACTCCTCTTCGTCGATAACATCTTCGACCCCAACAATACGTCTCTTGCTGTGGAGGACAACATGCAAGTTTGGATTGGCCGGGTCAACGATGTAGAATACCTGTGTGGCTTGCTTTGCAAGTATGAATGGATCGTCTTGGTGTCCGGCTCTACCAAGATCGACGAGAGTAAACCCGTAACTGTCAACTTGAACACCTCGAGGGATTTCAACCCAGTGGCATCGAAACAGGGGAATCTTAAGTAATCCGTAATCGAGCTCCCATATTTCGTCAATAACACCGTAATATGAGTTCAGCGCCCTTACTGACCTGGCATCCTCGGAAATAGCAAATAGTGTCACTCCATTGAATAGAATCAGCTGGGTGTCTCAGTTTTCCGTCTTGTTTCCGGGCTTCAGCATGCCAACGCAAGTGCTTCGCGACTTTCGGATTTGCAAACAGCCGCTTCAATCTAGGTATCACAGGCAAGTACCACACAGTTTTTGCCGGGGGCCCTTTCCTTACCTCGTGACGTTCACTGTCAATCCGGTCCCTACGCGTATACCTCGATGCGCCGCATCTTGGACAAACATGCAAACTGGAGTACTCGTTACGGTACAACACACAATCATTTGGGCATGCGTGTATTCTTTCGATTTCCATTCCCAACGGACACAACAGTTTTTTGGCTTGGTAAGTAGATCTTGGCAACTCATTTCCCTCTGGAAGCATGTCTGCTAGAAGATCTAATAGTGCCGTGAAACTCTTATCACTCCAACCGTTTCCTGCCTTCAAGTTATATAATCTCAGCACAGAAGATAGTTTTGTAAATGTTGCACATCCAGGGAACAGAGGCTTCTCAGAGTCAGCAATCAGTTTCTCAAATTCACAGAAGTCATTTTCGTTGTAATCTTCCTCTACATCACGTAACATCTCATCTAGATTGTCATCATCATCATCTACGTGCACATCGGAATGAACATTACCAAAATTGGGATGATCATCGATATTATTGCAATCCACATCCGAGTCGTGCTGATTGGTAGTAGTGGTGCTTGTTTCCTCAAGATCTTCGCCATGCCATATCCAACGGGTGTATCGCGCGTTAAAACCACGACGAATCAAATGACTCTTAATTTGATCAGAGTTGCTAAACCTCTTCAAGTTCATACAATCTGTACAAGGACAGAGCATATTTTTCTCTCCCTTCCTCTCCTTTTGTTGCTCAGCAAATTTAATAAACTCATTCACACCATCCAAATATTCAAGAGTAGTACGTTTTATTCCATACATCCAATATTTCCTGTCCATCTACAATTAACAAGCCATGCATGAAACCTGCCCGATTAAGTTATGTATATGTACATGTACAGCCTCTTACAACAGATACATGTGTTGAACCCTAGCCTGACGAAATTAACACTAATTAACCTAGCTAACTACACAATACAAGCTAGTTAGCTCCTAAAACATGACGCATTTCCAGCTACCAAGCTCCCAAGCTTAGAGCTACAAACTTGGAACTACACAATACAGCTAGCTTGCAAGTAGAGAGGAAGGGAGATCTAGAGGGAGAGAGAGATAAGTGTCGACGATTAAGCATACCTCAAAGAGAGGGGCGCAATCAACTTCCCTCCAGCCTGCGCTGATCACCCTAGCAGTGTAGCTGGAACTTTCGTCACAAACAGAGGGACACAGAGTGCAACAGAACAAATTAAAGAACAGCTCAGCAATGGTCGAGTGGGGTTTTCCTTATAATGGACATTTTTCTAACGGTAAATACATGAAATAACCGTCAAACTAACTTAGGTAATTTGCCGCTCACATATTCTATCGGTACAAACACACACATACCGTTAGAGAATATACATTACTGAGCAAATATATGTGTTTTTCTATCGGTATATATGTGTACTTACCGTTAGAATATGCATGATTGAACAAATATATGTATTTTTCTATCGGTAAATATGTGCATTTACCGTTAGATTATGCATGACTGAACAAATATATGTGCTTCCTATCGGTAAATATGTGTATTTACCGTTAGAATATGCCTGACTGAACAAATATATGTATTTTCCTATCGGTATATATGTGTACTTACCGTTAGAGGAGGTACTGTTACCAAACTGGGACAAACATGCACATGCCATTTCTCACATTCAAGGAATCATATCAATGTAACATCAAACAGATCTTACATCAAACGGATCTTAACTAGAAGATAAAGCAATATATTTCAAGAAATGCTAATTTGTGGATTAACTAGGAGACACAAAAATACTTTTCGTAGGTAGTTGGGACTTCATCTTGCCAAAGAAATTACAGATGCCAGTTCACAAATTCAGGTACAAACATACACATGCCAGTTCACCAATACAAATTCAGGTACAAACATACACATGCCAGTTCACAAATTGAAGTGCATGTCTGAAACAGCAGTACAAATACACACCTACCTACCAATACAATTAAATACACAAATGCTCCCTGCACATTCAAGTTCATGTCCCAATTAGCAATACATGATACATAAATATACAACAATATACAAATACAACAATTCACACATTCGATGTATATTACAAAAGCCACGTCTGAAATTAACAACAGATCACGACGAGGACCCAGTGGCCCATACATGCATTTTACATAAAAGGGAACCTTTGCAGGTTGCCACAATGCAACTACCGACTACAAGTTAGACCTGATACATCACAAATCCATTCATCCAAAACAGCAAATGTCTGAACCACATTGGACTTAACCATAGGAGTTCAGTTCGAAGACGCCCGAGGAGCTGGAACTGCCGTCGACATACATTTGTACGTATTGGTGATTTCCTCGGACTCAAACTCGATCAACTCAACTCAACTCAACTCAACGATATTAACAAAAAGAACCTACCTTCCAAGATGTTGTTCTGTGTAGTGATGGTGTAGAATGGCTGTGCAAATAACAACAATTCTTCTTCTCCAAGCAGGTAAGCATCTGGCCACAAGCTGGTGCATGCAAAAACATGTAAGATGCTTTCTATAGGTCCTGATTTGAGAAACACGCCGGGCTTAAGCATCTTCTCGACCGAGCCAACCAAGATCTCGCCCTTCACGTCCTTCCAGCTCTCGACGGTGATCTTCACCATTTCTTTCGCCAACAAGCCAATGTAGGCAGCGTACTGCGATGAAGAACCGTGAAATACGTTGCCCCTCACGAGCATCATCCAAGGACCTGAACAGATCATAATCATATTGAAAAGAAGACACATCAAAATGAAGGATACAAAAAAAGCAGAATTATTGCCATAATCGGATTAGAATAATCTAACAATATTGCAGAAATTTTACGTACCTTCCTTGGGATGCCGACGTCTAGAGGGCGTCGATGGAGGTGCGGAGGTGCAGCGGTCCCCTGTAGAGGTGCGCCGGCCGTCCATGGAGCTTACGGGTTAGGACTACGAGCCCCAGATGAACTGTGAGAATGAAAGAGACATACCCGTGTATTTATACAATTATATATTTTCTATCGGTAAGAAAACAGAATACCGTTAGTAATAAAAACATCTGTAGAAGCCGAATGGTTCTATCGGCACAATAAATATTACCGATAGGAATTTTTGTACATACTCTATCGGTATGTACGTACATTACCGACAGAATATTACTAGTTGTAGAAGGCCAACAGTTCTAAGATATTTTGTGCAATATTCTACCGGTATAAACATTCATTACCGATAGAATAAAACTATTAGAAGACGAATAGTCCTAAGCAATTTTCTATATATTCTAACGGTAAAAGAATCCATTATCGATAGAATCAAAATATTTGTAGAAGGTCAACTATTCTATCGGCGAACTACATATTGCCGATAGGAATTTTTAATATACTCTGTCGGTATATTCATACAGTAGCGATAGAATAAGTCTAGTTGTTGAAGTCGACCAGTCCTATCGGCGCACAACATTCTTCCGTCAGTACTTATGCATCTCTTCTAACGGAAAATATGTTCATCACCGCTAGAGTAAATCATACTATTTATTCTATCGGTAAGTTTCTTAGAAACCGATAGGGAAAATACATCCATCGGGCTTTTATGTCCGCGAGGCACATTTTCTATCGGTTTTGTGCTGTTTCGCTAATAACCAATAGAAGATAGGGGTTAGTAGACTGCATTTCTGTACTAGTCTACATGTACGACCTAGTGCGGACAAATTTTGCCCAATTCCCCCAGGTAAACATCGGTAGCTAACTCAAATTTGAAAATTGGGTGTCATGTTCAAAATTAGGAAGTTAGTTACTCAGTATTCACACATGTTTGCAGATCGCCATGTCCAAAGGCCAATACGAAAATGCAAAGATTAGAGATCTCCGAAAAATGTGGGCTAAATATGTTATGGAGGAAGTTGCGCCCAACCAACCGCCATGACAAGCTTTTCGCTCACTTATTGTCAATTTTCTCTTTTTTGTGTATTCTGTGCATAGATTGTTTATATCTAGTCTTATTGGTTAGTATTTGTCTATATTGGATTGCAATTTGTATTGGTTCATATATATGTGAATAAATGTGAGTAACTGTCTAATGTGTCAATCTGTTCAATGTATATGTGAATTTACCCTTCTTTGCATCTGTATTGTATTGTGTATCCAGTCTATACTGTATTGCATCTGTACTGTATATGTAAATGTACTGTATAGCATCTATACTGTATGTCTATCGGTAAATTCATTCACAACCGAGAGAGTACTATCATTTTTTCTATCGGTAAACTCATTCACAACCGAGAGAGTACTATGGTTTTTTCTATCGGTACACTCGTAATTAACCATTAGAAGAGTGTAACTTTTCCTGCCGGTAAACACATACACAACCGAGAGAGTACTATCATTTTTTCTATTGGTACACTTGTAATTAAATGTTAGAAGAGTGTTACTTTTCCTGCCGGTAAACTTATACACAACCGAGAGAGTACTATCCTTTTTTCTATCAGTAATTTCTTTCACAACCGAGAGAGTACTAAGGTTTTTTTCTATCGGTACACTAGTAATTAACCGATAGGAGAATGTAACTTTTCCTGCCAGTAAACTCATACACAACCGAGAGAGTACTATCCTTTTTCTATGAGTAAACTCTTTCACAACCGTCATACTAGAACGGTTTTTCTACCGGTTGTCGCCTAAAATGCCGTTAGAATAGTGCACTTCTTCTATCGGTTATTTACCATTAGAAAATAACCTGTCTTGTTCTATCGTGTCTATCTCTAACGGTACAGAAACCGATAGTAGAAGGGTGTTTTCTACCGATAGAAGAAAGTTTTTCTGTACTAGTGCAAAGATCTGACTTGTACTTAATATACACATAATAAAGCAAAACAAGACATAGAGCTATTACTCATCTTTGAGAGTCTGAACTTGTATAAAAATTTTGTCCCTCTTTCTCTCTTTGCATAGTTATTTCGTGAATTCTCTCCACAATATTGCGTGGTGACCTAGCAATCCAAATCAAATATGCTGTAAGTTTGAGGATCATATTTTTGTTATCGTTGACAGCTGGCGTCGACCATGGGGATCTCTGCAAAACATTTTCCTAAAGTGTTGGATTACTTATTGTTCAATGAATTTTTATAATAAAAGATTCATTAGAAAAGTCCCATATGACCAAAAGAGCTAAAATAAAAATACACATATATTTTGGCTTAAAAAAATGATAAAAAACCACGAAAAAACTCCATTGGTCAAAAAACAGTCAAAACTGGACTGGTCAAACCTGGTCAAATGTGGTCAAAACTGGTCAAAAAATGGTCAAAATTAGATTGGTCAAACCTGGTCAACAAACTGGTCAAACCAATATACAGCCCGACTTTGAACTAGATTTATCTCTAATTTAAATAACAAAAATATATCTCCTATTCAAATCTAAAAAGGAGATAATCTCTCTCTCTTTATCTTTTTGTTTATTTAAATAACAAAAAAATATCTCTTATTCAAATTCAAAAAGGAGATAATCTCTCTCTTTATCTTTTTATTTATTTAAATAACAAAAATATATCTCCTATTCAAATTCAAAAAGGAGATAATATCTCTGTTTATCCTTTTGTTTATTTAAATAACAAAGTATATCTCCTATTCGAATTCAAATCCCACAAAAATATCTGGCTGTTAGATGGTTGTAACCAACTTGGAGCCTCTATAAATAGATGGAGGTGTTAACTTTTTTTTAGGAGAGCAAGACAAAAGTAGATAGAGAGGCAGAGGTGCACGACAGAGGTGCACAGGAGGATAAAAGAGAAGGTTTAGAAGCTCTTTTCCTAGAACCTAGCAAGCTTTTGAATGCATCTTTTGATCAGAGATCAACCCCCACCTGATGCGGCCGATCAAAGATCTGAAAGTTGTTTACTTTCGATCTGATCACACGCCATCTAGGTCCCATTGATCCAAGATCCAAAAAATTGCATACTCATATTTTGATCAGAGATCAAGCCCCACCAGATGCGGCCGATCAAAGATATGAAATTTGTTTACTTTCGATCTGATCACACGCCATCTAGGTCCCGTTGATCCAAGATCCAAATATTGCATACTCATATTTTGATCACAGATCAAGCCCCATATGATGCGGTCGATCAAAGATCTGAAAGTTGTTTACTTTCGATCTGACCACACGCCATCTAGGTCCTGTTGATCCAAGATCCAAAAATTGCATACTCATATTTTGATCAGAGATCAAGCCCCACCTGATACGGCCGATCAAAGATCTGAAAGTTGTTTACTTTTGATATGATCACACGCCATCTAGGTCCTGTTGATCCAAGATCCAAAAAATTGCATACTCATATTTTGATCAGAGATTAAGCCCCACCAGATGCGGCCTATCAAAGATCTGAAAGTTATTTACTTTCGATCTGATCACACGCCATCCAGGTCCCGTTGATCCAATATCCAAAAATTGCATACTCATCTTTTGATCAGAGATCAAGCCCCACCAGATGCGGCCAATCAAAGATCTGAAAGTTGTTTACTTTGGATCTGATCATACGCCATCTAGGTCCCGGTTAATCCAAGATCTGAAGGTCATATGAGCACTTTCAAAGTGGTCCAATTCGACTAGAGGCTCTCCTCTGTCCATAGACTTGTTTACTTTGTTCCATGAGAGTAGATTGATGATAACTTTTAATCCAGAAGTCCGATTGACCCCAAATTTTTATGGTGAATAGAGGACCGCAAATGCAACATGTCCTCCAAGTTTCAAGCCAATCAAAGATCTCTAAGGTTGAATTTGACCAGAAGAGAGGCTCATGTACAGAAGTCATTTCAGCTTGCCCTAATGGGAGAAGATCGGTGATAAATTCTCATCCAGAAGTCTGATCGACCCCAAATTTTTATGGTGAATAGAGGACTCTATGAAAAAATTCTCCACAAAATTTCATATCAATCAAAGATCTATAAATGTCCAATTGGACCAGAGAAATTTTCTGATCGAAAGAAAATTCAGCTTGTCCCATAGGAGATGATCGATGATAACTTCTGATCCAGAAGTCCGATCGACCCAAATTTTTATGGAGAATAGTAGGTTCATACTAAAACTATTCCTCCAAATTTCACCTTGATCAGATGTTCAAAATATCATCAAAACCATTGCAAATAGCTCTGTTTCGCTGAATTCCAGCTTGACGTACAAGCAATGCAATGAAGATTGTTTCTAATCCGACGGTCTGATTGATCTCAATTTTTGATGAACAATCGAGGATTTGTCTAGAAACTATTCCTTCAAGTTTTAAGCCTATCATAAGTCAGAAAAGTTCTCATCCAAGTAGTTGAATGAGAGCTAATGATCAATTTGTGTGCAAAGATGTCAAATCAAGTCGAAATCTTACTAAGTCCTTGATGAATATTCCAATGGGTTGTCTACCATGCAACGTGCTTTTCCTGAAGCTAAGGAAGTCAAAGATGTTATCACAAGTCATCCATCCATAATTTACATGTTGCTGGGTATTGATGCAGCAAAAGCAATATGCTTTTTGTCCGTGACTGACGAAGCTGAACACCATTCATACCGGGTACTGATGAGGCAAAGGCATCCATTTGTTCGCGATCGATGAGACCGAACAACTCCCTGGCTGGGCACCGATGAGGCGAAGGGTATATCTTGTGAAAACACCATAGACTGACGAGGCTATGGATTTGCATACTTGCATGCATGGGCATACACATTGTATTTATTCATTCAAGGGCAAAGTTATTTTGAAGCTTGAAGACGACGACCATCAACACAGCTTACTCAGAGGTCTTCTATGGACTTGTTCTGCAGATGTAATTAACCATGAGCTTTTCAAAAGACCTGAGGAACCACGAACCATGCAATCTACTGAAGCAAAGATGTACTTTCTTTTGGCACAATGAGAGATTTTAAATCCTAAAGGGACTTGTAACTTGTAATTCTTTTTAAAATTAATAAAGTACAGTGTTTCCTAAGATTGTGCATTCTCTACTCTTTTTTTTGTATACTTATGTATACTGACATACCTGCAACACGAAAAAGGGGCCAATTTTCCAGAAGAGAGATCTTCCCGGCGAAACACTAATTGTAGAGGTTCATATGGTTGTGCCACTTTATGATAGCGGAATGACCTTGACTTTATTTTCGAAGAAACCAATGACAACTGTCCCATCTTCGTTGACGAGGATGATCAGATTCATTTGAACTTCGGATCTGACTCAGAGGTCGTAGAAATCTCACCGGCCTCAGACACTTTACCCTCTCCAAAGGTTGAGTCTTAGCAACAGCCACAAGTCGATCCTGTTAGTTCCGATTAGGAGGAAATTGACTTTGTGGAAGAGTTGTTGCCCGAGGCTAAAGGGATGGATCTGGACTCAAATTTTGTTTCTGAGGATGAGGGAACATCCTTAAGCCTGAGTGACACCTATAGCCTAGAAGTATCAATAATAGGTTTAGCTTCTGTTGCCCCCTCCACAAGCCAACAAAGGCTTGAAGGTGGAACAAATGGTGAAGGTGTCTGATAAGTGCTAAATTGGTAACATTTTTACTCTAGATTTAGTATTGAAAACATGCAAAATCATGTTTAAAACTCCTTTGATGCAACATTTTATGCATGCATAATTTTTCATTATTTTTACAAATTGCTTTCATGGCTATGTTTGACATGTTTTAGGGACCAAACCTATCAAATTTGAGAATATTTCGACCATTTGGGCTCAATTCGACCAAGAAATCAAGATTAAACAGCAAAAGGGGTCTGATCGAATATTCTTCGGACAAAAAGACCTGGTCGAACACGTTTAAGCGGGAAAGAACCTCATCCATACATGGCTGGATGAAAAAGATAATCGAACATGATTACGTGGTCGAAAAGAGTCCTGATCGACCATGACAACCGCTTGGCCGTTCGTTTGTGACATGTGTTTGGCTGGGAGCACTCCATGTGTCTTGGTCATGTTCAACTCGGTTTCAGTGGCTTTTACTGGTCAAAATTTGTCGGTTTTAATCAGTTTTGACGAGGACTAGTTGGTTTTGGTCGGGTTTGACCATAAATGGTCAGATTTGGCCAGATTTGGTCAGTTTTAGTCGTATTTGATCAGGACTGGTCGAATGTAGTTGGTTTTGATTCAGATTTATCCTTTCTTGCGCTGTTTGAAGCCAGACTTTGTCGCCTGCATGTCAAGGAGTTATTTTTGGGCACGTTAACTCATGTACTACAAATAGAGAAGCTTTTTGCTCAATTAAACATGTTCTCTTAGGTTTTAGAACTGCTTTCTTAGTAGTTTTTTAGATTGTTTCTTAGAAGAGAACCCTTCTCTATTTTTCCTACTTTTGTAATTCGGCAAGAATGACAACTTCAATTTTCATGCAATCAAGTAAGTTTTTATTTAATTCTTATTATTATTTCTTCATTCTTATGGCTTTTTGCGAGTAGATCCTTTCTAGGGTTAGGGATGACCTAATCTTGAAGGCGTGATTCTTCCTCAGTCTTGATCTCAAGTTTTGGAGTTATTTCCTGATGTTTTCTTCCTCTAAACCCTAAATTCTTGTTTTTCTCAACAGACGTAACAGTTGAGCCTTAGCAAGAATTTAGGGGAGTTCTTGAGTCCTTAGCACTTTGACGTGGGATCCTGAACAGGAGAGAGGCTCTTGCCAAACATAAGAGTGGAAGTGATCATCTGATCATTGTACCAACGACTGTACTGGCAACTTAATATATCTTGGAAAATGATTGAAATTAACTTCAATCCTCAGACTTTGGATAGAATTACGCCGGATGGTTATGGAACTCCCGAAGCTCGAGATTTTCATTCCTGCTTTACATACCATAGATTTCATACTTGTTTTTTACTTATTTAAAACCCTAGATTGATAGCTTAATAGTGGATTTAGTTGTAGAAAAACAAACCCCCAACTCGTTTAGACTTAATAGTGATCCATTAAACTATAAAGATGAATACGCTTGTTCCTCATGGAATTCGACCCTCAAGTGCTGAACGATCAACTGTTTACTTGCGGTTGTTACACAATCACGTCCCTTTGGCCGCGATCAAGTGTAATTTGGCGCCGTTGCCGGGGAGCAACGGCAATTCATCTTTTTAGATTAATTTTCATTGATATAAGTCAGTCTCACTTCTCAATCTTGCTTCTATTTTTCTTTTTCTTTTTCTTTTTCTTCTTTTCTTTGCACCAGTAACTTTTCAGGGAAGTAGTGCAAATCTGGATAGCTCGGACAAACTTGTCAAAACTGTGTGCCGACTTTGTTACGAGGCAAGGTATTGGAGGAAAACTTGCAAATTTTTGAAGACATCAATGAACAACCAACAATGGAAGACAAAAAGAGACTCAAGTATTATGCAATCCCACTCAGCATGGGGTTGCAATCAGGTGTTCTTAGACCACTGATTGAATCAAATAATTTTGAAATAAAACTTGTGCTTTTAAATTTGGTTCAACAAAATTAGTTCAGCGGTCTTCCCGCTGAGGATCCATCTTTACATCTGCACATGTTTCTTGAGCATTGTGATACTTTCAAGATTCATAGAGTAACACAGGATGTACTTCGTTTGAGACTCTTTCCTTTCTCGCTTCGCGAGAAGGCGAGGGCATGACTATACACTCTTCCTCCTGTGTTGATCACTACTTGGGACAAACTCTCACGAGCTTTTCTTGGTAAATTTTTCCCTTCTGCTAAAACTATTCATATTTGCAACAGATTGCATCTTTTTCACAGTAGGTAGGTGAATCACTTTACGACGCTTGGGAACGGTACAAGGACTTGTTGATCAAGTGTTCGCATCATGGACTAGAGAAGTGACTTGTAGTTCAAACATTTTATAGTGGATTGAACTACAATGCAAGGATGGACGTAGACGCCGCAATCGGCGGCACACTAATGAACAAAAGTGTAGACGAAGCATACAACCTCATCGAAGGTATTACTCAAAACTACACTCAATGGGGAACTGAACGAGCTACTCAACAAACTCCGACCAACAACATGGATGTAAGTGTAATGTCGCAATTGGTCGGACAGGTAGCACTTTTAACTGATAAACTGTCTATTCTTGGATCAATTGCTACTTCATCTGTTAATGTGATTACATCTGTATGTGAATTGTGCGGCATACAAAGCCACTATGGCTATGAATACCAATTTAACCCATCCATGGAGCAGACAAACACTTTTCAGAGTATACAACAACGGCAAGGTAATGCTTTTCCTAACTCGTATAACTCTGAATGGTGCAACAATCAAAATTTTGTATGGTCAGGACAAAATCAACAACCTCAATGCCAACAACCAAATTTTGGACAACAACAACTACATCAACAAAATCCCCCATATCAAGCTCAAAGGCCACTGTTCCAACCAAAAAATTAGCAACCCTATCGACCACCACACTAATGACAGCCGAGCAGTCGAACATGGAGTGCATACTAGAGAACTTTCTAGCAAATCAAGAGAAAGAGAAGACGTCCATGAGTCAAAAGATAGACTCCATATTGACTCACGTCCGCATGCTCGAGACTCAAATTGCACAATTGGCTAATCTTGCACCGAAAAATGATAACCCTCTTCCTTCTCAACCTATCAATTCTCGCAATTCTGAACAAATTAATTCTATAGCTTGTTCTAACCCTCTTGTTTCTAATGCAGTGATCTTAAGGAGTGGAACAAAGTTACCGAAACAATCACCACCAACTGAACTGGCACTGGCAAGTAAAATCGAGGAAGTACCATTACTGCTGGCAAATGATGACGACAAAGTTGCCGAACCAAAAGAAAAGGAAAATAGAGAAAATCAGGTAACATGTATTTATAATCCAACTCCACCTTTCCCGAGAAGGTACGTAAAAGCGAAACTCGATAAGCAATTTGAAAAGTTTGTGAAAATCATGAGAAAACTTAATGTGACTGTGCCTTTTACTTATTTAGTAACTCAAATGCCTTCTTATGAAAAATTCTTGAAAGATATTCTTACTAAGAAGAGGGATTTGAGTGAATTTCAAAGTATTGCTTTGACCAAGAATTGTAGTACTTTGATTCAGAACAGGATGCCGGCAAAGCTACGTGATCAAGGGAGCTTCTCCATCCCTTGCAACATAGGTATGGTACACATAAATCGAGGTCTTTGTGACCTAGGCGCAAGTATTAGTGTGATGCCTCTCACCATTGCACAACATTTGAGCATGGGTGCAATCAAACCTACCCAGATGGTTCTACAATTTGCCAATCGATCGGTGAAGCATCCGAAATGAATCCTGGAAGATGTGGCTCTTCAAGTCAATAAATTTTATCTTCCAGTTGATTTTGTTGTTCTTGATATGGATGAGGATGTTGCTATACCTATTATATTGGGACGACCAATGCTCCGGACAGCAGGTGCCCTCATTGATGTTCGTGAGGGATGAATTACTTTTCGTATAGGAGAGGAGAAAATTTTGTTTAAAATGTCTAAACTTGTTGACTGTCCTATGTATGAGGAGAAAATTTACAGCATGGATGATCTAGAAAAAGTCTTAGAAGAGGAGTCTCCACTTCGACTCACTTTGGGAGAAGGAATGGATGAAATATTCAAAAACAAAAAACAGACAGCAGCGAAGAAGACAAACAAAATGAAGACGAACCAACAAAAGAACCATCCAAAAAGGACATCTTGGATTCCGACTCCATAGGTAACGAAAAGGTAAGTAAATATACACCTAAAACTCTTCCTTCCTCGATGAAATATGTATTCTTGGATGATGATGAGATGCAACTTGTCATTGCTAATGCAAACTTGACCAATTCGCAATAAGAAAAATTGATTTCTTTACTTCGTGTGCATCGCAATGCTCTCGGTTATTCAATTGATGATATCAAAAGGATTAGCCCTGAAATTTGCATACATAGGATCTCTCTAGTTGATGAAACTAAAACTTTCGTTGAGCGTCAACGTAGACTAAACCTAAACTTGAAGCAAACTGTAAAAACTGAAATTTCTAAACTATTAGATGCGGGTGTTATCTATCCTATTTCTAATAGTAATTGGGTTAGTCCTATTCATGTAGTTCCAAATAAAGGAGGTATGATTGTGGTTAAGAATGCTAACAATGAGTTGATCCCTACTAGACTTATTACTGGATGGCGCATGTGCATTGATTATCGTAAATTAAATAGCGCCACTAGGAAGGATCACTTTCCATTACCTTTCATTGATTAAATGTTGGAAAGATTGGCCAAACATGCATATTTTTGTTTTCTTGATGGGTATTCAGGGTTCTTTCAAATCCCAATTCATCCCTATGATAAAGATAAGACGACGTTCACATGTCCCTTTAGTACTTTTTCCTACCGACAAATGCCGTTTGGGTTATGTAACGCGCCTGCAACCTTTCAAAGATGTATGATGGCCATCTTTTCAGATTTAATTGAAGAAATAATGAAAATTTTCATGGATGATTTTAGTGTTTATGGTTTCTCTTTCGATGCCTGTCTATATAATCTTTCTCGAGTCTTATGTAGGTGCGAAGAAAGTTAACCTTGTGCTAAATTGGGAAAAGTGCCAATTCATGGTTCAAGAAGGCGTGGTACTCGGTCACATGATTTTTGAATGAGAGATTGAAGTCGACAAGGAAAAAATTGACGTCATAGCAAGTCTTCCACCATCGATCAAAGTGAAGGGCATATACAGTTTCTTGGGACATACAGATTTTTACTGTCGTTTCATTAAGGATTTTTCCAAAGCTACTAAACCTCTCATTCATTTGCTAGGTAAAGATGTGCCTTTTGATTTTGGTGAAAAATGTCTTGATGCCTTTAATCAACTGAAACTTGCATTGACTACTGCTCCCATCATACAACCTCCAAATTGGAATGAACCTTTTGAATTGATGTGTGATGCTAGTGATTATGCAATTGGCACTATTCTAGGGCAAAGAACAAATACAATTTTACATGTTGTATAGTATGTAAGCAAAACTTTGGATGATGCTCAAAGTAACTATACTACGATTGACAAAAGAATTGCTTGCTGTAGTGTATGCCCTAGATAAATTTCATCTATATTTAATTGGTTCAAAAGTTATTGTACATACTGATCATGCTGCTCTTAAGTATCTTTTGACTAAGACAGAAGCCAACCCACGACTTGCACGATGGATCCTACTACTGCCGGAATTTGATTTGGAAATCAAAGATAAGAAAGGTGCTGAGAATGTTGTCGTTGATCATCTTTCGGGACTCTTCACCGACAACGCCGATGTTCAAATCAATGACGCTTTACCCGACGAGTACCTTTACTTGATTCAACAAGAATCATGGTATGCTGATTATGCAAATTATTTATTTAACCATGAACTTTCTCCAGGGTTGATGAGTAGACAACGAAAGCACTTCCTCCACGACATCTGACGCTACTACTGGGACGATCCAAACCTTTTCAAAAAGGGAGTTGACAACATCTTTCGACGATGCGTGCCCGACCACGAGATTCAAAGCATTCTTGAACATTGTCATTCATCTTGGTGGACACGCTGGAGCTTCAAAAACAACGGCTAAGGTATTGCAATCAGGTTTGTGTTGGCCTTCTCTATTTAAAGATGCTTACAACTTTGTGCAAAAATGCAATCCTTGCTAACGTTCTGGAAATTTGAGTAAAAGACCTGAAATGTCCTTAACAAACATTCTTGAAATTGAGCTTTTGATGTATGGGGAGTAGATTATATGGGATCTTTTCCATCTTCTATGGACAACACCTATATCTTAGTTGCGGTTGATTATGTTTCAAAGTGGGTAGAGACTGTTGCTACACCAATGAATGAATCAAAACATGTGATCAAGCTTATTAAAATAGTCATCTTTCCCCGATTTGGTATACCGCGAGCAGTAATTAGTGATGGCGGTGCGCATTTCACTAATTACCAATTTCAGAAATTGTTGATGAAATATGGGGTTATTCATAAAGTTGTTCTTGCATATCACCGTCAAACAAGTGGGCAGGTTGAAGTCTCGAACAGAGAAATCAAGACAATCTTGCAGAAGGTGATGGCACCGTCTCGTACGGATTGGGAGCTCAAACTTCCCGATATTCTTTGGGAATATCGCACTATATTCAAAACTCCACTAGGTATGACGCCTTACAAAATTGTATTTGGTAAGAATTGCCATTTGCCTATTGAATTGTCACATAGAGCGTTATGGGTGTTAAAAGAACTCAATTGGGACTTCGACAAAGCGGGGAGAAGGAAAATCCTTGAATTGCATGAACTAGAAGAACTTCGGAACAACTCCTACGAAAGTGCCTTGATTTATAACGACAACACAAAGAAGAGGCACGACAAACAGATCCTTAATCGTGAGTTCAGACCAGATGGTTTGATTCTACTATTCAATACACAGTTGAAACTGTTCCCAGGAAAATTGAAATCGCGATGGACTGGGCCATACGCGATAGAAAAAGTCTTCCCGTATGGTGCCGTGGAGCTTTGAGCACAAGACGGCACTACATTTAAGGTAAACATGCAACGTATCAAACTATACAACACTGAACTCGGTTAATTCTTTCAATTCTATATATTTCTAAACGACCAAGAACGTTCCATCGAGCGGGACGTTAAACCAGTGCTAGCCGGGAGGCAACCCAGTATACTAACATGTAGTTCTCTCTTTTATGAACACAGCGGCGTGAAAATCACTCATTCCGACGCCGTTTGACCACCAAAAACTTGTTTTTAGTAGACTAGGGCTGACTCTTTTTGAAAAAACCAAAAAATAATAAATTTTCAAACTGGCTGAACCGACCATGACCACAAGCACGACCAGTGCTGGGCTCGGTTTGGTTAATTTTCACCCATGCTAGTTTCGGTTGATTGATTCACAAAAAAAACCAAATTTTCAAAACCACCCGAGCCGACCACGACTAGTGGCACGACCAGTGCCTGGCTTGGTTTGATTTTTCTCGAAAAAATAGTTTTTTTTAACAAACCACCTAATACGACCATGACTAGTGGCACGCCTTGTGCCCTAGTCGAGCACGACCCGTGCCCGTGGTCATAACTTTGTCGATGTGACCAGTTGGTCGAGAGTGGATTTTTCCAAACCGAGCACGATCTGGAGCACGCCCCGTGCCCGAAAACATGCCAGGCTTTGTTTCAAGGCTGTTTTCGGACAGACTTGCTGGTTTTGGCTTTTCTCTGTATTTTTCTCACCCAAACCTTTAAAACTCCTACCTAACACCGTATTTATGCCCATCCATCTTCTCCAAACAGCCAAGCCTCCATTATTTAGCCCAAAGCCCCTTAAAAACCTCCACATACCTATCCTTAGAACTCCAAATCCAACCGTCCAAACTTCGATCCAACTGCAGATTCCGGCTTCTCGCGCCTCGACACCCCCGGATCTGAAGTTTTCTAAGGCAATGATGACTCCTTGACGCAACATCAAGAAGGTTACGAAGCGCAAACGAGGTATGTCTCCTCAAACTTTCTCTGATCCTGATTTTCCCCACATTTACTTTACAAACCCTGATCATCTTGCTCGTTTCATGCACTTAAAAAAGAGACCTTTGTGGCCTACTAGATTTTTGGATACTCATGCCATTAGATCTCTAGGAATAGAAGATGATGTTCTATGCCTACTTAGTAATGTGGGTTGGGACACAATTGTAGGAGTTTCGGTTCTGACCTTTCGTGAAGTCATTTGGGAGATTCTAGCCTCCTTTGAACAGAACACCATGCGTGTTCTCCCCAGTCAAACTGAAGGTGTAAGATTTAGGTTTGCAAATGTGGATTATGATTTTTCAATAGATGAATTTGCAAATCTGTTAGGGTTAAAACCCTGGGGAACTTTTTATGCTTCTATTATGTGCACCCTCGGTAAAATTTGGAGTGATATAACCGAGGAATGGCAGCATCTTTTTGACATGGTAAATCAAAGGCCACCAAAATTTGTAATCCAGCCTTTCGCTATTTACAGCGTCTCATGGCTGGGACAATTTTGGGCCGTGACAGTAATTAGGATAAAGTTTTTGAAACCGGGGTCGAATTTCTGTGGCTATGTTAGGCAAAATTCATATCTCATCAGCAGCCTATTTTGCCCGTCGCCTTGAAAGTATTGACAAGGATTTACGCAAAACCTCACCCATAGTCTTAGGTGGCTTAATCACTCACATAACATCCACCTTAGGGTTTAATGCTACTAATTATCAAGAATTTGTGCCCGCAGCCACCCTAGACTTGCATGCATTGTTTTCAATGGGATTTTGCAGGAGGGAAGGAAACTCTTTTCATTGGATTATTAATGGAATTCCCTCCATCCTTTTTCCCGACATCTCTCGAACTTGCTTATCTAATGAGCGAAATTGGAGTATGCTCCCATCTAGCTCATCTGATCCTAATTGCTCACATGCTTCTGAGTCTAACCAATCGACAGCGTCTGATTTTTCCACTCTGCATGCTTCCATAGAGTTCTGTGCACTAGTCTCTCCGACTTTAGGTCAGAATTTGCAGAATACAGGGCTACGATGGATTCCAGGATGGTCACCTCATAGTTCGCATAGATCGCCTCTACGACTATCATGTACACGCTGGCCACATCCTCCCGAACGGCATATTTCCAGACGCACGTACCCACTACAGGGATCATCTTCACACCCACGGACTTTCTCCACAACCTTATCCACCACCTACCTATCCATCCTATACATCGTCGTATTTCTACCGTTCTTCTCCACCGGTTTCCGATGAGTGATCTCCAAGGTACGCAAGTATTTCTTTTTATTTTCCTTTTCTTTTTGTTTTTCTTTTCAGGTTTTCACTTGCGACACCTTGGACTACACCATTGGAGCTATGTGGACCACAACATCTTCTTTCATCACGGCATCTTCCACAACATCTACCTCCAAGAACCATGACCGCAAATGGTAATCTGTATCTCTCTCCATAAATTGAGGACAATGTTTGATTTAGCTTTGGGGGTGTTCAGTTAATTGTTTGCTTAGTCTTCATTGAATCATCTTTCCACCACATGCCATCATAAACTGAAAAATAAAAAAAGATATATCACTGGGAATTCCTGATTTTGAAGATGATCTTTAATCAATTAGATGACTATTCTATCACATCTTTGCATATGATCCATTGAACTTAGATCTCAAAATATTTAAATTGTCTATGACGAGGATTATAACCTGAGTTAAGTCACCTTTACCGTTCTATAGTAACAAGAGCTACAAAACAAGATTTTTACCTCTCTATGGTCTCAGGATCCCAAGAGGGTGACAATAGACTTGTCCAAGATATTTTGGACATAACCTATCCCATGGTCTCACTCTGTGATGTCGCGGGCTTTGTGGTCTCTAGATACTCACAATACCGAAGTTGTAGAGATCATGGTCTCACATACCTACGCATACTGTGCACATGGAGATATTTTCCTGTGGTCACCCAGGTCGTGGAGGACATAAAGATAGCCATTATTGTTGTAGTTAATACGCGACCTTGGTATACTAAAGAGTTAAAACATCCAACGGTTATATGATTAGCCTCATTCAATCGTATATGGTAGTTGAGCTTATTTTACCACTACCGCGGCTTGGGTGTTTCAGCTCTTTAAGTTCCCTGTAATCGACGAGAAGGTGAAAGTGCAATTATAAACAGGTGTAATTTCACAATATGACTGGAGCACATCTGCCTCTCAGCAACCCTTTAATCCCGTACCCAACGACTGGCAACGAGTTATAAAAGGAGGATCGTCGGGAGAGATCAGGGGACGAGCAAGAGAGCAAGAGATTCAAGACACAATACTTTAGAATTAGCCACAATGGATTAACATTGACTGTAAGCTAAAGAGTACAAATTATTCTTAGTTCATCTAGGAATATCCTTGGTTCTCTTCTTGTAACCCTCAATTCACATAGTGAAATCCCAACAGGACGTAGGGCTATTACTCATCATCAGAGGGCCCGAACTTGCATAAATTCCTTTCTTCCTCTAGCATAGATACCGTAATTTACCTGAACTTCACCTTAGATTGGTTTCACATTCACCCTTAACATTTACGTAAGTTCGACTAAGGATGAAAGTCTCAATCGTCGACAGTTGGCACCCACCGTGGGGCTTATTTCAAGGTGTCTTTCTTCATTAGGAATTTCGGTAAGCCATGTCAGGAGTTTATGATTCCAAAAATGATTTTGATCTTGCAGATTACGCTGATCTCAATATGGAGGATGAGACTCTCTACATTTACATAAGTTCCCTCAGAGCCTGCAACTGAGGAGTATCCTTAGGACTTGATCTGTGATCAAGAATCTGAGCTAGCAGTGCGTTTACCTCTTGTGAGTCCTGCCACATCAAATGGTGAATATGTGCCAGAACCCATCGTCCTAGATGATACGGGAGGTGAGGACCTGGAGTTCAGTCTGGAAGGTTTTGCTCTAGAAAACTTGAACTCTATCTTTGATTTTGAGTCTGAATAAGATGAGGAGATGCTCTCCCTGTCTGTGACTTTGGTTCCCTGGGAAGTTGCTGTGCTTTCTGAGGAAACCCCTGAGCAATGTGCTGCCAGGGAGGAAGAAGAACACAAGAGGGAAGAAGATGCAGCTCATGAGTGGTGAGAGCAGAGGTTCGTAAGGTCACAGAGCAAGCTCTACAACTTGCGCAATCTCGCCATGATACCGCAGCTCGCAACTTGGCCCCTGGAACCTCTCATCCGCAACATCATCATGATCGCAAGCGAGACCAAACTCCTTCATCAGTTCCAGCCTGTCCTCCTATGGATGAAGCTACGATAACTCCCATGGCACCTCAAAGGAGCACACAAGAGCGTATTCGTGTGATTGCAAATACTCTTTGCAATCCTCCTTCTGATTTGGCGAATGATGATGGAATTCTGTTTGCAAGGATTTTGGCCAACAACCTCGATAAGGTAGCAACTGTCACTAGTACAGAAATGCAGTCTACTAACCCCTATCTTCTATCGGTTATTAGCGTTTTAGTAGAAAACCGATAGAAAATGTGCCTCGCGGTCATAAAAGGCCAACGGGTGTATTTTTCCTATCGGTTTGTAAGAAATTTACCGTTAGAAGAAGCAGTATGATTTACTCTAGCGGTGATAAACATATTTGCCGTTAGAAGGGATGCATAAGTACTGATGGGAGAATGTTGTGCGCCGATAGGACTGGTCGACTTCTACAACTAGTCTTATTCTATCGGTACTATATGCGTATACCGACAGAATATGTACAAAAATTCCTATCGGCAATATATAGTGTGCCGATAGAACCGTTCGCCTTCTACAAATATTTTTATTCTATCGGTAATGGATGCTTGTACCATTAGAATATATCAAAAATTGCCTAGAACAGTTCGTCTTCTAATAGTTTTATTCTATCGGTAATGTGAGTTTATACCGTTAGAATATAGCGAAAATATTTTAGAACTGTCGCCTTCTACAACTAGTATTATTCTATCGGCAATGTACGTATATACCGACAGAGTATGTACAAAAATTCCTATCGGCCATATGTATTGTGCCGATAGAACCATTCGCCTTCTACAAATATTTTTATTCTATCGGTAATTTATTTGTATACCGTTAGAAGATATATAAAATTACTAACGGTATGAGCTTGTGTACTGATAGAACATATCTAGTACTATAAATACCCGGGTATGTCTCTTTCATTCTCACAGTTCATTTGGCGCTCGTAGTCCTAACTCGTAAGCTCCATGGACGGCCGGCGCACCTCTACCGGCGACCGCTGCACCTCCGCACCTCCATCGACGCCCTCTAGATTTCGGCATCCCAAGGTACGTAAAATTTCGGCAATATTGTTAGATTATTCTAATCCGATTATGGCAATTATTCTGCAATTTTTGTATCCTTCATTTTGATGTGTCTTCTTTTCAATATGATTATGATCTGTGCAGTTCCTTGGATGATGCTCATGAGGGGCAACGTATTTCATGGTTCTTCATCGTAGTACGCTGCCTACGTTGGCTTGTTGGCAAAAGAAACGGTGAAGATCACCATCGAGAGCTGGATAAAAATGGTGAAGATCACCGTCGAGAGCTGGAAAGACGTGAAGGGAGAGATCTTGGTTGGCTCGGTCGAGAAAATCCTTAAGCCCGGCGTGTTTCTCAAATCAGGACCTATAGAAAGCATCTTACATTTTTTTCATGCACCAGCTTGTGGCCAGATGCTTACCTGCTTGGAGAAAAAGAAATGTTGTCATTTGCACAGCCATTCTACACCATCACTACACAGAACAACATCTTGGAAGGTAGGTTCTTTTTGTTAATGGAGTTGAGTTGAGTTGAGTTGAGTTGATCGAGTTTGAGTCCGAGGAAATCACCAATACAAATGTAACTCGACGGCAGTTCCAGCTCCTCGGGCGTCTTCGAACTGCACTCCTATGGTTAAGTCCAATGTGGTTCAGACATTTGCTGTTTTGGATGAATGGATTTGTGATGTATCAGGTCTAACTTGTAGTCGGTAGTTGCATTGTCGCAACCTGCAAAGGTTCTCTTTTATGTAAAATGTATGGGCCACTGGGTACTCGTCGTGATCTGTTGTTAATTTCAGACTTGGCTTTTCTAATATACATCGAATGTGTGAATTGTTGCATTTGTATATTGTTGTATATTTGTGTATCATGTATTGCTATTTGGGACATGAACCTGAATTTGTGAACTGGCATGTGTATGTTTGTACCTGAATTTGTGAATTGGCATGTGTAATTTCTTTGGCAAGATGAAGTACCAAGTACCTAAGAAAAATATTTTTGTGTCTCCTAGTTAATCCACAAATTAGCATTTCTTGAAATATTGCTTTATCTTCTAGTTAAGATCTGTTTGATGTAAGATCTATTTGATGTTACATTGTGTTTAGATATGATTCTTTGGATGTGAGAACTGGTGTCATGTGTGACATGCAATACCCAGTTTGGTACCAGTACCTCCTCTAACGGTAAATAGACATATTTACCGATAGAACAACACATATATTTGTCAGCCATGCATCATGTAACGGTAAATACACATATTTACCGATAGAAAAACACATGTATTTGCTGTGTCATGCATCATTTAACGGTCAATACACATATTTACCGATAGAAAAACTCATGTACGTGTTGTGTCATGCATCATCTAACAGTCAATACACATATTTACCGATAGAACAAGACCTGTACTTGCTCAGCAATGTACATTCTCTAACAGTATATGTGTGTTTTTACCGATAGAATATGTGAGCGGCAAATTACCTTACTTAGTCTAACAGTTATTTCATATATTTACCGTTAGAAAAAGGTCCATTATAAGGAAAACCCCACTCGACCATTACTGAGCTGCTCTTTTGTTCTGTTGCACTCTGTGTCCCTCTGTTTGTGATGAAAGTTCCACGCTCGCAGCTACACTGCTAGGGTGATCAGGGCAAGCTGGAGGGAAGTTGATTGCACCCCTCTCTTTAAGGTATGCTTAATTGTCGACACTTATCTCTCTCTCCCTCTAGATCTCCCTCCCTCTCTACTTGCAAGCTAGCTGTATTGTGTAGTTCCAGGTTTGTAGCTCTAAGCTTGGGAGCTAGCTAGCTGGAAATGCGTCATGTTTTAGGAGCTAACTAGCTTGTATTGTGTAGTTAGCTAGGTTAATTAGTGTTAATTTTTTCAGGCTAGGGTTTAACACATCTGTTGTACGAGGTTGTACATGTACATATACATAACTTAATCGGGCAGGTTTCATGCATGACTGACTCGTTAAATTTTGTTAATTGTAGATGGACAGGAAATATTAGATGTATGGAATAAAACGTACTACTCTTGAATATTTGGATGGTGTGAATGAGTTTATTAAATTTGCTGAGCAACAAAAGGAGAGGAAGGGAGAGAAAAATATGCTTTGTCCTTGTACAGATTGTATGAACTTGAAGAGGTTTAGCAACTCTGATCAAATTAAGTCATTTGATTTGTCGTGGTTTTAACACGCGATACACCCATTGGATATGGTACAACGAAGATCTTGAGGAAACAAGCACCACTACTACCAATCAGCAGGACTCGGATGTTGATTGCAATAATATCGATGATCATCCAAATTTTGATAATGTTCATTCCGATGTGCACGTAGATGATGATGACGACAATCTAGATGAGATGTTATGTGATGTAGAGGAAGATTACAATGAAAACGACTTCTGTGAATTTGAGAAACTGATTGCTGACTCTGAGAAGCCTCTGTTCCCTGGATGTGCAACATTTACAAAACTGTCTTCTGTGCTGAGATTATATAACTTGAAGGCAGGCAACGGTTGGAGTGATAAGAGTTTCACGGCACAATTAGATCTTCTTGCGGACATGCTTCCAGAGGGAAATGAGTTGCCAAGATCTACTTACCAAGCCAAAAAACTGTTGTGTCCGTTGGGAATGGAAATCAAAAGAATACACGCATGCCCAAATGATTGTGTGTTGTACCGTAACGAGTACTCCAGTTTGCATGTTTGTCCAAGATGCGGCGCATCGAGATATACGCATAGGGACCGGATTGACAGTGAACATCACGAGGTAAAGAAAGGACCTCCGGCGAAAACTGTGTGGTACTTGCCTGTGATACCTAGATTGAAGCGGCTGTTTGCAAATCCGAAAGTCGCGAAGCACTTGCGTTGGCATGCTGAAGCCCGGAAACAAGACGGAAAACTGAGACACCCAGCTGATTCTATTCAATGGAGAAACATCAACAGAACATTTGCTGAGTTCGACGGCGAACTTAGGAATATAAGGTTCGGGCTGAGTACAGATGGTATGAACCCACATGGTAATATGAGCAGTCGGCATAGCACTTGACCGGTTCTTTTATGCATCTACGATCTTCCTCCTTGGTTATGCATGAAGCACAAGTACATCATGATGGCGTTACTAATATCAGGACCCAGACAACCCGGAAATGATATTGACGTGTTTCTAGCGCCTTTAATCGAGGACTTACAGAAATTGTGGAGCGAGGGGGTGCAGGTGTGGGATGCATACAAGAAAGAGAATTTCATCTTGCGGGCCCTGATATTTTGCACCATAAATGATTTTAAGGTCTACGGCAATTTGTCGTGGTATAGTACGAAAGGAGCCAAGGCTTGCCCTATTTGCCTAGATGAAACTGAGAACATGTGGCTGCGAAACTGCCGGAAAACAGTGTACATGGGTCACCGCAGGTTTCTTCCAGTGCATCACATGTATCGTAAGAAGAGGAAATCATTTAACGGGAAGCCTGAGAAGGGATCAGCTCCAGTGTTTCTGACCGGTAAGGAGATTTACTCGCGCGTGAAGGATATCAAAGCTGAGTTCAGTAAGTATTCTAAACTAGAGAAAAAAATGTTTGGAAGAAGAGATCGATTCTTTGGGATTTACCGTACTGGGAGCACTTACAAGTTCGACATTGCATTGACGTCATGCATGTAGAGAAAAATGTCTGTGACAGTTTGATTGGTTTGTTGTTGAACATTCCGAGAAAGACAAAGGATGGTGTGAAAGCTCATCGTGACATGGTGGAAATGGGGATAAGGACTGAGCTTGCACCTTTAGAGAATGGAAAGCGTACATACCTCCCCCCGGCCTGCTATACGTTGTCCAAGAGCGAAAAAACAGAACTCTGTCGGTGTCTGCACGGTGTTAAAGTTCCATGTGTGTACTCCGCGAACTTGAAAAAACTTGTGTCCATGAAGGACCTAAGACTGGTTGGCACGAAGTCCCACGGCTGTCATGTGTTGATGTCACAAATGCTTCCCATTGCTATCAGAGGCATTCTCCCAGTTAAAGTCAGAAAGACAATTACAAACCTATGTTATTTCTTCAACGCAATATCTTGCAAGGTAAGTATGTACACTCGTACTATAAGTTAATTAGCTCCATTTGTGGAGCTTAATTAGAAGATTTTTCTGATATGAATATTTGGCGCAACTGTGTCCTCGTAGGTAATTGATCCGGATGGACTGGACGCTTTGCAACGCGACGTGGTTACAACTCTTTGTCAGCTTGAGATGTATTTCCCTCCATCCTTTTTTGATGTTATGGTCCATCTGATTGTTCACCTTATCAGAGAAATTAAGTTTTGTGGACCCGTGTGCCTGCGCTACATGTATCCATTTGAGAGATTTATGGGTGTATTGAAGGGATACGTAAAGACTCGTCGTCGACTCGAGGGGAGTATCATGGAAGGTTATGCCGCCGAGGAGGTGATTGAATTTTGCACAGATTATATGGCCGGGGTTGACCCAATTGGTGTTCCTAGGTCCCGACACGAGGGTAGGCTTCAGGGCATCAGAACGATTGGATTCAAAGCTATCGTCCCCGCTCGTGATGTAGCGCAAAATCACATTTTTGGGTCTTACAACACATGACGGAGGTCGAGCCATACATACACGAGCACAAGGTAATGTTACGGTCATAGAATCCTTCGAAGTCAGACATTTGGGTCACCAGAGAACATAACAGGAAATTTGCTAGGTGGATCCAAGAAAGAGTCACGCGAGCTGCCGAGGGCTCCGTAAATGAAACTGTGACATGGTTGGCTAGAGGCCCAAGATTCACTGTAGGGACTTGGCAGGGGTACGACATCAATGTGTATTCATTTTACACAAGAGCTCAAGATGCCAAAAGTAGCAAACAATGTAGCAGAGTGACACTGTTTGCTATTTCTGAGAATGCCAGGTTAGTAAGGGCGCTTCAAAGTATATGAATGTATTCCAATAAACGAATTTACGTGACAATTAAGTTGACGTGCGCATGCTCTAGTGATTGGTCCTATTGATCGATGAGGAGCAATAGAAGTTGTAGGACCGATAGCAGTGATGTCCTCATCATTACTCTTAGTGATTACCATCACTTAGACAATCGATAGAGGCTCGATGGTGTTGTAAAAGGTTTGATTCTCGCTCTCTAGAGTGAAAAAGGAAAAATCTTAGTGAACATCGAAACAAGACTCACGAGTGAATGCTTCAACAAGAAGTAGGGGAGATTCAACGAGTCTTGGAGACCTGGGATACACCATTGTGTCATTCGGTCATCTCTCTATTGCTTTGCTTATTTTTCTATTTGAATTATCATTCTTCATTTACTTGTCACCTTAGCTTTCAAAACTTATTTGAGCATTTAATCACTTGAATCATTCTTCATTGTGTCATTCTTCATTCTTCATTTACTTGTCACCTTTGCTTATTTCTCTATTTGGATAGTTGAATTAGATTGAGTTTGCAAAAACTTTATTTTTCTTTCATTCTTGCAAAAATCGATTTTTAGACAAAAAATTTTAAATGACTATTCATCTCATTTAGGTCGTCATCCTTAATCCTACACATTTGTTTCAAACTCATACTCATCCAAATACCTGAATTATTCATGTTTGAATTTTCAATTGGATGAATTTACTGTCGAAAAATATTTTCTATTTATTTCAGGACAAAACATGCTGATTTGGAGTGACTATGGGCTAAATGTACGAAGAAATGAGATTAAAACAGGCTCCCTAAAGCACAACCTCAAAGAACAGAGACCGACCTGGCCTCCAGCATGAGTGCCAGCACGACCGTGTGCCCAGCAAGCATTGGCCGTGCACGAGCCCGTGTCCATATTTGATTTGCGTAATTTAAACTATTTTGAAATTATTTTGGTGCGGAGTCTGAGATGGAGAAGTTTTGTAAAGTTTAGCGGGCATGTTAAACTATAAATAGAGATAGTTTTAGCACCAAATAGGAATCTAGAAAATTAACAAAAATTCCTCTTTTTAGTTTTAGAGTTTTAAATTAACTTTTCTATCTCGTTCCTCATCGTGTCTTGTAACACTGATATGGATGACGGTTTTCCCAAATTTAATAAAGTTTTGGTACATTCCTTTTATTTCCTCGTCTATTTACTTTTGCTCTTTAACGATGATCTGTGAGTAGTTTCTCTTCAGGGATGACTTAATTTAAAGGCATAATTTTTTCTATGATTTATTTTTAAGATTAATGTTTTAATTGCTCTGATTTCTACGATCTAAACCTTATATTGATTCTTCATGTATAATATTGTTCATATTTCATAAAATGATTGGTATTGATACATTAAAGCAATATTTGACTACTGCATTCTAATAATTAATCTGAGGGTCTGAAAAGAGTTTTTTTTGCCTAATTAAGTTAAAACAATAGGCATGATCTATTAGAACTTTTATTTGGTTTCTAAGTCATCAACTCTGTGTATTTCAGTGAAAATTTTGGTAACTAAATTATTAATTTGCTCCAGTAGTTGCTAATCGTGCCTAACAGTGAAAAAAATTCCAAAACCTTAGCCTGTCATATTAGATTTTCTTAACCCCCGTAGTAGATCAAAACCCCAAATTCACCTAAAATTTGAGTTTTAGATTAGTAATTCTAATCCATAAAGTACTTTATGGTTGTTTATTGTGGATTTGACTTTCATATACTCAACGGTAATCTGTTCGCTTGCGATATTACAAAACATATATTTTTTAAATATGTTAGATTTTTCTAAAAAAAATAAAAAAAGTGGAAAAAAATTAGAAAATCACTAGATCCACATAAGATCACATGATGCTTGAAGTCTCTACTCATTTCGTAACTAAAAATCATATTAGCGCCTAATTAGCTGGTTTGCACACCCAATCAGTAATTTTGTGAAGTATTCATCACTAACTCGGTATAAAATCAAGTTTGCACCGAATTAGCGAATGAAAGTTAGTTTTATCACAATTTTTTTACCCCGTCATCTACCACTGCAAATTGCACGACTAATTTTAGTATTCAACAACGAGTACGCGGCTTCATGATTTGAAAAAGATTATTTGTAATCAACGATTTAGCTAAACAAAACTCACCGTATTACAGAAGAATAGTTGAGATAATGCCTCCCAAACAAAAATGCAACGGAACTCAGAAAATATGTCACAAATCAAAAGACCATTAAGCATGTCATTAATTGTAAATCTCATGTGATTGTCTAATCTTAAATGATATGTATTTCGACAATGTTTTGAATTATGTATGATACATCAGTTTGTGTTGTTTATATTGTCATTATGTGAGAACAGTGCTATATGATAGGTTTGTTTAGTTTTGATGTATGTTGTAGGTATATCAGAGTTATAATATACTTGCAGCAAAAATGAGTCATCGGAGTAGAGCTCAGAGAGGAGCCACAGACTCGATTGGTCCGAGAGATGCCGGAGGTACTAGAGACTTATGGGAACATTAAACATGATTATTCCAATACCCAGATGTGGCATTGCACCAAAATTATTGAAATAATTCGAGCCAATCGAAATGTAGAGGTTGCCGGTTGGGGTCTGAAACGGGAAAGGCTTCTCGGCATGTGGCGAGTTATTCAACATCGAGGTGGAAATGTGATGACATTATGGCGAGCACAAGTGGTGTTCATGATGTTCGAGGAATCACCAAGATGGTTTATGGATTCTGTGTTGAAGTATATGCAAAAAAGATTCTGTTTGCGAGCTAATTCTGCACTGATCTAGACTTGTTTTCAGAAAGTGTTAATAGCAAAGTTAGAGAGCTAGAAGTTAGCTTTCTAATTGATCCAAGAACATCAAAATCGGAGTTCAGATGACAAAGTTATGACTATTTTTAGTGTCCACTGTTCAGAAAATATTGTAATTCTGAAAATTGTAAATCCGAAAATTGTAAAAATGATTGTTGAGAGTTGGGCCGAATTGAGCTCCGGGCCCAACCTCCATCAGCTGTTAGTGGTTGTGAAAACTACTCTAAGCGGAGAATAGTTCTATATAAAAAAAGGGAGTGCTAGAGAGAGCATTCATCCCTTTGAGAGAGAGTTTTTGACTATTGTGTTTAAGTTTTAAAACTTTTGTATTCTCGAACATTTTATAAGTTGATAAATCTTCTCTCTTTCTTGATTGTTTAAAGTTTTGTATATATTTGTTTAAATACTCGCAATTAATTGTTTAAATATTCGCAATTGATTATTTAAATTGGTTGTTTAAATACTTGCAGTATATCAAGAGAGATGATACTATGATTAGAGATAGCTATATTTGATATATCTGAGTACTCATAGCATATTTATACATTCTCTTATTTTTTTTCTTCTTGAAAATTTATTTTACAAAACCAACTCACCCGTTCTCGGTTCGCCATCCTGATCTTTCACTACTGTATGAAGTATGTCATCTATATTAATATGAAGAATGTCAACTACAAACAAATACATGACATTTGTTTCGTATTCTAATTATTCGTAAAAAAAATACACTACATGTGGTTTGATCACTCTGCAACTTCAATACTTATATTCAAAATAAATCCTAATAAAAATTTTTTATATCTAAATTAAATATATTCTTAATATATTTCGCCACAACCTCAAATGGATTCTAAAACTTTTATGATTATGAATACAATTTGGAGGAGTTTTTGTTGCTTGACTCGATTATTTTATTAGATAATCTGGCCATACAAAACCATTCCATAGAACAATAAAATCTACCACAATACATCACCACCATCACAAAATTCACGAAGATACACACTCCAGAATGTAATCACCAAATTGGCTACTAAAAGCATTTAATCAGGCAACTGGCAGCACCTGTTTATGACCAGCAGTAAATTTCCCTTTCAACCACACTATCACTAGCAAACCAAGTCACACAATTTTCTTTCTTTTGCACTATAACAAGCTTAACTGCTGTAGCAGCACGCGACACGTCATTGCATTTACCACTATTAATGAATTGCAACAGATTATGAGTAATTCCAGTTTAGAATGATTCATGAATTGCAAGCAATGTAGATATCTCAGACAATAAAAGCCCTTCCAGGTGCACATGAATCGATTTCCAACACTGTAGCACAAACTTAAAACCCAAAACAATTTGGTTGATATGCACCATGAACATTCCACAGAAGCAAACAGAAAATCCCACAAGTCACGACTTAACGGCTTGAAGTGTAGCTTCAGCCCCAACAATGAACTTTTTTGAAGAGGTGGCAGCTGCTTCTTCCAGATATAGTCAATCGGTCTTTCCCTCCTGTGCTCCAACCTCCTGCAGGTAGTGCTCTGCATCCAAAGCAGCCATGCAACCTGCACCATCCATGTGTATATTACTAAATTCGATTCAAAACTTGCATCTTTCTGTGGGAACAAGTTAATTCCCTATCAACAAACATTGTTAAAAGGTACTACCATTCTCAGACTCAGAACAAACAACAGAACAAAAAGGTATTATCCTACCAAGTTCAATACAGATAAAAAAAAAGCATGTCCTTTTTGAGTAAAACAAAAACCATGTCTAGACACATTATTCCTTGGTTAAATTACTATCAGAAAAGCTGGGGAAGAGAATATTTCAGCCAAACCTAACTAGGTCAGGCATTGCATGTTAGTAGATGATTTCTATCTTCAATGTTCTGAAAGAATTAGTATGTGCTAATTCTTTTCCCAAATTTGATACCTCCCTTATTCCACATTTCAAGATGCCGCTCTTATTTGATGTCTCAGTAAATCAAGCATCAAGGAGATGGAGCAAGAAAGGTACTTCAAGTACAAATTATGGTCCCCTTTTGCAAATAGTTTTTCACTATGGCCTCTATCCTTAAACTCATAGCACTTTGTTGCATTTCATTGAAGTAAGAATATTATGTCCATCCAGAGCTTCTATTTGCAGAGTGCACAGGAAAGTCAAATCTGGTACCTGTTTGACTCAGCATCTCAATTATTCTTCTATATAGAAACTTCGACACTAATATAATTTACATGAGCAGCACAACCTATATGGCTATACCATTGGCCAACAGCTGATGCCAGGAGAAGCAACTAAACAATGCCTGATAAATTCAATAGAAAATAAAATGCTACCAAAAGGTGTCTGTGAATTTATTTCAATACCTAGACTGAATTTAATCTTGGAACAAATTGCATGCTCTTTAGTCATATGTAGCTTGTATAACACTACACATACTGGCAAACTCAGCTCAAGGCAAAATTATCTGGGCTCAATGAAGTATATCAGTAACACTCTCCATTACTCTAAAATTTTAGAATATTAGGAACCTTGTTTGCTAAATGAAGGGCAACCACCTATTCCCATGTTTGGAGGCAGGTGGCTTCTCCTACAAGCTACATAAAGTTAGTCTCAAAAAAGCTAGAGAAAAGGGGCTTACGCTTATCAATTATATGTGCGCTTATACAGTGATACTACATGAATAAGCGGTCAATTAACCAATCATTTTGAATAGGCTTAAACTTGTGGAGACTTGAAGATTTAAGCTGAAGCCCATCCAATCTGGACCTAAAGAAATGCTTGAAAACAACATTGTGAAAATGACCTAAATGAAGAGCATCTCACGCTTAATTCCTAAGAAGCCTAGAATGGAGAATCAAGAAAGCTCTTTTCATATGATCCTTTTCGATATAGACAGATGGACAACAAAAGGCTCAATCAATTCTATTCACTAACAATACCTTAGCAACTAACACCATGCACTTTAGTCTTCAGCTTCCTTTAATCAAGTTCAGAGACCCTTGACAAGAAGACAGCAAGGGAATTTCCACATATTAAAGCAGTCACAGGTATCAACCTCCAGCAAGCACCACAATTCACAGCCTCTTGCCACCATAGTTGTCACAGCCAGCCAGCTAGTCTCTAGTTCAACATCACACACATGATCAAATCCAAAAAATCAATTGCCCTGACTGCTCAAACACAATTACTGACCATCATTAGAAAGTACTGATTCCTGACGATTTTTCAGGAAGAGTCTTTTTGCCCAAATAGGCGAATACTAATATCCATAATTGATACTTCCCAGTGCAATTAGGATGCAGGGTAATTGAAAGGTACCTCATCCCCAATCATACATATCCGTAGGACAGCTAGTACTAACTCAAAATAACAGAAACAAAATAACAGCAAAACTACAAAGAATCTCTGAACCATATACCTGATCCAGCAGCAGTAATGGCCTGGCGATACTTTTTGTCCTGGACATCCCCGGCAGCAAAGACACCCTTCACGCTGGTGTGCGTAGAGCCGGGCTTGGTCACCACATACCCATCGGAATCGAGCTCTAGCTGCCCGCCAAGAAACTTGGTCGCTGGCTCATGGCCAATGGCGAAGAAGAGCCCGGCCACCTGGAGATCGGAGACCTCGCAGGTCGCAACGTTCTTGACCTTGACCCCGGCCAATGGGCCACCGTCCGCGCCGCCGTATGCCTCGACGACCTCGGAGTCCCACACCACCTGGATCTTGGGGTTGGACAGCGCCCGAGCCTGCATGATCTTGGACGCCCGGAAGGCGTTGCGGCGGTGGATGATGTACACGCGGGAGCCGTACTTGGTGAGGAAATTGGCCTCCTCCATCGCGGAGTCCCCGCCGCCGACGACGGCGATGGGCTTGTTGCGGAAGATGGGCGCTGCGCCGTCGCAGACGGCGCACGCCGAGATGCCACGGTTCCAGAACGCGTCGGAGCCGGGGAAGTGGAGCCTCCGCGCGACGGCGCCGGTGGCCACCACGACGGAGTTGGCGTGCACGACTGTGCCGTCGGAGGTCACGCGGAATGGCTGCGCCGAGAAGTCGACGGAGGTGACGGTCTCGGTGAGGATGGTGGTGCCGAACCGCACCGACTGCGCTCGGCAACGGTCCATGAGGTCAGAGCCAAGAATTCCCTCCGGGAAGCCCGGGAAGTTCTCGACGTCGGTGGTGGTCGTCAGCTGCCCGCCGGCCGCGATGTCGTTGGCGAGGAACCCCTCGAACAGCACCGGCCGCAGCTCGGCACGCGCGGCGTAGATGGCCGCCGTGTGCGCCGCCGGCCCGCTCCCGATGATGCAGACCTTCGTCCGCAGCGGCCCCGCGGCTTCCTCCATCCCGTTTGCCGACGCGGTCACCGTGGCTGACGCGGACGCAGACGCGGACGCGGCGGCGGTGAACGGGCGGGCCTTCCTCAGCAGCGCCGCGAGCTTCGAGCAGATGCGCATCAAGAGCGGTGCGCAACGGCGGCGGCGGGCCTTTTCTTCGAGTCCCGGAGCCAGACCGTGTTTAAGTATAAAGACACGTACTTTGGGTTCGGACGCCTTACACCTTAGCGCGCGACTGGCTCGTTCACTCGTGCTTTACACGGCGTTGCACGCCATTTTCTGCAATGCACAATGTGTACTCGATCTATTGAACAAAAATTAGTAAAAATAGATTCCAAGCTGCCTCATCTGAGACGATTGATTGCTTGGTTTGGTGGTGTCTACTTAAAAAAGATGTTTATGAAATGATATCATTGATATAAGCCGTTTGAGCACAATGGAATGGTTTTGGTTATCTATTTTACGGATCCTTTCGGTAGGAAACTTTGTATATGCTAAGCTTGTGTCGGTCTACTGCTTTTCTGGAGTGACAAGGTTTGACACGATGGTATTTCTGACTAGTTAGGTGCTGAAACATTACGTGGCTTGGGTTTATACTTGTTCCTACCTGTGAGATGTGTAGAACGCGTTGCTTGAGAGGAGTGCCTGGTATATGGAAGGATGGACCTGGTGCCTTTCTTTGGCGGATAGGCGAAGAAGCAACAATTAGAAGCTTCCGTTTCGAGGTACAAACAACAAAGTTAGGCATTTGTTGGAATTTTTTTTCTAATAATACAATTAAAAAATTATAGAAATAACATGCAATGTAATTTTTTGCAAAAATAGCAATCAGTCACCAAAAAATTACACCAAGACGTCTAGTGACAATTATTTTAAATCTCTTCAGTCGCCTCGACGTTTGGCGACTAACAGTTTCTGTTGTATAGTCACCAAGAATTTTGGCAAGTGAGAAATCAATCGTACAAGTTTTAAAAAATATTGATTTGCTATATTTGTGTAATGTAAATATAATTTAAATAGTTACAATTATTATTTTACTATGTGATTTCACTTAGAAAGAAAGGTTGGGCAACATAAAAATTTCTAAGATAGCAAGGCTTTTTAGAGGAACATGCAATCCTAAAGAATTCTATTTCTTTTTTAAGATTAGGGTTTCGACTTGTATCATATTTTGTTTCTTTCTTTAGGAACCTTGCCGTTCATTATTTTTTGAATTTTTTTAAATAATTCATATAAAAAAATTGGCACCTTCTTCTTCGGTCACTGAACGGTTCAGTGACTAAATCTCATTAAAAAAACCTAATTTTATAATAACACATAGGGAAAAAATTGAAAACCGTTTAGCAACTGCATCACATTGTCCCCTGCCTCTACCCACTATGGCCAGTGAAACTTTAACCCTAACTAAAGTAGTTGACTACCCTAGTAAAACCATAATAGAGAGAACACATTTATGAGGCATGGCTTAATTGATGTGCGTGTAGTTAAAATGAGATATATTATTACAAATAGAGAAAGTACATTTCTTTAGCAAATAATACTTAAGAAATAAATGGCTTTTAATAAAACATTTAGAAAAGGCCAATGACAGGTCAAGCTCAAATCTGGTTGTGGTTTTTAACAAAGGTAGCTGTATTACGGGGAGTTATTTTGTCATCGTCTATCTTCCAACATCATTCGGATTCACAGTAAGGATCGACCTCATCCAGATCTAGCTTCTTCAGGAGACTGAATATCTTGTGGCGAACCTTTACTTTTTCCCAATACCTGCAATATGACTTAGTTTCATCCAACATCTCGTTATTGATCCACTGAACAAAGTTACACTTGAGCTCAACCTTCTAAAGAACAAACATGATCAATCAATAATTGGAATACTAAAAAGAATACAGTCAACATGGCAGAGAACTCACATCTTTGTTCCTAGAAAACTTAACCTCTGTGCAACCCTAGTACTTTTGCCAGAATGTTCCTTCTTCGCTGGAGCGATACTCGTCGCATGGCTTGTTGCAGTGACATGCCTGTGGTGGCTTATATGTTTTGTCTAATCGTCCTCCAGACGACGAACCAGGTGCAGCTATAATTTCAGACAAAAACGAAGAAGCCTAGAGTTTGTCATGTAGAAATAGATAGTCAGTGCAGAACTGAATGGAGCGAACAATGTTTATTTATAGATGAGAGTGATGGACTTAAGAAGTGGATTTGAGGCAAATTTCATTTTCAACCTGATATGACTACTCGGCCTATTAAAAGCTGAAAAAGCTGGAAAGCAAAAAAGCTGGAAAGCTGAAAAGAGGATTAGTTGAAAAGCTAAAAAGTAAAAAAAAAACTGAAAAAGCAGAAAAATAAAAAAACTGAAATATTGACTATGTGTAATAAACTCGGTCTAATAAAATTACAATCCCATGAAAATATGAAAGTAGGATGTTTACCCATATGTAGAGGCCTAGAAAAGCATCCAAACAATCCCAAAAAAATTCGGAAAAAAACATCATTATATAAAAACATTAGAGGATGAAGTGCCATGAAGAACCTTTCCTTGGATGAGCAACAATTTAGAGATATGAAGATGACAAATCAGGGAAAAACCACGGAAATTCTGAATTTTTGGAGTTGAGATTTGTTTCGTGGAAAGGTCAAAATATGCTCAAATGAACTTGGAATGCCGTGAAATTTGGCAAATAGGTGTTTGGGTGGGTACAAACATTTTGCAAAATGAATCATTCGGAAAGGATTTTCCAATAAAAAAGGATATCATAATATACATAGAGGTACATATAGAACAAAAGACGATTCCTGATTCGTACAAAAGGTAGGACAACAAAAAGATAATGTGATGACTAGTTCATACAACTCAATCTAATGGCAGCCTCTCTTCCAGCCAAGAGGTTGCGATGGACACTAACGAGGGCTAGATGTAGACCATCGAGTAGGTGGGGTAGTAGGTCACTAGGAGCATGCGACAGTGGGATCTGTCTTTGATGTTTGTCACGTGCCTAAGGTGGAGGCGGTGGAGTAGACTACGTTGGCTATGTAGGTGTAGGCGCATCTAGCAACTGGGTCGGATCTAGGTCACTCAGTGCACTATCTCTAAAGATGTCGTGATACTAGCTCTTGAAATTTGTGTATTATCTTAGGTTATGAGTTGGATCAAAGCTGGAGGAATGTCGTGGTATCCATGTCGGCCCAGTGTTGATGTGGGTGTGCTCATGCGATGTGGATGGTCCTAGTACACGAGACGTCTGAGCTGCCATCAATAACTCCTACTGACACATTGCCTCATCAGCTTCCATACTCTCGACGACGAAGCGATCGTAGTGCTGCCGTGCCTCCGAAATGTCCTCGTCAGAGGAGCTGACCCCTCATATGGTGTCGCAGTTGCAGTACAAGATTGACCAACAATATATGTGGGGTCCACCACATCGCCTCCTTTGCAGCATCCCATGTCCTCCATATGGTGCTTCGACGTCTCACATATTCTAGTGAGTACGACAATGAGTTTTACGTTGCCACCTACAATCCCCACTAGAGACGACTAAGGACTACTCGAGCCGAACAGTAGTTATCTCAAAAATTGTTAGCCTACAACAATTGCAAAAAAATATTAGTTGAAAGCCTCTGTGTGAAATAATTTAAATTGAAAACACTTTACTTACCATGCTATGTAGCCTAGTAGTCGGGTCAAGATTAAATGTGCATTCTGTAATAGAGGGCTTTGTTGTATGCTCCTCTATGGAAGTGGTATGAACCAGTCTTATGTGCGTTCTCAGTATGTACCACTCCAAATATCCAACCTATGATAGTGGATTGAATGGATAGACCTCTAGTACAACCTCCTACTCTACATTGTTTGTCCATGTATCTCTCCATGTCTTTTGGCAACTGAACCATTCATCACCAACGTTGCCCTTCTTGCTTTTCCTTTTACAAATAATTCAACAAAATTAGTACACAAGTTATGAGTAATAATTGAATAAACTTATTTAAGATAAGATAACATACTCGTGCACATTTTGGGCAAGTGTGGCACCGGTAGAGGAGGCACTGCTTGGTGGAGATCGAATTGACACATCACTCTCCACAGCGTGTAAGGCTCCACCATAAAAGAAAAAACTAATCGGCAGCGAGTATGCCAGAATAAGTTGTCCTTGATGTAGAGTGCAGACAGACGGTAAGGAGCAGCTTGATGTACGTAATCCTAGCTTTACCCCCCGTATAACATTGTTTCCGCGGGGATGATCAAACTAGACGGTGAAGTCTGGATAACATCTAATCACCTGGTGATGCGCCCAAACATGTGACTGCTGAGTCCACCGCAAGCCCATAGTTGGCCAATCAATGTCGTCATGACACTCGACTGGAGGAGGATATGGGGTAATCTGAAGTTAGGATCGACCAATATTGAACCACTCGTATGACCATAGCTGTAGAAGCAAAGGGTAGCCTGTGAAGATCAAGCTATGGGATCGGTGTCGAGAAGAGTCGTAGAGACCCCGATATGTAACACACAAAGTAGCTGAACCCCAGCTGATCATCGGCACTTGTGGAAGATCTGCCACCTCAGCAATCCTCTGTGCTAGCGGGATGAAACTGTCGTCTACAGTGTCCCCATGCGTGGATGTGAACAGCACCCACCCAAATAAGAAGAGTAGATATGCCTCTAGGTGCTGCCTCATAATCTATTCAGGTCTCTCGTTCAAACATATCTCCAACTGACAAAGCCAAGTAAGGGGCACTCTGACCGGATGGTCAAACTTCGCGTAATGTGCACCATCTAGTCCATGCGCCACCACACCATGAAATCATTGTAAGAATGTCTAGCTTCATACTACACATTGCATGTCTGGGGGATGTGCACCTCTCCAGCAATCGGCAATCCCAAAAGCATGGAGACATCTTGCAGCGTGATGGTCATCTCGTCAAACGGGAGGTGGAAGGTGTGGGTCTTTGGCCTCCATTTGTCAACTAATGAGGTGATCAAAGAACAGTCCAAAACAAATTGTCGATCGGCGGCCTACACCATCCTGGCGAGGGGAAGCAAACTCGTAAGTTTGAGAATAGGAATGAATTGCCAGTGCATCCACCAGTAACTGTTAGGGCCACACAAGCGAAGTATGTCAAGTACCTCTTGATGAAACACGGGGTGCCCGATCTTCCGTCAGGTAGATGATAAGTCGATTAGGTAGAGATCTCGACGTTGACGATCCGGCTTCCGATCAGAACTCATTGAACCCAGCAATCGCTACACCACTGCTCCGTTGGTTATCAACCGTGCCAAGACGCGGTTGACCTCACCAAGAAGGCTAATTCCTACAAGTGAATCGAGAGCACAAGCAAAAACGTAGAAGAAGCAATCTGGAAATTGCAAATCAAATTGAATTAAGCTTACAAGTTGGGGTTCCACAAACCGATCTACGGCGAAACTGCAAAGGCAGAATAATCTAAGCAAAACCCAAGTCTCCCTATGATGGCTACAAAGTATGTATATGAGAGAGAGAGAGGCGGCGGCTAGGGTTTAGGTTGCAGCCTAACTAAGATACATGGGCCGAAGGCCCAAAAAGAGGTGACGCAGCACCAGCCCGACTCTGTCTCTCGCGCACTCTTTGGATGATTCCCAGTGACCTAGAATGATTTTGGCTGAGGGGCTAGATGAGTTGGAAAGCTTATCTCCTAAGCTTTCCGTGAAGTGGTAGAACGTCGAAAACGGACTTCGTATGTGGCCTGGGCGTCCGTTTGAAGACAGACGTGTCGCTGTAGTCCGAACCAGCGTCCATCTCGGGATCAACTCGAACCTTGGCTCGTCTCGGTGCATCGTGACATCCTCACTGATCCAAACCATGATTCCTAAGTATAAGAACAATATCATTAGGTAGTACTCGCCCTCTACGGTAGTTTCACATAAACTTAGGAATGAGCTCACCTAGTAATTTAGCTGACGTGTGCGTACCCTTGTAATTGGTCCTTGCACAAGCGGTGTTGGAGAAGTTGACGCATCCATAGGAGTGATGTCCTCATCATCCTCCCCCTCTTGAATTGGAGTCGTCCTAGACTCAAGCTCATCTTCTTCTCCCAAGTATGGGCGCAAATCCACGACTCAAAAGTTCTTGGACTTGTCATTGAATTTCCTTAGTCTCTTCCGGGTTGGTCCTCGAATAGGTGGTAGTCCCGGGGGTATCTCAGTTGGAAACGCATCCTCAAACTCCTGCAAAAGGTTAATAACATGTCGCGCCCTGAAACTGGGACTACGACTACTCCTGTAGAGACCTAGCTCGCTGCAGCTAGTCCCATATATGCATAGCATACACATACCCTTGACTTCCCAGGATAAGTCAAGCACAGGAGTATATCACATTGCAACAGAGTAACTTACAAAATAGTTAAGCAGTGTGGCCTGCTGGCCTTGATATTACATAAGAAGATTACAATGCCTTCACGGCATACATGGTTTAGCAAAATAACATCTACACAGCAGAAGATAGGTGACCCACCCACAAAGAGAAGTGGACGGCAGAACAACACACATCAGGGCAATGACGGGACTGACGCTCCTCCTTCTGGATCCAAGAAGTTCTCCACGCCTTCATCTTGATTGTTGATCGCTCCGTCTATTGATTTGTAGGTTGCAAGGGTGAGCACTTACGTACTCAGCAAGTCATAGGTAAGAGTAGATACATATAGTAGTGATGATATGAACCTAGACTAGTCAAGAATTATGGATGTTTGTAAAATATCTTTTTCTTTCATACCTCATCTCATGGCAGCACTTTTCAAAATATAACATCAATAATCTTGTTCACTAGATTATAGCACTACCGCGACACGTCGACACACGACAGCCCACGGTAGCACCCCTTATCATGACAACACATGTCATTTGGGTAATCTTGATTTAATACATTTTATTTAGAAAATAGTACTTGTGTCACACCCCGTGGATTTAATCCACCGCAGCAGACTCCTATAAACCCGGGAGCTCGGAGTATTCGAATACGTTTTTAACTCTGCAGAGAGGTACCAATTTACCCGCAAGATATTCCACTTTCAAGCCCATCTTATCATAACATAATGATTAGACCCCTGACTCACTTCATATTGTGAGCGGCAAGGTGGAAATAACAAGAACTTTTGTTATGTCTCATTCACAATTCACCCCTGACCCTGTGGATCTCTCGCGAACCACAGTTGTGGTAGGTTGTACCCAAACCTCCACCCCTACTCATATCCCCATTGCTGGGTCAGATATCAGATCACCTTCAGTGATAGTGTGGGAACCGTCCCTTATGTCAATCATCACAACACAACTCATGCAGGGGTTTTATGTGCGATCCACATAAGTACTTGTTCAGGCCTGTCCCATACCAGGCTTGCGGTTAGCACGTTGTTCATGCCACTAGACGCACAACACAAGGTTCTAGTCCTTATATGCCAGTGACTAGACCATCCACAACCCTGCACCTTTAGTGCCTGCATTCCTTTGCAGTCTAGCACCTCCAGTGCTACCACCATTCCATGCCATTTTCTGGTCACGGCTAGGGGTTTTATTTCATGAATATAAGTATATAAATACATATAATAGTTCATGGCTCAAAACTTGTTTATTTCATATTTCACAGATAACCAGTCTAGTACTGCCAATTCATAAATCAACCATTCTCAATCTTTCTCATGCAATATTATCTATATTCAAGGTTATGTTTTAACAACATTTAAAATATAGGTTCAAGATGACCAAGGATATGACTTGCCTTCCGCGTGTAAGAAACAGCAGTTGATGACGGGTCAATAGCGAAGTCCTCAAGTTCAGCTTCTGAATCTGCTCGACGACAAACCAAACAATACACACAAATATTACTTATATATTAAAATGATTTATGATCTATATGCAGATATGCTTTACAAGAGTGACTGAACAATACTGGAGATAATTGAGATTACAAGCTGAACTGAGTTGAGATCTAGGGTTTCAAGGAATTGGCTAGGAATAGGTGTTAGATGCTCTTAGGATCTCAAGGTTGCAATAAGAACATCAGTTTTGTGGCTGGTTTGATCAAGAACAGCGAATGTCAGCAGATCGACATTCGGATCAAAGCTCTGACATAACTTCAGGGAAAGCTAGAGAGCTTATCTCAAGTTATGACAGTAGAAGAAAGTGTAGATCATAACTCTACAAATTCAGTGGACAAAGTGGCTTTCAAAATGCACAATCAGAAGTGGGTAAACAAGGCCAATGCCATTGACTGGCATGCACTGAGACAGTGTCAAAAATTAGGGTTTAGCAGCAAATATAATTCAAGGGCTCAAATCAAGTTATGATAGAAGAAGAAAATGCTGATCACAACCTCAGGAGTCTAAGGGACAAAGTTATGCCCAAAATGCACATCTGGAAGGAAGTGAAAAGGGCTAATGCCACTGACTGACATAGTTTGGCATTGAATCTGACATGGCCAGAAACTAGGGCTTGGCATAACTTTTGATCTAGGGCTCCAAATGATGCACCACTTTGTCTGGGAGGTAGGCATTGATAACAGGAACAAATCATTCAACAGGATCCAAAGCTGAAAATGGCTGGAAGATGATGAAATTCAAAGGAGAAGTGTGGTGGCGACACGGCACAGTGAAGCTACTTGTCAAAAATCTTGGCATGGCTGTATCTGGAATTCTGGACAGTTTCAGAGATCGAGCTAGAAGACAATTATGCTCAGGAGGTTGAAGCACACCTGAATGACAAAGTAGATGAAGCTGAAACGGCCGGGAAAGGATTTTCGGTGAACTGCGCCGGAGAAGAAGACATGAGATTTGGGGCTTTTTGATACAGGTCGAATGAACTCGATTCCAAGCTTGGAGAGTGAAAGAGAGGTAAGAGGAAGTCACCTGCACAATCAATTTGGCCGGAGGATGGCCGGAGAAGCCTGGCGACGATCGCTGGTTTCTGGAGAAGCTCAAAATTGGGGAAAACTTCGATTGAAGCTCAATCTGGAGATATTGATGCATAGGCTTGCTGGAAATGAGTCACTGATCATTTTCTTCCACAGAAACGAAAGCTAATTCGAAGTAGTTTGGCTAGTGCTGTCAATTTGGTGGTTGAGGCTGCGGTTGAGGCTGTCACCGTGAGGCCTTGAGCTGGTCTCGCCAGAGAAGAAGACTAAGACAGAAAATCTGAGACTTGGATGATTTCCAGTGAGGTTTGAGGGAGCTGCTGAGCACAGGGATGCTTAACTAGGCAGGCGAAGCTTGCGAAGAGGGAACAATGAAGAGATTGGCAGCCGGTGACTTGACTAGTTGCGTGCAGGAGCAATAGCGGCGAAGAAACAGCAAGGAGCGGTGATTGCGACGGTGACAAGTCTGTGACTGATCACAGTGTCGTTCCATCGGGACTTGGCAATGCTGTAGCAAGCGGTGGAGACAACTACTGGCGCGGCAAAGCGACGTGGCGAGGAGTTGCTGACAAAAGGCTGCTAGTCGCGCGCGGGAGCAGGCGCTGGTCGTCGACGTTGCAGCGACCTTGCCACGGCACGGCTGGAGCGAGGACACGTGCGCAACAGCATGCACGATCAAGTTGCAGGCGAAGCTTGGCCGGCGGCGAACGTGCATGGCGCAAGGAAGCAAAACACGGCGAGTACTGGTCATGCACTGCAGCTGCTGGTCGAAATAGGGCCTGATTGCAATTTCCAATTCTTGATTTGGACTGATCTGAAAATCTGGAGATTTGGAAGGTTTGATCTGATTTTGATTTTGCTGATTTGGCAAACTTGATTCAACAAATGATTTGGCACAAATTGAAGATAAAATTTGAGATGTTTGGATGATTTTTGATATGAACTGAAATTAGGGTATTTTAGGGTAATTGAAATCTAAATTTCAATTGATTTCGAATTCTGGGATTTAGAGTTTGATTTTGAGATACTCATAAAAGAAGAATTTGTGTTGAAAAGCATTTGGGAGGTGTTCCCTGAATCAGATTTGAATTTGGAGATGATTTGCAACATTTTGCCTTTTTAGGTTTTTGGAAAATCTGGAAAAAGGACTGATCTGCGATACTCTTGGACTGATTTGCGAAAAAGGTTCAGATGGTAAAATCTGGCTGCCAACTTTTTGGATTAAGGTATTGACATACCCTTGATCATAATCTAGGAATAATCTGGTCTGAACTTGGCTAAGATTTTGATTAAATCTGAATTTCTGAAACTTAGGGTAAAAGATATTCTGTTTTCGAAAACAGAAAGGAGTTGATAAATCTGGAAGTTAGAGATGGAATTGAATCTGGGTTCTGAAGGCTTTTAGGTTTAGGATAACTGATAGATCAAATCTGGGAAGTCAGATCTTGACTTGAGGTCACAGGATAGATTTTGGAGATTTAAGGGCTAAAACTGGAGCTGATTTGGTTGATCTAGAAGAGACATATGCATGCATGACTTTTAAGAAAGAAACTTTTCACCCCAAACTCAGGATGTTACATAACAGCATGGGGCAAAGAGCTAGGAATATTATCAAATGAAAATAAAGCCTCTTTGCAAACCAAAGTGTGGCACAAAGCATCTTCATCATTAATTTCAGCAATATCAGAGTTTGTAGCAAGCATAACACCACCCTTTAATTTAATTCACGCTGACCTAGAACTCGTGTTCTTATCTTTTCTAGGTGGAAAAACAGTTTTAGCTACTTGCTGATTTTCAGATTCAAGCATGTTTTCTTTCTTCTCATTTTCAGCTCTCTCCCTATCACTTTGAACAATTTCAGCAGGGGTCATAAGAAGCGAACTGATTTTCTTTCCTTTATGCACAAGAGTGTATCTATTACTTCTACCAAGATGGGTTGCATCAGTATCAAATTCCCATGGATGGCCTAACAACAGTGAACAAGCTTACATAGGCACTACATCGAAATCAGCTGAATCATGGTATGATCCAATCGAAAAGTGAATTTTTGTAGTTTGTGTTACCTTTACCTTACTGCTGTTGTTGAACCATTGATATGGTAAGGATGAGGATGATCACGTGTAGTCAAGCTAAGCTTCTTGACCATATCTGAACTTACCAAGTTTTTGCAACTTCCTCCATCAATAATAACACGAACACGTCGATCATTGACAACAAGATAACGTTTGAAACAAATTGTTGCATTGTATCTTCTCAGCCTGCTCCATTTGGGTGCTCAACACCCGCTGTACAATGAGGGTCCTGTGATCTTCTGTGGTGTCAATCCCAAGAAACTCCTCCGCATTGTTGTCCGTATCAAGATCGCTACCTGCACAGTTAGTTGCAAAAACAAATTCTTCTTCTACATCAGATACACTAACGTACCCACCATCGGCCGTCGCGATGTAGGCTCGCTGACTTGGGCAATCCTTCATGACATGGCCCATTCCTTTGCAATGGTGGCACACTATACTTGTTGATTGTCCCGTGGAGGCTACAGAAGAAGCTGACTTTGCCAGTGTCTGCCCATTAGAAGATTTGCTCACATCGGATGCTCGCGGTAGTGGTGACGGTGCTACTGAACGCGCCCTACTCGCCGAGGGCGCAGTAGACCGAAAAGCAGGAGCTAGTGCTGAGTTGGTTGGCGCCGATGTCTGCCTCTGAGTGAAGGAGTTACCAAAGCTGTTCCTTGACGGTTGTTGCCGTCCCTGCAATTCTTTTTCTTGATGATTGGGGCTTAGTCGCTCCTGTAATTGTGCATCTCGTGCAACTTGTCGCATGGCAGCGTCGTTGCGGTGAACCCCCACGTTGGACTCCTCATCGACTTCATTGTCTTGTTGGATCGTTGTTCCATTAGAAGGTTGTTGTTTCTCCACATTCTCCACCTTGCCAGCAGGATCAGAGATACGACGATCTAGCCCCTCGATACTGTTCTGATTGTCTTATTTGTCCTTCGTGAACTTGTCCATGAGCTCTTGGATGCTCTTGTTGAGGGCTTCGTTCATATCAAGAATGAGCTTACGAAGGTCATCCTCCTTAGCAGCAGTTCTAGCTCTGGTTTGCGGTCCTGTCATGGTTAGTAAGAACAAAGATAACACAAAGTATTATCCCTATAAACTACCAGGTGGTGGTATGTGGATTCACTCGCCCTCAAGTGTCTTACCACGTTCTTGCAAGGATCTTACCAACACTGCAGAAGGTACAACCGGTGGTTGGTTCGTGATACCGTGGAGAGTGAGTGAGGTGATTGCAAGGCTGAATCCTGTTCTGATAAGAAGAAGGTGGAGCTCGGAAGGCAATTGTATATAAGCAAAGGATTAGCAATAACCGAAATCAGATAACAAAGCTGAATAAATGTCCAAAGTACGTGTCACAGTTGTTGGCCTAAACGCGTTCCTAAAACCAGTTCAAGCAAGCAAAGTGATCGGTATAGGCGATGGACATGAAAGGATGCAAGCACTTCTGATATTTTTTTTTTGCTAATCTTTTTTTTTTGAACTTGACTTTTTCTTTTTTTTTTATTTAACAAGAGTGCTGCAAAGGATGGATTACAAATCAAAACTTAGGAAATACGCACAAAACCTATCACAATACTCTCGGCAGTTTAGCAAAGATGCTCTGTAGAAACTTCCAATAATAATTTGGGGCTCTTAGAGACCTCAAACGCAAAAACTTATAACGAGGAAGTTTTAGACCTTTTCTTTCTCATCAATTTGAATATATGGAACACCCAATTTTGAGTTTGGAACTAGGAGATATGTCCCCCGAAATACAGGCTGTACAGATTACTCCGAGATGAAACAGATTAACTTCCAACGCGATTTTCGCCACGAATATGGCGTTTCTGGAATTTGGTGCAATGAACAAAGTTGTAGATATCTTCGAGAGATACAATTTAGACTATTTAATCGCCCAAATTCGTGTTCAGATGACAAATATATTGTCTTTATAAAAACAGCAACGCAAAAGGGAAATCCGAACCAATTGCGACTCGAATTTGGTTTCGGTTTAGGATTGGGATTTGATACTCGACCTAGACCAAGAACACGAATTGACCAGCAATACGACGATGACCACGGACAAAAATTTAACAATGCAAAACTGAAAACGAAAATTGCAAAAGGCTCAAAGTGGTTTGGACAGCGGAAGACTATGATCACAAATTTTTTTTTGACTTTTTCTGGACTCTAGGTAGAAGATGAACGACGAACAGAGGGAATACCTGACGGGCAACCTTGGCTCTGATACCACTTGATGAAACATGGGGTGCCCGATCTTCCGTCAGGTAGATGATAAGTCGATTAGTTGGAGATCTTGACGTTGACGATCCGGCTTCCGTTCAGAACTGATCGAACCCAGCAATCGCTACACCACTGCTCCGTTGGTTATCAACTGTGCCAAGACGCGGTTGACCTCGCCAAGAAGGCTAATGCTGCAAGTGAATCGAGAGCACAAGCAAAAACATAGAAGAAGCAATATGGAAATTGCAAATCAAATTGAATTAAGCTCACAAGTTGGGGTTCCACAAACCGATCTACGGCGAAACTGCAAAGGCAGAATAATCTAAGCAAAACTCAAGTCTCCCTGTGACAGCTACAGAGTATGTATATGAGAGAGAGAGAGAGAGGCGGCGGCTAGGGTTTAGGTTGCAGCCTAACTAAGATACATGGGCCGAAGGCCCAAAAAGAGGTGACGCAGCACCAGTCCGACTCTGTCTCATGCGCACTGTTTGGACGATTTCCAGTGACTTAGAAAGAGTTTGGTGGCGGGACCAGATGCGTTGGAAAGCTTATCTCCTAAGCTTTCCGTGAAGTGGTAGAACGTTGAAAACGGACTTGGTATGTGGCCTGGGCGTCCGTTTGAAGATAGACGTGTCGCTGCAGTCCGAACCAGCGTCCATCTCGGGATCAACTCGATACCAGAGGTTCGCAGAGAATTTAAGCATCCATCTGTTGAGATCAGTGTCAGAATGTTTCGATATGGCTGATCGATATTCCAACGCAGCTAAGGCTGTGGAATGGAATAGGATGGTGGACAAGGGTAACTTACCTCCTCAACTTGGTCTCAAAACCAAAAAGAAGGATGATTCAAACAAGAAATCTGAATCATCTGTAGGCGGAATGTTCAAGAAGAATGGAATAGGCCAATTCCGCGAGGTCGCAATCATGGATAAACAACCACAGGAAAGAGGTAAAAAAGTTCTATTCAAAAATAATAAAACTCCTTTTGGTGGTCGCAATAGCGACCATGCAGACAAACAGACTAACTCGCATGGAAGCAAGAGATGGTGTCCATTGCACAACATTTCTGGACACGACCTTAAGAATTGTCGCACCTGGTTGAAGTGCATGGAGGACTTTTATCAAGGCATTGCACCTATGCCAACTATACAAGAACAAGGACAATCCTGTGGAGTTAAGGATGCTGATGGAGTCGAGGACATGCCTTACTAGGTATCGAATAATCATGTCAATATCATTTTTGGTGGATCTTCGTCTTATTTTTCTAAATGTCAATTTAAATCTGTTTACCGGGAGGTAATAATATTGAGGCTCTTCCTGGAGAGCCTCAATTTTCCCGTTGGTCAGAGACTTCCTTGACCTTTAGCCAAGAAGATTGTCCTAAGGGATTGTCGTGGCCACAGCGACTTCCTTTGGTAATTTCTCCCATTATTAGCAACGCTAAAGTGGGCTGGGTACTAGTCAATGAAGGAAGTTCTCTCTACCTATTGTTTGTAAAAGCACTTGACGAGATGTAAATACCTCGTTCAAAAATCAAACCAGTGGTTCACCTGTTTTTTGGGATAATTCCTGGTCCTTCGATCATGCCCATTAGACAAACTGTGTTTCCAGTAACACTCGGGGGACCAGAAAACTTTCGTTTGATGTAATTGATTTTAACTCAGCTTATAATGCAATCTTTGGTAGGCCCTCACTTGCTAAGTTCATGGTGGCAGCGCATTATGCTTATCAATGCGTCAAGGTCCTAGGACCAAAAGGCGTGATCACAGTCAGAGATAGTCAAAATACAGCTCTCACTTGTAATCGCATATCCTTGGAATTAGTCGACCAACTTCCCCTTGGGATGTTAAGGTGGCGACCAAGGAACCAGATGCGGTCATGGAAACTCTGCAACCTAATGAAAAACTCAAGCAGGTTCCCTTATTTCCAGACGACCCATATAAAACCATTTGGATTGGGTCGGGACTGGACGGTAATAGGAACTTGCGCTCATTACTTTCGTCCAAGCTAACGAGATGTGTTTACGTGGAAACCATCCGACATGCCTGGAGTCCCAAGGGAAGGGATCGAGCATAGGCTAGCAATTCGGCTTGAACAGCAACCAATCAAGAAAATGCTTAGATGCTTTGCTCCTGATAGACAAGAAGCCATTCGTTCGACGTTAAATAAACTCCAGGAGGCTGGTTTCATTCACGAGGTTCACCATCCCGAATGGCTCGCAAATCTGGTCATGGTCCTGAAATCTAATGGTAAGTGGCGCATGTGCGTCAATTACACCAGTCTCAATAATGCCTGTCCGAAGGATGATTTTCCCCTTCTTTGCATCGATTAGTTGGTCGATTCAATAGCGGGTTGCGAAATGATGAGCTTCTTGGATACTTACTCAAGGTACCATCAAATTAGCATGGCAGAAGTAGATGAAGAGAAAATTGCCTTCATCACACCATTTGGCACCTACTGCTACGTTGGAATGCCATTTGGACTCAAGAATGCTGGCTCCACGTATCAGCGCTTGATGCAGAAGACCTTTTTATCTCAATTAGGGCGTAATTTAGAAGCTTACGTTGATGATCTGGTTGTAAAAAGCTTGAAAAGCTCTAGTCATGTAAATGATCTCAATGAAACTTTTTGTAATTTAAATAAACATCAAATCAAGTTGAATCCTGAAAAGTGCTCTTTTGGAGTTTCTTCTGGTAAACTTTTACATTTCCTTGTTTGTTCAAGAGGCATTGAGGTTAATACCAAGAAAATTCGGGCCATTGAGCAAATGCGATCTCCTTCGACAACGAAGGAGGTACAAAAACCTAACTAGTCGGATGGCGGCCTTAAGTCATTTCATCTCGCGGTTAGGCGAACATAGGTTATCATTCTTTAAGGTTCTATGTAAGCACAATAGTTTCCGATGGCCGGATGAAGCCGAAAAAGCTTTTCAGGAAGTAAAAGCATATTTATCTAGTGCTCTAGTGTTGGTTTCCCCGATCATGGGAGAGCCATTACTCATTTACTTGGCTGCTACCCCTCACTAGGTCAATGCAATTCTGGTCGTGGAAAGAGAGGGTGTGCAATGGCCAGTATATTACGTAAGTGAAGTACTAAATGGACCAAAGGAGCGTTACCCTAAAGTCCAAAAGTTACTTTATGCTTTCTTAATGGCTTCTCGAAAGCTGCGACATTACTTTCAAGCGCATAGTTCCTTCCCTTAGGGGATATATATTCTCCGAAATCCGGAAGTGACTTGTCGAGTTGCGAAGTGGGCAGTAGAACTCAGAGCATTTGATCTCCATTTCATTGCTCGAGTAGCAATTAAATCTCAAATTCTTGCAGATTTTGTGGTTGAATGGACTAATCCCAAACCACTTGTGCAAGAACCAACAGATTTGAAAAGTATCAACCACTGGACGATGTATTTTGATGGCTCTCGAAGTATTTCAAACTCGAAGGACTGGAGTGGTCTTAATCACACCCCATGGCGACCAACTCCAGTATATCATACAATTATACTTTGTTGCTACCAATAACACAGCAGAGTATGAAGATCTTCTAACCAGGCTTCGAGCAGCCAAATCCCTTGGAGTCCATCGATTAGTAGTGAAGGGAGATTCACAATTAGTCATAAACTAGGTGAATAAGGAATACAGTTGTTCCAATGAGACAATGGCTCTATACCTAGACGAAGTAAGGAAATTAGAAAAACACTTCAGAAATTTTGAAGTTCAATTCGTTTCACGAAGAGACAATATTCTCGCAGACCTATTATCGAAAATTGGTTCGTCATGTCCATCCGCTCCGACAAGATTGTTCATTGAACACTTAAAACAGCCCTCTATCATAGAGGAACCAGAGGCGATGACTAACGTCGCCACCCTTGAGCATGAAGCGGATTGGATCCAACTATTGAGGATCTATCTTGCACATGGAACCTTTCCTAAGGATGAAACCGAGGCTAATCGGTTAGTTGGAAAAGCACCCATGTACAGACTGGTTGAAGGAACCTTGTATAGAAAAGGTGCTCAGGGAGTACTTATGTGTTGTATACCTCAAGAAGATGGACAAACCCTTCTGAGAGAAATTCATGGAAGCATGTGTGGTTCACATGCATCCTATAGGACACTGGTTGGAAAAGCTTTTTGACAAGATTATTACTGGCCTTCGGCATTTAATAATGCCATGAAATTGGTCAAAACATGCCCGAAGTGTCAATTTCATGCTCGGCAAGTTCATCAGCTAACATATGCATTACAAACTATTCTCTTAGCTTGGCCATTTGCCATATGGGAAATAGATATTGTGGGTCCTATGCCTCAAGTGGTCAATGGATACAGGTTTTTATTCATAGCCATTGATACATTTACTAAATAAATTGAGGTAGAGCCAATCGTAACATTACCTGCCGCTGCGGCGAAAAAGTTCTTTCATTAGAACATTGTAACACGGTTTGGTGTTCCAAATCATCTCATTACTGATAATGGATCCCACTTTGTTAGTGGTCTTTTTTTAGACTATTGCAAAAATATTAGAACCAAAATTTGTTTCGCATCCGTTGCTCATCCGCAAAGCAATGGTGCAGTAGAACGTGCCAATGAGCAGATTATACAAGGGGTTAAAACACGTGTTTTCGACCGCCTTAAATTGCGCTTGGGGGTTTGGGTAGAAGAGCTCTACTCTGTTTAGTGGGCACTTTGCACTACATCCAGTAGGACTATAGGTGAAACGCCTTTCAATTGGTTTACGGTGCAGAAGCCATGTTGCCAATTGAAATCCAAATTGGCTTTGTTTGCGTCGATAACTTAAATATCATAAATCAAAGTGAAACACGTGATGTTGAAATCACTCTTCTTGAAGAAAAATGTAATCAACATTGATTCGATCGACTGCATATTTATAAGCTTTGCGTAAATATCACAGTAAGAAGGTGCGACCACGTAATCTACACGTAGGAGACTTAGTTTTGAGAAAAATTCAAAACCAATCTGTCGACGATTCGGACTCGGGGTCCTTAGTCGAACTTATGCAAAATTTGTAGGTTGTGAGACCTTTTAGGATGTCCCTCCGGGAAGATATGTTGAATTATGGAGAACTAGAGCACAGAGAGATTTATACAGGTTCGGGCCCTCGATGGTGGGAGTAATAGCCCTACGTCCTGTTGGGATTTCACTATGTATGGTAAAAGGATTACAGGGTGACGGAAAAGATCTTCACAGGTGAAGATTTTCCCTATACGTTTGTACAAATCAAAGCCTGAAGGGCTTTGTGAAAACTATCTAACTTAGACTATTATCTTCGGGTTGTTTTTGTCTAGTCAGGTTCGATCAATCGATCACTGGATGGCTTAGTGTTTCGATCTCTCCATCCTTCAATCTGATCTCTGGGTGAGACATCTCCCCTCCGTTTGATGCACTAGGCTACCCCTTTATACTGGTCGAAAGGGCGCCAAGTCGTAACGGCATCAAACAGTTGCTTGGATGCGGTTTCGTCAACCGCTCTCAACTCCCACGCAGGTTTAACACGTGTTATTCGTGGATAACCGCACGTATTAACCTCCTGACGGTTGTTTCTCTACGTGGAAGAATCTTCGGAGTAGTCAGGATATCCCTGTTACAGGGATAGATTAATCCCACGTTCTCTGGTCGAGAGTACTCTGACCGCGCGATGTTGGCTGACCGTGCAACATCTTCAGCCTTCTGTTTGCGCATAGCATTCGAACTCCTGACCGTGCACTAGCTGCAGTCTAATCGCGTAAAACCTGCGACCTCAGGCTTGTGCTCCCCAAAATGACTTGAGTTCGCATCACCAAGCACTTGTCTGGCTCGAACCTATCCTGAACCAGTCGTGCATTTATTTGAACTGACTCGGGTGTCAATCCTCGTCACAATCTGGTCACAGCAAATTTTCCCCTCAATGGGATCCCTACACTGTGGTCTCAATACCGCAACCAGGATCGGCTTGCTTAGCTATGGAAGACGGAAGAATTTTATTTAATGCCTGGAACATAGACCAGTTGTGAAAATTCTATGTGTAAGTTTTTCCATTTCCATTGTAAATTTCTTAAATAATAAAGTATTTTTTCACTCTATGTTATGGTTACATTCTCATTTATGTCCCTACTCTTTTCCCAGGCAATGCCCAGGGGCTGGTCACAATAAGCACTTTATTAGAATGTTTAAGTGGATTTGCTGGCCGATCTCATGATCTCATCTAGTTAAAACATCTCTTTATAAGCCGTTTGTTTATGCTTAAGAGACTTAGTACAATGTTTCAGATCATTTGAGTGGCCTTCAGTTAGCAAAAAACTTGTGCATTTATATTAAGATGTTTATTTTGGCGACCTTATGATCGGATATAGCTAAGGAACCTCTTTTAAGCCGTTCTTTAACGCATAAGAGACTTACTAATATATTTCAGATCATTCAAGATATAGTTTACTTTAACTATCTTGCAACTATTATACCATGCCTTCAGTATAAATGGTCACTGTAGGGGGCTAGGGAAAGATAACTATAGCATTAAGTCAGAAAACTAAGTACTTAACATATTTTCACTCATTGAATTTTCTACTGATCATATATATTTGCAAGGTATAAAGACATCAATAAACCAGGTAAATGTTTTCATCTATATTTATATTTCCATTATCATGAGATACAATGAAAAATATACATCAAGAAAGATCAAGCTTGCGGAGTAGACTTTCTATTAAAGGCCTAACTTCATCCATGATTGCACTCAACTGATCTTCGCTGTCAAAAGTAGCATCTTCCCCAACAGGATTCAGATTCAAATTTGGACCGTGGTGATGCCTAAGGTTGCAGAGGATAGCAGAGACTACAGCTCCAACATTAGACTTCAGTGTCTCTTTCTACCTCCTCGGAATTTCAGGAATGTTGGTGATCAGCGAGTCAGTTTGAGCTGCAACCAATTTGCAGGACTCACTAAGGCTTAAATTATCCTTTTTAGGATCAATAAGATCTGCTTTTAGTAAGTCTGTGGCCATCCTTAATTTCTTGAAGGTATCTAACTCGATACTGCTACAGCTCTTGATAGTTGCTTCTAAAGCATTCTTTTTATTGCGAGCAAGCTTAGCAGTATCCTTGGCCTTCTCACGGGCTGCCTTATGACGCTCAATAACAATATTGAGTGTATCAATATCAACTCCTCTTTGGATAAATTTCTGCTCAAAGTGATTTTTCTCTTCAGCCAATTTTTTGATCTGCTCTTCTTGTGCTGAAAAGAAGAAGAAATAATTAAATTAAATTCATAAAGTTTACAAAGGTAATGCAAATTTCTGCCAAAAGTAAACTTACTTGCCATCCTATTTTGTTGTTTTTCACAAAGCACCAGAAGACGTTTAGATTTTTCCTGAAGAGAGTTGTATAGCTCTGATGCTTGCTGGAAGGTCGCTGCTTTTTCTTTAGCCTCCTTTAATTCAGCTTCAAGCACCAGAATTTTGGCAAGCATTTCGTCACTCACCTTCTGGGCTTCAGTCATTTCTCTTTTCAGAGCTATTTTTTCCCTGCGATAATGAATATTATTACAATATCTAAAAGACTAAGATTAAAAACAAGATCCTTACTACTTTAATTGGCTATTTTCGGTTTGCGCGACCCTTAATCGCTCAACTAGCAAACCAGATTTGGTCGCTAGATGAGCCGTTTTCTACACAAAACAAAAAATACTAGGAATGAGATTCCTAAGGAAATAAAACAAAACTTTGAGGTAAAGATCTTTTTACCTCTAAGAATTCATTAAGAACCTCTCAGATAGGTCCCCAAATCCAATCACTTGGCTAGAAGAAGCCAAGCTGTGAGGTGTCTACTAGGAATTCAAATCCTGAATACTGTGCTAGATCTGGGCAGTTTGAATTGCCATTTCTTTTGTCATCTCCTCTCCTTGTTCTCCCAAACAAAAGGGAGGCACATTTTCTTCAACCAGAGGGGAAGCAGAGATATCTGCCTGTTCATCCATCCCCATGGTCGAAGTCTCAATTGCAACCATAGCTTTTCCATCTTTGATGCATTCATTTAATTGAATATATTTAACTTCATCAATGATGGTCTCAGGTTCTTCTTCAGCGACCTGTGAAGCTGTGACTTCAACAGTCGTAGCAACTTCATTTGCAGCCGCCGTCCTTGTCACTACTTCATCTGTAGCTTCCATCATTTTTGCTTCAGTTGATGGGGTAGGTAGTGTAGCAGACGAAGGAGCCCTGTACTTACAGGCATCATAAATTATTCCTAACTAAATATTATAATTTAGTTAGAAAAGAGGCGAATATTTACCTAATCCTGAGTCCCATAAAATTGCGGGAACTCGAGGCAACGCCCTTAGGAGATAAGAGCATGGACAGTGCCTCTGGAGCAAAATCATCAAAAGCAGTTCTTCTCCTCCTCAACTGAAACAAGGAGGCATCTTCCTCCTCCTCTACATCGCTTCCCTCTCCCTGCACGACCTTAAGTTGATTCATGGTTGTATAAGGTAAAGTTTGAGAAGCTAAAAACATTACTGCGACAACCCTCTTAGTTGCAACATGGGGGTCAGTTGTAGTTGTAGCCACGACCTGCCTTTGTTGACCTGTTGTCGCCTTAATCGTGAGAATTTCTATAGCTGCAGTTGCTGATGTTGCCGTAGGGACCCCCATTGTGGCAGTGGTCGCAGTTGCTGCTGTTAAGGTCGCAGGAGGGGAGATAGGATTTATTTGCAAAGCTCTCGCCCTGGCCAAGTTCTTGGTTGTAAAGGGAGCCTTTTTCGGCTTCTTTGATGAACCACTTGAGGATTCAACATTGTCACTAGTAAGCCTTTTTTGGGCCACTTGGCGCAGGACCAACTAAATCCAAAATGAATTTCTTTGGTAAATTATCCTTCAAAATCAAATATACATAGGTTTTCTGAAAGAGTAATACCTTTCGATGCACCTGGCCAAACTCGTTGTATTGCCAACCTGGCTCTGTGGCCTCAGCGCATTGATATTGCCTTCCTCAATCGGATTATAGGACTTCACAAGGAAATTTGTCCTTATTTTGACATCAAAAATAGACAGGACTGTGAAAAAATAACAATCAAAATAAGATAACAAAAACTCAATTCTAAAGGAAAAATAGACTGAGAAAGAACTTACCAATTTGACCAATCGTAGAATTGGGACAATTACCCGGGTGATAGTCCTTGGTAGCATCTTCCATGACCCTAACATCCCAGGCAGGATGATCCCTCTTCGTTAGAGGGCTGATATGATTTGACGAGGATTATAACCCAAGTTAATCACCTTTGTCGTTCTATAATCGCAAGGGCTACAGAATGAGATATTTTACCTCTTTTGGTCTCAAGAGTCCAAGAGAGAGACAATAGACTACTCTAAGATATTCTAGACATAACCTATTCCGCGGTCTCATTTAGTAATGTCGCGGGGATTGTGGTCTCTTGTATATCCGCAATACCGAAGTCGCAGAGACCATGGTCTCACATGCTCATGAATACTGTGTACATGGAGATATTTTCCCATGGTCGCCCAGGTAGTGGAGGACATAAAGATAAGCCATATATTGTAGTAGTTAATATGCGAGCTTGGAGTAGTAAAGAGTTAAAACATCTAACGGACATATGATTAGTCTCATTCCATCATATGTAGTAGTTGAGCATACGTTACCACCACCGCCACCTGGATGTTTTAGCTCCTTAATTCCTTGTAACTGACAAGAAGATGAAAGTGCAATCATAAACGGGCATAATTGCACATTATGGTCGGAGCACGTCTACCTCTCAGTGACCCTCCATTCCTGTAACCGACGACCGACATCGAGCTATAAAAGAAGGATCGCCAGGAGAGATCAGGGGATCAAGTGAGAGATTCAAGATACAATACTTTAGAACTAGTCATAGTAGATTTACATTGACTGTAAACTAAAGAGTACAAGATTGTTCTTAGTCTACCTAAGAACATTCTTGATTCTTTTCTTGTAACCCTCATTTTACATAGTGAAATTCCAAGACGTAGGGTTGTTACTCATCATCAGAGGGCCCAAACCTATATTAATTCCTTTCTTCCTTTGATATAGATACCGTAACTTACCTGGTGAGGGCGGACTCACAGCTAGTCGTAAACCAGGTAAACAAGGAGTACAGCATCTCTGATGAGACAATGGGTCATTACCTGGACGAGGTGAGGAAATTGGAAAAATATTTCAGTAATTTCAAAGTCCAATTCGTTCTGCGAAAAGACAATATTCTCGCAGATCAATTATCAAAAATTGGGTCCTCATGTATATCCGCTCCGGTAGGAGTGTTCATTGAGCACTTAAAATCCCCTCTATCAAAGAAGGGTCAGAAGCGATAACTGACATCGCGACCTTAGAGCAAGAAGAAGATTGGATTCATCCATTGAGAATCTATCTTGCGCATGGGACCTTTACTGAGGATACTTATGCGGTGTATTTCTCATGAAACCGACAGAGATCGATTAGTTAGAAAAGAACGCATGTATAGACTCATTGAGGGAACTCTATATAGAAAGGGCACTCAAGGGATACTTATGCGGTGTATTTCTCATGAAACCGACAGAGATCGGTTAGTTAGAAAAGCACGCATGTATAGACTCATTGAGGGAACTCTATATAGAAAGGGCACTCAAGGGGTACTTATGCCGTGTATTTCTCAAGAAGATGGAAAATCCCTTCTAAGAGAAATACATTGAGGTATATGTGGAACACATGCTTCTTATCGAACACTGGTTGGAAAAACTTTTCGACAGGATTATTACTGGCCTACGGCACTTAATGATGCTATGCAATTGGTCAAGACATGCTTACAATGTCAATTCCATGCTCGGCAAGTTCATTAGCCAGCATATGCTTTGCAAGCCATTCCTTTAACTTGGCCATTCGCTGTTTGGGGAACAGATATTGTAGGGCCAATGCCTCAAGCTGTCAATGGGTACAAGTTTCTATTCGTAGCCATTGATACATTCACTAAGTGGATTGAAGCTGAGCCAGTTCGCAATATTACTGCAGCTGCTGTAAAGAAGTTCTTTCATAAGAACATAGTGACACGATTTGGAGTCCTAGCTAGGTCGTCTCATTACCAACAATGGTTCACAATTTTGTCAGCGGTCTTCTCTTAGATTATTGTGACGACATTGGAGCCAAGGTTTGTTTCGCATCCGTAGCTCATCCACAAAGCAATAGTGCAGTAGAACGTACCAATGGGCAGATAATACAGGGTGTCAAGAAACGTGTCTTACCAGTTGAAATCCAACTTGGTTTAGCTAGCCTAAATCACTTGGATATTGATAATCAAAGTGATGCTCGAGAAGATGACCTTTCTCTTCTCGAAGAAAAGCGTGATTGAGTGTTGATTAGGTCTGCTACATATTTACATGTTTTGCGTAAATATCACAGTAAGAAGGTGCGACCACGTAGTCTTCATGTGGACGACCTGGTTTTAAGAAAAATCCAAAACCAGTCCAATCACAATAAGTTCTCTCCTCAGTGGGAAGATCCTTATACTGTGGTCTCAATCCTGCGACCAGCATCGGCTCGATTAGTTATGGAAGATGGAAGGGTCTTATCCAATTCATGGAATATAGATCAATTGCACAAATTTTATGTGTAAGTTTTTTCTATTACTATTTTCCTGTTCAATTAGCATGTTTTATTTAATAATAAAATGTTCTTTCACTCTATGTTATAATTGTGTTCCCATTTCTTGTCCTTTGTTTTTCTTCAAGCTATGCTTGGGGTTGATTTGAAATAATCATCTCATTAAGATGTTCAAAGTGGATTCGCTTACCAATCTCATAGTTGCATCTAGATAAGATATCTCTAAATAAGTTGTTTCTTAACAGATACGAGACTTACTAGCGTGTTTCTGATCTTTTGGGTGGCTGTTAGTTCGTAAAAAGTTTTGACATTTATTTTGAGTTGTTTATTCTTGTGATCTCATTTTAAATTCTAGTTGAGATTTTCTTTTTAAGCCATTTCTCAACGCATAAGAAACTCGCTATGAATGTTTTTTATCCCGAAATTGCTATGCTGTGTTGTCAGCATTAGTAATCTCAGGAGGGGGTTAGGAGAATACAACTATAACATTTAGATGGAAGTTAAATATGTTGTTATAAGTTTAAATTATGAGACAATCATGCATATGCATTTTCTATTAGTTATATTTGTTTGCAGGTTATAAATAAACTAGTACATCAAAGGATTTCTATTTACCATTGTCAAAACAAATGTTTACAATGAGAGGGAAAGTTTTAGGTAAGCTTGAGGTTTTCCAATAGTTTTTCAACTATGGGTTTGACCTTGGCTACGGTTGCATTTAGCTGATCGTCATTCTCAAAGGTGACATCTTCCACCACTGACTTCAGATCAAAGTTCGGACCATGGCGATGTCTAAGTTTGCATAAGATAGAGGAAGCAACAACACCAATGTCCCTCCTGATAGTTTCTTTATACCTCTTTGCAAACTTTGGAATGTTCTCGACTAGAGAATCAGCTTGAGCTGCAACCAAGGCGCAGGACTCGTCAAGAGATGGATTGTCTTTCTCAGAATTAATCATTATCGCTTCAACTGAGTCCGCGAATAGCTACAATCGAGAAGATTTGCTTTGATTACTCTTATTCAAACGTTTGCCCATATTCACGATTTTACGAAAGAGAATTACCTTTCAACGTTCTTGAATAGTTTCATCACCGCCTAAGACCAGGCTCTATGGTCTTGGCATGTCCATTTCACCTTTTGAGGTCATGTTGTATAATTTCAGTAGAGCATTAGTTCTCTTCTCGACCTCAGATGTGGGCAACCCTGTTTGAGAATCAACGTTCAAAACGGCTTGACGACAATGTAATAATCTACATGTAGAAGTCTTTACCTTGATCATAATCTAAGATCCCATCTTGCATAGAGCATACTTCCCAAGCAGGGTGCACTCTTCTTTTCAGCAGATTGATCCAATTCTTAATAAAGTAACGGATTACATCCTGGGCCGTTAAACCCTCACGCGCCAGGTGTTGAATTACTTGGGCTTGCATGCGTAATCCTTCATCAAGATCAGGGCCAGAGTCCTTCTCGTTGCTTTTCTCTAGATGATGATTTTCGAACCAGAGACTGCTTTCTTCAGGCGCTTGGCAATAAAACCAACGTTGATTCCACATGTGGATAGAATCGCGAAGAGGAACTACTGGATAATCTATTTTCTCCCTTAGGTGAAAATAGACGCATCTAGCAGCATTTGCGCTCTTGGATCACACAAGAAAATAGAATCGGCGGAAAAGGGCGATGCTAGGCAAAACTCCAAAGAAAGCTTCGCAAAGGTGCTGGAAAATGGCTAAGCTCAACACGGAGTTCACATGGAGATTTACTAGTTCTAACCCAAAATGGTTCAGCACGCTGAGAAAGAATTCACTTTCTGGAAGGCGAAAGCCACAGTGTAGGAAATCTTCGAAAAGCACTAGTTCATTCTCCTTCACCAGCGGAGTTTCTTCCTTCTCAGTGGGGCGACATGAAATTAAATGCCTTGAAGGCAGAATTTCTTCCTTCTCCAAAATCTCTAGGTTTTCTACATGGTAGTAGATGGATCGGCTCCAAGATGCCATTTGATCAAGGGAAAATGTGTTTCGCAGAAGAGGGTTTTTTGCGGCGTAGGGCGGTGAAGTTTGCAAGATGATGGGTTTTTGAGACTTTGAAAACTGTAAGTTGCTCTCACACCCGTTGTTGGCATTAAATGTTTCCCATGATGGATCTGAAGTCCTCCTTGGGACCTGTTGGAATCCGAAATGAAAATGAATATTTTTTGAAATCCAAAAAGTCATTTCGTTTCAAATTCAGGGGCTAGATGTCAGTCACTTATACTATAGTCAGGAAAGTTCATGATCTCAATTTTCTATGGTCACAGAGACCATGGTTATAGTATAATGTTATACTACCTATGAATGTCATGGTCGCAAAGATATTTACCTGCAATCATTTTTTCTCACAGAGATATTTACTTGTAGTTATATTTGATAGCACAGATAAAATTGGATTATGTATAATCAAATTATTAATCCATTAAAAAAATTGGATGTAAGGACAATATCTTTATTATTTCTTACAATCTTTACACAAAAAAGGGACACTGGTGACCAACGCATCCGCCTGGTCCAAAAGAAGAACACAAAGTTCCCCGAGGGACAAGTCATCGTTAGCAGGATTAACAACAACTGCCCCAAGGGAGTTAGCAATGTTCCTCAGTTTTTCGAGGTCATCATTTATTGTGAGACTACAATTGGCCCTTATAGCATTAAAGATGTCCTTATGTTCTCGAACAAGGTCTCTCTCCATGCGAGCCAATCTTGTAGCCTCATGAGCTCTATCGCAGTTAGCCTTCAAGCCATCAATAAGCCTGAAGGAAGCCTTGAGGTCGAGTCCTCTCCTAATGAACCGTTCCTTGATCTCCTCTTTTTCTTCTTGGAGAGTTCTGCATAAAGCAGTATTTTCCCTTAGAAGAACCTGGATCTTAGCAAGTTGTTCGCTGAGAACCCACAATGCCTTGTCCTCCTAGATAAACAAAGGATTAATCTAGGTCGCATACAAGAAGAATTAAGAAAGCACAATTGTTTACCTGGGACGCAGATGCTGATTGGGTAACAGGGAAACTCGGTACAAGAGTAGTACCATCATCCCTGCATATTTAATAAAATTTAACTCATTCCTAACTAAGAAACCTAATCAGAGAAATGATCAATGAATACCTCAACTTTGATTCAAAAGGATATGGTAAGAAAGATCCTACAATTGAGGACCTTATCTCCTTCCATTTGTCATAATCACATTGAGCAAAGGGGGCTGACACCATGGTTTGAGAGGCGGTGGCAGCTAACGCCACGGACTTCATTAGTTTATTCGATGAAGATCCACTGGATGGTCTCACATCATCACCAGCACATTTCTTTGAAACTGTTGACTCCTCAACTACCTAAAGAATTCCAAAATGTGTTACTTTGGAAAACTTTTTACCCAAAAAGGAAAGATATACGCAGATTCTTCAAAAGAGAATTACCTTTTGAAATGCCTGTATGACATTATCTTCTATTGCTAATTCCTCTTCGTCACTCTCAATCACTTGTTTAGAGTTTTGACTCACCATTAGAACAAGAATAGTGAAGAAGGGATGAAGTTAGAAGATGAAAAGAAGTTCTAAGATTTAACAAATGAAGGTTTGAAAATCCCAGAACGTAAAAGTTAAGTATTTATAGAACTCGGAGGTGACGGTTCGTGTTCTCAAGCCTCAGTTCTTAAAATATGCATTAAGTTTTGTCTCGAGTTGTAGCAAAAGACTTCATCATGACTTGTCAAAATCGCACCCAAAGTTCTTCTTGGGAAATGAAGCGGCACATGGTAGAAAAAAAGGAACGTCTTTTTGTTACATGAGAAGGTGAAACGTTGAGATATTTATAATTGAATTTAAATGACAAAGTTTATCACTTGTTATTTCAAATTCGGGGGGCTAGCTGACGAGGATTATAACCCGAGTTAGTCACCTTTGCCGTTCTATAAGCGCAAGGGCTACAGAACGAGATTTTTTACCTCTTTATGGTCTCAGGAGTCCAAGAGAGAGACAATAGACTACTCTAAGATATTCTAGACATAACCTATTCCGTGGTCTCAGTTAGTAATGTTGTGGGGATTGTGGTCTCTTGTATATCCGCAATACCGAAGTCGCAGAGACCATGGTCTCACATGCTCACAAATACTGTGTACATGGAGATATTTTCCCGTGGTCGCCCAGGTAGTGGAGGACATAAAGATAAGCCATATATTGTTGTAGTTAATACGCGGCCTTGGCGTAGTAAAGAGTTAAAACATCTAACGGACATATGATTAGTTTCATTCAATCACATGCAGTAGTTGAGCATACATTACCACCACCACCGCCTGGATGTTTTAGCTCCTTAATTCCTTGTACTGACAAGAAGATGAAAGTGCAATCATAAACGGGCATAATTGCACATTATGGCCGTAGCACCTCTACCTCTTAGTGACCCTTCATTCCCATAACCGACAATCGGCATTGAGCTAAAAGGAGGATCGCCGAGAGAGATCAAGGGAACAAGTGAGAGCTTCCAGATACAAAACTTTAGAACTAGTCACAGTAGAGTTACATTGACTGTAAACTAAAGAGTACAAGATTGTTCTTAGTCTACCTAAGAACATTCTTGATTCTTTTCTTGTAACCCTCATTTTACATAGTGAAATTCCAACAAGATGTAGGGCTATTACTCATCATCAAAGGGCCGAACTTGTATAAATTCCTTTCTTCCATTGATATAGATTCCGTAACTTACTTGAGATTCACCTTAGATTGGCTCACATTTTTCTTTAACATTTACGTAAGTTCAACTAAGGACGAGAGTCCCAATCATCGACAGGTTCTTCACATAGTCCTGGATCATATTGCGAGCAGTCAAGCCCTTATTCATCAGGTATTTGATTACCTAGGCTTTCCTTTTCTGCGCATCATCAAGAGGAGTTGCAACATCCACTACTACAGAATTCATTGTCACAGTCGGGTCAAAACAGTCATCACAAACGGTTCTGACCCATTAGTGATATTCGAGTCAATGATATTCGAGTACTATCACTGACGGTTTTGGCCCGTCTGTGATTTTTCCCTTCACAAACTGTTATAAGATCAAAACCATCTGTGATACTCATACTACACAGACTGTTATAATATCAAAACCATCTGTGATACTCTTACTACACAGACTGTTATAAGATCAAAGCCGTCTGTGATACTCATATTATCACAGACGGTTATAATCTCAGAACCGTCAGTAATAGTATGAGTATCGCAGATGGTTTTGAGGTCAAAACCATCTGGGATAGTGTCATTATCAGCGGTGGTTATAATCTCAGAATCGTCTGTGATAGTATAAGTATCACAGATGGTTTTGACCTCAAAGCTGTATGTGATACTCTTACTACACAGACAGTTCTGACCTCAAAACCTTCTGTGATACTAATATTATCACAGACAGTTATAATCTCAGAACCGCCTGTGTAGTAAGAGTATCACAGATGGCTTTGAGGTCAAAACCATCTGCGATATTATCATTATCGGCGACGGTTATAATCTCAGAGCTGTCTGTGATAGTGTCCTTATCATAGACGGTTATAATCTCAGAACCATCTGTAATAGTGTCCTTATCACAGACGGTTTTGAGGTCAAAACCATTTGTGATAGTGTCATTATCGGTGATGGTTATAATCTCAGAACCGTTTATGATAGCTGTGATAGTATCACAGACGGTTTTCAGGTCAAAACCATCTGGAATAGTTTCATTATCGGAGACGGTTATTAGCTCAGAACGGTCTGTGATACTCTGTGATACGTACATAGTTCGATCTATCACAGACGGTTTATAAGATCAAAACCGTCTGTGCATATTAATATTTTTTTAATAAATTTCTTTTTTTTGTGGCTAGCCTCAGGAATCATGCTAGCCATGTCCTCTGTACAAATAGCATTTCATATATACAGTTCATTTCATACATGCACAGTACTCAAATATATACAGTTCATCTCATACATGCACACAACTTAGAAACATGTACAATAGCATTTCATATATACAGCACAGAACCCAGAAATATGTACAATTGAGATTGTGTTGGGGGAAATCTCTGTGAGACTAAGTCCAGGTAAGTCGCGTCACATTCGCCCAGGGACGTGGCCTCCGGTTCCTGCCCCGGGCGCCGCCTTTTGGCTCCCGGGACCCGGCCTCCGGCGCCGGTCCCGGGCGCTGCCATTTGCCCGGGGACGTGGCCTCCGGTGCCTGCCCCGGGCGCCGCCTTTTGGCTCCCGGGACCTGGCCCCCGGCGCCGGTCCCGGGCGCCGCCATTTGCCCGGGGACGTGGCCTCCGGTTCCTGCCCCGGGCGCCACCTTTTGGCTCCCAGGACCTGGCCTCCGGCGCCAGTCCCGGGCGCCGCCATTTGCCCGGGGACGTGGCCTCCGGTGCCTGCCCCGGGCGCCGCCTTTTGGCTCCAGGGACCTGGCCTCCGGCACCGGTCCCGGGCGCCGCCATTTGCCCGGGGACGTGGCCTCCGGTGCCTGCCCCGGGCACTGCCATTTGGCTCCCGGGACCTGGCCTCCGGCGCCGGTCCCGGGCGCCGCCATTGGACCGGGGACGTGGCCTCCGGTGCCTGCCCCAGGCGCCGCCTTTTGGCTCCCGGGACCTGGCCTCTGGCGCCGATCCCGGGCGCTGCCATTTGCCCGGGACGTGGCCTCCGGTGCCTGCCCCGGGCGCCGCCTTTTCGGCTCCCGGGACCTGGCCTCCGGCGCCGGTCCCGGGAGCCACCTTTGGCCCGGGGACCTGGCCTTCGGTGCGTGTCCCGGGCCTCGTTGCCCTTCCAAAGGTAAAGTCCCTAGTTGTTGATCGCGTGCAGGTCACGCGAGGAGCGCCTCGGGAATCAGCGACCACCTGTCAAGCATCCAAGACGTTTGACCGGGAGAAGGACGTCGCTACCCCTCAATCCGATGGTGGCTTCCGGGGTAGATAGGTCTTTTTGCTTCTTTTTGGGGCTATAAATAGCCCTTGTACCCCTCAGTTATAAGCAAGTGATTCATGTTGATTGGAATAGCTAAACTCACAGGTGTGCTCCGGAAGCCTCTCCCCCGGAGAGAGCCTCCCCAGCCGACTCCGGTCGGGAGCGCACCGACAGGACTAGGGCCCCCACCGGGACCCGAACCTGTATAAATCCTCGTGTCATTTCTTGTGTTTGTCCGGCGGGGGAGGACCGGTCATCCGGTCAACCCGCGCCGCGTAATCTTCGCTTGGATCGTTCACAAAACCTGCCGGGGTATTTGCAATACCACGACAGATTGAACAAATAAATGTAATCGACAATTAAAGTCAGTATACAGTTCATCTCATACATGCACACAACTTAGAAACATGTACAATAGCATTTCATATATACAGCACAGAACTCAGAAATATGTACAATTGAGATTGAACAAATAAATGTAATCAACAATTAAAGTCAGTATGTTAGATGTACTATACTATCTGTACCTATTTCCCTTCAGATAATCTCAATTAGTAAGGCTGCACTAATACGAACCTTGCGGGTCCCTAAACTTCCCCTTGGTTGATATGACCTCTGCAAGGAAAAACTCAGCGAGCATCCCTCGGACCATACCAATCTGCCGAGGGTCAAAGCTTTCCGAAGGGAAGTTGACCCCCTGCAGCAAGAGTTGGTACAGAAAAATTAGCTCGATGCAGTTGTAAATTCTGACAAATCGATACAAAGGGGAGCAGTTGTATACCTCGGGGAAATCTGGCCGGTGAGGGGTGATGATCAAGTCATACATGTGGCGCATCATTGAGAACCCACATGTATTGTCATCCAGCTGCTGATGGCACTGCCAATTTACAGACCGAGAGTTAGCTGGGGACACGTTATAAAGTAAAACAGATGTCAGTTGAAATTTGTACCGAAAATTGTAACCACTGAAACTTATCGGCTCGCCGCTCGTGTTGTCGCCCTCCCTCGGAAAAGTAGTTCGTGAAATCCCTGCAGATAGTCAAAATTGACAGTTTGAGGATAGTCAAAATTGACAATTTGAGGACAGTAAATCTAGATGCAAGACAGGTCCACATGAATATCATAACCTTTCGAATACATCTCATGCGTCGCAATACTCGTACCCTTTCCTCTGCAATGAATCAAGGTAGAACACTTTGTTCCTTTTCGGAATAAGTACTAGCAGGATCCAGTGGTAGCTACATGTTACAAGTAAAGAATTAATAATTTAATCTAAGTTTGTGGGTGTGCATATGGAGACACTAATCTACAGGTGAAGTACTGATGAAAGCACTCACCTCTGGTTGTAGGGTACAAGTATGTACTCCTTGTCGACATGAGCAAGCAACCCTCTTTTGATGTAGTCAACAACGAAGTCTACGTCTGTCCTAAACATCACCTCGGCAACCATCTAGGGGTCAAAGAAACCGATAGGTTCGCCCTTAGCTTTGGCATATTTGATCATGCAGCTGCACGGAAGTAACCAATTAATAAATGACATATATCCGTATATGCACGAACAGGCATAGGATAGTAGGATACTTACAACACCCAAGACTGTAGGATTGACAAGTCGAGCGCATCTTTGTTGAGTAAATTGTGCTGGTCTTCGAAGGTCACCAGGTAGGTCCCGACGTCGTTATGGAACTCTGCCACAGTGTACTTGACCATGATGTGCGTCGGACGCTGCGTCCTGGTCTGGTTTGTCCTCTTCATGTACCATCCATGCAGGCTCTGGCATGCTAACCCCATGCTAGAAATTGTGGCATCGGAGGCCATGGGCATCCCCAAAGAGAACGGCATGAGAGCTGGCGCACTCTTCTCACTCTCCTTCGCTAGCTCTTCTTTGCTTTTCCCCTACTAGCCAGCTTCTTGAATGATTGCCTCCTAGTCGGAGTCAGCTTCGTCATCGGACCTGTTGGTTGGCTTCTTGGAGGGGTCGGCTGGCTAGTAGGCTGAGTGTCGGTGTTCGTCTGTGATGTAAGAACCTACGTATAGTAATGGACACTAACTCCGAGGGCTATTATTACAATACGAATTATGAAACTGGTGGGGGAATTACCTCATCCAGGATGATGTCTTTCTTGGGTCATTGCACGAACGTGTGCACCGCATCCCCGAGAGTGGTAATCTCGTCGTTCGGCGGCTTCTCCAACGGAAAACCCTTGCAATGGTCGGAGACACTGTCTACCTGGACTCGTGCAAAACCCACAGATAGAGGGACACCGTGGGTTGTGGCCCCCGCCGTGCATGGTTGCGCCATCCCACGACCAGCCTCGATCTAGAAGAGACCGGCCAGCACCATAAGCTTGAAAGAGGCGAGTTCCTGCAAACAGTGCGCATTAACATATTGAATTTCACCGCTTTTCACTTTCAAATGAATTAACATAGAAAAACGGTCATTACCTGTAGAAGTCCACCGGATACTTTGGAGAGGGCTCCATCTGTGAAGACCCTGGCGCGGATGCGCAGCTACTACGGTGGCCAAGAATGGGGGTCAATAGTTTTGCTGCTACAAGGGGGGTGCCCTGGGTCGCCTATTTTAGCTCATCATACATGGCCCGCATCTCTGACAACTGCTGCAGGAGTGTTTTGTCCCGAGCAGCGAACTCCGATCACATCTCCTCCTTGAGCCATTCATCACGGGCTTTGTGGGATCTCTTTCTCCTCTTAGCTGCCTCCTCATCATTAGAGAAACCATCCCTCCAAGGCACAGTGGCACCGAGGCCGCGCACGCGGCTTGGATGCTCTTTGTTTCCTAGTGCCGCCGTGAGGATATCCCTGTCCCTCCTCGGGTTGAACTCTCTGGATGCCGCCTGCGCACTCAACGTCACCTGCAATAGGAGAACTTAGCAATACAACCCATTGCATGCGTGTTACGAGGATAGTACGTGATTGTACAATCTTACCAGCCGGTCGATCACTTCCCTGTCCGCAGGGTTATTCACAGAGACGCTTCCGGAGGAGGTCATCGTCGATCTTGCTCTGCACCAATTGCAGGCGCGCACGTCTATTATGCCCTCATAAGGAGCGTCCGCCAAAGACTGGGAAGCCTCCTTGTCCTACTTCGTCCATAACCCCTTCTTCCCCACATACCCACCGGTGCCTAGTCTGTGTGGGTGGGTGTTCTGGGCCTAGTTAGCCTGGCCCTTCGCACTAAGCTCCTGGAACTCAGGCTTGCCCTTCATCTCCACGAACTGCTGCCTTGCCTCAGGAGTCACGAAAGGGTAGTCATTGAAGGGGGTCTTCGACTCCTTCACATAGTGCCTGACAAGGTGGCTCTTGAAGTTCCTCCACGTCTTGTTTATTGACATCAGTGTTGTCCGGTGGACGGTGAACTGGCAATCCTCGGGAATGTGAAACGCCATCTGCACTTCTTCCCACAGCGCATCCTTGCACTCTGGGGGCACTTGACCCTAGTCGGAGGTGGTGATGGGCACCCGCTCCCTTGCCGCTTTGCTGCATAGTGAGCGGTACTGACCGACAAGTTTGTCTAGAGCTTTCGGCACACCATTGTCGTCGAACTGTACGTGCTGCTTTTCCCGCTTGTCGAGACACGCGCATGTCATCCGGCCTCGCCCCTATCTCTTCTGCGGCTAGGTCACGGTGGACGTGGCGACCTCCGGCCCAGGCGTCTCATCACCAGCGAGGTCACTCTGACTCCCCGAGTGGTGCATTTCATCACCAGACATATCAGTTCCTAACATAAGTGAAAGAGAGAACAGTTTAAGTAAATCTGAAACTAATAATTCTATAACAAAACCCATATACTTATAATTAACCAAGAATGACAGAAACGGTGGGAAGGCGATGGAGGTGATTGCGCCGGAAGGTGGAAGGGCGATGGAGGTGATCGCGCCTGATGGTGGGAAGGCGATGGAGGTGATCGCGACGGACGGTGCGAGGGCGGAGAGAGCTAGGGCAAACAGTCACGAAGTCTGGAAATGAGTGGGACAAAGCCTACCTTGAACTATGTACCACGTAGAGAGATTATCACAGTCGGTCCTATATTCATAACCGTCTGTGATAATATTATCATAGTCGGTTCTCAAGTCAAAACCGTTTGTGATATCACATACGGTTTTGACTTCAGAACCGACTGTGACTGCACGAATGCACGTAACTTCAGAACCTTAACTCTGAACGTCTTCTATGCAATATGTAGAGTTTTACAACCAGAAACTCTGTAGCTCTGCAACTCTGAATGCTTGAAAACTTGTTTTAAATGAACATTCAGATATTTCAAATGGAGTCCAAATGCTCCGTAAATTGGTTACAATGTAGATCCAAAAATTGGTTACAATGTGGAGCATGCTCAAATAAATTTAACATACAATGTGGAGCATGCTCAAATAAATGTTACATATAAATGGGGACTTTGACCGATAATTTCCATATACACAGCCATGTTATCCTCAACTTTTCACTTGCCGCGGCCCTGCAAAGACGAGAATTAGAGGAGATATATAAGCTATACCGATGGAAACAGAGAGATAAGGACGTACGGTTGATTACCTTTAAAGTATAACCCTTCTTGGTGATCCATACGCACGTAACTATTTTCGTCAGTTTCTTCAGTACCGACCTGTAAGCCATCTCCAAATGGAGGCATCTCATCAAATTGATTGTATTCCCCCTCGTCTACGACATTTTCAACTCCAACAATCCTTCTCTTGCCATGAAGGACGACGTGCCACTTCTTATTGGCCGGGTCAGTGACATAAATGACCTGAATGGCTTGCTTTGCAAGTATGAATGGCTCATCTTTATAAGCAACTCGATCGAGATCCACAGAAGTGAGACTGTAACTGTCAACCTTTACACCATGTGGGATTTGGACCCATCGACATCGAAACAGGGGAATCTTGAACAGTACGTAATCGAGCTCCCAAATTTCTTCAATGAACCCGTAGTACGAGTTCAATCCACGTACTACCCTTGTTGGGCCTGTCTCGCTGAACTCCTCATGAAAAGTTTCTACGCTCACTCCACTATTTTGCACAGTGCTCTTTCGATCTTGAGCTTTCGTGTAAAATGTGTACTTCGACTTGCAACTAGGGAATAATGGCTTTTCTGAGTCCTCAATCAAGCGCTTGAATTTGCCAAACTCCCTTTCACTGTAATTTCCTTCCACATCACACAACATGTCATCTAAATTGTCATCCTCTGGCATATTCTCATCGAAGTCGTTGTTGGGACCCAACATGTCATGTTCCTCAACCTGAGTGGCACTTGTTTCTGCAGTTGGCTCTTCTCCATGGTGGACCCAACACGTGTACCCCTTTTTGAAACCACGTCGGATCAAGTGGGCGACAATTTGAGATGAGTTGGTGAACATCTTAAGATTCTGGCAGTCTACGCAAGGACAGTACATATATGGTAAACCCTTCTTCGCCATGTCTTGCTCAGCAACTTTTTGAAAATCTAAAACACCTTTCCTGTATTCCTCACTCACTTGGTTGTCATTATACATCCAGTCTCGATGGACCATCTGCAATTAATTAAATTCATACACATGCTAATTAGTAATACTCTATGTACGGTTGACATGCAATAAATTATGAATCTAGCTAGCTAGTGTTTAATGTGGAGTTTGCGGTATAACTAGTTAACTACTACTTGAACTGCAAGCAATTAGTTGGGGGCGTGGATAACACACATCATAAAGCAATTAAATAGCTACAGGTTGAAAATGAGTTACAACCAGGGTTTGCTACTGTAGCTTCCCCTCCCTCTCCCTCTAATTTGATCAATCAATGAAGATCGATATTGATGATGAAATCAAGTAATGTGTATGCCTTAGGAGCAAGTACCAACCTTGGATCTTCAAATTTGTTGCCCCCAAATGCTCCCCTTTCGAGATATTGCTCTTCCTTGCCCCAAATCTCTTCCAACTAGATAGTGTGTCAAGCAAGAGTGTACGACTAGCTCAAAACATCCGCCAAAAGACCTTTTATACCAGGTTCAATATAGACGGTTCTATATAATACCGTCGGTAATATCGATGCATTTGTGTAGAATAGAATATCACATAAACTATCACTGACAGGTTTCACTTTAAACCGTCGGTAATATCGGTGCATTTGTGTAGAACTATGACAGAAATATCATAGACGATTTTGACATCTGAACCGTCAGTGATAATTAGAATATCACAGACGGTTCCGAGCTCAAAACGTCTGCTTTACTATCACAGTCTGTGTTTACTTCATAACCGTCTGTGATAATTATAAAATCAATAGTCTGCTCTACTATCACAGATGGTGATAAGGTCCAAACCGTCTATAATATCCTGGATTGCTTGCAGTCGAACCGTTCGACTAGTTGAATTGTTCCATTTGTTTTTCATATTTGGTTTTATCTTATTTTCAATGTTAGTATTTAAAAAAATGAACGTTGAGACTATTTGGTTTTATCTTGTTTTTCATATTTGGTGTATATATATGTCTGTGGATGTTCAAAGAATATTGAGACTATTACAGTCGGTCCTGACATTAAAACCATCTCTAATGTTACTATCAGAGACGGTTTTGAGTTAAAAACCGTCTTGATCGCAGCAGTATTTTCTTGTTAACATTTTCACACAGAGAACATCATTTGGTGATTATCAGTTATACATAATCAATCAAAAAGCCAGATATATAAGGAAAAGAAATTTCTTATTTCTTACAATCTTTGCATACATAAGGGATACAAGCGACCAAAGCGTTGACCTGATCCGAAAGTAATTTACAAAGTTCTCCTAGGGACGTATTGGCATCAGTAGGATCTACACTGGTCGCTCCAAGAGAACTAGCAATGGCTCTAAGCCTATCTACATCATCTCTCAACAAAGGAGTGCAGCTGTTCCTTATTGTATCGGAGAGTTCTCGTTGCTGCCGAGCATAATCTCTCTCCGACCGGAACCTGCGCGCTTCTTCGCGAGAACCCTCATAGAACTCTGCCAAGTGCAGAATGGCAGAAGACATCTCCTCAGAACGCTTCTCCATCTCCTCTTTTTCTTCTTGGAGAGTTCTGCACAAGGCAGCTTTCTCCTCCTGCACATGCATGGTTAGTTTTGAAAGACATAACTACCAGCAGAGAGGGTGAAGATGATTGCCAACCTTCGGAGTGGATTTGGGCGTGGAAGTGTGCGACTTACCCCAGAAAGTTGATCATCCAAGAAAAGCTGATGATCCAAAGGTGTTGAAGAGGGGATATTGGAAGGATTGTTGTGGATCTCCAAAGGTGGAGTCGATGCAACTGGAGGGGTTGCAAGGGGCAATGTGGCAACACAGGCCTCAGCACCCTCTAGAGTCTTCGCTGCAGCTCCACTGGAGGATCTTTCATCATTTCTGAGTCTCTTCTTTGGAAGGTGCATTTCCTCAGGCACCTGTGGATTTCGAAATGCATTTGTTTGGAGGTAATCAAGTCATAATAGAAAGATCTGCATTAGAGTTTCAGAGAGGACTTACTTTCTAAAGATCCTGATCGAGTTTATTCCTTATCTCTTCCTCATCACTCTCAATTTCAATAACCTCATTGGAACTCGGCTCGCCATCAAGGTGGGATTTGAGGAGGGAATAAAGATAGGGATTTAGGAGCAGAATTCCTAAAAGACTTACCCAAGAATTTGTAAGTCTTAAGGATTGAAGAGCCTCGCTATTTATAGAACCAGAAGGTGACGGTTCATATGCACGGGTTCCTCGAGTTTTAAAAAGCGCACTACTGGTTTTCAAAATCAATAAATTCATGATTATTTCTAGGGAGATGAACTGCAACATGGCGGAACAGTGCCCACTTAAGAAGTTGAAGCGTCATATTACATAATTCGATGCAAATTAAACTTGAAGTAAATAATTAAGTCACTTCATCTGCGCAGTTATTATGTGTGGTTATCCATGATTGCATGTTGAGAATTCGAAGCGTTGGACACTGTTGGGACTATCATAGACGGTTGGGAGATCAAAACTGTCTTCTTTACTATTATAGATGGTTCTGATGTCCGAACCGTCTATAATATGCCTGGAATTTTGAACCGTTCGACTTCTACAAATACCTTTTCCCTCCCTGGAGTATTGCTTCCAGTCGAACTGTTCCACTTCTTTTTCTCCTTGGGTACGACAAGCCTTAACCCGTAACCTCCATTCATGGCCGCCGCACCTCCATCGACGGCCACTAGTTTCTCTGGTGAATCAAGTCCAAAATCGATTGTAGCTTCAACTCCCTCGGCTAGATTTCAGCATTGCAAGTAAGGCAAGTAAAATTTCGGCATTGTTAGATTATCCTAATCCTATGATGGCAATTATCCTGCGATTCCTGTATCTTTTCATTTTTATATGTTTTCTTTTCAACATGATTCTGTGCAGGCCCTTGGACGATGTTCACGAGGGGCAACGTAGTTCACGGTTCTTCGTCACAGTACGCTGCATACGTTGGCTTGTTGGCGAAAGAAAGGGTGAAGATCACCGTCGAGAGTTGGAAGTTAGTAAGGGCGAGATCTTAGTTGCCTCGGTCGAGAAGATCCTCAAGCCCGGCGTGTTTCTCAAATCAGGACCTATAGAAAGCATCTTACATTTGTATTAGTGATTTCCTCAGGCTCCAACTCAACTCAACTCAACTGAGTTGAGTTGATTTGCATTGATGAGTTGAGTTTGAGCCAGAAGAGATCACCAAGACAAATGTAACTCAACGTCAGTTCCAACTCCTCGGGCGTCTCTGAACTGAACTCCTATGGTTAAGTCAAACGTGGTTCATACATTTGCTATTTCAGATGAATGGATTTGTGATGTATCAGGTCTAACTTGTAGTCTGTAGTTACATTTGTTGTTTGATTGCAAAGGTTCTCTTTCAGATGTGACTTTTGTAATATACATCGAATGTGTGAATTGGTGTATTTGTATTGGTGTATATTTGTATTTGTATTTCTATTTGGAACATGTACTTGAATGTGTGAATTGGTGTATTTGTATATTTGTATTGGTGTATATTTGTGTATTTGTATTGCTGTTTCAGACATATACTTCAATGTGTGAATTGGCAGATGAAGATCACAGAGAGTTATCATATCAGAACCGTGTGTAATACAACACTATTACAGACGGTTTTGTGGTGAAAACTATAGGATCAAGGATGCCGACTAGAGGGGGGTGAATAGGAGGCTTTTAAAAAAAAACTTTAGATTAAAACAAAATCAAAAAACAATTGAACAACAAAGAGGAGAAGACAAACACAATCGATTTTTACCGAGGTATTGGAGACTCGCCCAGTCTCCACTAATCCTCGTTGAAGTACTCAAGTCACTTGTGTTTTGCCTCAATCCCCACGAAGGATATTATCCACTATTGGTTGCTCCTTGTCCACTCCGGAAAGGCGAGCACTGATGCCTTGTACAACTTTGCCGAGCTTCTCCAACAATCTTCCAACGGAGAGATCAACGGCCACGCCTCTGAACCGTCTAGGTGAGAGCGCTCACCAAGAGTAATAGGCAGTGAGGTCTTCTCTAGACCTCCAAACACGCACCGAGAAACTACAAGTGTGCAAATGCAATGAACTGGAATGCTCGGTGAATCAGAAAACACTCGACTTGATCAAAAGATCAAGATTTTGTATAAGACACTAAAGCTCAAGAGTGAATATGACTAGAAGGCTGCTTGTTGTATAAAACACATGTCCAAAGCCCCTATTTATAGCCTCAAGGATCAAAAGAACCGTTGGAGCTAGGGCTGAAAATAAGCAACACAAATTGACAGTCAGTTCACCTAACTGACAGTCGTTACGTACACAACGGCCGACAAAATTTACGGATAAAAAATAGCTTGCCGTTTGTGGTCGTTTAAGGAAACTTGAAACCCCCAACTGACAGTCAGTTATGCAAACTGATAGTCAGTTCGACCCAAAAAATCGACCAAATCAAATAGAAACTCAGATAAAAACAACTGTGGTCGAAACCCCAACTGACAGTCAGTTTAGTACAAAAAATCTTGGCCCGAAAAACACTCTCTCTGGACAATTGTCAGTTAACTCAAACTGACATTCAAACTGACAGTCAGCCTGAATAAAAACAGCTATAACTTTAACTCCATAAATCCAAAAGAGATGTTTAATAGCTCGTTTGAAAGATAATTTTAAGGGATACATTTTTGTCAACTGAAGAAAAAACCAGATCTACCTAGATCTTTCTAGAAATTTGAAAACTCTTCTGCTGTCAAAAACTCAACTGAAAATCCAAATCTTTCAAACCAAATTCAAATCAAATCCAACCAAAAAGATGTAATGCAATGACCTAGGTTTCTCGGTTCATGTTGGAAGTGTAGAGAGGACTTTGCAACCCCTCTTTATAGTACGGTTAAAATCTAAGCAACAAAGTCCTTAACCAATATAACTCCAAAATCCGAGATCGGGAAAAATAAAATTACAGATTACCTTAGGTCCTTTGCATCTTCATGTTTGCGTCTTGTCTTTGCTTTTCTGCACCTTGTGCTTCTATTTCACTTCATGTCGGGTTCATCTTGATCATCTCGCATTTCTTCTCGAAAAGCTATGTATCAAAAATCTCAGAAGCATCGTTAGTCTGAAACACTTTATTTTCATTAATCATCAAAATTAGGGTTAGGCATAAAGGCCTAGATGCAACAATCTCCCCCTTTTTGATGATTGATGACAACAAGTGTTTGATAAGAAATAATAAATGAACTAACTCCCCCTGAGTTTATGCATCTCATCATATTAAAATGTATCTGAGCAAAAACCAACACATATATCAAAGTATCAGATGAAACATATATACATCATCAAGTAGCGTAGCTACACAAAACAAAAACATCATATCCATATCCAGAATCACAGAGACATATATATATATATAATAAACCAAAATCAGAATCCAGACATAGACATCCAACCATCATAATCATAAAACATAAAAAGTCATACATCCAGAGTCACATATATAAAATACTTCTCCCCCTTTGGCATCAAGCACAAAAAGGGAGGCAAAATACAAATCAGAGCCTAAGGCTCATCATCTGAAGAAAGCCCTAAGACGGCTGTATCCCCAGAGCCTGCAGGAGATACAGACGCGTCGATAGCAGGAGACAATGGAGGAGTAGCAGTCGGAGATGGAGCAGCTGGAGCCGGAGCTGGTACCGCAGGAGTTGGAGCAGCTGGTCCTGAAGCTGAGCTCGGAGAAGACGACGCCGGGCGGGCCCTCTTGCGAGGGACTGGTGAAGCTGAAGAGAGTAGGCGCCGCAAAATCTCCTCCTGCTGAGCAAGCAGGCGAAGCAGCAACTGATGGTGCTCTGTCTGGGTGCTGAGGATCTGCTGCTGTACCTGGATCACCTGATCGAGCTGGGAAGCGGAAGTGGAGGAAGATCCGGTGCCTGTCGCTGCAACTGGTGCTGGATCAGACGCCTGAACTGGAGTCTCGTCCTCTGACTCCCCAGCAGCATCATCATCAGATGCGGGAGAATCAGGGTCTGCAGCAACCGCAGGCTGGGCACCAAGACGACGGTCGGTCTGACCTGGAGGATAGAAGAGAAGGGGATGATGGGGCCACGGGAGCTCAGTGTCCACAGCCCGAATATGCAGAAGCACCGCCATGATATACGGAGCGTATATCAGCTGATGGCGCAGAGAGAGAAGAACGTGCTGAATCTCACTGATGATGAGATCAACAACGTCGAAGGGCTCCTCCTGAAAGATGGAGATAAGCACATGGAGGGCCAGATAAGTGACTCTAGCCCTATCTCCAGACATAGGGACTAGAGTGAGGCAAAGAATCCACAGAGCCAATTCAACATCGCGGCGCAGGCCAGCGATGTGACGGAGCTGGAAGGGGCCGGAGTAAAGCATGGCCACCTCCCGATGCTCGAGGTCTGGAAGGGTGTGAAGCTGGCGCCCATATGCGGGACGAACCAGTCCAAGCGCAAACTCAATCTGTTCCTTCGTGATGGTGTGAACCTGGAGACCCGTCATGAAGGTCAGTGAGTCGCCCTGGGGAGAAATGTGGACAGTGGAGTAGAACTAACGGATGGGCTGCTCAGCCCAGTGAAGAGAGGAGTCCCGACAGAAGCAAAAGAATCTGCCAAGGAGACGATGCCTGTGCGAGAGGCAATCGTCTGCCAAGACAAAGAACGGTGGGCAAATATCGGGACGCAGCTATAAAGACTAGTGAAAAGGTCTAGTTGGAGGTTTTTGTGAAAGTGAGGACGTCGCACGCGTTGCGACCAGTGGGACGCGGCGAGAGATATGGGTTTGCGGCGCGAAGGAAAAACAGAGGAAAGAGGCAAAGACCTGAACAGAGGAGGTGCCGGTGTATCGTCGGATCGATGACAATGGCGAACAAAGGTACTGCAATGTGCGGCACTACGAGGCACAGTGGTGGCGATGAAAAGGAGCAACGCCGGAGAGAGGAACCGGCGAACAGAGGCACCGCGAGAAGCACGGCGGCTCGGCGAAGCGCAAAACGGCGGTGAAGAGGGCTATGCGGCGGCTCACGGTGGGACACGGCTCGTCGGCAGTGAGGCGAGGTGGAGGTGCACAGGAACGGCGCGGAGAAGCAAAGGATCACCGGCGACGAGGAAAAAGGACAACGGCGGCGAGGAGGAAAAGCCGAAGAGGCAAAGATCGAAACAGGGTTTTTAGGGTTCGGAACCCCGCAACTGACAGTCAGTTCCAAACCCAGAAACATCGACTGACAATCAGTGTGCAACACTAACAGTCAGTTCACATAACTGAGTTTTGAAACTGATAGTCAGTGTATGAAACTGACAGTCAGTTTGGGTCACCGATTTAGACTAGGAGCTACGACCAAAAGTGATGCACATAACTGATAGTCAGTTTGTGAAACTGACTGTCAGCATGGTCAACAACTTCGACCAGAGGCTAAGAACAGGCTCCTGAGCACTAAACTGACTGTCAGTTTGATCAATTTTGACCAGAAATAGGATTAGACCAGAGAGGGAATAAAATATATATTTAATATATTTTTAACATAATTAGCACATCAAATAGCATTAGAAATATCAATTATGTTCAGTTCACCTCTTAGAAAGCAAAATCTAGATTCATCTAAGGGTTTGGTGAAAATATCTGCTAGTTGCAAGTCTGTTCTAACATAGCTCACATCTATATCTCCTTTTGCCACATGATCTCTAATAAAATGGTGCCGTATTTCAATGTGCTTAGTTCTAGAATGCTGAACAGGATTATTTGCAATTTTAATGGTACTTTCATTGTCACACAAGAGTGACACTTTATCGAATATAATTCCATAATCCAAAAATGTCTGCTTCATCCACAATAATTGAGCACAACAACTGCCTGCAGACACATATTCAGCTTTAGCTGTGGAAAGAGCTACTGAATTTTGTTTCCTAGATGACCATGATACTAATGATCTTCCCAACAGCTGACAGCTACCAGATGTTTTTTTTCTATCAATCTTGCACCCAGCATAATCAAAATCCGAATATCCAATAACTCAAAATTTGCATCTTTCGGATACCAAAGACCTAAACTGGGATAACATTTTAAATACCTAAGGATTCTTTTAAGAGCAATTAAATGGTATTCCTTAGGATCTGACTAAAATCTAGCACATAAGCACACACTAAACATGATATCAGGCCTAGATGCAGTAAGATACAACAAAGTACCAATCATAGACCTATAAAGTTTAGAATCGACCGATTTGCCGCTTTTGTCCATATCCAGATGTCCATTTGTCGCCATGGGAGTTTTGATTGCCTTAGCGTCTTCCATCCCAAAGTGCTTGAGCAGGTCCTTCACGTACTTCGTTTGACTCACGAACATACCGTTCTTGAGTTGCTTAATTTGAAGTCCAAGGAAGAAGCTCAGCTCACCGATCATGGACATCTCAAATTCCCTAGACATCATCTCTCCAAACTCATTACGGAAATGTTCATTAGTAGATCCAAAGATAATATCATCAACATATATCTGACAAATGAACAAATCTTTTTCAATTTTCTTTGTAAACAAAGTTGTATCAACCTTCCCAATTTTAAAACCTTTTGATAAAAGAAAGTCTCTAAGTCATTCATACCAAGCTCGAGGAGCTTGTTTGAGACCATAGAGAGCTTTAGACAATTTAAACACATGGTTTGAAAATTTTGAATCTTCAAAACCAGGAGGTTGATCTACAAAAATAAGTTCAGAAATTTCACCATTCAAAAATGTACTTTTACATCCATTTGAAATAATTTAATATTGAAACATGATGCATAAGCAAGAAGAATACGAATAGCTTCGAGTTTTGCCACCGGTGCAAAAGTTTCGCCAAAGTCTAGACCTTCGACTTGAGTGAAACCTTGAGCAACAAGACGAGCTTTATTTCTAATTACTACACCATTTTCATCTTGCTTATTTCTGGAAACCCATTTTGTTCCAATTACATTATGATCCTTGGGTCTTTCTACTAAAGTCCAAACTTCATTTCTAGAAAAATTATTAAGTTCATCATGCATGACATTTATCCAATCAAGATCATTTAGAGCTTCATTAACATGTTTAGGTTCTAAAGAAGATACAAAAGAATGATGTTCATAGAATGCAGCAATACAAGAGCGAGTTTGAACACCCTTACTGACGTCACCCAATATTTGATCTAGAGGGTAATCCTTGGTGATCGTTTGATGTTGCCTTGGTGCTTCATCTTGTACTGCTTCATCTTGATCTTGTTCTGGTGGATCAATGTGAGGTGGTGGTACACTTTGATCAACATTTTCAATGTTGACATCATCTTCTTGATCTTCTTCTCTTAGCTTGATGTCTCCAATTGTGATGTTCTTCACTGCTTCTTGGAGATCTTCACCTGAAACTTCACAAGAGACATGCTCCTTTTGAGAGCTATTAGTTTCATCGAATTCTATATCGCATGGTTCTTCAATACAACCAGTGTTTTTGTTAAACACGCGATACGCTTTGCTAGTGGTGGAGTATCCTACTAGAAAGCCTTCATCTACTCTTCTTTGAAATTTACCGCCAAAATTTCTTTTCTTAAGTATAAAGCACTTGCAATTAAAAACTCGAAAATAAGAAATGTTTGGCTTACGCCCAATAAGAAGCTCATAGGGGGTTAAATTCAGAAAAGGATGCAAATAAAGACGGTTAATAGAATAGCAAGCGGTATGCATGGTTTCGGCCCAAAAGCGAGTAGGAGTATCATACTCACTTAGCATTGTTCTTGCCATTTCTATTAGTGTTCGATTTTTCCTTTCAACAACTCCATTTTTCTGTGGAGTGTAAGAAGTAGAAAATTCGTGTTTGATTCCAAGAGAGTCGCAAAAATCAAATAGTGTTGAATTAATGAACTCTCCACCATGATCACTTCGGATTTTCTTGATGGATGGCTTGAATTCAGTAGAAACACGTTTTGCAAAACTTTTGAAATCATCGGGGGTTTCAAATTTTTGAGAAATAAAGAAAACCCAAGTATAGCAAGTAAAATCATCAACAATCACAAAACCATAATTGCTACCCCCGATACTTTGGAACTCAGAAGGTCCAAATAAATCCATATGCAATAGTTCCAAAGGTTTGCAAGTTGAAAGAACGCGCTTAATCAGATGTGAAGTAGCTACTTGCTTGCCAGCTTGACAGGCGCTACAAGGTTTATCCTTTTCAAAATTCACATCCTTTAAGCCAACAACCAAATCACGTTTTAAAAGTTTCTCAATTGATGCATTCCAACATGTGCAAGTCGTCTATGCCATAACCAACCTTTTGAGGTTTGAGAGACAAGACATGTTGAAAGAGATGCATCTTTTGAATGAAAATCAACCAAATAAAGATTTTCAAAACGAAAGCCTTTAAAAATCAAAGAATTGTCTTTCAAACTTTCAACTAAAACTTCTTTGGGATAAAATGTGCAGCAAAAACCAAAATCGCAAATTTGTGCAATGGAAATCAAATTAAAGTTCAGAGATTCAACAAGCAAAACATTTGAAATTGAAAGATCGTTTGAGATAGCAATTTTACCCAAGCCTACCACATTTCCTTGATCATTATCGCCAGAGGTGATCTTTTGATTTTCGCTTGAGTTGTCTTCTATTGAGGTGAACAATTTCTTGTTGCCGGTCATGTGTTCGGAGCATCCGCTGTCTAGTACCCAATGCCTCCCACCGGTCTTGTAGTTCACTGCACAAAAAGAATCAAGTCCTTTTAGCTACTCAAACCTTTTTGGGTCCTTCAATGTTAGCAATCAAAGTTTTGGGCACCCAAATTGATTTCTTCTTTTTATTTAACATGGGTGCGCCAACATACTTTGCTCTAGCATAACCTTTCTTTGACTTTTGAAGCATGTAGCAAGTATCAAAATAATTTGAAGTCATTAAGGGGCATGCTTCATGCGAATGACCAGTTTCATGACATTTAAAACAAAATGTATTACATGCTTTTACAAAAACAATTTTAGCATTAGGTTTCTTTCCTTTCTTCGGAAAGTATCCTAATCCTTCTTTTCTAAATGAACATTTTTGTTTGCTAAGTATGAGATCAAGTGATACTTTTCCCTTATAGCAATTTTCTAGACCTTTTCCAAGTTTTTCAACTTGTGCCTTAAGTTCATTATTTTCATTTAGGATGGTATCATTTGAAGCACATGGTATATGATGACTACTAGAAGGAGTATCATTTAAATCACATGAAGTGGAAACATCTACCTTAGATGAAGCATAAGTAATATCTTTCATGAGCATGTTTTCATAAGAATCTTTTAGCTCGGAGTATCGAGTGCGTAACGAAGAATGTTCTTCTTTAAGCGCTCTATACTTCTTTTTAGTAGCTCCATAAACTTCATTTAACTCGGTGATCATTTCAACTAGTTCTTCATATGAAGGATCGGAAGAATGTACCTTTTCATCGCCCTTAGCCATAAGAAAAAGTGGTGAACTAGTCGATGTGTTGCAGAGAGATAGTCTGGCTAGCTTCTTGGAGCAACCTTCTTCATCGTCGGAGTCGGAGTTAGAGCTCTCTCCGCCAGACATCCATTCTCTGAAGCATGCTTCTTTGGATGCGTCATTGCTCTTCTTGAAGAATTTCTTCTTCTTGTTCCACGTCTTGTTCTTGTTTGGACATCTTGATGCTGTATGTCCCTTTTCATGACATCCATAGCAAATGATGTCCTTGAAGTTGGTTTGCTTTGGTCCCTTGGGTCGTGTGTCAATGTTGACACCCTTCTTGTGTAACCTGCGAAGAAGTTTTTGAGTATTCTTTACCATGAGTGCAAGATCTTCGTCGGAGGAGCCATCACTTGAATCGTTCTTAGCGTTGGCTTTGAAAGCTAATGCCTTCTTCTTTGTCTCAGAGGGTTCGGCTGCTTCCTTCTTCTCCTTTTTGTGCATTTCATGGGTGATGAGGTTTCCATAAAGATCAGTCGGAGTCGTGGTCGACAAGTCGGAGTTTGTGAGAACTGTCACCAGAGTGTCAAAACTTTCTGGTAAAGCCCTGAGTATCTTTCTCACAATATCAAGGTCAGTAAAAACAACTTCAAGCCCCTTGAGTTCATTCACAATATTATTCAACCGAGTGAACATGGAGTCCACGGACTCGGTTGACGACATTGTGAAAGTCTCATATCGTTGTCTCACCATGAGCAACTTTTCCTCTTTGACTTTTGTAGTGCCCTCGTAAATTTCTTCGAGGGTGGTCCAAACCTTATAAGCAGTCGTGAGATTGCTTACACAGTTAAACTCATTTAAAGATAAACCGGCAAAGAGTGCATTTTTCGCACGAGCATTTAAATGTAGTTTTCTCCTGTCGTCCTCAGAGTAACTTGCCGGATCATCCGGTGGAGTAAAACCAAGTTTAACAATATCCCATACGTCAAGCCCCATGGCCTCTAGGAATACCGACATGCGCACTTTCCAATACGGATAGTTTGTCCTATCAAAGATAGGCGCATGACTGGTATGACCAAGAGAGAAACCATCATTAGATGACATCCTCTCTCTAGGCGGTAAAGCCTAATGAATCGAGAGACCTTGCTCTGATACCACGTGTAGGATCAAGATGCCGACTAGAGGGGGTGAATAGGAGGCTTTTAAAAAAAAACTTTAGATTAAAGCAAAATCAAATAACAATTGAACAACAAAGAGAAGAAGACAAACACAATCAATTTTTACTGAGGTATCGGAGACTCGTCTAGTCTCCACTAATCCTCGTTGAAGCACTCAAGTCACTTGAGTTTTGCCTCAATATCGACGAAGGATATTATCCACTATTGGTTGCTCCTTGTCCACTCCAGAAAGGTGAGCACTGATGCCTTGTACAACTTTGCCGAGCCTCTCCAACAATCTTCGAACGGAGAGATCAACGGCCACGCCTCCGAACCGTCTAGGTGAGGGCGCTCACCAAGAGTAATAGGCAGCGAGGTCTTCTCTAGACCTCCAAACACGCACCGAGAAACTACAAGTGTGCAAATGCAATGAACTGGAATGCTCGGTGGATCAAAAAACACTCGACTTGATCAAAAGATCAAGATTTTGTATAAAACACTAAAGCTCAAGAGTGAATATGACTAGAAGGCTGCTTGTTGTATAAAACACATGCCCAAAGCCCCTATTTATAGCCTCAAGGATCAAAAGAACCGTTGGAGCTAGGGCTGAAAATCAGCAACACAAATTGACAGTCAGTTCACCTAACTGACAGTCAGTTACGTACACAACGGCCGACAAAATTTATGGATAAAAATAGCTAGCCGTTTGTGGTCGTTTAAGGAAACTTGAAATCCCCAACTGACAGTCAGTTATGCAAACTGATAGTCAGTTCGACCAAAAAAATTGACCAAATCAAATAGAAACTCAGATAAAAACAACTGTGGTCGAAATCCCAACTAACAGTTAGTATGGTCAAACTGACAGTCAGTTTAGTACAAAAAATTTTGGCCCAAAAAACACACTCTCTGGACAATTGTCAGTTAACTCAAACTGACAGTCAGTTCAACAAACTGACAATCAGCCTGAACAAAAACAACTATAACTTTAACTCCAGAAATTCAAAAGAGGTGTTTAATAGCTCGTTTGAAAGATAATTTTAAGGTCTACATTTTTGTCGACAGAAGAAAAAACCAGATCTGCCTAGATATTTCTAGAAATTTGAAAAACTCTTCTTCTATCAAAAACTCAACTGAAAATTCAAATCTTTCAAACCAAATTCAAATCAAATCCAACCAAAAAGATGTAATGCAATGACATAAGTTTCTCAGTTCATGTTGAAAGTGTAGAGAGGACTTTGCAACCCCTCTTTATAGTACGGTTAAAATCTAACCAACAAAGTCCTTAACCGATCTAACTCCAAACGCCGAGATCGGGAAAAATAAAATTACAGATTACCTTAGGTCCTTTGCATCTTAATGTTTGCGTCTTGTCTTTGCTCTTCTGCACCTTGTGCTTCTATTTCACTTCATGTCGGGTTCATCTTGATCATCTCGCATTTCTTCCCGAACAAGCTTTGTATCAAAAATCTCAGAAGCAAAGTTAGTCTGAAACACTTTGTTTTCATTAATCATCAAAATTAGGGTTAGGCATAAAGACCTAGATGCAACAAAAACCTTCTGTGATAGAACTATCACAGATGGTTTTTAAATCAGAACCGTTTGTGATATTCCAAGAACGTGCGGGAAAATTGGAAAATTGACATAAGAACAAATTTTTAATTACTTTTTTTCATCATTAATGAAAAACAAGCTATTTATACAATTTCTGAGGCGACACTTGATGTTCCCAGGATAGTGTGCCGTGCGAACATCAGAACCTGAAATGACACAACACACCATTGAGAATTTGAAGCGTCGATCACTGTTGGGACTATTACAGTCGGTTCTTACATAAAAACCGTCTGTAATGTGACTATCACCGTTGGTTTTGAGTTAAAAACCGTCTGTGATATTGAAAGAACGTTGAGAATTTGAAGCGTCGGTCACTGCTGGGACTATCATAGTCGGTCCTTACATAAAAACCTTCTGTAATGTGACTATCACAGACGTTTTTTACCTTAGAACCGTTTGTGATATTCAAAGCACGTTGATAACTCGAAGCATTTGGCATGCCACAATGCCATCCAACCAAATAAGCCCAACTTCTATATTCTTTCTATATTATTTGCATGGGACCTACGACTTCTATATTGTTTCTATATTATTTGCAGGGCTCCGATGGACTGCCCTCACGCGCCAAAGATTGCCGCTTCTATGTATATGATCGCGATAGTCGTTCCTTGATCGCACACAGTGCACATACCTTTGTATGGTCGAATGTTCGCCAAAAGCTAAAGAAAGATAAAGAAAGAGGGAAGATAACATGCAGTCCAAGAATGTGCTGGGAAATTGGAAAATTGACATAAGAACAAAGTTTTCATTAATTTTTTCATCACTTACAAAAAAAAGTAAAAATACAGAATGCTAGGTCAAGGAGTGGTCTTAGCTCTGGCTGCATCTAGAATAAAGTCAATTTGACTTGCAGCCAGGACACAGGACTCCTCCAACGACAAGTTGTCCTTCTTAGGATCAACTATTACCGCGTCAAGAAGGCCTGCGACTTGCTTCAGCTTCGCGATGGTATCCTTCATAGTCAAACCACAGCCAGCGATGGACATATCTGCGGCTTGCTTCTCCTCGTGAAGACGCCTCGTCCTCGCCCTAGCATTGTCACTATCCGTCTTCATGTGCTGAATGAGCTAGAAGAGATCGTCCAGGTCAAGCCGTAGCTGAGTGTGCTTCTCCGTAAGGAGCTTGTGCTCCTCCTAGAGGGCCCTCAGCTTGGCTTTCACCTTGCCCGAGTCTTCCACGGCTCCCCTTCCCTGTGCAAATCAACAGGTCAAGAATGTACTGAACAGGGATTAACAATACAGGGGTAAGTCCAAAAGATTGAGAGTTCTTACCAGGGAGGGCGAGACTGACGATGCCATTGAGGATGCCATTGGGGCAGAGAAGCTAAGGAGTCAAACAGTTTGAGAATTATAAAACTTGTAAAGTAAATGGCAATTATTCCACTGTCAAGCTATTTATAGAATTTCCAAAGCGACGCTTCGTGTTCGCCTAGGCGCCGCGCGAAGATCAGAGACCGAAATGAACACAGTTGAGAATTCGAAGCACCGGCACTGTTTAGAACAGTCAGTTCTGATATTAGTACCGTCTCAAATACTACACTATCACAGTCGATTCTGAGTTCAGAACCGATTGTATATATCACAGTCGGTTTTGATAATGGAACCGTCTGTGATATTCTAGTTATCACAGACGGTTCTCAGTTGAGAACCGATTGTATCTATCACAGTCGGGTTTTAGTTTAAAACCGTCTGTGATAAGGAGACTATTACAGACGGTTTTGTTTTTAGAACCGTCTGGTTGACTATCACAGTTGGTTTTGACATCAGAACCGACTGTGATAACTTAACATATTCTCCCGACAGGCCTTCGCAAACGGTGTTCCATTGAAAAGTTCATAACCGTCTATGATGTGCCGTCCTAGATTTCTGTTTATGTGGTAGTGATCCTTCTCCCCGCTGTTCTCTGGTCGCCGATCTACAAACTAGAGATGGCTCTCTTTAGAAGCCAAACGATAGAACCACCGCTGATCCCACTTGTGAACAAAATCACGAAGTGGAAAATGCAGGACGTCCTTCTTCTCTTATAGCATGAAGTAGACGCACCCAGGAGTAGCGGTGCCTTTCAAGCTCGGCAAGAAATAGTATTGGCGAAAAAGAGTAACACTGGGCAAAACCCTTGTCGATGATTGGGACCCGGTGGTCCTTCTGTCGAACTTATCCAGAATTTAGATGGGTTGTGAAGGGAGCCAAACCAAACAAGTACTAAGGAATTCAAGGTATCTATGAATCTATATGAGAATTTATTCAGGTTCGGACCCTTGTAGCTGAGTAATAACCCTACTCGTGTGAATTTATCACTGTGAGAAAGGAGGATTACAATGAGAATGTAGTGTCTACTCCTATTCCTATCTCTAATCTATAGTCTTCCTGTCGATCAGTCGTTGAACCGTCCTCTCTTCCCTTGATCCGTCCTAGAAGGCCTTTTTATACTTGTCGAAGAGATCGTCAGTTGTCCTCTTGAAGACGTGCTCCACGATCGCCCGTGGTGGTTGCTGTGAGTCGTGGTTACGTGGTGGTTGCCAGAGGTCGTGGTTACGTGGCAGTTAAGTAGTTTTGACTTGGTCGTAGTAGAAACTGCCTCACCACCCTTATTTTCTTCGATGGTTACCTTGTCAGGGACTTATGATCATTCTGGGAATAATCATGAGGATCAAGGGATGGTTACTGTGAACGGTGACTTATACTCTATGATTTTCTTATCGTAGTACAAGTCTTCAATACTATGGTCGCACACCTCTACGACCAAGCATTGATATTGGGCTTTGTCTCTGCGATAGAGTATGGTCGTAGGCTGATGTTTCTGCGACCATAGTATTCATGGGAATTGGGAATGCTAAGCATATGAGACTTATAGAGTTCCGTAGCTAGAATTATGGGAATTAAATAATTTTGATGGGCTAGGTCCAGAACACCCTTGGACTGTCCCCATTATCTCTTTCCCTGGCCTTTTGTGACCATAGAAAGGTATGTGCGACCATGGAGCGTTGTGCGCGACCATGGAAAGATATGTACGGCCTTAACTTGGGTAACATCCCTTGTCAGTAGCCCCCGAATTTGAAATGAAAAAGGTCCAATATAATGGCTGTGTCATTTTGAATTCTAAACATCACTTCGTTGCTTCGAATTCGCGCACAGTGCTGCGTCGCTTCGAATTCCTGCATAGTGCTTCGTCGCTTCAAATTCCCGCACAGCTCAAGAAAAAACCTTGGGGAGCAGTTACCAGGCAGGCATTTGGGAAAATCTCGAGGGCTTTTCACTGCATCCCTAGGTTAGGAACTCGAAGCGTCGCCTTCAACACACTATAAATAGCCATCCTTTCGCTGTAAAATCCTCAGCCTTTCACAAATTCTCTAAGTCCCAAACTCTTCGTCTTCTTAACCTTCTCTTCTCCTCTATTTTGAATGGCATCCCCAACCCAAGAGCATCTTGATGATGCAGAAGGTTTGGCTATAGAAGGCAATATCGAGGCATTGGAACTGCAGGGGGTCAGCGTGGATGATGTTGCACAATCATCTAAAAAGGTAATTCTCTTTTGGTAGACTCTTGCAGGTTTTTCTTTTTGAGGATGGATTTCCTAAGCACTTTGGTTTTTGTAGTTGCTTGACTGTCCAGTAGCTTCAAGGAAGTGATCTGGTGATGATGTTGGATCATCCTGTGGTTTCTCTCCAAAAAGAATGATCAGGGCCCCTTGCCTGGCTGCACAAAGGATTATGACAGAAGGAACGAGGCCTCAACCCCCTAGCCATTAACTGCAACTATGGCTCAGGCCTCATCCAGGGTAGAAAAAGTGCTCCTCATTGCTTGAGGTAGAGATTTGTCCTTTCTCTAACTAAATTGAGTCTTAGTTAGGGATGACTTATCTGATCCTAAATTGTTTTGTACAAGACAAGCTTGATGACTTCCTCTCCTTCCGTAGCATCTCTATCACTGTCCGAGGAGGATGTGGAAGTTATGGATCCTGTTATGGTCCAGTCAGCATCGGCCTCCCAGGTAAAGGTTCTCACTCTATTATTTATTGTTGGGCGAAATCTCCGCGAGACTAAGTCCAGATAAGTTGCGTCACATTCGCGTGGGGACGTGGCCTCCGGTGCCTGCCCCGGGCGCCGCCTTTGGCCCGGGGACGTGGCCTCCGGTGCCTGCCCCGGGCGCCACCTTTGGCCTGGGGACGAGGCCTCCGGTGCTTGCCCCGGGCGCCGCCTTTCGCCCGGGGACCTGGCCTCCGATGCTGGTCCCGGGCGCCGCCTTTCGCCCGGGGACGTGGCCTCCTATGCCTGCCCCGGGCGCCGCCTTTTGCTCGGGGACCTGGCCTCCGGTGCCTGCCCCGGGCGCCGCCTTTCGCTCGGGGACGTGGCCTCCGGTGCCTGCCCCAGGCGCCGCCTTTGGACCAGGGACGTGGCCTCCGGTGCCGGTCCCAGGCGCATCCTTTCGCCTGGGAACGTGGCCTCCGGTGCCTGCCCCGAGCGCCGCCGTTCGTCCGGGGACGTGGCCGTCGGTGCCTGCCCCGGGCGCCGCCTTTTGCCCGGGGACGTGACTTCCGGTGCCTGCCCCGGGCACCGCCTTTGGCCCGGGGACTTGGCCTCCCGTGCCGGTCCCGGGAGCCGCCTTTCGCCCGGGGACCTGGCCTCCCGTGCCTGCCCCGGGTGCCGCCTTTCACCCGGGGACGTGGCCTCCGCTGCCTGCCCATAGCGCCGCCTTTCGTCCGGGGACGTGGCCTTCGGTGCCTGCCCCGGGCGCCGCCTTTGGCTCGGGGACCTGGCCTCCGGTGCTGGTCCCGGGCGCCGCCTGTTGCCCAGGGACCAGGCCTCCGGTGCCTGCCCTGGGCGCCGCCTTTAGCCCGGGGACGTGGTCCCCGGTGCATGTCCCGGGCGTCGTCGTCCTTCCGAGGACAGGAGTCTTTGGTCCCGTGTCACGTGCGGGTCACGTGACTAGCGCCTTGGTCACGTGCGGGTCGCGTGGCAAGCGCCTCGGGAATCAGCGGCCACCTGTCAAGCATTCGAGGCATCTGGCTGGGAGAAGGGCGTTGCTAACCCTCGATCCGATGGTAGCGTCCGGGGTAGTTTAGTCTTTTCGCTTCTTTTGGGGCTATAAATAGCCTTTGTACCCCCTGTTGTAAGGACAAGTTGCTCAATATTGTTAGAATAGCCAAACTCACAGGTGTGCTCCGGAAGCCTCTCCCCGATAGAGCCTCCCCAGCCGACTCCGGTCGGGAGCACGCCGATAGGACTAGGGCCCCACCGGGACCTGAACCTGTATAAATCCTCGTGTCACTTGTTGTGTTTGTCCGGCGGGGGAGGACTGGTCACGCGGTCAACCCGCGTCGCATTTTCTTCGTTAGGATTGTCCACAAAACCTGCTGGGGTATTCGCAATACCACGACAGTTGGCACCGTCTGTGGGGACTCGTGACAAGACACCATGGCTCCCCCAAGAACGAGGGCTCGCGCCCTCCCCTGTGACGCCGGTCCCGGTGACCCGGCGCCACCCGTCCGGGACACGACTGTCCCGGCGCTTCCGCCCGGAGGCGGCCAGACCCAGGTACCGCCTCCCACCTTCCCTCTTAACTTAGGTGGTTCGACCTCCGGGTCGGTCCCGGTGAACGCGGGAGCCTCGGCCGGGACTGGTCTTCCCCCGACGGCTCCCCCGGCTCCCCGGGATGCCCTGCTCGAGGCTTTAGTGGAGGGCCAACTACGCTCCCAACGCTTTATGGATGAGCTGCTCCGCGTGTTGGCGCGGCCACCGGCCCCCACATATGTGCCGTACCCATATCCGGGGGGTATGCCCCCGTTTATGGGTCACCCGGCGGTCCCTCCAGTCTCTGGAGGTTCGGGCGCCCCGTATGACCCCACCGGGGGGTATCCTCCCCCTATGGGTCATACGTCTGGACCCTTCCTGGCACCCGGGTCTTTCCCGGTGCCGGGGGGCTATTTCATGCCCGAGCCCTTCGTGGCACCGGGGGGATACCCCGTTCCGGGCCCATTCCTGGGGCCGGGGGCCCATTTCATGCTGGGGGTTTTCCCTGCACTGGGAGCCAGTCCTGCCCCTCGCGTCGCAATTACCTCACCGGGGGCGGTCGACAGAGCAGCTCCCGTGCCTCAGCGGACCTCCCCCCGTATCGGCTCCCCGGTTCCGGACGTCGCCGCGGGGGCTCCCCCCTCGCCGGTTCTGGATATTACAGGGGCTTCCCCCTTTCCGGTTCCGGTCGTCGCCACGGGGGCTCCCTCCACTTCGGTTCCGAGCATCGCCATGGGCGCCCCCTCCCCGGTTCCGGATGATATAGGGGCTTCCCCCTTTCTGGTCCCGGGGATCTCCACAGGGGGCTCCCCCCAGCCGGGCCCGATAGCTTTCGGGCCGGCAGCTACAGTGCATGAGCTCCCTCCTCCCCCGGGGCCGCCCCCGAGGGTGCCCCCGGCGAACCAGGTCCGTTTCTTCCGGGAGGAGGTCGAGCGAATGCATACGGACAAGTGCGGGGAAGAACTTCCCCCGGGCCGCAGGCGCGGAGAGCCTCGCTCTTGCACCGGTCGGGGGAAGAGACCCGCCAAGAGCCAACCTCTCCGAGGGAGAGCCCGGATGTCCGGGAACTCAGCCCCGGTCCGGAAGAAAAGCGTCGCCACCGCCACTCCGGCGGACCTCTCGGGCCGCTTCCCGACTCCGATAACGAGGGCGTGTCCCCCGTCAAAGGCGACAGCGATCGGGACTCTCCGCGGGAAGTGCAGGGGGCTAATCAGCCCCTATGCTGCAGACTTTGGAGCATTCGGTGGCCGCGGCCTTATCGCCCGCCGCACATCGAGCACTATAACGGTGAGGCCGACCCTTACGAATATGTACAGGTATATTCCACAGCCATCTCCGCGGCCGGGGGGGATGAGATGGTGTAGTGCAACGTCTTCCCCCTCTACCTCACCGGGATCGCCTACTCCTGGTTCTACAACCTGAAGGCCGGCTCCATAAAGTCTTTCGAGCAGCTCAAGCGTGAGTTCTGCGCGAACTTCCAGGGGAACTACGTGCGTCCCCTGGACTCCTCGCAGCTGTACACCGTCCGGCAGAGGACGGGGGAGACCATCCGAAGCTTCTTCAAGCGCTTCGCCCAAGTGAAGAGCAAAGTAGCTCATGTCCCCGACTCCACCGTAATCGAAGTATGCAAGAGCGGGATCCTCCCGGGGGAGCTCCACCGGAGGCTCTCCCGGAGCTGCCCCTCCTCCGCCGACGAGCTTTCAACGTACTCGAAAAGTACGCTCGGGCGGAGGAGGATGATATCTGGAAGAAGAACTAGGGGGCTCCAGCCCCCGCCGATCAGGGGGCCAGGGACCCCCTCAAACGCCCCAGGCAGGGGGCCGTAACGAGCCACGGCCTCGGGACACTTTTGTCCTCGAGGGCGGAGGCGGCTCGCGTGAACCCCCGAGGGGCAACCGCCCCTTCCCCAAGCCGAAAGGCCATGGGGGAGGACAGTCTTCCCGTGGTCGGGAAGGCCTTGCGGTGAGAAGCAGGGAAGGACCGTGGTGCACCTTCCACGGGTCCAGTACCCATGCTACCTGAGAGCGCCATTAGCTGCTGCAGCACTTCGCGGTGTTCCTCGACCAGCATGGGCAGGGGGAGGACTCCGGCCTCCCTACCCCCTCGGCCAGCTGTACCGGCCCTTCCTGCTCCCGCGGGGGGTCAGCAGGGGCAGACGCAGGAGGAGGAGCCTTCAGAAACTCTCCCCTTCCAAACTTCCTAGCGCCACATCAACATCATCATGGGAGGGTCCGCCTCCGGGCGGGACTCTAAGCGCCAGCGTAAGGAGTACGCGCGTGAAGTTAAGGTGGTGGGGGTGCTACACACGTCTTCGCCACCCAGGTGGTCGGACGTCCCCCTCACCTTCAAGGCGGAAGACGCGCGCGGGGTTCGCTTCCCCCACGACGACGCGCTCATCGTCTCCGCCACCATCTACAATTGCCACCTGGCCCGCATCCTCGTGGATGGCGGGAGCTCCGCCGACGTCCTCTACCTGAAGGCCTTCAGGGAGATGCAGGTGAATGAAAAGCTTCTGCAGCCCGCGGTACGGCCCCTGCAAGGGTTCGTCCTGGGGAAGGTGGATCTCCCCATGACATTTGGCACCCCGGAGAACTACCGGACCGACATGGTCCAATTCGACGTGGTGGACCTCCCCTCCTCCTACAACGCGATCATGGGGAGGACCACGACCAACCGCCTGGGGGCTGCCACCCACCAAAACTACCTTTGCATGAAGATCCCCGGGCCGCACGGCGTGATCAACGTCCGGGGAGACCAAGACATGGCCCGCACTCTATACGAGCGTGCTGTCGCCACAATCGGAAGCGTCAACATCATTAAGGCGCCCGGGGGGGAGGCCTCTCCCCCAGAACCAGACGTTGCTGCGATACCTCCCAGGAGGCCCCTCCCCAAGCCGCGTCCGGAAGGGGGTCTCCGAAAGGTCCTGCTGTCCCCGGGCGACGGGGACAAAACCGTCCGGATCAGGGCGGAGCTCCCCGAGGAGCATGCAGCGTAACTTTCGGCTTTCCTGTGCGAAAACTCCGACGTTTTCGCGTGGAAGCCCTCGGACATGCGGGGTGTCGCCCAGGAGGTCATTGAGTACAAGCTCGCGGTGACCACCGATCACCCCCCAATCAAACAGAAGCTGAGGAAACTCTCCCTTGAACGCCAAGAGGCGATCAAGGTGGAGATCGCCCGACTCCGAGAGGCGGGGTTCATTCGGGAGGTCCTACACCCCGAGTGGCTTGCGAACCCCGTCCTTGTGAAGAAGTCAAATGGCAAGTGGCGGATGTGCGTGGACTTCACCGACCTCAACCGCGCCTGCCCCAAGGACAACTTCCCACTCCCGCGGATTGATCAACTGGTCGACTCCACCGCGGGGTGCGAGTTGATGAGCTTCCTGGACACCTACTCGGGCTACCATCAAGTCCGGATGGCGGAAGGGGACGAGGAAAAGACGAGTTTCATAACTCCCCTCGGAACCTTCTGCTACGTCCACATGCCCTTCGGGCTGAAAAATACGGGAGCGACCTTCCAGCGCCTCATGATGGTGGTCTTCAAAGACAAAGTCAGCCGCAACATCGAAGTCTACGTAGACGACGCGGTCGTCAAAAGTCCCCGCGCAGCCGCCCACGTCGATGACCTGGCGGAGACCTTCCGTAACCTCCGCGCGTATGGGCTGAAGCTCAAGCCGGAGAAGTGTGCCTTCGGCGTGCGCGGGGGGAAGCTCCTGGGTTTCCTCGTGTCCCAGCGAGGCATAGAGGCAAACGCCGAAAAGATCCGGGCATTCCTGGACATGCCCCCGCCATGCTCCGTCAAGGACGTCCAGCGGCTCGCCAGCCGCTTAGCCGCGCTGAGGCGCTTCGTCTCGCGGTCGGGAGAATGAGGCCTCCAAGTCTTCAAGATCCTCCGGGGGCTCGAGGGGTTCCGATGGACCCCCGAGGCCCAGGAGGCCTTCGACAACCTCAAGAAGTACCTCACGAGCCCTCCAATGCTCGTGAGTCCGTCTCTGAAGAGCCCTTGCTCCTCTACCTTGCCGCGACCCCAGTCGCCGTCAGCGCGGTATTGGCGAAGGAGAAAGGGGGGCAGCAGCGTCCCGTGTACTATGTGAGTGAGGCCCTCCAAGGGGCCAAAACCCGGTACACGGAGATGGAGAAGATCTGCTACGCCCTCCTGATGGCGTCCCGGAAGCTTCGCCACTACTTCTTGGGACACCCCATCACTGTCCCGTCGTCCCTCCCCCTGGGGAAGGTGCTGCGGAACAAAGAGGCTACCGGCCGGATCGGGCAGTGGGGGGCCGAGCTCGCCCCCTTCTCCCTGTCCCTCACAGGCCGCTCCGCCATCAAGTCACAGGTCCTCGCCGACTTCGTGGCGGAGTGGACTCCTACCTCCGGGCCCGGGAACGAAGACCTCCCCGCGCCGCCCCGACGCAGTGACCATTGGACCCTCATGTTCGACGGGTCACTGTGTCTCGCCGAGGCCGGTGCAGGAGTAGTCCTCTGGAGCCCCGAGGGGAAGGAACTCGAGTATGCGGCGCGGCTCGAGTTCCCTGCAACCTACAACGTCTCCGAGTACGAGGCTTTGCTCCTCGGGTTGCGCCTCACGAGCTCCCTGGGGATCCGGCGCCTCCTAGTGAAGGGAGATTCTCAGCTCGTAGTTTGCCAAATGGACAAGTCTTATCTGTGCCACGACGCAAACTTGAGTCTTTATTTGCAGGAGGTGCGAAAGATGGAGAGGCACTTCGATGGCCTCGAGGCCCGGCATATCCCGAGAAGGGACAATGACCGGGCCGACGCCTTGGCCAGGGCAGCCAGCGCCCGGGAATCTCTCCCCAAAGGGGCCTTCCTGGAGATAATCGTGAAGCCCTCGGTGGCCTCCCCAGAGGTGGGCGACGAGCCTCGCGTCCCGGAGGTCGCCGAGATCACCCGGACTCCGTCATGGATGGATCCCCTCATCTCCTTCATCAAGGGGGAGGGGGACCCTCCCAACGAGACCGAGGCTAAGCGCCTCCGGGCCAAAGCCCGGGCATACCTCCTGCTGGAGGGGAAACTCTACAAGCAAGGGGCTTCCGCCCTCCTCCGTTGCCTCCCACGGCCGGAGGGGCTCCAGCTTCTCGAAGACATCCACGCGGGGAGCTGTGGCTCTCACCTAGCCCAGCGTGCCATCACGGCCAAGGCTCTCCGGCAGGGCTTCTACTGGCCCACGGTGATGCGCGACGCGCGAGACCTTGTCTCCGCATGCGAGGCTTGTCAGAAGATGGCCAAGGGTTCGAACCTCCCCCCCGTAGCGCTGCAGACTATCCCCATCACTTGGCCCTTCATGCGCTGGGGGATGGACCTCTTAGGACCCTTCCCCCCAGCGCCCGGAGGATACAAGTATGCGGTGGTCGCGGTCGACTACTTTACAAAGTGGGTAGAGGCAGAACCCTTGGCCAGCATCACGTCCCGGGCCATCCAGCGGTTTTTCTGGAAAAACGTCGTTTGTCATTTTGATGTCCCCCGGGAAATCACTGTTGATAATGGGACCCAATTTGACTCAGTTTATTTCCGGGAATTCTGTGAAGGCCTGGGGCTCGTCATCCACTTCGCCTCAGTGGCCCATCCCCGGAGCAATGGGGCTGTCGAGAGGGTCAACGGCGTGATCCTACAGGGGTTGCGCTGGCAACTCGAGCAGGCCGCTTCTAAGCGGGGTGCATGGGCAGAGGAGCTCCCTAGCATCCTCTGCTCCATGCGCACGACCCTGAGCCGGGCGACGGGACGTACTCCCTTCTCCCTAGTCTACGGGGCCGAGGCAGTCCTCCCCTAGAGATTGGCTTCCGGTCGCTGCGAGTCGAGCTCCTAGACGGAGCTACGACCGCAGCGTACCAAGTAAACGTGGCCAACCAGTGGCTGGAGATCGATCTCGTGGAGGAGGAACGTGACCGAGCGCTCCTCCGCCACGCCGTCTACGAGCACGAGATGGCGCGTGCATACAACCAGCATGTGCGCGAGAGGGCTTTTCGCCTTGGGGACCTTGTCCTCAAGGGCGTCACGGACCCCCAAGCCCAGGGCAAGCTCTCCCCCAAATGGGAGGGCCCCTACAGGATCTCCGCGGTCCTAGGCTCGGGGGCTTACAAACTCTCCAACCTCCAAGAGCAGGAGCTGAAGCACACGTGGAACTTGCGTTTACTTCGCAAGTTTTACGTCTAGCCTACACAGGCCCGTCCCCTCCCCCGGAGCGATTACGCCAGAGGGGGAAGGGGGACCTTGTACTTACTGTCCCCTCCCCCGGAGCGATCACGCCGGAGGGGGAGGGGGGACATTGTAATCACCTTTCCCTCCCCTTTCGCGACTTTGCGGGGGGAGGCGTTGTATTTTGTTTCGTTATCAATACAACTGGATTTTCCTCTTCAACTGTCTCATTGCAGGTCTTTTATATTACCGCCTCTAACGGCGATGCCCTCCCCGCGAGGATGCCCTCCCTGTGAGGAAGTGGGCTCTCATGACCCAACAAGTCCCTCCTGTAGGGCGGCTTACGATCACCCCTCGTGGACTGAGGGTGTAAGCGGCAACCCGGTCCTCAGGGACCACGGTAACGAGTCACTTTGGGAGACTAGTCCCCTACCCAAATACTCAGACCCGTCATCGGGCACATCCTCCTCCGGGAGTCGATGGTCTCCCCAGCGGGACGGATTTCTTGGATATTCTTCTCCGGAGACCTTATTCCCGGCTCCCCGTTTTCACGGCGACCAGACGATTGTCTCCCGGAAAGTTTATCTCCGGAAATCTCAACTCAGGTTTTCTTGGATATTTCTTTCCCGGAGACCTTATTCCCGGCTCCCCGTTCTCACGGCGACCGGATGATTGTCTCCCGGAAAAATTACGGATTTCTTGGATATTCTTCTCCGGAGACCTTATTCCTGGCTCCCCGTTCTCACAGCGACCGGACGATTGTCTCCCGAAAAAATTCCCCCAGGAAACTTCGTCTTGGAATTTTCTAACTTGGAAAAATTCTTGTGCCACAGGTCTTCATCTTCATCCCGGGGGCTTTGTCACCCCCACAGCGTGTGGAGAAATCCTCTGGCCCGCTGTGGGTGGGGGGGATAAGGAGCCCCTGGGAGTCGTCCGGACCATCCAAGAAAAACGAGCAAATCTAGCTCATTCTTATCAAAAGAAGTTGTCCAGACCATCCAAGAAAAACGAGCAAACTTAGCTCTATCTTATCAAGAGATGATTCTCAAAGCAACAACAAGCAAACGACGGCTTTATTAATCATTCAACCGGAGGACATCTTCCCCCTCCGGTGGGCATCGGAAACGGTACAACCCGGGCTATAACCCGGAAATTCTCTACGTCCTGAGGCTCCTACGCCTAATAGTCCTGGAGGCCCTCCGCTAGCTCCCGGGCCAGGTCCCGGTACAACGCCCGTATGCGGCACTGAGCTTCCCGGAGTACGTCCTCGGGCCAGTACTCGTAGCCCGCCGGTGGAAGTATCCGAAGAGGGGGGATCATCCGGGACCCCGGACGCGGAGGGATAATTCGGCGTGATGATTGTCGAAATTATCCAAGTGCCACTCCGGATGCCATCTCAATCGGATCGGCTCCCAGACAACGTCCCCGCTGCGCTCCCCGGAGATGAGACTTAGCAAGATCAAAGCGGCTTGGGCGTCCCCCGGGGGGCACCTGCCGCGGCTCAAAGGCCTCACCCCCGGGGAACCTCTTCCGGACCTTCGCCCGGGAGTAACCTCCCGAGAATCCTGGTAACAATGTATTCATTCAAGACCTAGAAAATTTTTCAATTTCCATTGCATTTCAAAATGTCTTTTTACAAGTGTCCGGGGCTTCTTCTAAGAAGCTACTGGGAACAAAATCCTAAGAAAGTAAAAAGGGTCCTATCTAAGACCCGGGGGGAGGCTCATACTTTGTCATTGGCGTCCTCCCCCCAGGGGGCTTCTGCTGGGGCCGGGGCCGGGACATCCGCTCTCGGAGGTGCCAGTGCCGGGAACCTCACTCGGACGATCCGGTCGTAGAAGCCCTCGGCGAGCCGCTCCACCTCCCGGCGTGAGGGCTCGAAAAACTCGGGGAAGCTCCGGGGGATGCGGCCCCCGATCGCCCGGGCGCCCATCCCCTGGTGCTCCACGAGCCCGGCCGTGGCCGCAACCACGGGGATTGCCCGGCCTCGTGCCCGGGCATCTGCGGCCTTCGGGATACGGAGACTTGTGCGTTAAGAAAACGCACAGCCTCCGTGAGTCTGGCTGGGGGCACCTCCGAGCTGATCCCGGAGCCTAGGCTCACGCCAAGGCCCTCGAGGGCCGAGCGGACGGAGCGGCCCACGTCCATCACCGCCCGGACGCTCGAGCCCTCGAGCTCTCGGAGGGCTTCCTCCTTCTCCTTGGCCTCCCGCCGGAGGTGGTCATTGACGGCCTCGGAGTCATGGACCTGGACCCGGACCCGGGCCAACTCCTGGAGGGCTTCATCCCGCTGCCCCAGGAAGGCGGCGGCCCGGTCCTCCGCATCCTTCAGCAGCCGGCCGATGCGCTGCTCAAGCCCCCAGGTAATGGCCGCCCCCTACAAACTCCAGAGTTAGAAATAATTCGAGTTTAGGGGGCCGAAAGAAAGCACCCTCCGGTTCAAGTAAGTACCTGGATTTGGAGAGACTGAAGCTCCCCAAAACGCTCGTGGAGCGTCCCCTCCGAGACGTAGGCCTGGACCTTCCGGGTCTGCAGGCTCTCTGCGTAGCGGTCGACCTCCCCCGCGGAAAGCAGGGGGGTCTTGTAACACCCTGAGTTAGGGGTGAAAATTTCCTTTTTCATAAATAGCATGCATGCATGTATGAGTAGCAATAGCCAGATCAGTATCTATCTCAAGCCCTAAAATCTCCAAATCTTTCTTGTGAACTCCAAATCAAGATCAGATTGCTCAGGTGTAATCTATTAGTTATCTTGAATCTAAAAGCCTTCAGAACCCAGATTCAATTCCATCTCTAAATCCCAGATTTATCAACTCCATTCTGTTTTCGAAAACAGAAATATCTTATATTACCTAAATACCCTAAGTTTCAGAAATCCAGATTTAATCTAAATCTTGACCAAGTTCAGACCAGATTATTCCTGGAACATGATCATGGGTATGCCAATACCTTAAACTAGAAAGTTGGCAGCCAGATTTTATCATCTAGACTCTTTTCACAAATCAGTCCAAGAGTTATTGCAACTTAGTCCTTTATCTGATATCTGAAAACCCAAAAAGGCTAAAATCTCCATATTAACTTCAAACTCAAAATCTCTTCAGTAAATCTTTTCTAAATGCTATTTGTCACAAGTTTCTCTTCTGTTCAAATTCCAAAATCTCATCCTAAGTGCCAGAATTCGAAATCAATTGAAATTCAGATTTCAATTACCCTAAAATACCCTATTTTCAGTTCATACCAAAAATTATTCAAATGTGCCAGATTTTATCAAACATCTTTGCCAAATGTTTTGTTGAATATATCTACCAGGTTAGTGAAAGCAAATTCAGTTTAAACCTTCCAGAATTCCAGATTTACAATTCAGTCCAAAATTCAAGATTTGAAACTGCAGTTCAGTCCAAATTTCGACCAGGCCATTTACTGTGCGCACGACCAGAGCTCACCGTGCCTGTGCGCCGTGGCTGTTCGTCGTCGGTGAGGCTTCGCCGCGCTCGTGACCGGGCATGTTGTGTGTACGTGTCCTCGCTCCAGCTGGTGCCGTGGCAAGGTCGCTGCTACGTCGACGACCAGCGCCTGCTCCCGCGCGCGATCAACGGCTTTTTGTCAGCAACTCCTCGCCACGTCGCTTTGCCGCGCCAGTAGTTGTCGCCACCGCTTGCTACAGCTTTGCCAAGTCCCGATGAGGCGACACAGTGATTAGCTGCAACTTGTCGCCGTCGCATCACCGGTTATTGCTGTGTCTTCGCCGCTGATGCTCAGCACGCAACCGGTCTCATCCCCAGTTGCCAATCACGTCGCTGTTTCCCCCCTTGCAAGCTTCGCCTGGCCTATTTAAACGTTCAAGCACTCAGCAGCTCATTCACACCTCACTGGAAATCAGCCAAGTCTCGAATTGTCTGGTTTTCGTTTTCTTCTCCGGTGAGCCGTCGAGGAGGCTCACGGTGCCAGAACGCCCTGCTGCATCAATCTTCGAATTAAATCCATCAGTGAGTTCCCCTACTCATTCTCTCTGTGTAGTATCGTTTAATTGCTCCCCGGCGATCACCGGAATTGCCAATTGCCTTGTTCCTGCAATGTGTCGGGGGAAATCTCCGCAGGATTAAGTCCAGGTAAGTTGTGTCATGGTTGCCCGAGGATCCGGCCTTCGGGGCCTCCCCGGGCGCCGCCTTTTAGCTCCCGGGACGTGGCCTCCGGTGCCCTCCCGGGCGCCGCCCTTGGCCCGGGGACGCAGCCTCCGGGGCCTCTCCGGGAGCCGCCTTTTGGCTCCGGGGACGTAGCCCCCGGGGCCTCTCCGGGCGCCGCCTTTTGGCTCCCGGGACGCGGCCTCCGGTGCCCTCCCGGGCGCCGCCCTTGGCCCGGGGACGTAGCCCTCGGGGCCTCCCCGGGCGCCGCCTTTTGGCTCCCGGGACGCGGCCTCCGGTGCCCTCCCGGGCGCCGCCCTTGGCCCGGGAACGTAGCCTCCGGGGCCTCCCCGGGCGCCGCCTTTTGGCTCCCGGGACGCGGCCTCCGGTGCCCTCCCGGGCGCCGCCATTCGCCCGGGGACCACTACTACAGAAATGCTTTTCACTATCGGTTAAAAATCCACTCTACTATCGGTTCTCTTACCGATAGTGGTCGGCACGATAGTAGAGGGCAGCACACTTCTATCGGTTCAAAAACCGTTAGTAAAACATCTACAATCCCAACGTTCACTAATCGCTATCGACTATTTCTTCTATCGGCTCGGTTTTAAACCGATAGTATTGTATAAGTTTTTTCTATCGGCTCGTATAAAAACCGATAGTATTGTTTAGGCCTTTTGTATCGGCTAGGATCTAAACCGATAGTAATCTAAACATTTTTTTCTATCGGCTCTTATATAAACCGATAGTATTTTGTCGACACATTTAGTACTGGAAACTTTATTCTATCGGTTGTTATATATAAACCGATAGTATTGTGTGGACACAATCAGTACTAGAAAATTTATTCTATCGGTTATATTATATAACCGATAGTATTTTGTAGACTCGTTTAGTACAGGAAACTGTATTCTATCGGTTTCTAAATATGAACCGATAGTATTGTGTGGACACAGTTAGTACTGGAAACTTTATTCTATCGGTTGTAGTATATAACCGATAGTAATATTAGTTTTTCCTATCGGTTATGTAGTGGCACGGTTAGTACTAAATATTTACAAATATACATACAGCAATACAGAGATACATACAGCAATATACATACAGCAATACAGAGATACATTGGATCATTCACAAATACACCAATATTTACAAATATTCACCAATATTCACATATTGAATTTGTTCACAAATACACTAATACAGTAATATACACATGCATTGGACAGACTGAATTTATGCACATATTGATCGAGTTTATTCACAAATACATCAATGAATCTATTCACATATATTCACATATATTCACAAATCAATGAATCAACATATTCAATATATATTCACAAATACAACAATCAACACAAGTCAGTTACTATCGATCGTTGATAGCCACTTCTTCCATGACATATTGAGCCCAAATTGTTTGCAGCTCCTTCAATTGAGGCAACTCATATTGCTCTTTCAACATGGTGCTCTGCATATATGCGTGTATGAAGTTAGGATCGTACGTCACATCTAATTAAAGTTCGACTTTGAGTCAGCAAAAATAGTTACCTTAGGGAATTGGGCAAAGTTTCTCCTGATCAGGTCATACATGAATCTCATGACATAGAAGCCACATTCCCACGATTGTGGCTGCTGATGGCACTGGAAAAATTGCATATGCAAAGACATAAACCCACATTAACTCGAAAGAACTAATTAAGCTTAAATTAAAAGACTCATCATGAGTACTTCCATCCGTATTAATTACCTCATATTCTTTCCAAGAAATTGTTGTGCCCTTCGACGCGTCATGCCTCCCTCCAGCACTAGCATAATTTTTGAAAGCCCTGTATTTAATTTAGCATTGTCGATTAATACCTTATCATTAATTAGCTAGTCAGAGAAAAATTTAAGACAACTATGTTACTTACGCGTCTATGTGCCATGTGAGGGTGAAAACATGTGCCACCTTGTCGCTCATCGAATCGAGGTAATAGACCTCATTCATCCATGGGCAAATGACGGCGAGGACCCAGTGGCCCCTACATTGCATATATAAGCGAACCGTTTCATACATATGTTAGGCGTAACATACAAGAATGAGTTAAATTAGTAGGAAATGCACTAACCTTTGGTGGTACGGCGCAAGGATGAACTCTCGGTCCTGCTGCGCTAGTAGTGCCCTTGATATGTATTCCTCCGCATGTGCTTGGTCGTGCTCTAGCATCGTGAGGCTTATTTTCTCTGGGTCGAGGAAACCCACCTTGTCACATGCCCTCATCGACGCCAGCCTATACATGCACCTGGATGCAAAGTAGACATTAGTAAGTAGTGCATACAAAAAGTGATTAGATTTATGAAACGAACTGTGATAACTTCAGACAACAGCACACTCACAGGACTCTAGTCCGTATGATGGGCATATCAAGCTCCCGCCAGTTGAGGAGGTCGAACAAATCCTCGTGGGCCACCGATATGCTCCCGGGCTCACGGTGAAAATGGGCTGGCCTGAAGTGAACCAAGAAGTTGATGTGGCGCCTAGACCGGGTCAGGTACCACTCGTGGAGACTTCTGGTTATTTGATCCATATTGCGCAGAAGGTACTCCGACACGAGTGGGGACCCGTTCTTGAACGTACCCGGCTGGCTTTGTTTGGCCTTGCCTTTGGCCTTGCCCTTGCCTTTGGCCTTGCCCTTGCCTTTGGGCGGGGAGTGAGTGTATACCTTCGAAGGTTGGGGTGTGGTGCCGTCGGCCTCATTTGATGGCGAAGGGTTTGAGGCCGTCGGAGGAGGCATGGGGGCCGAAGGAGTTCGCTCATGCGTTGTGGTAGGGATGGTGTCCTCAGGAAGTGTGCTGGTATCCATCGTCCACTTTAAGTACAAACGCTTAAATTAGATTTTGAAAATTAAGTATATTAACTGAGTTGTAAGCTAGAATGGCTAGGGTTTACCTCCTGTAGTCTAACACCCTTCTTGGGCCACTGTATGTACGAGCCCAATGCCTCGCCAATTGTCTGCATTTCGTCCGTTGGGACGGGCAACGGAAAAGAGCTGTAGCCCGGGAGGGCCATGTCCACCTGTACCTTTGCGAATCCAGGCTCCAGAGGTACGCAGTGGATCCGGACATCCTCCCAAGACTGGTATACGACCCCGTTTGCAACCGCAACAGGTTTGTCGCCTATGTTGATCAATAGGGTACAGCTCTCCGGCTTCTGCAATTTGCAACAATTATAACAGGTTAGCGAAACAATTCTAACGTAACGGGAGTGGCATCAGCCGAACTGCATATATAGCTCAAGAGTTGCAATACCTCGATCAGGTCCACCGGATCCACGTGAACCTTCGAGCCAACACTACTCGGCCTGGCAGCGTCGACCTCGGCAGCTGGATCTAAACCCTTGGACTGCACAACTTGGCTTAGGCGTTCATATTTCTCGTTCATTTGAGCGAACATGTCCGCGAATTGTGCAGTCACATCTGCCCGTATCTTCTGAGATAGCTCCACTTCCCTTTCCTTCCAGCTGCCAGGCTTCTTCGCCTTTTGCCCGGGGTCCGAGAAGCCTTCCTTCCATGGCACCACAGCCCCCACGGTTCGCGTCCGCCCTGGATGCTCCTTGTTCCCTAGAGGCCGGGTAAGGATGTCGTTCTCCCTATGGGGACTGAACAATCCCTCGGTCGCCTCCTTCGAGCAAGAGATCTGTTACATTGAAAGCTCTCCATTGTGAGGAAGAAATATATACAAAGTTGTGCGCACACTAGTGATCATAGTTAGCCAACTTACGAGTCGCTGCACGACCTCGACGTCCCTGGGGTTTGGGAACGCCACAGTCCCCGTGGCCGACACGGTCCCTCTGGCCAGCCACCAGCGCTTGCATCGCTGATCGCGGATCTCGGAGAGTGGTAGGTCAGGGGAGTCGACGAAATGCGACGCGTCGTCTTCACCCTTCTTCCACTGCTCCTCCTTCCCCGCATAGCCGCGAGAACCGAGCCGGTGTGGGTGGTCGTTCCTCCTCTGGATTGCCCTGTTCTTCTCGCTGAGGGCCTTCGTACCAGAAACAAGAAAATTAATGCACCACTGCTTACTGCATACAATGGTGTAACCAAGCAAAGGAACCATTCATACCTTGAACTCAGGAGTCCCCTTCTGTTGGGCGAATTGCTCCCATACCTCCTCCGTTATGAAGGGGTACTTCTCGCATGGAGATTCGCCTTTAGCGAGGAAGGTACTGACGAGGACGCTCTTGAAGGTTTTCCACGTGTTGTTCATGTCCTTCAAGCAAGCTATCTTGGGACCATCGTCCGGGATGTTCCACTTGGCCTGTTTCAAATGGTGCATATAAGTAGGACTTACCTAATCTCTAGGATAAACCAAGGGAATGTGATTACTCAAGAGTTCAGTGATTTTGATTAATTTTACCTTCACTTCCGCCCACAGCCTATCCCTCTCGTCGGCCTTGACGTCCTTCCAGCTCTGGACGGTGATCTTCACCCTTTCCTTCGCCAACAAGCCAACATAGGCAGCATAGTGCCCGGCGTTCTTCCCGATCGGTCTCCCGAACTGGTTGAACTCACAGGAAAGATCCGCACGTTTGGCCAAACGACCCAACATCGTCGCGCCTCGCGCCTTCCTCTTGCGCTGGGACGAGGCAGCGCCATCTACGTTCGCCCTCGCCGAATCACTAGTATCAGCCGAGGAAGATGCCGACATGGCTTTACCTAAAATACCATAAACAAACCATCCAATTGATATGAAGAAAGGTACATGACAAAGTAATTCACAGAATATTCAGATGAGCAGTGCAAACTAACAAATACTATATTTCCTATCGGTTTTAAAAGGAAAACCGATAGTACTAAGGTCTATATTCAGGAAAATTTAAAAGATTAGCAGTGGAAACTATGCTAATCTCTCTGTTGGAAAATAAAGTCTGTTAAAATTTAAATGAACCTAAATTTGAGATGAAAATTAGAAAATGGGAAGTAATTCACAGAAAATTCAAATTAGCTGTGCAAACTATGATGGCACTACTATTTACTATCGGTTTTCCAAGTCAAACCGATAGTAATCAAGTCAGCATTAGGAAAAATTTCAAAAATTGCTCAGCAGGAACATAAAGTAATTGCTCAGCAGGAACGTAAGGTATGTTAAAAAATAAATGAACCTAAATTTGAGATGAAAATTAGAAAATGGGAAGTAATTCACAGAAAATTCATATTAGCTGTGCAAACTATGATGGCACTACTATTTACTATCGGTTTTCCAAGTCAAACCGATAGTAATCAAGTCAGCATTAGGAAAAATTTCAAAAATTGCTCAGCAGGAACATAAAGTAATTGCTCAGCAGGAACATAAGGTATGTTAAAAAATAAATGAACCAAAATTTGAGATGAAAATTAGAAAATGGGAAGTAATTCACAGAAAATTCATATTAGCTGTGCAAACTATGATGGCACTACTATTTACTATCGGTTTTCCAAGTCAAACCGATAGTAATCAAGTCAGCATTAGGAAAAATTTCAAAAATTGCTCAGCAGGAACATAAAGTAATTGCTCAGCAGGAACATAAGGTATGTTAAAAAATAAATGAACCTAAATTTGAGATGAAAATTAGAAAATGAGAAGTAATTCACAGAAAATTCATATTAGCTGTGCAAACTATGATGGCACTACTATTTACTATCGGTTTTCCAAGTCAAACCGATAGTAATCAAGTCAGCATTAGGAAAAATTTCAAAAATTGCTCAGCAGGAACATAAAGTAATTGCTCAGCAGGAACATAAGGTATGTTAAAAAATAAATGAACCTAAATTTGAGATGAAAATTAGAAAATGGGAAGTAATTCACAGAAAATTCATATTAGCTGTGCAAACTATGATGGCACTACTATTTACTATCGGTTTTCCAAGTCAAACCGATAGTAATCAAGTCTGAATTAGAAAAAATTTCCAAAATTGCTCAGCAGGAACATAAAGTAATTGCTCAGCAGGAACATAAGGTATGTTAAAATATAAATGAACCAAAATTTCAGATGAAAATTAGAAATGGGATATAATTAACAGAAAAATCAGTTTATGGTATTTACTATCGGTTCTGAGTAAGAAACCGATAGTGAACTACAATGTATGACAAATTGCTATGATTTTCATCAATTCTGTCATTCTCATAGCTATCAAGTTTGTAGTTCATGAATTTTACTCTAGGTTTCTATTTGTAATCCATGGAACGGGATATGAACCATTGCATACAAAATTAAGCAATACACGCGAGCGATTTGGTCAAGAACACTTACAGTGGATCGTGGAGTGGCCGGAGGCGGTGGCGCAATGCAATGCCGGAGGCGGTGGCGCAATGCAATGCCGGAGGCGGTGGAGAACCAGTGGCGCAAAGGAGCGAAGAAGCGAACGTCGGCGATTCTAGGGTTTTCCGCGCGAGTATTTTTCGATTTGGAATGTGATCAGTTGCACTGGAGGGAAAATCGTGCAGGTTATAACCTAATAAATAAATATTTACTATCGGTTCATCACCACAAAACCGATAGTAAAAACATGTAAGTTAGGGTTTTCGTAACACAGTGTAAATCACTATCGGTTGTGAACAGTAAACCGATAGTAAACTAAGTACAGGGGATCATAACACAGTGTAAATCACTATCGGTTGTGAACAGTAAACCGATAGTAAACTAAGAACAGGGGATCATAACACAGTGTAAATCACTATCGGTTGTGAACGATAAACCGATAGTATAGTTTAATTTCATATCGGTTTCACAGTTATAACCGATAGTAAAATACAATGCTATTGACCCTAAAGGATTTCCCTTAGAAGAATTACAGAGAATCTCAGTACATCATTTTGTATTGTATTTACTATCGGTTATGACAATAAACCGATAGTATATGTTAATTTCATATCGGTTTGGAGGTTGAAACCGATAGTATAATACTGTTAAATTGATCTAAAGGTATTTCCTGAGAACAAATACAGATGGGTCTCAGTACATCATTTTGCACTTGTAAAGACACCTGAAACCCCATGCAAATGGCTTGCAATAATTTTGAAATAAAATAACAATAAAGACCAATCATGGAATGAAAATTTGCAGTTTTCATATATATTTGTGAAAAGAATCAATTATTGCTCAAATCAAGTATATACTCCAATTGAAATGAAAATTTGCAGAAATGATTCTCAATGCATCACGTATGTTTTCCCAAAGAATTTTTGAAAATTGATTTGAACATTCTTCGATCCAAGTAATATACGTCACTTACATATTGCAAATTAGTCAAGAATGGTTGTCCACCCATAATCCTTCTTCGTGGTCGTCTCGCAGGTAACTTGTTTCGTCAATATCTTCGGTAGGGACAGATTGAAGGATTCCATCTAAAAATGGAGGTAGTTCGTCGAACTGATCATACTCTTCTTCATCCACAACGTCTTCGACTCCAACAATACGTCTCTTACTGTGAAGGACAACGTGCAACTTTGGGTTGGCCGGGTCAACGATGTAGAACACCTGTGTGGCTTGCTCAGCAAGTATAAATGGATCATCTTTGTGTGCGACTCTACTGAGATCGACTAGAGTAAACCCATAATTGTCGACTTTAACACCTCGAGGGATTTCGACCCATTGGCATCGAAACAGAGGAATCTTAAGTAATACATAATCGAGCTCCCATATTTCCTCAATAACACCGTAATATGAGTCGAGTGCTCTTACTGCCCTGGCATCCTCCGAAATAGCAAGTAGTGTCACTCCACTACATTGCATAGCACTCTTCTTGTCCTGAGTTTCTGTGTAAAATGAATAGCCGTTGATGTCATACCCCTGCCAAGTCCCTACAGTAAATCTAGGCCCTCTGGCCAACCATGTAACATCTTCATCTACATCGCCCTCAGAAGCTTGCAGGACTCTATTTTCGATCCACCCAGCAAACTTCCTATTATGTTCTCTGGTGACCCAAATCTCTGACTTCGAGGGATTCTGTTTCCGTAACATTTCCTTGTGCTCGTGTATGTGTGGCTCCACCCCCGTCATGTGCTGTAAGACCCAAAAATGGGCTTTTGCATACAGATCACTAGAGGGGACGACTACTTTAAATCCAATTGTTCCAATGCCCTGAAGCCTGCCCTCATGCCGAGACGTAGGAACGCCAATTGGGTCAACCCCGGCCATATAGTTGGTGCAAAATTCGATCACCTCCTCCGCGGCATAACCTTCAATAATACTGCCCTCAGGCCGATATCGATTCCTTACATATCCCTTCAAGATACCCATAAATCTCTCAAATGGATACATGTAGCGCAGGAACACGGGTCCACAAAACTTAATTTCTCTGACAAGGTGAACAATTAGATGGACCATAACATCAAAAAAGGATGGAGGGAAATACATCTCCAGCTGACAAAGAGTGGTAGTCACATCGCGTTGCAAATCGTCCAGTCCATCCATATCAATTACCTGCAAGGACACAGTTGCAGCAAATATTCAGATCCAAAAAATCTGACAAGTTCCACGAATGGAGCTAATTAACTTGCTAGGAGTACACGCTTACGTACCTTGCCAGATATTGTGTTGAAGAAATAACATAGCTTTGTAATTGTCTCTCTGACTTTGACTGGGAGAATGCCTCTGATAGCAATGGGAAGCATTTGTGACATCAGTACATGACAATCATGGGACTTCATACCAACCAGTTTCAAGTCTTTCATGGACACAAGTTTTTTCAAGTTCGCAGAATACCCGCATGGAACTTTGACACCATGTAGGCACTGACAGAGTTCTGTTTTTTCTCTTTTTGACAAAGTATAGCAGGCCGGGGGGAGGTATGTCCGCTTTCTCTTCTCCAACGGTGCAAGCTCAGTCCTTATGCCCATGTCGAGCATGTCACGGCGAACGTTGATGCCATCTTTCGTCTTTCCTGGAATGTTCAACAACAAACCAATCAAACTGTCACAAACATTTTTCTCTACGTGCATGACATCAATGCAATGTCGAACTTGTAAGTGCTCCCAATATGGCAGATCCCAAAGAATCGATCTCTTCTTCCAAACATTTTTTCCTGGAGGTTTAGAACATTTACCGAACTCAACTTTGATGTCCTTCACGCGCAAGTAAAGCTCCTTACCAGTCACAAACACTGGGGCTGATCCTTTCTCAGGCTTCCCATTGAATGACTTCCTCTTCTTACGGTAGGCGTGATGCATCGGAAGGAATCTGCGGTGACCCATGTACACTGTTTTTCTGCAGTTCGATAACCACATGCTTTCAGTTTCATCCAGGCAAATAGGACAAGCCTTGACTCCTTTCGTACTATACCCCGACAAATTTCCATAGGCCGGGAAATCATTTATGGTACAAAATATCATGGCCCGCAACATGAAATTCTCTCGCTTATGTGCATCCCACACCCGCACCCCTTCGCTCCACAATTTTTGTAAGTCCTCGACTAACGGTGATAGAAACACGTCAATATCATTCCCGGGTTGTCTGGGTCCTGAAATTAGTAACGACATCATGATGTACTTCCGCTTCATACATAACCAAGGAGGAAGATTGTAGATGCATAAAAGAACCGGCCAAGTGCTATGTCGACTGCTCATATTTCCGTGTGGATTCATACCATCCGTACTCAGCCCAAACCTTATATTCCTCACTTCGCCGCCAAACTCACCGAATGTTCTGTTAATGTTTCTCCATTGAATGGAATCAGCTGGATGTCTTAGTTTTCCGTCTTGTTTCCGACCTTCAACATGCCAACGCAAGTACTTTGCATCTTTCGGATTTGCAAACAGCCGTTTCAATCTGGGAATCACAGGCAAATACCACACAGTTTTGGCCGAAGGCCCTTTCTTTACCTCATCACATCCATTGTGATAAATTCTGTCCCCATGCTTATACCGCGATGCACCGCATCTTGGACAAACATGCAAATCCTCGTACTCGTTACGGTACAGAACACAATCATTTGGGCATGCATGTATTCTTTCGATTTCCATTCCCAACGGACACAATAGTTTTTTGGCCTGGTAAACCGATCTTGGCAACTCATTTCCCTCTGGAAGCATGTCCGCTAACAGATCCAATAGCGCCGTGAAACTCTTATCGCTCCAACCGTTGCTTGCCTTCAAGTTATATAATCTCAACACAGAAGACAACTTTGTAAATGTTTCACATCCGGGGAACAAAGGCTTCTCAGAATCAACAATTAATTTCTGAAATTTAGCTAAATCGTTTTCGCTGTAGTCCTCTTCTACATCACGTAACATTTCATCTAAATTGTCGTCATCTACATGGACTTCCGAATGAACATTATCAATGTTTTGATCATGATCATCATTACTGCAATCCACTTCCGGGTGCTGCTGAGTGGTAGCGGTAGTGCTCGTTTCCTCAAGATCTTCACCATGCCATATCCAACGGGTATAGCGTGCGTTAAAACCACGACGAATCAAATGACTCCTAATCTGATCAGAGTTGCCGAACCTTTTTAAGTTCATACAATCTATACAAGGACAATGCATATCTTTCTCTCCCTTCTTCGCCTTCTCTTGCTCAGCAAATTTAATAAATCCATTCACACCCTCCAAATACTCAACAGTAGTACGTTTTATTCCATACATCCAATATTCTCGGTCCATCTACAATTATTTCACAAAATTGACAAATTCAAATAAATAATTAATGACTCAGGGCATGCATATATGAATGAAACATAATTAGCTAGGCCATATGTGTGTACATGCATGAGCTGTTTAATTACATTAAATGGATTTGTATATATGAAACCCTAATTAACTTGATGCATGCATTAATTGGAAGAGCCAGCTAGCTAGCTGCTTAAATTCAGCAAGCTATAGCTAGCTAGCTTGGAGATACATGTATCTAGTTTAATGAATTGCAAGTAGAGAGAGAGAGAGGGAGAGTGTGAAAGAGTGATCGAGAGAGAGAGAGGTGATGAGAAGATGACAATACCGAGGGGGATGGAAATATGATCAACCTCTCAGCTAGCTTCTCCAGATCACTCTAGCTTGGAGTTGTGCGCGGCTGAAATGATTCCAACATGTAGAGCGCAGAGCAGGAGTCGACCTAATTAAGTTGTCCAATTTTACTATCGGTTCAACAACACTAACCGATAGTAAAATAAGGTCCCCACTGTCATAACCATTAGTGTATATGAAGTCATTTTACTATCGGTTTGTGTTGTTGAACCGATAGTACTATGTAGTATATTGTATCGGTTAGTACAGTAATAACCGATAGTAAAAAGTCAGTAATTTCACTATCAGTTACCAGAGAAAAACCGATAGTACTATTCAATATATTATATCGGTTAATACAGTACCAACCGATAGTATAAAGTGAGTAATTTTACTATCTGTTACGAACGAAAAACCGATAGTACTATTGTAATATATTATATCGGTTGGTACAGTAATAACTGATAGTAAAAAGTCAGTAATTTCACTATCAGTTAAAAATGGAAAACCGATAGTACTATTTAATATATTATATCGGTTTGTACAGTACCAACCGATAATATAAAGTGAGTAATTTTACTATCTGTTACGAACGAAAAACCGATAGTACTATTGTAATATATTATATCGGTTGGTACAGTAATAACCGATAGTAAAAAGTCAGTAATTTCACTATCAGTTAAAAATGGAAAACCGATAGTACTATTTAATATATTATATCGGTTTGTACAGTAATAACCGATAGTAAAAAGTATTTGCATTTCACTAACGTTGGATTAGTGTATAACCGATAGTAAAATGATGGTTTTCCGCCGCTGTCGTCCTATTCTATCGGATTTTTCCTAGATTGCTTACAACCGTTAGAAAATAAGGGTTAGTGGAATGCACTTCTGTAGTAGTGGACGTAGCCTCCGGGGCCTCCCCGGGCGCTGCCTTTTGGCTCCCGGGACGCGGCCTCCGGTGCCCTCCCGGGCGCCGCCATTCGCCCGGGGACGTAGCCTCCGGGGCCTCCCCGGGCGCCGCCTTTTGGCTCCCGGGACGCGGCCTCCGGTGCCCTCCCGGGCGCCGCCCTTGGCCCGGGCACGTAGCCTCCGGGGCCTCCCCGGGCGCCGCCTTTTGGCTCCCGGGACGCGGCCTCCGGTGCCCTCCCGGGCGCCGCCATTCGCCCGGGAACGTAGCCTCCGGGGCCTCCCCGGGCGCCGCCTTTTGGCTCCCGGGACGCGGCCTCCGGTGCCCTCCCGGGCGCCGCCATTCGCCCGGGAACGTAGCCTCCGGGGCCTCCCCGGGCGCCGCCTTTTGGCTCCCGGGACGCGGCCTCCGGTGCCCTCTTGGGCGCCGCCATTCGCCCGGTGACGTAGCCTCCGAGGCCTCCCCGGGCGCCGCCTTTTGGCCCCCGGGACCTGGCCTCCGGCGCCGTCCCGGGCCTCATCGCCCTCCTAAAGGTAAAGTCTTGAACTGTTTATCACATGCAGGTCACGCGAGGGGCGCCTCGGGAACTAGCGACCACCTGTCAAGCATCCAAGGCGTTTGACCGGGAGAAGGACGGTCCTGCCCTTCAATCCGACGGTGGCTTCCGGGGTAGTTTAGGTTTTTTGCTGCTTTTTGGGGCTATAAATAGCCCTTGTACACCTCTATTGTAAGGGATCGGTTCTTTTATTGGAATAGCTAAACTCATAGGCGTGCTCCGGAAGCCTCTCCCCCGGAGAGAGCCTCCCCAGCCGACTCCAGTCGGGAGCGCGTCGACAGGACTAGGGCCCCCACTGAGACCCGAACCTGTATAAACCCGTGTGTCATTCTTTGTGCTTGTCCGGCGGGGGAGGACCGGTCATCCGGTCAACCCGTGCCGCGTAATCTTCGCTAGGATCATTCTCAAAACCTGCCGGGGTATTCGCAATACCACGACACAATGTAGCTTAATTCAGCCCGAATTAGCTTTCGATTTTGTAAACAAAATTGATCAGTGAACCTTTTTAAGCATGCCTGTGAACTTAGAACAATCAATTGATCCCAATTTGAAGCTATTCCCGATTTTGCAAATTGACAGTCGCTGGCTCACGTCGCCAGGCCATACCGGCGATTCTCCGGCCAAATTGACGTCGCCAGTAGCTTACTCATACCCTTCTATCACTCCTAGAGCAAGGAATCGAGTTCAATCGGCTTGTGTTGAAAATGCCCAAATCCAGAGTTTCTTCTCCGGCGCCGATCATCGGAAAGCTTGTTCTAGCCATTTCAGCCCTCGAAACCTTGTCCAGTGTGTGTGCTTTGACCTCCTGAACATTTTTGTCTTCTAGCCCGACACCTAAATCGGCCAAGATTGAAAGTTATAGCTTTGCCAAGATTGTGTCCAGAAATGATCTAGTGCAGTGTGTTCACCTCAGTTCATCACTGAAATTCTTGCTTTCCAGCCATTTCTTGCCCTAGATCCTGTTGACTTAATTGTTCCTGTTATCCTTGCCTACCTCCCAGACAAAGTAGTGCATCATTTGGAACTCCAGATCAAAAGTTATGCCAAGCCCTAGTTTTTGGCATTGTCAGTTCTATGCCAGAGCTTGTCAGCCAGTGGCATAGGCCTTGTTTACCCACTTCTGGTTGTGTAATTTGAAAACCACTTTGTCCACAGAATTTGTAGAGTTGTGATCTACATTTTCTTCTACTACCACAACTTGAGATAAGCACCCTAGCTTTTCTTAAAGCTATGTCAAAGCCTTGATCCGAATGTCGATCTGTTGACATTCGCTGTTTTGATTAAACCAGCCACAAAATTGTTATCCCTATTGTAATCCTGAAACCCTAAGATTATCTAATCACCATCCTTAGCCCAAATTCCTTGAAACCCTAAAATCTCGACTCAGTTCAGTTTGCAGTTCAAATTATCTCCAGTATAGTTCAATCATTCTTGTTGAGCATTTCTACATATAAGTCATAAAATATTTTAATATTATAAGTAATCATTGTGTGTTTGTTTGTCGTCGAGCAGATTCAGAAGCTGACTTTGAAGATTTTGCTGTTGACCCGCCATCAACTGCTGTATCTTACGACGCGGAAGGCAAGTCATATCCTTGGTCATCTTGAACCTATATTTTAAATGTTGCTAAAACATAACCTTGAATATAGATAATATTGCATGAGAAAGATTGAGAATGGTTGATTTATGAATTGGCAGTACTAGACTGGTTATCTGTGAAATGTGAAATAAACAAGTTTTGAGCTATGAACTATTATATATATTTATATACTTATATTCATGAAATAAAACCCCTAGCCGTGACTAGAAAAATGGTATGGATGGCGGAAGCACTGGAGGTGCTAGACTGCAAAGGATATGCAGGCACTGAAGGTGCAGGGTTGTGGATGGCCTGGTCACTGGCATATAAGGACTGGAACCTTGTGTTGTGCGTCTAGTGGCATGAACAACGTGCTAACCGCAAGCCTGGTATGGGACAGGCCTGAACAAGTAATTATGTGGATCGCACATGAAACCCCTGCATGAGATGTGTAGTGATGCACGATAAACACGGAGTGCGGCTCCCACACATATCACTGAAGGTGATCAAGCACACTGACCCAGTAATGGGAATAAGCAAAGGGGTGGAGGTTAGGATACAACCTACCACAACTGTGTCTCGCGGAGAGCCACAGGGTCAGGGGTGAATTGTAAGTGATGCATAACAAAAGTTCTTGTTATCTCCACCTTGCCACTCACACATGGTTGTGAGGAGGGGTCTAATCATTTTGATAGGATGGGCTTGAAAGTGGAATATCTTGCGGGTAAATTGGTACCTCTCTGCAGAGTTAAAAACGTATTCGAATACTCCGAGCTCCCGGGTTTTTAGGAGTCTGCTGTGGTGGATTAAATCCACGGGGTGTGACACAAGTACTATTTTCTAAATAAAATGTGTTAAATCAAGATTACCCAAATGACATGTGTTGTCATGATAAGGAGTGCAACCATGGGCTGTCGTGTGTCGACGTGTCGCGGTAGTGCTATAATCTAGTGAACATGAATGATGATGTTATATTATGAAAAGTGCTGCCATGAGATGAGGTATGGAAGTAAAAGATTATTTTATAAACAACCATAATTCTTGACTAGCCTAGGTTCATACCATCACTACTATATGTATCTATTCTTATCTATGACTTGCTGAGTACGTAAGTGCTCACCCTTGCAACATTCAACTCAATAGATGGAGCCTACCTTGATCAGGATGATGGCATGGAGTACTTCGTGGATCCAGAAGGAGGAGAATCAGTTCCGCCAGAGCCCTGAAGTGTGTTGTTCTGCCGTCAACTTCTTTTGTGGGAGGGTCACCTATCTTCTGCTGCGTAGTTAAATATTTTGCTAAACCCTGAATGCCTTGTAGGCATTGTAATCCTCTTTATGTAATATTAAGGCCAGCAGGCCACACTGCTTAATATTTTATTAGTACTCTGTTGCAATGTAATATACTCCTGTGTTTGACTCATCCTGGGAAGTCAAAGGTTTGTGAGAATGGGACTAGCTGCAGCGAGCTAGGTCTCTACAGGAGTAGTCGTAGTCCCAGTTTCGGGGCGCGACAGGTCTCCTGCCCGGTGCCAGTCCCGTCGCGGCCGATGACGGGCCCCTGGACCTGAGCGCCCGGCATAATCTCGGCCGGGGTGGCGGTGGTCGGCGTCTTCGTTGCCGAGGAGGTGGCCTCCGAGGAAGTGGCCGAAAAGCTCTCGGAGGGGGCCCCTCCCCAGGGAGGAACCATGAGCCCTTTTCCCTTCCCGGGCTGCGGGGCCCCCGGGACCTCCACTTCTGGAGGGACCTCGTAAACCGAGGGGCTCCCCCCCTCGTCTACCGGCCACTCCACCCATGGAGGCGAGGCTTCCGCGAACCTCACCTCTGGCCTCTCCGGGTCCAAAGGTGCTGGGGGCGCCGGGAGGGCCACCACCGAAGGCGGCGAGGGGGCGTAGTCTGCCGAATCGGACGCCGCTGTAGCTTCTAGGCCCCTAAAGAGTGTTTTAATAATTAATGACAACTACAAATGCTACACTAACATTACCTGTCTAGTTGTGTAAAGAAGAAACTTTAAAGACAGGTTCATGAAAGGTGAAGAAAGAGCCTCATGATGAAGAAAGGGCATTGATCAAAAGGGCAAAGGTACGAAATAGGGCTTTTTCCATTTTTACCGGTCTAAGGTAATTAGAGAAGAATTTTGACCGGATTTTAGGATAGTTGCTGTACTATTAAGAGGAGCATGTGGTGTATCACAAAATACTTCATCTATGTGCCACAAATCTTGAAATCAACTTGCATTGCATACTAGAAGGTCATATACTTTGAATATGCTTGTTTCAGCTCATTTCTGCTCAGCATTGTCTCAGTCGGTCTGACCGTTTGTTAGACCGGTCTGACCGAATTCACGGACTGACCGAATAGGATCTCAGACTGACCGACATTATGTCTTAGTATAGTATGTACCTTTATAAGGTCGGTCTGTCCGTAGTTAAAACCTAGGTCAGTCTCCTGGCACTTCATGACCTATCCTTCTGTTGTTTTCGAGCTTTGATGGTCTGACCGTTTTATTAGACCGGTCTGACCGAGAAATCAGTCTGACCGTGTTTTTGTACTACGGTCTGACCGTATAAGGTGTCCAGAAACTATGTCGTCTCTGGACAGTTTCACGGTCTGACCGAAATAGGCTCCGGTCTGACCGTGTATGTTCCTGACAAGGGCAGTTGAGCATTTATTGCGCCTGTTTAATGCCGTTGCAATTGCGGCGGTCTGACCGCCCGGTGATCTTTTTCTCCCAACGGCCTGTAACGGCTATATTTATTGTGGGGGGTATATATACTCCCATGCACGGCTCTGTTCACGACTCTTGGCATAATTTGAGCATTGTCATCATCCTTGAGAGCTTTAGCACATTTCATACACTCTAGGGTTCAAATTCTCGAATTTGTGAGAGTGTGCATTTGAGATCTTCTAGTGCATTGCATCTAGATAATTAAATCAACCTCGTGGCACTAGAAGAAGGCTAAGTGATCATCACCGGCTTGTTACTCTTGGAGTTTGCTGGCTCCTAGACGGCTAGGAGAAAGGTTTTGGAGAGCTCTTCAAGGAAGATTGTGAAGAAGCCTCAAAACGTCTTGTGAAAGGGTTGAGCACGCCTTGCCGGAGCGGTAAAGTGCATCCTTAGTGAAATCGAGGTTTGGATAAATCATCACACTAATCCGGCTCAAGATCTAGGTCACTTCTCGAGAGAAGGTTGACTAGATAGAGGAGCGGTTAGAGATTTGAGTTTGCCTCAACGTGGATTAGGGGTGATCGGCAAATCACCGAGACCACGGGATATATCCTTGTGTTGAAATTGTGCTTTGTTCATCTTGTGTTGTTTATTTGCTCTCATTATCTCTAAAGTGTTTGTCTTATTGATAATTTGTTAAAATCGCCTATTCACCCTCCTCTAGTCGATATCCTAGATCCCTTTCAGCCGCCCCGCCCGCGGCCGGTCCCTTCCCCCGGGCATTGGCGGGGCTCTCCGGGGGAGGGGGCGTCACTTCCTTCCGGGCCGGTGCCCGGGCGAGACCGGTCCCGGGGGTCTCGTCCCGGGCCTTCGCTGGAGTCGAGGCCGGCGTCGTCGATGGGCCGGGGGCTTTTTGAACTCTAGCCTTCTTAGGCTCAGAGCCCCCGGCAGCTTCCTTCCCCCGCTTGTGTGATCCGGGGGTAGGGAGGGGCTTCCTCTCCAGTAGCTTTAGCCCGAAGGCCTCGGCTACCAGGTTCCGAGGAGGGCTCTCCCCCACGACGCGCACGATGCGCTCGTGCTCATCGGCGAAGTACCTCCCCAGGAGGTTCTCCGCCTTCTTTCATGCCACCGGGTACGGCCGGACTGCGAAAGGTAAGAGTTAGAAAAATTTTGAAAAATTTGTAAATGCAATGAACCAGGTAATCGAAGACTTACGTCGGGTCACCGGTTTCACCGCGGGCCGTTGCTCCGGGCACATCCCGATCCCCCTTCTCCCGCGTGAGAAGGGGGATCCTCAAGAGCATCATCTCCTCGGCGGCGTCCCGCACAGAACGGGTGCCCCGGGAGATGATGACCTTCCCGAGGAGCTCCAGCTCCTCGTCCGTCCACACCGGGGGCTTCGGCGCGGACGACCGGCTGTAGGTGGGGGCCTCTGGGGAGTACACCACCCCGTCGTCTCGGACCCGGAGGTAGAACCACCTCCGGATCCAATCGCCCCAGTGGTCCCGGGAGGCCGCCACCGGATAATCGGCTACCCGGGACGGTAGCATCTGCACCATCACCGAGCCGAAGGGGGACTTGGGTCCCCCTTCACCATGTGGGAGCTCCTCGCCGCCGGCTTGTAGAAGTACCGGAAGGCTCACAGGGTGGGCTCCCGTCCGGTCGCCGTCTCGAAGAGCCATATGAATAGGCCCATCCGGACAATGGCGTTCGGCGTGAGGTGGTTCAGAGCCACCCCATATTCCTTCAAGAACTCCCGGAGCAATGGGTGCACCGGGAGCCGGAGCCCCGCCTCGAGGAAGGCCTCGAAGGCCACAACCTCTCCGGGCCTGGGGCGGGGGGCTCCGTCCTTCTTCACGGGGACCCGGACGTCCCCGTCTTCGATGACTCCCCGGTCGACCAGGGACTCTAAGTCCCCGACCGTGAATTCGGAGGCCCAGAGGAAGTCTGAAACGACTTCCTCCGGGGGAACCTCCGTGGTCTTCGCTCGGCCCCTAGGCGCCATCGTGTTTTTTCCGCTGGCTAAGGCTTCGGGAGCGGGAGGGATCTAAAGGTTCCGGAGACTAGGCTACCGGGAGCTAGCTACCAGGAGGGGGTTACCGGGAGAGCTAAGGGCGCTGGAGTTTGAAGAATTTGGAATGAGCTCCCCGGGCCCCCCAAGGCTCTATTTATAGAGGTGAAGTGTGGCCTAGATGGGCACCACGTGGCACTTCGCGGTACATTTGTGCCGTGGAAATTCAAACCGCGCGCGGGAAACGAAGGGACGACCGCATTTATGGCCAAACGGCGCAGTCATAAGCGCGCGGCGCGGGAATCGAAACGTCACGGCTCCGGTAGCTTGGTCCGGAGATTTTCCCGGTGACACGTACCACACCCACCGGGAACTCGAGTAACGTCCCCGGAGGGCATGGGGGGCTGCTGTTGGGGGAAATCTCCGCGAGATTAAGTCCAGGTAAGTTGCGTCACATTCGCCCGGGGACGAGGCCTTCGATGCCTGCCCCGGGTGCTGCCTTTGGCTCGGGGACCTGGCCTCCAGTGCCGGTCCCGGGCGCCGCCTTTGGCCCGGGGACGTGGCCTCCAGTTCCTGCCCCGAGCTCCGCTTTTCGCCCAGGGACATGGCCTCCGGTGCTTGCCGCGGGCGCCGCCTTTCGCCCAGGGACCTGGCCTCCAGTGCCTGCCCCGGGCACCGCTTTTGGCCCGGGGACGTGGCCTCCGGTGCCGGTCCCGGGCGCCACCTTTCGCCTGGGGACGTGGCCTCCGGTGCCTGCCCCGAGTGCCACCTTTCGTCCGGGGACGTGGCCTCGAGTGCCTGCCCCGGGCGCTGCCTTTGGCTTGGGGACCTGGCCTCCAGTGCCGGTCCCGGGCGCCGCTTTTTTCCTGGGGACCTGGCCTCCAGTGCCTGCCCCGGGAGCCGCCTTTCGCCCGGGGACGTGGTCCCCTGTGCCTGTCCCGGGCGCCGTCGTCCTTCCCGGGACAGGAGTCCTTGGTCCCGTGTCACGTGCGGGTCGCGTGGCAAGCGCCCCGGGAATCAGCGGCCACCTGTCAAGCATCCGAGGCATCTGGCCGGGATAAGGACGTTGCTACTTGATACGGGGTGCCCGATCTTCACGACGTAGGATCGTTGATAACTCGTTGATTCGTGTAACCTGACGAACCGATGGCGCCAACCACTGTCAATACAACAACCTGTGACAAAAGAATTCGCCCAACCACACGCTTTGATCGTTGTCTACTTGACCACACAAAAGTAGACGCATTGTTCCTGCAATCAATGAAGAAATTACAAGAACAATGGTAAAGAGAATAACTCCCAATTCTAGGTGGTGGCTTATGAGCATAAACCCTAGAACAAGAGTAAAAACTTCTCTGAAAATATTTGTGTATTCAATTCGTGGTTGTCTCAAAACTATGACCATGCCTCTCTTTTATAGAGGGTGGTATTTACAAAAGTGAAAGGTTTAAACTAGACTTTCAATCTGAATCTAATTTAAAACAGAATAAAAATCCTAACATACTATAAAGATAAAAGAAGTCCGGAATTAATCTTCTCGGATTCGGATTCGGACTCGGACTGGACTTTTTCCTTCTGTGCAGTCGTTACTCTTTTGGGTCTCCTGGTTGCATACGATGTCAGAATTTAATGATTCTTGATTTGTTGGAAAGATCTTTTCAATACCTTTCCAAAAAGTCTCATGTAATCCAATTGGACATCTGTGCTGAGAATGGTACTTGGTCGAAGTGGCTGGTTGAACGCGGGTCGGCAGACTGCAGGCCGAGCAGAATTCTTTTGGTTGTAGCGGTTGCAATTCTTGACGGAATCGAGTGATCTTGGGCTTGTTGGAAAGCTTAGGAAATTCTCTTTCCACTTAGTAGGTGTACGACCAGATTTGATGAAGTTCTTTGGCCCATACGTGGCTATGTCCTTCCCGTTATGCTCTCCCTCTTTATATCTAATCAATATTAAACAAGAGCTATTAGGTAGCAGCATATTCTCATCATAATTTAATTCTTTAAAGAACAAAGTCACCTGTTGATGTAGTTTTTTGGCTCTCGCTCGAGTGATTGGTCCTGTATGTTCCTTTAGTCGAGCACTAGTGCTATTAGTGCTAGGGATGTCCTCATCACTACCCCTCGATCCGACGGTAGCGTTGATGTAGTTTAGTCTTTTCGCTTCTTTTGGGGCTATAAATAGCCCTTGTACCCCCTGTTGTAAGGACAAGTTACTCATTATTGTTAGAATAGCCAAACTCACATGTGTGCTCCGGAAGCCTCTCCCCGAGAGAGCGTCCCCAGCCGACTCCGGTTGGGAGCACGCCGACAGGACTAGGGCCCCCACCGGGACCCGAACCTGTATAAATCCTCGTGTCACTTGTTGTGTTTGTCCGGCGGGGAAGGACCGGTCACCCGGTCAACCCGCGTCGCGTTTTCTTCGCTAGGATCGTCCACAAAACCTGCCGGGGTATTCGCAATACCACGACATTTATAATACACACACACACACGCACATATATATATTTTCATGACTTGGAATTATGTCATGGTCGTATAGGGAAACGAAGCTAAAAAGGCCGTTAGCGAAAAGCTGGCTGAGGCCTTGGCATCCCTAAAGGAGAAGACTGTATTGTGCAGCTTCCTTCAGGAGGAGAACGAGCACCTTGAGCAGAAGTTCACCCGACGAGGGCTTGACCTAGACGCTCCTTCAAGTCGTTGATCGCTAAAAGGCGGCCAACAAGAGGGCTCGAGAGACTGCAAGGCTTGCTCAAGATGCCGAGAAGCTTGTCCACAGAGATAGGGATGCCTTAGATACTTTGATCAAAGGCTGCAGTCTCACTGAGGGGGATACCTTCAGGAAACTAAAGGTGGCTGTAGACTCTCTTGAAGCATAAGTTGTTAAACCTGAGGGTTAACTTATCTCTTGAAGAGTCTTGAAATTTGGTTGCGGCTCAAGCCGCAACCAAAGTTAGTGCCATAGTCTCTGTTGTCCTCTGCAAGCTAAGGCTTCACCACGGTCCAAACTTAGATCTAAATCCAGTGGTGGGAGATGCGATTATTAGCTGTGAGGGTCAGCTGAATGCAACCAGGGCCGAGGTCAAGCCCTTAGTAGACAGACTATTACATGACCTCGACCTCGCCTGATGTATCCCTTCTCATTGTAAATGTTTGTAAATTTAACAATGGAAATGAAAATATTTTGCTTATCATGGTTTGTCGATGTTTTTGTACCTTTCAAATACACATAGTTAGCAAAGATTCCAATAATCGATAGATAATGTGAAGAAAAAATTGTTAAGTATTCAGTTTCTTGACTTGATGCTATAATTATGTTTCCCTAGCCCCCTTCTGTGACCATGTATACTGAAGGCATAATATTATGGTCGCAGGATTGAAAAATAAACGATGGCATAGATGATCGAAAACATATAAGTCAATCGCATATGCGTGAAACGGTTTAGAAGGGGAATTTGGCTATATGTGATCACATGGTCGCAAGAATAAAAATTTCAATGTAAATGCAGAAGCTTATTGAAAACTGACAGCCACCCAAGTGATCTATCAAATGCTAGTAAGTCCCCGATACGTTGAGAAACAACTTATAAAGGTATGTCTTGACTAGATGCGACCATGAGATCGATCGGCGACTAGCCCCCGGGCGTGGCCCGAGAAAAAGACTAAGGACAAAAAATGGGAAAATAACTACAACATATAGTTAAAAAAATGCTCTATTGAATGTAAAAATGTGTAAGGAAAATGAAAAATCTTACACGTAAAACTTGAGCAATTGGTCTATGCTCCATGCGTTAAAAAGAGAACTCTTCCATCTTCCATAGCTAATCGAGCTGATCCAGGTTGCGGTATTGAGACCACAGTGTAGGGGCCTTCCCATTGAGAGGAGAATTTGTTGTGACCAGACTGGTTTTGGATTTTCTTTAAAACCAAGTCTCCCACGTGACTGCTACGTGGTTGCACCCTTTTGTTGTGATATTTACTCAAAGCCTGTAAATACGCAGCAGACCGAATCAATGCTTGATTACGCTTTTCTTCTAGGAGAATGAGTTGATCTTCGCGTGTTTCACTTTGATTGATGATTGTGAAGTTATTTGCGCAAGGAGAGCCAAGTTGGATTTCATTTGGTAGCATGGCTTTTGCACCACAAAGCAGTTGGAAAGGCGTTTCTCCTGTTGCTTTACTGGGTGTGGTACGAAGTGCCCATAGAACGGGGTAGAGTTCCTCTATCCAAGCACCCGAGCACAACTTAAGGCGGTCGAATACCGTTTCTTAACCCCTTGTATTATCTGCCCGTTGGCACGTTCGACTGCACCATTGCTTTGCGGATGAGAGACTGATGCGAAGCAGATTTTGGTCCCAATATCATTGCAATAGTCTAGAAAAAGACTACTAACAAACTGGGATCCATTATCTATGATTAGTCAACTTGGAACGCCAAATCGTATCACAATGTTTGTAGGAAACCCCGCCCCGTACCGAACACCATGATAAATAATAGCGCTCCCCTGTCGCAACTTCCCAGGATTCAGTTGTGAACCAGGAATGAATATCACAACTAGTAGATTACATAAATAGTTTACAAAACATTACAGGTTCACATCAATGGCACTAGGGCCTTACATAAGTAGCACAACGAGGTACAAAATAACTTTTCAAGTTTTCAGCAAAACGCGAAAGGAGCGTGATGAGGACATCACTTCTTCGGATACACGCACCAACCATAATCCTTCGCTTGTTACACAAGATCAATAACGCGCAGTAAAGCCCGATTGTTGCATTGTCAAGTGAACTCGTTCCTAAGTTTATATATATATATATATATATGGTTTTGAGAATGGTTTACTATCTAATAGTGATAATATTGTGCTTAGGAACCATGGAGAGGACCAGCAAGGATGCAAGGACCAGCAAGGAGCCCAAGTCGAGTTGGAGTCCGGTTCGAACATCCATGAGCAGCCTCCCTTCAAACGACCATAACTCCCTCATAGGAAGTCCGATTGGGACGTTCTTATAGTCCACGGAGAAGCCCACGATGAGATCTTTCCAATGGATCTAGCCCCACATCAAATTCCTTCTGGATCACTGGCAATTGACAAAACAAGTTTTGATCAGATTCTGATTGGGCCTAGTCGGTGCTGCGTTACCTTTTTGGTTGGGCCAAGGCCCATGTATCGAGTTAGAGTCTGAGTAGGGAAAGAGTCAGTGTCGGGTTCAGGTTTCCTTACCTGGTCACCGACCTCTTTTATCTCCTCTATATAATCTGGCCGAACCATTAGGGTTCTGTGGGTTTTGTTTAGTCATAGTCTTTCCTTCGTGAAGCTATTGAGATATTCTTCTTGGTCAGCTAGATCAACATCAATATCTGTATTCGGAACCCCAACTCTTTTTCGTGATTCAATCTATATTTGCAATTTTAGATTGCTTGTTTATCTTGTGCTTGTTTGTTCTTCGATTGCTTGCAGGAATAGATCTTCGTGATCAGGTCGATCATGCTTCTAGTTCGGTCGATAACAATCCGAAGTTGGTTTAGCGATTGCCAGGGCGTATCAGTTATGTACGGTTGGTAGCCGGATCATGAGAGTCGTCTTCACAAATCGATAGTTATTGTTCTCATCGAAAGATCGGACCACCCGCATCATATCAGAGCAGAAACCTACTCTTGTCCCACAGTCGCTCGACCGGGGTACGCGATGCCTAGAAGCTTGGATCAAACTCGAAGAAGTCTTCAGCTTCTGATGGGACAATTCAGTCACGGGTGAGTACAGAGTACTCAGCAAATCACCACTTAACAAATGCAAGTATATATAACATGATAGGGAATTCAAGGAAATGATTGAGGTTCTTTTCCAAACCTTATTCATCACCTGACAGTTGGTAGTCATGAAAAGCATTCAAAAACTTCTTTGAAAACTTACCTTGTATATATATAACAGTTCAAGAGTAAAGAATTTAAAGCAGTTGATAAAACAGTTCATGAAAACTACTTGTTCCTCACAACATGGATAAAATCCATTGACCATAACACACTCGAAAATCTGGGAGCACGGAGTATTTAAATACATTTTAAACTCTGCAGAGGGGTACCGCTTTACCCACAAGACTTCTCAACTACCACTGTTAACCACGAGCATAGGCCTTTTGCCCAATCACACTACTTTAAGCATATGAGTCTCCTATGCCAGGTTTGATCACGCTGCTTTAAGCATGCCACTGAGTTGAGAATAACACGCTTTTCACCTTGCCTTGCCATTATACTAGCTCTACTCGTAAAAGGTTCACCACCGGTCAGTGCCTGCAAGGAAAATCCACCTCCGGTTGGTGTTCCTAATACAGCTGTGAAGCATTGTAGGGATCTTCCCTCTCATACCTTTACCCTACCTCTCACTCAGTATTGGGCCGCGGTGGGAGACCCTCTCCACCAATAGTGAGCGGACACAAAGGGGTTTGTGTTGGGAACCACATCAGTTGCACGACTTCTCTCAGACGATGCGGCTGGGCTCACCCATATCCGCCCGTGTAAGTGGGTCAAGAGGGATTTTCCCTCACTGACCAGTAACAAATTAGTGCATCTTTATTATTAAGGTTATTGACTCTATGCAGAGCTAGGGCAATAGTTCAGCAAAGATACTTGGTTGTGTCCGTCTCATACCAGGCTTATGGAGGTACGTTAACATGTTACTGGATGTTTAGCACAATTTGATTAGTCCTTAGCTATTCTAGAGAGGAGTTTTCCCTATTCAACATTATGCACAGATCACAACTTTGCGCTGTTAACAATCTTACCAATTGACAATTATCATGTTAACAACTTTACCAGTTAACAACATTATCATGTTTTCAACATTCTGACTGACATACCTCTCTTCCCTAGGATAGACATTTCAAAAGGCATCTTTAGTTTTGAAAAACCATTTTGCTTATTCATGTAAATAACTCATATTACTGCTATTATACTTTAATATTAATCTAGGGCATCAAGAACATTATACAGGGCTTGAGAATCAAGAATGACTTTTCAATTTGGAGCAATAGCTAAACAGGTATATTCCAACATACTCAGTTTACTTAAATAACATGCACAATATTTGCAAAACAAAATACTTAGCTAACTTGAAAACATGGGATCAACATGATCAAGGTGATGGTGACTTGCCTTGATTTCCCGCGACAAAATCTTCGGCGACGTCTTCAATCGGCTGCTCCTCGATCTCCGGATGAGTGGTTTCTAAAAGCGATAATCACACCGATCAATCAAAATGCATAAGTATGAGACTATAAAATGCAAGACCTAAATCCTAATAAGTCTAATACTGTAGCCCGAGAATTAGATTCGAGCAGGATTGAAAATTGGAAGTTTTTGAAAACAGGATTTTAGGGTAAACCGGGTAAGAAAAGGATTTGGAAAAAGGTGAAAAAGAGATCCGGAACTCGGATCTGAGAGAAAACTACAGATCTGGAAGGTTTGGGTTAAGGCGAATCTGATGGCGTAGACGGATCTTCAATCGGAGGCTTCAACGATGGAGTCGACAAGATCAAGGTGAGGGCAAAACGAAGCTCAGAACAACGAAACGGAGATCTGGACAGAGGATCGAAGACACAAGGACAGATTTGAGAAGAAAACGACAAGGCGGACAAAGTGACACGATCGGATCTTTAATCCGAACACTCTAGAGCAGAGAATGACATAGCATGTCAGTGACACAGACACACAAACATACATGCATGTACTGTAGCACTATCTGCGGCTGACATTGGCCACGGGCACGGGCACGGCGGCGCACAAGCACGCCGGCGACGAGCTGGATCTCGGCTGGGGCTAGGACTTGAGGGGTGCGAAGCTGGGACAAGGAGGGAAGGTACGGGCGAGGTGGGATGGCCGGCGAGGCAGCCACGGCGGCGCACCACGGCGAGGCTGCACGGCGCGGGCTGCTACGGCGGAAGCTCGCTGGAGGGGACAAAACGGCAGGGGAAGCTTAGGAAACGGAGGAGGGATACTAGGGGATGGTGGAGCAGCAGCCAATCGACGAAAAGGAGGCCGGGATGACAAGAAACCAACGGTGGCCGGAGTCGGGGAAGAAGGAGTGGCCGACGGCCGATCTCCAGCGAGGGACCACGAGGGAGCTTGGAACTCGGCAGGGGTAGGTTTGGGGACAAGGAGAAGACGATGACGCGGCTGGATTGGAGAATGCACGGCCGGAGAGGCGAGTTGCCACGGCGGCCGGCGGCGAGAAACACAAGAAAAGGCGAGAGAGGGAGCTAAGGCGTTCAAATGACCGAGCTCTAGTGGAAGAAAAAGACAAGGGAGATGAAGCAAACAAGATTGACAAACCTGGACGAGCTGAAAATGGCCGGAGCAGGGCGAACTACGACGAGGACAGCGGCGGCCGGCGCTGGAGCGCGCCCAGGGCTGCGGCTGAGCGGCAGAGAAGATGCACAACGACATTTTATGTGCGAAAAATGCTCCAAATGCAAAAATTCTAATGGCATTGTGTGACTAAATGCCTGAAATACATGCCTACAGATTGATTCTGTGTGGAGATGCTGGAATGAGCTCAAATGGCTATGTTTTGGTATATGTAGAGTGGCATTGGGGAGGTTTCTTGTGCTAGAAGCAACATTCTGAGTTGTAATGCATCTAACAGGAGTATTTTAGTTTTTATACTGTGTTGGCTGTGGAATGAGTGAGGGAAAAAGTGGAAATGCATATAAAATATTATTTTTGTCATGTCTAGGGGCTTATTTGGAATTTCTAGAAACAAGAGGGGCTGAAATGCAAAGTGCAAAAGTATGGGAACCAGAAATTCCTGGTTACTTGTGCCATTAAAATATTATAAATATTTTTAATGAATTTTCTATGCATTATTGAATTTAAAACAATTCTTTTATGCATAATTTTAAATAGAAAAGCCATCATTTCATGTGAGGAATTGTGTTATTTCATGTATAAAATCATGATGCGATGAACTTTAAAATATGCATGCATGAAGATAAGATAGAGCAGATGATTTAGGGTTTAACAGGTGAAAGAAATTAGCTGATTGGGAAAAGATAATAGAATTTAGCTGAATTTGGGATGGATTAATTTGAGAGAAAGAGAGGGGGTCAAAAAGGGGAATTTTGGGTTGTTACTAAATGGTTCGAATTGGTTCAGCTTCGATCCATTTAGTAAATATATCAATGGCTACGAACAAAAACTTATATCCATTGGTGGCTTGGGGCATTGGCTCTAGAATATCTATTCCCCATACAGTGAATGACCAAGTCAAGGGAATAGTTTGTAGTACATATGCTGGCTCATGAACTTGCCGAGCATGAAATTGACACTATGGGCACGTCTTGACCAATTGCCTGGCATCGTTTAATGCTGAAGGCTAGTAATACCTTTGTCGAAAAGCTTTCCGATTAGTGTTCTATAGGATGCATGTGCGCCGCACATGCCTCCGTGGATTTCTCTCAGAAGGGTTTGTCCTTCTTCTTGAGGTATGCAACACATGAGTACTCCTTGAGTGTTCTTTTTGTACAAGGTCTCTTCGACCAGTCTGTACATGCGTGCTTTTCTAACTAACCGATCAGCTTCGGTTTCATCCTTGGGTAAAGTCCCATGCGTGAGATAGATCCTCAAGGGTTGGATTGAATCTACTTCATGCTTGAGTGCGGTGACGTTAGTCATCGCCTCTGTCGTCTCGGTGATCGATGGATGTTTTAAGTGTTCAATGAACACTCCTGCCGGAGCGGATGCGCGTGAGGACCCAATTTTTGACAATTGGTCTGCGAGAATATTGTCTCTTCATAGAACGAATTGGATTTTGAAATTTCTAAAATAATTTTCCAATTTTCTCACTTCATCCAAGTAATGAGCCATCGTCTCATTAGAGGCGTTGTACTCCCTGTTTACCTGGTTTACGATTAGTTGTGAATCTCCCTTCACCACTAGTTGATGGACTCCAAGAGATTTGGCTGCTCGAAGCCCGACCCAAAGACCTTCATACTCTGCTATGTTATTGGTTGCAACAAAGTGGAGTTGTATGACATACTGGAGTTGGTCACCCTGAGGTCAGATTAAGACAACTCCAACCCCCGAGTGTGAAAAACCGCGAGAACTGTCGAAATACATCGTCTAGTGGTCAGAAGTCGACAAATCTATTGGTTCTTGCACAAGTGGTTCGGGATTAGTCCATTCGACCACAAAATATGCAAGAACTTGAGATTTGATTGCTACTCGAGCAGTGAAATGAGATCAAATGCTCTGAGTTCTACTGCCCACTTCGCAACTTGACCGGTTGCTTTCGGGTTCCGGAGAATGTCCCCTAAGGGAAAGGACGATGGCACGGAAATCTTGTGCGCTTGAAAGTAAAGTTGCAGCTTTCGGGAAGCCATTAAAGAGCATACAGTAATTTTTGGACCTCGGGGTAATGCTCCTTTGGTCCATTTAGAGCTTCACTATGTAATATACTGGTCGATGCACACCTTCCCTTTCTACAACCAGAACCACGCTGACCGCGTGAGGGGTAGCAGCTAAGTAAATGAACCAATGTTCTCCCATATTTGGTGAAACCAACACTAGAGTACTTGATAAATATGCTTTGACTTCTTGAAAAGCTTTTTCAGCCGCATCCAACCATGGGAAACCATTGTGTTTTCAGAGAACCTTAAAGAATGGTAGTCCACGTTTGCCTAATCGTGATATGAAGCGACTTAGAGCTTCCATTCGACCTGTTAAGCTTTGCACTTCCTTCATTGTCGAAGGAGATCGCATGTGTTCAATGGCCTGAATTTTGTTGGGATTAACCTCAATGCCTCTCGAACAGACAAGAAAACCTAAAAGTTTACCAGAAGAAACTCCAAAAGAGCACTTTTTGAGATTCAAAACTTGATGCCATGTTTATTCAAATTACAGAAAGTCTCAGTGAGATCATTTACATGATTAGAGATTTTTAAGCTCTTTACAACCAGATCATCAACTTAAGCCTCTAAATTGCTCCCTAATTGAGAGAGAAAGGTCTTCTGCATCAAGCGGTGGTACGTGAAACCAACATTCTTTAGACCAAATGGCATTCTGACGTAGTAGTAGGTGTTAAATGGTGTGATGAAAGCAGTCTTTTCTTCATCTACCTCTGCCATGCTAATTTGATGGTAGCCTGAGTAAGCACATAAGAAGCTCATCAGTACACAACCCGCTGTGGAATTGACCAACTGGTCGATGCGAGGAAGGGGGAAGTCATCCTCTGGACAGGCATTATTAAGACTGGTGTAATCGATACACATGCGCCACTTACCATTAGATCTCAGGACAATGACCGGATTTGCAAGCCATTCGAGATGGTTAACCTCGCAAATGAAACCAACCTCCTAGAGTTTATCTAACTCCAAATGGATGTTTTCTTGTTGATCCGAAGCAAAGCGTATGAGCTTTTGCTTCATTGTGTAGGATCAAGGATGCCGACTAGAGGGGGGTGAATAGGAGGCTTTTAAAAACTTCAAATAAAAACAACTTTTGCAAAGAGAAGAATCAAATGTAATTCAATATATTAATAAGAAAAGATTGAGAGAACGAACACAACGATTTTTACCGAGGTCTCGGAGACTCGCCCAGTCTTCCCTAATCCTCGTTGAAGCACTCAAGCAAATGAGTCTTGCTTCAATATCCACGAAGAATATTTCTCACTAATGGTTGCTCCTTGTCCACTCCGAAAAGGCGAGCACCGATGCCTTGTACAAATGTGCCGAGTCTCTCCGACAATCTCCGAACTGGAGAGATCTACGGCCACGCCACCAAACCGTCTAGGTGAGGGTGCTCATCAAGAGTAGTAGGTAGCAAGGTCTTCTCTAGACCTCCAAACAATCACCGAGAAACTCTAAGTATGCAAAATGAAACGAACGAAAGCACTCGATGGATCTGAAAACTCTCAACTTGATCAACAGATCAAGATTTTTAACTAGAAAATAAATGCTAAAGTGTATAAGAGAGAAGAGAACTACTTGTTCTATAAAATACGAGCTCAAAACCTCTATTTATAGACTCAAGGATCAAAAGAACCATTGGAGCTTTGGCTAAAAATGAGCAACTCAAACTGACAGTCAGTTCACCAAACTGATAGTCAGTTACATACACAACGGCCGACAAAATTTACGGATAAAAAATAGCTAGCCGTTTGTGGTTGTATATGGAAACTGATACCCCGAACTGACAGTCAGTTAGGCAAACTGACAATCAGTTCAACCAAAACATCGACCAGCTCAAATAGAAACTCAGATAAAACCAGCTGAGGTCGAAATGCAAACTGACAGTCAGCATGGGCATACTGACAGTCAGTTTAGTACAAAAAGTTTTAGCTCAAAAAACACACTCTCTGGACAATTGTCAATTAACACAAATTGACATTCAAACTGACAGTCAGTTTAGCAAACTGATAGTCAACCTCAGCAAAAATAGTCATAACTTTAAAACCATAAGTCCAAATTGAGAATTTAATAGCTCGTTTGAAACATAATTTTAAGGGCTATATTTTTGTCGACAGAAGTAAAAGCCAAATCGGCTTAAGATATTTCTAGAAAATTGAAAAACTCTTCTGTTGTCAAAAACTCAACTAAAACCAAATCTTTCAAAACAAATTCAAATCAAATCCAACCAAAAAGATGCAATGCAATGACCTAGTAATTTCTCGGTTCATGTTGGAGATTTTAGAGAGGACTTGCAACCCCTCTTTATAGTACGGTTAAAACTAAAAACAAATTTTCCTAAACCGATCAATCTCCTTACGCCGAGATTGGTAAAAATAAAATCTCAGATTACCTTAGGTCCTTTGCATCTTCATATTTGCGTCTCGTCTTTGCTCTGTTGCACCTTGTGCTTCTATTTAATGTCAGGTTCATCTTGATCATCTTGTGTGTTTTCCCGAACAAGCTCCGTATCAAAGATCTCAGAAGCACAGTTAGTCTGAAACACTTTGTTTTCATTAATCATCAAAATTAGATTAGGCATAATGGACTAGATGCAACAATCTCCCCCTTTGTAATGATTGAACACAACAAGTGTTCGATAAAAGTTGATAAATAAAATACTCCCCCTGAGTGTATGGCATCTCAAATAATAAGTATAACTACTCAAGTGACTCCAGAGCATATATATATCTATCATATCATACTCATAAGACAACACATATATCAAAGCATAAACCAATCATAAACCAACACATAGATAGATATCAAAGCATCACAGATCATCATATGTAGAATCAAGTATCAGAGCTTCACAATCAATCCCAAAATATCATTTCCATATCCAGAATCACAGAGATATAATAAACCAATATCCAATAAAACATATCCATAACTGAAAATCAACCCAAATATATATAAAATACTTCTCCCCCTTTGACATCAAGCACAAAAAGGGAGCAAATACAGGAAAATAGAGCCTAATGCTCATCATCAGAAGAAAAGCCTAAAACGGCTGTATCTCCGTTGCCTACAGGAGATCCAGTCGTATCGATGACAGGTGACAACGGAGGAGTAGCAGCCGGAGCTGGAGCAGCTGGAGCCGGAGCTGGTGCAGCTGGACCTGAATCTGAGCTCGGAGACGACGACGCTGGGCGGGCCCTCTTGCGAGGGACTGGGGAAGCTGAAGAAGGTAGGCGTCGCAGAATCTCCTCCTGCTGAGCAAGCAGGCAAAGCAGCATCTGATGGTGCTCTGCCTGGGTGCTGAGGATCTGCTGCTGCACCTGAATCACCTGATCGAGTCGAGTGGTGGAGAAGGATCCGGTGCCTGTCTCTGCAGTAGGTGTTGGATCAGACTCCTGAAATGGAGCCTCGTCCTCTGATTCCCCCATACCATCATCATCAGATGCGGGAGAGTCAGGGCTAGCGGCAGCTGCAGGCCTGGCACCAAGACGGCGATCGGCCTGACCTGGAGGATAAAAGAGAAGGGGATGATAAGGCCGCGGGAGCTCAGTGTCGACAGCCCAGATATGCAGAAGCACCGCCATGATATACGGAGCATATATCAGCTGACGGCGCGGAGAGAGAAGGACGTGCTGAATCTCACTGATGATAAGATCAGCAACGTCGAATGGCTCCTCCTGGAAAATAGAAATCAGGACATGGAGCCCAAGATAGGTGACTCTGGCCCTGTCTCCGATCATGGGGACCAAGGTGAGACGGCGGATCCGCAGGGCCAAATCAACATCGTGGCGCAGGCTAGCGATGTGACGGAGTTGGAAGGTGCCGGGATAGAGCATGGCCACCTCCCGATGCTCAAGGTCGGGAAGAGTGTGAAGCTGGCTCCCAGAAGCAGGGCGAACCAGTCCAAGCGCAGCCTCAAACTTCTCCTTCGTGATGGTGTGAACCTGGAGGCCCGTCATGAAGGTCAGCGAGTCGCGCTGGGGAGAAATGAAGACGGTGGAGTAGAACTGACAAATGGGCTCATCAGCCTAGTGGAGAGAGGAATCGGCGACAAGGTCGCGGATCAAGACGGAAGCAAAAGAATCTGCCAGGGAGACGATGCCTGTGCGAGAGGCAATCGTCTGCCAGGACAGAGAGCAGTGGGAGAAAATGGGGACGCGGTTGTAGACACTGGTGAACAGGTCGAGCTGCAAGTTCGTATAGATAGTGAGAACATTGCAGCCGTCGAGACCAGTGGGGCGAGGAGAAAGGTAGGGGTTTGTGGAACGCAGGGTGCGGAGACGACTCGCATGCCACCGGGAATAGTCTACAGGCACGCGCTCAGGCGGAGGCGAGGAACGGCTCTTAGTCGGCTCACCAAATGAACGACGGCTGTTTGCCACGTTCTTCAATCGGGCAACACGACGAGACAATCCTGGATGATCGGACATGGCTAAACAGAGAAACAGAGAAGAAAACAGGGACCTAAACAGAGGAACTGAAAAAGGTGACGACGACGGCGCGAAGAAGAGAGGTACGGCACTGGGAGAGAGGAGAGGCACGGCACCGGTGAGGAACGGCGGTGAAACGGCGGCGAGTAGTGGCACTACGGTGAGCCACGGCACGGTGGCCCACGGTGAAGTAGTGGCAAAGAAAGGCGATGGCGCAGTGAGGCAAAAGATGCTGGTGGTGGCTTGGTGGTGGCCCATGGCATGAGACGGTGGTGCAAGGAGGCGGCGGCGTGGCACGGCGAGGTGGTGCCACAAATTGCGACGGCGAGGAGGCGCAAGAGGAGGTGGCAGCGAGATGAGAAGGCAAAGAGACGGGGAACAGAATCGGGGGTTTTAGGGTTTTGGAGACACAAACTGACAGTCAGTATGATATACTGACAATCAATTTCAAACCCAAAAACATGGAACTGACAATCAGTGTACAACACTGATAGTCAGTTCACAGAACTGAGTTTTGAAACTGACAGTCAGTTTATGAAACTGACAGTCAATTTGAGTCTCAAAAACGACCAGGGGCTACGACCAAAGACCAATGCACATAACTGACTGTCAGCATGGTCAATGACTTCGACCAGAGGCTAAGAATAGGCTCCTAAGCACTGAACTGACTGTCAGTTAGATGAACTGACTGTCAGTTTGGTCAATTTCGACTAGAGGTAGATTAGACCAGAGACGTAATAAAGTTATATTTTAATATATTTTAATACAAATAGCACATCAACTAGCATTAGATATATCAATAATATTCAGTTCATCTCTTAGAAAGAAAAATCTTGATTCATCTAAGGGTTTGGTGAAAATATCCGCTAGTTACAAATCAGTTCTGATGTAACTTCATCAATATCTCCTTTTGCCACATGATCTCTAATAAAATAGTGCCGTATTTCAATATGCTTAGTTCTAGAATGCTGAACAGGATTATTTGCAATTTTAATGGCACTTTCATTATCACACAAGAGTGGCACTTTTTCAAATTTAATTCCATAATCCAAAAATGTCTACTTCATCCACAATAATTGAGCACAACAACTTCCTGCAGACACATATTCAGCTTCAGCTGTGGAGAAAGCTACAGAATTTTGTTTCCTAGATGACCATGATACTAACGATCTCCCCAACAGCTGACAGCTACCAGATGTACTTTTTCTATCAATCTTGCACCCAGCATAATCAGAATCCGAATATCTAATTAATTCAAAATTTGCATCTTTTGGATACCAAAGACCTAAACTGGGATAACATTTTAAATACCTAAGGATTCTTTTAAGAGCAATTAAATGACATTCCTTAGGATCTGATTGAAATCTAGCACATAAGCACACACTAAACATGATATCAGGCCTAGATACAGTGAGATACAACAAGCTACCAATCATAGATCTATAGAGTTTAGAATCAACTGATTTGCCACTTTTGTCCATATCCAGATGTCCATTTGTTGCCATGGGGGTTTTGATTGCCTTAGCGTCTTCCATCCCAAAGCATTTGAGCAAGTCCTTCACATACTTCGTTCGACTTATGAACATACCGTTCTTAAGTTGCTTGATTTGAAGTCCAAGAAAGAAGCTCAGGTCACCGATCATTGACATCTCGAATTCCCTAGACATCATCTCTCCAAACTCATGACAGAAATGTTCATTAGTAGATCCAAAGATAATATCATCAACATATATCTGACAAATGAACAAATCTTTTTCAATTTTCTTTGTAAACAGTGTTGTATCAACCTTCCCAATTTTAAAACCTTTTGATAAAAGAAAGTCTCTAAGTCGTTCATACCAAGCTCGAGGAGCTTGCTTGAGACCATAGAGAGCTTTAGACAATTTAAACACATGGTTTGGAAATTTAGGATCATCAAAACTGGGAGGTTGTTCAACAAATACTAGTTCAGAAATTTCACCATTTAAAAATACACTTTTAACATCCATTTGAAATAATTTAATATTGAAACATGATGCATAAGCAAGAAGAATACGAATAGCTTCAAGTCTTACTACAGGTGCAAAAGTTTCACCAAAGTCTAAACCTTCGACTTGAGTAAAACCTTGTGCAACAAGACAAGCTTTGTTTCTAACAACTATACCATTTTCATCTTGCTTATTTCTGAAAACCCATTTTGTTCCAATTACATTGTGATTCTTGGGTCTTTCTACTAAAGTCCAAACTTCATTTCTAGAAAAATTATTAAGTTCATCATGCATGACATTTACTCAATCAGGATCATTTAAAGCTTCATTAACATGTTTAGGTTCTAAAGAAGATACAAAAGAGTGATGTTCACAAAATGCAGCACTACGAGAGCGGGTTTGAACACACTTACTGACATCACCCAATATTTGATCTAGAGGGTGATCCTTGGTGAGGGTTTGATGTTGCCTTGGTGTTTCTTCTTGTGCTGCTTCTTCTTGACTTGGTTCTGGAGGATTAACATGAGGTGATGATACATTTTGATCGTCATTTTAATGTTCTCATCATCTTCTTGATCATCTTCTCTTGGCTTGATGTCTCCAATTGTGATGTTCTTCACGGTTTCTTGAAGATCTTCACCTGAAACATGACAAGAGACTTGCTCCTTTGAGAGCTATTAGTTTCATCGAATTCTATATCGCAAGATTCTTCAATGCAACCAATATTTTTGTTAAAAACACGATAAGCTTTGCTAGTGGTGGAGTATCCGACTAAAAAGCTTTCATCTACTCTTCTTTGAAATTTTCCACCAAAATTTCTTTTCTTAAGGATATAGCATTTGCATCCAAAAACTCGAAAATAAGAAATGTTTGGCTTACGCCCAATAAGAAGTTCATAAGGAGTTAAATTCAGAAGAGGATGCAAATAAAGCCGATTGATAGAATAACAAGCAGTATATACGGCTACAGCCCAAAATCGAGTAGGAGTGTCATACTCACTTAGCATTGTTCTTGCCATTCCAATAATGTTCGATTTTTCCTCTCTACAACTCCATTTTGTTGTGGAGTGTAAGAAGTAGAAAATTCGTGTTTGATTCCAAGAGAGTCACAAAAATCAAATAAAGTTGAATTAACAAACTCTCCACCATGATTACTACGGATTTTCTTGATGGAAAGTTCAAATTCAGTTGAAACACATTTTGCAAAACTTTTGAAAACATCGGGGGTTTCAGATTTTTGAGAAATAAAGAAAACCCAAGTATAGCGAGTAAAATCATCAACAATCACAAAACCATAGTTGTTGCCCCCGATACTTTGGAACTCAGAAGGTCCAAATAAATCCATATGTAGCAGTTCCAAAGGTTTGCAAGTTGAAAGCACGCATTTAATAGGATGTGAAGTAGCTACTTGCTTGCCAGCTTGACAAGCGCTACAGGGTTTATCCTTTTCAAAATTCATATCTTTTAAGCCAATAACCAAATCACGTTTCAAAAGCTTTTTCAGTTGATGCATCCCAACATGTGCAAGTCTTCTATGCCATAGCCAACCTTTTGAGGTTTGAGAGACAAGACATGTTGAAAGAGATGCATCTTTGGAGTAAAGTCAACAAGATAAAGATTTTCAAAACCAAAGCCTTTGAAAATCAAAGAATTATCTTTTAAATTTTCAACTAAAACTTCTTTGGGATAAATGTGCAACGAAATCCAAGATCGCAAATTTGTGCAACAAAAAGCAAATTAAAATTCAGAGATTCAACCAATAAAACATTTGAAATTGAGAGATCATTTGAAATAGCAATTTTACCCAAGCCTACCACATTTTCTTGACGATTGTCGCCAAAGGTGATCTTTTGATTTTTGCTTGAGTTGTCTTCTATTGAGGTGAACAATTTCTTGTGACCGGTCATATGTTCGGAGCATCCGCTATCTAGCACCCAATGCTTCCCACCGGTCTTGTAGTTTACCTGCATAAAAGAATCAAGTCTTTTTAGGTACCCAAACCTTTTTGGGTCCTTTGATGTTAGCAATCAAAGCTTTGGGCACCCAAATTGACTTCTTCTTTTTGTGTAGCATGGGTGCACCGACAAATTTTGCTATAGCATATCCTTTCTTTGACTTTTGAAGCATGTAGCAAGTATCAAAATAATTTGGAGTCATTAAAGGACATGCTTCATGAGAATGACCAGTTTCATGGCATTTAAAGCAAAATGTGTTGCATACTTTTACAAAAATAGTTTTTGTACTTGGTTTCTTTCCTTTCTTCACAAAGTATCCAAGTCCTTCTTTCTAAATGAACATTTTTGTTTGCTAAGGATTAGATCAACAGACACTTTTCCTTTGTAGCAGTTTTCTAAACCTTTTCCAAGTTTTTCAACTTGTGCCTTAAGTTCATTACTTTCATTCAAAATTATTTCATTTGAAACACATGGCATATCAAGAGGAATAGCATGAGAAGAATTGTCATTTAAATCACATGAAATGCCTACATCTACCTTAGATGGAGCATTAGTAATATCTTTCATTAGCATGCTTTCATAAGAATCTTTTAGTTCTAAGTATTGAGTGCGTAAAGAAGAATGTTCTTCCTTAAGCGCTTTATACTTCTTTTTAGTTATTCCAAAAACTTTATTTAGTTCGGTGATCATTTCAACTAGTTCATCATATGAAGGATCAGAAGAATGTACCTTTTCATCGCCTTTAGCCATAAGACAAAGGGATGAACTAGTCGAAGTGTTGATGTTGCCGAGAGCTAATCCGGCTATCTTCTTGGAGCAGCCTCTTTCACCGTCAGAGTCGGAGTCGGAGCTCTCACCTCCGGACATCCATTCTCCGAAGCATGCTTCCTTGGTTGCGTCATTGTTCTTCTTGAAGAACTTCTTCTTCTTATTCCAAGTTTTGTTCTTGTTCGGACATCTTGATGCTATGTGACCCTTTTCGTGACATCCGTACCATATGATGTCCTTGAAATTTGTTTGCTTTGGCCCCTTTGGTTGAGTGTCGATGTTGACACCCTTCTTGTGTAACCTGCGAAGAAGTTTTTGTGTATTCTTTACCATGAGAGCTAGATCTTCGTCGGAGGAGCCATCGCTTGGATCGTTCTTGGAGCCGGCTTTGAAAGCCAACACCTTCTTTTTTGTTTCCGAAGGTTCGGCTGCTTCCTTCTTTTCCTTCCGATGCATCTCATGGGTGATGAGGTTCCCATAGAGATTAGTAGGCGTGGTGGTCGACAGATCGGAGTTGGTGAGCACCGTGACCAGAGTGTCGAAGCTTTCTGGAAGCACCCTGAGCATCTTTCTTACAATGTCGAGGTCAGTAAAAACAACTCCTATCCCATTGAGTTCATTCACAATATTGTTCAACCGAGTGAACATTGAATCCACGGACTTGGTTGACGACATTGTGAATGTCTCGTATCTTTGCCTTACCATGAGTAACTTTGCCTCTTTGACTTTAGTTGTGCCCTCGTAGATTTCTTTGAGGGTGGTCCAAACCTTGTGAGCGGTCGTAAGATTACTCACACAGTTGAACTCATTTAAAGACAAATCGGCAAAGAGTGCATTTTTTGCATGGGCATTTAAATGTAGTTTTCTCCTGTCGTCATCAGAGTGACTTGCCGGATCATCCAGAGGAGTAAAACTAAGTTTAACGATGTCCCATACATCAAGCCCCATGGCCTCTAGGAATACTGACATGCGCACTTTCCAGTAGGGATAGTTAGTCCCATCAAAGATAGGCGCACAACCGGTATGACCGAGAGAAAATCCCTCATTAGACGTCATCCTCTCTCTAGGCGGTAAAGCCTAATTAATCGAGAGACCTTGCTCTGATACCATGTGTAGGATCAAGGATTCCGACTAGAGGGGGGGGTGAATAGGAGGCTTTTAAAAACTTCAAATAAAAACAACTTTTGCAAAGAGAAGAATCAAATGTAGTTCAATATATTAATAAGAAAAGATTGAGAGAACGAACACAACGATTTTTACCGAGGTCTCGGAGACTCGCCCAGTCTCCCCTAATCCTTGTTGAAGCACTCAAGCGAATGAGTCTTGCTTCAATATCCATGAAGAATATTTCTCACTAATGGTTGCTCCTTGTCCACTCCGGAAAGGCGAGCACCGATGCCTTGTACAAATGTGCCGAGTCTCTCCGACAATCTCCAAACTGGAGAGATCTACGGCCACGCCACCAAACCGTCTAGGTGAGGGAGCTCATCAAGAGTAATAGGCAGCAAGGTCTTCTCTAGACCTCCAAACAATCACCGAGAAACTCTAAGTATGCAAAATGAAACGAACGAAAGCACTCGGTGGATCTGAAAACTCTCGACTTGATCAACAGATCAAGATTTTTCACTAGAAAATAAATGCTCAAGTGTATAAGAGAGAAGAGGGCTACTTGTTCTATAAAATACGAGCTCAAAACCTCTATTTATAGCCTCAAGGATCAAAAGAACCGTTGGAGCTCGGACTGAAAATCAGCAACTCAAATTGATAGTCAGTTCACCAAACTGATAGTCAGTTACATACACAACGGTCGACAAAATTTACGGATAAAAAATAGCTAGCCGTTTGTGGTCGTATATGGAAACTGATACCCCAAACTGACAATCAGTTCGACCAAAACATCAACCAGATCAAATAGAAACTCAGATAAAACCAGCTGAGCTCGAAATGCAAACTGACAGTTAGTTTAGTACAAAAAGTTTCAGCTCAAAAAATACACTCTCTGGACAATTGTCAATTAACACAAATTGACATTCAAACTGACAGTCAGTTTAGCAAACTGACAATCAGCCTGAACAAAAATAGTCATAACTTTAAAACCATAAGTCTAAATTGAGAATTTAATAGCTCATTCGAAAGATAATTTTAAGGGCTATAGTTTTGTCAACAGAAGAAAAAGCCAAATCTACCTAGATCGTTCTAGACAATTGAAAAACTATTATGCTATCAAAAACCCAACTGAAAACCAAATCTTTCAAAACAAATTCAAATCAAATCCAACCAAAAAGATGCAATGCAATGACATAGTAATTTCTCGGTTCATGTTGGAGATTTTAGAGAGGACTTGCAACCCCTCTTTATAGTACGGTTAAAACTAAAAACAATTTTTCCTAAACCGATCAATCTCCTTATGCCGAGATTGGTAAAAATAAAATCTCAGATTACCTTAGGTCCTTTGCATCTTCATGTTTGCTTCTCGTCTTTGCTCTTTTGAACCTTGTGCTTCTATTTAATGTCGAGTTCATGTTGATCATCTTGCGTGTTTTCCCGAACAAGCTCTGTATCAAAGATCTCAGAAGCACAGTTAGTCTGTAACACTTTGTTTTCATTAATCATCAAAATTAGATTATGCATAAAGGCCTAGATGCAACACATTGGTCACTATCCAGGCTGAATTGCTAGCCTGTGCTCGATCACTACCGTTGGGGCTCCGGGCATGTCGGGTGGTTTCCACGCAAGCACATCAGCATTAGCTCGAAGCATAGCAATGAGCGGGAGTTCCTATTTGCCGTCCAGTTGATATTTATTTGATTTATTTATTTTTTCATATATTTTCCCATGCTTATGCGCATTTTAGTCATATACCTCGTCATATACCTAGATTATTCTTGATATGTTGCCAAATTGACTAGAGTACTAGTTTTGCAAATTTTATCGCAGGTTGGCACAAATCGGATGGATTTTGGCTAACGGACGCGCTTCATTGACTAAACCTGACCCTCGGTCGATTCCGGATAGAAGCACCTGTTTCTACGGACGTGTAGGAATCGGCCGTGCTGAAATCGGAGTCTCTAAGGGCTCAGAACATCTAAACCTAGCAGCCGAAGGGCCTGGTTGTCATTTCAAACTTTTTCAAGGACCTTTCTGCAAGATTGCCAAAAATCCCCCTTAACCCTAGCTGGCCTTCGCTGTGCACAACTCAAGCCTGGTTTTTCATTTGTTATCTTCTTCTGCCTCCCTCCTCGTGATCCACACGTCCTAGCACCACGCCGGCGATGACCAGGCCGTACGCTGCCGGCGGAGCCACTTTTCTCTCTCTCATCCCCAAAACTTTAGCCGTTGTCTTGATCACCATCCTGTCCTCATCCAGCTGCGCGCAACCAGATCTGTGCTACATCCTCTTCTTCCTCCTCTCCACGCCACACGCACTCGCCGCTGATCTCGCTGCGCCGCTTCACTCGCCACCAGCTGCCGTCCGCAACATCCTCCTCACGCGCTGCCACCACTAGATCCCGACATCCTCTTCTCCCTTTTCTTCTTCGGCCACCACCGCCGCTGTTCACCTCTGCCGGATCCGCCATCTCCTGCGCCACCGCTGGGATCCTGCGCGCCTCCACTCCTGCACCGCCGCCTTCCTTCTTCCTCTCCGACGCCGTTTGCCGTTGGCGTGACAACAATGGCGAACCGTGAACTCCCCTTACTCCCATCTCGGCATCGCCGCTATGCCGGTTTCCTCTTCTCCGGCGATGGTGTCTACTTCTTCGAGCTGCAGCTTTGTCCTCATTGTCGTCCACATCTTTGACGACGTCGTCAGCGACTACGACCATGGCTTCTCCGGCCATTTTCTTCCACCTCTCCGACGAGCACTCCATGACCACGTCAACGGCTGCTTCACCGACTTCAATTTTGGCAACGAATCCCCTCTCTCTAAATCTCATTCTCTCCTTCTCTCCCTAATCTGTTTCCTGTGATTCATGTAAATAAACAGAATTCAACTGTGGATGATCAGTTTCATACTTGAGTAAAATCCATTTTAGTTGTGTTTTAATTTCTTCGGAATTTCACCTGATTGCACCCTATTCTTGTGAGACTGCAATTTCATTCCTGTAGTGTTTGAGTTCTACTGCTGATCCGGTGCTTGTCCCTATTTTGTTTTGTGTTGGCCTTCATGATCCTACTTGATTTCAGTGTAGTTTAGTGATGATAATTCTTGCGAACTGAGATCCACAGTCTAGTAGAATTCAAAGTTGTTGCCATCCTGAAAATTCATGATACATGTTTGATTTGGGCATTGATTGAATGATATGAATGGAATTGCAATATTGTTTCTTAGTTTCTATAGTTGGCAAAGTTTAAATCAATCTTCTATCTGACTCTTCAGAGAAATAGAATCTAAAGCAACATTTTCCCGACTTTGTGCATTTGTCCACCACTCGCCTGGGACACGATTGCAGTAGAATGATTTTTGTTAATTGTGTTTCAGTTGGTGAGGCATGTAAAGATGAGCCGACCCTCTTCTCGCTGCATTTTTGACTTTTTGATTCGGATTTAGTTGGGCATATTTTGCTCTCATCTAGTCCCTTGGGAGAGAAAGACATACTCACCTACTATTGCGACCTCGTCCGCTTGCGAGGCCCCATTTTAGGTGGTATCACCAGTGCTAACCCAATCCGAATGGTCTTAGATGGGTCATCTGGGAACAAATGAACCTGGTTGAGTTTTTCTTCTGGTGGTGGAGTGGCCTTGATCGCATCGTGTTCCATGGTCGCCAGCTTAACATCCCGTAGGGGAAGTTGGTCGACTAGTTTCAAGGATATCTGATGACAAGTGAGAGTCATATTTTGGTTGCCTCGAACTGTGATTACACCTTTTGGTCTCGGTACTTTGACACACTAATAAGCGTAGTGCGTTGCTACCATGAACTTGGTGAGTGAAGGTCTACCAAAGATGGCTTTATAAGCTAAATCAAACTCAACTACATCAAAAGTAATTAACTCTGTTCGAAAGTTTTTTGGTCCTCCGAGTGTTACTGGTAACACTATTTGCCCCGATGGGATCATCAAAGGACCAGGGATTATCCCAAAAAATGGGTGAGCCACTGGTTCAATCTTTGAATGAGATATTTGCATCTCATCAAGAGTTTTGGCAAATAATAAGTCACGAGAACTTTCTCAATTGACCAATACTCATCCCACTTAAGCATTGCTAATAATGGGAGAAATTACCAAAGGAAGTCATTGTGGCCATGATAATCCTTTAGGACAATCTTCCTAGCTAAAGGTCAAGGAAGTATCTGATCAACGGGGAAATTGAGGCTCTCCAAGAGGAGCCTCCACACTATTTATGTTGGGGGAAATCTCGGACGTTCCCTGGGATTAGTCCCAGAGGGCTATCGGGGAAAGTTCCAGACACCTCCCGTGGAAAGTCCCAGAGGGCTCCCGTGGAAAGTCCTGGAGGGCTCCCGTAGAAAGCCACGCATGCCTCCCGTGGAAAGTCCCGGAGGGCTATAAGGGAAAGCCCCGGACGCCTCCCGTGAAATATCATGGAGGCCTCCCGGGAAAAGCCACAGAGGGCTCCTATAGAAGGCCACAGACGGCTCCCATGGAAAGTCCCGGCGGGCTACTGGGGAAAGCCCCGGAGGCCTCACGTGGAAAGTCCCAGAGGGCAACCGGGAAAAGTACTGAACGCCTTTTGTGGAAAATCCCAAAGCGCTCTCGTGGAAAGCCACGGATGCCTCCCGTGGAAAGTCCCAGAGGGCTACCGGGGAAAGTCTCGGATGCCTCCTGTGAAATATCACAGAGGCCTCCTAGTAAAGGCCACGGAGGGCTTTTGTAGAAGGCCCCGGATGCCTCCCATGGAAAGTCCCGGAGGGCTACCGGGGAAAGTCCCGGACACCTCCCGTGGAAAGTCCCTAAAGGCTACCGGGGAAAGTCCTGAACGCCTCCCGTTGAAAGTCCCGGAGGGCTACCGGGGAAAGCCCCGGACGCCTCCCGTCGAAAGTCCCGGAGGGCTACCGGGGAAAGTCCCGAACGCCTCCCGTGGAAAGTCCCGGAGGTCTTCTCGTGAAAGCTCATGTGCGGGTGACGTCAGGAGTGCCTCGGTAACTAGCGAGGACACTTGTCAAGCATCCAAGCCCTTCGGTTGGTGAAATGGCGTCAGCGCCCCTCAATCCGACGGCCGTAGCTAGGGCTTTTTAGTCTTTCTGCGTCTTTTGGGGCCTATATATACCCCCTTGTATCCTACTTGTAACGGGGCTATTTTTCATTTTACACATACAGACAACAGGCATCCTTTGGAGACCTCTCTCCCTGAAAGAGCACCTCCCCAGCAGACTCACGTCCGGAGGGTGTCGATAGGACTAGGGCCCCCATCGGGACCCGAACTTGTATAAAACTCACCGTGTCAATCTCTGTGTTGTCCAGCGGGAGGTGACCGGTCACAGGGTCAGCTCGCTCCGCTGTTCTCATGTCAAACACGTCCATTAAATCTGCTGGTGGTATATTTTATACTACGACAGTTGGTGCCGACCGTGGGGACTCGTGACAAATCACCATGGCTCCCCTGAGAACGAGAGCCCAAGCTCTCTCCTTTTCCGGTGGTGCCGGTCCCAGTGACCCGATGCCGCCCCCGCAAGATTCTACTATCACGACCCTACCGTCCGGGGACACCCGGACAGAGGTACCACTCTCTTCACCCGTAATCTTTGGTAGAAGTGCTCCCGTTTCCAGCCCGGCGACTGCGACCACGCTTGCGGGGCCTAGCTCCCCACCACCGATAGTCCCGGTCTTCGGAGACCCCTTGCTTGGAGCTTTGGTCGAGGGCCAACTCCGTGCCCAGCACACCCTGGAGGAGTTGTTACGCATCTTAGTGTAGCCCCCGACTCTTGTTTACCCGCCCCCATACTTGTTTATGGGGGCGTCACCTCCGTTCTTCATGGGTCACCTGGCCGCCTTCCTTGCACCGGGAGGCTCGCCTGTGCCCGGAGCCTTCCCCGCGCCGGGATCGTTCCCCGCGCCGGGAGGCCGGCTCACGCCCGAAACTTTTTTCGTTCCTGGGGGTTACCTGGCACTGAGCCTGGAACCTCCACAGGCGATTGCCATCGTGCCTGGAACCGTCCCTGCGCCGCTCCCCCCCCCCCCCCCCCCCCCGCACTGGTAGCCTTCCCTGCGCCCATGGCCACTCCTGTGTCCGGAGGCCTCCCCGGGACAACACCTGGAGCCGCTCCGGCATTGAAACCGGCGGTTGCTCCGGGGACCCTCCCCGCACCAACTCCCTCTGCTGTCCCGGATGCTCACCTGGTGCCGGGCCAGTCCCGCGCGCTGGTGGCATCCTCTATGCCGGTGACCAACGCCCATCGGCTCCCTCCTCCCCCGGGACCGCCCTTAAGGACTCACCCGGTGGATCAGACCCATTTCACCCGGGAGGAGGAAGAGCACATGTGCACGGCAAAATCCGGTGAGGCTCCCTCCCGCTACCGATCGGAAGTCCCCCCGGCTTGCAGTCACGGCGAGCTACGCTCCCGACCTGACCGGGGTAAGAGACCAATCGAAGAAGCTACTACCACATCCGTGGGGTACCCGGGGATTCAAGAGGTTAGTTCAACTAACCCTGAGGAAAGGAGGCGCTACCGTCGTACCGGTGGACCGCTGGGACCCCTCCCGGACTCCGACAACGAGCGAGCGTCCCCTGTCAAAGGTGACAGCGATCGGGAATCTCCCATGGAGGTTGAAGGGGCTAACCAGCCGCTGTGCTGCCGCCTCCGGTGTATCCGCTAGCTGCGACCCTACCGTCCGCCTCACATTGAACACTACAACGGTGAGGTCGACCCTTATGAATTTGTGCAGGTGTACTCCACAGCCATTTCAGCGGCTGGGGGGGACAAGATGGTGCAATGCAACGTCTTCCCCCTCTACCTCACCGGAATCGCCCGCTCATGGTTTTACAACTTGAGGGCCGGTTCCATCAAGTCCTTCGCGCAGCTCAAGCACGATTTATGCGTGAACTTCCAGGGGAACTACGTGCGTCCCCTAGACTCATCACAGCTCTACACCATTCGACAGAGGACCGGGGAGACCATCCGTAGCTTCTTCAAGCGCTTCGCTTAGGTCAAGAGCAAAGTGGCTCACGTCCTTGACTCCACAGTCATTGAGGCGTGCAAGAATGGGATCCTCCCTGGGGAGCTCCATCAGAGACTCTCCCGGAGCTGTCCCTCCTCTGCCGATGAGCTCTACACCGTGCTCGAGAAGTACGCTCGAGCAGAGGAAGATGACCTCTGGAAAAAGAGCTTGGGGGGCTCCTGCCCCCGCTGATCGGGAGGCCAGGGACCCCCTCAACAAGCATCCCAAGAGGGGCAACCACAGCGAGCCACTGCCTCGGGACACCTTTGTCCTCGAGGGCGGAGGTGGCTCGCGCGAGGGCCACAAGGGCAACGAAAGTCCATGGGGGGGGGGGGGGGAAGGGGGGAGGACAGTCGTCCCGCGGCCGAGAAGGCCCCACGATAGGAGGCAAGGAGGGCACAGCCAACCTGTGGTGTGCCTTCCACAAGTCTAATACCCACGCTACTCAAGAATGCCACCAGCTTCTGTAACACTTTGCCGCATTCCTTAACCAGCGTGGGTAGGGGGGAGCCCTTCCTCCTTGCCCCCTCTGCCGGCTTTGCAGGCTCTCCCTGCTCCCTCTGGGGAACAGCAGAGGTAGGCACAAGAAAGGGGCTCGGTCGAAGAGATGCCTTTCCAAACCTCCCAGAGACGTATAAACGTCATGGGGATCCGCCTCGGGGTGAGAGTCCAAGCGCCAGCACAAGGACTACGCGTGGGAGGTAATGGTTGTGGGGTGCTGGACAAGTCCCGACCACCAAAGTGGTCAGACGTCCCCCTCTCCTTCACAGCGGAAGATGCACGCGAGGTTCGTTTCCCCCACGACGACGCGCTCATAGTCTCCACTACCGTCTACAACTGCCAGTGGCGCGCATCCTCGTCGACGGCGAAAGTGCCGCTGATATCCTGTACGTAAAGGCATTCAGGGAAATGCAGGTGGATGAAAAGCTGCTGCAACCAGCAACCGGGCCCTTACAGTGCTTCCCGTCCTGGAGAAGACCACCTACCCCAGTGGGGAAAGTTGACCTCCCCATGACCTTCGGCGCCCCGAACAACTACCGGACGAAAATGGTCCGGTTCGACGTAGTGGATCTCTGCTCTTCATACAATGTGATTATGGGGAGAACCATGATCAACCGTTTGGGGGCGGCGATCCACCAGAGCTATCTCTGTGTGAAGATCCCTGGGCCTCGTGGCGTGATCACCGTCCTAGGCGACCAGGATGTGGCCCGTGCTCTTTACGAGCGCGCCGCCGCGATGATTGGGAGAGTCAAACTGATTGAAGCCTTGGGGGGGAGGCCCCCCATGGTTCTGGACACCCCAGTCATCCCCTCTAGGAAGTTTCTCCCAAAACCACGCACGAAGGCAGACCTCTCGAAGGTCTGGCTGTCCCCGGAGGACATGGAAAGGATCATCAAGATCGGGGCAGACCGCCCCATGGAGCACGCGGAGCAACTTGCAGCTTTCCTCCTCAAAAACTCTGACGTCTTTGCGTGGAAGCCCGCCGACATGCGAGGTGTCACCCGGCACGTTATCGAGCACAAGCTCACTGTAATGCCCAGGTGCCCCCCCGGTAAAGCAAAAGCTGAGGAAGCTCTCCTTCGAGCGCCAAGAGGCCATCAAGGCCGAGATCGCCAGGCTTTGAGAGGCGGGGTTCGTTCGGGAGGTCTTGCACCCCGAATGGCCAGTGAACCCCATCCTCGTGAAGAAGTCGAGCAGCAAGTGGAGGATGTGCGTGGACTTCACCGACCACAACAAAGCTTGCCCAAAAGACAATTTCTGACTCCCGCGGATTGACCAGTTGGTTGATTCGACTGCGGGGTGTGAGCTTATGAGCTTCCTTGACGCGTATTCGGACTACCACCAAGTCCGGATGGCTAAGGAGGACGAGGAAAAGATGAGTTCTATAACTCCTCTGGGCACCTTCTGCTACATCCACATGCCCTTTGGGCTAAAGAACACTGGGGTAACCTTCCAGTGCCTTATGTCACTGGTCCTCAACGACCAGATTGGCCGCAACGTAAACGTCTACGTCGACGACGCAGTCATCAAAAGCCTCTGTGCGGCCGCTCACCTCGACGACTTAGCGGAAACCTTTCGCAACCTCCGCGAGTACGGGTTGAAGCTTAACCCAGAAAAGTGTGCTTTCGATGTACGCAGGGGGAAGCTGCTTGGCTTCCTGTGTCCCAGTAGGGCATAGAGGCCAACCCCAAGAAAATTTGAGCCCTGGTGGACATGCCCCCGCCGCGCTCCGTGAAGGACGTACAACGGCTTACCGTCAGGGGAACGCGGAAGCTGCTTCATCTCACGGTCAAGAAAATTTGAGCCTTGGGAGTCCACTTGGCCACGCTAAGCTGCTTCATCTCACGGTCAGGAGAACGCGGCCTGACATTCTTCAAAATCCTCTGGGGCCTCGAAGGGTCTAAGTGGACTCCCAAGGCCTAGACAGCCTTCGATGACTTGAAGCGGTACCTCACGAGCCCTGCAATGCTCGTGAGCCCATCTCCGGAAGAGCCCTTGCTCCTTTACCTCGCCGCCACCCCGGTCACTATGAGCTCGGCACTGGTAAAGGAGTAGGACGGGCAGCATTGCCCCATGTACTACTTGAGTGAAGCCCTCCAAGGGGCTAAGACATAGTACACGGAGGTGGAGAAGATCTGCTACGCCGTCTTGATGGTGTCTCGGAAGCTTTGCCACTACTTCCTTGCACACTTGATCACAGTCCCGTCTTCCCTCCCTCGGGGGGAGGTGCTACGAAACAAGGAGGCCACCGGCCAGATCAGGAAGTGCGGAGCTGAGCTCACTCCCTTCTCCCTCTCCCTCACGGGCCATTCCGCCATTAAATTACAAGTCCTCGCTGACTTCGTGGCAGAATGGACCCATGCTTCCGGGACGGGGGGGTGGGGGGGGGGGGGAGACCCTCGTCGTGCCGCCCTGGCACAATGACCATTGGACGCTCATGTTCGATATCTCCTTGTATCTTGCCAGGGCTCGCGCGGGGGTAGTCCTCCGGAGCCCCGAGGGGAGGGCGCTGGAGTACGCGGTGTGACTCGAGTTCTCCGCTACGAACAACGTTGCCGAATATGACGCCTTGCTCCTGGGGCTGCACCTCATGTGCTTCCTGGGGATCTGCCACCTCATAATAAAGGGAGACTCCCAGCTCGTGGTTTGCCAAATGGACAAGTTATACTTGTGCCGTGACGCAAATCTGAGCCTCTACTTGGGGGAGGTGCGCAAGATGGAGAAATACTTCGAGGGCCTGGAGGCCCGGCATATCCCTGAAGGGACAATGACCGTGCTGATGCCTTGGCCCGGGCAGCCAGCGCCCAGGAACCTCTCCCCGGGGGTGCCTTCCTAGAGGTCATCGCGAAGCCCTCGGTGACACCTCCTAGCACGGACCCCGAGTCCCGTGACCCGGAGGTCTCCGAGATCGTTCGAGCTGTGTCTTGGATGGACCCTCTCGTCTCCTTCATAATGGGGGAGGGGGAGCCTCCCGGTGACGCCGAGGTGAAGCGCCTTTATGCCAAGGCACGGGCGTATCTCTTGCTAGAGGGGAAGCTCTACAAGCGGAGGGGCCTCCGTCCTGCTCTGCTGCCTCCCACGGATAGAAGGGCTCCAGCTCCTCGAGGACATCCACTCGGGGAGCTGCAGTTCTTACCTGGCCCCGCGCGCAGTCAAGGCGAAGGTTGTCCGCCAAGGCATTTATTGGCCTACTATGGGCCGCGATGCGCGAGACCTTGTCTCCGCATGTGAGGCCTGCCAGAAAATGGCAAAGGGCTCTAAGCTGCCCTCCGCGACGCTACAGACCATCCCCATCACTTGGCCCTTCACGCACTGGGGGACTGAACTCGTCGGTCCCTTCCCCCCAGAGCCAGGGGGCTACAAGTATGCGGTGGTCCCAGTGGATTATTTCTCCAAGTGGGTGGAAGATGAGCCCTTGTCCAGCATCACCTTATGAGCAGTGTAGCGGTTTTTCTGGAAGAATTTCATATGTCACTTTGGAGCCCCCCAAGAAATCACTGTCGACAGTGGGACCCAATCCAACTTGGCATACTTCCAGGAATTCTGCGAGGGCTTTGGGGCTACCCTCCACTTCACCTCCGTAGTTCATCCCCAGTGCAACGGAGCCGTCGAAAGGGTCAATGGTGTGATCCTACAGGGATTATGCTGGAGACTAGAGTAGACCGCCTCCAGGAGGGGCGCATGCGTGGAGGAGCTTCCGAGCATCCTCTGCTCCATGCGCACGACCCCGAGTCGAACAACAAGGCGCACCCCTTTTTCGCTCGTGTATGGGGCTGAGTCAGTCCTCCCTTCAGAGATCGGTTTTCGGTCACTGTGGGTTGAGCTCTTAGACGGAGCTACGGCCGTAGCATACCAAACCAACGGCTGGAAGTTGACGTCATCGAGGAAGAGCACGACCGAGCACTCCTTCGCCACGCCATCTACGAGCGCGAAATGGCGCGCGCGTACAACTAGCACGTCCGCGTGAGATCTTTCTGCCTTGGGGACCTTGTCGTCAAGCACATGACTGACCCCCTAGCCCAAGGCAAGTTTTCCCTCAAGTGGGAAGGCCCCTACAGGATCTCTACGGCCCTGGGCTCGGGGGCTTATAAGCTCTCCAACCTTGAAGACCAAGAGCTGCAGTACACTTGGAACGTAGACTTGTTTGCAAGTTCTACATATAACCTCCGGGCTAACTCCCTCCCCCGTCGCAACTTCGCAGGGGGAGGTGCTATACTCACTGTTCCCTCCCATGCCGCTACTCCACGGGGGGAGGTGTTGTATTCACTATTCCCTTCCCTGCCGCGGTTCCGCGGGGGGAGGCGTTGTATTTATCTTCATTAATACAAACGGTTTTTTGTTCATGCTTCGGAGTTCTTGCAGATTCTTGACAAACCGCCACCAAGGCGATGCCCTCTCTATGAGGATGCCCACCCCGTGAGGATGTAGGCTATCGCAGCCTAAAAGTCCCTACGACGGGAGCCCCGCTCCTATAGGGCGGCTTACAGTAACCCCTCGTGGACTGAGGGGGTAAGTGGTAACCCAGTTCTCATGAATTGCAGTAACGAGTCAATTTGAGAGACTAGTCCCCCCTCAAACATTCAAGCCCGTCATCGGGCTCGTCCTCCTCCGGGAGAGAGCTTCCCCCTGGGTGGGTCATGGAATTCTCATAATTTTTTGACCAGGAAATTCTCGCCCGGCTCCCCGTTCTCACGGTGACCGGGGGAATTTTTTACCGCGTCTCGGAATTTTTTGACTGGGAAATTCCCGCCCAGCTCCCCCTTCTCATGGCGATCGGGGGAATTTTTTACAAGATCCCAGAATCTTCGACTGGCCCCTGTTTTCCCAATGGGGGAAATTTCCACTCCTATCCCCCTCCGACCGAGGGCTACATGACCCCGGTATTTATCGACTCACGGGCCTCTCGTTCCTTATCCATAGCGCGCGGTACTATACAGCACCCCGCTGTGGGTGGGGGGAACCTGGACCCGGACAGAGGATAGACAATTCCCGGATAATTTGCAAAACAATTTTAAAGAAAACCAAACATCTAGCTTTCTTAATTGAACATTGAACCGGGGGACAACCCCCCCGATCAGTTAAGGTGCCCCCGGGACAACAATGCCCTGGCACAGGCAAGATACAACCTGGGGAGTTAAACTCCTGCAGGAAACTACCCTGGAGGACAACCCCCTCCGGTGAGCCACTACGCCTAATATTCTCGGAGGCCTTCCCTGAGCTCCCGGGAAAGATCCTTGTATAGGCTCCAAACCCTCCAGAGGGCCCTATGGAGAAGTTCCTCCAGCCAATTTTTGTAGCCAGCCAGGGGGCGTATCCGAAGTGACAGGACCCTCCAAGGAGACAGCTCGGCGCGACAATTATCAAAATTGTCTAAGTGCCACTCCGGGAGCCATCGCAGCCGGACCGGCTCCTGGAGAGCGCCCCCCGACGGGCAGTCGAAAAGAAGCTCGGGGGCTTGGCAACTAGCGTGTCCCCCGGTGGTGAGGCTCAGTAGGGTAGAGGCCGCTTGGGCACTCCCTGGGCTACGCCACCTGGGTCTCGGGAAATCCCTCTCAAGAGTTAGTTCACGGAACGCCTGCTTGCAACCGGACAAGATTTAGCAAAAAGGCTTTTCATTTCATTAATCAATTGATGGTTTACAATTTTCCGGGGCTTCTTCCAAAGAAGCTATCGCGAACAAAAAAACTAGCAAAGGTGATGCGCACGGTGGCCCGATCTTCCGACAGGTAGAGGTAAGTCGATTGGTGGAGACTCGACGTTGACGATCCGGCTTCCGATCAGAACCGATCCGAACCCAGCAATCGCTACACCACGGCTCCGTTGGTTATCAACCATGCACAAACACGATTGACCTCGCCAAGAAGGCTTATCCCTGCATGCGAATCGAGAACACAAGCAAGAACGAGAAAGATGCAACTGAATTTGCAATTGAGGATGAAGCTCACGAGTTGGGGTCTCACAAACCGATGAACAGCGATACTGTTCAAAGACAGAATTGATCTAAGCAAAACCCAAGTCTAAACGACAGCCATGGCGGCCATATATATACTGTATGGGGCGGCCATGGGGTGGAGGAGGAAACCCTAGGGGTACATGGGCCTTGGGCCCAAAGTGGAGCGTTGCAGCGCACGTGAGATTCTGGTCGTAATCTTGTTTTGATGATTCCTGTTGATTCATAAAGAATTTGGACATAGGACTGGATCCGTTGGAAAGCTCTCGTCGTTCTCTTGTCCGTAGAGTCCAAGAACGTCAAAAACGGACTTCGTATGTGGCCTGTACGTCCGTTTGAAGTTGGACTACGCGCAGATGGCCGAACCGGACTCGCGGATGAATTGAGCTCACTTGTGGGCTGGCCTTGGAGCGACGTGGCTTGTGCGACCTTAGAGGTGTAGAGGCGCCTTTCTTGAGCACGTCTTGTGTTTGGGGAGGTGGCCAAGGTGGAGGCCGAACTTGTGGCGGCGACAGCACGAAATCCAGACGATGTACGTGCTGCCAGCTTTCGCGTCCTGGCCAAGGTGGCGGACGATGACATCTTGATGACCACCATGTTGATGTCGTCTTGGTCATAACCATGATGTACATGGTCTCATCATTCTCCCTTTCTTGATGTGGAGTCGTCCTCGACTCCATTGTGTTTTTCTGCAAAATGTTAGCACCAACAGAGAGCACAGCAATATGCATATCTTTGATAATCAAATCATTAGACACAGAACCATTAACATTTATATACTCCCTTTCTTGAAAACTATCATATACCTTGAAAATTGAATTAGAGTGACATGGCAAGACATGATTAGTGGCATTTTCATTAATTGCAGCAAGATCAGATTTTGTAGCAAGCAAGACGGGATTCCTCAATTTAATTTGGTTGGCTACATGCTGAATATCAGATTTTTCATCAATGGTTTTCTTGTCATTAGCAAGCCGCTCCCTATCGGATTTAACAATTTCAGCGGGGGTCAAAGGTAGAAGTGTAATTTTCTTTCCCTTATGCAGTGTATTTATTACTTCTACCGTGGTGAAGTGCATCAGTGTCATATTCCCATGGGCGACCCAATAAAAGAGAGCAAGCTTGCATCGGCACCACATCACAATCAGCAAAATCAGAATAGGAACCAATGGAAAAATGAACCCGAACTGTTTGTGTTACCTTAGCTCTGCCGGAATCATTCAGCCACTGAATGTGGTATGGATGTGCGTGCGGGCGTGTGGTCAAGCCAAGCTTCTTGACCAAATCTGTACTCACCAAGTTGTTGCAGCTGCCGGAGTCAATGATCACGCGCGCTCGTCGGTTGTTGATGACGAAGAAAATCTAGAACAAGTTGTGGTGCTGCTGCTGCTCGGCTTGCTCCATTTGTGCGCTAAGGACACGCTGGACAATGATGGACCTGTACGCAGCGGTATCCTCGGCACCAAAGGTGGCATCAGCGTCAACCTCGTCGTCGTCCACCCTGGTGTCGTCGATCTCATCCTCAACATCGGAGGCGCTGATGTAACCTCCGTCGTCTGTGGCGATGTATGCCCGTTGGCTGGGGCACTCTTTCTTGACGTGGCCAATCCCTTGGCACTTGTGGCAGCGAATTACCGTCGATGTACAGCCCGTGGAAGCGACGGAGGAGGAGCTCTTGACCGGTGTTGGCGGGGTCGACTTGCTGCTGTCCGCGGCACCGGCGGGCGGTGCCGTCGATGCCGGTCGTGTGCTCGTCGAAGGTGGCGGTGCAGCTGGTCGGAAGGTGGAAGAAGGCACTGTCTTCGCTTGTCCCGTAGTCATTCGAGGCGTGAAGGTGCTGCCGGTGTTGCTCCTGCTCTTAGAATGGCGTCCCTGCAACTCCTTCTCTGCTAACATAGCAAGTTGAAACAAGCGATTGACAGTTGTATATTCTTTATAATCAACAATATCCTGAATTTCTGGACGCAAACCACCGTAAAAACGAGCAATTTTATCCTCAGGTTCCTCTACTACCCCACAACGTAACATACCCTTTTGAAGCTCTTGGTAATATTCCTGAACAGTCATACTACCTTGATCTAATCGTTGCAATCTCTTGCGCATATCACGTTGGTAGGAAGGAGGAACAAATCTATTACGCATAGCATCTTTTAATCTCGCCCAAGAATCAGGTTGTAAACGGGCATTTACTAGTTCATTCCACCAGATTATAGCAAAATCTTTAAATTCACTAGTGGCTTGTCTAACTCTATGAATCTCGGGAACTAGATGGGAATTAAATTTCTGTTCAACTATCATCTCCCAATCAAAGTAAATTTCACCATCATATGCACCATAAAAAGAAGGTAAGGCTATTTTACCATTGGCATTGTCACCTCCATTATCTTTTCGATCGTGATTCCAGCGTTGATATAGTTGTACATTTTCCCCAATGATCCATGAACCTGCCATTGTCAGTAGAAAACAAAAGATAACACAAAAGTATTATCCCTATCAACTACTAGGTTAGATCTCACGCTCTCAAGCAATGTTACCAAGTTCTTACCCTGTTCTTACCAACACAGCGAGGGACGGTGCAACCGGTGGCTGGTTCGTGACACCGTGAGAGCGTGATGAAGCGATTGCAAGGGTCAATAACCTGTGCTGATCAGAAGGATGTATTTGTGGAGCTTGGATATGCAATATTTAGTAGCAAGGAATATGCAATCATCGAAATCAGAATAGTAAAGCTGAATAAATATCCAAAGTACTTATCAAAGTTGCTGGCCTAAACTCGTTCTCAGACCTAGCTCAAGCAAGCAAAACGAATGACGTAACACTGCCGATACAAAGGATACAAGCACTTTTGATATTTTTTTTTCCTTGCTTTTCATTTATTTATTTATTTTTATCTTTGTGCGGCTTCTTTTTTTGCACTTGCCTTTTTCACCTTTTTTTTTTAAATATCAATAGTGCCGCATATGAGAGATTACAAGATATATACACAAACACTCAATTTTCTCTCGCTGGAAAAATAGATCTACTATGCAGAAACTTCCTATGCTGTTTTCGGATTTTTGGAGGCCTCAAACGCTAAAACGTATAACAGAAAAGTTGTAGATCGTTTCGTGTTGATCAATTTGCATATATGGAACACCAATTTTGGATAACGGATCTAGGCGGTATGGGCCCCGCAATACAGTCTGTGTAGGAAATCCGAAATCAAACAGATTCACTTTCAACGCGATTTTGGACTTGAAAACGGCGTTTCTAGAACTTCTCACAATGGACAAAGTTGTAGAGAATTTTCGGAGCTACAATTTAGACTCTGAATTTGTCCAATTTGGTGGTCAGACGAAGGAGATAAAAGCAAAATACCGAACTTAACAGATTGACACCCGATTTGGACGCGGCGGCGACGACGACGTGATGGCGTTAGACTCGACGTCAAGATGCAAGACTCAAACTAGATCAAGAACTTACTCTAAACCAGCAACAAGACGATGACGATGGATACAAATTCAACAATGCAAAACTGAAAACAAAATCGCGAAGGGCACAAAGTGGCTTGGACGATGGATATGACGGCGAACTCAAATATTTTTGTGGGGCAATTTTCTGAACTCTAGGTGAAAGATGAATAATGAACAAAGGGGATACAAGTATACCTGACGGGCAACCGAGGCTCTGATACCACTTGATGCGCACGGTGGCCCGATCTTCCGACAGGTAGAGGTAAGTCGATTGGTGGAGACTCGACGTTGACTATCCGGCTTCCGATCAGAACCGATCCGAACCCAGCAATCGCTACACCACGGCTCCGTTGGTTATCAACCATGCACAAACACGATTGACCTCGCCAAGAAGGCTTATCCCTGCATGCGAATCGAGAACACAAGCAAGAACGAGAAAGATGCAACTGAATTTGCAATTGAGGATGAAGCTCACGAGTTGGGGTCTCACAAACCGATGAACGGTGATACTGTTCAAAGACAGAATTGATCTAAGCAAAACCCAAGTCTAAACGACAGCCATGGTGGCCATATATATACTGTATGGGGCGGCCATGGGGTGGAGGAGGAAACCCTAGGGGTATATGGGCCTTGGGCCCAAAGTGGAGCGTCGCAGCGCACGTGAGATTCTGGTCGTAATCTTGTTTTGATGATTCCTCTTGATCCGTAAGGAATTTGGACATAGGACTGGATCCGTTAGAAAGCTCTCGTCGTTCTCTTGTCCGTAGAGTCCAAGAACGTTGAAAACGGACTTCGTATGTGGCCTGTACGTCCTTTTGAAGTTGGACTACGCGCAGATGGCCGAACCGGACTCGCGGATGAATTGAGCTCACTTGTGGGCTGGCCTTGGAGCGACGTGGCTTGTGCGACCTTAGAGGTGTAGAGGCGCCTTTCTTGAGCACGTCTTGTGTTTGGGGAGGTGGCCAAGGTGGAGGCCGAACTTGTGGCGGCGACAGCACGAAATCCAGACGATGTACGTGCTGCCAGCTTTCGCGTCCTGGCCAAGGTGGCGGACGATGACATCTTGATGACCACCATGTTGATGTCGTCTTGGTCATAACCATGATGTACATGGTCTCATCAAAAGGTAAAACCTATCTACAGGCCGGGGGGGAGCTCATACTTGCCCTTTTTGCCCCCCCTGTGGGGGACCTCGGCAGTCGTTGCCGCCTTCGCCAGACGCGCACTCCCCGAATCCATCGCCCAGGAGACCCTATCGAAGAGGGTCCCGGCCGGCTCCTCGAGCTCTCCTCACCGCACCTCAAAGTAGCCAGGGAAGCTCCGGGGGAGCAGGTCCACAATGACCTGGGCGCCTTCCCCGCGGTGCTCGACGAGAGTGCCGCAAGGGCTATCGCGGGAACGGCAAGGCCCCGGGCCCAGACGTTGGCCGCCACCGAGATCAGGGAGACTTTTGTATCGTAAAAATACGTGGCCTCCCGAATCGACGACTGGGCCTTGTCAGAGCTGCCCTCCGCCTTAAGCTCGAGCTCGAGCTCCTCCAAGGCAGAGTGGATCATCTTCCCCCTGGAGATGACCGCGAGAGCGCCTGAGGCCTCTGCATCCCGGAGGTCCTCCCGGCAGGCATGCAGTTCCTTCCAGAGCCGGGAGGCGGTGTCCTTGACGACCGCCAAACGTGCTCGGGTCGCTGGCAACTCCCCAAGCGCCTTGTCCCTCTCGGAGTGATCGGCGATTGCGGCCTCCTTGGCGGCCGCCAAGTGCTCGAGCGCCTTCTCCTTCTCGGAGTGCTCGGAGGCTAGGCCCCCCTCGGCAACTCGGAGACGCTCGGAGGCCCGAGCCTCAAACACCCGGACCAACGCAACGGTCTGAAAAAAGAGGCGTTAGATAAAAAGCGAAGCACGAAGGCTAAGGCTTCAGTACTTACCCGGAGCTCGGCAATGATAGCCTCCTCGCAGCCTCCTAATGGAGTGCCCTGGGGATGGCTCCACCGGCAGAGCTCTCGTTCCACCACCGCATCACCCTTTGGTGTCCAACCGTCGGAGGAGTCAGACGACAAGTCCATCGGCGGGGCCGGGATTCCAGGGCGGATGAAGACTCCCTTGCCCTTCCCGGGCGGGGGAGGTGTCGACGCCGCCGGGGGGGGGGACCTCCTAGGCCGTGAAGGAGGCCATCGGGAGGGTCCCCGGTGTCTTAAATCGGACGGAGACCCCTCCGAGCGGCGGTGCCGGGTGAGCCTCCGGGGGCACCAGTGTCGGAGAATGATCCGGGTGGATCTTCAAGTCCTGAGTAACTAATTCTATTCGGAAGTTATCTGGTTCTCCCAGCGTGACTAGGAGGACCACCTGTCCCAATGGCATCATGGAGGGGCCAGAAATTATCCCATAAAATGGATGAATTATGGGCTTGATTTTCGAACGAGGAATTTGCATCTCGTAAAGTGTCTTGACCAATAAAATATCCAAGGAGCTACCTCCGTCGATCGGGACCCTTTCGACTCTCGCATTACTGATTATTGGGGTTATGACCAAAGGAAGCCTCAATGGTCGAGTAAGCCCCACAGGACAATCAGAGCGATCAAACGTCAAAGGTGTATCCGACCAATGAGGGTACTGAGGTTCACCAAGGGGATTCTCCATTTGGTTCACCTCCCGATAATGGGCTTTAAATTGCCGCTTAGAAACAAAAGAGGAGGATGGATGAGCAAATCTTCGGTGAACCTCCGATATCGAACGGCATATTTAAACGCCCTGATAATGAAGTTATCAGATATGTTCGGGAGTATTTCTCACCCCGACAAATCTCTTGACAAACTGACGAAGAGTCTCGGTCGAAGTTTGTCATAGTCGATGGAGGTTGTCCTCTTTACCCGACTTCTGATAACAATTTTAGAAATTGTTCAGGATGGCATCGTACAACATTTACAAGTAATAGATTGAACCCTCGGGCTGATTGAGCAGCCAGGTTCTTCCCGGTCCTTCGAGGACTGTAGGCAGATAGTTGGCCATGACCCGGTCATCGCCGCCCGCTGCCTGAATAGCAGTGATGTAGATTTGAAGGAACTCGGACGGATTCTGAGTTCCATCAAATCTCTCTATGTCCCCTGGTTTAAACTTGTCTGGCCAAACGACCGCACGAAGGCCGGGTGAGAAAGCTTTACAACCAACATAAGGACCATGAATAGACCTGCGACTCTCGACCTGATCTCGGGCGACCTCACGCGAGGGAGAGGTCACTCGTGGTCCCAGGCAAGAGTGGACAGGAATTCGTTCCATATCACGAGAGTTCTCCACCCATTTGGCTTTGTCATGCCGAGACGGCACTGGTGGTGGACGATTCTGTCTACCAGAACCATTGTTAGAGTACTCTCGGTCATGAGAACATGTTGCTGACCAGGAAGAGGCCGTTGGGGTCGCCTCAGATGCGACCTCGTCCAACCTCTCCGCCAGGATTCTGGCGAAAGCCGGTTTCTGCTCCTCTGTGACCGTAGGAGGAAAATTACGCAGGACCTCTATGATGGATTGCAGCCGGCTATGCGTATTTCTCCTGAGTGCGCCAGGTGTCACCGTTTCTTCGTCCGCCGGCAAAAGCTCCGGGGGTAAAGATGGTGTCTGGTCGCGTCTGCGACCACGTGATTGACGGGAAGAACTTGGAGCAGCGTCGTAACGAGCTTGAGCATTTTCAAGAACCTCTAGGGCTGTTCTGTGAAGTTCGTTATCTTGTTGCTCACGATCCTGATCTTTCTTTTGTTTGCGTTCCTGTTCTTCCCTAGCAGCCCGTTGATCGGGAGTTTCTTCCAATAAGGCAGCGAACTGTCAAGGGAGCGAGGTAGACGATGGAGAAAACATCTCCGTTTGTTCCGAGTCAGACTCAAAATCAAAGAGACGGTGGAGGTTATCAGGATCAAACCTCCCCGAGCTAAATTCCTGGTCGATATTGCCCTTACCCTCCGCAGGGCCGTGCGATGGAGTGGATGCCACCTCTAACGTAGTAAGAACCACAGTTGGCTCTGGTTCTGCGTCGGTCACCTCCTGGTCGATGGACATGACCTGAGTGGTCGAATCAACCTCTGGGACATCTTCGCCTCTGGTTTCCTCCATTGGAACAGGATCAATAGGTGAAGGCATCTGGATATGGACATAATCTTCAAGATCGAAGTCGTTCTCAGAATCATATGCTCCAGACATGTCTCACCGAACCTCCGGATAGAAATAAGAACGCCTTGAGAAAGGCCCCATGGTGGGCGCCAGTTGTCGACGATTCAGACTCGGGGTCCTTAGTCGAACTTATGCAGAATTTGTGAGTTGTGAGACCTTTCAAGGTGTCCCTCCGGGAAGGGATGATGAGCCAAAGTCGATTGGAACACAGAAGAATTTATACAGGTTCGGGCCCTCGATGGTGGGAGTAATAGCCCTACGTCCTGTTAGGATTTCACTATGAGCAGGAAAAAGGATTACAAAGTTGTGAAAAAGATCATCACAGGCGAAGATCTTTTCCATGTGATTATCTAGAAAATGACTAAACTAGCCTATGAAAGCTTGCTGTTGTCAATCTCTGGGATCTGTTGAATCTGTTCCCGATGTGTCATATCCTGATGTGTTTGAGATTTTTCGAGATTTCCCTGTCTGGTGCATTTGCTCACCCTTTTATACTGGTCGAAATGGCACCAACGCACAACGGATTTGAACGGTTGTTCGTGTGCAGTTTTGGCAACTGCAGTAACTTCCAAGCAGGCTTAACACGTGCAATTAAGTAATAACCGCACATATTAACCTCCTGGTAGTTGTCCTCATACGTGGAAGAATCTCCGGGGTACTAGGGATATGCCTGTTGTAGAGCCTAAGCAACCCCGAGTCTCCTGGTCGAGAGTAGTCCATGACCTTCTGACCGCGTATTGTCTGCAATCACCTGTCCACACACTGTTTGCAATCACCTGACCGCGCACCGTGTGCAACCTTCTGTCCGCGTATCGCCTATGGGCTCCTGACCGCGCACTATCTGCGGCCTGATCGCCCAAACCTTGCGACCATCTGTCCGCGCTTCTCAGGCCATCTGAGATCACACCAACGAACACATACCTGGTTCGAATATGTCTTGAACCAGACGTGCATTTATTCCGAACTAGCTCGGGTAACAATCCTCATCACATGTCCAGAAGTGTTGTGGAATGGCACCATTTCTTTTTTCCCTACGGGTTAGTCTGTTTTCCCGAATGGTCATTGTTGCAACCACCAAAAGAAGGCTTTTTATTTTTGAATGTAAATTTATTACCTTTTTCCTGTGGTGGTTTATCATCAACGGCCATGTTTCGGTATTGTCCAGTCCCATTCTTTTTGGGCTTCTTGGAATTCCTGACTGATGATTCTGACTTCTTATTAGGATCCTCCTTCTTGTCATTCTTGAGACCTGGTTAAGGCGGCAAATTCCCTTTGTCCACTATTCTATTCCATTCCACGGCCGCAGCCGTGTCAGAATAACGGTCTACCATATCGAATAGATCTGATACCGACCTTGGTGGAAGTATGAGTGATTCTTAGGTATCGAACAGCATGTTTGAAATCCCTAATAACTTAAGTATCTGAAATGTTGGGAATTGTATTCCTTACCCCAACAAACCTCTTGACAAATTGTCGAAGAGTTTCGGTCGAAGTCTGGCATAATCGATGAAGATCATCTTCCTTAACAGGCTTTTTATAATAATTTTGGAAATTGTTGAGGATGGCATCACACAACATTTCCCAATTGTATATCGACCCTTCTGGTTGATTGAACAACCAAGTGTCGACGATTCGGACTCGGGATCCTCAGCCGAACTTATGCAGAATTTATAAATAGTGAGACCTTTCAGGGTGACCCTCCGGGAAGGTATGTAGAATTATGGAGAACTGGAGCACAGAGAAATTTATACAGGTTCGGGCCCTCGATGGTAGGAGTAAAAGCCCTACGTCCTGTTGAGATTGCACTATGTGTAGTAAAGAGTTACAAAGTGACAGAAAAAGACCTTCACAGGCGAAGGTTTTCCTTGTACCAGTGCACAAAAATGAAGCCTAGAAGGCTTTATGAAGCTATCTAATCTAAGCCGTAGCCTTGGCTGTTTTATTCTTCAAGTGATGTATGTTGTGTCTTGATCTCTTGATCCTTTTCCCTGTTTGATACACCATGCCGCCCTTTTATACTAGTCGAAAGGGCGCCAAGTCGTAACTGCATCAAATGGTAGCTCGGATGCGGTTTGGAGAACCGCTCTTAACTCTCGCGCAGGTTTAACACGTGTTATTTGTGGATAACTGCACGTATTAACCTCCTGACGGTTGATCCCCCATGTGGAAGGATCTTCAGGATACTTGGGATATTCATGTTATAGGGACAGAATACTCCCACGTTCCCTGGTCGAAAGAATCCTGACCGCGCGATATTGGCTGACCGCGCAACACCTTCAGCCTTCTGTCCACGCACAGCACACGAACTTCTGACTGCGCACTAGCTACGGTCTGATCGCGTAAAGACTGCAATCTGGTCACACACAGCCTGCAACCTTGGGCTGGTACTTCTCGAAATGTCTTGAGTTCGCACCGCCAGGCACGTGTCTGGCTCGAATCTATCTTGAACCAGTCGTGCATTTATTTTGAACTGACTCGGGTGTCAATCCTCGTCAGCTAGCCCCCAAATTCGAAGAAAATGAAGGGATGTGTTTATTTTGAATTTTATGACATGCATCGGAGTTTTAACCCGACGCTTCAAAACCCCCACTTAGTGGCGCACTAAGTGTGACGGTTGGTTCTCCGAGACAGGCTCTGGGTATTATGTGACGGGTAATGATGGCGCTGTTGAAACGTTTTTTAACCCGAGGTGAAATTGTAAATGCTTTTAAAAACCCGAGGCATTCGGAAGGCGAATCGTCACCTTGGCGGCTATAAATACCGAAGCCTTCGAATTACAAAGCTCCACAACTTCTCCTCACAGCTAAGTTTCTTCCAAAGCTACCTTCATCCTTCTCTCCATCCACTCCCCGATGGCAGATTACAACATCATCGAGATTGAGAGCGATGAAGAGGAAGTTTTCGGACAAGGGCCTCAGATGCCTGAAGATCCATCTCCTTCAAGGAAGAAACCCAAGGTTGACGTGGGATCCTCCAGCAGAGCAAAGGTAGAAGACGTAACGTCGTTCTTTCTTCCTTCTGTTCCTCATGCACCTAGGCAGATTGAACTTTCATCCCCACCTTTGGAGGGACATTCTCCTCAGTCTTTTCCATTTCATCCCAATGCTCCCCATTTTTGTTCAGATGATCGATTTTTTGGTCGGCAAGCGGTGACTACCCGACCGGATGATCCTCAACTTGTGTTGGGGAAGCAATCTTATGGTGGGAAGGTTGCACTTCCACCATCTAGTGATCATCCGCTTTTGTCAGATCATCGACCTTCCAGGATGCATATACCAACCTGTCGCTTGCTAGGATTGGTAATTACTTCTGCTCCCTTTGCTTGTATGTCATAGTTTAAGAAAACTAATATTTACAAATGTAGGAGACGAAAATTGTTGGAGCCCCCAGCGACCAGCCCACTGAGATTCCACCTCCTTCCCTCAGACAGACTCTCCAAAGGGAAAAAGAGGCCCTGGAGAAGAAGACCGAAGAGATGTCTTCGGCGATTCTGCATCTGGCAGAATGTTTTGAAAGATCCCGTGAAGAGGCACACCAGTTTCGTCGGGAGAGGGATCACGCTCAGCAACAGCGAGAACTCTCTGATTTTATTAGGAACAATAGTGCATCTCTTGTTAGGGATGATGTAGATAGGCTTAGATTAGTTGCTAGTTCTCTGGGGGTTGTCAGTGTAGATCCTACTGACAACAACATGTCCTTAGGAGAACTTTGCAAACTTCTTTCGGACCAGGTCGACCCTTTAGTCGCCGGTATCCCTTTCGTATGTAAAGAATGCAAGAAATAAAATCTCTTTCTTTACATGAATATCCTTTGCATCTTCTGTGCGAAATCATGGCCATAAACAACGTCTTTACGACCATTCATACACAGGTAAACTTCAGCTCTGCGACCAGCATCGCGTTTTCATAAGAGTATCGTGACCAGCACTGATACCACGATCAGACTTAAAACCGCGGTTAGAACCGAAGTTCACTTTGAAAGATTACTGCGATCAGAACCGAAATTCGATCAGACCGCCACTTCGATTAGAATCGGAGCTTAGTCGAAGACATGGTTCTGATCATACCGCAATCTGATCAAACATATCTGTACGTCCAAAAACTTGGCCATAGGATATTTTCATGAAAATTTACAAGGCACATGAAGGAAAATGTCCTTCGAAAACCCTTGAAAACTTCTCATGATTTTGTATCTTCAAATCTTGAAATAAAGAAGCCCTTTTTATTTCAAATCCGATACCAGAAACACTTTAACGGTTCCGCCAGAGATAGTATCCATTATGGGAAATGAATAAAATATTCAGTGGAACGTTACTCACATTAGTGCGCTTCCTCGAGTCTATAAAAGGAATAGTTAGCTTCTTGAGGTAGCCACACAGACAAAAACCCTTACTCAATACTTCCGCCGCACAAAACCCTCATTTCCCTCAGTCTCCATCTTCCCCAAAGTCACCACCTTTTCTCCCCATTTCTCACAAGAAATGGCGTCTTGGAGTAGATCGATCCACCATTCTGAGGAGAGCCTGATGGCGCTAGAGAAGGAGGAGATCCTTCCTCCGCGGCTGCCAATCAACTGGCGGCCCGCGGAGAAGGACCAAGAAACCCCTGTCGTCGGAGAAGGCGAACTGGTGGTTTTTGAGGAATACATGCGCTGCGGGTTCCGATTCCCTGAGAGTCGGTTCCTAAAGGACATCCTTGAGCATTATAGGTTGGAGTTGATCAACCTCCACCCAAATGCAGTCCTGATCCTAGCTGTGTTCCAGCATCTGTGTGAAGCATACGTCCGAGTGTATCCCAGCGCGGATCTCTTCCAACGCTTGTACTACTCGGCGTGGTCGAAGAGTGCCAACGCCGCCGGATGTATCTACTTCCGGATAAGGGAGAAGGAGTATCCCTTCCCATCTCTGCGTGATTCGGCGCAAGGGTGGCACCAGAAGTGGTTTTACTGCACCCCGCCGTCTGAGAGCGGGTTGTGGTTCGAGAACTCGCGGCCAGAGAAGCCGAGCGAGTTGGACTCTCTCCCGGCGATGAACGCTGAGTTCATGAAACACGCCGAGGTAATTCTTCACCTAGTCGAACAGGGACTAATAGCTCGCGATGTCATCCGCGACTTTGTGAAGAACCAGGTGAGCCCCCAACGCGAAAGGGCTCATCTGGCTTGGGAGATTAAGTCCATGGCAGACAACACCTTGTTCGACAACGAAGTCGGCCAAGATCTGAGACTTAACCGCCGTGCGAGGTGTGAAATGGACATCAAAAGCACCGAGTTCGACCACCCATTTGGCGATTCGACCAGATTTCTCTGGATTTCGGACAATATCCCCCAAAGGAAAAGAGGAGGGTACAGTGATCTTGTGAGCTTGGAAGTAATGTCGTAGCTTACGGGAAGCCATCAGTAGCGCGTAAAGTATCTTCTGGACCTCAGGGTAACGCTCCTTAGGACCATGAAGTACCTCGCTCACATAGTAGACGGGTCTGTGTATTCCTTCCCTATCCGCGATCAGGACAGCACTGACCGCGTGCGGTGTGGCCGCCAGATAAAGGAGCAACGGTTCTCCTTTGTCGGGAGACACCAACACTGGCGGACTAGATAGATATGTTTTTACCTCCTGAAAAGCTTTCTCGGCCTCATCAGATCATGTGAAATTGTGATGCTTCCGCAAGGCTTTGAAGAAAGGGAATCCCCTTTCACCTAGTCGCGATATGAAACGACTTAAGGCCGCCATGCGACCAGCCAGGTGTTGAACATCTTTCATGGTCGAGGGCGACCTGATTTGTTCGATAGCCCTGATTTTCTCAGGATTAACTTCAATGTCTCTGGAACAAATAAGGAAACCAAGAAGTTTCCCTGATGAAACCCCAAAAGAGCATTTCTCCGGATTCAATTTTATTCCAAAGCGATTCAAATTACAGAATGTTTCAGCGAGATCGTCCAAATGAGACAATCTCTTGGTACTTTTTACAACCAAGTCGTCTACATATGCTTCGAGATTACGCCCTATCTGGGAAAAAAAGGTCTTTTGCGTCAAGCCCTGGTACGTGGAACCTGCGTTCTTGAGACCAAACGGCATTCTGACGTAGCAGTAGGTGCCGAACGGGGTGATGAAGGCAGTTTTCTCTTCATCTTCTTCTGCCATGCTAATTTGATGATATCCTGAGTAAGCGTCCAGGAAGCTCATCAGTTCGCATCCCGCAGTTGAGTCGACCAGCTGGTCGATGTGGGGAAGGGGAAAGTTGTCCTTCGGACAGGTACTGTTGAGGCTAGTGTAGTCAGCGCACATGCGCCACTTGCCATTTGACTTGCGGACCATGACCGGATTGGCGAGCCATTCCGGGTGATCGACCTCACGAATGAACCCGGCCTTTAGGAGTTTGTCCAACTCCTCACGGATGGCTTCCTGTCGGTCAACAACAAAACGCCTGAGCTTTTGCTTTATTGGTCCTTGTCCAGGTCGAATTGCTAACCTGTGCTCAATTACTTCCCTTGGGACACCGGGCATGTCGGACGGTTTCCATGCAAACACATCTGCGTTAGCCCGGAGGAAAGCAATGAGCTTGAGTTCCTATTTGTCATCCAGGCCTGATCTGAGCCGAATTGTCTTGGATAGATCATCTGGGTACAATGGAACTAGTTTGAGTTTCTCATCTGGTCGAGGAACAGTCTTGATCGCGTCGGTGGCGACAGTGGCGACCTGAGCGTCCCGGAGGGGAAGTTGGTCAACCATCTCCAAAGATAGCCGGTCGCATGTGAGTGCCACGTTGCGACTGCCTCGGACCGAGATGACACCTTTGGGGCCCGGCAATTTACCGCACTGATAAGCATAGTGCGTTGCCATCATGAACTTAGCAAGAGTTGGCATGCCAAAGATTGCATTGTAAGTCGAATCACAATCAATTACGTCAAAAGTAACCAATTCTGTTCGGAAGTTATCCGGTTCTCCCAGTGTGACCGGGAGGACCACTTGTCCCAACGGCATCATGGAGGGACCTGGGATTATCCCATAAAACGGATGGATTATAGGTTTGATCTTCGAACGAGGAATTTGCATCTCGTTGAGTGCCTTGACAAGTAAAATGTCAAGGGAGCTCCCTCCGTCGATCAGGACCCTTTCGACTCTCACATTATTGATGATCAGGGTAATGACCAGAGGTAGCCTCAATGGTCGTGTAAGCCCCGCAGGACAATCAGTACGATCAAACGTCAAAGGTGTTTCCAACCAGCGGGGGTACTGAGGTTCACCAAGGGATGTCTCTGTTTGGTTAACCTCTCGGTAAAAAGCTTTAAACTGCCTTTTGGAAACAAAAGAGGAGGAACCCCCGAAAATAACATTAACGTGATTATGAGGTACCTGGTAGGACATCTCTTCGTCTCCGTCAGCGTCTCTAAGTCCGCATGCTTGTTCTTTAGCCGGTAAGGTCAGCATTGGTCCAACTCCCTGGTAGAAGTCATCCAACTGCTTCAACCAACTCCTGTAGCTCTTGAGGTCGTGGCCTGCGGAGTTGTCCACTTCTTGCCTTCCTGAGGATTAGTCGACTTTTCTGGCTGGTCGGCACTACGACCACCAGAAGCAGTTTTATTCTTAAATGAAGGCTTGTTATCTTTGGTTGAAGAAGGCTTCTCTGCAACTGCGACCTCGCGGTATTGTCCAGAGCGGTTCCTCTTCGACTTTTTTGACTTCCCACCCAACGAAGATTCCGGCTTCTTGCTCGAATCTTCTTTCCTAGCATCTTTGAAACCTAGCTGAGGTGGTAGGTCACCCTTATCAACCATCCAATTCCACTCGACCGCTTCGGCCGCATCGGAGTATCGGTCGGCCATATCAAAAAGATTGGCCACTGATCGAGGAGGGTGGATGAGCAAGTCTTCGATGAATCTCCGGTATCGAACGGCATGTATAAATGCCTTGATAACGGAGCCGTCAGATATGTTCGGGATGGTATTCCTCACCCCGACAAATCTCTTGACAAACTGACGAAGGGTTTCGGTCGAAGTTTGTCGTAGTCGTTAAAGATCGTCCTCTTTACCCGGCTTTTGATAACAATTTTGGAAATTGCTGAGGATAGCGTCGCACAGCATTTCCCAATTGTAGATGGAGCCCTCGGGCTGATTAAACAGCCAGGTTCTAGCCAGTCCTTCGAGGACTGTAGGCTCCGTTATAAATAGAAAAGCTTTTGGCTCAATTAGACATGCTCTTTTAGGTCTTTTAGAGGTTAAATGCTTTCTTAGGTAGTTTTGAGTAGTTTTTAGATACTTTTTCTTAGAAGAGCCCCCATCTCTATTTTTCCTGTTTTTGTAAGCCAAAAAGGACGGAAACTCAATTTTTAAGCAATCAAGTAATTTTCATTTAATTCATTATTATTTTTGCATTATTATTGCTTTTATTGAGTAGTTCCCTTCTAGGGTTAGGCATGACCTAATATGGAAGGAGTGATTCTTTCTCGGTCTTAATCTCAAGTTTTGAAGTTATTTCCAAATGTTTTCTTCCTCCAAACCTTAAATTCTCATTTTGGCAACAGACGTAACAGTTGAGCCTTAGCAAGAATTTAGGTGAGTTCTTGATTCCTTAGCGCTTTGACGTGGGATCCTGAACAGGAGAGAGGCTCTCGCCAAATGTAACAGTGGAAGTGATCCTCTGACCGTTGTACTAGCGACCGTACTGGCAACTTAATCTGTCTTGAAAAACGATTAAAATTAACTTGCAATTCTCGGACCTTGGATAGAATTACGCCGGATGGTTATGGAACTGCCGAAACCCTTGGTTTTCATTCCTGCTTTACAAACTCTAGATTTTATACTTGCACTTTATTGCTTTAAACCCTAGATTGATAGCTTTAGTAGTAGATTTAGTTGTAGACAAACAAACCCATAACTTGTTCAGACTTAATAAGTGATCCATTAACCTAAAAAGATGAATACACTACTTCCTCATGGAGATCCATTAATCAAAATTCAACTGTTCACTTGCGGTTTATTACATCCCGTCTGCGCGCGACCATCGCAACCGCACGGGCAGTGATCACTGGATTTTTAAAAGAAAATATTTTCTTTTTCTTTTTCTTTTTCTTTTGTTTTATACCTCCTAAGGCTCAAAATTGTCCAGAAATGATCTGGAATGAAAACGAACAACCCGAAAATAGACCCGATTCCTAAATGTTGGATGATGACATATTAAATATAGAGCGAGCAGTGGTACTTGTCAAAAAAGCTGAGATGTATCTGCGGGGAACCCTAAAACAGATACTAGTACAAGTCTGACAACTAAAATTTTAAAATTCTCATGAACATGAAAATCTTGTTTTGTTTTTTGTCAGCAGCGTGACCCCTACTATTGATCATCTTCGGGGTCCTCACATCCTTTCCTCGTTAGAAAAATTTCATCCTCGAAATTTAAAATTTTTCTCACCCGAACAAATAGGGGTATCGATTCTTTAGTTCTTCTTCTCTTTCCCATGTCACTTCTCTTTCTGGATGATTATTCCACTAAACTTTGTAATATCTGATTGTCTTGTTGCGAAGCTTCTTATCTTCCGTTGCTAAAATATGTGTAGGACGCTCGTCATAAGTTAGATTTGGTTGTAATGGTTCTTTCAGTTGACTTAAGTGATTTGATGGTTCCTTCAAACACTTTTTTAGCTAGAACACGTGAAATACATCATGAACTTGTGACAACTCAGCTGCTAGTTCTAGTTGATAAGCCACAGTCCCTTTTCATGTCAAAATACGGTACGGTCTGATATATTGGGGACTCAACTTGCCCTTTACTCCAAATTGCTTTATACCCTTCATGGGTGACACCTTTAGGTACACTAAATCTCTGGGTTTAAACTACAGTTCTCGTATTCAATTATCTACATAGCTCTTTTGACGGCTCTGAGCAATTTTGTGTTGATCTTGGATAATTTGAATCTTATCTTCAGTTTCTTGAACTAAATCTGGTCCAAGAATTTGTCGCTCCCCTATTTCTGTCCAACAAATTGGGGATCAACATCTTCGAGGTACTCACCAAAACCACTGAGATGCAGCTATGGGGAACCCTAAAATAGATACTACTACAAGTCTGCAGCTAAAATTTTAAAATTCCCCTAAACTTGAAAATCTTGTTTTGTTTTTCGTCAGCGGCGTGACCCCTAGCCAGCTTCTTTGGCCTCGACTGTTGATCATCTTCGGGGTCCTCACACCTATTATGGCTTTGAGCAAGGACCTACACTTGTGGTCGCAAAGGTGTTAAGTGTGCAAGTCAAGGAAGATAATGGACAGTGATGGGATCTGTTCCAAATGAGGGCTAAAGTTGATGGCAAGATATGCAAAGTCATTATTGATGGTGGTAGTTGTCATAACTTAGCTAGTCAAGAATTGTGCACTAAACAATACTACAAAAATGCTGAGTGCTAACGATTCCAAAACATCTGTACTAACGGTTCTCCAACCGCTAGTGATCGGTACGATAGAAGAAATCCACCACTACTCTAATGGTTTGAAACCATTAGTAAAATAACTTATTCTAATGGTTCTTATGAATGAACCGTTAGAATATAGTAAGCCATTCTAACGATTTATTCTTAATAACCGTTAGAATATTATACTATATTCTAACGGTTCTTATTAGTGAATCGTTAGAATAGCTTACTATATTCTAACGGTTCATTAATAAGAACCGTTAGAATATCATACTATAAATCATCTTAACAACAGTCTCAAAAGAGGCAAACTTCATCATAGTATCTGCAATTATGTGAGAAGATAAGGCAGTGTTCAGTCTCAAAACAAACTGACATCTCAGTTTTCAAATTTCAAATGTTCAAAATCAAGATCTATTAGGAATAAAAAACTTAACCAAAAAAAGTTAAATATCAATGTTACTATAGTAATTGTCAATGAGTAGCTAGTGTAGCTATTGCAGAAAACAGGAAACGAACAATCTAAAATAAAAACTCAGAGCATAGCTTGGCTTGCCAATACTTGGTCCTACTCTTGCAAAGGTTACTGATACATCAGCTTCCCAAACATCTCCTAGTTGAATGGTACTCACGCACACCACTTCATTGGAGTTCAGCTCCTTCAGCTACAACGGATATAACTCAAGCAGTGTGGAAAACCATACACATATAAATTTTGCAACACAATAGTATATTTCTAAGAACTATGCATGTGTAATAGCCACCTAACAGATCACAACAAAGGTGATAATACTATATCATCTCATTTATGGCAATCAGATACCAACTTGATCCGTTTGAGACCTAGTCTTGGTTTTCGCACTAGGCTCGCCCAGATTCTAATATGCGGAATAACGGGATCTTACTCGGAAATACCGAAACCCAAAGTAATTGCACAACTCTTTATTTCAAAGAGGGCTTTACACGTCGAACGTTAGGCACACTCGCCTACGTCGAAGGAACTATAAGTGTCTAAAACTCAAATAAGTTCTATGACTCTTCGATGATCTAAACTAGACCTATTACAAGGTATTTATAGTCCAATCCTATGAGTACGTATCAGACTTAGTAATCCTAAACGTATTAGACTCATATAACTAACTTAACTAATCCTAAACAGATAAGCTTAGTTATATATATAGGATTATAATTCCGAACAGGGAACGAATTCCTTTTCCTGGTCGCGAACCAATCCATGGTCGCGAAACCTTTCCGAACACAGTTAAGGTCGCAAAGCCGTATGCGATCAGGACTTGGTCGCGAATCCGTATGCGATCAGGACTTGGTCGCGAATCCGTATGCGATCAGGACTTGGAGATCCTCCCGGATCAATTACCCATAACTGAGATTCCATAAAAGTAGAAAAACAATAGCCTAGTTTCTGCAAGCTAAAATGCACCAACTAAATATACACCACTTCATTGGAGTCTAGCACCATATATAAGGAGAGAACTCAAGCAGTGTGGAAAATTTATAGCATGCAGGTAAGGCAGCCAATTGGATAGATCTGGACAGAACTTACAACCTGTATCCAATCCAAACTTCCTAGGTACATCAAGATCATGAACATTTCAAGATTTGATTGTAAAATTTGCAAAGATCTTTCAAAGAGCACCAGAGGCATCCCTCAATGACAGAATAAATTTAGTAAGGATTTTTGAATATGCACCACTACATTGGAGCCTAGCTCCAGTGATAATAGAGAAAGCTCAAGCAGTGTGGAAAATTTATATATGCACACATAAAATCTTGAAAATCATGGTGTAATTTCAAGAAGAACTATGTGCATGAACACGCATGCTACAGCTGGCTAGGAAAATAGTGAAATAATGTTACTAAATGTTACTAACTCTGATATTACTTTAGTGTTGAGCAATTGCAGATAAATGATAAGACATTACAAATGCATTTCTACAAAACAATGCTAATGCAGTTTCTAGGTACAGTAGCCGATTGTGTGGTTCCAAATAAAACTTGGAAGTTCATTCCAGATTGTTCTAAATTTAGATTTTAACTAGTAAGTCTTGATCTAGTTCATGAACCAATTCCTAGAGAGTCTGACTATGATCAAATATCAATATTTGAACAGAAAACCAAGCTGAAATAGTAGAGATCACTGTATAGTAGAAGTGTTGCATCACAGTAGGACAGGACAAAATTGAACTAAATTTTAGAGTAATTGAAACTCAAACATTGAAGCGATTTAACTAAATTTTCTATTTGTTCGTCACATAACCAAGTATGTTTTCATTACAAACATTACAGGAAACAGGGGAGAGGGAGAAGAGAGGGGAGTTTGAGAGAAGAGAGGTGTCACTTAAGAAATCGTCGGAGTTGAAGAAGCTGTCGGCGAAGTTGAAGGCTGACGCTGAGATTGTCGGCGCCAAAGAGGAGGAGGTCGATGTAGCGTTGGTCAAGGAAGAGGAAACCGAAGTCGAGTGGAGGGGACCAAAGTCGTTGCTACTGTGGAGGTCGTTTGCGGTATGGATCTAGGGCTTGAGCTCACCAGACGCTCGTATCGAACACAGTGGCGGTGCAATCTAAGCCATCAATGGCCTAGATCAAGGGTTTGGAGGATTGGAGAAGAGAGCTGAGAGAGAGAGAGAGAGAGGAGGTGGAGGCTCACCAGCCGTTGTCATACCGGCGGGTGAGGTGCACTTAGAGAGGGAAAGGAGAGGAACAAGTGGCAGCACGAGCTGTGGCGGTGGAAAACAGAGACAAGAAGCACGACAGGGGAGACATATCTAAGCAGATCTGATGGCGGCGGTATGTGTGTGATGTAGGAGGTGATCGGTGGTGAGGATTTAGAGGAGCGATGGCTACTGGTGGATTTGGTCAGCGAAGAGCAGCGGCAGCTTGAGAAGGTGAGAGGCGGCTCGGTCAAGAAGAAGGAAGAGAGAGACATGATACGTGGGCGAGGGTATTTATTAAATCATGTGGTTTCTTATAACGGTTTCAAAAATATAAACCGTTAGTATAAGTATATTTCTTTTAACGGTCAATATATTAAGAACCGTTAAAATAAAATCAAATCTATTCTAACGGTTCCAAAAATATAAACATTAGTATAAGTATACTTGTTCTAACGATTAATATATTAAGAACCGTTTGAATAAATCATGTGGCTTTTACTAACGGTTTCTCACAACCCAACCGTTAGTATAAATGTTCTTCTCCACTGCGCACCATGTACACTAATGGTTTTCTTCAAGATTGCGCAAAACCATTAAAAAATAGGGGTTAGTAGACTACATTTCTGTAGCGGTGAAACTTGGTCTAAAGTTGCTCAAACACCCTCATCCATATCATGCGCAATGGTTGAGTGATTGTGGAGATGTTAAAATTCAGTACATGGTCAAAGTGCAGTTCTAAATTGGAGATTATGTAGACACCGTGGAATGTGATGTGGTGCCAATGACGGTGTGTCACCTGCTGTTGTGAAGGCCATGGCAATATGATTGATCAGTGCATCATGATGGTCGCACCAACACTTATATCCTCAAGTGGAAGGGCAAAGACATTGCATTTCGACCAATGTCTCCAAATGATGGAAAGAATAGAGTGAAAATAAATTTGAGTGAGATCCAAAAATTGGTGAGTGAGAGCCACAAGCCAAATTTGAGAGGTAAAACAAAAAGTGAGGGAGAGAAGATAGTAATGTTAGCCAACAAATCTGATCTGAGAGAAGTGAGGAATAACCTAGATTTATTGCATTTTATACTTTTGTGCAAAGATGTCTTGCTTTCAACGAACGACTTAACCTCTCTTCCTAGTGTTGTTTCTAGTATTTTATAGACATTCGAGGACGTGTTTCCAAACAATATACCTTTTAGTCTACCTCCCATGTGTGACATTGAACATCAAATTGACCTCATCCCTGGAGCCTCACTTCCCAACCATCCTCCCTACCGCACCAATCTGGAGGAGACAAAAGAAATTCAGTGCCAAGTGCAAGAGCTACTTGATAAAGGGTATGTACGCGAAAGCCTTGGCCCTTGTGCTGTTCCTGTTATTTTAGTGCCTAAGAAAGATGATACATTGAGAATGTGTGTTGATTGTAGAGCCATTAATAACATAATTGTTAGATATCATCATCCTATTACTAGGCTAGACGACATGCTTGATGAATTGAGTGGTTCTGATATATTCTCTAAAATTGATTTGAGAAGTAGATATGATCATATTAGAATGAAACTTGGTGATGCATGGAAAACTGCTTTTAAAACTAAACTTGGATTACATGAGTGGTTTGTTGCATCTAGGCCCTTTTTGGTTGATTTGATTATTGATGACATTAAGTGTCTTGGACTAACCGTGTCTTTGAGCTATTTGTATGCAGAGATATTTCTGTAAAGTCTGCAAGTGATCCGGGAGGATCTGTAGGTCGCAAGTGCAAGGTCGCAGTGTCGCCTGAGGTCACAGTATAAGGCCGCGAGCCAAGGTTGCCAGCCAAGGTAGCAAGCGCAAGTCGCAATGTCACCTGAGGTTGCAGTCCAAGGCTGCGGGCCAAGGTTACGAGCCAAGGTTGCAAGCGCAAGGTCGGCAAGAAGAAAGCAGCAAAGACCTAAGGTAATGCTTGTTTATTGTATGGGTGTCGCACCCCAAAACTAGGACTACGACTACTCCTGTGGAGACCCAGCCCTCTCCAGCTGGTCCCATATAAGCATACCTTTGACTTCTCAGGATAAGTCAAGCATAGGAGTATATTCACATTGCAGCAGAAAAACCTACAAAATATTTAAGCAGTGTGGCCTACTGGCCTTAATATTACATAAAGAGATTACAATACTTTCGCGGCATACATGCTTTAGAAAAAAATATCTACACAGCAGAAGATAGGTGACCCTCCCACAGTGAGAAGTTGACGGCAGAACAACACACAATAAGGTTCTGGGGGGACTGGCTCTCCTTCATCTGGGTCCACAAAGTTCTCCACACCTTCATCTCGATCATGAAACGCTCCATCTACTGATTTGTCGGTTGCAAGGGTGAGTACTTACGTACTCAGCAAGTCATAGGTAAGAGTAGATACATATAGTAGGGACGATATGAACCTATGCTAGTAAAGAAGTGTGGATGGTTGTAAAATAGTCTTTTCTTTCATATCTCATCTCATGGCAGCACTTTTCATAACATAGCATCGCTATTCATGTTCACCAAATTATAGCACTACCACGACACGTCGACACACGACAGCCCACGGCAGCACCCCTTATCATGACAACACATGTCATCTGGGTAATCTTGATTTATCAAATTTTATTTAGAAAACATACTTATGCCACACCCCGTGGATTTAATCCACCGCAGCAGACTCCTATAAACCCGGGAGCTCGGAGTATTCGAATACGTTTTTAACTCTGCATAGAGGTACCAATTTACCCGCAAGATATTCCACTTTCATGCCCTTCCTATCAAAATGATTGGACCCCTGGCTCACTGCATACTGTGAGTGGCAAGGTGGAGATAACAAAAATTTTTGTTATGTTTCACTCACAATTCACCCTTAACCCTGTGGATCTCTCATGAACCACAGTTGTGGCGGGTTGTACCCAAACCCCCACCCCTATGCATATTCCCATTACTGGGTCAGCGTGCATGATCACCTTCAGTGATATGTGTGGGAGCCGCACTCCGTGCAAATTGTGCATCACTTCACATCTCATGCAGGGGGTTTCATGTGCGATCTGCATAAGTACTTGTTCAGGCCTATCCCATACCAGGCTTGCGGTTAGCACGTGTTTCATGCCACTAGACGCACAACACAAGATTCTAGTCCTTATATGCCAGTGACCAGACCATCCACAAACCATGCACCTTCAGTGCCTGCTATCATTTGCAATTAAGCACCTCCAGTGCTACCGCCATTCCAAACCAAAGTTCTGGTCATGGCTAGGGGTTTTATTTCATGAATATATATAAATACATATATATTAATTCATGGCTCACTATTGGATTATTCCACTTTTAACAAGCATCCAGCTTAGTATTGCCAAATTATATCTCAACCATTCTTTCACATGCAATATTACTTATATTCAAGGTCATATCATAGAAACTCACAAAATATAGGTTCAAGATGATCAAGACTATGACTTGCCTTCCGCGTCGTAAGAAACAGCGGTCGATGTCGAGTCTGCGACGAAGTCTTCGTACTCGGGCTCTTGATCTACTCTCCAATCAAACAAGCAGACAAAGATCACAAACTATTTTAAATACTTTAAAATCTATATGCAACATGCTTTTAAGAGAAAAGATCTTGGCGATGATGAAACGGACTGAGATTGCAAGCCGATCTGGGTCAAAACCCTGGAATTTATAGAATATGAGCTCAGGATGGTGTTAGAAATTCTTAGGGCTTCAAGGTTGCAATATGGACATCACGTCTGCGGCCGGTTTGCCCAAAAACTGTGAATGTCAACCGATTGACATTCGGTTCAAGGTTCTGACATAGCTTCAAGGAAAGCTAGGGAGCTTATCTCAAGTTGTGACAGTAGAATAAAATGTAGATCACAACATCAGGAGTCTAAGGGACATAGTCATGCTCAAAATGTATGGCTGGAAGTAGGTAAAAAGGTTCAATGCCACTGGCTGACACAGATTGGCATTGGGCTGACATGGCCAGAAACTAGGGTTTGCCATATCTTTTGATCTAGAGCTCCAATTGATGCACCAGTTTGTCTGGGAGATAGGCCTTGACAACAGCGACAAATAGATTAATAGGTTCCTAGGTTGAAGATGGCCGGAAAGTGGTGAAAATCGGCGAAGAACACGGTGGCTGGAGTTTCAAGTCATGGCACTGGACAGGAATTAGGGCATAGCCATAACTTTCGATTTAGACCGAATTAGATGTCAAGCTAGTAGACAAAAATGCTCAGGAGATCGAGATGCATCTAAGGGACAAGGTGGCTGGAACTGGATCGGCCGGGTACAGATTTCCGATGGCTGGCGCTGGAGAAGATGACACTGGATTTGGGGTTTTTCGTTATACAGGATTTGAACTCAATTCCTTGCTTGAGGAGTAAGAGGGATGCATAAGGAAGCTGCTGACACCATCAATTTGGTCGGAGCATCACCGGAGAAGTCTGGCGGCGAGAGCCGCCGACTGGTGAAGCTCAAACTTGGAGATAGCTTTGATTCGAGCTCAATTTCAACATCTTGATGCATTGTCTTGCTAAATAAAGCTCACTGATCATTTTACTATACTGGATCGAGGGCTAATTTGGATTGAATCGAGTTGCAAAGCTGGAACAGGGGTTCTGGTAATTTCGGCGATCACCGGCGATGAGGGGCACGGGGATTCAATTAAATGATACAGCACAGAGAGTTTGATGAGGGGAACTCACTGGTGGCTTCAATTTGAAGATAGGAGCAGTGGGGCGTGCTGGCGTCGTCGACCTCCTCGGTGGCTCACCGGAGAAGAAGACAACAGCGAAGAAAATTTGGTTAAATAGCTGAGGAGATTTGGAGAGCAGTGCTGGTGACGAAGGAGTTGCTCTGGACTGCTATTTAAAGGCAAAACGAAGAGAAGCTTACTGCTTGGAGGCTAAGTTGCTTGTGCCGGTGTACCTTTGGGCTGAAGCAACGGCGAGCAGGTGAAGCTTCTCTCTGGCGTACGAGCTGCTGGTGAGCTGGACAAGGACTGCCATGGCGATAGCTAAGGTGTAAACACGTGTGCGCGTGCAAGCACGACCGTGAACGAGCACTGGCGAGCGCGGTGCTGATCGGCTGTGAAAACACGGCGACACAGTGCTCTGGTCGTGGTCGCAGCGGAGCTGATCGAAGCGAAGCACTGCGCTGCGATCGAGGTCGAAGGAACTGCGAGCTCTGGTCGCAAATGGCTGCTCTGGTCATGAACTGCAGGTGTGGTCGAGCCAGGGACATGATTGCAAGAATCTTTGTTTGATTTCTGGACTGATTTGTAATTTCTGATTTAGAGAGGGGTAATCGGGAATCTGATTTCATAGATGAGTATAAACTTATACCTTGTACTCATCCAGCATGAAATTTGGTAAAATCTAGCATGATTTGATGGTCCTTGATATAAACTGAAAATAGTGTATTTTAGGGTAATTAGGATATTAATTAAATTCCTGTTTTCGAAAACAGAAAAGGATTGCAAGATTTGAGAGTTAGAGATGGAATTGAATCTGGCTTCTGAAGGCTTTTAGGTTCAGAGTAACTGATAGATCACATCTGAGAAATCTGATCTTGATTTGGGTTCACAGGAAAGATTTTGAGATATTTGGTGCTTAGGATAGATTAGGGATGAACTGATCTTGCTACTACTACAGAGATACATGCATGCATGACATTCATGAAAAACAAAGTTTTCACCCCCAAAACTAGGGTGTTACAACGGGTCTCGGTGGTTGGAGTATTGACCAGTTTTATAGGAAATTCTTTTTAGTTTAACCATACTATCACTACTACAGAATTCATTATCACAGTCGGGTCAAAACAGTCATCACAGACGGTTCTGACCCGTCAGTGATATTCGAGCCAGTGATAATCGAGTACTATCACTGACGGTTTTGAACCGTCTGTGGTTTGTCCCTTCACAGACAGTTATAAGATCAAAACCGTCTGTGATAATCATAATACACAGGCTGTTATAACATCAGAACCGTCTGTGATACTCTTAATACACAGACTGTTATAACATCAAAGCCGTCTGAGATACTCATACTATCATAGACGGTTATGACCTCAGAACCGTCAGCAATAATATGAGTATCGCAGACGGTTCTAACCTCAAAACCATCTGGGATACTCACATTATCAGAGACGGTTAAGACATCAGAACCATCTGCGATACTCAATTATCACAGACGGTTATGACCTCAGAACTGTTTGTGATACATTATCAGCGACGGCTTTGAGGTCAAAACCATCTGCGATATTGTCATTATCGGCGACGATTATAATCTCAGAGTCGTCTGTGATAGTGTCCTTATCACAAACGGTTGTAATGTCAGAACAGTCTGTGTAGTAAGAGTACAACAGACGGCTTTCAGGTCAAAACCATCTGGGATACTCACATTATCAGAGATGGTAATGACCTCAGAACCGTTTGTGATACTCATTTATCACAGACGGTTATGACATCAGAACCGTCGTGATCAAAACCATCTGCGAGGATGGTTATAATCTTGGAGCCGTCTGTGATAGTGTCCTTATGACAGACGGTTGTAATATCAGAACCGTCCGTGTAGTAAGAGTATCACAGACTGCTTTGAAGTCAAAACCATTTGTGAAGTGTCATTATCGGCGACGGTTACAATCTCAAATGGTTTGTAAGATCAAACCCGTTTGTGCATATTAATATTATTTTTAACAAATTTCTTTTTTTTGTGGCTAGCCTCAGGAATCATGCTAGACATGTCCTCTGTACAAATAGCATTTCATATATATAGTTCATTTCATACATGCATAGTACTCAAATATATACATCCTCATACATGCACACAACTTAGAAACATGTACAATAGTATTTCATATATACAGCACAGAACTCAGAAATATGTGCAATTGAGAGCATTTCATATATACAGCACAGAACTCAGAAATATGTGCAATTGAGATTGAACAAATAAATGTAATTGACATTTAAAGTCAATATGTTAGATGTACAAATAAATGTAAGGCCACACTAATACGAACCTTGCGGGTCCCTAAACTTCCCCTTGGTTGATATGACCTCCGTAAGGAAAAACTCAGCGAGCATCCCTCGGACCATACCAATCTGCGGAGGGTCAAAGCTTTCCGAAGGGAAGTCGACCCCCTGTTGCAAAAGTTGGTACCGAAAAATTAGCTCAATGCAGTTGTAAATTATGCCAAATCGATACAAAGGGGAGCAGTTGTATACCTCGGGGAAATCTGGGCGGTCAGGGGTGATGATCAGGTCATACATGTGGCGCATCACATAGAACCCACATGTATTGTAGTCCGGCAGCTGATGGCATTGCCAATTTACAGACCGAGAGTTAGTTGGGGACACGTTATAAAGTAAAACAGATGCCAATTGAAATTTGTACTGAAAATTGTAACCACTGAAACTTATCGGCTCACCGCTCGTGTTATCGCCCTCCCTCGGCAAAGTAGTTCGTGAAAGCCCTGTAGATAGTCAAAATTGACAGTTTGAGGATATTCGAAATTGACAATTTGAGGACAGTAAATGTAACACCCTGAGTTAGGGGTGAAAACTTCCTTTTTCATGAACAGCATGCATGCATGTATCTGTAGTAGTAGCCAGATCATTGTCTATATCAAGCCTTCAAATTTCCAAATTTATTCTGTAGACTCAAATCAAGATCAGATTGTTCAGATGTGATCTATTAGTTACTCTGAACCTAAAAGTCTTTAGAAGCCAGATTCAATTCCATCTCTAAATCCCAGATTTGTCAAAACTTCTGTTTTCGAAAACAGAATTAAATTAATTACCCTAAATACTCTAAACTCATATTTAGCCAAATCTTGACCTAATTCAGAGCAGATTATTCTTAGATTATGATCATGGCTATGCCAATACCTTAAACCAGAAAGTTGGTAGCCAGATTTCATCATCTTGACTCTTTTCACAAATCAGTCCAAGAGGTATCGCAGATCAATCCTTTCTAGATTTTCCATAAGCCTAAAAAGGCTAAATGTTGCAAATCAACACCAAATTTAGAATTTCTTCAGCAAACCTCTTCCAAATGCTATTTGAAAGAATTTCCCCTTCTGTCCAGATTTCAAAATCTCATCCTAAATGCCAGAATTCAAAATCGACCAAAACTCAAATTTCAATTACCCTAAAATACCCTATTTTCAGTTTATATCAAAAACTATTCAAATGTGCCAGAATTTACCAAATATCTTTACCAAATACTTTGTAGAATAAAGTCTGCCAGATCAGTGCAATCAATTTCAGTTTAAATCTTCCAACTCTCCAGATTTACAGATCAGCCCAAAGCCAAGATTTAGAAATCACAACTCAGTCCAATTCGACCAGAGCCCAGCTAATTTTTGACCAAAGCCTCGCCGTGGTCTTTGCGCCGTGTTCGCTCGCCGCCAGCCAAGCTTCGCTTGCACTTGTGCCTGTGCATGCTTATGCACACGTGTCCGCGCTTCAGCCATCGCCGTGGTAGCGGCAACGACCAACATCTGCTCCCGCGCGTGACCGGCAACAACCTTTGTCAGCAACTTCACGCCACGTTGCCTCGCCGTGCCAGTTTTGTCGCCATGGTTTTGCACCGCCCAACATCGTTGAGTCCCAACGAGCCGACAGTTTGATCAGCATAGAGCCGCCTGCTCACCGTCTTGTCGCTGCCGCTGTTTCTTCACCGTTGTCAGACCTGCGCCTGCCCAGCTAAGTCCCTGGCGCTAATTCCTTTGCTGTTCCTTCTTTGTAAGCTTCGCCCTAGTCTATTTAAGTAGCCCAATACTCTGTATCATCTTAACTTCATCAGAATTTACTAAATTGTTATCTCCTCCACCTTCGTCTTCTTCACCGGCGAGCTCAGCACGAAGGCTCAAGGTGCCAGCTTCAACCACGACACCATTTGCCAAATTGACACCATTAGTGAGTATCTCTCATCTCCTTTATCATGTGATAGTATCCAATTGAGCTCTGGTGATCTCTAACGCCGGCGATCACCAAAATCCTCTAATGCCCTGTTCTAGCAATGCCATCTAAATTAGCCCGAATTTGCTTTCGTGATAATAGGACAAAATGATCAGTGAACTAATCTTAGCAAGCCTGTAAACTCAGATTTTGAATTCCAGCTCAAATCGAAGCTTTCCCAAAATTTTAGTGCCACCAGTAACTGGCTCACGTTGCCAGGCTGTCGCGCCCCCAAACTGGGACTACGGCTACTCCCGTTGAGACCTAGCTCGCTGAAGCTAGTCCCATATATGCATACCCTTGACTTCCCAAGATAAGTCAAGCACAGGAGTATATTTACTTTGCAACAGAGTAACTTATAAAATATTTAAGCAGTGTGGCCTGCTGGCCTTAATATTACATAAAGAGATTACAATGCCTTCGCGGCATACATGGTTTAGCAAAATAACATCTACACCGCAGAAGATAGGTGACCCTCCCATAATGAGAAGTTGATGGCAGAACACACATTAGAGCTCTGGCAGAACTGACTCTCCTCCTTCTGGATCCACGAAATTCTTCATGCTTTCATCTCAATCATTGAATGCTCCATCTACTGATTTGTAGGTTGCAAGGGTGAGCACTTACGTACTCAGCAAGTCATAGGTAAGAGTAGATACATATAGTAGTGATGATATGAACCTAGACTAGTCAAGAATTATGGATGTTTGTAAAATAATCTTTTCTTTCATACCTCATTTCATCTCCTGGCAGCACTTTTCATAACATAGCATCGCTATTCATGTTCACTAGATTATAGTACTACCACGACACGTCGACATACGACAGCCCACTGCAGCACCCCTTATCATGACAACACATGTCATTTGGGTAATCTTGACTTATCAAATTCTATTTAGAAAACATACTTGTGCCACACCCCATGGATTTAATCCACCGCAACAGACTCCTATAAACCCGAGAGCTCGGAGTATTCGAATACATTTTTAACCCTGCAGAGAGGTACCAATTTACCCGCAATATATTCCACTTTCAAGCACATCCTATCAATATGATTAGACCCTTCCTCACAACCATGTGCGAGTGGCAAGGTGGAGATAACAAGAACTTTTGTTATGTTTCACTCACAATTCACCCCTGGCCCTGTGGATCTCTCGTGAACCAAAGTTGTGGCAGGTTGTACCCAATCCTCCACCCCTATGCATATTCCCATTACTGGGTCAGAGTGCAAGATCACTTTCAGTGATATGTGTGGGAGCCGTACTCCGTGTAAATCGTGCATTACAACGCATCTCATGCAGGGGTTTCATGTGCGATCCGCATAAGTACTTGTTCAGGCCTATCCCATACCAGGCTTGCGGTTAGCACGTGTTTCACGCCACTAGACGCACAACACAAGGTTCTAGTCCTTATATGCCAGTGACCAGACCATCCACAACCATTCACCTTCCGTGCCTGCTATCCTTTGTAGTTAAGCACCTCCAGTGCTACAACCATCCATACCAAAATTCTGGTCATGGCTAGGGTTTTTATTTCATGAATATATATAAATACATATAATAGTTCATGGCTCACTAATTGATCTTTTCACATTTCACAAGCATCCAGCTTAGTACTGCCAAATTATATCTCAACCATTCTTTCACATGCAATAATACTTATATTCAAGGTCATATCATAGCAACTCTTAAAATATAGGTTCAAGATGATCAAGACTATGACTTGGCTTCCGCGTCGTAAGAAACAACAGTTGATGTCGGGTCAACAACGAAGTCCTCGAACTCAGCTTCTAGATTTGCTCGGCGGCAAACAAGCATACAATAATTACTACCTATGTTAAAATAATTTATGATCTATATGCAGATATGCTTAACAGAATAACTGAATGATACTGGAGATAATTGGGATTGCAAGCTGAACTGAGTCGAGATTCTAGGGTTTCAAGGAATCTGGGCTAAGGATGGGTGTTAGATGCTCTTAGGGTCTCAAGGCTGCAATAAGGACATCAAGTCCGCGGCTGGTTTGTTCGAAAACAGCGAATGTCAGCCGATTGACATTCGGATCAAGAATCCGACATAGTTTCAAGGAAAGCTAGAGAGCTTATGTCAAGTTGTGACAAAAGAAGAAAATGTAGATCACCACTCTACAAATTCAGTGGACAAAGTGATGAGGACATCACTTCTTCGGATACACGAACTCCTCCGCTTGTTACACAAGGACCAATAACGTGCAGCAAAGCCCGATTGTTGCATTGCCAGGTGAACTCGTTCTTAAGTTTATATATATATGGTTTTGAGAATGGTTTAGTATCTAATAGTGATAATATTGCGCTTAGGAACCATGGAGAGGACCAGCAAGGACACAAGGACCACCAAGGAGCCCAAGTCGAGTTGGAGTCCGGGATGGATTCGAGTTGCAGTCCAGTTCGGCCATCCAGGAGCAGCTTACCTTCAAATGACCATAACTCCCTCATACAAAGTCTAATTGTGACAGTCTTATAGTCCACGGAGAAGCCCACGACGAGATCTTTCCAAATGGATCTAGCTCCACATCCAAATTCCTTCCGTATCGCTGGAAATTGACAAAACAAGTTTTGACCAGATTTTGATTGGACCGAGTCGGTGCTGCGCGTCACCTTTTTGGTTGGGTCAAGTCCTGTGTATTGAGTTCGAATCCGAGTAGGGAATGAGTCAATGTCGGTTTCAGGTTTCCTTACCTGGCCACTGATCTCTTTTAGCTCCTCTATATAATCATACTGAACCATTAGGGTTCTACGGGTTTTGTTTAGTCATAGTTTTTTCTTCGTGAAGCTATTGAGATATTCTTCATGGTCGGCTAGATCAACATCAATATCTGTATTCGGAACCCCAACTCTTTTTCGTGATTCAATCTATATTTGCAATTTCAGATTGCTTGTTTATCTTGTTCTTGCTTGTTCTTCGATTGCTTGCAGGAATAGATCTTCATGATTAGGTCGATCGTGCTTCTTGTTCGGTCTATAACAATTCGAAGTTGGTTTAGCGATTGCCAGGGCGTATCAGTCATGTACATTTGGTAGCCGGATCGTGAGAGTCGTCTTCACAAATCGATAGTTCTTGTTCTCATCGAAAAATCGGACCGCCCGCGTCACATCATTTGTTATCAGAGCACGGTTGATCGGTGAGAATATCCTTTTTTTTTCTTGAGTGCTGTCTTATACCGAAAAGTCCACAAAAAAAATTTTAGGGTTAGATCATCCTTGTCCAAACCAATTTGCGCCTGCAATATCTTTTTGGTTTTTCCTCGGTTGAATCTTTGCTGCATCGTTGTGTCGAGATACTGGTCTTAGCGCATAACCTTTAGAGTTTCGAGTTGAGATCACACCTCTGCTCAGGCCGCTACCACACCTGCCTACCACTGCATCCATCTACCTTGCATCTGTGTGTGCCAGTAAAGAAAGGGAAATCCAACTCCCAGTGGTTTCGGATTGGTAAAAGGAAGGTAGTCCATCTCGTATCGGTCTCGGAAAACCGGTCACCGTTTTCTTGTCGGATTCAAAAAAAAAAAGAAGGTTATTGACTCGGAAAAAAAAAATCTATATATATATATATATATATAAATATATATATATATATATATAAATATATATATATATATATATAAAGAAAAGAATCAAAATAAAAAAAATCCGAGAAGGATCCAATTTTGCAATTGTGACCGACGTGTTGAGAGAGAGAGAGATATATATACTTTTAATTACCGATTTACCCCTGTAATTTTCCACTTTTTCGACCATTGTGCCATATCATCGCCACAGCCTCCCCATAGCCATTCGTGAACTTTGCTAACTTGCTGTTGCCGACATCAAAAAAAAAACTGAGCTTTTTACCTTTGTGCCCTCACTCGCGTCTCTAGTTTGGTTTAGCCTAGGCCAGCATACTAGTGACTAGTACTTTGAGAAATTTTTCAACTTTGCATTCTCTGAACTGATCATTGCTAACCTTTGCTACGTACTTGAGCCTGTCCAAGCTACACTTTCTATCGACGTACAGGTACCGATCGCTTGCAATCGCTTTAACCAATCTTTGGAGCGTTTGAGACTGTCACTAGCAACCGATCACCACCTACTGCTTGGTAAGAATTGGTAAGAGCTTGATAAGAAGCTTGATTGTGAGAGAGTTTGAGCCACCTACACCTATTAGTTGATAGGAATATATCACAGTGATTTTGTTCCTTGTTTGCTACTAACCATGTCAGGTTCGGGTAATCAAAGCGAGGAGAACAACGGCCCACTTACACCTTGTACGAAGGGCATTGTACAACACTTCAACCGCTTGCTGAATACGCACACTGAGCGTATCGAAGGGATTCTAGACCACAATAACAAAGTGCTTGCTGCAGTCACCACTCGAGTGGAGCAATTGGAGAAGAAAGGAGCACCGGTTGCCCCCGCTGCCAATGATGTGCATCGACGCCAAGCATGGGCTGATGAGGTCGAAGATGATTTCATTGCCAAAGGAAATCAATATGCTACTGATAAATCTGGAAGTTAGAGATGGAATTGAATCAGGGTTTGAAGGTTTTATACTCGGGATAGATAGTAAATCCAATCTGAAAAGTCAGATCTTGATTTGGGTCTACAGGATAGATTTTAAGATTTTGGGCTTAGAACAAAATAAAGCTGGGGCTGATTTGACTGATCTAGAAGAAGCATATGCATGCATGACTTTTTATGCAAAAGAATTTTCACCCCAAACCCAGGGTGTTATACAGGCCACATCGGCGATCCTCCAGCCAAATTGACTTCACAAATAGCTTCCTCGTGTCCTTCTATCACTCTCTAAGCGAGGAATTAACTTCAAACCTTTTGTATCAAAAACGCCCAATTCAGTGCTTTCTTCTCCGGCGCCGATCACCGGAAAAGTGATTATGACTGATCCAGCTTCAACCACCTTGTCCTCTAGATGCGCCTCAATCCCCTAAACACTTTTGTCTTCTAGCTCGACATCTAGATCGGCCTAGATTGAAAGTTATAACCTTGCCAAAATTTGTGTCCAGAACTGTTGCAGTGCAATAAGATCACCGCAGTTCATCATCGGATTTCTTGCCGTCCGGCCATCTCCAGCCGAGAAACTAGTTATGTCTTTTGTTCCTGTTACTCAGGCCTACCTCCTAGACAAAGTTAGCATAGCAGTTGAGCCCTTGAACTGCATTTTATTCTTAGCCCTAGATTTTGACATTGTCAGCCCTATGCCAAAGCTTGTCAGCCGGTGGCATTAGCTTTTTTCACCTCTTTCCAGTTGTGTAAATTGAAAATAACCTTGTCTCTTAGACTTGTGGAGTTGTAATCTACATTTTATTCTACTGCCACAAGTTGAGGTAATCCACCTATCATCCATCGACCCTATATCGATGCCTTGAACCGAATCTCGACCTAAAGACGTTTGCTGTTTTTGAGCAAACCAGTCGCAACCTTGATATCATTTTGTATTTTGAGACATTTGGAACTGTCGATGATTCGGACTCGGAGTCCTCAGCCGAACTTATGCAAAATTTGTAATAGTGAGACCTTTCAAGATGCCCTCCAGGAAGGTATGTAGAAAAATGGAGAACAAGAGCACAGAGAGGTTTATACAGGTTCAGGCCCTCGATGGTGGGAGTAATAGCCCTACGTCCTGTTGGGATTTCACTATATGTGGTAAAGGTTTACAAACTAGCGGGAAAAAACCTTCACAGGCGAAGGTTTTTCCTGTGTAAGTGTACAAAAAGAAGCCCCGGTAGGCTTGCAAATATTATCTAATCTAAGCCGTAGACTTGGCTGTTTGAGTGGTTGAGATGTGTTGTATCTCACTTGTATCAGAGATATTGATCTTCTCACTAGATGGTTTGATCAATGGTTCTCTCTCCCCGTTTGATGTATCTTTCCACCCTTTTATACTTGTCGAAAGGGTGTCAAGTCGTAACTGCATTAGACAGTTGCTTGGATGGTTGGATGCGGTTTTTAGAGAACCGCTCTTAACCTCCACGGAGGTTAAAACACGTGTTATTCATGGATAACTGCTCGTATTAACCTCCTGATGGTTGGTTTTCCACGTGGAGGAATCTTCGGGATACTTGGAACATTCCCGCTATAGGGACAGCCGGACAGATGAATTCCAAGTACCCTGGTCGAAAACATTTTGACAGCGGGATGTTGGCTGACCGCGCAACATCTCGGTCACTCTGTTCGCGTATAGCGCACGAAGTCCTGACCGCGCGAAGTCTGCGGTCTGATCGCGTAAAGCCTGCGACCTGATTGCGCAAAGCCTGCGACCTCGGGCTGATGCTTCTCAGAATGACTTGAGTCCGCACCGCTAGGCACGTGTCTGGCTTGAATCTGCCTTGAACCAACAGTGCATTTATTTGAACTGACCCGGGTGTCAATCCTCGTCAGCTAGCCCCCAAATTCGAAGAAAACGAAGGGACGTGTTTATTTCGAATTTAAAGTCATGCATTGGATTTTTAACCCGACTCTTCAAATCCCCCGCTTAGTGGCGCACTAAGTGGGTCGGTTGGTTCCCCAAGGTAGGTTCTGGGTATTACGTGACAGGTAATGATGGCGCTGTTGAAATGTTTTTTAACCCGAGGTGAAATTGTAAATGCTTTTAAAAACCCGAGGTGATTTAGAATGTGAACCGTCACCTTGATGGTTATAAATACCGGGTCTTTTGTTTTGCAAAACCTCACAACTTTCTTCTCACGGTTAAGTTCTTTCTGAAGTCACCTTCATTCTTCTCTTCATACACCTCCTGATGGCAGATCACAGCATCATCGAGATTGAAAGTGATGAAGAGGAAGTTTGCAAGCAAGAGCCTCAAATGCCTGAAGATCCATCTCCTTCGAGGAAGAAACCCAAGGTTGACGAAGGATCTTCCATCAGAGCAAAGGTAGTAGATGAGCAATCATCTTTTCTTCCTTCAGCTTTCTTCTCTAGCACTCCTTGCTTTTGTTTGGGTGATCGATTTTCTGGTCAGCAAGCGGTGACTATTCGATCAGAAAATCCTCAACTTGTGTTGGGGAAGCCATCTTCTGGTGGGAAGGTTGTACTTCCTCCATCTGGTGATCATCCAGTTTTATCGGATGATCAACTTCCCAGGATGGCTACATCAACGTGTCATGAGCAGGGACAGGTAATCATCCTCCTCCCCTTTTGCTGATAGTTATAGTTAGCACCACTAACTTTTGCAAATGTAGGAGATTGGAGGCCCCAGTGATCAGCCTTCTGCTGCTCCGTCTCTTCCTTCCAGACATAATCTTCTAGAGGAGAAGAATGCCCTGGAGAAGAAGACCGAAGAGATGTCTTCGGCGATTCTGCATTTGGCAGAATATTTTGAACGATCCCGTGAAAAGGCGCACCAGTTCTGTCGAGAGAGGGACCACGCTCAGCAACAGCGGGAACTCTCTGATTTAATTAGGAACAGTAGTGTATCTCTTATTAGGGATGATGTAGATAGGCTTAGATTAGTTGCTAGTTCCCTGGGAGAACTTTGCAAACTTCTTTCGGATCAGGTCGACGCTTTGGTCGCCGGTATCCCTTTTGTATGTAAAGAATGCAAGAAATAAGACTTTCTTTCTTATATGAATAATCTTCACATCTTCTGTGCGAATATATGGCCGTAAATAATGTCTTCGCGACTACTCATACATAGGGAAATTTCCGTCTCTGCGATCGGGATCATACTTTTATAAAAGTACCGCGACCAACTCTGATACTGCGATCAGACTTAAAGCTGCAGTTAGAAGTGAAACATACTGCGACCAGAATTGAGGCTCGATCAGACCGTTACTTTGATTAGAATCGGAGCTTAAAACAGGGTCTCGATCATACCACAGCCCGGTCAAAATACATCCATACGTCCAAAAATTGGGTCATAGGATTTTTTCCGTAAAAATGTCCAAGGCATATAAAGGCAAAACGTACTCTGAAAAGCACTGAAAACTTTTCAGTTCCTTTGCAGTTTCAATTTCTAAAACAAAGAAGTCTTTTTGTTTCAGATCCGATGCCTAAACACTTTATTGGGTCCGCCAGAGACAGTATCCATTATGGGAAACAAAGAAGTCTTTTTGAATGGAACGTTGCTCACATTAATGCGTCTCCTCGCGTCTATAAAAGGAGCAGGTGTCTTCCTGAAGAAGCCACTCAGCCGAAAACCCTTAACATTCCCGCCGCACAAAACCCTCATTCTTCCCCAAAAGTCGCCAACCTTGCCTTCAACTCTCCACCAAAAAATGGCGTCTTGGAGCCGATCCATCCACCATTCCGAGGAGAGTTTACTGGTATTGGAGAAGGAAGAGATCCTTCCTCCACGGTTGCTAATCAACTGGCAGCCCACGGAGAAGGATCAAGAAACCCCGGCCGTCCGAGAGGGCGAGTTGGTGGTTTTCAAAGAGTATTTGCGCTGCGCGTTCCGATTCCCTGAGAGTCGGTTCTTGAAGGACGTCCTCGAGCACTACGGGTTGGAGCTAATCAACCTCCACCCAAATGCAGTGTTGATATTGGCGGTATTTCAACACTTGTGCGAGGCGTTCGTCGGAGTGTATCCCAGTGTGGATCTCTTCCAGCGATTTTACTTTTCGGCGTGGTTGAAGAGCGCCAACGCCACCGGATGCATTTACTTCTGGCTAAGGGATAAAAAGGAGTATCCCTTTCCACCCCTGAGAGACTCGATGCACGGGTGGCACCAGAAATGGTTTTACTGCACCCCGCCAACCAAGAGCGGGCTGTGGTTTGAAAACTCGCGGCCGGAGAAGCCGAGCGAGTTGGACACTCTCCCGGCGATGAACACGAAGTTAATGAAGCACGCCGAGGTAATCCTTCACTTAGTCGCACAAGGGTTGACAGCATGGGACGTCATCCGAGACTTTGTGAAGAACCGGGTGAGCCCCCTGCGTGAAAGGGCTCATCCAGCTTGGGAGATCAAGTCCATGGCGGACAGCACCCTGGACTATAATGAAGGTATTCATTTCTGACATTGAAATCCTTTTGCCATTTCTGAAATGCATTGATTTGATTCGTGTCTGGGAACAGTCCTGTCCTCTGACGAGATTGAGAGGCGGACTAACTACCTTCTCTGGGCGTACAACGCCGAGGTAGAAGGCCCCAGAGGATCGCCTCGCCCCCAAAGCTTGATCCACGCCGGCGACGACCTTAAACAGGAGCGCCGAAAGGTACATTTCCCACTTGGCCTCTGTTTTGCAGGTCTCATGCATGTCCAGCACTAATTCCATTGGAATGAAAACAGCTTTTAGGGAGGTTTGCCGAGGCGACATTTCCCAGCGAGAACGTTGGTTCCCTGGGGAAGCCAACGACGAAATACGTGAAGAAGGTCTCCTCGAGACCTAGGACGAGGAATCCTGCCCCCAAGAAAGCAAGGCTAAATCTTGGGGAAGGGTCTTCACGAAGCGTTCCTCCTACCGCCAGAAAAACTGCGGTAAGATATCTTGTCCCTCCAATCTTTCCAGGTGCGAACTGGAATTACTTCTTCGTCGTGCAGGGAGAGGGGAGCGAGGAGGAGGAAGACGATGATGTCCCCTTGATTCGCCGGAGGAGGAGGATTGCGGGTTCCCCATCCGGTGACGCTCCAACCCTTTTTGCAGAAGCAACTGCTACCGCAGAGGCGGTTGTAGCAGATCCCGCAGCCATCGAAAGTCCCGTGGCCGCAGACAACATCCAGGCTCCTGAAGCCCCAAGCCTTCAGGGCCAGTTGCCTCTACTTCCCTGGTCGGAGGGGCGACCGTGGTAAGATTTTCTCACAGTCTTGTTTTCTTCAATTCCCCTTGTGCATTCGATAAGTTAATGCTTATGCAGGGAGAAGAACTTCCCCCTGTAACTCCGGCGAGTCCCAGGGAGGAAAATCCTCCACCCCTACAGACAGGAGTGGAGGTGGTCGCAGACCCTACTGCGGTCACAAACGAGGCGCCGGCTCCAGAAGTTCAGGAGTCATCCAGGCCCTCGGATGCAGCCCTGCCAACTGATCCAGTTGCCCAGGTAAAGACTCTTATCGTTAGTCTTTTTCTTCCTAGAAAAATGCTCACCGAAGAACATACTCAGGGGGGAGATGCCTTGTTCTCCAAGAGGAAGATCAGGACGGACGCCAATTGTCCCCTTTCTCAAGGAGGACCTCCCCTGAAATCTCAAAAGCTAATGGGATTTCAAATAAGGTAAGAACCTTTATCCTGATTATATTTAAATGATGGTCACAAACTGTGATTGTTTGATTCTTCTTTCCTTTGTCAGGCGAAAAGAAACAACATCCAGCCCTTCAACCACTTCGGGGAGGGTTGAAGTCGCTGCTGGTGCAGGAGCCTCCAGTGAGGAACGCTCCGTCCGCTTGGTCCAGGAAGTCGTCCGGGCCGCGAGAGGAGAAACAGGCGCGAGGACCCAGTCGCAACAAATGGCGACTGGGGGCAGTGCCCAGCTGGCACTCCCATCAACTACCCCTGCTGTAGGCGCCTCCGGACCTTCAACGAGTCTTCCCGTTAGTCCGGAAGATGCCTCCTTACAGGAGTTTATGAAGGTATGATGAAACTCTCTCTGGGTGCCTGAATTGTACATAGGACACCTTTAACTCCCTTTTTTGCATCGCAGGAACTATCCCGGATGATGGCCCAATCGCGTGCTACGGTGGCAAGCATGGAGGCCATACAAAAAGAACGAGACAGCTTGCGCAGGTAAGGACCATTACTCTTCAACTTGTAAAGATACAAATTGGTTATGACCACTCCTTCTGTTTTACTACAGAAAGGTGGCATTGCTGGACAAAGAAGTGGGCACAGTCAAGCTTCATTCGCTCTCAGTGGTTAGGAACCAGGAGATCGAAAACAACAAACTGCGGTCATAACTTGCTGGTAAGTCGATTCCTGATTAGGAAGACTTGTCTTCATAACATGCGAGTAATATTATCTCTTGTTGCAGCGCAAGCGGGTCAAATAAAACAACTTAGTCAGGACAATGAACTCCTCCAGGACTCTATCCAGAACCTCCGAAAAGGCGATCGGAAAGCTGAGCCGGTCAGTCTTCGAAAAACTGAAGACAGTGGCTCATCTTCTAAAGGCTGATGTGGTCGAAACCACAAGAGACAATCTCAGCCAAGATGACTGGTATGCGCTAGTCATGGCCCAAGCGGAGTCACTTCTCGAGTATCTCCCTGAGGATACACAGCGACGAGAAGAAGCGATCATAACCAGAGTTCGGTCAGCTGCTTCCGCCATCCTCAGCCGGGTTCGTCTTCACCATGGCCCAGATGCAGATCTGAATCCATTGGTGGGACCGGTTGAGGTTGAGAGTGAAGACCAACTAGAGGCTGTCATGGAGGAGATTAGTCCCCTTGTAGATAAGCTCCTGACTGAGCTTGGGATCGACTGATCCCTATACCTGTACAGAAACAGTTGTATACAATGCAATGTACATTGAAATTCATTTTTGAAAATGAATATATTTTTGTTTTATGTCGTTTCATATTATAAACATGTCCCCCTAGCCCCCGCCTGTGATTGTAGATACTGAAGACTTAGTATTACAAACGCAGGAGAAAAGTGAATATAACGACCAGGGGTGTGTGATCGAATCAACAATTTTGATCATTATAATGCCTAGCCTTGTTTGCAAACCAGCAGCCACTCAGATAACCAAGGACTTGCCAGAAAGCCCCGTGTGCGTTGAGAAACGGCTTATTTAGGAGTGACTTGTCTGAAAGTGGTCATGAGATCGGCCAGCGAATCCGACTAGGATATTGTAATGACCTAACCGCGGGCGACCAGCCCCTGAGCCGAATTCGCAGCGGATGGGCATAAAGGAAAATATTCATCGTATGAAAGCAAAACATTTTTTATAAAAGAAAAGTGCTAATTGAACAGGAAAAGAGGTTGAGTACTTACACGTAGAACTTGCGAAGTTGATCGATGTTCCAAGTATTGGACAAAATTCGACCATCCTCCATAGCTAACCGCGCGGATCCTGGTCGCAGCACCGAGACAACAGTGTAAGGGCCTTCCCACTTCGGGGAGAATTTGTTGCGATTAGACTGATCTTGGGTTTTTCGTAAGACCAGGTAGCCCACGTGAAGACTACGTGGTCGCACCCTTTTACTGTGATACTTGCGCAAAGCTTGCAAGTATGCCGCGGACTTGATCAAAGCGCGATCACGCATTTCTTCCAGGAGGATGAGATCTTGTGATCGTCGTTTGGACTGATTGACCTGTTCGAATTGTTCTGTCCGAACAGACCCAATACTGACTTCCATAGGCAACACAGCCTCGGCCCCATAGACCAGATGGAAGGGCGTCTCACCAGTGGCTCGACTAGAGGTAGTTCGTAGTGCCCATAGAACGGTATAAAGCTCGTCTGCCCAAGCCCCCGAGCGAGTCTTAAGGCGATCAAAAACACATTTTTTGATGCCTTGCAGTATCTGCCCATTGGCCTGTTCCACACATTGCTTTGTGGATGTGCCACAGAAGCAAAGCACTCCTTAGTTTCGATCTGATCACAGTAGTCTAGGAAGAGACCACTAGCGAACTGAGAACCATTGTCGGTGATAAGACGGTTTGGAACACCAAATTGAGCAACAATGTTCTTATGAAAGAACTTTTGTGCTGCTGATGCGGTAATATTTCGTACTGGTTCGGCCTCGATCCACTTTGTAAACGTGTCAATGGCTACGAACAAAAACTTGTACCCGTTGACCGCTTGTGGCATAGGACCAACAATATCCATTCTCCAAACCGCGAAAGGCCATGCGAGGAGAATGGTTTGTAACGCATAGGCAGGTTGATGAACCTGTCTTGCGTGGAACTGACACTGAGGACACGTTTTGACCATGTGCTTGGCATCATCGAGTGCCGAAGGCCAGTAGAATCCTTGTCGAAAAGCTTTTCCAACCAGTGTCCGATATGATGCGTGCGCACCGCATACACCGTCATGTATTTCTTTCAAGAGGGATTTTCCTTCCTCCTGAGATATGCAACGTATGAATACTCCTTGAGTACCCTTTCTGTACAGAACCCCATCTATGAGCTTGTACAGACGCGCTTTTCGAATTAACCGATCGCTTTCGGTTTCGTCCTCGTGTAGGGTCCCATGTTCAAGATAGACTCTCAATGGATGAGTCCAATCCTGTTCCTGACCAAGGTTGGTAACGGAGGCTATTACCGGATCATCCTTGACCGAAGTCATGATCGAAGGACGGTCCAAGTGTTCAATGAACACTCCTGCCGGAGCGGATGTGCGTGAGGACCCAATTTTGGATAATTGGTCTGCGAGAATGTTGTCCTATCACGGGATGTATTGGACTTTGAAATGACTGAAGTGTTTTTCCAATCTCCTCACTTCCCCCAGGTAATGAGCCATTGTCTCATCGGAGGTGCTGTACTCCTTGTTTACCTGGTTTACGACTAGCTGTGAGTCTCCCCTCACCACTAACCGACGGACTCCGAGGAATTTTGCTGCCCGGAGCCCTGCAATAAGACCTTCATACTCTGCCGCGTTGTTGGTCGCAACAAAGTCTAGTTGGATAACATACTTAAGCTATTCGCCCTGAGGTGTAACTAAGACCACTCCAGTCCCCGAGTGTTGAAAACTACGAGAGCCATCAAAGTACATTGTCCAGTGATCGGGGCATTCCAATTCCTCAGGCACCTGCACGGGTGGCTCAGGGTTGGTCCATTCGACCACAAAGTCGGCCAGAACCTGAGACTTAACCGCCGTGCGGGGCGTGAAATGAATTTCGAAAGCACCGAGTTCGACCGCCCATTTAGCGATTCGACCAGATTTCTCTGGATTTCGGACAATATCCGCCAAAGGAAAGGAAGATGGTACCGTGATCTTGTGAGCTTGGAAGTAGTGTCGTAGCTTACGGGAAGCCATCAGTAGCGCGTAAAGTATCTTCTGGACCTCAGGGTAACACTCCTTAGGACCATGAAGTACTTCGCTCACATAGTAGACAGGTCTGTGTATTCCTTCTCTATCCGCAATCAGGACAGCGCTGACCGCATGTGGTGTGGCCGCCAGATAAAGAAGCAATGGTTCTGCTTTGTCGGGAGACACCAATACTGACGGACTGGATAAATATATTTTTACCTCCTGAAACGCTTTTTCGGCCTCATTCGACCATGAAAAATTGTGATGCTTCCGCAAGGCTTTGAAGAAAGGCAATCCCCTTTCACCTAGTCGCGATATGAAATGACTTAAGGCCGCCATGCGACCAGCCAAGCGTTGAACATCCTTCATGGTCGAAGGCGATCTCATTTGTTCAATGGCTCTGATCTTCTCAGGATTAACTTCAATGCCTCTGGAACACACAAGGAAACCAAGAAGTTTTCCTGAAGAAACCCCGAAAGAACATTTCTCCGGGTTTAATTTTATTCCAAAGCGATTCAAATTACAGAAGGTTTCAGCGAGGTCGTCCAAATGAGACAATCTCTTGGTACTTTTTACAACCAAGTCGTCTACATATGCTTCGAGATTATGCCCTATCTGGGAAAGAAAGGTCTTTTGCATCAAGTGCTGGTACGTGGAACCTGCGTTCTTGAGACCGAACGGCATTCTGACGTAGTAGTAGGTGCCGAATGGGGTGATGAAGGTAGTTTTCTCTTCATCTTCTTCTGCCATGCTAATTTGATGATATCCTGAGTAAGCGTCCAGAAAACTCATCAGTTCGCAACCCGCAGTTGAATCGACCAACTGGTCGATGCGGGGAAGGGGAAAGTCATCCTTCGGACAGGCAGCATTAAGGCTAGTGTAGTCGACGCACATGCGCCACTTGCCATTTGACTTGCGGACCATGACCGGATTGGCGAGCCATTCCGGGTGATCGACTTCACGGATGAACCCGGCCTGTAGGAGTTTGTCCAACTCCTCTCGGATAGCTTCCTGTCGGTCAACAGCAAAACGCCTGAGCTTTTGCTTTATCGGTCGTTGTCCAGGTCGAATTGCTAACCTGTGCTCGATTACTTCCCTTGGGACACCAGGCATGTCGGATGGTTTCCACGCAAACACATCCGCATTAACCCGGAGGAAAGCAATGAGCTCGAGTTCCTATTTGTCATCCAGACCTGATCCGACCCGAACTGTCTTGGATGGATCATCTGGGTACAAAGGAACCAGTTTGAGTTTCTCATCTGGTCGAGGAGCAGCCTTAATCGCGTCGGTGGCGACAGTGGCGACCTGGGCGTCCCGGAGGGAAAGTTGATCGACCATCTCCAAAGATTGCCGGTCGCATGTGAGTGCCACGTTGCGACTGTCTCGGACCGAGATGACACCTTTGGGGCCAGGCAATTTTCCGCACTGATAAGCATAGTGCGTCGCCATCATGAATTTAGCGAGAGTTGGCCTGCCAAAGATTGCGTTATAAGCCGAATCACAATCGATTACGTCAAAGGTAACCAATTCTGTTCGGAAGTTATCTGGTTCTCCCAGTGTGACCGGGAGGACCACTTGTCCCAACGGCATCATGGAGGGGCCTGGGAGTATCCCATAAAAAGGATGTATTATGGGCTTAATCTTCGAACGAGGAATTTGCATCTCGTCGAGCGCCTTGACCAACAGAATGTCAAGGGAACTCCCTCCATCGATCAGGACCCTTTCGACTCTTGCGTTACTGATGATCGGGGTAATGACCAGAGGGAGCCTCAATGGTCGAGTAAGCCCCGCGGGACAATCAGAACGATCGAATATCAAGGGTGTATCCGACCAACGGGGGTATTGAGGTTCGCCAAGAGATGTCTCGGCTTGGTTAACCTCTCGGTAAAAGGCTTTAAACTGCCTTTTGGAAACGAAAGAAGAAGAACCCCCAAAAATAACATTAATATGATTTTGAGGTACCTGGTATGACATTTCCTCGTCTCCGTCGGTGTCTCTGAGTCCGCACGCCTGCTCTTTAGGCGGTAAGGTTGGCATTGGCCCAACTTCCTGGTAGAAATCATCCAATTGCTTCAACCAACTCCTGCAATTCTTGAGGTCGTGGCCTGCAGAGTTGTGGAGTGGACACCATTTCTTGCCTTCCTGCGGGTTAGTTGACCTTTCCGGCTGGTCGGTACTACGACCGCCAGGAGCAGTTTTATTCTTAAATAAAGGCTTGTTACCTTTGGTCGAAGGCGGCTTCTCTGCGACTGCGACCTCGCGGTACTGTCCAGAGCGGTTCCTCTTCGACTTTTTCGACTTCCCACCTGACGAAGATTCCGGCTTCTTACTTGAATCTTCTTTCCTGGCGTCTTTGAAACCTGGTTGAGGTGGTAGGTCACCCTTGTCGACCATCCAGTTCCATTCGACTGCTTCGGTGGCATCAGAGTATCGATCGGCCATGTCGAACAGATCAGCCACTGATCGAGGAGGGTGGATAAGCAAGTCTTCGGTGAATCTCCGGTATCGAACGGCATGTTCAAATGCCCTGATAATGGAGCCATCAGATATGTTCGGGATGGTATTCCTCACCCCGACAAATCTCTTGACAAACTACCGAAGAGTCTCGGTTGAAGTTTGTCGTAGCCGATGAAGATCGTCCTCTTTACCCGGATTTTGGTAACAGTTTTGGAAATTGCTGAGGATAGCATCGCACAGCATTTCCCAATTGTAGATGGAACCTTCGGGCTGGTTAAACAGCCAGGTTCTAGCCGGTCCTTCGAGGACTGTAGGCAGATAGTTGGCCATAACCCGGTCATCGCCTCCTGCCGCTTGGATGGCAGTGATATAGATTTGAAGGAACTTGGATGGGTTCTGAGTTCCGTCAAACCTCTCAATGGCCCCTGGTCGAAACTTATCGAGCCAAATGACCGCTCGTAGGCCGGGCGAGAAAGCTTTACAACCTACGTAGGGACCGTCGACTATCCTGTGACTCTCGACCGGGTTCTGGGCGACCTCACGCAACGGTGAAGTTACTCGCGGTCCCAAACGAGAGTGAACAGGAACCCTATCCCTACTACGAGAATCCTGCGTTCGTCGGTACTTGTCCTGTCGGGACGGTACGGGCGGTGGGTAACTTCGCCGGCCAGAACCAGAGTGAGGATACTCTCATTCGCGGGAACGTGTTACCGAGTGGGAAGAAGCCGTTGGGGTCGCCTCAGACGCGACCTCATCCAGCCTTTCCGCCAAGATCCTAGTAAAGGCCGGTTTCTGCGCATCCGTGACCGTAGGAGGAAAGTTACGCATGACTTCCGCGATGGATCGCAGTCGACCATGGGTGCTTCTCCTAGGGGCACCAGGTGTTCTTGTTTCTTCTTCCACCGGGAAGCGCTCCGGTGGTAAAGAAGGAGTCTGGTCACGTTTGCGACCACGTGACCGTCGAGAAGACTCGGAGCAGCATCGTAACGAGCCTGCGCATCTTGAAGAGCCTCTAGGGCAGTTCTGCGTAGTTCATTGTTTTGTTGCTCGAGATCATTATCCTCCTTTTGTTTGCGATCCCGTTCTTCCCTAGCAGCCTGATGATCAGGAGCTTCCTCCGACAAAGCAGTGAATTGTCTAGGGAGAGAGGTTGCCGATGGGGAAAACATCTTAGTTTGTTCTGAGTCAGACTCGAAATCAAAGAGACACTGAAGGTTATCAGGGTCGAATCTCCCTGGGCTGATTTCCAGGTCGACGTCATCCTTGCCCTTGTCGGGGTCGTATGACGGACCGGATTCATCCTCTAGCGTATTAAGAGCCTCTGTGGGTTCTGACCTTGCGCTAGTAGCCCCCTGGTCGATGGACATGACCTGGAGAGATGATTTCACCTCTGGAAGATTCTGGCCTTCAACCTCCTCCATCGGAACAGGATCGCTTGGAGAAGGCATTGGAATGCGAGCACAATCCTCGAGATCAAAATCGTTCTCGGAATCATATACTCCAGCCATGTTTCAGCGAACCTCTGGATTAAAATTAGGACGCCTTGAGAAAGGCCCCACGGTGGGCGCCAGCTGTCGACGATTCGGACTTGGAGTTCTCAGCCAAACTTATGCAAAATTTGTAATAGTGAGACCTTTCAAGATGACCCTCCGGGAAGGTATGTAGAAAAATGGAGAACAAGTGCACAGAGAGGTTTATACAGGTTCGGGCCCTCGATGGTGGGTGTAATAGCCCTACGTCCTGTTGGGATTTCACTATATGTGGTAAAGGTTTACAAACTAGCGGGAAAAAACCTTCATAGGCGAAGGTTTTTCCTGTGTAAGTGTACAAAAAGAAGCCCCGGTAGGCTTGCAAATATTATCTAATCTAAGCCGTAGACTTGGTTGTTTGAGTGGTTGAGAAGTGTTGTATCTCACTTGTATCAGAGATATTGTTCTCAATAGATGGTTCAATCAATGGTTCTCTCTCCCTGTTTGATGTATCTTGCCACCCTTTTATACTTGTCGAAAGGGTGTCAAGTCGTAACTGCATTAGGCAGTTGCTTGGATGGTTGGATGCGGTTTTTAGAGAACCACTCTTAACCTCCACGCAGGTTAAAACACGTGTTATTCATGGATAACTGCTCGTATTAACCTCCTGACGGTTGGTTTTCCACGTGGAGGAATCTTCGGGATACTTGGAACATTCCCGCTATAGGGACAGCCGGACAGATGAATTCCAAGTACCCTGGTCGAAAACATTTTGACCGCGGGATGTTGGCTGACCGCGCAACATCTCGGTCACTCTGTTCGTGTATAGCACACGAAGTCCTGACCGCGCGAAGTCTACGGTCTGATCGTGTAAAGCCTGCGACCTGATCGTGCAAAGCCTGCGACCTCGGGCTGATGCTTCTCAGAATGACTTGAGTCCGCACCGCTAGGCACGCGTCTGGCTCGAATCTGCCTTGAACCAACAGTGCATTTATTTGAACTGACCTGGGTGTCAATCCTAGTCAGGAACCTTGTAAACTTTTGAAAACTAATCTTAACCCTGGTTTCCATAACTTAACCCTAATCGCTTTCCAGAACTCTTGAATCTTCACTAGTACAGAAAAGCTTTCTTCTATCGGTAAAAAACACTCTTCTACTATCGGTTTTTGTACCGACAGAGATAGACACGATAGAACAAGACATGTCATTTTCTATCGGTAAATAACCAATAGAAGAAATTCACTATTCTAACGGCATCTTAGGAGAACACCGGTAAAAACCCCGTCGTAGTCTGATGTTTGTGAAAGAGTTTACCGATAGAAAAAATATAGTATTATCTCGGTTGTTAATGAGTTTGGCGGCAGGAAAAGTACCACTCTTCTAACGGTTAATTACAAGTTTACCGACAGAAAAAAACCTTAGTACTCTCTCGGTTGGAAATGAGTTTACCGATAGAAAAATGATTGTACTCTCTCGGTTGTGTATGAGTTCACCAGCAGGAAAAGTCACACTCTTCTAACGGTTAATTACGAGTGTACCGATAGAAAAAATGATAGTAGTCTCTCGGTTGTGGATGAGTTTACCGATAGAAAAAGTGATAGTAGTCTCTCGGTTGTGTGTGAGTTCACCGGCAGGAAAAGTCACACTCTTCTAACGGTAATTACGAGTGTACCGATAGAAAAAATGATAGTAGTCTCTCGGTTGTGGATGAGTTTACCGATAGAAAAAGTGATAGTAGTCTCTCGGTTGTGTGTGAGTTCACCAGCAGGAAAAGTCACACTCTTCTAACGGTAATTACGAGTGTACCGATAGAAAAAACGTAGTAGTCTCTCGGTTGTGGATGAGTTTACCGATAGAAAAAGTGGTAGTAATCTCTCGGTTGTGAATGAATTTACCGATAGAACATTCACATATACAGTACATTATTTACATTCACAATACAGTACATTCACATATACAGTACGGATGCAATACAGTATAGATTGGATACACAATACAGTACAAATGCAAAGAAGGGTAAATTCACAGAATAGATTGACACATTAGACAGTTATTCACATTTATTCACATATATATGGACAAATACAAATTGCAATCCAGTGTGGACATTTATTCACATATATATTTATTCACATGTATATAAACAGTCTATGCACAGAGTACACGAAAAAGAGAAAATTGTCGTGGCGGATGGTTGGGCGCAACTTCTGCCATGACATATTGAGCCCAGATTTGTCAAAGATCTCTAATCTTTGCATTTTCGTATTGGTGTTTCGACATGGCGATCTGCAATCATGTGTGAATACTGAGTAACTAACTTCCTAATTTTGAACGTGACACCCAATTTTCAAATTTGAGTTAGCTATCAATGCTTACCTGGGGGAATTGGGCAAAGTTTGTCCGCACTAGGTCGTACATGTAGCGCAGCACATAAAACCCGCATTCCCACGATTGCGGCTGCTGATGGCATTGAGATAATTGCGTATGCGAAGACATGTTAGCTACTGTTTCCATAAACTAATTAAGCATAAACAAAAAGTCTCATGAGTACCTCATATTCTTTCCAAGCTAGTAGGGAGCCCTGTGTTGCGGCATACCTCCCTCCAGCGGACACATATTATCAAAAGCCCTGCATTTCAATTAGTATTGCCGGTTAATGTATTATCATTAGCTAGTGAGGTCAAAATTTAAATCAAACATATAAGTTGCTTACGCCTCCATATTCCCCTTGACCACTGTCGCGCCCCGAGACTGGGACAACGACTACTCCTGTAGAGACCTAGCTCGCTGCAGCTAGTCCCAAACCACAAACCTTTGACTTCCCAGGATGAGTCAAACACAGGAGTATATTACATTGCAACAGAGTACTCACAAAATATTAAGCAGTGTGGCCTGCTGGCCTTAATATTACATAAAGAGGATTACAATGCCTACAAGGCATTCAGGGTTTAGCAAATATTTAACTACACAGCAGAAGATAGGTGACCCTCCCACAAAAGAAGTTGACGGCAGAACAACACACTTCAGGGTTCTGGCGGAACTGATTCTCCTCCTTCTGGATTCACGTAGTATTCCGTGCCATCATCTTGATCAAGGTAGGTTCCATCTATTGAGTTGAACGTTGCAAGGGTGATCACTTACGTACTCAGCAAGTCATAGGTAAGAGTAGATACATATAGTAGTGATGGTATGAACCTAGACTAGTCAAGAATTATGGATGTTTGTAAAATAATCTTTTCCTTTCTCATCTCATCTTATGGCAGCACTTTTCATAATATAACATCATCAATCATGTTCACTAGATTATAGCACTACCGCGACACGTCGACACACGACAGCCCACGGCAGCACTCCTTATCATGACAACACATTTCATTTGGGTAATCTTGATTTAAACATATTTTATTTAGAAAATAGTACTTGTGTCACACCCCGTGGATTTAATCCACCGCAGCAGACTCCTATAAAACCCGGGAGCTCGGAGTATTCGAATACGTTTTAACTCTGCAGAGAGGTACCAATTTACCCGCAAGATATTCCACTTTCAAACCTTTCCTATCATAAGAAAATGATTGGACCCCTGACTCACTTCATACTGTGAGCGGCAAGGTGGAAATAACAAGAACTTTTGTTATGTTTTACTCACAATTCACCCCCGACCCTGTGGCTCACAGCGAGGCACAGTTGTGGTAGGTTGTATCAAAACCTCCACCCCTTTGCTTATTCCCATTACTGGGTCAGCGTGCTTGATCACCTTCAGTGATATGTGTGGGAGCCGCGCTCCGTGTTTATCGTGCATCACTACACATCTCATGCAGGGGTTTCATGTGCGATCCACATAATTACTTGTTCAGGCCTGTCCCATACCAGGCTTGCGGTTAGCACGTTGTTCATGGCACTAGACGCACAACACAAGGTTCTAGTCCTTATATGCCAATGACCAGACCATCCACAACCCTGCACCTTCAGTGCCTGCATTCCTTTGCAGTCTAGCACCTCCAGTGCTACAGCCATCCACACCATTTTCTGGTCACGGCTAGGGGTTTTATTTCATGAATATAAGTATATAGATACATATAATAGTTCATGGCTCAAAACTTGTTTATTTCACATTTCACAGATAACCAGTCTAGTACTGCCAATTCATAAATCAACCATTCTCAATCCTTCACATGCAATATTGCCTATATTCAAGGTTATATTATAGCAACATTTAAAATATAGCGTTCAAGATGACCAAGGATATGACTTGCCTTCCGCGTCGTAAAATACAGCAGTCGATGACGGATCAACAGCAAAATCTTCAAAGTCAGCTTCTGAATCTGCTCGACGACAAACAAACACACAATAATTACTTATAATATTAAAATGTTTTATGACTTATATGCAGAAATGCTTAACAAGAATGATTGAACTAAACTGGAGATAAGTTGAACTGCAAACTGAACTGAGTCGAGATTCTAGGGTTTCAAGGAATTTGGGCTAAGGATGGTGATTAGATAATCTTAGGGTTTCAGGTTTGCAATAGGGATAACAATTTTGTGGCTGGTTTAATCAAAACAGCGAATGTCAACAGATCGACATTCGGATCAAAGCTTGGACATAGCTTTAAGAAAAGCTAGAGTGCTTATCTCAAGTTGTGGTAGTAGAAGAAAATGTAGATCACAACTCTACAAATTCAGTGGACAAAGTGGTTTTCAAATTGCACAACCAGAAGTGGGTAAACAAGGTCAATGCCACTGGCTGGCAAGCTCTGGCATAGAGCTGACAATGCCAAAAACTAGGGCTTAGCATAACTTTTGATCTGGAGCTCCAAATGATGCACCACTTTGTCTGGGAGGTAGGCTTGAGTAACAGGAACAATTAAGTTAACAGGATCTAGGGCAGGAAATGGCTGGAAAGCAAGAAATTTGATGATGAACAGAGATGAACTGGCTGCACTAGATCAGTTCTGGACAAGATCTTGGCATGGCTGTAACTTCTAATCTAGGCCGATCTAGGTGTCGAGCTAGAAGACAAAAATACTCAGGAGGCTAAGGCACATCTAAATGACAAGGTTTCGAGGGCTGAAATGGCTGGAACAAGCTTTTCCGGTCATCGGCGCCGGAGAAGAATCACTGGATTTGGGCATTTCCAACACAGGCCGTTTGAACTCGATTCCTTGCTCTAGGAGTGATATATGGGTAAGAGGAAGCTACCTGCACGATCACTTTGGCCGGAGGATGGCCGGAGAAGCCTGGCGACGAGAGCCAGCAACTGATAAATTGCAAAATCGGGGATAGCTTCAAATTGGGATCAATTGATTGTTCTAAGTTCACAGGCATGCTTGATTTAGCTTACTGATCAAATTTGATTACAGATACGAGAGCTAATTTGGAGTAATTCGAGCTACATTGCCGGAACAGGGCATTTAGCAATCCCGGCGATCACCGGCGATAGAGGTCACCGGGGAGCAATTAGATGATATCACACAGAGAGAATGAGTAGGGAAACTCACTGGTGTTGTTAATTTGGCAGGAGATGATCTGTAGAGTGCTGGCACCGTGAGCTTCCTCGACGGCTCGTCGGAGAAGAAAACGAAAAGAGCACATTCTGGAACTTGGCTGGTTTCTGGTGAAGTATGGAGGGAGCTACTGAGCACAGGAGTGCTTAAATAGGCCAGGCGAAGCTTGCAAGGAGGAGACAACGAAGTAATTGGCAGCTGAGATGAGATGGATTGCGTGCTGAGCATCAGCGGCGAAGACACAGCGAAGAACGGTGATTGCGACGGCGACAGGACTGCAACTGTCCACATTGTCGTTCATCGGGACTTTGCAAAGATGGAGCAAGCGGTGGCGACAACAACTGGCGCGGCAAGGCAACGTGGCGATGGATTGCTGACAAAAGCCGGTGATCGCACGCGGGAGCAAGCGCTGGTCGTTGACGTTGCAGCGGCGCTGCCACGGTGACGGCTGAGGCGAGGACACGTGCGCAACAGCATGCACGATCAAGTTGCAGGCGAAGCTTCAACGGCGGCAAGCAACCACGGCGCAAGAAATCACGGCGAGCCCTGGTCGTGCGCACAGTAAAACAGCCTGGTCGAATGCTTGCTGCTGTCCTGGTCGAAAATGGACTGAACTGCAGTTTCAATTCTTTGAGTTTTGGACTGAAATGTAAATCTGGAGATTTAGAAGGTTTAAACTGAAATTGATTTCACTAATCTGGTATATAATATTCAACAGGATATTTGGCAAAGATAAATGATAAGATTTTACACATTTGAATAGTTTTTGATACAAACTGAAAATAGGGTACTTTAGGGTAAAATAAGGTTTACGTTTTGTCGATTTCGAATTCTGGCATTTAGGGTTCGATTTTGATATCTGCACAGAAGAGAAACTTGTGGCAAATAGCATTTTGAGAAGATTTGCCGAAGAAATTTTGAATTTGGAGTTAATCTGGAGATTTTAGCCTTTTTGGATTTTCAGATATCAAATAAGGACTATTTTGCGATAATTCTTGGACTAATTTGTGAAAAGAGTCTAGATGGCAGAATCTGGCTGTCAACTTTTTAGATTAAGGTATTGACATACCCATGATCATATTCCAGGAATAATCTAGTCTGAACTTGGTCAAGATTTTGATTAAATCTGCACTTCTGAAACTTAGGGTATTTGGGTAATATAAGGTATTTCTGTTTCGAAAACAGAAGAAGCTGATAATTCTGGAAGTTAGAGATAGAATTGGATCTAGGTTCTGAAGACTTTTAAGTTCAAAGTAACTGATAGATCATATCTGAACAATCTGATCTTGATTTGAGGTCACAGGATAGATTTTAGAGATTTTAGGGCTTAGAATAGATACTGATCTGGCTCATACTACAGATACAAGCATGCATGCTATTGATGAAAAAGGAAGTTTTCACCCCGAACTTAGGGTGTTACAGATCTACCCTCCTTAAAGAAATCTCGCCCCGAGATTTACCTAAGACAGGAAAAGATAAGGATAGGTTTGCTTAAGATCTTCTTCCTTCTCCCAAGTAGCCTCTTGCTCTGAATGATTCTTCCATTGAACTTTACACAATCTGATTTTCTTCCTTCGGAGCTGACGTTCATCAGTGGCTAGGATTCTGATTGGGTGCTCAAGATAAGTGAGATTCTTCTGTAAAGGCACATCTTGTACATCTATCTAGTCAATAGGTTCCTTCAAACATTTTCGGAGCTGAGAGACATGAAACACATCATGCACTCCTGCTAATCCCTCAGGTAATTCCAATTTATATGATACTTCTCCCTTTCTCTTGATTATCTTAAATGGTCCAATGAATCTTGGAGATAACTTTCCTTTCACTTGGAATCTTTGTAATCTTTTGAATGGTGTGACCTTGAGATACACAAAATCTCCTGGTTCAAATGACACTAGTACAGAAATGCAGTCTACTAACCCCTATCTTCTATCGGTTATTAGCGAAACAGCACAAAACCGATAGAAAATGTGCCTCGCGGGCAAAAAAGCCCGACGGATGTATTTTCCCTATCGGTTTTTAAGAAACTTACCGATAGAATAAATAGTATGATTTACTCTAGCGGTGATGAACATATTTGCCGTTAGAAGAGATGCATAAGTACTGACGGAAGAATGTTGTGCGCCGATAGGACTGGTCGACTTTAACAACTAGACTTATTCTATCGCTACTGTATGAATATACCGACAGAATATATTAAAAGTTCCTATCGGCAATATGTAGTTCGCCGATAGAATAGTTGACCTTCTACAAATATTTTTATTCTATCGGTAATGGATTCTTTTACCGTTAGAATATATAGAAAATTGCTTAGAACTGTTCGTCTTCTAATAGTTTTATTCTATCGGTAATGCATGTTTATACCGGTAGAATATTGCACAAAATATCTTAGAACTGTTGGCCTTCTACACTAGTAATATTCTATCGGTAGTGTACGTACAGACCGATAGAGTATGTACAAAAATTCCTATCGGTAATATTTGTTGTGCCGATAGAACCATTCGGCTTCTACAGATGTTTTTATTACTAACGGTATTCTGTTTTCTTACCGATAGAAAATATATAATTGTATAAATACACGGGTATGTCTCTTTCATTCTCACAGTTCATCTGGGCTCGTAGTCCTAACCCGTAAGCTCCATGGACGGCCGGCGCACCTCTACAGGGGACCACTGCACCTCCGCACCTCCATCGACGCCCTCTAGACGTCGGCATCCCAAGGAAGGTACGTAAAATTTCTGCAATATTGTTAGATTATTCTAATCTGATTATGGCAATAATTCTGCTTTTTTTGTATCCTTCATTTTGATGTGTCTTCTTTTCAATATGATTATGATCTGTTCAGGTCCTTGGATGATGCTCGTGAGGGGCAACGTATTTCACGGTTCTTCATCGCAGTACGCTGCCTACGTTGGCTTGTTGGCGAAAGAAAAGGTGAAGATCACCGTCGAGAGCTGGAAGGACGTGAAGGGCGAGATCTTGGTTGGCTCGGTCGAGAAGATGCTTAAGCCCGGCGTGTTTATCAAATCAGGACCTATAGAAAGCATCTTACATGTTTTTGCATGCACCAGCTTGTGGCCAGATGCTTACCTGCTTGGAGAAGAAGAATTGTTGTTATTTGCACAGCCATTCTACACCATCACTACACAGAACAACATCTTGGAAGGTAGGTTCTTTTTGTTAATGGAGTTGAGTTGAGTTGAGTTGAGTTGATCGAGTTTGAGTCCGAGGAAATCACCATTACGTACAAATGTATGTCGACGGCAGTTCCAGCTCCTCGGGCGTCTTCGAACTGAACTCCTATGGTTAAGTCCAATGTGGTTCAGACATTTGCTGTTTTGGATGAATGGATTTGTGATGTATCAGGTCTAACTTGTAGTCGGTAGTTGCATTGTGGCAACCTGCAAAGGTTCCCTTTTATGTAAAATGCATGTATGGGCCACTGGGTCCTCGTCGTGATCTGTTGTTAATTTCAGACGTGGCTTTTGTAATATACATCGAATGTGTGAATTGTTGTATTTGTATATTGTTGTATATTTGTGTATCATGTATTGCTAATTGGGACATGAACTTGAATGTGCAGGGAGCATTTGTGTATTTAATTGTATTGGTAGGTAGGTGTGTATTTGTACTGCTGTTTCAGACATGCACTTCAATTTGTGAACTGACATGTGTATGTTTGTACCTGAATTTGTATTGGTGAACTGGCATGTGTATGTTTGTACCTGAATTTGTGAACTGGCATGTGTAATTTCTTTGGCAAGATGAAGTCACAACTACCTACGAAAAGTATTTTTGTGTCTCCTAGTTAATCCACAAATTAGCATTTCTTGAAATATATTGCTTTATCTTCTAGTTAAGATCCGTTTGATGTAAGATCTGTTTGATGTTACATTGATATGATTCCTTGAATGTGAGAAATGGCATGTGCATGTTTGTCCCAGTTTGGTAACAGTACCTCCTCTAACGGTAAGTACACATATTTACCGATAGGAAAACATATATATTTGTTCAGTCATGCATATTCTAACGGTAAATACACATATTTACCGATAGGAAGCACATATATTTGTTCAGTCACGCATATTCTAACGGAAATGCACATATTTACCGATAGAAAAATACATATATTTGTTCAGTCATGCATATTCTAACGGTAAATACACATATTTACCGATAGGAAACACATATATTTGTTTAGTCATGCATATTCTAACGGTAAATGTACATATTTACCGATAGAAAAATACATATATTTGTTCAGTCATGCATATTCTAACGGTAAATACACATATTTACCGATAGGAAGCACATATATTTGTTTAGTCATGCATATTCTAACGGTAAATGCACATATTTACCGATAGAAAAGTACATATATTTGCTCAGTAATGTATATTCTCTAACGGTATGTGTGTGTTTTTACCGATAGAATATGTGAGCGGCAAATTACCTAAGTTAGTCTGACGGTTATTTCATGTATTTACCGTTAGAAAAATGTCCATTATAAGGAAAACCCCAGTCGACCATTGCTGAGCTGCTCTTTAATTTGTTCTGTTGCACTCTGTGTCCCTCTGTTTGTGACGAAAGTTCCAGCTACACTGCTAGGGTGATCAGCGCAGGCTGGAGGGAAGTTGATTGCGCCCCTCTCTTTAAGGTATGCTTAATCGTCGACACCTATCTCTCTCTCCCTCTAGATCTCCCTTCCTCTCTACTTGCAAGCTAGCTGTATTGTGTAGTTCCAAGTTTGTAGCTCTAAGCTTGGGAGCTTGGTAGCTGGAAATGCGTCATGTTTTAGGAGCTAACTAGCTTGTATTGTGTAGTTAGCTAGGTTAATTAGTGTTAATTTCGTCAGGCTAGGGTTCAACACATGTATCTGTTGTAAGAGGCTGTACATGTACATATACATAACTTAATCGGGCAGGTTTCATGCATGGCTTACTCGTTAAATTTTGTTAATTGTAGATGGACAGGAAATATTGGATGTATGGAATAAAACGTACTACTCTTGAATATTTGGATGGTGTGAATGAGTTTATTAAATTTGCTGAGCAACAAAAGGAGAGGAAGGGAGAGAAAAATATGCTCTGTCCTTGTACAGATTGTATGAACTTGAAGAGGTTTAGCAACTCTGATCAAATTAAGAGTCATTTGATTCGTCGTGGTTTTAACGCGCGATACACCCGTTGGATATGGCATGGCGAAGATCTTGAGGAAACAAGCACCACTACTACCAATCAGCACGACTCGGATGTGGATTGCAATAATATCGATGATCATCCCAATTTTGGTAATGTTAATTCCGATGTGCACGTAGATGATGATGATGACAATCTAGATGAGATGTTACGTGATGTAGAGGAAGATTACAACGAAAATGACTTCTGTGAATTTGAGAAACTGATTGCTGACTCTGAGAAGCCTCTGTTCCCTGGATGTGCAACATTTACAAAACTGTCTTCTGTGCTGAGATTATATAACTTGAAGGCAGGAAACGGTTGGAGTGATAAGAGTTTCACGGCACTATTAGATCTTCTAGCGGACATGCTTCCAGAGGGAAATGAGTTGCCAAGATCTACTTACCAAGCCAAAAAACTGTTGTGTCCGTTGGGAATGGAAATCGAAAGAATACACGCATGCCCAAATGATTGTGTGTTGTACCGTAACGAGTACTCCAGTTTGCATGTTTGTCCAAGATGCGGCGCATCGAGGTATACGCGTAGGGACCGGATTGACAGTGAACGTCACGAGGTAAGGAAAGGGCCCCCGGCAAAAACTGTGTGGTACTTGCCTGTGATACCTAGATTGAAGCGGCTGTTTGCAAATCCGAAAGTCGCGAAGCACTTGCGTTGGCATGCTGAAGCCCGGAAACAAGACGGAAAACTGAGACACCCAGCTGATTCTATTCAATGGAGAAACATCAACAGAACATTTGCTGAGTTCGGCGGCGAACTTAGGAATGTAAGGTTCGGGCTGAGTACAGATGGTATGAACCCACATGGTAATATGAGCAGCCGGCACAGCACTTGGCCGGTTCTTTTATGCATCTACAATCTTCCTCCTTGGTTATGCATGAAGCGCAAGTACATCATGATGGCGTTACTAATCTCAGGACCCAGACAACCCGGAAATGATATTGACGTGTTTCTAGCACCTTTAATCGAGGACTTACAGAAATTGTGGAGCGAGGGTGTGCAGGTGTGGGATGCATACAAGAAAGAGAATTTCATCTTGCGGGCCCTGATATTTTGCACCATAAATGATTTTCCTGCCTACGGCAATTTGTCGGGGTATAGTACGAAAGGAGCCAAGGCTTGCCCTATTTGCCTAGATGAAACTGAGAGCATCTGGCTGCGAAACTGCCGGAAAACAGTGTACATGGGTCACCGCAGGTTTCTTCCGGTGCATCACACGTACCGTAAGAAGAGGAAATCATTTAACGGGAAGCCTGAGAAGGGATCAGCTCCAGTGTTTCTGACCGGTAAGGAGATTTACTCACGCGTGAACGACATCAAAGTTGAGTTCGGTAAGCATTCTAAACCTCGAGAAAAAAATGTTTGGAAGAAGAGATCGATTCTCTGGGATCTACCGTACTGGGAGCACTTACAAGTTCGACATTGCATTGACGTCATGCATGTAGAGAAAAATGTCTGTGACAGTTTGATTGGTTTGTTGTTGAACATTCCGGGAAAGACAAAGGATGGTGTGAAAGCTCGTCGTGACATGGTGGAAATGGGGATAAGGACTGAGCTTGCACCTTTAGAGAATGGAAAGCGTACATACCTCCCCCCGGCCTGCTACACGTTGTCCAAGAGCGAAAAAACAGAACTCTGTCGGTGCCTGCACGGTGTTAAAGTTCCATGTGGGTACTCCGCGAACTTGAAAAAACTTGTGTCTATGAAGGACCTAAGACTGGTTGGCATGAAGTCCCACGACTGTCATGTCTTGATGTCACAGATGCTTCCCATTGCTATCAGAGGCATTCTCCCAGTTAAAGTCAGAGAGACAATCACAAACCTATGTTATTTCTTCAACGCAATATCTTCCAAGGTAAGTACGTGCACTCGTACTATAAGTTCACTACCTCCATTTGTGGAGCTTAATGAGAAGATTTTTCTGATATGAATATTTGGCGCAACTGTGTCCTCGTAGGTAATTGATCCCGATGGACTGGACGCTTTGCAACGCGACGTGGTTACAACTCTTTGTCAGCTCGAGATGTATTTCCCTCCATCCTTTTTTGATGTTATGGTCCATCTGATTGTTCACCTTATCAGAGAAATTAAGTTTTGTGGACCTGTGTGCCTGCGCTACATGTATCCATTTGAGAGATTTATGGGTGTATTGAAGGGATACGTAAGGACTCGTCGTCGACCCGAGGGGAGTATCATGGAAGGTTATGCCGCCGAGGAGGTGATTGAATTTTGCACAGATTATATGGCCGGGGTTGACCCAATTGGTGTTCCTAGGTCCCAACACGAGGGTAGGCTTGAGGGAATTGGAACGATTGGATTCAAAGCTATCGTCCCCGCTCGTGATGTGTACGCAAAATCACATTTTTGGGTCTTACAACACATGACGGAGGTCGAGCCATACATACACGAGCACAAGGTAATGTTACGGTCACAGAATCCTTCGAAGTCAGACGTTTGGGTAAGCAGAGAACATAACAGGAAATTTGCTGAGTGGATCCAAGAAAGAGTCACGCGAGCTGCCGAGGGCTCCGTAAGTGAAACTGTGACATGGTTGGCTAGAGGCCCAAGATTCACTGTAGGGACTTGGCAGGGGTACGACATCAATGGGTATTCATTTTACACAAGAGCTCAAGACGCCAAGAGTAGCACGCAATGTAGCGGAGTGACACTGTTTGCTATTTCCGAGGATGCCAGGTCAGTAAGGGCCCTGAACTCATATTACGGTGTTATTGACGAAATATGGGAGCTCGATTACGGATTACTTAAGATTCCCCTGTTTCGATGCCAATGGGTCGAAATCCCTCGAGGTGTTCAAGTTGACAGTTACGGGTTTACTCTCGTCGATCTTGGTAGAGTCGGACACCAAGACGATCCATTCATACTTGCAAAGCAAGCCACACAGGTATTCTACATCGTTGACCCGGCCAATCCAAACTTGCATGTTGTCCTCCACAGCAAGAGACGTATTGTTGGGGTCGAAGATGTTGTCGACGAAGAGGAGTATAACCAATTCGATGAAATACCTCCATTTTTAGAGGACATTCAATCTATCCGTACTGAAGATATCGACGAAACAACGTATCTGCGAGATGACCACGAAGAAGGATTATGGGTTGAGAACCATTGATGATTAATTTCTATTTTAGGGATAAATGCCAAGCAAACAGCCCACAAGTTCTGCAGCAAGGTGAGGAACTTATCATTAATACATCAGGCAGTACATTTTTCTTTAGAATTTAATGATAAGCTAGTTCACAGCACTAATACATCTCAATTTTACTCCACAGCATGAGTTCTAACATGTACAGTACCTTTATCCTGTAAATATTTAATTCTTCCCTTCAAATAGCACTTGCAAAAATCTCATCGCAGCCTCTTCAAAAATCCCTTTTTTCTGACGGTATTTTGTTATTTATACCGATAGAGAAGGACATCTTCTCTCAGGCACTTCAAAACGTTTTCTATCGGTATTGTTCTATTTTACCGTTAGAATAAATTCATTTGTCTCACAGTATTTGTTGTCTGACGGTTTTTTCCTGTTTTTACCGATAGAAGAATACTCTGCCGCTTCGAATTCTCAACCGTGTCGCCATGCGTCGCCTTGGAAACTCTATAAGTACCTCGCCATGCGTCGCGGTATTTTGTTGTTTTTCTAATTCTCGAACGGTTGGACTCCTCATCTTCTCTTTCACAATGGCAACCTCCATGGGATCGTCATCCACGGCCTCCCCGGTAAGAACTCTAAATCTCCTCGGTTTACCCCTGTATTGTTAATCCATGTTCAGTTCATTCTTGACCTGTTGATTTGCACAGGGAATGGTAGCCGTGGAAGACACTGCCAAAGTGAAGGCTGACCTGAGGGCCCTCCAGGAGGACCACAAGCTCCTTACAGACAAGCACACTCAGCTACGGCTTGACCTTGACGATCTCTTCCAGCGCATTAAGCGCATGAAGACGGATGGTGACAATGCTAGGGCGAGGACGAGGCGTCTTCGCGAGGAGAAGAAAGCCGCGGATATGACCATCGCTGGCTGCGGTTTGACTATGAAGGATACCATAGCGAAGCTGACGGAGGTCGCAGGCCTTCTTGACGCGGTAGTAGTTGATCCTAGGGACAACTTGTCGCTAGAGGAGTCCTGCGTCCTGGCTGCAAGTCTAACTGACTCTATTCTACATGCAGCCAGGGCTAAGACCACCCCTTGACCTAGCATTTTGGGTTTTATTTTTTATGTAAGTGATAAAACAACAATGAATGAACAATTTCTTTTTATGTCAATTTTCCAATTTTCCAGCTATCTTCCCTCTTTCTTTAACATTCTGCAGCTTTCAACCACGGTCTGTTTGATGTTAAATTGTGTACCTTTTCATAACTCTGACGGTATTTTGTTGTTTTTACCGATAGAAAAAGGGCACACAAATCTCAAGCACTTAATCAAAAAAATTTTCTGGGGAAAATTGGGCTCACGGGATTTTTTTGTTTATACCGATAGAAAAGGGCACCTTTTCATTACTCTCACGGTATTTTGTTGTCTTTACCGATAGAAAAATGGCACCCAATCTCAAGCACTTTAAAAAAATTTTCTGTGGAAAATTGGTCTCATGGGATTTTATTGTTTATACCGATAGAAAAATGCAATCACTAATTCGAATATTTTTCCGGGAAATTTACTTTTTCTATCGGTATCATTTTGTTGTTTCGATAGAAAATTACATAAGTCTATCGGTATCATTTTGTTATACCGATAGAAAAGTTCCTCCGCTACTTTATTTCTCGTACACGGCCCTTTAGTTTCCCTCCACTCGAACAGTTCCACCTTAGAGCACTGCGTCTCTTCGAGAGCGAAGAAAACCCCAACCTCCGCCGTGAGCACTCACTTCCTCTCTCCCACACGATGATCGCCGGCTGGACACAGGTTCGTCACTGCCACCGGTTCTTATTTTCGTCCTTCGCCCGCCGCTGCTGCGTTCTACACCGCCTCTGCATCACCAGAACTGATCGCCGCCGTAAATACCCTAATTCGTCGTTCTATTTCCAGCATCTTCTTTATTTGATCCTAGTGTTTTGCACGTACTAATTCTTGGAGTTTTGCAATTACACTAGGGTTCCCTATTGTGTTGGCTTATGTACATTCCGCAGGCAATGTTGATTTTAATTAGGGTTTACATAATATGTTCCAGTGCTGTAATGAACCTGTTTTGAGATTTTAACTTCTCTATACTGCTGTATGTGTGATCAATTGTATCCAACTGCCATGTAATGCAGATTATATGTTGGAGGTGTTCTTACACATATTCTATCGGCAGCTCATGTGTTTACCGATAGAAAATTTTCTGCACAAGTAGTAAAACTTAATTTGGATCTGGAAGGACATGAGCCATGCAATGTACTAGTTTGGTTGGGAATTTTTACTCACTTCGTATGAATATATGGCAATGTGGATGGGTCTTCGATGTATATGTTTCAAATGCCTATATACATGACTTTTCCCAACCTAATAGCTGTGAAGTCCTGATGACTCACATACAGGCTAGGCTAAAGATTATGCACAGTAGCACTTAGATGCTTGTGTGCATATTTACGTGTGAAATAATAATGCTGGCCCATGAATATTAGTGTAGCAAATCATCGAGAATGTTATGTGATGACAGTGAATGGTGGCTTGTCAACAAAATTCCATATGTAGAGAACATTGTTATGTTCTATCGGTATCTCACGTGTTTGCCGATAGAAAAATTGTCTTGTGTGGAGGTAATTGTTATGGTCTATCGGCAGCTCATGTGTTTACCGATAGAAAATATTTCTGAAGAGTTCAGTAAGTAATTTATGCATGTCTTTCTTTTTGTATTATTTTCCCTTTTGCCGCCCTAGTTAGTCTCCAGTCCTGGGCTGAGTTATGGAAGTCCAAGGCGAATTAATTGCCATATATATGGTTTGTTGAAGGTTTTGTAGGGGAAGACATGTCGTCGTCTTCATCGGATGGTACTAGTGGTTCGACTAGAGCCAACCCCATCATAACTACTGAAGATGGGGCTGTTACATCCCAGCGCAAGAGGGTGGGGCGAGGCGCGACGACGTTGGGGCGTTTGGCCAAACGCACTGATCTTTCTTGTGAGTTCAACCAATTTGGGAGGCCGATTGGAAAGAATGCTGGGAGGTACGCGGCCTACGTTGGGCTGTTGGCGAAAGAAAGGGTGAAGATCACCGTCCAGAGCTGGAAGGACGTGACGGCGGACGAGAGGGATAGGTTGTGGGCGGAAGTGAAGGTTAAATGAACTGAAATCGCTGAACTCTTTCGTAATCACGTTCTCTTGGCTTATACTAAAGTTTAACTAACTCGTGATTAATTGTATGCATTTTTCGGAAACAGGCTAAGTGGAACATCCCCGACGATACACCTAGGACTGCCTGCTTGAAGGACATGAACGGAACATGGAAAACCTTTAAGAGCTGGCTCGTCAGTAACTTCCTAGCAGCGGGGAAATCTCCTTGCGAGAAGTACCCCTTCATATCGGAGGAGGTATGGGAGGAATTCACCAAGCAGAAGGGGACTGAGGAGTTCAAGGCCCTTAGCGAGAAGAATAGGGCGATCCAGAAGAGGAACGACCACCCACATCGGCTCGGATCCCGGGGCTATGCGGGGAAGGAGGAACAGTGGAAGAAGGAAGACGAACAAAATCCTGTCATGGACACCCCTGAGTTGCCGCTCTCCGAGATCAGGGATGAGAGGTGCAAGCGATGGTGGAGGGGGAGGGGGTCCATGTCGTCCACGGGGTCTGTGCAGTTCGCAACCCCTGGGGACGCCGACGTTGTGAGGCGAATGGTAAGTTGGCTAACCTCGTAAACTGTGTGCGCACAAGTGTATATAAGGCAATTTGTCTCACAAGGTACCTTCAAATGTAACAGATCTCTTTTGAGAAGGACGCAGCGGAGGGATTGTTTACCCCGCAGAGGGAGAACGACATCCTCACCCGAGCTCTAGGAAATAAGGAGCATCCCGGGCGGACACGGGCCGTGGGAGCCATTGTGTCGTGGAAGGCCGGTTTCGTAGATCCGGCTCCACCGAGGAAGAAGGCCCGCACCTGGAAGGAAAAGGAAGCTGACCTCTCCGATAAGATACGGGCTGAGGTACGGGAGGAGATACGGGCGGAGATGCGGGCTGAGATACGGGCTGAGGTACAGTCTGAGGTGCAGACCGAGGTAGCACAAATGAGGGAAGAGTTTGCACGGTTGAGAGAAACATTGCTGGCCAAGAGTTTAGATGCGGATCCCCAGGACGACGGTACCCCGCGGGGTCGGATAAGCAGTTGCGCTTCGAAGGTACTCGCGGATCCAGTGGATCTACTTGAGGTACTGCAAGCCTTCATCGGTGCACTTAAGTTGATGCCACTCCCATTCTGTTAGAGTTGTTTCGCTAACCTATTTTAATTGTTACAAATTTGCAGGGGCCGGAGGGCTGCATCCTACAGAATCACGTAGGCGCCGGGCAGGAAGTGGTTGGACACGGCTTCGTATATCCGTCTGGGCCGGATGTCCGGGTCCACTGTGTACCTCTGCGGTTGGGTTTCGCAAAGGTACAGGTGGACATGGCCATGCCGGGCTACAACGATTCTCCGTTGCCAGTCCCAACAAAGGAACTGCAGACACTTGCCGAGGCAGTGGGCTCCTACGTACAGTGGCCCAAGAAGTGTCTTGTAATACAACCGGTAAATCCTACACATTTTAGATTACATCCTACTCAGTACACTCAACTTGCATAATCTAACATACGTGCTCATTAATTGAAGTGGCCTGCCGCGGGGCTACCAGGGGACTGCGCCCCCAGCTCGGGGCATGAGGGCCGATCTCGTGCGAACCTGGACACATCAAAGACGGCCTCGACCCCACCCAGCGCATCCACGCCTCCACCTCGGAAGAAAGCCGCCATCACCTCGCCCTTGCCTTCGAAGGTACGCGCTCAGTCCCCGGCAAAAGGCAAGGGCGGCAAAGGCAAGGGCAAAGGGAGCCCGGGACTATATCCGTGGCACACGAGGATCTGTTCGACCTCTACAACTGGCGGGAGCTCGATATGTCCATCATACGGACTGGAGTCCTGTGAGTTTGCTGATGCTATGTATTGCTGTTTTCTAACTCTGTTTGCTAACTCTGCATTAATGTTGCAGTTCATTTGAATACTGAGTAACTTTCTGTGAAATTAATATTAATCTCGTCCTTCGCATGCAGGTGCATGTACAGGCTAGCATCGGAGGCTGCGTGTGACAAGGTGGGTTTCCTCGACCCAGAGAAAATAAGCCTCACGATGCTAGAGCAGGACGCCGCGCACGCTGAGCAGTACATATCCAGCGCGCTGATGGCGCAGCAGGACAGGGACTTCATTCTGGTGCCGTACCACCAAAGGTTAGTGCATTTCGTACTAATTTAACTCAATCTTGTATGTTACACCTGAGATGTACTTTGAGCTAGCGGTCCTCTTTTACGTACAATGCAGGGGCCACTGGATCCTCATCGTGATCTGTCCGCCGAGGAACGAGGTGTACTACCTCGATTCGATGCGTGACAGATTATCGATGGAGTATGTGCTCAAGGGGAATATGGGGGCGTAAGTAACTTATATGTTTGATTTAAATTTTGACCTCACTAGCTAATGATAATACATTAACCGGCAATACTAACTGAAATGCAGGGCTTTTGATAAATATGTGTCCGCTGGAGGGAGGCATGCCGCCCCGCAGGGCTCCCTACTAGCTTGGAAAGAATATGAGGTACTCACGAGACTTTTTGTTTATGCTTAATTAGTTTATGGAAACAATATATAGCTAACATGTATTTGCATATGCAATTATCTCAGTGCCATCAGCAGCCGCAATCGTGGGAATGCGGGTTTTATGTGCTGCGCTATATGTACGACCTAGTGCAGACAAACTTTTCCCGATTCCCCCAGGTAAGCATCGATAGCTAACTCAAATTTCAAAAATGGGTGTCACGTTCTAAATTAGGATCGAAGTTAGTTACTCAGTATGCACACATGCTTGCAGATCGCCATGTCGAAAGACCAATATGAAAATGCAAAGATTATATATCTTCGACAAATCTGGGCACAATATGTCATGGAGGAAGTAGCACCCAACCATCCAGCATGACAATTTTCTCCTTTTGGTGTACTCTGCATAGACTGTTCATATACATGTGAATAAATATATATATGTGAATAAATGTCCACATTGGATTGCAATCTGTATTTGTCCATACATATGTGAATAAATGTGAATAACTGCCTAATGTGTGAATTTGTTCTGTGAATTTACCTTGCATCTGTACTGTATTGTGTATCCAATCTATACTGTATTGCATCTGTACTGTATATGTGAATGTACTGTATTGTGATGCAAATAAAGTACTGTATATGTGATTGCTCTATCGGTAAATTCATCAACAACCGAGAGACTACTGTCCTTTTTTCTATCGGTACAATCAAAATTAACCGTTAGAAGAGTTTGACCTTTCCTGCCGGTGAACTCATACATATCCGATAGAGTACTAAGCTTTTTTCTGTCGGTAATCTTGTAGTTAACCGTTAGAATAGTGGTACTTTTCAATCGCTATTGACGAGTTTTCTATCGGTAAACTTGTAATATGCCGATAGAATAATGTGAGTTTTCCTGTCGGTAAACTTATAATTAGCCGTTAGAATAGTGGTACTTTTCAATCCGCTAGCGACGAGTTTTCTATCGGTATACTCCTAATATGCCGATAGAGTACTAAGCTTTTTTCTGTCGGTAATCTTGTAGTTAACCGTTAGAATAGTGGTACTTTTCAATCCGCTAGCGACGAGTTTTCTATCGGTACACTCCTAATATGCCGATAGAGTACTAAGCTTTTTTCTGTCGGTAATCTTGTAGTTAACCGTTAGAATAGTGGTACTTTTCGAACTGCTGGACGTAAGAATACGACGGGTTTTCTATCGGTAGATTCATAATATGCCGATAGAATAGTGAACTTCTTCTGTCGGTTATTTACCGATAGAAAATGTCCAGTCTTGTTCTATCGTGTCTATCTCTATCGGTACAAAAACCGATAGTAGAAGGGTTTTTTTTACCGATAGAAGACTGCATTTCTGTACTAGTGTGATAATTCTCTTCGTCGTTTATCTGCATAACTCTTTTGTCGTGATTGTGCTGTTTTCAACCTTTCTCTGATGAGTCTGACATGAGCTTCTGCTTCTTCTACTATCTCTGGTCCTATGACTTTTCGTTCTCCTGGCTCATTCCAATGCAATGGAGTTCTGCATTTACGTCCATATAAAGCTTCAAATGGTGCCATCTGTATACTAGCTTGATAACTGTTATTATATGTAAATTCTGCAAATGGTAAACATTTGTCCCATGATGTTCCATAATCTAGTATACAAGCTCTTAGAAGATCCTCTGGGATTTGGTTGACTCTTTCTGTCTGTCCTCCCGTCTGCGGATGATATGCAGTACTAAAGTCCAACTGGGTTCCTAGGGTTTCATGCAGTCTATTCCAAAATTTGGAGGTAAACTGTGTTCCACGATCTGAGACTATCTTCTTAGGAATACCATGCAATGCCACTATTCTTTGCATGTATAACTCTGCTAATTTACTACCATCATAAATCTTTTTGACTGGTATGAAATGAGCTACTTTAGTAAGTCTGTCCACAATAACCCATATAGAATCATATCCTCCTTGAGTTTTAGGTAATCCTGTAATGAAATCCATACCAATTTCTTCCCATTTCCATAATGGTATTGGTAGAGGTTGTAGCTTTCCTGCTATTTTCTGGTGTTCTGCTTTAACTCGTCGACATGTATCACAGTTTGCAATATACTCTGCAATATCTCTCTTCATATTATCCCACCAGAATCTGGTCTTCAAATCTTGATACATCTTTGTGTTACCAGGGTGTATTGAGTATGGAGTTTTATGTGCTTCATGGAGAATTATTTCCTTAAGATCTGCGTTTTGAGGTACACAGATTCTTCCTCGATACCATACAATCCCTTGGTTATCTTCAGTAAAGCCTTGAGCCTTTCCTAACTTGATTCGACTCTTGATCTTACAAATTTCTTCATCTTTCTTCTGGGCATTTCCTATCTGTTCTTCAAGTTGAGATTTTATTGTTAAAGTAGCTACCGTTCCCTGTGGTACTATTTCCACTTGATGATTCTGCAACTCTTGTTGTAGGTAAGGATTCTTCAACATAACCATTCCTTGTAGGTTGTAAACTTTTCTGCTTAGGGCATCAGCCACTACATTAGCTTTCCCTGGATGGTACTGAATACTAAGATCATAATCTTTGATCAATTCCAGCCATCGTCGTTGACGCATGTTGAGCTCTGTCTGTGTGAAAATATACTTGAGGCTCTTATGATCTGTAAAGATCTCACACTTATGTCCAATGAGATAATGCCGCCATATCTTTAAAGCATGTACTAGTACTGCTAACTCCAAATCATGGGTCGGATAATTTTCCTCATGTGGTCTCCATTGACGTGATGCATAAGCCACTACTCGACCTTGCTGCATTAACACACAGCCTATTCCTTGCCTTGAAGCATCACAGTAAACTACAAAATCTTCTTTGCTGTCTGGTAAGGTGAGGACTGGTGTTGTTGTCAATTTCTGCTTTAGCTTCTGAAAACTCTCCTCGCACTTGGTGGTCCATTCAAATGCAACATCCTTCTTTAGCAGGTTTGTAAGAGGTTTGGCAATTTGGGAAAATCCTTCAATGAATCTTCTATAATACCCTACTAATCCCAAGAAACTTCTAATCTCTGAAACTGAGGTAGGTTGCTTCCACTCCTTGATTGCAGAGATTTTAGCTGAATCCACTGAAATTCCTTCTGCTGTCAACACATGTCCAAGAAATGAAATTCTTGACATCCAAAATTCACATTTGTCAAACTTGGCGTAAAATTGCCTCTCTCGTAGCCTTTCCAAGACTAGGTGTAAATGTTGCTCATGTTCTTCCGTACTCTTGGAATATATCAGAATGTCATCCATGAATACTATGACAAACTTGTCAAGAAAATCCATAAATGTGCTGTTCATGACATTCATGAAAGCTGCCGGAGCATTGGTCAAGCCAAAAGGTACTACTGTAAACTCATATAAACCATATCTGGTAGTGAAAGCAGTCTTCGGTATATCTTCCTTCTTGATCTTCAGCTGATGATATCCAGATTTCAAATCTATCTTGGAAAATACTTTGGCTCCTCGAAGCTGATCGAACAAGTCATCAATTCTTGGTAATGGATACTTGTTTTTAATAGTGACTTCATTCAAAGCTCGGTAGTCTACACACATTCGTAGAGTTCCGTCTTTCTTTCTCACAAACAGAACTGGGGCTCCCCATGGCGAAGCACTGGGTTTGATAAATCCTTTGTTTTCCAAGTCTTCGAGTTGATTCTTGAGCTCCTCCAAATCTGTAACTGGCATCCTATAGGGACGTTTTGCTATAGGTGCTGCTCCTGGTTTAAGCTCAATACTGAATTCTATTTCTCTGTCAGGTGGCATTCCCGGAAGTTCTTCTGGAAACACATCAGAATATTGTTGCACTACAGGCACTTGTTCCAGGCATAATTTTTGCAATGCTTGAATAGATCTTAGCGGTTTCTTGACTGATGATCTTTCTGCATAGAATAGAACTCTCTCCCCTTGGCTACTGACAAGACTAAGGGTTTTCTCTTCACAGTCTATTAGGCCTTTATGTTGGGATAACCAATCCATTCCCAAAATAATATCTAGTCCTTGTAGTTCTAGAACTAGTAGATTTGCCTCAAATTCTACCCCTTCTATAATGAAAGTTACATTTGGGCAGATCGAGTAAACAGATAATCTAGCCCCTGGAGTTTGTATAACCATAGAGTACTCTAGTGGTACTTGGTCTATATGCATTTCAACTTCAGATGCAAATGCTTTTGACATGAATGAATTTGTAGCACCAGGATCAAACAATATTAAGGCAGATGCAGATTGAATCAGAAATCTACCTAGAAGAATGTCGGTGGCATTGCCCGCTTCTTGAATTGAAGTATAGTTTAATCTTCCTCCTTGGGTTGCAGCTGGTGCTCTACCTCTTCCTCTTCCTCGATTAGCCATGTTTCCTCCTCTTCCTACTGAATTTCCTCTAAAATTCTGCGATGGTGATGCTCTGGTAACTACTGGCTGTGTTCCTGCCTGAGATCTGGCAATGGACATTGGAAGTTGTATCCAAGGACAGAATTCTTTACGGTGCCCACGCTGTCCACAATGATAACACTCAACACGAGGATGAGGGCAATCCTTCTGAGAATGATTTCCTCGGCAGTTGGGGCACAATGTCGTTGCTGGTCTGGGATTCTGATAAGATGGTCGAAAATTGGGAGTGATAGAAACTCTTCCTCTGATTGGATTTGGCTGTGGTCGTGTTTGCTGGAACATCCTCCTCTTTCGGCTTTCTTCCCCCATATTCTTCTTTTCTTCTACCTTTAAAGCTCTGTTCACTAGGGTTTGGAATTCTATAAGTTCATGAGAAGCAATTTGATACTGTAAATAGTGTTGAAGTCCTTCTGTAAAGCGCTCTATCTTCTTCTCTTCAGTATCCACATCTCCAGGTGCGTATCGAGCCAAATGAGTAAATTGGTGTAGATACTCAGTAACTGACTTACTTCCTTGAGTTAAATTCCGAAATTCCCGCCGCTTAGCTGCCATAACACCAGTAGGTATATGAAATTTCCGAAATTGATCCTTAAATTCCCTCCAAGAAATATTATCTTTATCAAGATGGGCTTCCTGGTAATTCATCCACCATGCGGCTGCAGCTCCTGATAACTGATGAGATCCAAACAAAGCTTTCTCTCGTTCGCTGCATCGAACTGTGTCTAGTTTCCTCTCGATATCCCGTAACCAATCATCGGCAACCATGGGATCAGTCGCACTAGAGAATGTTGGTGGACGGGTCTTTTGGAAATCTGTTAATCTCGCTCCTACAGCAGAAGTAGTTCCTTCTGTTGTTCCAGTAGGCAGTTTCTGAACTATCTGGGCTAACAACTGGGTATGAGCTATCTGAGCTTCCTGTCGACTTTTCTCCATTGACAACAAAATTTCCTGAAGACTGGGTTGTTCATTCTGAGGTGGATTAGAACTCTGAGATCCTTGCTGAAACAAAGGGTCTCTTGTCATAGTTTCTTCTTCCTGCGGAGTCTGACCTATATCTTCTCTTCCACTTTGAGATCTCCTTCTGGTGTCAACCATGGTGGCTCTGAAAAAGTTTAGACGGATCTAACTAACTAAGGCCAGCTAAGATAGCAATGCAGAAATTAATGCAACTACTTTAATGCATAAAATTACTTAGGCTATCAGCCATAATACATAAATTAACCATTGCAAAAGCAACAGCGAATCACAAAGCTATTAAGAGCATCCACTAGCTCTGTCTACACCAACCTCTAAGACACTCTGAAACAACAGAACGCACTCTCACAATCTTACCGAATTTTAGAAAATCCAAATAAAATTTTGAAATGAAGGTTTTTCAAGAGCTACAAAGCTCATTATTTTTACCAAAATAAAGTTTTCAACAATTAGTTTTCTGAATAAATTACGTTTTCCTGGCACGGCCAATTTCCTAAAGGTGTCGTCCTACAGTCAAGTTCTCATGTTGCTCTGATACCAACTTTTCTTGTCGCGCCCCGAGACTGGGACAACGACTACTCCTGTAGAGACCTAGCTCGCTGCAGCTAGTCCCAAACCACAAACCTTTGACTTCCCAGGATGAGTCAAACACAGGAGTATATTACATTGCAACAGAGTACTCACAAAATATTAAGCAGTGTGGCCTGCTGGCCTTAATATTACATAAAGAGGATTACAATGCCTACAAGGCATTCAGGGTTTAGCAAAATATTTAACTACAAAGCAGAAGATAGGTGACCCTCCCACAAAAGAAGTTGACGGCAGAACAACACACTTCAGGGTTCTGGCGGAACTGATTCTCCTCCTTCTGGATCCACGTAGTATTCCGTGCCATCATCTTGATCAAGGTAGGTTCCATCTATTGAGTTGAACGTTGCAAGGGTGAGCACTTACGTACTCAGCAAGTCATAGGTAAGAGTAGATACATATAGTAGTGATGATATGAACCTAGACTAGTCAAGAATTATGGATGTTTGTAAAATAATCTTTTCCTTTCTCATCTCATCTTATGGCAGCACTTTTCATAATATAACATCATCAATCATGTTCACTAGATTATAGCACTACCGCGACACGTCGACACACGACAGCCCACGACAGCACTCCTTATCATGACAACACATGTCATTTGGGTAATCTTGATTTAAACATATTTTATTTAGAAAATAGTACTTGTGTCACACCCCGTGGATTTAATCCACCGCAGCAGACTCCTATAAAACCCGGGAGCTCGGAGTATTCGAATACGTTTTAACTCTGCAGAGAGGTACCAATTTACCCGCAAGATATTCCACTTTCAAACCTTTCCTATCATAAGAAAATGATTGGACCCCTGACTCACTTCATACTGTGAGCGGCAAGGTGGAAATAACAAGAACTTTTGTTATGTTTTACTCACAATTCACCCCCGACCCTGTGGCTCACAGCGAGGCACAGTTGTGGCAGGTTGTATCCAAACCTCCACCCCTTTGCTTATTCCCATTACTGGGTCAGCGTGCTTGATCACCTTCAGTGATATGTGTGGGAGCCGCGCTCCGTGTTTATCGTGCATCACTACACATCTCATGCAGGGGTTTCATGTGCGATCCACATAATTACTTGTTCAGGCCTGTCCCATACCAGGCTTGCGGTTAGCACGTTGTTCATGGCACTAGACGCACAACACAAGGTTCTAGTCCTTATATGCCAATGACCAGACCATCCACAACCCTGCACCTTCAGTGCCTGCATTCCTTTGCAGTCTAGCACCTCCAGTGCTACAGCCATCCACACCATTTTCTGGTCACGGCTAGGGGTTTTATTTCATGAATATAAGTATATAGATACATATAATAGTTCATGGCTCAAAACTTGTTTATTTCACATTTCACAGATAACCAGTCTAGTACTGCCAATTCATAAATCAACCATTCTCAATCCTTCACATGCAATATTGCCTATATTCAAGGTTATATTATAGCAACATTTAAAATATAGCGTTCAAGATGACCAAGGATATGACTTGCCTTCCGCGTCGTAAAATACAGCAGTCGATGACGGATCAACAGCAAAATCTTCAAAGTCAGCTTCTGAATCTGCTCGACGACAAACAAACACACAATAATTACTTATAATATTAAAATGTTTTATGACTTATATGCAGAAATGCTTAACAAGAATGATTGAACTAAACTGGAGATAAGTTGAACTGCAAACTGAACTGAGTCGAGATTCTAGGGTTTCAAGGAATTTGGGCTAAGGATGGTGATTAGATAATCTTAGGGTTTCAGGTTTGCAATAGGGATAACAATTTTGTGGCTGGTTTAATCAAAACAGCGAATGTCAACAGATCGACATTCGGATCAAAGCTTGGACATAGCTTTAAGAAAAGCTAGAGTGCTTATCTCAAGTTGTGGTAGTAGAAGAAAATGTAGATCACAACTCTACAAATTCAGTGGACAAAGTGGTTTTCAAATTGCACAACCAGAAGTGGGTAAACAAGGTCAATGCCACTGGCTGGCAAGCTCTGGCATAGAGCTGACAATGCCAAAAACTAGGGCTTAGCATAACTTTTGATCTGGAGCTCCAAATGATGCACCACTTTGTCTGGGAGGTAGGCTTGAGTAACAGGAACAATTAAGTTAACAGGATCTAGGGCAGGAAATGGCTGGAAAGCAAGAAATTTGATGATGAACAGAGATGAACTGGCTGCACTAGATCAGTTCTGGACAAGATCTTGGCATGGCTGTAACTTCTAATCTAGGCCGATCTAGGTGTCGAGCTAGAAGACAAAAATACTCAGGAGGCTAAGGCACATCTAAATGACAAGGTTTCGAGGGCTGAAATGGCTGGAACAAGCTTTTCCGGTCATCGGCGCCGGAGAAGAATCACTGGATTTGGGCATTTCCAACACAGGCCGTTTGAACTCGATTCCTTGCTCTAGGAGTGATATATGGGTAAGAGGAAGCTACCTGCACGATCACTTTGGCCGGAGGATGGCCGGAGAAGCCTGGCGACGAGAGCCAGCAACTGATAAATTGCAAAATCGGGGATAGCTTCAAATTGGGATCAATTGATTGTTCTAAGTTCACAGGCATGCTTGATTTAGCTTACTGATCAAATTTGATTACAGATACGAGAGCTAATTTGGAGTAATTCGAGCTACATTGCCGGAACAGGGCATTTAGCAATCCCGGCGATAACCGGCGATAGAGGTCACCGGGGAGCAATTAGATGATATCACACAGAGAGAATGAGTAGGGAAACTCACTGGTGTTGTTAATTTGGCAGGAGATGATCTGTAGAGTGCTGGCACCGTGAGCTTCCTCGACGGCTCGCCGGAGAAGAAAACGAAAAGAGCAAATTCTGGAACTTGGCTGGTTTCTGGTGAAGTATGGAGGGAGCTACTGAGCACAGGAGTGCTTAAATAGGCCAGGCGAAGCTTGCAAGGAGGAGACAACGAAGTAATTGGCAGCTGAGATGAGATGGATTGCGTGCTGAGCATCAGCGGCGAAGACACAGCGAAGAACGGTGATTGCGACGGCGACAGGACTGCAACTGTCCACATTGTCGTTCATCGGGACTTTGCAAAGATGGAGTAAGCGGTGGCGACAACAACTGGCGTGGCAAGGCAACGTGGCGATGGATTGCTGACAAAAGCCGATGATCGCGCGCGGGAGCAAGCGCTGGTCGTTGACGTTGCAGCGGCGCTGCCACGGTGACGGCTGAGGCGAGGACACGTGCGCAACAGCATGCACGATCAAGTTGCAGGCGAAGCTTCAACGGCGGCAAGCAACCACGGCGCAAGAAATCACGGCGAGCCCTGGTCGTGCGCACAGTAAAACAGCCTGGTCGAATGCTTGCTGCTGTCCTGGTCGAAAATGGACTGAACTGCAGTTTCAATTCTTTGAGTTTTGGACTGAAATGTAAATCTGGAGATTTAGAAGGTTTAAACTGAAATTGATTTCACTAATCTGGTATATAATATTCAACAGGATATTTGGCAAAGATAAATGATAAGATTTTACACATTTGAATAGTTTTTGATACAAACTGAAAATAGGGTACTTTAGGGTAAAATAAGGTTTAAGTTTTGTCGATTTTGAATTCTGGCATTTAGGGTTCGATTTTGATATCTGCACAGAAGAGAAACTTGTGGCAAATAGCATTTTGAGAAGATTTGCCGAAGAAATTCTGAATTTGGAGTTAATCTGGTGATTTTAGCCTTTTTGGATTTTCAGATATCAAATAAGGACTATTTTGCGATAATTCTTGGACTAATTTGTGAAAAGAGTCTAGATGGCAGAATCTGGCTGTCAACTTTTTAGATTAAGGTATTGACATACCCATGATCATATTCCAGGAATAATCCAGTCTGAACTTGGTCAAGATTTTGATTAAATCTGCACTTCTGAAACTTAGGGTATTTGGGTAATATAAGGTATTTCTGTTTCGAAAACAGAAGAAGCTGATAATTCTGGAAGTTAGAGATAGAATTGGATCTAGGTTCTGAAGACTTTTAAGTTCAAAGTAACTGATAGATCATATCTGAACAATCTGATCTTGATTTGAGGTCACAGGATAGATTTTAGAGATTTTAGGGCTTAGAATAGATACTGATCTGGCTCATACTACAGATACAAGCATGCATGCTATTGATGAAAAAGGAAGTTTTCACCCCTAACTCAGGGTGTTACAACCACATATTTGATCGATAATCTGTCACGCATCGAATCGAGGTAGTACACCTCATTCCTCGGCAGACAGATCACGATGAGGATCCAGTGGCCCCTGCATTGTACGTAAAAGAGGACCGCTAGCTCAAAGTATATCTCAGGTGTAACATACAAGATTGAGCTAAATTAGTACGAAATGCACTAACGTTTGGTGGTACGGCACCGGAATGAACTCCCTGTCCTGCTGCGCCATCAGCGCCTTGGATGTGTACTGCTGAGCGTGCACGGTGTCGTGCTCTAGCATCGTGAGGCTTATTTTCTTTGGGTAGAGGAAACCCACCTTGTCACACGCAGCCTCCGATGCTAGCCTGTACATGCACCTGCATGCAAAGGGAGACATTAGTATTGCACAGAAAGTTACTACATTTCAAATGAACTACAACAATGCAGAGTTAGTAAATAGAGTTAGAAAACAGCAATACATAGCATCAGCAAACTCACAGGACTCTAGTCCATATGATGGACATATCGAGCTCCCGCCAGTTGTAGAGGTCGAACAGATCCTCGTGTGCCACGGATATACTCCCGGGCTCACGGTGGAACTGCCCAGGCCTGTAGGGAACTAAGAAGTTCAGATTGCGCCGAGCTCGGTGTAGGTACCACTCGTGGAGGTCTCTGGTTGATCGATCCAATTTGCGCAAACCTGCCTCCGACACGAGTGGGAACCCGTTCCTGAACCTCTCCAGCTGTCCCTGTCACCCTTTGGCCTTACCTTTGGCCTTGCCTTTTGCCGGGGACTGAGCGCGTACCTTCGAAGGCAAGGGCGAGGTGATGGTGGCTTTCTTCCAAGGTGAAGGTGTGGATGCGCTGGGTGGGGTCGAGGCCTTCTTTGATGTGTCCAGGTTCGCACGAGATCGGGCCTCATGCCCCGAGCTGGGGGCGCAGTCCCCTAGTAGCCTGCCGGCAGGCCACTTGAATTAATGAGCACGTATGTTAGATTTTGCAAGTTGAGTGTACTGAGTAGGATGTAATCTAAAATGTGTAGGATTTACCGGTTGTATTAGAAGACACTTCTTGGGCCACTGTACGTAGGAGCCCACTGCCTCAGCAGGTGTCTGCAGTTCCTCTGTTGGGACTGGCAACGGAGAATCGTTGTAGGGCGGCATGGCCATGTCCACTTGTACCTTTGCAAACCCCAACCGCAGAGGTACGTAGTGGACCCGGACATCCGGCCCAGACGGATATTCGAAGCCCTGTCCAACCACTTCCTGCCCGTCGCCTAGGTGATTCAGTAGGATGCAGCCCTCCGGCTTCTGCAAATTTGTAAATATTAAAACAGTTTAGCGAAACAACTCTAACAGAATGGGAGTGGCATCAACTTAAGTGCATAGATGAAGGCTAACTGTACCTCAAGTAGATCCACTGGATCCGCAAGGACCTTCGAAGCGCAACTGCTTATCCGACCCCGTGGGGTACTGTGGCCTTGGGGATCCGCATCTGCACTCTTGGCCAGCAATGCATCTCTCAACCGTGCAAGCTCTTCCCTCATTTGTGCGACCTCAGACTGCACCTCAGCCCGTATCTCCGCCCGTACCTCATCCCGTATCTTATCGGAGAGCTCCGCTTCCTTTTCCTTCTAGGAGCGGGCCTTCTTCCTCGGTGGAGCCGGATTTGCAAAACCGGCCTTCCACGACACAATGGCTCCCACGGCCCGTATCCGCCCGGGATGCTCCTTATTTCCTAGAGCCTAGGTGAGGATGTCGTTCTCCCTCTGCGGGGTAAACAATCCCTCCACTGCCTCCTTCTCAAAAGAGATCTGTTACATTTAAAGGTACCTTGTGAGACAAATTGCCTTATATACACTTGTGCGCACACAGTTTACGAGGTTAGCCAACTTACCATTCGCCTCACAACGTCGGCGTCCCCAGGGGTTGTGAACTGCACAGACCCAGTGGACGACACGGACCCCCTTCCCCTCCACCATCCCTTGCACCTCTCATCCTGGATCTCGGAGAGCGCCAACTGAGGGGTGTCGATGACAGGATTTTGCTTGTCTTCCTTCTTCCACTGCTCCTCCTTCCCCGCATAGCCCCGGGATCCGAGCCGATGCGGGTGGTCGTTCCTCTTCTGGATCGCCTTATTCTTCTCGCTAAGGGCCTTGAACTCCTCGGTCCCCTTCTGCTTGGTGAATTTCTCCCATACCTCCTCCGATATGAAGGGGTACTTCTCGCAAGGAGATTTCCCCGCAGCGAGGAAGTTACTGACGAGCCAGCTCTTAAAGGTTTTCCATGTTCCATTTATGTCCTTCACGCAGGCCGTCCTAGGTGTATCATCGGGGATGTTCCACTTAGCTTGTTTTCAAAAAATGCATACAATTAATCACGAGTTAGTTAAACTTTAGTATAAGCCAAGAGAACGTGATTGCGAAAGAGTTCAGCGATTTCAGTAAATTTAACCTTCACTTCCGCCCACAACCTATCGCTCTCATTCGCCGTCACGTCCTTCCAGCTCTGGACGGTGATCTTCACCCTTTCGTTCGCCAACAGCCCAACGTAGGCCGCGTACTTCCCAGCATTCTTTCCGATCGGCCTCCCAAATTGGTTGAACTCACAAGAAAGATCCATGCGTTTGGCCAAACGGCCCAACGTCGTCGCGCCTCGCCCCACCACCTTGCGCTGGGATGAACCAGTTGCATCTTCAGTTACGTTGGGGTTGGCCCTAGTCGAACCATTAGTACCATCCAATGAAGACGACGACATGTCTTTCCCTACAAAACCATCAACAAACCATCAAAAATTTAATGGAAACACAAACCAAATCATTTTACAAAGCAAAAGGACCTATTTTAAATATTTTTCTATCGGTAAACACAGAAGCTACCAATAGAAGATAGGATTCTATTTCTCAGCATTTTCGTCTACACATTTTCATATAGGAAGCAGGCAACATATGGCAATTAATTCTTCTTGGAGTTCCATAACTCAGCCCAGGACTGGAGACTAATTAGGGCTGCAAAAGGGATGTCCGAAGAAAATAATACTAAAAGAAAGACATGCAAAAATTACTTCCTGAACTGTTCAGAAATATTTTCTATCGGTAAACACATGAGCTGCCGATAGACCATAATAATGTTTTCCATCGGCAAAGATACGAGATACCGATATAACATATTGTTCTGGATATTGTTGATAAGCCGCCATTCACTGGCATCACATAGTCTTGGTTTAAGTCAACATTCTCCATGATTTTCTATACTAATATTCATGGGCCAGCATTATTATTTCACACATAACAATGTTTTCTATCGGTAAACACATGCGCTGCCGATAGAACATAGCCATGTTTTCTATCGATAAATATAGGAGATACCGATAGAATATGTGTAAGAACACCTCCAACGTATAATGTGCATTACATAGCAGTTGGATACAATTGATCACACATACAGCAGTACATATAAGTTAAAATCTCAAAATAGGTTTATTACAGCACTGGAACATATTATGTCAACCCTAATTTCAATCAACATTGCCTGCGGAATGTTCATAATCCAACACAATAGGGAACCCTAGTGTAATTACAAAACTCGAAGAATTAGTACGTACAAAACACAAAGATCAAATAAGGAAGATGCTGGAAAAGAACGACGAATTAGGGTATTTACGGCGATTAGTTGTGGTGATGGAGAGGCGGTGTAGAATGCAACGGCGGCCGACGAAGGACGAAAATAAGAACCGGTGGCAGTGGTGAACCAGTATCCAGCCGGCGATCGTCGTGTGGGAGAGAGGAAGTGAGTGGTCACTGCGGAGGTTGTGGTTTTCTTCGCTCTCGAAGAGACGCAGTGCTATAAGTTGGAACTGTTCGACTAGAGGGAAACTGAAGGGCCGTGTACGAGTAATAAAGTAGTGGATGACCTTTTCTATCGGTACAACAAAATAATACGGATAGAATTATGTCCTTTTCTATCGGTACAACAAAATAATACCGATAGAACAAGTAAATTTCCTAGAACAATATTTGAAGTAGTGGATGCCTTTTTCTATCGGTATAAATAATAAAATCCCGTGAGACCAATTTTCCCCAGAAATTTTTTTAAGTGCCTGAGATTATAGTATTGGGTGCCCTTTTTCTATCGGTAAAAACAACAAAATACCGTCAGAATAATGAATTTATTCTAACGGTAGAACATAATAATACCGCTAGAATAAGTAAATTCGTTAGTCTCACCTTCAAACAATCGTATGTACAAACAATGTAACATCAAACAGACCGTGCTTGAAAGCTGTAGAATGATAAAGAAAGTGGGAAGATAGCCGGAAAATTGGAAAATTGACATAAAAACAAATTGTTCATTCATTGTTGTTTTATCACTTATAAAAAAAATGAAAATCCAAAATGCTAGGTCAAGGGGTGGTCTTAGCCCTGGCTGCATGTAGAATAGAGTCAGTTTGACTTGCAACCAGGACGCATGACTCCTCTAGCGACAAGTTGTCCCTAGGATCAACTACTACCGCGTCGAGAAGGCCTGCGACCTCCCTCAGCTTCGCTATGGTATCCTTCATAATCAAACCACGCCTCGTCCTCGCCCTGGAATTGTCACCAGCCGTCTTCATGCGCTGAATGCGCCGGAGGAGATCGTCCAGTTCAAGTCGTAGTTGAGTGTGCTTGTCCGTAAGGAGCTTGTGCTCCTCCTGGAGGGCCCTCAGCTCGGCCTTGACTTTGCCAGTGTCTTCCACGGCTCTCATTCCCTGTGCAAATCAACAGGTCAAGAATGTATTGAACATGGATTAACAATACAGGGGTAAACCCAGGATATTTAGAGTTCTTACCGGGGAGGGCGTGGCTGACGATCCCATTGAGGTTGCCATTGTGAAAGAGAAGATAAGGAGTCGAAGAGTTTGAGAATTAGAAAAACAACAAAATACTGTGACGCACGGCGAGGTACTTATAGAATTTCCAAGGCGACGCATGGCGACACAGTTGAGAATTCAAAGCGCCAGAGTATTGTTCTATCGGTACAAACAACAAAAAATCGTCAGACAACAAAATACCGTGAGACTAACGAATTTATTCTAACGGTAAAACATAATAATACTGATAGAATAAGTAATTTTTCGCAGCGAAACTTTTGAAGTGCCTGAGACACATTAATGTAGTGGATGTCCTTTGCTATCGGTACAAATAACAAAATACCGTCAGAAAAATGGATTTTTGGAGAGCTTAATTTGAAGAAGCAAGAGGCTGCTATGAGATTTTTGCAAGTGCTATTTGAAGGGAAGAATTAAGTACTTACAGGATAAAGGAACTGTACATGTTAGAACTCATGCTGTGGAATAAAATTGAGATATATGAATGCTGTGAACTAGCTTATTATTAAGTTCTAAAGAAAAATGTACTGCCTGATGTATTAATGATAAGTTCCTCACCTTGCTGCATAACTTGTGGACTGTTTGCTTGGCATTTATCCCTGAAATAGAAAATAATCATCAATGGTTCTCAACCCATAATCCTTCTTCATGATCATCTCGCAGATACGTTGTTTCATCGATATCTTCAGTAGGGATAGATCGAATGTCCTCTAAAAATGGAGGTATTTCATCGAATTGGTTATACTCCTCTTCGTCGAGAACGTCTTCGACCCCAACAATACGTTTCTTGCTGTGGAGGACAACATGCAAGTTTGGATTGGCCGGGTCAACGATGTAGAATACCTGTGTGGCTTGCTTTGCAAGTATGAATGGATCGTCTTGGTGTCCGACTCTATCAAGATCGACGAGAGTAAACCCATAACTGTCAACTTGAACACCTTGAGGGATTTCGACCCATTGGCATCGAAACATGGGAATCATAAGTAATGCGTAATCGAGCTCCCATATTTCGTCAATAGCACCGTAATATGAGTTCAGCGCCCTTACTGACCTAGCATCCTCGGAAATAGCAAACAGTGTCACTGCGCTACATTGCGTGCTACTCTTGGCGTCCTGAGCTCTTGTGTAAAATGAATACCCATTGATGTCGTACCCTGCCAACTCCCTACAGTGAATCTTGGGCCTCTAGCCAACCATGTCACAGTTTCACTTACGGAGCCCTCGGCAGCTCGCGTGACTCTTTCTTGGATCCACCCAGCAAATTTCCTGTTATGTTCTCTGGTGACCCAAATGTCTGACTTCGAAGGATTCTGTGATTGTAACATTACCTTGTGCTCGTGTATGTATGGCTCGACCTCCGTCATGTGTTGTAAGACCCAAAAATGTGATTTTGCGTACACATCACGAGCGGGGACAATAGCTTTGAATCCAATCATTCCGATGCCCTGAAACCTACCCTCGTGTCGGGACCTAGGAACGCCAATTGGGTCAACCCCGGTCATATAATCTGTGCAAAATTCAATCACCTCCTCGGCGGCATGACCTTCCATGATACTCCCCTCGGGTCGACGACGAGTCCTTACGTATCCCTTCAATACACCCATAAATCTCTCAAATGGATACATGTAGCGCAAGCACACGGGTCCACAAAACTTAATTTCTCTGATAAGGTGAACAATCAGATGGACCATAACATCAAAAAAGGATGGAGGGAAATACATCTCGAGCTAACAAAGTGTTGTAACCACGTCGCGTTGCAAAGCGTCCAGTCCATCCAGATCAATTACCTATGAGGACACAGTTGCGCCAAATATTCATATCAGAAAAATCTTCTAATTAAGCTCCACAAATGGAGGTAATGAACTTATAGTACGAGTGCACGTACTTACCTTGCAAGATATTGCGTTGAAGAAATAACATAGGTTTGTGATTGTCTCTTTGACTTTAACTGGGAGAATGCCTCTGATAGCAATGGGAAGCATTTGTGACATCAACACATGACAATCATGGGACTTCATGCCAACCAGTCTTAGGTCCTTCATGGACACAAGTTTTTTCAAGTTCGCGGAGTACCCACATGGAACTTTAACACCGTGCAGGCACCGACAGAGTTCTGTTTTTTCGCTCTTGGACAACGTATAGCAGGCCGGGGGGAGGTATTGTCGCGCCCCGAGACTGGGACTACGACTACTCCTGTAGAGACCTAGCTCGCTGCAGCTAGTCCCATATATGCATAGCATACACATACCCTTGACTTCCCAGGATAAGTCAAGCACAGGAGTATAGTCACATTGCAACAGAGTAACTTACAAAATAGTTAAGCAGTATGGCCTACTGGCCTTGGTATTACATAAAGAGATTACAATGCCTTTGCGGCATACATGGTTTAGCAAAATAACATCTACACAGCAGAAGGTAGGTGACCCTCCCACAAAGAGAAGTGGACGGTAGAACAACACATATCAGGGCTCTGGCGGAACTGACACTCCTCCTTCTGGATCCAAGAAGTTCTCCATGCCTTCGTCTTGATTATTGAACGCTCCGTCTACTGATTTGTAGGTTGCAAGAGTGAGCACTTACGTACTCAGCAAGTCATAGGTAAGAGTAGATACATATAGTAGTGATGATATGAACCTAGACTAGTCAAGAATTATGGATATTTGTAAAATAACCTTTTTCTTTCATACCTCATCTCATGGCAGCACCTTGCATAACATAGCATTGCTATTCATGTTCACTAGATTATAGCACTACCGCGACACGTCGACACACGACAGCCCACGGTAGCACTCCTTATCATGACAACACATGTCATTTGGGTAATCTTGATTTAACACATTTTATTTAGAAAATATACTTGTCTCACACCCCGTGGATTTAATCCACCGCAGCAGACTCCTATAAACCCGGGAGCTCGGAGTATTCGAATACGTTTTTAACTCTGCCGAGAGGTACCAATTTACCCGCAAGATATTCCACTTTCAAGCCCATCCTATCATAACATAATGATTAGACCCTTCCTCACAACCATGTGTGAGTGGCAAGGTGGAGATAACAAGAACTTTTGTTATGTTTCACTTACAATTCACCCCTGACCCTGCAGTTTTCTTCACATAAACCGCAGTTGTGGCGGGATTACCCCACACCCGGATGCCTCTTCCCATTACTGGGTCAACGTGCTTGATGAAATCACATTCAGTGATACGTGGAGGAGCAGAACCCCGTGAGTTTAGTGTATTGTTTTCCATCTCATGCAGGGGTTTCATGTGCGATCCACATAAGTACTTGTTCAGGCCTGTCCCATACCAGGCTTGCGGTTAGCACGTTGTTCATGCCACTAGACGCACAACACAAGGTTCTAGTCCTTATATGCCAGTGATCAGACCATCCACAACCCTGCACCTTCAGTGCCTGCATATCCTTCGCAGTTTAGCACCTCCAGTGCTACCGCCATTCCATACCATTTTCTGGTCACGGCTAGGGGTTTTATTTCATGAATATATATATAAATACATATATAATAGTTCATGGCTCAAAACTTGTTTATTTCACATTTCACAGATAACCAGTCTACTACTGCCAATTCATAAATCAACCATTCTCAATCTTTCACATGCAATATTATCTATATTCAAGGTTATGTTATAGCAACATTTAAAATATAGGTTCAAGATGACCAAGAATATGACTTGCCTTCCGCGTCGTAAGAGACAGCAGTTGACGTCGGGTCAACAGTGAAGTCCTCGAACTCTGGCTCTTGATCTATTCTCCAATCAAACAAACAACCAAGAATTACAATCTTTTCAATACATTACTATACTATATGCAATAATGCAAAGATGCATGTCCCGATGATTCTGAAATGATTAGATGATTCTGAAATGATTAGGTTTAGAAGTTGATTAGGGTTAAGATATGGAAACCAAGGTTAAGATTAGTTGTCAAAGGTTTACAAGGTTCCAAATGTCTCAAAATATCATAATGATACCAAGGTTGCGACTGATTCGCTCAAAAACAGCGAACATCTTTAGGTCGACATTCGGTTCAAGGCATCGACATAGGGTCGATGGATGATAGAAGGACTATCTCAACTTGTGGTAGTAGAATAAAATGTAGAGCACAACTCCACAAGTCTAAGGGACAAGGTTATTTTCAGTTTGCACTTCTGGAAAGAGGTGAAATGAGCTAATGCCACTGACTGACATGCTCTGACATAGGGCTGACAATGTCAGAATCTAGGGCTAAGCATAAAATGTAGTTCAAGGACTCAAATCAAGTTGTGATAGAAGAATAAATTGTAGATCACAACCTCAGGAATCTAAGGGACAAAGTCATGCTCAAAATGCACATCAGGAAGGAAATGAAAAGGGCTAATGCCACTGGCTGGCATAGCCTGGCATTGCACTGACATAGCCAGAAACTAGGGCTTGCCATAACTTTTGATCTAGGGCTCCAATTGATGCACCACTTTGTCTGGGAGGTAGGCTTTGATAACAGGAACAATGGATACAACAGGATCTAGGGCAGGAGATGGCCGGAAAGTGATGAAAGCCGGCGATGAACTCGGTGGCTGAAGTTTGAAATCACAGCACTGGACAGAAATTAGGGCATAGCTATAACTTTTGATTTAGGCCAAATTGGAAATCGAGCTAGTAGACAAAGTTGCTCAGGAGATCTAGGCGCATCTGGTGGACAAGGTTGATGAAGCTGGATCGGCCGGGAATGGATTTCCGGTGGCCGACGCCGGAGAAGAAGGCACTGAGATTGGGGTTTTCCATTATACACAATTTGAACTCAATTCCTTGCTTGGAGAGTATCTAGGAGGTATGAGGAAACTGTTGTTATGATTGAATTGGCCGGGGAATCACCAGAGAAGCCTGGCGACGATCGCCGGTTTCTGGTGAATCTAGAGTTTGGGAAATGCTTCGATTCTTGCTAAATTTCATAATCTGACTTCACAGGCTTGCTAAGCTCAGTTCACAGATCAATTTGTTCTACAGAATCGAAAGCTAATTCGGATTAATTTGAGTTATGCAACCGGAACAGGGCATTTCACTGAATTCAGCAATTGCCGGCGATCACCGGCGATGAAGTGCATAAGAGTTCAATTAAATGGTATAGAACAGAGAGTAAGATACGGGGAACTCACTGGTGGTGTGAATTTGGGAATTGAGGCTGCGGTTGAGGCTGTCACCATGAGCCTCCGTGCTGAGCTCGCCGGAGAAGAAGACGACGGTGAGGAAAAATGTACGGTTTAGTTACTGGAGGGCTCTGGAGAGCACTGCTAAAGATGGAAAAGCTTCTCTGGGTTTGCTATTTATAGGCAAAGTGAAGTGTACAATGCTTCAGCTCACTGCTTGCTTGCGCCGATGAAGAAGAAGGCTTCGGGCAACAGCGAGCAAGCTTCTCTCTGGCGAGTAGCTGCTGGTGAGCTGGGTAAAGATGGCCACGGCAACAACTGAGATGCAAACACGTGTGCATGCAAAGGCGGTTGCGAACAACTCGGGCTTGAGCGACGCTGATCAGCGGCGAAACACGGCGTGGTCGCGGTCGAGGTCGAAGCAACGTTGTGCACTGCGGTCGAGGTCACCGTGCACTGTTGGTTTGGTGGCAACAGTGAGCAAGGTCGAAGGAGGTGATTCCTGGTTGTGAACAGTAGGTGAGGTCGTGAACTGCTGCTGAGGTCGAACTAGGGACCTAATTGCAAGATTCTTTGTTTGTAACTTGGACTGATTTGTAATTTCTGATTTAGAGAGGGGTAATCTGCAATCTGATTTCACAGCTGAGTATAAACTTATACCTTATACTCATCTAGCAAGAGATTTGGTAAAATCTGGCATGATTTGATGATTTTCGATATAAACTGAAAATAGGGTACTTTAGGGTAAAATAAGATCTGAATTTTATCGATTTCGAATTCTAGCATCTAGGATGAGATTTGGATATTCTGATAAAATAAGATTTTGTATTGATTAGCATTTGGGAGGTGTTCCCTGAAACAGATTTGAATTTGGAGTTAATCTGAAGATTTCAGCCTTTTTGGGTTTGCAGATATCAGATAAAGGACTGAATTACGATATAATTTGGACTGATATGTGAAAAAGACTTAGATGATATAATTTGGCTGCCAACTTTCTGGATTAAGGTATTGGCATACCCATGATCATAGTCCAAGAATAATCCGGTCTGAATTAGGTCAAGATTTGGCTAAATCTGAGTTCTGAGTATTTAGGGTAATTAGAATAGTAAATAGAATCCTGTTTTCGAAAACAGAATAGGATTGATAGATCTGAAAGTTAGAGATGGAATTGAATCTAGCTTCTGAAGACTTTTATGTTCAGAGTAACTGATAGATCATATCTGAATAATCTGATCTTGATTTAGGTTTACAGGATAGATTTTGAGATTTTAGGGCTAGAACAGAATAAAGCTGAGGCTGATTTGGTTGATCTAGAAGAGACATATGCATGCATGATTTTTAAGAAAGAAACTTTTCACCCCAAAACTCAGGATGTTACAGGTATGTACGCTTTCCATTCTCTAAAGGTACAAGCTCAGTCCTGATCCCCATTTCCACCATGTCACGATGAGCTTTCACACCATCCTTTGTCTTTCCCGGAATGTTCAACAACAAACCAATCAAACTGTCACAGACATTTTTCTCTACATGCATGACGTCAATGCAATGTCGAACTTGTAAGTTCTCCGAGTACGGTAGATCCCAAAGAATCGATCTCTTCTTCCAAACATTTTTTTCTCGAGGTTTAGAATACTTACCGAACTCAGCTTTGATGTCCTTCACGCGCGAGTAAATCTCCTTACCAGTCAGAAACACTGGAGTTGATCCCTTCTCAGGCTTCCCGTTAAATGATTTCCTCTTCTTACGGTACGTGTGATGCACCGGAAGAAACCTGCGGCGACCCATGTACACCGTTTTCTGGCAGTTTCGCAGCCACATGCTCTCAGTTTCATCTAGGCAAATAGGGTAAGCCTTGGCTCCTTTCGTACTATACCCCGACAAATTGTCGTAGGCTGGAAAATCATTTATGGTGCAAAATATCAGGGCCCGCAAGATGAAATTCTCTTTCTTGTATGCATCCCACACCTGCACCCCTTCGCTCCACAATTTCTGTAAGTCCTCGATTAAAGGTGCTAGAAACACGTCAATATCATTTCCGGGCTGTCTGGGTCCTGAGATTAGTAACGCCATCATGATGTACTTGCGCTTCATGCATAACCAAGGAGGAAGATTGTAGATGCATAAAAGAACCGGCCAAGTGCTATGCTGACTGCTCATATTACCATGTGGGTTCATATCATCTGTACTCAGCCCGAACCTTTTATTCCTAAGTTCACCGCCAAACTAAGCAAATGTTCTGTTGATGTTTCTCCATTGAATAGAATCAGCTGGGTGTCTCAGTTTTCCATGTTGTTTCCAGGCTTCAGCATGCCAACGCAAGTGCTTTGCGACTTTCGGATTTGCAAACAGCCGCTTTAATCTAGGTATCACAGGCAAGTACCACACAGTTTTCGCCGGAGGCCCTTTCTTTACCTCGTGACGTTCACTGTCAATCCGGTCCCTACGTGTATACCTCGATGCGCCGCATCTTGGACAAACATGCAAACTGGAGTACTCGTTACGGTACAACACACAATCATTTGGGCATGCGTGTATTCTTTCGATTTCCATTCCCAACGGACACAACAGTTTTTTGGCTTGCTAATTAGATCTTGGCAACTCATTTCCCTCTGGAAGCATGTCCGCTAGAAGATCTAATAGTGCAGTGAAACTCTTATCACTCCAACCGTTGCCTGCCTTCAAGTTATATAATCTCAGCACAGAAGAGAGTTTTGTAAATGTTGCACATTCAGTGAACAGAGGCTTCTCAGAGTCAGCAATCAGTTTCTCAAATTCACAGAAGTCGTTTTCGTTGTAATCTTCCTCTACATCACGTAACATCTTGTTGGGGGAAATCTCCGCGAGACTAAGTCCAGGTAAGTTGCGTCACATTTGCCTGGGACCCGGCCTCCGGTGCCGGTTCCGGGCGTCGCCATTCGCCCGGGGACGTCGCCACCGGTGCCTGCCCCGGGGGCCGCCTTTTGGTTCTCGGGACTTGGCCTCCGGTGCCGGTCCTGGGCTCCGCCATTTGCCCGGGGACGTGGCCTCCGGTGCCTGCCCCGGGCGCCGCATTTTGGTCCCCGGGACGTGGACTACGGTGCTGGTCCTGGGCGCCGCCTTTGGCCCGGGGACGTGGCCTCCTGTACCTGCCCCGGGCGCCGCCTTTTGGTTCCCGGGACCTGGCCTCCGGTGCCGGTCCTGGGCGCCGCCATTGGCCCGGGGACGTGGCCTCCGGTGCCAGCCCCGGGTGTCACCTTTTGGCTCCTGGGACCTGGCCTCCGATGCCGGTCCCGGGCGCCGCCTTTGGCCCGGGGACGTGGCCTCCGGTGCCTGCCCCGGGTGCCGCCTTTTGGTCCCCTGGACATGGCCACCGGTGCGGGTCCTGGGCGTCGCCTTTGACCCGGGGACGTGGCCTCCTGTGCCTGCCCCGGGCACCGCCTTTTGGTTCCCGGGACCTGGCCTCCGGTGCCGGTCCAGTTCGCCGCTGTTTGCCCGGGGACATCGCCTCCGGTGCATGTCCCGGGCATTGTCGCCATTCCAAAGGTAAAGTCTTTGGTTCTTGATCACGTGCAGGTCACGCGAGGAGCGCCTCAGGAATCAGTGACCACCTGTCAAGCATCCAAGGCACCTGACCGGGAGAAGGACATTGCTACCCCTCAATCCGACGGTAGTGTCCAGGGTAGAATAGTGTTTTTGCTTCTTTTTGGGGCTATAAATAGCCCTTGTGCCCCCTGTTGTAAGACAAGTGATTCATTATTTCTAGAATAGCCAAACTCACAGGTGTGCTCCGGAAGCCTCTCCCCGAGAGAGCCTCCCCAGCCGACTCTGGTCGGGAGCACGCCGACAGGACTACGGCCCCCACCGGGACCCGAACCTGTATAAATCCCCGTGTCATTTTTTGTGTTTGTCCGGCGGGGGAGGACCGGTCACCCGGTCAACCCGCGCCACGTTTTCTTCGCTAGGATCATCCAAGAAACCTACCGGGATATTCGCAATGCCACGACAGTTGGCGCCGTCCGTGGGGACTCGTGAGGAATTGCCATGGCTCCCCCAAGAACAAGGGCTCGCACCCTTCTCGGTGACGCCAGTCTCGGAGACCTAACGCCGCCCGTCCGGGACACGGCTGTCCCGGCGCTTCCACCCAGAGGCGGCCAGACCCAGGTACCGCCTCCCACCTTTCCTCTTAACTTAGGTGCTTCTACCTCTGGGGCGCTCCCGGTGACCGTGGAAACCTCGGCCGGGACCAGTCTCCCCCCGACGGCTCCCCCGGATCCCCGGGACGCCCTACTCGAGGGTTTAGTGGAGGGCCAACTCCGCACCCAGCGCTCCATGGATGAGCTGCTTCGCGTGTTGGTGTGGCCACCGGCTCCCACATATGCGCCGTACCCATATCCGGGGGCCATGTCTCCTTTTATGGGTGACCCGGCAGTCTCTCTGGTCTCCAGAGGTTTATCCGCCCCGTATGACCCCAGCGGGGGGTACCCTCCCCCTGCGGGTCATACGTCCAGACCCTTCCCGGCACCCAGGTCCTTCCTGGTGCTGGGAGAGTACTTCATGCCCGGGCCCTTCGTGGCACCGGGGGGATACCCCGTTCCAGGCCCATTCCCAGGGCCGGGGGCCCACTTCATGCCGGGGCCTTTCCCTGCGCCGGGAGCCAGTCCCGCCCCGCGTGTCTCATTTACCGCACTGGGGGTGGTCGACAGAGCAGCTCCCGTGCCCCAGCGGATTTCCCCCCGCCTCGGCTCCCCGGTTCCGGACGTTGCCGTGGGGGCTCCCCCCTCGCCGGTTCCGGATATTACAGGGGCTCCCCCCTTTCCGGTTCCGGCCATCTCCATGGGGACTCCCTCTACTTCGGTTCCGAACGCCGCCGCGGGCACCTCCTCCCCGGTTCCGGATGATATTGGGGCTTCCCCCTTTCCGGTCCCGGGGGTCTTCGCTGGGGGCTACCCCTAGCCAGCCCCGGTAGCCTCCGGGTCGGCAGCTACAGTGCATGAGCTCCCTCCCCCGGCGGAACAGGTGCGTTTCTCCCAGGGGGAGGTTGAGCGAATGCATTCACCCAAGCGCGGGGAAGAACCTCCCCCTGGCCACGGTCGCGGAGAGCCTCGCTCTCGCACCGGTCGGGCGAAGAGACCCGCCGAGGAGCCAGCCTCTCCAGAAGAGAATCCGGACATCCGGGAACTCAGCCCCGGCCCAGAAGAAAAACGTCGCCACCACCACTCCGGCGGACATCTTGGGTTGCTTCCCGAGTCCGATAACGAGGGCGTGTCCCCCGTCAAGGAAGACAGTGACCGGGGCTCTCCCCGGGAAGTGCAGGGGGCTAATCAGCCCCTATGCCGCAGACTTCGGAGCATCCGGTGGCCGTGGCCCTACCACTCGCCGCACATCGAGCACTATAACGGTGAGGCCGATCCTTACGAATTTGTGCAGGTATACTCCACAGCCATCTCCGCGGCCGGGGGGGATGAGACGGTACAATGCAACATCTTCCCCCCCTACCTCACCGGCATCACCCGCTCCTGGTTCTACAACCTGAAGGCCGGCTCCATCAAGTCTTTCGCGCAGCTCAAATGTGAGTTCTGCGCGAACTTCCAGGGGAACTACGTGCGTCCCCTGGACTCCTCGCAGCTGTACACCGTCCGGCAGAGGACGGGGGAGACCATCCGAAGTTTCTTCAAGCACTTCACCAAAGTGAAGAGCAAGGTGGCTCACGTTCCCGACTCTACGGTCATTGAAGCGTGCAAAAGCGGGATCCTCTCAGGGGAGCTCCACCGGAGGCTCTCCCGGAGCTGCCCCTCCTCCGCCGACAAGCTCTTCAATGTACTCAAAAAGTACTCTCGGGCGGAGGAAGATGACCTCTGGAAGAAGACCCAGGGGCTCCCGCCCCCGCCGACCGGGGGGTCAGGGACCCCCTCAAGCGCCCCAGGCAGGGGGGCGTAATGAGCCACGGCCTCGGGACACCTTTGTCCTTGAGGGCGGAGGCGGCTCGCGCGACCCCCCGAGGGGCAACCGCCCCTTCCCCAAGCCGAAAGGCCATGGGGGAGGACAGTCTTCGCGCGGCCGGGAAGGCCCCGCGGGGAGAGGCAGGGAAGGACCGTGGTGCAGTTTCCACGGGTCCAGTACCCACGCTACCCGAGAGTGCCACCAACTGCTGCAACACTTCGCGGCGTTCCTCGACCAGCATGGGCAGGGGGGGACTCAAGCCTCCTTGCCCCCTTGGCCAGCTGTTCCGGCCCTTCCTACTCCCGCGGGGGTTAGCAGGGGCAGACATAGGAGGGGGAGCCTTCAGAAACTCGCCCCTTCCAAACTTCTCAGCGTCGCATCAACGTCATCGTGGGAAGGTCCGCCTCTGGGTGGGACTCTAAGCGCCAGCGTAAGGAGTACGCACGTGAACTCAAGGTTGTGGGGGTGCTGCACACGTCTCCGCCACCCAAGTGGTCGGACATCCCCCTCACCTTCACGGCGGAAGACGCGCGCAGGGTTCGCCTCCCCCACGACGATGCGCTCATTGTCTCCTCCACCATCTACAACTGCCACCTGGCCCGCATCCTCGTGGACGGCGGGAGCTCCACCGACGTCCTATTCCTGAAGGCCTTCAAGGAGATGCAGGTGGATGAGAAGCTTCTGCAGGCCGCGGCAGGGCCCCTCCAAGGGTTCGTCCCGGGGAAGGCGATCCACCCCGTGGGGAAGGTGGATCTCCTCATGACCTTCAGCACCCCGGAGAACTACATGACTGAGATGGTCCGATTCGACGTAGTGGACCTCCCCTCTTCCTACAACGCGATCATGGGGAGGACCACGATCAACCGGCTGGGGGCTGCCACCCATCAAAACTACCTCTGCATGAAGATCCCTGGGCCGCACGGCGTGATCAACGTCCGGGGAGACCAAGACATGGCCCGTGCTCTATACGAGCGCGCCGCCGCCACAATCGGAAGCGTCAACCTCATAAAGGCGCTCGGGGTGGAGGCCTCTCCCCCGAAACCAGACATCGCGGTGATACCTCCCGGTAGGCCCCTCCTCAAGCCGCGTCCGGAAGGGGGCCTCCGGAAGGTCCAGCTGTCCCCGGACGATGGGGACAAAACCGTGCGGATCGGGGCGGAGCTCCCCGAGGAGCATGCAGCGCAACTGGCGGCTTTCCTGCGCGAGAACGATGTTTTCGCGTGGAAGACTTCGGACATGCGGGGCGTCGCCCGGGGGGTCATTGAGCACAAGTTCGCAGTGACCCCCGGTCACCACCCCCGTCAAACAGAAGCTAAGGAAGCTCTCCCTCAAGCGCCAAGAGGCAATCAAGGGGGAGATCGCCCGACTCCGAGAGGCGGGGTTCATTCGGGAGGTCCTGCACCCTGAGTGGCTCGCGAACCCCATCCTCGTCAAAAAATCGAATGGCAAGTGGCGGATGTGCGTGGACTTCGCCAACCTTAACCGCGCCTGCCCCAAGGACAACTTCCCGCTCCCGCGGATTGACCAACTGGTCGACTCCACCACAGGGTGCGAGTTGATGAGCTTCCTAGACGCCTACTCGGGCTACCATCAAGTCCGGATGGAGGAAGGGGACGAGGAAAAGACGAGTTTCATAACTCCCCTCGGAACCTTCTGCTACGTCCACATGCCCTTCGGGCTCAAGAACGCGGGAGCGACCTTCCAGCGCCTCATGACACTGGTCTTCAAAGATCAAGTCGGCCGCAACGTCGAAGTCTACGTAGACGACGCGGTCGTCAAAAGTCCTCGCGCAGCCTCCCACATCGACGACCTGGCGGAGACCTTTTGCAGCCTCCGCGTGTACGGGCTGAAGCTCAACCCGGAGAAGTGCGCCTTCGGCGTGCGCGGGGGAAAGCTCCTGGGTTTCCTCGTGTCCCAACGGGGGATAGAGGCAAATCCCAAAAAGATCCGGGCATGCCTGGACATGCCGCCGCCGCGCTCCGTCAAGGACGTCCAGCGGCTCTCCGGCCGCTTAGCCGCGCTAAGCCACTTCGTCTCGCGGTCGGGGGAGCAAGGCCTCCAATTCTTCAAAATCCTCTAGGGGCTTGAGGGGTTTCGTTGGACCCCCGAGGCCCAGGAGGCGTTCGACGATCTCAAGAAGTACCTCACGAGCCCTCCAATGCTCGTTAGTCTGTCTCCAGAAGAGCCCTTGCTCCTCTACCTTGCCGCGACCCCGGTCGCCGTCAGCGTGGTCTTGGTGAAGGAGCAAGGGGGGTAGCAGCGTCCCGTGTACTACGTGAGTGAGGCCCTCCAGGGGGCCAAAACTCAGTACACGGAGATGGAGAATATCTGCTACGCCCTCCTGATGGCGTCCCGGAAGCTTCGCCACTACTTCCTGGGACAACCCATCACCGTCCCGTCGTCCCTCCCCCTGGGGGAGGTGCTGCGGAACAAAGAAGCCACCGGCCGGATTGGGAAGTGGGGGGCCGAGCTCGCCCCTTCTCCCTGTCCCTCACAGGCCGCTCCGCCATCAAGTCACAGGTCCTCGCCGACTTCGTCGCGGAATGGACTCCTGCCTCCGGGTCCGGGGACGAAGACCTCCCCGCGCCGCCCCGACGCAGTGACCATTGGACGCTCATGTTCGACGGGTCGCTGTGTCTCACCGTAGCTGGTGTGGGAGTAGTCCTCTGGAGCCTCGAGGGGAAGGAACTCGAGTACGCCACACGGCTCCAGTTCCCCGCAACCAACAACATCGCCGAGTACGAGGCTTTGCTCCTCGGGATGCGCCTTGCGCGCTCCCTGGGGATCCGGCGCCTCCTAGTGAAGGGAGATTCTCAGCTCATAGTTTGCCAAATGGACAAGTCTTACCTGTGCCATGACGCAAACTTGAGTCTTTATTTGCAAGAGGTGCGGAAGATGGAGAGGCACTTCGACGGCCTCGAGGCCCGGCATATCCCGCGAAGGGACAATGACCGGGCCGACGCCTTGGCCCGGGCAGCAAGCACCCGGGAATCGCTCCCTAAGGGGGCTTTCTTCGAAATCATCACGAAGCCCTCGGTGGCCTCCCCGGACACGGGCAACGAGCCTCGCATCTCGGAGGTCGCCGAGATCACCCGGACTCCGTCATGGATGGACGCCCTCATCTCCTTCATCAAGGGGGAGGGGTACCCTCCCAACGAGACCGAGGCTAAGTGCCTCCGGGCCAAAGCCCGGGCATATCTCCTGCTGGAGGGGAGGCTCTACAAGCAGGGGGCTTCCGCCCTACTGCGCTGCCTCCCCCGGCCGGAGGGACTCCAACTTCTCGAAGACATCCACGCGGGGAGCTGTGGCTCTCACCTAGCCCCGCGTGCCATCGCTGCCAAGGCTCTCCGACAGGGCTTCTACTGGCCCACGGTCATGCGCGACACGCGAGACCTTGTCTCCGCGTGCGAGGCCTGCCAGAAGATGGCCAAGGGTTCGAACCTCCCCCCCGTAGCACTGCAGACTATCCCCATCACTTGGCCCTTCGTGCGTTGGGGGATGGACCTCTTAGGACCCTTCCCCCCAGCGCCCGGAGGATACAAGTATGCGGTGGTCGCGGTTGACTACTTTACAAAGTGGGTAGAGGCGGAACCCTTGGCCAGCATCACTCCCGGGCTGTCCAGCAGTTTTTCTGGAAAACCGTCGTATGTCGTTTTGGTGTCCCCCGGGAAATCACCGTTGACAACGGGACCCAATTCGACTCGGCTTATTTCCGCCTCTTATCCATTCCCGTTCGATCGTGGCGGGGGAGTAAGTCAAAATAGAAAAAACTCACATTAAAACTGAATTAAACTAAAGGATAAACTCAGAGCCTATCCGAAAGAGAATCCAGTACCTCTTGATTCTGCGAAGGCCTGGGGCTCGTCATCCACTTTGCCTCAGTGGCCCATCCCCGGAGCAATGGGGCTGTCGAAAGGGTCAACGGCGTAATCCTAAAGGAGTTACACCGGCGACTCGAGCAGGCCGCTTCTAAGCGGGGTGCATGGGCAGAGGAGCTCCCTAGCATCCTCTGCTCCATGCGCACGACCCCAAGCCGGAGGCAGTCCTCCCCCCGGAGATTGTCTTCTAGTCACTGCGAGTTGAGCTCCTAGACGGAGCTACGACCTCAGCGTACTAGGCCAATGAGGCCAACCAATGACTGGAGATCGACCTCGTGGAGGCGGAACGCGACCTAGTGCTCCTCCGCCACGCCATCTACGAGCGCTAGCATCCTCTGCTCCATGCGCACGATCCCAAGCCGGGCGACGGGACGTACTCCCTTCTCCCTTGTAAGCCATCCGCGAGGAAGCCCTCCCCGTGAGAAAGTGGGCTCAGACCCAGCAAGTCCCTCCTGTAGGGCGGCTTACAATCAGCCCTCGTGGACTGAGGGTGTAAGCGGCAACCCGGTCCCTAGCGACCGTGGTAACGAGTCACTTTGGGAGACTAGTCCCCTACCCAAACACTCAGACCCGTCATCGGGCGCATCCTCCTCCGGGAGTTGGCGGTCTCCCCAGTGGGACGTCTCAGGCTTTCTTGGATTTTTCGTTCCCAGAGACCTTATTCCCGGCTCCCCGTTCTCATGGCGACCGGATGATTGTCTCCCGGAAGGTCTATCCCCGAAATTCAGGCTTTCTCTGATTTTCCTTTCCCGGAGATCTTACTCCCGACTCCCCGTTCTCACGGCGACCGGATGATTGTCTCCCGGCAAAGTTACGGATTTCTTGGATATTTCCTCTCCAGAGGCCCTATTCCTGGCTCCCCGTTCTCACGGCGACCGGACAGTTGTCTCCCGGAAATCTCCTCCGGAAATCTCGTCGGGTTTTCTCGGATGTTTCTTCCCCGCAGACCTTATTCCCGGCTCCCCGTTCTCATGGCGACCGGACGATTGTCTCCCGGAAAGGTTCTCCTCGAAAACCTCGTTTTAGAATTTTCTAACTTGGAAAAATTCTTATGTTACAGGTCATCTTCACCCCGGGGGCTTTGTCACCCCCACAGCACGCGGAGCTACCCTCCAGCCCGCTGTGGGCGGGGGGGATAAGGAACCCCCGGGTGTCGACCGCACAATCCACGAGCAAACTTAGCTCATTCTTATCAAAAGGAGACTCAAAGTAACAAGCAAACAGCTTTATTGATCATTCAACCCGGAGGACATCTTCCCCCTCCGGTGGGCATCGGAAACGATACAACCCGGGCTCTACCCGGAAGTTCTCTACATCCTAAGGCTCCTACGCCTAATAGCCCCGGAGGCCTTCCACTAGCTCCCGGGCCAGGTCCTGGTACAATGCGCGTACGCGGTGCTAAGCTTCCCGGAGCACATCCTCGGGCCAATACTCGTAGCCCGCCGGTGGAGGTATCCGAAGAGGGGGGATCATCCGAGACCCCAGACGCGGAGGGGACAATTCGGCGCGATGATTGTCAAAATTGTCCAAGTGCCACTCTGGATGCCATCTTAACCAGATCGGCTCCCGGACGACGTCCCCACTGCGCTCCCCGGAAATGAGACTTAGAAAGATCAAAGCTGCTTGGGCGTCTCCTGGGGAACCTCTTTCGGACCTTCGCCCGGGAGTAACCTCCCGGGAATCCTGGTAACAATGCATTCATTCAAGACATAGAAAAATTTCTAATTCCATTGCATTTCAAAATCTCTTTTTACAAGTGTCCGGGGCTTCTTCTAAGAAGCTACCGGGAGCAAAATCCTAAGAAAGTAAAAGGGGTCCTATCTAAGACCCGGGGGGAGGCTCATACTTTATCGTTGGCGTCCTCCCCCCGGGGGGCCTCCGCCGGGGCCGGGGCCGGGGCCGGGGCGTCCGCTGCCGGAGGCGCCGGTGCCGGGAACCTCACCGGGACGATCCGGTCGTAGAAGCCCCCGGCGAGTTGCTCTACCTCCCGGCGCGAGGGCTCAAAGAACTCGGGGAAGCTTCAGGGGATGCGGCCCCCGATCGCCCGGGCGCCGACCCCCCGGTGCTCAACGAGCCCCGCTGTGGCCGCAACAACGGGGATTGCCCGACCCCGTGCCCGGGCATCGGCGGCCTCCGGGATGACGGAGACTTGTGCGTTGAGAAAATGCACAGCCTCCGCGAGGGTAGCCGGGGTCACCTCCGAGGCAGTCGCAACGTGGCACTAACGTGTGACCGGCTATCTCTGGAGATGGTCGATCACCTTCCCCTCCGAGATGCTCAGGTCGCGACTGTCGCCACTGACGCGATCAAGGCTGCTCCTCGACCAGATGAGAAACTCAAACTAGTTCCTTTGTACCCAGATGATCCATCCAAGATGATTCGGGTCGGATCAGGTATGGATGACAAATAGCAACTCGAGCTCATTACTTTCCTCCGGGCTAAAGCAGATGTGTTTGCGTGGAAACCATCCGACATGCCCGGTGTCCCAAGGGAAGTAATCGAGCACAGGTTAGCAATTCGACCTGGACAGCGACCAATAAAGCAAAAACTCAGGCGTTTTACTGTTGACCGACAGGAAGGCATCCGAGAGGAGTTGGACAAACTCCTAAAGGCCGGGTTTATTCGCGAGGTCGATCACCCAGAATGGCTCGCCAATCCGATCATGGTCCGCAAGTCAAATGGCAAGTGGCGCATGTGCATCGACTACACAAGCCTCAACAGTGCCTGTCTAAAGGATGACTTTCCCCTTCCCCGCATCGACCAACTGGTCGACTTAACTGCTGGTTGCGAACTGAGAGCTTCCTGGACGCTTACTCAGGATACCATCAAATTAGCATGGCAGAAGAAGATGAAGAGAAACTGCCTTCATCACCCCGTTCGGCACCTACTGCTACGTCAGAATGCCGTTCGGTCTCAAGAATGCAGGTTCGACGTACCAGCGCTTGATGCAAAAGACCTTTCTTTCCCAGATAGGGCGTAATCTCGAAGCATATGTAGACGACTTGGTTGTAAAAAGCAATAAGAGATGGTCTCATTTGGACGATCTCGCTGAAACCTTCTGTAATTTGAATCACTTTGGAATAAAATTAAACCCGGAGAAATGTTCTTTTGGAGTTTCTTCAGGAAAATTCCTTGGTTTCCTTGTTTGTTCCGGAGACATTGAAGTCAATCCTGAAAAAATCAGGGCCATCGAACAAATGAGGTCTCCCTCGACCATGAAAGATGTTCAATGCCTGGCTGGTCGCATGGCGGCCTTAAGTCATTTCATATCGCGACTAGGCGAAAGGGGCTTGCCTTTCTTCAAAGCCTTATGGAAGCATCCCAACTTCACACGGTCCGATGAGGATGAAAAAGCATTTCAGGAGGTAAAGACATATCTATCCAGTCCGCCAGTTCTGTTGTCTCCCGACAGAGGAGAACCATTACTTCTCTATTTGGCGGCCACACCGCACGCGGTCAGCGCTGTTCTGATCGTGGATAGGGCAGGAATACACAGACCCGTCTACTATGTAAGCGAGGTACTTCATGGTCCTAAGGAGCGATACCCTGAGGTCCAGAAGATACTTTACTCGCTACTGATGGCTTCCCGTAAGCTACGACATTACTTCCAAACCCACAAGATCACAGTACCTTCCTCCTTTCCTCTGGGGGATATTGTCTGAAATCTAGAGAAATCTGGTCGAATTGCCAAATGGGCGGTCGAACTCGGTGCTTTTGATGTCCATTTCATTCCCCGCACGGCGGTTAAGGCTCAGGTCTTGGCCGACTTTGTAGTCGAATAGACCAACCCTGAGCCACCCGTGCAGGTGCCTGAGGAATTGGAATGCCCCGATCATTGGACAATGTACTTCGACGGCTCCCGTAGTTTTCAATACTCGGGGGCTGGAGCGGTCTTAGTTACGCCCCAGGGCAAACAGCTTAAGTATGTCATCCAACTACACTTTGTTGCGACCAACAACGCAGTAGAGTATGAAGGTCTTCTTGCAGGGCTCCGGGCAGCAAAATTCCTCGGAGTCCGTCGATTAGTGGTGAGGGGAGACTCACAGCTTGTCATAAACCAGGTAAACAAGGAGTACAGCACCTCCGATGAGACAATGGCTCATTACCTGGGGGAAGTGAGGAAATTGGAAAAACACTTCAGTCATTTCGAAGTCCAATACATCCTGCGAAAGGACAACATTCTCGCAGACCAATTATCCAAAATTGGGTCCTCACGCACATCCGCTCTGGCAGGAGTGTTCATTGAACACTTGGACGGTCCTTCGATCATGACTTCGGTCGAGGATGATCCGGTAGCAGCCTGCGTTACCATCCTCGGTCAGGAACAGGATTGGACTCATCCATTGAGAGTCTATCTTGAACATGGGACCCTACCCGAGGATGAAATTGAAAGCGATCGGTGGATTCGAAAAGCGCGTCTGTACAAGCTCATAGAGGGAATTTTGTATAGATAGGGTACTCAAGGAGTATTCATGTGCTGCATACCTTAGGAGGAAGGTAAATCCCTCTTGAAAGAAATACATGACGGTGTATGCGGAGCGCACGCGTCATATCGCACACTGGTCGGAAAAGCTTTTCGACAAGGATTCTACTGGCCTTCGGCACTCGATGATGCCAAGCATATGGTCAAGATGTGTCCTCTGTGTCAGTTCCACGCGAGACAGGTCCATCAACCTTCTTATGCATTACAAACCATTCCCCTTGCATGGCCTTTTGCGGTCTGGGGGATGGATATTGTCGGTCCTATGCCGCAAGCGGTCAATGGGTACAAGTTCCTGTTCGTAGCCATTGACACGTTTACAAAGTGGATTGATGCCGAACCGGTATGAAATATTACTGCATCAGCAGCGCAAAAGTTCTTTCATAAGAACATTGTCACTCGATTTGGTGTTCCAAACCGCCTCATCACAGACAATGCTTCTCAGTTCGCCAGTGGTCTTTTTCTGGACTACTGCGACCAGATTGGGACCAAGGTGTGCTTTGCTTCTGTGGCACATCCGCAGAGCAACGGTGCCATAGAACGTGCCAACGGGCAGATACTGCAAGGCATCAAAAAATGTGTTTTTGATCGCCTTAAGACTCGCTTGGGGGCTTAGGCAGACGAGCTCTACACCGTTCTATGGGCACTGCGAACTACCTCTAGTCGAGCCACCGGTGAGAAGTCCTTCCATCTGGTCTATGGGGCCGAGGCCGTACTGCCTATGGAAGTTAGTATTGGATATGTTCGGACAGAGCAATTTGAATGAGTTGATCAGGCCAAACAGCGATCACAGAATCTCATCCTCTTAGAAGAAAGGCGTGATCGCGCTTTGACCAAGTCCGCGGTATACTTGCAAGCCTTGCGCAAGTACCATAACAAAAGGGTGCGACCACGCAGTCTTCACGTGGGTGATCTGGTTTTGCGAAAAATTCAAGACCAGTCTAATCGCAACAAATTCTCCCCGATGTGGGAAGGCCCTTACACCGTTGTTTCGGTGCCGCGACCAGGATTAGCTCGATTAGCCATGGAGGATGGTCGAATCTTATCCAATACTTAGAACATCGATCAACTACGCAAGTTTTACGTGTAAGTATTCAATCCCTTTTTCTGTTCAATTAGCATTATTTAATGAAACAAAAAGTCTTTTGGTTTCATACGATGAACATCTCCCTTCATGCCCATGTGTTACGAACTTGACTCGGGGGCTGGTCGCCGGCGGTTACATCACTACAACGTTCTAATCGGATTCGCTGGCCGATCTCACGACCACTTCTAGACAAGTCACTCCTAAATAAGCCATTTCTCGATGCATACGGGGCTTGCTAGTATGTCCTTGGTCGCCTGAGTGGTTGCCAGTTTGCAACAAGGTTCGGCATGACATTGATCGTAATTGTTGGTCTGAACGCACACCCCGGGTCGTTACACTCGTATTTCTCCTGTGTTTATTATACTAAGCCTTCAGTATCTATAATCACAGGCGGGGGCTAGGGGGATATGCTTATAATATGAAACAACAAAAAAAATACTTTCTTTCAAAAATAACATGCATTGCATTCTACAGGTTATATCTATACAATTGTAGGGATTACACAATCCCGAGCTCGGTCAGGAGTCTATCTACAAGGGGATTGACCTCCTCCATGATTGCCTCCAGTTTCTCTTCACTCTTGATCTCTACCGTTCCCACCAGTGGATTCAGATCCATATCTGGGCCATGGTGTAGACGGAACCGGCAGAGAATGGCGAAGGCTGTTGATCGAACCCTGGTTCTGATCGCCTCTTGTCGTCGCCGTGTATCTTCAGGAAGATACTCGAGAAGTGACTCCGCTTGGGCCACGACCAGTGTAGACCAGTCGCTCGAACTGAGGTCATCCTTTGTGGTCTCAACAACATCAGCCCTCAGGAGATGGGCCACCATCTTTAGCTTCTCGAAGATGGATTGGCTCAGGTCTCTGTTCGCCTTTCGGGTAGAGTTAATGGAGAGCTAGAGGACCACCTTGTCCTGATCAAGCCGTTTTATTTGACTTGCTTGCACTGCAGTAACAAGATTGTTACTGACAATCTAAACTATGAAGTCAAGTCTTCCTAGTCGGGAATCGACTTACCAGAGAGTTGTGACCGCAGGTCATTAAGCTCGACCTCTTGCTTCGAAACCATGGAGATCGACATGAGCTTGTGAGCGGCCAGGTCCCTCTTCAGAGAAGCAACCTCCCTATGACAGAAAAGATGGTTGTCATAACGAATTTGTATCTATACAAATTGGAGGGCATTTATCCTTACTTGTGCAAGCAGTCTCTCTCTTTTTGTATGGCTTCGATGCTCGCCACCATAGCGATCGATCGGGCCGTTACACGGGATAGTTCCTGTAATACAGAGAAAAGTCAGTGGTGTCCTATGCACAATTCAGGTACCATAAGAGATGTTTGTCATACCTTTGTATACTCCCGAAATGAACTATCCTCCGAGATGGCGGGAAGTCTGGTCGAGGGACTCGTCTGGCCCTCGACAGGAGCAGAAGGTGGATGAACCTGCTGGGCCCCAATCGCAGGTTCCAATGCCTGCAACTGGATCTCCACGCCTGATTCGTCCCCGACGGTTCTGACAACTTCCTGGACCAGAGGGACAGAGCGCTCATCACCGGAGGCCTCAGCACCGGTAGCGACTTCGACCCTCCTCGAGGAGGTTGAGGTGCTCGGTGCTACGTCTTTACACCTACAAAGAAAATCGGAGTCGACGATCACATTGATGGTCGCCACATTCTAACTCAGAACAAAACCAACCAGGATTCTTACCTCAATTGAAATCCCATTAACTTCTGGGATTTCAAAGGTGGCTCCCCAAGAAAAAAAGGACAATCGTTGTCTACTATGATTTTCCTCTTCGTGAACAGAGTCTATTCTCCCTATGTATGTTCTCCTGTAAGCATATGCATAAGGAATGATAAAAACCTAAGTGGTAAGAATTCATACCGGGGTAACCTGTTCGATCGATAGGGATACGCCCAAAGGCCTGGGGGGCTCCTGAATTGCTGGAGCCGGCATCTCGTCTGCGACCTTGGCGTTGGTCGCGGGGTCTTGTTCTGTCACCTGCTCTCCTGTCTGCAGGAGTGGAGGATTTGCCTCCCTGGGCCTCACAGTAGTCGTAGGGGGAAGTTCTTCTCCCTATATAAGTGTAAATCCAATAAACACATGTACAGAGAAAATTGAGAAGTTAAGACCACGAGGAAGTCTTACAGTGGTCGCCCCTTCGACTAGGGAGGGAGAAGCAACTGACCCTGAAGCCTCTGGGGCTTCGAGAGTGGGGATCTTGCCCGCGACCACGGGACTCTCGGTGGCTGCGGGGTCCGCTACGGTTGCTTCTGTTTCCATGGGACGAGGTGGAGTCTCACCGGATGGAGAGTCTGCTACTTTCCTCCTCCGACGGATCAGGGGAACGTCGTCGTCCTCCTCCTCGCTCCTCTCGCCCTGTACGACGAAGAAATGATTCCAGTTTGTCCCTGGAAGAACGGGAGGTACGTGATATCTTACCGCAGTTTTCCTTGCGGTAAGAGGAGTGCTCCATGAAGACCCTTCCCCAAGAGTTTTCTTGGATTGCTTGGGGGCAGGATTCCTCGTCCTGGGCTTCGAGGAGATCTTCTTCACGTTCTTCGCCGTCGGCTTTCCCAGGGAACCGACATTTTCACTTGGGAACGTCACCTCGGCGAATCTCCCCAAGAGCTGTTTCATCCCGACAAATTTGTCAGTACTGGGTGTACATGAGACCTACGAATGGGAATTAAGTGAAAAATGACATACCTTTCGGCGCTCCTGTTTGAGGTCGTCGCCGGCGTGAACTAAGCTCTGTGGGCGAGGCGATCCCTTGGGGCCTTCCACTTCAGCATTGTAGGCCCTGAGAAGGTAATTTGTCCGCCTCTAGATCTCGGAGGAAGGCAGGACTGTTCCCAGAAGGCCAATTAGACAGTACATCACAGAAGTATGAGGTTTCAGTGCCGAAATCACATACCGTCGTTGTAGTCCAGGGTGTTCTAAGCTGGACGAGCCCTTTCACGCAGGGGGCTCACCCGATTCTTCACAAAATCGTGGATGATGTCGTGAGCCGTTAATCCCTGTTGGACCAAGTGAAGAATCACCTCGGCGTGCTTCAGGAACTCAGTATTCATCGCCGAGAGGGAGTCAAACTCGCTCGGCTTCTCTGGCTGCGAGTTCTCGAACCACCGCCCGCTCTCAGATGGAGGGGTCCAGTAAAACCATTTCTGGTGCCACCCGTGCACCGAATCTCGCAGGGGTGGGAAGGGATACTCCTTCTTCCACCTTATCCATAAGTATATGCATCCGGCGGCGTTGGCGCTCTTCAACCACGCCGAGTAATAGAAACACCGGAAGAGATCCATGCTGGGATACACTCCGACGTAGGCTTCACACAAGTGTTGGAACACCGCCAGGATCAAGATTGCATTCGGGTGGAGATTTATCAACTCCAACCCGTAGTGCTCCAGAATGTCCTTCAGGAACCGACTCTCAGGGAATCGGAACCCGTAGCGCAGGTACTCTTCAAAGACCACCAGTTCGCCCTCTCCGACGACTGGGGTTTGTTGGTCCTTCTCCGTGGGCCGCCAGTTGATTAGCAGCCGCGGAGGAAGGATCTCCTCCTTCTCCAACCCCAGCAAACTCTCCTCGGAGTGGTGGACTGATCTACTCCAGGACACCATTTCTTATGAGAAATCGGGAGAAAAGTTGGCAACTTTAGGGAAGATGAAGGCTGTGGAGAATGAGGGTTTTGTGCGGCGGAAGTGTTGAGGAACGGTTTTTGGCTATGTGGCTTCCTCAAGAAGCTAACTGCTCCTTTTATAGACCCGAGGAGGCGCACTACTGTGAGTAACGTTCCACTCAAACGTTCCACTTAATATTTTATTCATTTCCCATAATGGATACTGTCTCTGGCGGACCCGTTAAGTGTTCCTGGTATCGGATCTGAAACAAAAGGACGTCTTCGTTTCAAGATTTGAAGATACAAAAACATGAAAAGTTTTTCAAGGGTTTTCGGAGGACATTTTCCTTCATGTATCTTGTAAACTTTCATGAAAATATCCTATGACCCAGTTTTTGGACGTACGGATATGTTTTGATCAGATTGCGGTATGGTTGGAACCATGTCTTCGACTAAGCTCCGATTCTAATCGAAGTGATGGTCTGATCGAGTTTCAGTTATGATCGCAGTAATCTTTCAAATAGAACTTCGGTTCTAACCGCGGCTTTAAGTCTGATCGCGGTATCAGTACTGGTCGCGGTACAACGATGAAATGCAATTTTGGTCACAGAATTGATTTTTGCCTGTGTATGAGTGGTGGTAAAGACATTGCTTATGGCCATGTTTTCGTACAGAAGATGTAAAGAACATTCATATGATACGAAGAAAAAGAAAGCTTTATTTCTGACATTCTTTACATACAAAAGGGATACCGGCGACCAGAGCGTTGACCTGATCTGAAAGAAGTTTGCAAAGTTCTCCTAGGGACATGTTGTTGTCAGTAGGATCTACGCTGACAACCCCTAGAGAACTAGCAACTAATCTAAGCCTATCTACATCGTCCCTGACAAGAGACGCACTAATGTCCCTAATTACGTCGGAGAGTTCTTGCTGTTGCTAAGCGTGGTCCCTCTCCTGACGGAATTGGCGCGCCTCTTCACGGGATCTTTCAAAACATTCTGCCAGGTGCAGAATCGCCGAAGACATCTCTTCGGTGTTTTTCTCCAGGGCCTCTTTTTCCCCATGGAGAGTCTGCCGAGGGAAGGAGGTGGAGTCTCAGCAGGCTGGTCACTGGGGGGCTCCAACAATTTTCGTCTCCTACATTGGCAAATATTAGTTTTACTAAACTATGACAAACAAGCAAAGGGAGACAGAAGTAATTACCAATCCCCGCAAGTGACAGGTTGATATATGCATCCTGGAAGGTAGATCATCCGACAAAAGCAGATGATCACTGGATGGTGGAAGTGCAACCTTCCCACCATAAGATTGCTTCCCCAACCTAAGTTGAGGGTCATCTGGTCGAGGAATTACCACTTGCCGACTAGAAAATCAATCACCCAAATGAAAATGGGGAGTATTGGGATGAAATGGAAAAAACTGAGAAGAACGTCCCTCCAAAGGTGGAGATGAAAGTTCGACCTGCCGAGGAGCATGGATAGGAAGAACTAAGAGAACAGAAGGAAGAAAGAATGGTGATGCGTCTTTCACCTTTGTTCTGCTGGAGGATCCCTCGTCAACCTTGGGCTTCTTCCTTGAAGGAGATGGATCTTCAGGCATCTGAGGCCCTTGTTCGAAAACTTCCTCTTCATCACTCTCAATCTCGATGATGTTGTGGTCTGGCATCGGGAGGTGTATGAGAGGAAGGATGAAGGTAGCTTCAAATGAAACTTAGCCAAGAGGAGAAGTTGTGGAGCTTTGTAATTCGAAGGCTTCGGTATTTATAGCCGTCAGGGTGACGGTTCGCCTTCCGAACGCCTCGAGTTTCTAAAAGGCATTTACAATTTCACCTCGAGTGAAAAAATGTTTTAACAGCACCATCATTACCCGTCACATATTACCCAGAGCCCGTCTCGGGGAACCAACCGTCATACTTAGTGCGCCACTAAGTCGAAATTTGAAGCGCCGGGTTAAAAATCCGATGCATGTCTTAAAAATTCGAAGTAAACACGTCCCTTCATTCTCTTTGAATTTGGGGGCTAGCTGACGAAGATTGACACCTGAGTCAGTTCAAATAAATGCACGACTGGTTCAGGATAGATTCGAGCCAGACACGTGCCTGGCGGTGCGAACTCAAGTCATTCTGAGAAGTACGAGCCCAAGGTCGCAGTCTTTACGCGATCAGACCGTAGCTAGTGCGCGGTCAGGAGTTCATATGCTATATGCGAACAGAAGGCTGTGGATGTTGCGCGGTCAGCCAACATCGCGCGGTCAGAGCACTTTCGACTAGGGAACTTGGGATTAATCTGTCCCTGTAGTAGGAATATCCCAAGTATCCCGAAGATTCTTCCACGTAGCGGAACAACCGTCAGGAGGTTAATACGTGCGGTTATCCACAAATAACACGTGTTAAACCTGCATGGGAGTTAAGAGTGGTTCTCTAAACCGCATCCAAGCAACCGTTTGATGCTGTTATGACTTGGCGCTCTTTCGACCAGTATAAAAGGGCAGGATGGTGCATCAAACAATGGATCGAGTGAGATACAACACATCTCACCCAAAGAATCAAATAACCAAGACAATAGCCTAGATTAGATAGCTTCCATAAGCCTTCCAGGCTTCATTTTCTATAATCATATAGGGAAAATCTTCGCCTGTGAAGATCTTGTCCCGTCACTTTGTAACTCTTTTACTACACATAGTGAAATCCCAACAGGACGTAGGGCTATTATTACCACCATCGAGGGCCCGAACCTATATAAACTTCTATGTGCTCTAGTTCTCCATAATTCTACATACCTTCCCGGAGGGACACCCTGAAAGGTCTTACAAACTACAAATTTTGCATAAGTTCGGCTAAGGACCCCGAGTCCGAATCGTCGACAACAACCCAGTAGATGGAGCGTTCCATGATCAAGAAGAAGGCGTGGAGAACTTCTTGGACCCAGATGAAGGAGAGCCAGTTCCGCCAGAGCCCTGATGTGTGTTGTTCTGCCGTCAACTCCTCACTGTGGGAGGGTCACCTATCTTCTGCTGTGTAGTTGTTATTATGCTAGACCATGTATGCCGCGAAGGCATTGTAATCTTCTTATGTTGTATTAAGGCCAACAGGCCACACTGCTTAAATATTTTGTAAGTTTTTCTGCTGCAATGTGAATATACTCTTGTGTTTGACTTATCCTGGGAAGTCAATGGTATTCATATATGGGACCAGCTGTAGCGAGCTGGGTCTCCACGGGAGTAGTCATAGTCCCCAGGTCGGGGCGCGACAGTAAATATAGATGCAAGACAGGTCCACACGAATATCATAACCTTTCAAATACATCTCGTGCGCCGCAATACTCGTACCCTTTCCTCTACCATGAATCAATGTAGAACACCTTGTTCCTTTTTGGAATAAGTACTACCAGGATCCAGTGGTAGCTACATGTTACACGTAAAGAATTATTAATTTAATCTAAGTTTGGGGGTGTGCATATGGAGACACTAATCTACGGGTGAAGTACTGATGAAAGCACTCACCTCTAGTTGTAGGGTACAAGTATGTACTCCTTGTCGACCTAAGCAAGCAACCCTCTTTTGATGTAGTGGACAACAAAGTCTACGTCGGTCCTAAACATCACCTCGGTGACCATTTGGGGGTCCAAGAAACCAGCAGGTTTGGGCTTAGATTTGGCACAACTGGTCATGTAGCTGCATAGAAGTAACCAATTAATAAATGACATATATCCATATATGCACGAACAGGTGTAGGATAGTAGGATACTTACAGCACCCAAGACCGTAGGATTCACACGTCGAGCGCATCTTTGTTGAGTAAATTGCGCAGGTCTTCGAAGGTCACCGGGTAGGTCCCAACGTCGTTATGGAACTCTGCCACGGTGTACTTGACCATGATGTGCGTCGGACGTTGCGTCCTGGTCTGGTTTGTCCTCTTCATGTACCATGCAGGCAGGCTCTGGCATGCTGTCGCCATGGTAGAAATTGCGGCATCAGAGGCCATGGGCATTCCCAGAGCGAACGGCATGAGAGCTGGCACACTCTTCTCACTCTCCTACGCCAGGCTCTTCTTTGCTTTGCCCCTACTAGCCAGCTTCTTGAATGGCTGCCTCCTAGTCGGAGTCAACTTCGTCATCGAACCCGTTGATTGGCTTCTAGGAGGGCTCGGCTGGCTAGTAGGCCAAGTGTCGGTCTGTGATGTAAGAATCTACGTGTTAGCACACTAACTCCGAGGGCTATTATTACAGTACGAATTATGAAACTGGTGGGGGAATTACCTCATCCAAGATGATGTCTTTCTTGGGCACCGAATCCCCGAGAGTGGTAATCTCGTCGTTCGGCGGCTTCTCCAACGGAAAACCCTTGCAATGGTCGGAGACACTGTCCACCTGGACCCGTGCAAAACCCTCAGATAGAGGGACATCATGGATTGTGGCCCCCGCTGTGCATGGTTGTGCCATCCCATTGGCAGCCTCGATAGGGAAGAGATCGGCCAGCACCAAAAGCTTGCAGGAGGCGGGTTCCTACAAATAGTGCGCATTAACATATTGAATTTCACCGCTTTTCACTTTTGATTGAACTAACATAGAAAAATGGTCATTACCTGCAGAAAGTCCACCGGATACTTTGGAGAGGGCTCCATTTGCGAAGACCCCGACGCAGACGCGCAGCTACTACTGTGGACAAGAATGGGGCTCGGTAGTTTTGCTGCTACAACGGGGGTGCCCTGGGTCGCCTTTCTTAGCTCGTCATACATCGACCGCATCTCCGCCAACTGCTGCAGGAGTGCTTTGTCCCGAGCAGCGAACTTTGATCGAATCTCCTCCTTGATACGTTCATCGCGGGCTTTGTGGGATCTCTTTCTCCTCTTAGCCGCCTCCTCATCATCAGGGAAACCATCCCTCCAAGGCACAGTGGCACTGAGGCCACGCACGCGGCCTGGATGCTCTTTGTTTCAGAGCGCCGCTGTGAGGATATCCCTGTCCCTCCTCAGGTTGAACTCTCCGGATGCCGCCTGGGCACTCAGCGTCACCTACAAGAGGAGAACTTAGCAATACAACCAATTGCATGCGTGTTACAAGGATAGTAAGTGATCGTACAATCTTACCAGCCAGTCGATCACTTCCCTGTCCACAGGGTTATTCACAGAGACGATTCCGGAGGAGGTCATCGTCGATCTTGCTCGGCACCAATTGCGGGCGCACACGTCCGTTATGCCTGCATAAGGACCGTCGGCCGAAGCCTGTGAAGCCTCCTTGTCCTGCTTCCTCCACAACGCCTTCTTCCCCACATACCCACCGGTGCCTAGTCTGTGTGGGAGGGTATTCTTGGCCTGGTTAGCCTGCCCTTCGCACTAAGCTCCTGGAACTCAGGCTTGCCCTTCATCTCGACGAACTGCTGCCATGCCTCGGGAGTCACGAAAGGTTGTCATTGAAGGGAGTCTTCGACTCCTTCACATAGTGCCTAACAAGTTCGCCCTTGAAGTTCCACCACGCCTTGTTTATTGACATAAGTGTCCTTCGGCGGACGATGAACTGGCGATCCTCGGGAATGTGAAATGCCGCCTGCACTTCTTCCCACAACGCATCCTTGCACTCTGGGGGCACTTGACCCCAGTCAAAGGTGGTGATGGGCACCCGCTCCCTTGCCACTTTGCCGCATAGTGAGCGGTACTGACCGACAAGTTTGTCCAGAGCTTCCGGCACTCCATTGTCATCGAACTGTACGTGCTGCTTTTCCTGCTTGTTGAGACGCACACATGTCATCCGGCCTCGCCCCTTTCTCTTCTGTGACTGGGTCACATTGGACACGGCGACCTCCGGCCAAGGCGTCTCATCACCAGTGAGGTCACTCTAACTCCCCGAGTGGTGCATTTCATCACCAGAAATATCAGTTCCTAGCATAAGTGAAAGAGAGAACAATTTAAGTAAATCTGAAACTAATAATTCTATAACAAAACTCATATACTTATAATTAACCAAGAATGACAGAAACGGTGGGGAGGCGACGGTGGTGATCGCGTCGGAAGGTGGGAGGGTGATGGAGGTGATCGCGCTTGACGGTGGAAGGCGACGGAGGTGATGTGACAGACGGTGGGGGGGAGATGGAGGTGATCGCGCTGGACTGTGGGGAAGCGATGGAGGTGATCACGACAGACGGTCCGAGGGCGGAGAGAGCTAGGGCAAACAGTGGCTGGAAATGAGCGGGACAAAGCTCGGCTTGAACTATGTACCGAGTAGAGATTATCACAGTCGGTCTTATATTCACAACCGTCTGTGATAATATTATCACAGTCGGTCCTATATTCACAACCGTCTGTGATAATATTATCACAGACGGTTCTCAACTCAAAACTGTCTGTGATAATCTCCATAGTGATAATCTCTATAGAACCGACTGTGACTGCACGAATTCACGTTAAGAACTCGAAGCGTCGGACATTGTTGGGAATATTACAGTCAGTTCTAGGTTCAAACCCGTCTGTGATAATTCATAACCGTCTGTGATAATCTCTCCAGTAACTCTGTAGCCCTGCAACTCTAAATGGTCGAAAACTTGTTTTAAATGAACGCTCAGATATTTCAAATGGAGTCCAAATACTCCGTAAATTGGTTACAATGTAGATCCGAAAATTGGTTACAATGTGGAGCATGCTCAAATAAATTTAACATACAATGTGGCGCATGCTCAAATAAATGTTACATACAAATGGGGACTTTGACCAACAATTTTCACATACACAGCCATGTTATCCTCAACTTTCCACTTGCCGTGGCGCTACAAAGACCAGAATTAGAGGAGATATATAGGCTATACCGATGGAAACAGAGAGATAAGGACGTACGGTTGATTACCTTTAAAGTATAACCCTTCCTGGTGATCCATACACACGTAACTGGTTTCGTCGGTGTCTTCAGTATCAACCTGTACGCCATCTCCAAATGGAGGCATCTCATCAAATTGATTGTATTCCTCCTCGTCTATGACATTTTCAACTCCAACAATCCTTCTCTTGCCATGAAGGACGACGTGCCACTGCTTATTGGCCGGGTCAGTGACATAAATGACCTGAATGGTTTGCTTCGCAAGTATGAATGGCTCATCTTTATAAGCAACTTGATCGAGATCCACATAAGTGAAACCGTAAGTGTCAACCTTCACACCTTGTGCGATTTGGACCCATCGGCATCGAAACAGGGGAATCTTGAACAGTATGTAATCGAGCTCCCAAATTTCTTCAATGAACCCGTAGTACGAGTTCAATCCACATACTACCCTTGTTGGGCCTGTCTCGGTGAACTCCTCATGGAAAGCTTCTACGCTCACTCCACTATTTTGCATAGTGCTCTTTCGATCTTGAGCTTTCGTGTAAAATGTGTACCCATTGATGTCGTATCCCTGCGATGTCTGTACAGTAAACGTGGGCACTTTTGCAACCATTTAAGGTTCTCACTTGCGGCCTCTCCAGTGATTTGCACTTTCATCCACGCGTTGAATTGACTGTTATATTGTCCCGTGATTCAAACCTCGGATCGGCGAGGATTGTCCTGTCATAGCATCTCCTTGTGCTCGTCGATGTACAGAGACACCTCCGTCATGTGTTGCAAGACCCAAAAATGAGCTTTCGAGTACATATCAAAATCAGAACTGATGGCTCTCCGTCCAATAGTGCCAACACGATCAAGCCTCCCCTCGTGACGAGACACAGGAACTACTATTGCTTCTAACTCGGCCATGTAATCAATGCAGAACTCAACAACCTCTTCCATTGCATAACCTTCGACAATGCTACCCTCGGGCCGAGACAGATTCCTCATGTAGGCCTTAAGTACACCCATGTACCTCTCGAATTGATACATATAACATAGGAACATGGGTCCGCATATCTTGATTTCTCTGACAAGGTGGACGATGAGATGGACCATGATATCAAAAAACGACGGAGGAAAATTCATCTCAAGTTGACAGAGAGTTCGAACCACCTCCCTCTACAGAGAATCTAGTCCATCGGGATCAATGACCTTGCAAGAAATTGCATTGAAGAAATAACACAGCCTCGTGATCGTCTCTCTAACCTTATGCGGCAGAATACTCTGGATGGCAACAGGAAGCATTTGTGTCATCAACACGTGACAATCATGAGACTTATACCCAGCAATTTAAAATCGCCCATCGACACAAGCTTTTTCATATTTGTGGAGTAATCCGATGAAACTTTAATACCATAGAGACACTTACAGAGTTCTGTCCTCTCAGCCTTGGCAGAGTTCTATCTTATTTTCAATGTTAGTATTTAAAAAAATCAACATTGAGACTATTTGGTTTTATCTTGTTTTTCATATTTGTTGTATATATATGTTGACCTGTGGATGTTCAAAGAATGTTGAGAGTATTACAGTCGGTCCTGAAATTAAAACTGTCTGTAATGTTACTATCAGAGACGGTTCTGAGTTTGAAACCGTCTTGATTGCAGCAGTATTTTCTTGTTAATATTTTCACACAGAACATCATTTGGTTAATATCAGTTACATAATCAATCGAAAAGCCAGATATATATGGAAAAGAAATTTCTTATGTCTTACAATCTTTGCATACATAAAGGATACAGGCGACCAAAGCGTCGACCTGATCTGAAAGTAATTTACAAATTTCTCCTGGGGATGTATTGGCATCAGTAGGATCTACACTGCCCGACCCAAGAGAACTAGCAATGGCTCTAAGCCTATCTACATCATCTCTCAGCAAAGGAGTGCAGCTGTTCCTTATTGTATCAGAGAGTTCTCGCTGCTGCCGAGCGTAATCTCTCTTCGATCGGAACCTGCGAGCTTCTTCGTGAGAACCTCATAGCACTCTGCCAAGTGCAGAATGGCAGAAGACATCCCCTCAGAGAGCTTCTCCGGTGCCTCTATTTCTTCTTGGAGAGTTCTGCACAAGGCAGCTTTCTCCTCCTGCACATGCATGGGTTAGTTTTGAAAGACATAACGACCAACAAGAGAGGGTGAAGATGATTTCCAAGCTTCGGAGTGGATTTGGACGTGGAAGTGTGCGCCTTACCCCGAAAAGTTGATCATCCCAGAAAAGCTGATGATACGAAGGTGTTCAAGAGGGGATATTGGAAGGATTGTTGTGGATCTCCAAAGGTGGACTCCATGCAACTGGAGGGGTTGCAAGGGGCAATGTGGCAACATAGGCCTCAGCACCCTCTAGAGTCTTCGCTGCAGCTACACTGGAGGATCTTTCATCATTTCTGAGTCTCTTCTTTGGAGGGAGCATTTCCTCAGGCACCTGTGGATTTCGAAATGCATTTGTTTAAAGGTAATCAAGTCATAAAAGAAAGATCTGCATTAGAGTGTCTGAGAGGACTTACTTTCTGAAGATCCTGATCGAGTTCATTCCTTATCTCTTCCTCATCAGTCTCAATTTCAATAACCTCATTGGAATCTTGACTCGCCATCAAGGTGGGAGTTGAGGAGGGAATAAAGACAGGGATTTACGAGCAGAATTCCTAAAAGACTTAGCCAAGAATTTGTAAGTCTTAAGGATTGAAGAGCCTCGCTATTTATAGAACCAGAAGGTGACGGTTCATATGCGCGGGTGCCTCGAGTTTTAAAAAATGCACTACTGGTTTTCAAGGTCAATAAATTCATGATAATTTCTCGAGAGATAAACTACAACACAGCGGAACAGTGCCCACTTAAGAAGTTGAAGTGTCAGATTACATAATTCGATGCAAATTAAATTCGAAGTAAATAATTAAGTCTCTTCATTTGCGCAATTATTAGGTGCAGTTATCCACGATTGCATGTTGAGAACTCGAAGCGTCGGACACTGTTGGCACTATCACAGACGGTTGGGAGATCAAAACTGTCTGCTTTACTATTACAGACAGTTCTGATGTCCAAACCGTCTATAATATGACTATCATAGACGGTCGGGAGATCCGAACCGTCTGTAATATGCCTGGAATTTTGAACCGTTCAACTTCTACAAATACTTGTTTCCTCCCTGGAGGTCGAACCATTCCACTTCTTTTTCTCCAAGAACGTGCAGGAAAATTGACATAAGAACAAATTTTTAATTAATTTTTTCATCATTAATGAAAAACAAGCTATTTATATAATTTCCAAGGCGACGCTTCATGTTCCCAGGCTAGTGTGCCGCGCAAACATCAGAACCCAAAATGACACAACACACCGTTGAGAATTTGGAGCGTCGATCACTGTCGGGACTATCACAGTCGGTCTTTTCATAAAAATCATCTGTAATGTGATTATCACAGACGTTTTTTTACCTCAGAACCGTCTGTGATATTCAAAGCACATTGAGAAAGTTGACATAAGAACAAAGTATAAAGAAAGAGGGAAGATAGCATGCAGTCCAAGAACGTGCTGGAAAATTGGAAAGTTTACATAAGAACAAAGTTTTCATTAATTTTTTTTCATCACTTACAACGAAAAGTAAAAATACAGAATGCTAGGTCAAGGAGTGGTCTTAGCCCTGGCTGCATCTAGAATAAAGTCAGTTTGACTTGCAGCCAGGACGCAGGACTCCTCCAGCGACAAGTTGTCCTTCTTAGGATAAACTACTACCGCGTCGAGAAGGCCTGCGACCTCCCTCAGCTTCACGATGGTATCCTTCATAGTCAAACCACAGCCAGCGATGGTCATATCCGCGGCTTTCTTCTCCTCGCAAAGACACCTTGTCCTCGCCCTAGCATTGTCACCATCCGTCTTCATGCGCTTAATGTGCTGGAAGAGATTGTCCTAGTCAAGCCGTAGCCGAGTGTGCTTCTCCGTAAGGAGCTTGTGCTCCTCCTGGAGGGCCCTCAGCTTGGCTTTCACCTTGCCCGAGTCTTCCACGGTTCCCCTTCCCTATGCAAATCAAGAGGTCAAGAATGTACTGAATAGGGATTAACAATACAGGGGTAAGTCCAAAAGATTGAGAGTTCTTATCGGGGAGGGCGAGACTGATGATGCCATTGGCGCAGAGAAGCTAAGGAGTCAAACAGTTTGAGAATTATAAAAACTTGTAAAGTAAATGACAATTATTCCACTGTCAAGTTATTTATAGAACTTCCAAAGCGACGCTTCGTGTTCGCCAAGGCGCCGCGTGCGATGATCGGAGACAGAAAGTATATATCACAGTCACAATCAGTTCTTTTTTAGTCAGTTCTGACAAAGAATTCGAAGTGCCGCCAGCCGCGCGCGAAGTTTGAGATTTCACTTTTTCAGTCGATTCTGACCTCAGAACCATCTCTAATACTACACTATCATAGTCAGTTCTAAGTTCAGAACTGATTGTATATATTATAGTCGGTTTTGAGTTCAGAACTGTCTGTGATATTCTAGTTATCATAGACGGTTCTCAGTTGAGAACCGATTGTATCTATTACAGTCGAGTTTTAGGTCAAAACCGTCTATGATAAGTAGACTATTACAGACGGTTTTGTGTTCAGAACCGTCTGGTTTACTATCACAGTTTTTTTTGACATCAGAACCGGCTGTGATAACTGAACATATTCTCCCTACAGGCCTTCACAGACGGTTTTCCATTGAAAAGTTCATAACCGTCTGTGATGTGCTGTCCTGGATGTCTGTTTCTGTGGTAGTGTATTAAGAGGGGTTGTGAAATCTTTTTTAGTTTCAGCAAAAACTAAGAAACTCTTAGGTCATATGTTGCATTCGCATTCATTCCAAATCTTGGTCAAATCTGAGAATTTCAAAAAGAGACTGAAACTGGTCATCCGAGCACTATTTATTTGACCAGACACTGTTCATTCAACCAAATATTCCAACGGCTATTTACTAGCCGTTAGAGGTCGAAGCTGACTGTTAGCTATATTGATATCTTTCCTTCTCGACCATAACGGCTAGTTGAGAGGTTGGGTTATATATATGTGTGTTTTGAGTAGTATTTTAACACATCTCGAGCTACATTCTCATATACACCTTTGAGCAGTTTCTATACACATTTTTGAGCATATTTTCTATGCATTTTTTTGTAGCTTTTGAGCAGTTTTATAAACACTTTTGAGCATATTCTTGATCAATTTTTATAAACACTTTTGAGCAGATTTTTTTGATCAATTTTATAAACACTTTTGAGCAGATTTTTGATCAGTTTTATAAATACTTTTGAGCAGATTCTTGATAAGTTTTTACAAACACTTTTGAGCAGATTTTGATCACTTTTTATAAACACTTTTGAGTAGATTTCTCTACTATTTTGATTAATTTTTTTAAAACACTTTGGAGCAAATTTCTATACATTTTCGAGCAGTGTTATTAAAACATTTTTTGAGCATTGATGAGCCATATTCATATATACACTTGAGCCATAGTTTTCTATTGCTAAAATCTTGATCTGTTTATCAAGTATCATTCCTTGTGATTAAGAGAGAGCCTTTGAGAGCATTCATTCGCATCATTTGCATCCTTAGAGTTTCTTGGTGGTTGTTGGAGGTCAAGAGAAGATCTCACAACTTGTTACTCTTGGTGATCACCTTCACCTAAACGGTTTGGTGGCGTGACCATTGATCTCTCCATTAACGAAGTTTGTCGGAGAGGCTCGGTGTGTTTGAGAAAGGTTTGGTGCTCACCTTTCCGGAGTAGAGAAGGAGCAACCCTAGTGGAAATATCCTTCATGGATATTGAAGCAAGAGTCATTCACTTAAGTGCTTCAACGAGGAGCAGGGGAGACCAGGCGAGTCTCTGAGACCTCGGGATACATCGTTGTGTTTGCCTCCTTCCTCTCTTTTTATTTGTGCAATCTATTTGTTTAATTGATTCAGTTTTTATTTGCTCTTAGCTCTTTAGGCTTTAATCTTACACAGGTTATTTTATTAGAAAAGTTTTTAAAACCTCCTATTCACCCCCTCTAGTTGGCATCCTTGATCCTACATGTGGTATCAGAGCATGGTCTCTCTTTTGAGTAGGCTTCACCGCCTAGAGAGAGGATGGCTTCAAATGAGAGTTTTCATCTTGGTCACACCGGACGTGCGCCTATCTTTGACGAGACTAACTATCCCTATTGGAAAGTGCGCATGATGGTTTTTCTAGAGGCCATGGGGCTTGATGTTTGGGACATTGTTAAATTGAGTTTACTCCTCTGGTTGATCCGGCAAGTCACTCCGATGATGATAGGAAAAAACTCCACTTAAATGCTCGTGCCAAAAATGCTCTCTTTGCCGGCTTGTCCCTAAATGAGTTCAACGACATGAGCAACCTTACCACCGCTCACAAAGTTTGGACCACTCTCGAGGAGATATATGAGGGCACCACTAGGGTCAAGGAGGCAAAGTTGCTCATGGTTAGGCAAATATATGAGACATTCACCATGTCACCAACCGAGTCTGTGGATTCCATGTTCACTTGGTTGAACAACATTGTGAATGAGCTCAAAGAACTCGGAGTTGTTTTCACTAATATTGAAATTGTAAGAAAAATGCTTAAGGCTCTTCCGGAAAGTTTTGACACTCTTGTGATGGTCCTCACCAACTCCGACTTATCATCCACCACACCTACCGATCTCTATGGGAACCTCATCACCCATGAGATGCATCGGAAGGTGAAGAAGGAGGCGGCTGAATCATCGGAGATGAAAAAGAAGAACTTGGCATTCAAAGCCGATTCCAAAGGTGATTCAAATGATGGCTTCTCCGATGAGGATCTAGCCCTTCTTGTAAAGAACACCAAAAAATTTATTCATAAGTTGCACAAGAGGGGAGTCAACATCGACACAAGACCAATTGATGCGCCAACGGATGCCGATCTTCTGGTGAGAGGGTACGTTTGGTTGGGTGGAACGTGACCTAGGGGAAGCAGCTACCAATCCAGACAGGCGTAGACGTCGGCAATCGTCAAACCACGATCACAATTTGTTATCAACCGTGCCAAACATGGCTGACTTGACCACAAAGGTCGATTCCTGTGATGCAACCAAAGAAACACAGCAAGAACAAGATAAAAGCAACTAAATTTGCTGGAATTAGATTAAGCTCACACAATTTGGGGTTTCGAGCTCGTTCCTGATGATCTAGCCGATACAAAAGGGATCGAGGAAGTTTCACACACGCAGTGGATAACTAAACAAAACAAAATCCGAGAAAGAAGAAGGGTAGTGGCGGCCATAAATAGAGCGGTGTCCAGAGGAGGGGCGCCGGCCACGATGGTACTCACACACATGCAACCCTAGGAATACATGGGCTTTTGGCCCAAAGAAGAGTGACGCAGCACCTGGTAGTTTCTGTCCCATGGTTTATTTTGGTGATTCCTGTCGTTCCTGGCCAAATCTGGTAGTTGGACCAGAACTATTGGAAAGCTTAGGAGATAAGCTTTCCATGGAATAGTGGATCGTCGAAAATGGACTTCAGATGCGAATGTTACAGCCGTTTGAAGTTGGACTGCTCCTGGACTGCCGAAATGGGCTTTTCTACGACTTGGGCTTGGAGTTCGACCTTCCTTGGGGCGTTGAGGCTTCTGGAATGAGGCTCTGGACTAATGATGAAGGCTTGAAAGGCACACCTTGTGGATTGAGGCCTCCATGCGTCGAAGAAGTAGTAGGGGAAGGAGCGGCGGTCGCAACCGTGCCAGCGATGTCCTCATCACCAATGGGGCCAAAGCAAGCAAATTTCAAGGATATCATATGCTATGAATGTCATGAAAAGGGACATATAGCTTCAAGATGTCCAAATAAGCACAAGTCTTGGGATAAGAAGAAGAAAGATCTTAAAAAGAAGAAATTCTTGAAAAACAATGGCGGAAACCAAGAAGCATGCTTTAGAGAATGGATGTCCGGAGGAGAGAGCTCCAATTCCAACTCCGATGATGAAGTGGGTTGTTCCAAGAAGCTAGTCGGATTAGCTCTTGGCAACAACAACCCATTGACAAGTTCATCCTTTTGCTTTATGGCTAAATGTGATGAAAAGGTATATTCTCTTGACCCTTCATATGATGATCTAGTTGAAATGATTAGTGAATTAAATGATGCTTTCGGGATCACAAAGAAGAAGTATAGAGCACTTAAAGAAGAGCATTCTTCTTTACTTGCTCTTTACTCTGATTTAAAAGAATCTTATGAAGGTCTACTCATCAAGGATCTCACTAACTCACCATCTAAGGTATATGTAGCTATTTCTTGTGACTTAGTTGATGATATATCAAATGTAGTCTCTAAAATGATATGTCAACTAGTTCCAATGATTTAATTGATACACAATGTTCATCTAGCTTTAGTTATAAAGATTTGCAATGCCATGAAATAATCTTAAATGAAAACAATGAACTAAAGGCTCAAATCAAGAAACTTAGTAAAAGTTTAGAAAATTGTTACAACGGGAAAGCATCTCTTGATCTTCTTCTCAGTGAGCAAAAATGCTCATTTAGAAAAGAAAGACTTGGATACTTTCCAAAGAAAGAAAATAAACCAAATACAAAAACTATTTTTGTAAAAGCATGCAACAAATTTTGTTATAGATGTCATGAAATTGGTCATTCACATGATGCTTGTCCTTTAATGACTTCAATTCATTTTGATGCATGCTACATGCTTAAGAGGTCAAAGAAAGGATATGTGATAGAAAAATTTGTTGGAGCACCCATGCTAAATAAAAAGAAGAAATCTATTTGGGTGCCCAAAGCTTTGATCGCTAACATCGAAGGACCCAAAAGGGTTTGGGTACCTAAACAGACTTGATTCTTTTGTTTTTGTAGGTGAACTACAAGATCAGTGGAAAATATTTGGTGCTAGATAGTGGATGCATTGAACACATGACTGGTAACAAAAAGTTGTTCACCTCATTGGAAGATAACTCAAGTGAAGACCAAAAGATCACCTTTGGTGACAATCGTCAAGGAAATGTGGTAGGCTTGGATAAATTGCTATATCTCATGATCATTCAATTTCAAATGTTTTACTTGCTGAATCATTGAATTTTAATTTGTTATCCGTGTCGTGGTATTACGAATACCCCGGCAGGTTTTGAGAATGATCCTAGCGAAGATTACGCGGCGCGGGTTGACCGGATGACCGGTCCTCCCCCGCCGGACAAGCACAAAAAATGACACACGGGTTTATACAGGTTCGGGTCCCGGTGGGGGCCCTAGTCCTGTCGACGCGCTCCCGACCGGAGTCGACGGGGGAGGCTCTCTCCGGGGGAGAGGCTTTCGGAGCACGTCTGTGAGTTTAGCTATTCCAATAAAAGTGATCCGATCCCTTACAACAGAGGGGTACAAGGGCTATTTATAGCCCCAAAAAGCAGCAAAAACCTAAACTACCCCGGAAGCCACCGTCGGATTGAAGGGCAGGACCGTCCTTCTCCCGGTCAAACGCCTTGGATGCTTGACAGGTGGTCGCTAGTTCCCGAGGCGCCCCTCGCGTGACCTGCATGTGATAAACAGTTCAACACTTTACCTTTAGGAGGGAGATGAGGCCCGGGACGGCGCCGGAGGCCAGGTCCCAGGGGCCAAAAGGCGGCGCCCGGGGAGGCCCCGGAGGCCACGTCCCCGGGCAAATGGCGGCGCCCGGGACGGCACCGGAGGCCGCGTCCCGGGAGCCAAACGGCGGCGCCCGGGAGGGCACCGGAGGCCACGTCTCGGGGGCCAAAAGGCGGCGCCCGGGGAGGCCCCGGAGGCTACGTCCCCGAGCCAATGGCGGCGCCCAGGAGGGCACCGGAGGCCGCGTCCCGGGAGCTAAAAGGCGGCGCCCAGGGAGGCCCCGGAGGCCACGTCCCCGGGCAAATGGCGGCGCCCGGGACGGCACCGGAGGCCGCGTCCCGGGAGCCAAACGGCGGCGCCCGGGAGGGCACCGGAGGCCACGTCTCGGGGGCCAAAAGGCGGCGCCCGGGGAGGCCCCGGAGGCTACGTCCCCGAGCCAATGGCGGCGCCCAGGAGGGCACCGGAGGCCGCGTCCCGGGAGCTAAAAGGCGCCGCCCGGGGAGGCCCCGGAGGCTACGTCCCCGGGCGAATGGCGGCGCCCCGGAGGGCACCGGAGGCCGCGTCCCGGGAGCCAAAAGGCGGAGCCCAGGGAGGCCCCGGAGGCTACGTCCCCGGGCGAATGGCGGCGCCCGGGAGGGCATCGGAGGCCGCGTCTCGGGAGCCCAAAGGCGGCGCCTGGGGAGGTCCCGGAGGCTACGTCCCCGGGCCAATGGCGGCGCCCGAGAGGGCACCGGAGGCCGCGTCCCGGGAGCCAAAAGCAGCGCCCGGGGAGGCCCCGGAGGCTACGTCCCCGGGCCAATGGCGGCGCCTGGGAGGGCACAGGAGGCCGCCTCCCGGGAGCCAAAAGGCGGCGCCCGGGGAGGCCCCGGAGGCTACGTCCCCGGGCGAATGGCGGCGCCCGGGAGGGCACCGGAGGCCGCGTCCCGGGAGCTACAAGGCGGCGCCCGGGGAGGCCCCGGAGTCCGGATCCTCGGGCAACCGTGACACAACTTACCTGGACTTAATCCCGCGGAGATTTCCCCCGACAGCAGCCCCCCATGCACGCCGGGGACGATGCTCGAGTCCCCGATGGGTATGGTTCAGGTCACCGGGAAGATCTCCGGGCCAAGCCACCGGAGCCGCGACGCTTCGGTTTCCGTGCCCCACGCTTAAAGCCGCGCCGTTTCGCCATAAATACGCGCGCGGTTCGAACCGGCGCCTCGATTCATGCGCCCATCCCTTCGTTTCCCGCGCACGGTTTGAACTTCTACGGTCCAGATTGATCCACGGGTGCCACGTGGCGTGCATCTGGACCACGGCCCGCCCCTATAAATAGGACCTTGGGGGGACCCGGAAGCTCATTCCAAATTTTCAGCCTCAACGATTTTTGCTCTCCCGGTAGCTTTTTCCGGTAGCTCTTTCCGGTAGCCCTTTCCGTTAGCAGGCGTCCGGGAGTTTCTAGTAGTAGCCTCCTGCAAAGTTAGCCACCAAAAAGAAAACTAACCTCATGGCACCCAAGGGTCGAGCGAAGACCACGGAAGTGCCCCCGGAGGAAATCCCCTTGGATTTCCTCTGGGCGTCGGAGTTCACGGCCGAGGACGCCGAGTCCTTGGCCGAAAGAGGCATCGTCGCGGACGGGGACATCCGAGTCCCCGTGAAGAAGGATGGAGCCCCCCGCCCCAGGCCTGGAGAGGTCGTGGCCTTCGAGGCCTTCTTGGAGGCGGGGCTCCGGCTCCCGGTGCATCCCATGCTCTGGGAGTTTCTCAAGGAGTACGGGGTGGCTCTCAACCACCTCACCCCGAACGCGATCGTTCGGATGGGCCTCTTCATTTGGCTCTATGAGACGGCGACCGGACGGGAGCCCGACCTTCGCGCCTTCCGGTACTTCTACGAACCGGCGGCGCGGACCTCCCACTTGGTGAAGGGGGGCCCGAAGTCCCCCTTCGGTTCGGTGATGGTCCAGATGTTGCCGTCCCGGGTAATCGACTACCCGGCGGTGGCCTCCCGGGACCACTGGGGGGATTGGGTCCGGAGGTGGTTCTACCTCCGGGTCCGGGACGACGCGGTGGTGTACGCCCCGGAGGCCCCCACCTACAGCCGGTCGTCCGCACCAAAGCCGCCGGTGTGGACGGACGAGGAGTACGAGCTCCTCGGCAAGGTGATCCTTTCCAAGAAGACCCGCTCGATGCGGGATGCAGCTGAGGAGATGGCTCTCCTCCGGATCTCCCCCTTCACCGGCGGGAAGAGGGGGATCGGCATGGGCCCCGAGCAACGGCCCCCAGTGAAGCCGGTGACGCGACGTAAGCTCCGGGAACCCGTTGCATTGTACTAACAAATTTTTAAGAAATTGACTAACTCTTTACCTTTTTCAGTCCGGCCGTATCCAGCGGCGCGGGAGAAGGTGGAGAACCTCCTAGGGAGGTATTTCGCCGACGAGCACGAGCGCGTCGTGCGCGCCGTGGGGGAGGGCCCTCCCAAGAACTTGGTGGCGGCGGCCTACGGGCTGAAGCTGCCGGAGAGGAAGCCTCTCCCCACCCCCGGGTCGCACAAACGGGGGAAGGAGGCGGCCGGGGGCTCGGAGCCCAAAAAGGAGCGGGTTCAAAAGACCCCCGGCCCATCAACGACGCCGGCGGCGACACCGGCGAAGCCCCGGGGCGAGACCCCCAGGAACGAACGTGCCCGGCACCATCCCGGAAGGAAGCAACACCTCCTCCCCCGAAGGGCCCCGTCGAGGCGCCGGGGAAGGAGGCGACCGCGGGCGGGGCGGCGTCCGACTCGGCAAACTACGCCTCGTCGCCGCTCACGGTGGAGCCCCTGCTGCCCCTTCCGGCTTCTTTGGAGCCGGAGAGGCTGGAGGCGAGATTCGCGGGGGCCTCGCCCCCGCGGGTTTGGCCGGTGGACGAGGGGGGGAGCCCCTAGGTCTACGAGGTCCCTCCGGTGTAGGAGACCCCGAGGACCTTCCGGCCCGGGGCAGGCAAAGGCCTGATGGTTCCCCCCTTGGCGGAGGCTCCCGCCGAGAGCTCCTCGGCCACGTCTTCGGGGGCCACTACCTCGTCGACGAAGACGCCGGCCGCGTTACCGGACCTTGAGGTCCGGGGACCCCCCGCCGGCCGCGCTGGCGGCGCCGGCCGGGAGACCCCTTTGCTCCCCGCAAGGGAGATCGCCCGCTACTCGGAGGGCCTGCATACCCAGAAGGTGCAGTCCTTCGTCGCGGGAGGGACGCTCCATGAGCGTTTCGAGGGGCTTCAGTCCCTCGGGGCCCAGGTAACCCGAGTCGATGACGTCTTCATTTATTCCCTGCACTTCGAGATTTTTCTAACTCTATATATTTTGTAGGTGGCAGCTGTTACCTGGGGCCTTGAGCAGCGGGTCGCCCGGCTGCTTAAGGAGGCGGAGGGCCGGGCCGCGGCCTCCGTAGGGCAGCGCGAGGAGGCCCTCCGGGAACGCGACGAAGCCCTCGCAGAATTGATCCGGGTCCGGGCCCAGGTTCATATTTCCGAGGCCATCAACGCTCGCCTCCGGGAGGAGGCCAAGGCGAGGGAGGAGGCGCTCCGGGAGCTCGAGAGCTCGAGCATCCGGGTGGTGGCAGACGCGGGCTGCTTCGTCCGGACGGCCCTCGAGGGCCTTGGCGTAAGCCTCGGCTCCGGGAGCAGGGAGGTGCCGCCGGTGACCCTCGTGGAGGCTGCCGACGTTCGGGCACGGGGTCGGGCGATCCCCGTCGTCGCGGCCGCTGCGGGGCTCGTCGAGTTCTGGGGGGTCGGCGCCCGGGCGATCGGGGGCCGAATCCCCCGAAGCTTCCCGGACTCCTTCGAGCCTTTGCGCCGGGAGGTCGAGCAGCTCGCCGGAGGGTTCTACGACCGGATCATCCGGGCGTGGTTCCCGGCTCCGGCGCCTCCGGCGGGAGACGTCCCAGCCCCGGCCTTGGAGGAAGCCCCCCGGGAGGAGGACGCCAACGAACATGTATGAGCCTCCCCCCGGGTCTTAGCTAGGGCCCTTTTTTGTTTTAGGACTTTTTGATTCCGGTAGCTTCTTAGAAGAAGCCCCGGGCACTTGTACATAAACATTTTGAATGCAATGAAGTTAGAATTTTTTTCTAAGTCTTTGAATTGAATTTACTATTACCAGGGTTCCCGGGAGGTTGCTCCCGGGCGAAGGTCTGGGAGGGGCTCCCCGGGGGACGCCCAAGCGTCTTTAATTTTGCTAAGCCTTATCTCCGGGAATGGCGGCGAGGATAGTGTCCGGGAGCCGATCCGGTTGAGGTGGCGTCCAGAGTGGCACTTGGACAACTTTGATAATCATCGTGCCGAATTGTCCCCTCCGCGACCGGGGCTCCGGATGATCCCTCCCCTCCGGATACTTCCACCGGCGGGATACGAGTTCTGGCCTGAAGATGTGCTCCGGGACGCTCGGTGCCGCGTGCGGGCATTGTACCGGGACTTGACCCGGGAGCTAGCGGAGAGCCTCCGGGAGTATTAGGCGTAGGAACCTTAGGGCGTAGAGAATCCCCCGGGTTAGAACCCGGGTTGTATGGTTTCCGGAGCCCACCGGAGGGGGAAGATGTCCTCCGGGTTTGAGAATCAATAAAGCTGTTGTCGTTTCCTTTCATTGCCTCTTGATTTTCTTCTTCTTGGATGGTCTGGACGACTCATCTTAACAAGGATGAGCTAAGTTTCCTCGTGGGTGGTGCGGTCAACACTCGGGGGTTCCTTATCCCCCCTGCCCACAGCGGGCCAAAGAATAGCTCCGCGCGCTGTGGGGGTAACAAGGCCCCCGGGGTGGAAGTCACCTGTAGCATAGGAAATTTTCTAAGTTAGAAAATTTAAAAACGAGGTTTTCAAGGAGGAGACCTTCCGGGAGATAATCGTCCGGTCGCCATGAGAACGGGGAGCCGGGAATAAGGCCTCATGTGGAAGGAATGTCCAAGAGAACCCGACGAGATTTCTGGAGGCGAGCTTCCTAGGAGACATTCATCCGGTCGCCGTGAGAACGGGAAGCCGGGAATAGGGTCTTCGGGGAAGAAAATGCCTGAGAAATCCGACTTCTCCGAGAGACAATCGTCCGGTCACCGTGAGAACGGGGAGCCGGGAATAGGGTCTCCGAGAGGCATTCATCCGGTCGCCGTGAGAACAGGGAGTCGGGAATAACGTCGACTCCCGGAGGAGGAAGATAGATCCAATCAGGCCGCAAGGGGCCGATCATCCGGTCGCCGTGAAAACGGGGAGCCGGGAATAACGTCGACTCCCGGAGGAGGAAGATAGATCCAATCAGGCCGCCAGGGGCCGATCTTCCGGTCACCATGAAAACGGGGAGCCGGGAATAACGTCGACTCCCGGGGGAGGAAGATAGATCCAATCAAGCCGCAAGGGGCCGATCTTCCGATCGCCGTGAAAACGGGGAGCCGGGAATAACGTCGACTCCCGGGGGAGGAAGATAGATCCAATCAAGCCGCAAGTGCCCGAAGACGGGGCTTGAGTGTTTGGGCAGGGGACTAGTCTCCCAAAGTGACTCGTTACCACGGCCATTATGACCGGGTTGCCGCTTACACCCTCAGTCCATGAGGGCTGATCGTAAGCCGCCCTACGGGAGTGGAGACTCCCGTTGTAGGGACTTGTTGGGGCTGGCCCACTTCCTCGCGGGGAGGGCTTCCTCGCGGGGAGGGCATCCTTGCGGGGAGTGCATCGCCGCTAGGGGCGGCAATGAGAGAGACCTGCAATGAGACAGTTTGAAAAACAAGACCTATGTATTGCTAATAAAATGAAGTACAAGGCCTCCCCCTGCGAAGCCGCGAAAGGGGAGGAAAATACAGTGTCCCTCCTCCCCCTCCGGCGTGAACGCTCCGGGGGAGGGGACAGGCCCGTAAGGCTAAACATAGAACTTGCGAAGTAAACGCAAGTTCCACGTGTGCTTCAGCTCCTGCTCCTGAAGGTTGGAGAGCTTGTAGGCCCCCGAGCCCAGGACCGCGGAGATCCTGTAGGGGCCCTCCCACTTGGGGGAGAGCTTACCCTGGGCCTGGGGGTCCGTCACGCGCTTGAGGACAAGGTCCCCAAGGCGGAAAGCTTTCTCGCGAGCGCGCTGATTGTACGCGCGCGCCATTTCTTGTTCGTAGATGGCGTGGTGGAGGAGCGCTCGGTCGCGTTCCTCCTCCACGAGGTCGATCTCCAGACGCTGGTTGGCCTCGTTGGCCTGGTACGCTGAGGGCGTGGCTCCCTCCAGGAGCTCAACCCGCAGTGACCGGAAGCCAATATCCGGGGGGAGGACTGCCTCCGCCCCGTAGACCAGGGAGAAGGGAGTACGCCCCGTCGCCCGGGACGGGGTCGTGCGCATGGAGCAGAGGATGCTAGGGAGCTCCTCCGCCCATGCACCCCGCTTAGAAGCGGTTTGCTCGAGTCTCCGGCGCAATCCCTGTAGGATCACGCCGTTGACCCTCCCGACAGCCCCATTGCTCCGGGGATGGGCCACAGAGGTGAAGTGGATGACGAGCCCCAGGCCTTCACAGAATTCCTGAAAATAAGCCGAGTCGAATTGGGTCCCGTTGTCCACCGTGATTTCCCGGGGGACACCAAAATGACATACGACGTTTTTCCAGAAAAACCGCTGAACGGCCCGGGACGTGATGCTGGCCAAAGGCTCCGCCTCAACCCACTTTGTAAAATAGTCGACTGCGACTACCGCATACTTGTATCCCCCGGGCGCTGGGGGGAAGGGCCCTAAGAAGTCCATCCCCTAGCGCACGAAGGGCCAAGTGATGGGGATCGTCTGCAGCGCTATAGGGGGGAGGTTCGAGCCCTTGGCCATCTTCTGGCACGCCTCGCACGCGGAGACCAGGTCTCGCGCGTTGCGCATGACCGTGGGCCAGTAGAAGCCCTGCCGGAGGGCCTTGGCCGCGATGGCACGCGGGGCTAAGTGAGAACCACGGCTCCCCGCGTGGATGTCTTCGAGAGGTTGAAGTCCCTCCGGCCGGGGGAGGCAGCGCAGGAGGGCGGAAGCCCCCCGCTTGTAGAGCCTCCGCTCCAGCAGGAGATATGCCCGAGCTTTAGCCCGGAGGTGTTTAGCCTCGGTCTCACTAGGAGGGTCCCCCTCCCCCTTAATGAAGGAGATGAGGGGGTCCATCCAAGACGGAGTCCGGGTGATCTCGGTGACCTCCGGGATATGAGGCTCGTCGCCCGTGTCCGGGGAGGCCACCGAGGGCTTCATGATGATCTCCAGGAAAGACCCTTGGGGAGCGATTCCCGGGCGCTTGCTGCCCGGGCCAAGGCGTTGGCCCGGTCATTGTCCCTACGTGGGATATGCCGGGCCTCGAGGCCGTCGAAATGCCTCTCCATCTTTCGTACTTCCTGCAAATAAAGACTTAAGTTTGCGTCATGGCACAGGTAAGACTTGTCCACTTGGCAAACTATGAGCTGAGAATCTCCCTTGACTAGGAGGCGCCGGATCCCCAGGGAGCGCGCGAGGCGCATCCCGAGGAGCAAAGCCTCGTATTCGGCGACGTTGTTGGTTGTGGGGAACTCGAACCGCGCGGCGTACTCGAGTTCCTTCCCCTCAGGGCTTCCGGAGGACTACTCCCGCACCAGCCCCGGCGAGACACAGCGACCCATCGAACATAAGAGTCCAATGATCACTGCGTCGGGGCGGCACAGGGAGGTCTTCGTCCCCGGACCCAGAGGCGGGAGTCCACTCTGCGACGAAGTCGGCGAGGACCTGCGATTTGATGGCGGAGCGGCCGGTAAGGGACAGGGAGAAGGGGGCAAGCTCGGCCCCCTACTTCCCGATCCGGCCGGTGGCTTCTTTGTTCCACAGTACCTCCCCGAGGGGGAGGGATGACGGGACTGTGACGGGGTGCCCCAGGAAGTAATGCCGAAGCTTCCGGGACGCCATGAAGAGGGCATAGCAGATTTTCTCCATCTCCGTGTACCGAGTTTTGGCCCCTTGGAGAGCCTCACTCACGTAGTACACGGGACGCTGCTGCCCCCCTTGCTCCTTGACCAAGACCGCGCTAACGGCGACAGGGGTCGCGGCGAGGTAGAGGAGCAAAGGCTCTTCCGGGGACGGACTCACGAGCATTGGAGGGCTCGTGAGGTACTTCTCGAGGTCGAACGCCTCCTGGGCCTCGGGGGTCCAGCGGAACCCCTCGAGCCCTCGGAGGATCTTGAAGAACTAGAGGCCCCGCTCCCCCGACCGGGAGACAAAGCGGTTGAGTGCGGCTAGGCGGCCGGACAGCCGCTGGACATCCTTGACGGAGCGCGGCGGGGGCATATCTACGAACGCCCGGATCTTCTCTGGGTTTGCCTCAATGCCCCGCTGGGACACGAGGAAACCTAGGAGCTTCCCCCCGCGCACCCCGAAGTCGCACTTCTCCGGGTTCAGCTTGAGCCCGAACGCGCGGAGGTTGCGGAAGGTTTCAGCCAGGTCGTCGATGTGGGAGGCTGCGCGGGGACTCTTGACAACTGCGTCGTCTACCTAGACTTCAACGTTGCGGCCGACTTGCTCTTTGAAAACCAGTGTCATGAGGCGCTGGAAGGTCGCCCCCGCGTTCTTGAGCCCGAAGGGCATATGGACGTAGCAGAAGGTTCCGAGGGGAGTAATAAAACTCGTCTTTTCTTCGTCCCCTTCCGCCATCCGGACTTGATGGTAGCCCGAGTAGGCGTCTAGGAAGCTCATGAGCTCGCACCCCGCAGTGGAGTCGACGAGCTGATCAATCCGCGGGAGCGGGAAGTTGTCTTTGGGGCAGGCGCGGTTAAGGTCGGTGAAGTCCACGCACATCCGCCACCTGCTGGTTGATTTCTTGACAAGGACGGGGTTCGCGAGCCACTCGGGGTGCAGGACCTCCCGAATGAACCCCGCCTCTCGGAGCCGGGTGATCTCCGCCTTGATTGCCTCTTGGCGCTCGAGGGAGAGTTTCCGCAGCTTCTGTTTGACCGGGGGGTGACCGGGGGCCACTGCAAGCTTGTGCTCAATGACCTCCCGGGAGACGCCCCGCATGTCTGACGGCTTCCACGCAAAAACATCGGAGTTTTCGCGTAGAAAAGCCGCAAGTTGCGCTGCGTGCTCCTTGGGGAGCTCCGCCCCGATCCAGACGGTTTTGTCTTCGTTACCCGGGGATAGCAGGACCTTTCGGAGGCCTCCTTCTAGACGCGGCTTGAGGAGGGGCCTCCCGGGCGGTGGCGCAGCAGCATCTAGTTCCGGGGGAGAAGCCTCCCCCCCGGGCGTCTTTATGAGGTTGACGCTTCCGATCGTGGCTGCAGCGCGCTCGTATAGAGCACGGGCCATGTCTTGGTTTCCCCGGACGTTGATCACACCATGCGGCCCGGGGATCTTCATGCAGAGGTAGTTTTGATAGGTGGCAGCCCCCAGCCGGTTGATTGTCGTCCTCCCCATAATCGCGTTGTAGGAGGAGGGGAGGTCCACTACGTCGAAGCGGACCAGCTCGGTCCGGTAGTTCTCGGGGGTGCCGAAGGTCATTGGAAGATCTACCTTGCCCACGGGGTGGATCGCCTTCCCCGGGACAAAACCTTGCAGGGGCCCGGTAGTGGGCTGTAGGAGCTTCTCATCCACCTGCATTTCTTTGAAGGCCTTCGAGAATAGGACATCGGCGGAGCTCCCGCCGTCCACCAGGATACGGGCCAGATGGCAGTTGTAGATGGTCGCGGAGACAATGAGCGCGTCGTCGTGGGGGAAGCGAACCCCCCGCGCGTCTTCTGCCGTGAAGGTGAGGGGGACGTCCGACCACTTCGGTGGCGGGGACGCGTGTAGCACCCCCACAACCTTGACCTCGCGCGCGTACTCCTTACGCTGGCGCTTAGAGTCCCGCCCGGAGGCAGATCCTCCCACAATGACGTTGATGTGCCGCTGCGAAGTTTGAAAGGGGAGAGCTTCTGAAGGCTCCCCCTCCTGCGTCTGCTGACCCCCCGTGGGAGTGGGAAGGGCCGGAACAGCTGGCCGAGGGAGCGAGGAGGCCGGACTCCCCCCCCCCCGCCCGCGCTGGTAGAGGAAGTCCGCGAAGTGCTGCAGCAGCTGGCTACAATCTCGGGTAGCGTGGGTATTGGACCTGTGGAGGCTGCACCACGGTCCTTCCCGCCTTCTCCCCGCGGGGCCTTCCCGGCCGCGCGAAGACTGTCCTCCCCCATGGCCCTTCGATTTGGGGAAGGGGCGGTTGGCCCTCGGGGGGTCGCGCGAGTCGCCTCCGCCCTCGAGGACAAAGGTGTCCCGAGGCCGTGGCTCGCTACGCCCCCCTTGCCTAGGGCGTTTGGGGGGATCCCTGGCCCCCCGGTCGACGGGGGCGGGAGCCCCCAGGGTCTTCTTCCAGATATCGTCTTCCTCCGCCCGAGCGTACTTTTCGAGCACGTTGAAGAGCTCGTCGGCGGAAGAGGGGCAGCTCCGGGAGAGCCTTCGGTGGAGCTCCCCCGGGAGGATACCGCTCTTGCAGGCTTCGATGACCGTAGAGTCGGGGACGTGGGCCACTTTGCTCTTCACCTGAGCAAAGCACTTGAAGAAGCTTCTGATGGTTTCCCCAGTCCTCTGCCGGACAGTGTATGTGAGACCCCCATTTGAGGATCACCTTGGTAACCGCCCAGGTAGGTTACACACAGCAGGATGACACATGAGCTCCAAACCAGACAAGCATAATAATAACATTAAACAGGTAGCAGGCCAGCTTGGCCAATATTACATACCCAAAGCACCGAAAATGGCGCTAAGTAGAGTTGCTAAGAAAATAACAAGTTTATCAGAACCAGAGTCGGTATCTAAGTACCGAACACACAGCATAAAGCACAAAGCAACGACAAAAAGCTTGATTTCCATCCGCAGCGGGGTTGAAGTGGCTCCTCCCACATCTGACTTGACTTGGTGCGCAATCCTTCTAGAACGTGGGCTCGTCCGGGGCACTTCCATCTTCTGCCGGGAACTCATAACTGAAGGAATCGGGATCCTCGAATCCCTCTTCTACAGTTGGAAGTAAATTGCAAGGGTGAGCACTTGGTGCTCAGCAACACTCATTCCGGGGATTATTATAATTGTACTTACATGAGGGTGAAACATATGATTCTGGGGTTTTAGTTTCATAAGGATAAAGATATGTAGATTTCCAAGTCATTTGTTCAGTAAAACAGTACTTTTGTCAGGAAACTGGTACTTTAAACATTAAACAGGTTTTCAATAAAACATTAGATGTAGTGGTCTCCCATGAGTCACTACTTTATTAACCGCATTATGAAAACATTCCAAAACATTACTTGTGCTATAACCCATGGATAACATCCACTACGAAAAGACTCCTGAACCTGGGAGTACAGAGTATCTGACACTTCTTTTACGCTTTGCAAAGGTGTACCTCTTTTTAAATCCACTGGTTCACTCGGCTTTCAAGTCGGATCAGCTCCATGTGACTTATACACATGTGACAAGGCCGAGATCACACAACGCTTTACAGTTCAGTATTAACAGTATCCCTGCCCGGTAAATAGACAATTAAGTCTCAAGTACCGTTGTGGGTCTTCCCCACTGCCTTACTTCCTAGCCTCTCTGGTCTATGTTCCCTCAGGACACATAGCCTTGGTCTATGTCCACGCGAGACATACGACCATTTAAGATTACAGCCGCTCACGGCTTAATCAGGTCTAGGGCGCCTTCCTTCATTTACGCCTTTTTCTCTCATCATTTTTCTGACTCACATCACTCATGGCCGAACCTTGGCCTTCCAGTTTCCACGCGAGAAACCAGATCGTCAAACCATGCAGGGAACTGCTAATACCAAAAAGCTACTGAGTTGTGCCTGTCCCATACCAGGCAAGTGGTTGGTACGTTTACAATTCGTATAGAGACACAGCACAAGGTTCTCGTCCTTATGAACCAATAGTGAGGAACATTCACATACCCTGGTGCGCACCGCACCCTCTCCATACAATCCAATCCTCACTACTGATCCCTTTTATCATTTTTCTTGTCAAAACGGTTTTTATTATAACTTCTCATGCATTTGACCATTTCAAGTTTAATGTGGATATTCAATATATGAGTCCTAGGGTGACAAGAGCATATATACACGAAGGTTCAATAACAAAAAGGGTTTCATGATCCATTAGGTAATATCTACTCATGTCATTCAAACATAACTTGTATTTCAATTAAGCATGCATAGTAAGAAACAGTGAATATACTTCATATGAAAATATTGGGTGAGACATGATCAAAGGAATGAGGCTTGCCTTGCAATGTTGGGTCTAAAAACTCAGACGGCTCTTCAAAGACTTCTTCCGCTCCTTCAGCTTCTGACTCTGCGGCAAACAATTAACACACGAACACATACCACATAAGCATACTGAAAATAGTTTCTATAGAAAGTATTAAGTAAATAAGTCATGCATGCAGGGGAAAAAGTTAGGGCAAGGTCACAAGGGCTCTGGTCGAAGAAACGGCTAAAAAGGATTGAACGTCGAAGGGTCGACATTCAGTTCATGGCTTTGGCATAGCTGGAAACTAGTCTTAGGATGGTTTTCTGGAGAAGTGATAGTAGAGAAAGTTGTAGAACACAACTCCAGGAATCTAGGGGACAATGTGGCATTTCAATTGCTCAACCAGAAGGGGTCAAACAGGGCTAATGCCAGTGGTTGGCATGCACTGACATGGTGCTGGACATGGCCAGAAACTAGGGCATGGCTTAACTTTTGATCTAGGGCTCCAAATGATGCACCACTTTGTCTGGGAGGTAGGCATTACTAACAGGAACAATATACTCAACAGGCACAAGGGCTGAAAGTGGCCGGAGGGTGGCCAAATCCGGCGATGAACCACGGTGGCCTGGACATGAGATGAGTTACTGGACAGTAATCTTGGCATAGGCATAACTCACAATCTAGGCAGATCCAGGTGTCGAGCTAGTGGACAATATTGCTCAGGGAGGTGAGGCGAAGCTAAGGGACAAGGTGGTGTCGGCTGGATCGGCCGGGAACAAATTCCGGCGACCGGCGCTGGAGAAGACGACACTGGAGATTGGGGATTTTTGCTACAAGGCGATTGAACTTGATTCTTTGCTCAGGGAGTGAAAGGGTGGAGTTTAGAAGCTACTGGTGCAGTCAATTTGGTTGGAGATTGACCGGAGAAGCTTGGCGCCGAAGTCCGGCGAACGGCCGAGGTTCCAAACTGGGGTTTCTTCGATTTGAGTTCAATTGGGGATCCTGATTCAACAGGCTTGCTAAGAAATGGCTAAGGATCAATTTCTACTACTGGGACGAGAGCTAATTCGGGATGAAATGGCTAGCATTGGGGAAACAGGGCAATTGGGCCTTTCCGGCGATCACCGGCGATGGGGATCGATCCGGTGCGATTGGTTGCTTGGGCACGGGAAGATGGGTGTGGGGAACTTACTGGTGAACCTGGATTGGAGAGATGGGCTATGGTTTGCTCTGGCGACGGTGGCTCCAGAAACAGCTCGCCGGAGAAGAAAGGGAAACAGTGAAGGACTGGGAATTTGGCTAAGTCCTGGCGTTGCACTTCTTCACAGCGCTGAAGGGGGTTTAAATAGGTGACGAGGCGGAGCTTGCGAGGGGGAACGGCGAGAGAACTTGTGCCGGGGACGAGACCGGCCGGGTGCAGTTGCGACAGCGGTGACCGGCGATGTGATTGCGCTCAGGCGGTGCTGCAGCTTTGCCAGCGATGCCAAGGCGTCTTGGAACTTCGTCCGGGAAGGCGCAGATGCGGAGGCGACAACGTAGCTCCGGCAATCGACACGTACACGCATGCAATGCCACGGCAATGGGAGCGCGCGCGAAAACGAGGCTCGGGAGCGCGGCCGTTTATCCGCTGGGCGAGGCGATGCCACTGTGCTGGCACGTGCGCGCGGGGTGGCTCAACCGATTACGAGTGCGGCGACCAGAAAGGATGGCCGGCGGCGAGCTCTGCGGCGAGGCAACGGCGAACGGGGTGTGGTCGAACGGCACAGGGGCTAAAAAGAAGGCCCGGGCTAATTTGCAATTTCAAATCTTGCTCCAGGGACTGATCTGCGATGAAAAGTTGAATAGGGAATGGACTTGATTGCAAATCTGGAGATCTAAGGGTCCGATCTGAAATCTGATTTCGCAGGTAAGTTGCAAAAGATTATTAGAACTTATCTGGCCAGAGTTTGGTAAGATCAGGCAAGATCTGAAGAGTTTCGACACAATTGGGGAAAACGGTTTAGGGTAAAATAGGGTAATTAGGGTTTTAGAATGGCAAAGGCTAGAAACTCGGCTTTAGGGTGAGATTTTGGGGATGGTCCCGAAGGGAAAAATGCTCTGAACAGCATTTAGAAGGGAATGGCTGAAGCAGATTAGGTTTTGGGGTCCGGATGTGGATTTTGGCTATTTTAGGGTTTAGCAAAAACAGGGGTGTTACAAATCTACCCACCTTAGAAACAATCTCGTCCTCGAGATTTGGGCAGGTCAGAGAATAGGAAGGGAAATTCTCGTCGGAGATCTTCTTCTTTTTCCCAAGTTGACTCCTCCTCTGAGTGATTGTTCCACTGGACTCTGCAGAATCGGAGGGTTCTTGACTTCAGCACTTTCTCTCTGGTTTCCAGAACTCTAATAGGGTATTCTTGACAAGATAAGTCTGGTTGAATCTCATTCTCTGTAGGAGATATCTGTTCTGTTGGTTTTCTCAAGCATTTCTTCAGCTGAGATACATGAAACACGTCATGAATTCCGCTCAGTTCTGGTGGCAATTCCAACTTGTATGCCATTTCACCTCGCTTTTCCAGAATTCGATATGGTCCCACATATCTAGGTTTTAACTTTCCCTTCATCTGGAATCTTCGAACTCCTTTGTATGGCATAACCTTGAGATACACATAATCGCCTTGGCCCACGACCGGAACCGGGAAGGGGGCAGGCCCTGTAACACCCGGAACCGGCGAGGGGGGAGCCCCCGTGGCGACGTCTGGAACCGGGGAGCCCATGCGGGGGGAAGTCCGCTGCAGCACGGGGGCTGCTCTGTCAACCGCACCTGGTGCGGTAAACGCGACGCGGGGGGCGGGACTGGCTCCCGGCGCAGGGTAAACCCCCGGCAAGAAGTGGGCTCGCGGCCCCGGGAATAGGCCGGGGACGGGGTACCCCCCTGGTGCCACGAAGGGCCCCGGCATGAAATAACCTCCCGGCACCGGGACGGGCCCGGGTGTATATCCCGCAGGGGGAGGAAACCCCCCGGCAGGATCATACGGGCAGACAACCCCCAGGAGGCCGGAGGGGCCGCCGGGTAACCCATAAACGGGGGCATGTTCCCCGAATACGGGTGTGAAGCAAATGTGGGGGCCGGAGGCCGCGCCAACACGCTAAGGAGCTCGTCCATAGAGCGTTGAGCGCGGACCTAGCCTTCCACGAGAGCTTCGAGCAGGGCGTCCCGGGGAGCCGGGGGAGCCGCCGGGGGGACGCTTGTCCCGGGCGAGGTCCCCGCGGTCATCGGGAACGACCTGGAGGTGGAAGCACCTAAGTTAAGAGGAAAGGAGGGAGGCGGTACCTCGGCCAAGTCGCCTCCGGAAGGGACCGCCGGGACAGCAGTGTCCCGGGCGGACGGTGCCGGGTCTCCGAGACCCGGGTCACCGGGAAGGGTGCGAGCCCTTGTTCTTGGGGGAGCCATGGCGTCTTGTCACGAGTCCCCACGGTCGGCGCTAACTGTCGTGGTATTACGAATACCCCGGCAGGTTTTGAGAATGATCCTAGCGAAGATTACGCGGCGCGGGTTGACCGGATGACCGGTCCTCCCCCGCCGGACAAGCACAAAAAATGACACACGGTTTTATACAGGTTCGGGTCCCGGTGGGGGCCCTAGTCCTGTCGACGCGCTCCCGACCGGAGTCGACGGGGGAGGCTCTCTCCGGGGGAGAGGCTTCCGGAGCACGTCTGTGAGTTTAGCTATTCCAATAAAAGTGATCCGATCCCTTACAACAGAGGGGTACAAGGGCTATTTATAGCCCCAAAAAGCAGCAAAAAACCTAAACTACCCCGGAAGCCACCGTCGGATTGAAGGGCAGGACCGTCCTTCTCCCGGTCAAACGCCTTGGATGCTTGACAGGTGGTCACTAGTTCCCGAGGCGCCCCTCGCGTGACCTGCACGTGATAAACAGTTCAAGACTTTACCTTTAGGAGGGCGATGAGGCCCGGGACGGCGCCGGAGGCCAGGTCCCGGGGGCCAAAAGGCAGCGCCCGGGGAGGCCCCGGAGGCCACGTCCCCGAGCAAATGGCGGCGCCCGGGGCGGCACCGGAGGCCGCGTCCCGGGAGCCAAACGGCGGCGCCTGGGAGGGCACCGGAGGCCATGTCTCGGGGGCCAAAAGGTGGCGCCCGGGGAGGCCCCAGAGGCTACGTCCCCGAGCCAATGGCGGCGCCCGGGAGGGCACCGGAGGCCGCGTCCCGGGAGCCAAAAGGCGGCGCCTGGGGAGGCCCCGGAGGCTACGTCCCCGGGCGAATGGCGGCGCCCGGGAGGGCACCGGAGGCCGTGTCCCGGGAGCCAAAAGGCGGCGCCCGGGGAGGCCCCGGAGGCTACGTCCCAGGGCGAATGGCGGCGCCCGGGAGGGCACCGGAGGCCGCGTCCCAGGAGCCCAAAGGCGGCACCCGGGGAGGCCCCGGAGGCTACGTCCCTGAGCCAATGGCTGCGCCCAGGAGGGCACCGGAGGCCGCGTCCCGGGAGCCAAAAGGTGGCGCCCGGGGAGGCCCCGGAGGCTACGTCCCCGGGCCAATGGCGTGCCCGGGAGGGCACCGGAGGCCGCGTCCCGGGAGCCAAAAGGCGACGCCCGGGGAGGCGCCGAAGGCTACGTCCCCGGGCGAATGGCGGCGCCCGGGAGGGCACCGGAGGCCGCGTCCCGGGAGCTAAAAGGTGGCACCCGGGGAGGCCCCGGAGGCCGGATCCTCGGGCAACCGTGACACAACTTACCTGGACTTAATCCCGCGGAGATTTACCCCGACAATCCGTTGCACAAATTTGTGATCTTGGATTTCATTGCATATTTTCTCCAAAAAATGTTTTAGTTGAAAGTTTGAAAGACAACTCTTTGATCTTTAAAGGTTTTAATTTTGGAAATCTCTATCTTGTTGATTTCAACCCAAAAGATGCATCTCTTTCAACATGTCTCGTTTACCAAACATGGAAGGATTGGCTGACGAGGATTGTTACCCGAGCTAGTTTCGAGCAGATGCACGTCTGGTTCAAGACAGATTCGAGCCAGACAAGTGTCCGTTGCCATAATCTCAGATGACCTGAGAAGCGCAGACACATGGTCGCAGGCTTTGCATGATCATGAGGCCACAGACAGTACACGGTCAGGAGGCCATAGATGATGCGCGGACAGGAGGTCGCAGACAGTGCGCGGTTGGAAGGACATTGACTACTCTCAACCAGGATAGTTCGACTAAGGACCCCGAGTCCGAATCGTCGACAGCTGGCGTCCACCGTGAGGACTTTCTCAAGGTGTTCTTATTTCTATCCGGAGGTTCGGTGAGCCATGTCTGGAGCATATGATTCCGAGATCAACTTCGATCTCGAGGATTATGCCCACATCCAGATGCCTTCACCTAGTGATCTTGTTCCAATGGAGGAAACTGAAGGCAAAGATGACCGATTCGACCACTCAAGTCATGTCTATCGACCAGGAGACGACTGATGCAGAACCAGAGCCCAATGTGGTTTCTACTGCGTTAGAGGTTGAATCCAGTCCATCGCACAACCCTGTTGAGGGTAAGGGCGATGTTGACCAGGAATTTAGCCCGGGGAGATTCAATCCTGATAACCTCCACTGTCTCTTTGATTTCGAGTCCGACTCGGAACAAACAGAGATGTTCTCTCCATCGGTGACCTCGTTCCCTAGGCAATTCGCTGCCTTATCGGAAGAAACTCCCGATCAGCGGCCTGCTAGGGAAGAAAAGGAACGCAAACAAAAGGAGGATCAAGATCGTGAGCAACAAGATAATGAACTTCACAGAACAGCCCTTGAGGCTCTTCAAAATGCACAAGCTCGTTACGACGCTGCTCCTAGTTCCTCCCATTAACCGCGTGGTCACAGACGCAACCAGACACCATCTTTACCCCCAGAACATTTACCGGCGGACGAGGAGACAGTGACACCTGGTGCGCCCAAGAGGAGCACGCATGGCCGGCTTCGATCCATCGCAGAGGTCCTGCGTAATTTTCCTCCTACGATCACAGATGCGCAGAAACCTGCTTTCGCCAGGATCTTGGCGGAAAGGTTAGATGAGGTCGTGTTCGAGGCGACCCCAATAGCCTTTTTTCAGTCAGCGACACGTTCCCATGACCGAGAATACTCTAACTCTGGTTCTGGTAGCCGGAATCGTCCACCACCAGTGCCGTCTCGGCATGACAAAGCCAGACGGGCGGGGAATTCTCGTGATGGGGAATGTCGACGATACGGACTCGGGGTCCTTAGTCGAATTTATACAGAATTTATAGGTTGTGAGACCTTTCAGGGTGTCCCTTCGGGAAGGTATGATGAATCAAAGATAACTAGAGCACACAGAGATTTATACAAGTTCGGGCCCTCGATGGTGGGAGTAATAGCCCTACGTCCTGTTGGGATTTCACTATGTGTAGTAAAAAGTGTTACAAAGCTAGGGAAAGTATCTTCACAGATGATCTTTCCTATATGTTTATACAAGACAATGCCAAGAAGGCTTGTGAAATCTAACTAACTTAGACAACTATCGTATGATCCTTTGAGTGTTTTGATTGCTTGATCCTTTGATTTGATTATCCGATCCCCTGTTTGATGCGTTGGATTACCCCTTTATACTGGTCGAAAGGGTGCCAAGACTTAACGGCATCGAACAGTTGCTCGGATGCAGTTTTGGCAACTGCCTTTAACCTCCACGCAAATTTAACACGTGTTATTCATGGATAACTGCACGTATTAACCTCCTGACGATTGTCTCCATGCATGGAAGGATCTTCGGGATACTCGGGATATCCCTGTTGTAGGGACAGAACAATCCCGCGTCCCTTGGTCGAAGGTGTTATGACCACGCGTTGCTTGTTATTACTAGACCGCGCACTATCTGCAATCTTCTGTTTGCGTATGGCATAAAAACTACTGACCGCGCACTAGCTACAGTCTGATCGTGTAAAGCCTGCGACCACATGATTGTGCTTCTCGGAGTAACTTGAGTTCGCATTAGCAGACACTCATCTGGCTCGAATCTGTCTAGAACGAGTAATGCATTTATTTGAACTAGCTCGGGTATCAATCCTCGTCAGCTAGCCCCCAAATTTGAAGAGAACGAAGGACATGTTTACTTCAAATTTCAAGACTTACATCGGATACATAACTCGACTCTTCAAATCCTCCACTTAGTGGTGCACTAAGTGTGGCAGTTGATTCCCCGAGACGGACTCTGGGTAATATGTGACGGGTAATGATGGCACCGCAGAAAACATTTTTAACCCGAGGTAAAATTGTAAATGTTTTAAAAGCTCGAGGCGTTTGGAAATTGAACCGTCACCTTGGCAGCTATAAATACCAAAGCCTCTGGACTTCAAAACTTCACAACTCTTCTCCCGGCCAAGTCTTTCTTTCAAAGCCATCTTCCCTTCTCTTCCATACACTTCTTGATGGCAGACAAAAACATCATCGAGATTGAAAGTGATGAAGAAGAAGTTTCACTTGAATTCGAGCAGGATTTATAGATGTCCAAAGATATGTCTCCTTCAAGGAAGAAACCCAATGTTGACGAGGGATCCTCCAGTAGAACAAAGGTGAAAGATGCATCATTGCTCTCTCTTTCTTTAGTTCCCATAGTTCTTCCTGTTCATGCACCTCGGTAGGTCGAACCTTCATCTCCACCTTTCGAGGGAAGTTCTTCTCAGCTTTCTCCATTTCATCCCAATGATCCCCATTTTTGTTCGGGTGATCAATTTTTTGGTTGGCAAGCTGTACTTCCACGACCAGATGATCCTCAACTTGTGTTGGGGAAGCAATCTTTTGGTGGAAAAGTTGCACTTCCACCATCTGATGATCCTCGACCTTTATCGGGAGATCCTCGACCTGTCACTTGCGAGGATTGGTAATTACTTCCATCTCCCTTTGCCTGTCGTTATAGTTAGTAAAACTAACATCTGCAAATGTAGGAGACGAAAATTATTGGAGCCCCCAGCAACCAGCCTACTGAAGCTCAACCTCCTACCCTCGAATAGACTTTCCAAGGGGAAAAAGAGGCCCTGGAGAAGAAGACCAAAGAGATGTCTTCGGTAATTATGCAACTGGCAGATTGTTTTGAAAGATCCCGCGAAGAGGCGCACCAATTCCACCTGGAGAGGGACTATGCTCAACAACAGCGAGAACTCTCTGACTTGATAGTGAGGAGACATTCACAAACCCAATGCGCACACAGCAGCCAACCAGTCAAACCATCCTCACTATCAATCCTTAATTTCACATTTTCTTTCATAAAAGGGGTTTCAAATTCATTTCTCACATATTAGCCATTTCACACTCAACTTGTACATTTAAATAAAAGTAGAGTTTAAGCATAGCATCCTAGGGTGACAAGGTTGCATGATGATTCAATCTCAAAAGGGGGTTTCCACAAGAGACATGGGTCATATCTATTCACATGTTTCTAAACATAGTTTTTATCAAATACTCAGCATGCATATATCTTAAATACAGTTAATCTACTTTATATCAAAATACTAGGTGAGACATGATCAAGGGGTTGAGACTTGCCTTGCAATGCTGGGTCTAGTTACTTGGACGAAACTTCAAAGACTTCTTCCGCTCCTTCAACTTCGGGCTCTGCGGCGGAACAAGCAATACAACACATACGCTACATAAGCATACAGAAAATAGTTGCAATAGAAAATAATAAGTAAATATGTCATGCATGCAAGGGGAAAGATTTGGACAAAGTCACATGGGTGCTGATCGAAGAGATGGGCTCAAAAGGAGTTGAATGTCGAAAGGCCGACATTTAGTCCACGGCTAGACATAGCCTTAAGTTGGTCTTAGGTAGGTTTTCTGGAGAAGTGGCAGAAGAGAAAGATGTAGAGCAGAACTCCAGGAATCTAGGGGACAAAGTGGCATTTCAATTGCTCAACCAGAAGATGATAAACAAGGCTAATGTCAGTGGCTGACATGCACTAACATTGGACAGACAATGTCAAAAACTAGGGCGAAGCATTAGATTTGATTCTGGACTGAAACTTGGCAAGGTCGTATCTCACGATCTGGGCAGATTCAGATGTCGAGATAGTGGAAGGAAATGCTTAGGGGGCTGAGGCCAAGCTAAGGGACAAAGTGGAGTTCACAGAAAAGTCCAGGGATTACAGGTAATTGCAACAAAGTCCTTGCCACAGGGAAAATCGAATGCCACTGCACTGCAGCAACTAGGGTACACGTGTTTGGATGAACCACGCATGCGTTGCTTTGCCAAACATGTCAGGGAGGTAAGCGAGATCAAAACAAGGCTGTTGGTGAAAGGAATTTGGCTGGGGTGGCTCATCGGTGACGAACAGCGAAGTTGAAACCTTCAGCCGCCTGAGACATGGACGAGCCACGGTGACAGAGAACTGGGGTGGGTTGAACTTGAAATTGATTGAGGGGAAATACTCCTGGGGTGGTGTTGATTGCTCTGGAGAAAAGAATTGAACAGAGGTTAAGTGAGCGAGCTCGACGGTGTTGTCGCCGGACTTGGAGAAGACGGTGAATGACGAACTGGCTCTACACAGCAATGCAGGTTAAAAGCTCTGGGCTACACCATCTAGGGGTTACAGGGAAGTTGTAGGTAGCTTCCATTTACGGAGAGCTGCAGTGAGGCACGCCGGCGACGTGCGACATCCACGGTGGCGCGCAAAAATTGGAAAATCACGCGGTGCTGCACCAATTTGAAAACTGGCTGAATAGGCTTGCTAAGAAGTGGCTAAGGATCATTTCATTCTATAGAAAGGGGTGGTGAAAACGACTGGAGTGAGGTTAATTTGGGGAACAGGGCAAACGGCTTTTCACGGCGATCACCGGCGATGGGGTTCACCGGCGGCCAATTGGGAGCTATGACACAGACAAGTGGATGAGAGGAACTCACAGGTGAGCTTTGATTGGAGTGAGGGGCTGTGGTTTGTTCTGGCGACGGTGGCCTCAGAAACAGCTCGCCGGAGAAGAAGAAGAGAGTGGCTGTGCTTGGGACTTAGCCGATTTTCTGGAGGTTTGGAGTTTTCACAGCACAGGGGGGTTTAAATAGGCTCTGAGACTGAGGGAAATCGAGCCGGGAACAAGGATGGCCGGGCGCAGGCGCGAAATGGCAAATGGCGACGTGATGTGCGCGGGCTGTGCAGTAGCTTTGCCGGCGCTGTCGGGGGCGCGTTGGAACTGGGTTTGGAACAGCGCAGATGGGGAGGCAGCAACGCAGCTCCGGCGATGACACGTACACGCATGCAAGTGCCACGGCCATGGGTGTGCGCGTGTGAAAACGGTGCTGGAGCGCGGGCATTTATCCGCTGGTTTTAGCGGGGCTCTGGTTGTTGGCACGTGCGCGCGGGGTGGTTCATCTGATCACAAGGACAGGCGACCGAAGAAGATGGCCGGCGGCAAGTTCTGCGGCGAGGCAAGGTGGCGAGGCACTGATGAACGGGGCCTGGTCGTGGTCGAAAATGGCACAGGGGCCTGGTTGCAAGATTTGGACTGATTCGCGAAGGTTTTGGACTGATCTGCAAGGGATTCTTTCGGGATCTTGGACCTATTTGCAAATCTGGAGATCTGGAGGCCTGATCTGATATTTGATTTTGCAGATGAGTGTTACTAAATCACTTGGACTCATCTAGCAAGAAAATGGTAAGATCTGATAAGATTTGGTGGTTTTGACAAAAATAGAAAACAGAGTAAATAGGGTAATTAGGGTTTTGGAAAATGGCGAGGCTGAAAATTAGGGTTTAGGATAAGATTTGGAAATTCTTCCAGAAGGAAAAATTGTTCAGAATAGTGAATGGGAGATATTCACTAATCAGATCAAAGTTTGGAGATGGTCTGAGACTTTTTGTCTTTTTGGGCTTTTGACAAATCTGAAAAGGACTGATTTGTGATACTTTTGGGCTGATTTGCGAAAAAGGTCTGAACGAAAGAATTCGATTGCCAACTTTTTGGGGTTAGATACTGGCACAATTGGGATCTCATTTTGAAATAGAGAGAGACGAGCCAAGCTAGGATTTGGGAAAAATAGGGGTGTTACAACCTAACCTCCTTAAAAACAATCTCGTCCTCGAGATTCTGGTAGGTCTGAAAACAGGTAAGGGCAATCTTGATGTAGTCCTTCTTCCCTTTTCCATGTTGACTCTTCTTCTGACTGGTTGTTCCATTGAACTCTGCAAAATCAAATGGTCCTTGATTTCAATCTTCTTTCACTGACCTCATTTATCTTGATGGGGTATTCTTGGTAGGATGAGTCTGATTGAACTCCTGCTTCCTTGGGAGATATCTGCTCTGTCGGTTTCTTCAAACACTTCCTTAGCTAAGATACATGGAAAATGTCGTGGACTCCTGCTAGTTCGGGTGGTAGCTCTAACTTATATGCTACCTCTCCTTGCTTCTCTAGAATCCTACAGGGTCCAACGTATCTTGGGCTTAGCTTTCCCTTCATCTTAAATCGACGTACTCCTTCGTAAGGTGTTACTTTGAGATATACATATTCACCTTTCTCGAAAGATAATTCCCTTCTTCTGTTGTCGGTTATCAGCATAACTCTTCTTGTCTTGACTGTGCAATCTTCGGCTTCTTCCTAATGATCCGTGCATGAGCTTCTTTCAAAATTAGTGTCTTGATCTCTTTAACCTCTGGAACACACATCCTTTTATCTTGCCAAATTGCACCTTGCTCATCTTCCCAAAATTCTACTGCCTTTCCGATTCTCATATCCTCTTTGATCTCCCAAATTCCTTCATCACTTTCTTGTGATTTTCGAATCTCTTCTTCCAAGGTAGGTGTAACTGACAACGTACATGGCCACAGAACCTTGATTTACTGATTCAATCATTTGCCGATGCAATCCTCCATTAACTCTGGTGCAACAAGGGTGCTGCAGTAAACATTTCTGCTGAAGGCGTTTGCAATGACATTAACTTTACTAGGATGGTAATGCATGTCTAGGACATAGTTCTTTATTAACTCTAGCCATCGACGTTGCCTCATGTTCAAATTCTGCTGGGCAAAACATACTTCAAGTTCTAGTGGTCTGAGTAGATTTCACATCGATTCCTTAGCAGATAATGTCTCCAAATCTTGAGTGCGTGAATCACTGCTGCTAACTTCACGTCACAGGTTGGGTAATTCTTCTCATGCGACTGCAGTTGCCTCGATGCAAATGCGACTGTTCTTCCTCCTTTTATTAAGACACATCCTAGTCCATGCCTAGATGCATCACGCTACATCTCAAAATTCTTCCTATTATCAAGGAGTACTAGAATTGGTGTGGTTGTTAGCCTTCGTTTCAACTCTTCGAAGCTCTTCTGACAATCTTCTGTCCACTCAAATTGGACATCCTTTTTCAACAAACTAGTGGGCGGCTTCGCTAGCTTGGAAAAATCCTTCAACGAATCGGTGATAGTGCTCAGCTAATCCAAGAAAACATCTAACCTCTGTCACTGATTCTGGTTGTTTCCACTCTTTCACGGCCTCGACTTTTAACTCGATCCACTTGCACTCCTTCGGCTGTCGTCAAGTGACCTACAAATGAAATTTCTTGTGTCCAAATTTACACTTATCCGGCTTAGCATTAAATTGTCGCTCCATTAGTTCATCCAAGACTTTTCGTAGGTGGTCAGGATGCTCCTCTTGGTCCTTGACTGACGTCCGATATGGCATTTTTGATACGGGTGCCGTCCCAGGTTTCAATTCAACATTGAGTTCAAAACCTTGATTAGGGGCACTTCTGGTAACTCTTTTGGAAACACGCTCGAGTATCCTCCAACTTCGGGGATCTGGTTCACCTCTTTCTTTGAACTGTGCATATTTTGTGCTGGGTGTTCTACTAACATCCTCTCAGGATTGGAACAAACCTTCTTTTCCATTAGGACTAGTAAGGGCAACGGCCTTACGCTCACAATCCATTTGTCCTTTATGTTCCGACAACCAGTCCATTCCAGGTATAACATCTTAACCTTGTAGTTCTAGTGCCAGTAGTTTAGCAGAGAACTCCTTTCTGCTTATATTAAATTTTTACTCCTTCGCACACTGACTCTACTGGCATCCTAGAGTCGGGAAACCGAATAGCGATAGGATACTTTAGACACGTCATATTCAGTCCACTTTAAATAGCAAAAATTTTTATCTGATGAGCCTCCTTCTTGTTCTGATGTGACATAGTTGAGTCTGCCTTGAGTTGGTGCTGGGTTTCCTCAACTTCTTCTATGGTTAGTTGGAAATCTTTCTCTTGCAGTTGGAGCTTCTCGTCCATACTGTTGTATTGGGGTAGGCTTCGGATTGGTGTCTGAACTGCAGGCTGTTGTTGACCTTCACTTCTTCTCTTGGCTATTGGATCTGGCAGATTCCTCTCGACAGTGACCGAATTGTCCACAATGATAGCAGTGTGGGGACAATCACGCTGACAGTGGCTTCTGTGACAAGCCGGGCACTTGGCTGTCATGGGTCTTGGGTACTGTAGATTTGGCTGATATTGTGGTGCAACTTGGGTCTTTGACGGATGCATGAATATTCCTTCACCTGAAATGATGTGGCCCAAGAAAGGAATCTCTTTAAACCAGAAAGCACACATATCAATCTCGGCGTACAATTGATGATCTGCTAACCTCCTTAGCATTAATCTTAGATGCTGATTATGCTCTTCTTTGTTCTGGGAAAAAATGAGAATATCATCCACAAACACGACAATGAACTTGTCTAGATATTCCATGAGAACTTTTCCCATTAGGTTCATGAACATTGCCGGTGCATTCGTTTGTCTGGATGACATCACTGTAAACTCATATAATCCATATCTTGTCATGAATGTAGTCTTTGGGATATCCTCTTCTCGAATTTTTAGTTAATGATAACTAGATCTCAAGTTGATCTTTGAAAATATTTTTGCTCCTCTAAGTTGATCAAAGAGATCGTCGATCCTTGGCAGAGGGTACCTGATTTTGATCGTCATATCATTCAACTTCCAGTAGTTGATACAAAGTCGCAGACTACCATATTTCTTCTTGGCGAAGAGCACTGGGGCTCCCCAAGGTGAAGAACTTGTTCTAATGAATCCTTTTTCTTCCAATTCTTTCACTTGCTTTCTCAGCTCTTCCTATTCTTGGCTCGTCATACATGCAAGTTTCCTTGCGTATGGGCTGATCGAGGTTTCAGCTCGATGGCAAACTCTATATTTCTGTTTGGTGGCATTCCAAGGAATTCTTCAGGAAAAACTTCCGGGTACTCATTGACTACTGGGACCTTCTTGAATTTGATCTTTTCAACATTGTTCAAGCTGTCCATATGGTAGATTAGTCGAGATCTTTCTTTTCTTTTCTGTGCAGAATGTGATTTGTTCTCCTTCGGCGTTGGTTAGAGTGACGGTCTTCTTCTTACAATCTATCTGACCTTTGTGTTTGGCTAGCCGGTCCATTCCAAGAATGATGTCTAACTCTTGAAGATTCAGAACTACCAAATCTGCTAGGAATTCTAGGTTGCCGATACAAAAGGCAATATTTCTACAGATGGATTTGATTGGGATTCTCACTGCATCCATATCAACATATCATTGATATTTCCTCCTTGTGGCATGGAAGTTGATGATCCGGGTTGATCTTAGTTGGTACGGGCTCTTCTTCCAGATGTGTTTCTCATGTCACTGGTATCTTCCTCGGGTTCTATTCCATGAGATCTTCCTCTAGTGTAAACCAATCCGCTCTAACAGGCAGTCAAAGAAATGATTGTTGACTCAGAGGGAAACACAGATAGGGTACAAGCGGAAAGCTGAGATTAATCCGTGAGACAAGGATTGGAAAGTGCACGATGTTTTTCATAAATTAACTTTTCGTAAAATACATAGTTTTGCCTCTACGGCTTACAGGAATATTTAGCAACCAACACACATCATGACAAGCAACTACTACACAAAAGATCTAACGTCTTCTGTGGTTAGGCACAAAAGGTTAAACTAGGGAAAGTCTGGGATCACACGTCGGCATTGGAAGAACCATAAGGCTCTACCTCTTCTGAGACCTCCTCCTGACCTTCATCTGCGTCCATCAGGTCCAACTCCACGTTCTGGGATCTCGTAGACTACCACTGAAGCACAAAAGTTGTCTAAGGGGACATAACGCAAAAACACCTAAAAGTTGGAAATAATGTTTAAAGCTTTTTCAAATAATCAAAAAGGATAACTACATAATATATTTTGTTTAGACAAATTAGATTTTCGTAATTAGATTTTAGCCAAATACTCTAACGATTTTCTGTTCTAGGGACGCCAATATCTACAGAAGGGTCACGACCTACAGTTGAGCCTTTGCTCTGATACCATCTTCTATGGGACCCTCATTTGAGGAATCCGGTGGCAACCGCCCAGGTGGGTTGCACTCAGAAAGGTACATCACAAGCTCACAACAACAGGATTTACTTTAAACAATAAAGCTAGTAGATAAAACAAGTACAAGGTCACGAGGACCACTATTACAATATCATAATGCCAAGGATGGTATTAATTAAAGTTAATACAAAAGTAGAGAGTTTTTCAAAATCAAGAATCGGTATCGAAGTACCGAACATAGAAAAACAACACAAAAAGTACTTCCTTCTGCAGTGGCCCTGGAAGGGCTTCCACCACATCGGACTCAACTTGGCTCATGACCCTCCTAGGAACTCGAATCGCCTGGAAAGGTTCCTTGCTCTTCTTGGTGCTCAAGGCCAAGGGAATCGGGATCCTCGAATCCTTTCTTTTGAATTTGTGTGCAAAGCAAGGGTGAGCATGTTTTTACACGATGCTCAACAAGTCTCGTTATGAGAATGCAGGTATATAGATGAGGGGTTCTCAAGGAATGAGGTCTTGGTTTTATATGTAATAATAGAATAGATTTTCACTCTAAAGTTATAAAGAAAAGCTTTTAGTTTCAAAAGCAATACTTTGAAAACTTAAGATATACTTTAGAAATCGTTATGTGTGATGGTCTCCCATGAGTCATCACTTTTATCAACCCACATTATGAAAACATTCCAAATATTACTTGTGCTGAACCACATGGATAAATCCACCGTGAACATACTCCATGACCTAGGAGTATAGAGTATCTGATACTTTTCTTACACTTTGCAAAGGTGTACCTCTTTTTGAATCCACTTCTTCACTCGGCTTTCAAGTCGGATCAGCTCCATGCGACTTTTACGCATGTGACAAGGCCAAGATCACACAACGCTTTTGCAGTCTAGTATTAACAGTATCCCCGCCCGGTAAATAGACAGTTAAGTATCAAGTACCGTTGTGGGTCATCCCCACTGCCTTACTCCTAGCCTAGGCCTGTGTCCTCGCAAGACATATGACCTTATGATTACAGCCGCGCTCGACTTAATCAGGCGTAGGGCGACTTCCTTCTTTCCACCTTTTCCTCTCATAATTTTTCTGATATCACATCACTCACGGACGAACTGCGCCCAACCAGTTTCCACGCGAGAAACTGGACGACAAACCATGCAGGGAACTGCTAATACAAAGAAAGCTACTAAGTCGTGCCTGTCCCATACCAGGCAAGTGGTTGGTACGTTTTTCATGCCACATAGAGGCACAACACAAGGTTCTTGTCCTTATAAATTAATAGTGAGGAGACATTCACATACCCAATGCGCACACAGTAGCCAACCAGTCAAACCATCCTCACTATCAATCCTTAATTTCACATTTTCTTTCATAAAAGGGGTTTCAAATTTATTTCTCACATATTAGCCATTTCACACTCAACTTGTACATTTAAATAAGAGTAGAGTTTAAGCATAGCATCCTAGGGTGACAAGGTTGCATGATGATTCAATCTCAAAAGGGGGTTTCCACATGAGACTTGGGTCATATCTATTCACATGTTTCTAAACATAGTTTTTATCAAATACTCAGCATTCATATATCTTAAAAATAGTTAATCTACTGTATATCAAAATACTAGGTGAGACATGATCAAGGGGTTGAGACTTGCCTTGCAATGCTGGGTCTAGTTACTCGGACAAAACTTCAATGACTTCTTTTGCTCCTTCAACTTCGGGCTCTGCGGCGGACACAAGCAATACAACACATACGCTACATAAGCATACAGAAAATAGTTGCAACAGAAAATAATAAGTAAATATATCATGCATGCAAGGGGAAAGATTTGGACAAAGTCACATGGGTGCTGATCGAAGAGATGGGCTCAAAAGGAGTTGAATGTCGAAAGGCCGACATTCAGTCCACGGCTAAACATAGCCTTAAGTTGGTCTTAGGTAGGTTTTCTGGAGAAGTGGCAGAAGAGAAAGATGTAGAGCACAACTCCAGGAATCTAGGGGACAAAGTGGCATTTCAATTGCTCAACCAAAATATGATAAACAATGCTAATGTCAGTGGCTAACATGCACTGATATTGGACTGACAATGTCAAAAACTAGGGCAAAGCATTAGATTTGATTCTGGACTAAAATTTGGCAAGGTCGTATCTCGCGATCTGGGAAGATTGAGATGTCGAGATAGTGGAAGGAAATGCTCAGAGGGCTGAGGCCAAGCTAAGCGACAAAGTGGAGTTCACAGAAAAGTCCAGGGATTACAGGTAATTGCAACAAAGTCCTTGGCATAGGGAAAATCGAATGCCATTGCACTGCAGCAACTAGGGTATGCCTGTCTGGACGAGCCACCCATGTGTGGCTTCGCCAAACATGTCAGGGAGGTAGGCGAGATCAAAACAAGGTTGCTGGTGAAAGGAATTTAGCTGGGGTGGCTCATCGGCAACGAACGGTGAAGTTGAAACCTTCGGCCGCCTGAGACATGGACGAGCCACGGTGATAGAGAACTGGGGTGGGTTGAACTTGAAATTGATTGAGGGGAAATACTCCTGGGGTAGTGCAGATTGCTCTGGAGAAAAGAATTGAACAGAGGTTAAGTGAGTGAGCTCGACGGCGTTATCGCCGGACTTGGAGAAGACGGTGAACGACGAACTGGCTCTACACAGCAATGCAGGTTAAAAGCTCTGGGCTACACCATCTAGGGGTTACAGGGAAGGTGTAGGTAGCTTCAATTTGGGGAGAGCTGCAGCGAGGCATGCCGGCGACGTGCGACATCCACAGTGGCGCGCGCAAATTGGAAAATAACGCGGTGCTACACCAATTTGAAAACTAGCTGAATAGGCTTGCTAAGAAGTGGCTAAAGATCATTTCATTCTACAGAAAGGGGTGCTGAAAAGGACTGGAGTGAGGTTAATTTGGGGAATAGGGCAAACAGCTTTTCACGGCGATCACCGGCGATGGGGTTCACCGGCGTCCAATTGGGAGCTATGACACAGACAGGTGGATGAGAGGAACTCAGAGGTGAGCTTGGATTGGAGTGAGGGGCTGCGGTTTGCTCTCGCAACGGTGGCCTCAAAAACAGCTCGCCGGAGAAGAAGAAGAGAGTGGCTGTGCTTGGGACTTAGCCGATTTTCTGGAGGTTTGTAGTTTTCACAGCACAGGGGGGTTTAAATAGGCTTTGAGACGGAGCCAATGAGGGGAACGATGAGGGAAATCGAGCCAGGGACAAGGATGGCCGGGCGCAGGAGCGACAATGGCGAACGGCGACGTGATGTGCGCGGGCTGTGTAGTAGCTTTGCCAGCACTGTCGGGAGCGCATTGGAACTGGGTTTGGAACAGCGCTAATGCGGAGGTGTAACACCCTAGTTTTGGAGGTGAAAAGTTTTGCATAAAAACCCTGCATGCATGTATCTCTGTAGTAGTAGCCAGATCAGCTGAACTCTAATCTCTCCCAAACCCTAAAAATCTCTAAATCTATTCTCTAGATCCAGATCAAGATCTGACCATCCAGATTTAACCTACCAGTTACCCTGAAGATAAAAGTCTTCAGGAGCCAGATCAAATTCTGACCCTAACTCCCAGTACCTAAGCCTCTCTCTGTTTTCGAAAACAGGAAAATTCAGATTTACCCTAAGTACCCCAGTTTCCAGATAATTGAGTTATCTTGATTTAACCTTATCCAGACTCAAGTAACCCCTGGAATATGTTCCTAGCTTCATCCTCAACTCACTTCAAAAAGTTGGGAGCCAGATTAATTCATCTAAACACTTTTCGCAGTTTAGTCCAAGTTTTGCTGCGAATAAGTCCTTTTCTGTTTACCTGGAAGCCTGAAAAGGCTAAAATCTGCAAATCAATTCCAACTCCAGAATCTCTTCAGGGAACACCTCCCAAATGCTATTTGATACAAATTTCCCTTCTGTCCAGACTTCAAAATCTCTCTCCAATCACCAGAATTTGAGATCGACAAAGTCAAGACCTATTGTACCCTAATTTTACCCTATTTTCGAAAATAGGTGAAATCCCTCAAATCTTATCAAACTTTCTGCAAATTTGAGCTAAATGGGTATTAATAGAAATATTATACTCAGCCATGAAATCAAATCTCAAATTTAACCTCTCAAAGACCAGATTTGCAGTTTAGTCCAAAACCAAACCAAAAATCATCGCAAATCAGTCCCTGGTTCGACCAGGCTACTGTGCGCGACCAGGGCGTTCAATCGACCACGAGCACAGGAATTTTAGTCGTCGCCGTTGCCGCTGCTGCAGCTCCATCGCCAGCGATCACCAGCGCTGCCACCTCCGCCATTGTTTCCTTGCCGCGTGTGTGCATTGTGTTCGCCACCGTGGAACAGCTTTACCTCGCCAGCGTCGCCTTCGTTCTCCCGCGCGCGCGCCCGACAACGGCAGCGCAGCTGCGCCACATTGCAAGCATGCCCGAGGGATGCATCAATTCGCCGTTGCATCAGCCAGGACTGCGCGCCAGACTGTAAAAGCCGGCACGGCAGCTGGAGCGCGTCACCTCGCTGCTATCCCGCCCGGCCGGTCAATTCGCCGTCGATTCACAGCTCCAAGTCTCCAGGCACTTTCAACCGTTGCTGCTCACTTCGCCTATTTAAGCTTGCTCTGGCCATCTCCTTCAACCACACACACGCCAGAACCACACAAGTCTCTAACCTCGTCATCCTCTTCGTCTTCTTCGGCGAGCTCGAGAAGAGGCTCACGGTGCCAGGCCAATCCACTGCACCGAACTCCAAATTGAAGCTACCAGTGAGTTACTCTCAACCACTTACCTGTGTAGTAGCAGCCAATTGAGTTCTATTGCACCTCATCGCCGGGAATTGCTGATTTTCCCCGACAACTCCGGCGAGCAATTAATCCCTAACTAAGTCAAATTAGCTCTCGAGCCTGTAATTAAACATGATCAGTGGACTGTTTAGAACACATCTAAGCAACCAGAATCACCAATTTCGCTAAAATATGAAAAACCCCAAGTTTACACCTTGCATGCACTGGAACTCGCCGTTAAGCTTCTGTGGTGATTTTCCAGTTAAATTGACTTCACACCTAGCTCTGTTATGCCCCAGAGACCATCCTCAAGCAAGGATTCGAGTTCGTTTGCCCTAGAACAGAAACGCCCAATTTTTGTGTTTTCTTCCCTAGCTCCGGTCGCCGGATTTTGTTCCCAGCCGTTTCAACCCCAACCACCTTGTCTAGTAGATGTGCCTCGACCCCAGGAGTATTTTTGCCTTCTAGCTCGACACCTGGATCAGCCCAGATGAAGAGGTATCACCATGCCAAAGTTTGGTCCAGAAACTGTTGAGAACAGCTCGGCCACCGTGTTCTTCGCCGGTTTTCATCGCTTTCCGGCCATCTCCTGCCCTAGGTCCTGTTGAGACATTTGTTCCTGTTACAAATGCCTAACCACCAGACAAAGTGGTGCATCATTTGGAGCCCTGAGTCAAAAGATATGGCTAACCCTAGTTTCTGGCCGTCACAACCCTATGCCAGGCTATGTCAGCCAGTGGCATTAGCCCTGTTCACCCACCTCTGGTCATGTAAAACAGAAATTACTTTGTCAAATAGCTGCCTCACTACCTTGTGCACCATATGCTTGAATCAAAACCTACTTTGGCCACTGGAAACTGTTCAAACCATGTCAATGCCATTCTAGAGCACTGTCAGCCTATGTCAGCCAGTGGCATTGAGCCTTTTCACCCACTTCCAGCCATGAACTTTGGAAATAACTTTGTCCCTTAGACTCCTGATGTTGTGATCTACACTTTTCTCCACTGTCACAACTTGAGTTGAGCCCTCTATCACCCATCGACCTTATGTCGATGCCTTGAACCGAATGCCAACCTAAAGACATTCGTTGTTTTTGGGCGAACCAGTCACCACCTTGATATTATCCTGATATTTTGGAACCTTGTAAACCTTAACAACTAATCTTAACCCTAGTTTCCGTAGTTTAACTCTAATCGCTTCCAAACCTTGTTCTCCCAGAGTATTTTCTCCTTGCATCTTTGCATGTAGTGAATTAGTAAGAATAGGATTGATTGTAATACCTGTTTGCTTGTTTGATCTTGTTCAGAGCAAGAGTCCGGGGTTGAAGATCTTGTCGCTGAACCATCATCAACTGCTGATACTTACGACGCGGAAGGCAAGTCATACTTTGATCATATTGAACCTATATTTTATGAATTGCTATGCTATTCCATGAGTAGATATCTCATTAATATTGCATGTGTTGAGATCAATGATATTATGGCAGTGATAGATTGAATTCTTGAAGAATGTGAACTTGTTAAGATAGCAAGCCATGAACTAATAAAAATATGTACATATACATTTATATTCATGAAATAGAATCCTCAGCCGTGACCAGTATTTTGGTGTGGAATGGTGGTAGCACTGGAGGTGCTTGGCTGCTCTAGATGTGCAGGCACTGAAGGTGCATGGTTTGTGGTATGATTTGGTCACTGGCATGTAAGGACTAGAACCTTGTGTTATGCGTCTAGTGGTATGAAAAACGTACCAACCACTTACCTGGTATGGGACAGGCACAACCTAGTAGCTTTCCTAGCATTATCAGTTCCCTGCATGGCTTGTCGATCCGGTTTCTCGCGTGGAAACTGGTGGGACGCAGTTCGTCCATGAGTGATGTGAGATCAGAAAAATTATGAGAGGATAAGGTGTAAAGAAGGAAGACGCCCTACGCCAGATTAAGTCGTGCGCGACTGTAATCAAAAGAGGTTATGTGTCCTGCGGGAACATAGACCCAGGCTAGGAAGTAAGGCAGTGGGGAGGACCCACAACGGTACTTGGGACGGTATTGTCCATTTACAGGGCAGGGATACTGTTAATACTAGACTGCAAAAACGTTGTGTGATCTCGGCCTTGTCACATGCGTTTAAGTCGCATGGAGTTGGCCCGACTTGGAAGTCGAGTGAAAAAGTGGATTTAAAAAGAGGTACATCTCTGCAGAGTTTAAAAATGTATTCGAATAGTTCGTGCTCCCGAGTTTTAGGAGTATGCCGCGGTGGATTAAATCCATGGGGTGTGACACAAGTATTGTTTTATAAACTAAAATTTGCTAGTTCAAGATTACCCAAGTGGCATGTGTTGTCACGATAAGGGGCGTTGCCGTGGACTGTCATGTGTTGACGTGTCGCGGTAATACCATAATCTAGTAAGCATGTGATAACTAAGAGGCATGTGGATTTATGCCCTAAAGTATACGAAATACTGTTATGAGTATGAGATTGGAAGGCTTGAATAAAAATAATGTGATATGAGGTTATATCGCCTTGGATATGGGATATATGTATCACCATCAATATGATTTATTTACTGCCATGGGTATGATCAGAAGTTGAGTAAGAATTGAGAAAGAAATGTATTTTGGGAAAAACCCTTCACTCTTTCCCCAATAGCATAGGCTGATGTCATTTATACTGTAACTATATCTCTACCTCCCCTATGACTTGCTGAGTACATAAGTACTCACCCTTGCAACAACTCCTCAATAGATGGAGCATTCTACGACCTTGGAGGATGCCCTGAAGATGCTGCGGACCCAGGAGATGATGAGCAGTTTCCTCCGGAGCCCTGATGTGGTGCTGTCTGCTGTCAACCTCTGTTTCCTGTGGATTGCTTTTGGGCCTAGCTTCCGCCGACTAGATGTGTTATTTTGTTAGACCCTTGTGCCTTGTAAGGCACTGTACCTCGTTTTGTACTAAGGCCTGATGGCCATACATTTATGACTACTGTATTATTTTACTGCTTCAATGTATCCCTGTGATTGACTCATCCTGGGAAGTCAAGTGGTTTAAGGGACCAGCTGCACCGAGCTGGGCTCCTCACAGGTGATGTCACTGTCGTGGCAGACGTGACATAAAATAGTGGTATCAGAGCAGCACAGACCTTGACCGTAGGACGGTACCCTTAGGGCTTGGTAGCGCCAGGACCTCGTAAATTATTTAAAAATTATTTCTGAAAAATTTTATTTTGCAAAGAATGTTCTTGCTCTTATAAAAATGTTGATTTCAAAATCTTATTTTGCTTCCAAAATTTCTCGGCAGGATGGCCAAGGAGCGTTTCAGCTACATCGAGCGTCTCGGTGGATGGGCCACATTGCTGTGGCATATTGCTCAATTCCTAGGGATTGATGAGCGGCCGATCTGCGAGACTATTTGGGACTATTATGAGGGGCGTCGCTATGGCTTCAAGGCCAAAGTGCTGGTGCACACTCTCGATAGTCGTGAGGGACAGGTGATCAGGGTGGAGGCCAGCAGGGCAAGCCGACTGGATGCTATTCAGGACGCAGCTCGAGAGGCTGTGCATCGGGTACGCCAGGTGTACTCATGTCGGCTCCAGGAGTCACCTTTCCGTCACGTGCCTTCATCTCCCTCTGGGTTGTCACCCATCGTGGAGTACCCGGACCCGTGTCTGGCAGGCACCGTAGGCCTGTTGAGGACCCTCGACTCGCGCTACTCCACCTTGCTTGCTGAGCATCAGGATTTCCGCAAGGAGTTGGAGGAGCAGAAGAAACGTGGCCGAACCGCTTCCCCGTCGTTGACTTCTCAGCCTGCAGCTCAGAGGCGCCGCACAGTTGAGGAGGTTGCTCCGACAGTTGTCTCCCCAGCTCGTACCTTTGGACCCAGTGCGGGACCTAGCTTGATTCCTCGGAGGGTTGCTAATGCAGCTGGGTACCGACGCTCATTCTCTACCCCTAGCACCCGCCAGGCAGAGGGCAGTGGGTCAGCACTACTGTTCCATGAGTCTGGACCACCCGGGTTTGTCACTCTGGAGGAGTCCGACGGCGAGATGGAGCCAGAGGAGGTTGAGCCCTGTGGGAGCAGTTAGTTGCCTGTTCTTTTAGATCCTCAGGCCAGGGTAGATCTTCTAGGATTGGTGATGCTTTTGGTTGTTATCATCACCATTACTTGTATTTTGATTGTATCAGACTAAGGCGTTTAGCCGCTTTTGTATCAACTACTTGTGCATTAATGAATCAGCTTTGCATTAATTTCTGCATTAGTACCCTAATTCTCTCTAGTTAGTTAGACCTGTCTGCTTCTCTCTTCAGAAGATCAGAATGGTTCACACAAGGAGAAGGACCCAAGATGACCAAGAGGGCCAAGACCCAGTTACACCACGAAGAGGAACCACACCTCATCCAGGATCGCAGAGCTCACTACCACCACAAGAAGACTCACCAAGTCTCCAGGAAATTCTTCTTTCAATGGAGAGGAGCCGCCAAGAAGCCCAGGCTGCACATACCCAGTTGCTAGCTCAAGTCATTCAGAAAATGCCAGGGACTGCTGATGGTACTGCCATCGGAACTCGACTCTCAGACTTCCAGAAGACGCGACCGCCAACCTTCGCAAGCGCGACCGACCCAATCGTCGCAGACGACTGGCTGCGGGACATTGAAAGGAAGCTGGACACTGTTCGTTGCAATGATCGAGAGAAGGTGTTATTCGGATCACACCAACTCACTGGAGCAGCAGCTGCTTGGTGGCTGAATTATCAAGAAGCACACTTGGACAAAGACAACATCACTTGGACGGAATTCAAGGATCAGTTCCGAAAATTCCATATCCCTACAGGCGTCATGGCAGCCAAACGCCGAGAATTCTGGAACTTGACTCAAGGGAACCGGACTGTCACTGAGTACCTGCACCAATTCCACCATCTAGCTCGGTATGCGTCCAACGACATCGACACGGAAGATAAGAAGATTGAACGCTTCACCGAGGGACTTCAGCACTATTTGCAGTATCAGATTGCCTCTCATGAGTTCACAGAATTCCAGACCCTGGTGAATCGAGTATTAAAGATAGAAGAAAAGCGAGGCCTCGGAGAAGAAAATCGGAAGAGGAAGATGATGCAACAGTCGCGACCGCCAGCCAGCTCATCTAGGGGAAGGGCCCCAACATCTCCAAATTTTCATCCGCCCTACCCGGCGTCAAGACCACCATTCACGCCGACATGCCCCAACTGCAGAGGAGCACACTATCAACGGGATTGCCCTCAGACAAGGACTCAATGCTATCATTGCGGACAGATGGGACACCGCAAAGACAACTGCCCGTGGATCCAACTCCCGATGGCGATAGCAAGATCGCAAGCTGGAACACAAGCGATGGCACCTAGAACCACAGCTTCACCACCATTGCAGAGCCCCAAAGGAGGTTTGCCCAACAGAGGGGGAAATGTAGCAGGCCGAGGACGAGGGCGAGGAGCAAGACAAATGGCAGGCCGAGGAGGCCGACTGAACTTCACCTCCCTTCAAGAAGCAGACAATGCCTCTGACATTCTCCTAGGTAGATTCTTGATCCAGTCTGCATCTGCTTTAATACTGTTTGATCCTGGGGCTACAAACTCATTCATATCAGGAGATTTTGCATTTAAAGTGGGAATACCTATGGTACCTCTAGAGTACCCTATGGCTATACAGACCCCAGGAGCTAAGCTGCCTGTATATTCAGCTTGTCGTCATATAACCTTTCAATTAGAAGGGGTAGAGTTCTTGGCTAATCTATTAGTCCTAGAACTGCAAGGCCTAGACATTATAATAGGAATGGATTGGTTATCTCAGCATAAAGGTCTAGTGGATTGTGAGAAGAAGACTCTAAGCCTTGTTAGTAACCAAGGGAAGGAAGTCCTATTCCATGCGGAAAGATCATCGGTCGAAAAACTGCAAGGAACAGTCCATGCACTTCAGGAAGTATGCTTGGATCAAGTGCCCACAGTACAGGAATACCCGGATGTCTTCCCAGAAGAACTCCCAGGGATGCCACCTGACAGGGAGATAGAGTTTACCATTGAGCTTAAACCAGGAGCGGCACCTATAGCTAAGAGACCATATTGGATGCCGGTAACGGACTTAGAAGAGTTGAAAAATCAGTTAGAGGAACTGGAGGGTAAAGGATTTATCCGACCCAGTGCTTCACCATGGGGAGCCCCAGTTTTGTTTGTAAGGAAGAAAGACGGAACTTTACGGATGTGTGTAGATTATCGAGCTTTGAATGAAGTCACTATTAAGAACAAGTACCCATTATCAAGAATTGATGACTTGTTCGACCAACTTCGAGGAGCCAAAGTATTTTCCAAGATAGATTTAAAATCTGGATATCATCAGCTGAAGATCAAGAAGGAAGATATACCGAAGACTGCTTTCACTACAAGATACGGGCTATATGAATTCACAGTAGTGCCCTTTGGATTGACCAATGCTCCGGCAGCTTTCATGAATATCATGAACAGTACGTTTATGGATTATCTTGATAAGTTTGTCATAGTATTCATACATGACATTCTGATATATTCCAAGAGTACGGAAGAACATGAGCAACATTTACACCTAGTCTTGGGAAGGCTACGAGAAAGGCAATTTTATGCCAAGTTTGACAAATGTGAATTTTGGATGTCAAGAATTTCATTTCTTGGACATGTGTTGACAGCAGAAGGAATTTCAGTGGATTCAGCTAAAATCTCCGCAATCAAGGGGTGGAAGCAACCTACCTCAGTTTCAGAGATTAGAAGTTTCTTGGGATTAGCAGGATATTATAGGAGATTCATTGAAGGATTTTCCCAAATAGCCAAACCTCTCACGAACCTGCTAAAGAAGGATGTTACTTTTGAATGGACCATCAAGTGTGAAGAAAGTTTTCAGAAGCTGAAGCAGAAATTGACAACAACACCGGTCCTCACATTACCGGACAGCAAAGAAGATTTTGTAGTTTACTGTGATGCTTCAAAGCAAGGAATAGGCTGTGTGTTAATGCAGCAAGGTCGAGTAGTAGCTTATGCTTCACGTCAATGGAGACCACATGAGGAAAATTATCCGACTCATGATTTGGAGTTAGCAGCAGTGGTGCATGCTTTAAAGATGTGGCGGCATTATCTCATTGGACATAAGTGTGAGATCTTTACAAATCATAAAAGCCTCAAGTATATCTTCACACAGACGGAGCTCAATATGCGTCAGCGCCGATGGCTCGAGCTGATCAAGGACTACGACCTTAGCATACTCTACCATCCAGGGAAAGCCAACGTAGTGGCAGATGCCTTGAGCAGGAAGGCTTATCCCCTACAAGGAGCTACACCCAAAAACCCGTGCTTACGGCAGGAATTTCAGAATCTTGAAGTAACCATAGTGCCATCAGGGATGTTAGCTACATTGACTATGGAGTCTCGACTCCAAAAGCAGATTGAGGATGCTCAGAAAGAAGATGAAGAGATACATAAGATCAAGAGCCACATCAGATCTGGAAAAACCCAGGATTTCATTGAAGATCATCAAGGAATTGTGTGGTATCAGGGAAGGATTTGTGTGCCCCGAAATTCAGACCTTAAGGAATTAATTCTTTTCGAAGCCCATAAAACCCCATATTCACTACACCCTGGAAGCACCAAGATGTACAAGGATCTGAGAACGCAATTCTGGTGGAATGGAATGAAGAGGGAAATCGCGGAATATGTCGCAAGATGTGACACTTGCCAAAGGATTAAGGCCGATCACCAAAAGATAGCCGGAAAGCTGCAACCCTTACCCGTGCCAACCTGGAAATGGGAAGAGATTGGTATGGATTTTATCACAGGACTTCCCAGAACACAAGGGGGATATGATTCCATATGGGTCGTTGTGGACAGACTCACGAAAGTTGCTCATTTTATACCAGTCAAGAAAACGTATAATGGCAACAAATTAGCGGAGCTATACCTGCAGCGAATAGTGACACTGCATGGTATCCCGAAAAAGATCGTTTCAGATCGAGGAACACAATTCACATCCAAATTCTGGAACCGACTCCACGAAGCTTTGGGAACCCAATTGCAGTTTAGCACTGCATATCATCCACAGACAGGAGGACAGACTGAACGTGTAAATCAAATCTTGGAAGACCTTCTCAGAGCTTGCATCTTAGATTATGGAACCTCTTGGGAAAAGTGCTTACCATTTGCGGAGTTTACTTATAATAACAGTCACCAAGCTAGTCTGCAAATGGCACCCTTTGAAGCTTTGTATGGGCGCAAGTGCAGAACTCCACTACATTGGGACGAGCCAGGAGAAAGGCAAGTCATTGGACCCGAACTCATCGAAGAAGCTGAAGCACACGTCAAGCTCATCAGAGAACGATTAAAGGCAGCACAGTCACGCCAGAAGAGCTATGCCGACAACCGAAGAAGGGAATTGTCGTTTGCACCAGGCGAATCAGTTTATCTCAAGGTTACACCGTTAAAAGGGATGAGAAGATTCCATCAGAAAGGAAAACTGTCCCCAAGGTACATTGGGCCATTCAAAGTCCTTAAGAGGAAAGGAGAGGTATCTTACAAACTGGATTTACCATCAGATCTTGGAGAAATTTATGACGTGGTTCATGTCTCGCAACTCCGTAAGTGCCTCAAGGAACCAACGGATCAGATAGAACACCAGGGAATTCCGCTTCAGAAGAATCTCACCTATCTCACTCAACCACTGCAAATACTGGCTAGTGATGAGCATCAACTCAGAAGAAAGAAAATCAAGCTTTGCAAGGTTCAATGGGAAGATCACTCAAAGGAAGAAGCGACTTGGGAGAAAGAGGATGATCTGCGGCAGGCTTATCCCTACCTCTTCCCTTCTCTAGGTAAATCTCGGGGCGAGATTTCTTTAAGGAGGGTAGGCTTGTAACACCCTAGTTTTGGAGGTGAAAAGTTTTGCATAAAAACCCTGCATGCATGTATCTCTGTAGTAGTAGCCAGATCAGCTGAACTCTAATCTCTCCCAAACCCTAAAAATCTCCAAATCTATTCTCTAGATCCAGATCAAGATCTGACCATCCAGATTTAACCTACCAGTTACCCTGAAGATAAAAGTCTTCAGGAGCCAGATCAAATTCTGACCCTAACTCCCAGTACCTAAGCCTCTCTCTGTTTTCGAAAACAGGAAAATTCAGATTTACCCTAAGTACCCCAGTTTCCAGATAATTGAGTTATCTTGATTTAACCTTATCCAGACTCAAGTAACCCCTGGAATATGTTCCTAGCTTCATCCTCAACTCACTTCAAAAAGTTGGGAGCCAGATTAATTCATCTAAACACTTTTCGCAGTTTAGTCCAAGTTTTGCTGCGAATAAGTCCTTTTCTGTTTACCTGGAAGCCTGAAAAGGCTAAAATCTGCAAATCAATTCCAACTCCAGAATCTCTTCAGGGAACACCTTCCAAATGCTATTTGATACAAATTTCCCTTCTGTCCAGACTTCAAAATCTCTCTCCAATCACCAGAATTTGAGATCGACAAAGTCAAGACCTATTGTACCCTAATTTTACCCTATTTTCGAAAATAGGTGAAATCCCTCAAATCTTATCAAACTTTCTCCAAATTTGAGCTAAATGGGTATTAATAGAAATATTATACTCAGCCATGAAATCAAATCTCAAATTTAACCTCTCAAAGACCAGATTTGCAGTTTAGTCCAAAACCAAAACAAAAATCATCGCAAATCAATCCCTGGTTCGACCAGGCTACTGTGCGCGACCAGGGCGTTCAATCGACCACGAGCACAGGAATTTTGGTCGTCGCCGTTGCCGGTGCTGCAGCTCCATCGCCAGCGATCACCAGCGCTGCCACCTCCGCCATTGTTTCCTTGCCGCGTGTGTGCATTGTGTTCGCCACCGTGGAACAGCTTTACCTCGCCAGCGTCGCCTTCGTTCTCCCGCGCGCGCGCCCGACAACGGCAGCGCAGCTGCGCCACATTGCAAGCATGCCCGAGGGATGCATCAATTCGCCGTTGCATCAGCCAGGACTGCGCGCCAGACTGTAAAAGCCGGCACGGCCGCTGGAGCGCGTCACCTCGCTGCTGTCCCGCCCGGCCAGTCAATTCGCCGTCGATTCACAGCTCCAAGTCTCCAGGCACTTTCAACCGTTGCTGCTCACTTCGCCTATTTAAGCTTGCTCTGGCCATCTCCTTCAACCACACACACGCCAGAACCACACAAGTCTCTAACCTCGTCATCCTCTTCGTCTTCTTCGGCGAGCTCGAGAAGAGGCTCACGGTGCCAGGCCAATCCACTGCACCGAACTCCAAATTGAAGCTACCAGTGAGTTACTCTCAACCACTTACCTGTGTAGTAGCAGCCAATTGAGTTCTATTGCACCTCATTGCCGGGAATTGCTGATTTTCCCCGACAACTCCGGCGAGCAATTAATCCCTAACTAAGTCAAATTAGCTCTCGAGCCTGTAATTAAACATGATCAGTGGACTGTTTAGAACACATCTAAGCAACCAGAATCACCAATTTCGCTAAAATATGAAAAACCCCAAGTTTACACCTTGCATGCACTGGAACTCGCCGTTAAGCTTCTGTGGTGATTTTCCAGTTAAATTGACTTCACACCTAGCTCTGTTATGCCCCAGAGACCATCCTCAAGCAAGGATTCGAGTTCGTTTGCCCTAGAACAGAAACGCCCAATTTTTGTGTCTTCTTCCCTAGCTCCGGTCGCCGGATTTTGTTCCCGGCCGTTTCAACCCCAACCACCTCGTCTAGTAGATGTGCCTCGACCCCAGGAGTATTTTTGCCTTCTAGCTCGACACCTGGATCGGCCCAGATGAAGAGGTATCACCATGCCAAAGTTTGGTCCAGAAACTGTTGAGAACAGCTCGGCCACCGTGTTCTTCGCCAGTTTTCATCGCTTTCCGGCCATCTTGGAGGGTCGGCTGATCTTCCTGAGAAAGGTTTGACTCCTGGGGTCTCTGTTGAGATGAAGGTCCTCCCCTTGCAGGGTCTTCCCTGGGCGAAGCTTGCTCCCTGTCCTCTTGACTACCTTGCGATCTTCTCTTCGTGTACACCATACTGATTCTTCTGAAGAAAGAGCAGATAGGTCTAACTAACTAAGAGAGAGAACTCGGGCACTAATGCGGAAATTAATGCAACTATTCAATGCACAAAACACTTAGGCTTCTAGCCATAGTAAACAAGTTGACCATTGCGAAAGCAACGGCGGAGCACAAAAGCTAGCAAGAGCATCCACCTGCTCAATCTATACTACCCTTTCCCAGCTAATCCTCCACGACGGTCGACTAACTACTCGAAAAAGGTTCTACCAAAAGAACTAGGCTATGTGCCATAGCAACGTAGCCCAACTCCTGAGGCACTCTATAAAAGCAGAACGCTCTCTCGGCATCTTGCCGAATTTTTTAGAAAAGCCAAGTAAGACTTTTGAAATCCGAAACTTTTAGAAGCTACAAGGCTCCTGTTTTCAAAAATAGTGTTTTTATAAAATAGATTTTTAACTAAAATACGCCTTCCTGGCGAGCCAATTCCTAAAGGTGTCGTCCTACAGTCAAGTTCTCATGCTGCTCTGATACCACTTTTTATCTGTCGCGCCCCGCATAGGGTACCACGACTACTCCCGTGGAGGCCTAGCTCGCTGCAGCTGGCCTCATACATACATACCACTGACTTCCCAGGATAAGTCAAGCACAGGGGTTCATTGCAGCAGAGTAACTTACAAAATATCATTGATAAACAGTATGGCCTGCTGGCCTGATACAACAAGAGTAATACAATGCCTTCACGGCACAAATGGTCTAATTAAAACAAAAGACAACTACTCGGCGGAAGCTAGGCGAAACCCCCACGGTCGTAAGAAGTTGACAGCAGAACAACACACTTCAGGGTTCTGGCAGAACTGGCTCTCTTCCTTCTGGATCCACGAAATCTTCCAAGCCTTCGTCTTGGTATTGTAGCACTCCATCTATTGTTGATAAGTTGCAAGGGTGAGCACTTACGTACTCAGCAAGTCATAGGGAAGAGTAGAGATATGTATAATAGAGATGTCATGATCCTATGCTATTGAGGGAAAAGAGGTGAGAAGGTTTTTCCAAAAATACTTTTCTTCCAAGCTTCTGAAATCTCATGCTCATGGCAGCATTTCATATACTTAGGGCACAATCCAAATGCCTCTTAGATATCATATGATCACTAAATTATGGTATTACCGTGACACGTCAACACATGACAGCCCACGGCAGCACCCCTTATCATGACAACACATGTCACTTGGGTAATCTTGAACTAACAAATTTTAATTTATAAAACAATACTTGTGTCACACCCTGTGGATTTAATCCACCGCGGCATACTCCTAAAACTCGGGAGCACGAAGTATTCGAATACATTTTTAACTCTGCAGAGGGGTACCAATTTACCCGCAAGATATATCCACTTTCATGCCCTTCCTATCACAAGGATTGGACCCCTGACTCACTTCATACTGTGAGTGGCAAGGTGGAGATAACAAGAACTTTTGCCATGTTTCACACACAATTCACCCCAGACCCCGTGGTTTTCTTCACGCAAACCACAGTTGTGGCAGGGTTTCACAACCCCCACTAATTGGCGTCTTCCCCTCAGGGTCAGCGTGCATGATCACATCCTGTGATATGTGTTGGAGCGCACCCCGTGTTAATCGTGAGTTTGTCATATAGGGGTTTCATGTGTGATCCACATACTACTTGTTCAGGCCTGTCCCATACCAGGCTTGCGGTCGGCACGTTAATCATGCCACTAGACGCACAACACAAGGTTCTAGGTCCTTATATGCCAGTGACCAGCTCATACCATAATCCATGCACCTTCAGTGCCCGCACGACCAGTGCAGCCAAGCACCTCCAGTGCTACCACCATTCCATACCAAAATACTGGTCACGGCTAGGGGTTTTATTTCATGAATATAGATTTATATACATATACTTATCAATTCATGGCTCATTGCTAAACAGTTTATCTTTCCACAGGCAATCAGCCTGATGCTGCCATTTCATCTCTTTTCTCAATTCATGCAATACTATTTTATAATCAAGGTATATTCTAGCATTTCATAAAATATAGGTTCAAGATGTTCAAGAATATGACTTGCCTTCCGCGTCGTAAGAAACAGCAGTTGATGTCGGGTCTGCGACGAAGTCTTCGAACTCGGACTCTTGCTCTGAACAAGGATCAAACAAGCAAACAGGCATTACAATCAATCATACTCTTACTATTCCACTATATGCGATAATGCAAGGAGAAACACTTTAGGCGATACAAGATTTGGAAGCGATTAGGGTTAAACTATGGAAACCAAGGTTAAGATTAGTTGTCAAGGGTTTGCAAGGTTCCAAATGTTCCAAAATATCAGAATGATATCAAGGCTGCTGCTGGTTCGCTCAAAAACATCGAACGCCTTTAGGTCGACATTCGGTTCAAGGCATCGACATAGGGTCGATGGATGATAGAGGGCTCAACTCAAGTTGTGGCAGTAGAATAAAATGTAGATCACAACATCAGGAGTCTAAGGGACAAGGTTATGTTCAGTTTGCATACCCAGAAGGGGTCAAAATGGCCCAATGCCATTGGCTGACATAGGCTGACAATGCCCAAGAATGGCATTGACATGGTTTGAACAGTTTCTAGTAGCCAAAATGGGTTTTTATTCAAGCATATGATGCACAAGGTAGTGAAGCAACTGTTTGACAAGGTAATTTTTGGTTTGCATGACCAGAGGTGGGTGAACAGGGCTAATGCCACTGGCTGGCATAGTTTGACATAGGGTTGACATGGCCAGAAATTAGGGTTTGCCATATCTTTTGATCTAGGGCTCCAAATGATGCACCACTTTGTCTGGTAGTTAGGCATTTGTAACAGGAACAAATGTCTCCACAGGATTTAGGGCAGGAGATGGCCGGAAAGTGATGAAAACTGGCAAGGAAGTTGACTGGCCTGGAGCACATGCAACATAAACAGTGCAGTAACTAGGGCATAGCTATATCTCACAATCTAGGCCGAATTGGAAGTCGTGATAGAAGACAAAGTTGCTCAGAATGGTCCAAAACATCTAAATGGCAAAGTGGTTTGAGCTGGAGTGGCTGGATTTGGAAGATACTGGCTGGAGAAAAGATGAACTCAAATCTGTTTTGGGCATTTCTGATTTAAAGTGATTGAACTCAATTCCTTGCTTGAGTATGGTCCTCTGGGTACTAGAAATGCATTGGTGAAGTTAGATTAACAGATTGCTCAACAGAGAAGCTAAATCAGCAAGTACAAGTTCATGTTCATGGCTGGAAATTGGGGGTTTTTGATTTACAACGAATTTGTTCAAACCAGTAGCTCAGGGGTCTTAAGTGAGCTATTCTAAGCATATTTCACTACTGGCTCGAAGATCAATTCATTCTGGAATGAAATTAATTGCTCGCCGGAGCTACTGGAGTAAAACTGAATTTGCCGGCGACTGAGGGTATTTAGACTAAATTCCAAGCTCGAGAAGCATGAGGGGGATGAGGGAAGCTCACTGGGGGTGTTGGATCGAAGGAGGAAGCAGTGGTTGAAGCTAGCACCGAAGCCCCCTTTGCTGCTCACCGGAGAAGAAGAAGAAGACGGCGAGTTTGAGAACTGAGGTGTTTCTGGTGGGTGTGTGGTGTTTCACTGAGACTAGGGACTATTTATAGAGGATTCGGAGGTGTTGCAACGGCTAGAAGTGCTCGGGGAGTTGTAGCCGGCAAGGAAAAGACGGGATGCGACTTCACGGCGAAGACAGGCGGCGAAACGACTTGGTTCAGTGGCCGTGAAGGCTTTACAGGTGATGGAAGGTGAACTGATGGCTGGCCGCGGCGAGTTCTCCACGTGGCTATGCTTTCCTGCTGTAGCCGTTGCCGGTGGCGTGCAAACGGGAGGAAATCAGCTGGCTGTGAGTCGCGCCGGGGAAGATCCACAGTAGCCAACCGTGCTCGCACACGTGGCGCTGTTCAGCTGGTGAAGATGGCGACCACGGGCTGGCTTCAACCACTACGGCTACTGTAGTAGCTGGCGAGGTCGAAGTCGATGGGGCTGTAGTGGTGCACATGGTCGCATGTGAGCTGTGGCCGTGATCGTGCACTGGGACCAGGTCGTGGTATATGGCAGTAGCTCGAGGTCGAAGCAACAGTAGCTGGTCGATCGCACTGCTCTGGTCGAAGTCGAAATCAGCTGATCCGGTCGTGAACTGAGGGGCTGGTCGATCCAGGGGCATAAGTGTAATGATTTCGGTTGAAAAGTGGACTGATTTGTAATTCTGGTCTTAGAGAGGTTTAATCTGGAATTTGATTGAATGGATGAGTATAATATTTCTATTAATACTCATTTAGCTCAAATCTGGAGAAAATTTGATAAGGTTTGAGGGATTTCACCTATTTTCGAAAATAGGGTAAAATTAGGGTAAAATAGATCTGGATTTTGTCGATCTCGAATTCTGGTAATTAGGGTGAGATTTGGAAGTCTGATCAGAAGGGAAATCTGTATCAAATAGTATTTGGGAGGTGTTCCCTAAAGAAATTCTGGAGTTGGAGTTGATTTGTGAATTTTAGCATTTTCAGGCTTCCAGGTAAACAGAAAAGGACTTATTCGCAGTAAAATTTGGACTAAACTGCGAAAAGCGTTTAGATGAAACAATCTGGTTCCCAACTTTTTGGAGTAAGTTGAGGGTAAACCTAGGAACATATTCCAAAAGATACATGAGTCTGGATAGGGTTAAACCATGATAACTCAGTTATCTGGGATCTGGGGTACTTAGGGTAAATCTGAATTTCCTGTTTTCGAAAACAGAAAGAGACTTAGATACTGGGAGTTAGGGTTAGAATTCAATCTGGCTCCTGAAGACTTTTATCTTCAGAATAACTGGTAGGTTAAATCTGGATGATCTGATCTTGATCTGGATCTAGAGAACAGATTTGGAGATTTTTAGGGTTTGGGAGAGATTAGGGTTTAGCTGATCTAGCTACTGCTACAGGGATACATGCATGCAGGATTTTATGCAAAAACTTTTCACCCCCAAAACCAGGGTGTTACAACATCTGAACAATCTGATCTTGATTTGGGGTCACATATTAGATTTGGAGATTTTAGGGCTTGAGGTAGATACTGATCTGGCTATTGCTACTGATACATGCATGCATGCTATAGATGAAAAAGGAAATTTTCACCCCTAACTCAGGCTGTTACAGGTTCTGTCCGAATAGATCAATTCGAGCAAGTTGATTAGAACGGACAACGATTACAAGATCTAATTCTCCTAGAAGAAAAGCGTGATCGAGCTCTGGTCAAGTCCGCAGTGTATTTGCAAGCTTTGCTCAAATACCATAACAAAATGGTGCAACCATGTAGTTTTTTCACATGGGTGATCTGGTTTTACGTAAAAGACAAAACCAATGTAATCGCAACAAGTTCTCCCCACAATGGGAAGGTCCCTACACTGTTGTCTCGGTGCAGCGACCAGGGTCAGCTCGGTTAGCAACGGAGGATGGTCGGATCTTATCCAATACATGGAACATCGATCAACTGCTCAAGTTTTACGTGTAAGTTGCCCAACCCTGTTCCTTTTCAATTAGCATGATTTAACAAAATCAGTTCTTTTAGTTGTTTCATGTGATAATTATTCCTTGTGCCCGTATGTTACGAGTCTGACTTGGGGGCTGGTTGCTGATATTGTAACACTATAATACCTTGATCGGATTCGCTGGCCGATCTTATGATCACTTCCAGGCAAGACACCCCTCAATAAGCCGTTTCTCAACGCACACGGGGCTTGCTGGCATGTCCTTGGTCATCAGAGTGGCTGCCGGTTTGCAATAAGGTGGTGTTGTATCAAACATGATTATCGGTCTAGTCGGATATTCCTGGTCGTCGTTACACCCATATTTTCCTGTGCTTATAATACTAAGTCTTCAGTATGCATAATCCCAGGAGGGAGCTAGGGGAATATGGTCGCAACATGAAACAAAAAGAAGTGCTTTTCTTCCAAAAAATCAAGGCATACATATGCATTGTGTAATTACATCTGTACAGGTATAAGATTTACGATAGGCCAAGCTCTTTCAAGAGATCTTCTACTAGAGGTTTGACTTCCTCCATTATGACTTCAAGCTGGTCTTCACTCTCGACTTCTGCCTCAACCACCACTGGATTCAGATCGAGATCTGGGCCATGGTGGAGACAAAGCCGGCACAGGATGGCGGAGGCCACTAATCGCACTCTTGCTTGATCGCCATTGTTTTCCGCCTTGTATCTTCAGGAAGATACTCGAGAAGTGACTCCGCTTGGGTCATCACCAGTGTGGTCCAGTCGCTGAGGTTGAGGTCGTCCTTTTCGGTTTCAACCACATCAGCTAGCAAACCGGCCACCATCTTCAGTTTTTCGAAGATGTCTTGTTGAGTACTGCTGCAGGATGAGAGTGACGCCTTCAAGTCCTTGTTCTCCTGGCAGACAGACTCAACATTCGAGTTCTTCAACTTGATGGTCATTTGGAGATCCTTTTTCTCTTGACAAAGCTGGCTTATTTGGTCCTCTCGTGCTAGAATGAGAAACCATCACAAACAGTCCGCATGACAAATTAATTTTATCCTGGTCGGAAGTATACTTACAGGAGAGCTGTGACCGCAGCTGTTGGAGTTCAGTCGCCAGGAAGGAGATCTTGGCAGCTGCCCTGAACTCCTGGCTTTCCCAATCAGCGAGGCTCTTGATCAGAAAGGCGTTTTCTCTGTGACAAAAGAGACAATTGTCAAAACAGGACTAACGTTCAGGAAGATGAAGGAACATCTTCCTTACCACTGCAGGCGACTCATTTCCTGTTGTACGACCTCGATACAATTCACTACGGCCATCAACTTGGTCGCCATATGAGTCAGTTCCTGTAACATGGAAGGAGATCAGCTTCAAAGTCTGGATATTCCTATGCGAACTTAAAAATCATAAGAGGGGTTCGGCATACCTCAACATACTCGCTGAACGAGTCACTTTCCGGTTCAGCCAAAGGCTGAGTCTCTAAACTCGCCTTGTCCCCAGTAGGAGCAGCAGATGAGTTTTCCTACGGAGCCTCCCACATAACTGGGGTCACAGATTCCAATCTCTGCGATTGGACTTCTGCGGCCATCCCATCTATGATGGAACGAAGAACTTCCTCGGCCCTTGGGATGGAACTTTGCTCGCCCGTGACCTCTATTACAGGAGAAGCTTCAATACTTGTAGAGGTCACTGGGGGGCTTGGGGCTACATCTCTGCGCCTAGCATAATCAAACAAGAGAATCATCGGTTAGAATCTCTTCAGTAGATCATTGTAATACGGCCCTATCTAAACGGGAGAGATTCTTACCTTACTCGAAATCCTGCCCATTTCTGGGATTTTGAGGATGGTTCCCCGGAAAAAAAGGGGAAAGTCATCATCTGTCCTAGTCTTCCTCTTCCTAAATAGGACCTTGTCCTTTTCTCCCTATGTGCATGCAAATCTATGAGAACACACATGAGGAATGATGAAAACCAAGGCTATAAGGGTCCTTACTGCGGTAACTTTTTCGGTCAGTAGGGATGAAGCCATTGGTCCTGAAGTCTCGTAGACCACAGGCGCTGGGACTTCATCCACGACCATGAGGTTAGTAGTGGTCGCGGTGTCCTGTTCAGTTATTCCCACTCCTGTCAACAAGAGTGGAGTGCTCACCACCCCAGGACTGGCAGGAGTCACTTCGCGCCGAATAAGGGGGATGTTGTCTTCTTCTTCCTATATGAGCATAACTCAATGGATGTGTACAGATGAATGAAAACATTCAGGATTGTGAGAAATCTTACCACAATCACCCCTTCTATCAGAAGGGGAGGTGTTGCATGTCCTGAGGCTTCATAAGCTTCAGGCACTAGGGTTTCACCCGTAACCACAGGATTATCAGTGGTCACGGGGTCCATTGTAGTCTTCTTTGTCCCTGCGGTTAGAGACAGGACCTCGCTGGTTGGAGGAGAGATCGCCTTCCTCTTGCGGCAAACCAGAGGAATGTCATCCTCCTCGTCCTCGCTCCCTTCACCCTGTAGACGAAGAAGTAATTTCTACTCATACCTAGGGTTACAGGAGGCACTGAATATCTTACCGTAGTCCTCTTCGCGGTAAGGGGTTTCTTCTGCGAAGAAGCCTCACCCAAAATCTTCTTGGACTTGTTGGGAGCAGGTTCCTTTGTTGCGCGCTTCGAAGAGGTCCTCTTCACCCCTTCGCAGCTGGTCTCCCTGAGGGACCAACGTCCTCGCTTGGACGCGTCACCTCAGCAAACTTTCCCAAAAGCTATGTTGTTCCAAATGTTCCTGTCAATATAGGACAAGCGAATGGTCTACAACAGAGCTTGTTAAGAAAGGCCATAAATTTCAGTGCTCCTGTTTGAGATCATCGCCGGCATTGATTAGGCTTTGGGGGCGAGGCAATCCCTTGGCTCCCTCCACAGCAGCGCTGTACCCCTTGAGGAGACAATTTGTCTATTTTTCAATCTCGGACAAAGGCAGAGCTGTGTCGCAAACAAGCATGTTAACAAATACGACATTTTTTCAGTAAAAATGTATGTTTTGTTGACTAGGAGACATACCATTATTGTATTCCAAGGTACTATCCACCATGGACTAGATTTCCCAAGCTGGATGAGCCCTTTCACACCTGGGGCTTATCCAATTCTTCACAAAGTCGCGTATGATGTCGCGCGCAGTCAGTCCTTGCGGAACTAAGTAAAGAATGACTTGGGCTTGCTTGTACTGCTCTGCGCTGAGAGCAGGAAGGGAGTCCAACTTGCTGGCCTTCTCCGGTTGAGAGTTCTGGAACCACAGTACGCTCTTCGACGGAGGGGTGCAGTAGAACCACTTGTGGTACCACCCGTGGACAGAATCCCAGAGGGGCGGGAAAGGGTACTCCTTCTTCTCTCTTATTTGGAAGTAGATGCACCCGGCGGCATTGGTGTTCTTCGACCATGCCGAGAAGTAGAAATGTCGGAAGAGCTGTACGCTCGGTAGCACTCCAACGAAGGCTTCGCACAGGTGCTGAAAGAATGACAAAATAAGAACAGCATTTGGGTGGAGATTCACTAACTCCAACCCATAATGCTCCAAGATTCCCTTCAAGAACTGGCTCTCTGGGAATCGGAACCCGCAACGCAGGTATTCCTCAAAGACCACCAACTCGCCCTCTTGGACGATTGGGGTTTCTTGATCTTTCTCCGCGGGCCGCCAATTGATCAGCAGCCGCGGAGGGAGAATCTTTTCCTTCTCAAGGGCCACCAGGCTCTCTTCTGTGTGGTGAACAGATTGGCTCCAGGAGGCCATCTCTTGTGAAAGATTGAGAGGAAAGGTGGTGAGTTTGGAGGCGACGGAGATGAGGAATGCAAAAGAGGGTTTTGTGCGGCGAGAGACTCTAAGGCAAATGGAGGGTTCCTGGTTGTGTGGCTTCCTTAGGAAGCTACCTTCTCCTTTTATATGCCCGAGGTAACCTTTCATTGAGTATTTTATTAATTTTCCATAATGGGTGCCTTCTCTCTGGAAACCCGTTATGCACTCCCTACAGTGAATCCGAAACAAAATATATTTTTATAATTTTTGTTTCGAATTCGGGGGCTAGGGTGCACACAAAAACATGAAAATTTTGCAAAGATTTTGGAGGAAGTGATCCTTCATGTCTTTTGTAAGCTAATTTTTATGTTGATCACAATGTATTTCTGTGATCGCCTCAAAATTTGCATGTTGATCGCAATGCAATTATGTGATCGCTGTAGGTAGATAATCGCAACATGCACGGTTATCATCCGATCAAGGCATTATGTTTTTATCGCGGCTTCAATTCTGATCACGGCTTCGGTTTTGATTGCATTTCAGTTCTAGTCGCAATAAAAGTGTTGGTCGCGAGATAACATATTAATGCGTTTCTGATCGAAAGACTTGTTACGTAGGATTTACCTGTGTATGTTTGATCGTGAAGACATTCCTTATGACCATGTTTTCGCACAGAGATTGTGAAGAGTTTTTATTTGGGATTATAAGTCTTGCATAATCCTTCTTAAAAAATCGAGGTATGAAAGGAAAGGAAATTTTTATTTTTGGCAATCCTTGCATACAAAAGGGATACAAGCGACCAGAGCATCGACCTGATCCGAGAGGAGTTTACAAAGTTCTCCTAGGGACATATTAGCATCAATGGAATCAACACTGGCTGCCCCTAGAGAATTAGCAACTACTCTAAGCCTATCTACATCATCCCGAATCAGAGAAACACTACTATTCCTGATCGTATCGGACAGTTCTCGCTACTGCCGAGCATAGTCCCTCTCTAATCGGAATTGGTGCACCTCTTCGAGAGATCTGTCAAAACATTCTGCCAGGTGCAGAATGGCCGAAGACATCTCTTCAGTCTTCTTCTCCAGAACCTCTTTCTCCTTCTGGGGAGTTTGTTCGAGGGGAAGAGGTTGGATCTCAGCGGGCTAGTCACTGGGGGCTCCAGAAATTTTCGTCTCCTGTGCATAAATGTGTTAGTCTTGCAAGATAAAACGACCAGCAGAAGAGACGAAAATAATTACTAATCCTCGCAAGTGAGAGGATGAAGTATTTCCCCCAGAAAGTAGATCACCCGACAAAAGCTGGGGACCATCAGGTCGTGGAAGTGCAACTTTCCCACGGGAAAATTGATCACCCAACAAAAGCTGAGGATCATCTGGTCACGGGAATGCAACCTTCCTACCAGAAAGTTGATAACCCATCAAAAGGTGGGGATCGCTTGATCGCAATGGAGAAAGCTGATCAGAAGAAAGAGAAGGCTTTGAGGGATTATTATGGACCTCCAAAGGTGGAGATGAAGGTTCGACCTGCCGAGTTACATGGATAGGGAGAACTATATGGGCCAAAGGAAGAGAGAGCAATGATGCATCCCCAACCTTTGTACCACTGGAGGATCCCTCGTCAACCTTGGGTTTCTTCCATGGAGGAACCAGCTCTTCGGTTACTTGCGAATTTCCAAAAAGCATTTTGGAAATGATCAGAAGATAAGATGGCAACTTGAACCAAAAGTTCCAGAGAAGACCTACCTTCTAGAAGTCCTGGTCGAGTTCGAGTGTCACTTCCTCTTCATCACTCTCAATCTCAATGATGTTCTTGGAACCTTGATCTGCCATTGAGATGAAAACAGAAGAGAGGGAAAGATAGCTGTGGAAAAGACTTAGCCGAGAAAAAGACTTGTGAAGTTTTAGGGCTAAGGGGCTTCGGTATTTATAGCCCCCAGGGGTGACTGTTCGTTTTTCGAATGTCTCGAATTCTTAAAACACATTTACAATTTTATCTCTGGTTAAAAGACAATTCCGCGGTGCTATCATTACCTGACAAAAACAACCCAGAGTCCGTCTCGGGAAATAAACCGTCACACTTAGTGCGCCACTAAGTAGGGAAGTTGAAGCGTAGGGTCACTTATTCGATGCAGGATTAAAATTTGAAGTAAATATGTCTCTTCATTTTCTTCAAATTTTGGGGCTAGCTGATGAGGATCGTTACCCGAGCTAGTTCAGAGCAAATGCACGTGTGGTTCAAGACAGATTCGAACCAGACAAGTGTCTGTTGCCATCATCTCAGATGACCTGAGAAGCGCCGACACATGGTCGCAGGCTTTGCGAGATCATGAGGCCACAGACAGTACGGTGTCAGGAGGCCGTAGGTGATGCGCGAACAGGAGATCGCAGACAGTGCACGGTCAGAAGGACATTGACTACTCTCGACCAGGATAACTTGGGATTGCTTAAGCTCCGTAACAGGCATATCCCGGGAATCACGAAGATCCTTACACGTATGAAGACAACTGCCAGGAGGTTAAATCGTGCATTTATCCCTTAATTGCACATGTTTAAGCCTGCGTGGAAGTGAAGTGCGGTTGTCAAAACCACACCCAAGCAACCGTTCAAAGTCGTTGTGCGTTGGCGCCCTTTGGACCAGTATAAAAGGGTAAGTGGATGCACGAGGAGAGGACGGATTCAAGAGACATCAAGATCTGACAGATCGAACAGATCCCAGAGATCGAATAGATCTCAGAGATCAACACCAACAAGCTTCCATAGGCTAGTTTAGTCATTTTGTAGATAATCACACAAAAAATATCTTCGCCTGTGATGATCTTTCATACAACTTTGTAACCTTTTTCCCATACATAGTGAAATCACAACAGGATGTAGGGCTATTATTCCCACCATCGAGGGCCCGAACCTGTATAAATCTCTCTGTGTTCCAACCGACATTGCTCATCATCCCTTTCCGGAGGGACACCTTGAGAGGCCTCATAACTCACAAATTCTGCATAAGTTCAACTAAGGACCCCGAGTACGAATCGTCGACATTGGCTTTGGCATAGATTACTTGCACATGTTGGAATGCATCAACTTAAAAAGCTTTTAAAATGTGATTTAGTAATTGGCTTGAAGGATGTGAATTTTGAAAAGGACAAACCTTGTAGCGCTTGTCAAGCGGGCAAGCAACTAGCTACTTCACATCCAACCAAGCTCATTCTTTCAAATTGCAAACCATTGGAACTTTTGCATATGGATTTGTTCGGCCCTGCTGAACATCAAAATATTGGAGGAAATAGCTTTTGCTATGTTACTGTTGATGATTTCTCCATATTTACTTGGGTGTTTTTCTTAGCTCACAAATCTGAAACCCCCTCTTATTTTAAAAGAGTTGCGAAAAGAGCTAAAAAGGACTTTGAACTCTCCATCAAGAAAATCCATAGTGATCATGGTGGAGAATTTCAAAATTCTGACTTTATTGATTTTTGTGATGAGTCTGGAATCAAACATGAATTCTTTGTGCCCTACACACCTCAACAAAATGGTGTTAACGGAAGAATCAGACATTGATTGAAATGGCTAGAACAATGCTCGATGAGTACAAGAGGCCTACCCTGTTTTGGATAGAGGCAGTTTACACAGCAAGTTATGCCATCAATCGTCTTTATACCCATATGCTTTTGAACAAAACTCCTTATGATACTACCACAGAAACAGACATCCAGGACGGCACATCACAGACGGTTATGAATTTTTCAATGGAAAACCGTCTACGAAGGCCTGTCGGGAGAATATGTTCAGTTATCACAGTCGGTTCTGATGTCAAAAACAGCTGTGATAGTAAACCAGACAGTTCGTAACACAAAATCGTCTGTAAGAGTCTACTTATCACAGACGGTTTTGACCTAAAACCCGACTGTGATAGATACAATCGGTTCTCAACTTAGAACCATCTGTGATAACTAGAATATCACAGACGGTTCTGAACTCATAACCGACTGTGATAGTGTAGTATTAGAGATGGTTCTAAGGTCAGAACCAACTGAAAAAGTGAAATCTCAAACTTCGCGCGCGGTTGGTGGCACTTCGAATTCTTTGTCAGAACTGACTGTGACTGTGATATATACTTTCTGTCTCTGATCTTCGCGCGGGGCGCCTTGGCGAACACGAAGCGTCACTTTGGAAGTTCTATAAATAACTTGACAGTGGAATAATTGTCATTTACTTTACAAGTTTTTATAATTCTCAAACTGTTTGACTCCTTAGCTTCTCTGCGCCAATGGCATCCTCGATGGCATCGTTAGCCTCGCCATCCCCGGTAAGAACTCTCAATCTTCTGGACTTACCCCTGTATTGTTAATCCCTGTTCAGTACATTCTTGACCTGTTGATTTGCACAGGGAAGGGGAGCCATGGAAGACTCGGGCAAGGTGAAAGCCAAGCTGAGGGCCCTCCAGGTGGAGCACAAGCTACTTACAGAGAAGTACACTCGGGTACGGCTTGACCTGGACGATCTCTTCCAGCGCATTCAGTGCATGAAGACGGATGGTGACAATGCGAGTGCGTGGACGAGGCGTCTTCGCGAGGAGAAGAAAGCCATGGATATGACCATCACTGGCTACGGTTTGACTATGAAGGATACCATCGCGAAGCTGAGGGAGGTCACAGGCCTTCTCGACGCTGTAGTAGTTGATCCTAAGAAGGACACCTTGTCGCTGGAGGAGTCCTGCGTCCTGGCTGCCAGTCAAACTGACTTTATTCTAGATGCAGCCAGGGCTAAGACCACTCCTTGACCTAGCATTCTGTATTTTTACTTTTTTTTTGTAAGTGATGAAAAAAAATTAGTGAAAACTTTGTTCTTATGTCAACTTTCCAATTTTCCAGCACGTTCTTGGACTGCATGTTATCTTCCCTCTTTCTTTATACTTTGTTCATATGTCACCTTTCTCAATGTGTTTTGAATATCACAGACGATTCTGAGGTAAAGAAATGTCTGTGATAGTCACATCACAGACGGTTTTTATATAAGGACAGACTGTGATAGCCCCAACAGTGACCGACGCTTCGAATGCTCAACTTCTTTCAATATCACAGACGGTTTTTAACTCAAAACCGTCTGTGATAGTAACATTACAGACGGCTTTTATGTAAGAACCGACTGTGATAGTCCCAACAGTGATCGACGCTCCAAATTCTCAACGGTGTGTTGTGTCATTTCAGGTTCTGATGTTTGCACAGCGCACTAGACTGGGAACATGAAGCGTCGCCTTGGAAATTATATAAATAGCTTGTTTTTCATTAATAATGAAAAAAATTAATTAAAAATTTGTTCTTATGTCAATTTTGTAATTTTCCCGCACGTTCTTGGAGAAAAAGAAGTGGAACGGTTCGACCTCCAGGGACGAAACAAGTATTTGTAGAAGTCAAACGGTTCAAAATTCCAGGCATATTACAGACGGTTCGGACATCAGAACCGTCTGTAATAGTAAAGCAGACGGTTTTAATCTCCCAACCGTCTGTGATAGTCATATTACAGACGATTTGGACATCATAGCCATCTGTTATATTAAAGCAGACGGTTTTGATCTCCCAACCATCTGTGAAAGCGCCAACAATGTCCGACGCTTCGAATTCTCAGCATGCAATCGTGGATAACCGCACCTAATAACTGCGCAGATGAAGAGACTTAATTATTTACTTCAAATTTAATTTGCATTGAATTATGTAATCTGATGCTTCAACTTCTTAAGTGGGCACTATTCCGACGTGTTGCAATTTATCTCCTGAGAAATTATCATTAATTTATTGACCTTGAAAACCAGTTGTGCGCTTTTTAAAACTCGAGGCACCTGCGCATATGAACTGTCACCTTCTGGTTCTATAAATAGCGAGGCTGTTCAATCCTTAAGACATACAAATTCTTGGCTAAGTCTTTTAGGAATTTTGCTGGTAAATCCCTGTCTTCATTCCCTCCTCAACTCCCACCTTGATGGCTAGCCGAGATTCCAATGAGGTTATTGAAATTGAGAGTGATGAGGAAGAGATAAGGAATGAACTCGATCAGGATCTTCAGAAAGTAAGTCCTCTTTGAAACTCTAATGCAGATCTGTGTGAGGAAATGCATTTCAAAATCCACAGGTGCCTGAGGAAATGCTCCCTCTAAAGAAGAGACTCCGAAATGATGAAAGATCCATTAGTGCAACTGCAGCGAAGACTCTAGAAGGTGCTGAGGCCTGTGTTGCCACATTGCCACTTGCAACCCCTCTAGTTGCATCGACTCCACCTTTGGAGATCAACAACAATCCTTCCAATATCCCCTCTTCAACACCTTTGTATCATCAACTTTTCTTGGATGATCAACTTTCTAGGGTAAGGCGCACACTTCCACGTCCAAATCCACTCCGAAGCTTGGAAATCATCTTCACCCTCTCTTGCTGGTCGTTATGTCTTTCAAAACTAACCCATGCATGTGCAGGAGGAGAAAGCTGCCTTATGCAGAACTCTCCAAGAAGAAATAGAGGCGCTGGAGAATCATTTTGAGGGGATGTCTTCTGCCATTCTGCACTTGGCAGAGTGCTATGAGGGTTCTCGTGAAGAAGCGCGCAGGTTCCGGTCGGAGAGGGATTACGCTCGGCAGCAGCGAGAACTCTCCGATACAATAAGGAACAGCTGCACTCCTTTGCTGAGAGGTGATGTAGATAGGCTTAGAGCCATTGCTAGTTCTCTTGGGTCGGCTAGTGTAGATCCTACTGATGTAAATACATCCCTAGGAGAACTTTGTAAATTACTTTCGGATCAGGTTGACGCTTTGGTCGCTTGTATCCCTTATGTATGCAAAGATTGTAAGAAATAAGAAATTTCTTTTTCATATATATCTGGCTTTTCAATTGATTATGTAACTGATAATAACCAAATGATGTTCTGTGTGAAAATGTTAACAAGAAAATACTACTGCAATCAAGACGGTTTCTAACTCAAAACTGTCTCTAATAGTAACATTACAAACGGTTTTAATTTCAGTACCGACTGTAATACTCTCAACATTATTTGAACATCCACAGGTCGACAGATATATACAACAAATATGAAACACAAGATAAAACCAAATAGTCTCAACGTTGATTTTTTAAATACTAACATTGAAAATAAGATAGAACCAAATATGAAAAACAAGTAGAACAGTTCAACTAGTTGAACGTTTCGACTGCAAGCAATCCAGGATATTATAGATGGTTCAGACCTCATCATCGTCTGTGATAGTAGAGCAGAGTGTTGATTTTATAATTATCACAGACGGTTCTGACTAAAAACCGACTGTGATAATCATAGACGGTTCTGAAGTAAAAACCGACTGTGATAGTAAAGCGGACGGTTTTGATCTCGGAACCGTCTGTGATATTCTAATTATCACCGACGGTTTAGATGTCAAAACCGCCTATGATATTTCTGTCATAGTTCTACACAAATGCACCGATATTACGAACGGTTCTATATAATACCATCAGTGATATTCTGTTCTTAAAAAATGCATCGATATTACCGACGGTATTATATAGAACTGTTTGTATTTAACCTGGTATGGTATAAAAGGTCTTTTGGCTTGATGTTTCGAGCTACTCCCACAATCTTGCTCGACATACTGTCCAGTTGGAAGAGATTTGGGGCAAGAAAGAGCAATATCTCTATCGTGGTATTGCGAATACCCCGGCAGGTTTTGAGAATGTTCCTAGCGAAGATTACGCGGCGCGGGTTGACCAGATGACCGGTCCTCCCCCGCCGGACAAGCACAAAAAATGACACACGAGTTTATACAGGTTCGGGTCCCGGTGGGGGCCCTAGTCCTGTCGACGCGCTCCCGACCGGAGTCGGCTGGGGAGGCTCTCTCCGGGGGAGAGGCTTCCGGAGCACGTCTTTGAGTTTAGCTATTCCAATAAAAGAACCCGATCCCTTACAACAGGGGGTACAAGGGCTATTTATAGCCCCAAATAGCAACAAAAAACCTAAACTACCCCGGAAGCGACCGTCGGATTGAAGGGCAGGACCGTCCTTCTCCCGGTCAAACACCTTGGATGCTTGACAGGTGGTCGCTAGTTCCCCAGGCGCCCCTCGCGTGACCTGCATGTGATAAACAGTTCAAGACTTTACCTTTAGGAGGGCGATGAGGCCCGGGACGGCGCCGGAGGCCAGGTCCCGGGGGCCAAAAGGCGGCGCCCGGGGAGGCCCCGGAGGACACGTCCCTGGGCAAATGGTGGCGCCCGGGACGGCACCGGAGGCCGCATCCTGGGAGCCAAACGGCGGTGCCCGGGAGGGCACCGGAGGCCACGTCTCGGGGGCCAAAAGGCGGCGCCCGGGGAGGCCCCGGAGGCTACGTCCCCGGGCGAATGGCGGCGCCCGGGAGGGCACCGGAGGCCGCGTCCCGGGAGCCAAAAGGCGGCGCCCGGGGAGGCCCCGGAGGCTACGTCCCCGGGCCAATGGCGGCGCCCGGGAGGGCACCGGAGGCCGCCTCCCGGGAGCCAAAAGGCGGCGCCCGGGGAGGCCCCGGAGGCTACGTCCACGGGCGAATGGCGGCGCCCGGGAGGGCACCGGAGGCCGCATCCCGGGAGCCAAAAGGCGGCACCCGGGGAGGCCCCGGAGGCTACGTCCCCAGGCGAATGGCGGCGCCCGGGAGGGCACCGGAGGCCGCGTCCCGGGAGCCAAAAGGCGGCGCCCGGGGAGGCCCCGGAGGCTACGTCCCCGGGCCAATGGCGGCGCCCGGGAGGGCACCGGAGGCCGCGTCCCGGGAGCTAAAAGGCGGCGCCCGGGGAGGCCCCAGAGGCCGGATCCTCGGGCAACCGTGACACAACTTACCTGGACTTAATCCCGCGGAGATTTCCCCCGACAGCAGCCCCCCATGCACGCCGGGGACGATGCTCGAGTCCCCGGTGGGTATGGTTCAGGTCACCGGGAAGATCTCCGGGCCAAGCCACCGGAGCCGCGACGCTTCGGATTCCGTGCCCCGCGCTTAAATCGCGCCGTTTCGCCATAAATGCGCGCGCGGTTCGAACCAGCGCCTCGCTTCACGCGCCCTTCCCTTCGTTTACCGCACACGGTTTGAACTTCTACGGTCCAGATTGATCTGCGGGTGCCACGTGGCGTGCATCTAGACCACGGCCCGCCCCTATAAATAGGACCTTGGGGGGGCCCGGAAGCTCATTCCAAATTTTCAGCCTCAACGATTTTTGCTCTGCCGGTAGCCCTCTCCCGGTAGCTTTTTCCGGTAGCTCTTTCCGGTAGCCCTTTCCGGTAGCAGGCGTCCGGGAGTTTCTAGTAGTAGCCTCCTGCAAAGTTAGCCACCAAAAAGAAAACTAACCTCATGGCACCCAAGGGTCGACCGAAGACCACGTAAGTGCCCCCGGAGGAAATCCCCTCGGATTTCCTCTGGGCGTCGGAGTTCACGGCCGAGGATGCCGAGTCCTTGGCCGAAAGAGGCATCGTCGCGGACGGGGACATCTGAGTCCCCGTGAAGAAGGACGGAGCCCCCCACCCCAGGCCCGGAGAGGTCGTGGCCTTCGAGGCCTTCTTGGAGGCGGGGCTTCGGCTCCCGGTGCATCCCATGCTCCGGGAGTTTCTCAAGGAGTACAGGGTGGCTCTCAACCACCTCACCCCAAACGCGCTCGTCCGGATGGGCCTCTTCATTTGGCTCTACGAGACGGCGACCGGACGGGAGCCCGACCTTCGCGCCTTCCGGTACTTCTACGAACCGGCGGCGCGGACCTCCCACCTGGTGAAGGGGGGCCCCAAGTCCCCCTTCGGTTCGGTGATGGTCCAGATGTTGCCGGGTCCGGGACGACACGGTGGTGTACGCCCTGGAGGCCCCCACCTACAGCCGGTCGTCCGCACCAAAGCTGCCGGTGTGGACGGACGAGGAGTACGAGCTCCTCGGCAAGGTGATCCTTTCCAAGAAGACCCGCTCGATGATGGACGCAGCTGAGGAGATGGCTCTCCTCCGGATCTCCCCCTTCACCGGCGGGAAGAGGGGGATCGGCATGGGCCCCGGGCAGCAGCCCCCGGTGAAGCCGGTGACGCGACGTAAGCTCCGGGAACTCGCTGCATTGTACTAACAAATTTTTAAGAAATTGACTAACTCTTTACCTCTTTCAGTCTGGCCGTATCCGGCGGCGCGGGAGAAGGCGGAGAACATCCTAGGGAGGTATTTCGCCGACGAGCACGAGCGTGTCGTGCGCGTCGTGGGGGAGGGCCCTCCCAAGAACTTGGTGGCGGCGGCCAACGAGCTGAAGCTACCGGAGAGGAAGCCTCTCCCCACCCCCGGGTCACACAAACGGGGGAAGGAGGCGGCCGGGGGCTCGGAGCCCAAAAAGGCCCGGGTTCAAAAGACCCCCGGCCCGTCGACGACGCTGGCGGCGACACCGGCGAAGCCCCGGGGTGAGACCCCCGGGAGCGAACGTGCCCGGGCACCGTCCTGGAAGGAAGCAACACCTCCTCCCCCGAAGGGCCCCGTCGAGGCGCCGGGGAAGGAGGCGACCGCGGGCGGGGCGGCGTCCGACTCGGCAAACTACGCCCCGTCGCCGCTCACGGTGGAGCCCCTCCCGCCCCTTCCGGCTTCTTTGGAGCCGGAGAGGCTGGAGGTGAGATTCGCGGGGGCCTCGCCCCCGCGGGTTTGGGCGGTGGACGAGGGGGGGAGCCCCTCGGTCTACGAGGTTCCTCCGGAGGAGGAGGCCCCGAGGACCTTCCGGCCCGGGGCAGGCAAAGGCCTGATGGTTCCCCCCCGAGCGGAGGCTCCCGCCGAGAGCTCCTCGGCCATGTCTTCGGGGGGCACTACCTCGTTGACGAAGACGCCGGCCGCGTTACCGGACCTTGAGGTCCGGGGACCCCCCGCCGGCCGCGCTGGCGGCGCCGGCCGGGAGACCCCTTTGCTCCCCGCAAGGGAGATCGCCCGCTACTCGGAGGGCCTGCATACCAGGAAGGTGCAGGCCTTCGTCGCGGGAGGGACGCCCCATGAGCATTTCGAGGGGCTTCAGTCCCTCGGGGCCCAGATAACCCGAGTCGATGACGTCTTCATTTATTTCCTGCACTTCGAGATTTTTCTAACTCTATATATTTTCTAGGTGGCAGCTGTTACCTGGGGCCTTGAGCAGCGGGTCGCCCGGCTGCTTAATGAGGCGGAGGGCCGGGCCGCGGCCTCCGTAGGGCAGCGCGAGGAGGCCCTCAGGGAACGCGACGAAGCCCTCGTGGAATTGACCCTGGTCCGGGCCGAGGTTCATATTTCCGAGGCCATCAACGCCCGCCTCCGGGAGGAGGCCAAGGCGAGGGAGGAGGCGCTCCGGGAGCTCGAGAGCTCGAGCGTCCGGGCGGTGGCGGACGCGGGCCACTCCGTCCGGACGGCCCTCGAGGGCCTTGGCGTAAGCCTCGGCTCCGGGAGCAGGGAGGTGCCGCCGGCGACCCTCGCGGAGGCTGTGCGTTTTCTCAACGCACAGGTCTCCGCCATCCCGGAGGCTGCCGACGTTCGGGCACGGGGTCGGGCGATCCCCGTCGTCGCGGCCGCTGCGGGGCTCGTAGAGTTCCGGGGGGTCGGCGCCCGGGCGATCGGGGGCCGAATCCCCCGAAGCTTCCCGGACTCCTTCGAGCCTTCGCGCCGGGAGGTCGAGCAGCTCGCCGGAGGGTTCTACGACTGGATCATCCGGGTGTGGTTCCCGGCTCCGGCACCTCCAGCGGGAGACGTCCCAGCCCCGGCCTTGGAGGAAGCCCCCCGGGGGGAGGACGCCAACGAACATGTATGAGCCTCCCCCCGGGTCTTAGCTAGGGCCCTTTTTTGTTTTAGGTCTTAGAAGAAGCCCCGGGCACTTGTACATAAACATTTTGAATGCAATGAAGTTAGAATTTTTTCTAAGTCTTTGAATTGAATTTACTGTTACCAGGGTTCCCGGGAGGTTGCGCCCGGGCGAAGGTCCGGGAGGGGCTCCCCGGGGGACGCCCAAGCGGCTTTAATTTTGCTAAGCCTTATCTCCGGGAATCGCGGCGAGGATAGTGTCCGGGAGCCGATCCGGTTGAGGTGGCGTCCGGAGTGGCACTTGGACAACTTTGATAATCATCGTGCCGAATTGTCCCCTCCGCGACCGGGGCTCCGGATGATCCCTCCCCTCCGGATACTTCCACCGGCGGGATACGAGTTCTGGCCTGAAGATGTGCTCCGGGACGCTCGGCGCCGCGTGCGGGCATTGTACCGGGACTTGACCCGGGAGCTAGCGGAGAGCCTCCGGGAGTATTAGGCGTAGGAACCTTAGGGCGTAGAGAATCCCCCGGGTTAGAACCCGGGTTGTATCGTTTCTGAAGCCCACTGGAGGGGGAAGATGTCCTCCGGGTTTGAGAATCAATAAAGCTGTTGTCGTTTCCTTTCATTGCCTCTTGATTTTCTTCTTCTTGGATGGTCTGGACGACTCATCTTAACAAGGATGAGCTAAGTTTCCTCATGGGTGGTGCGGTCAACACCCGGGGGTTCCTTATCCCCCCGCCCACAGCGGGCCGGAGAATAGCTCTGCGCGCTGTGGGGGTAACAAGGCCCCCGGGGTGGAAGTCACCTGTAGCACAGGAGATTTTCTAAGTTAGAAAATTTTAAAACGAGGTTTTCAAGGAGGAGACCTTCCGGGAGATAATCATCCGGTCGCCGTGAGAACGGAGAGCCGGCAATAAGGCCTCATGTGGAAGGAATGTCCAAGAGAACCCGACGAGATTTCTGGAGGCGAGCTTCCTAGGAGACATTCGTCCGGTCGCCGTGAGAACGGGGAGCCGGGAATAGGTTCTTCGGGGAAGAAAATGCCCGAGAAATCCGACTTCTCCGAGAGACAATCGTCCGGTCGCCGTGAGAACGGGGAGCCGGGAATAGGGTCTCCGAGAGGGTAGTGCGGATCGCCCTACCCCCCGCGGCCATGGCCTGGACGCCCGAGGCTGCGGCCTCTCGCTCCACCTGCAGCTCCCTCCGTAGCCGAGAGGCTGCGTCCTCAGCGGCGGCGAGTCGAGCCTGCACCGCGGCGAGCTCCCCGAGCGCCCGCTCCTTCTCGGAGCGCTCCGAAGCCGCATCCCTGAGCGCCTTCTCTCTCCCGGCGCGCTCGAAGGCCACTATGTCCTCGGTGGCCCGGAGGCGCGTGGTGAGCCGGGCCCTGAAGCCCCGGGCTAAGGCGACCGTCTGCATAGAAACCATAATTAGAACGCAACCAATGAAGGAGCATGAGACTCAAGTAACTTACCCGAAGCCCGGAGGCGATGACCGCGGCGCATCAAACCAACGAGGATAACCAACGGTTGGAGGTCGACCTCGTCGAAGAAGAACGCGACCGAGCGCTTCTCCACCACACCATCTACGAGCGCGAGATGGCACGCGCGTACAACCAGCGCGTGCGCGAAAGGGCTTTCCTCCTTGGGGATCTGGTCCTCAAGCGCGTGATAGACCCCCAAGCCCAGGGAAAACTATCCCCCAAGTGGGAGGGCCCATACAGGATCTCCGCGGTCCTGGGCTCGGGAGCCTACAAGCTCTCCACACTTGAAGACCAAGAGCTGATGCACACCTGGAATATAACCTTGCTCCGCAAGTTCTATGTTTAGCCTCCGGGCTCGCAACCTCCTCCGCCGCGCTTCCGCGGGGGGAGGCTTATGTACTCAATTCCCTCCCCGGCCGTGCTTTCGCAGGGGGAGGCGTTGTATCTGATCGCATGTTAATACAAGTGGATTTTGTGCTCAACTCTGGAATTTTTACGCCTTCATTAAATTGAATGGCTTTTTTCTACTTCACCGCTGGAATTCTTTTACAGGAGTTTTTCTTCTCTATAAAAATCCCCTCTCCGTGAGGATGCCCTCTCTGTGAGGAAGTGGGCTACCACACCCTAAAGTCCCTACGACGGGAGCACAGGTCCCATTGGGCGGCTTACAGTAACCCCTCGTGGACTGAGGGGGTAAGCGGCAACCCAGTTTTCACAAACTGCGGTAACGAGTCACTTCGAGAGATTAGTCCCCCCTCGAACACTCTACACCCGCTACTGGGTTACGAAACCCTCCTAAGGGAATATACGTTGCCTTCCGCGGCAGACGGAGAACTCGGCTTTCGGAGTTTGCTCTCTCAAAGCATAGTCCCTCCTCGGTCGCGCACCATCCATAAGCCCCCGGGACTCCCGCCGGGGAACCGCGAAGGTTTTCGGTGGACACCCCCGCCAACCCCCGGGACCCGACGAGGGACTACGCAAACTAAGCACCCGGTGCAGTCCAGGCCCCTTCACTCCTTACCCACAGCGCGCGGAGCTGAGCTGCACCCCGCTGTGGGGGGGGGAGGAGGAAAACCCTGGACCCGAACAGAAAAACAACGGCTTTACGCGAAAGGCTTCGAAGTTTCTGAAGCAAAGGCACGACGAATAAACAAATCTACGTCTTAATTGATACAACATCACACTAGGGAACAACCCCCCCAGTAGGATGAAAGCGCCCCCCGGGTGAAACCCGGGCGCGCGACTATGGCCCGGGGAGTTAGGCTCCCGCAGGAAAATGCCTCGAACGATTCCCAACAAGCAACTACAGCTAATAATCCCGGAGACCTTCTGAGATCTCTTGGGAGAGATCTCTGTACAAACTCCTCATACGCCGGAGAGCCCGCCAAAGGAGATCCTCCGGCCAACATTCGTAGCCGGCCGGGGGGAGTATCCTGAGCGGGGGGACTTTTAGAGCCCCCGACCTCGGTGGAGACAACTCGGCACGACAATGATCAAAGTTTCCCAAGTGCCACTCCGGGAGCCAACGCAGAAGGGCCGGCTCACCGGAGGCACCTTCCTTCGCGAAGTTGGCAAGAACGGGCTCGGAGTCTAGCCCGAAGGATGCTCCCCCGGCCGCCAGACTTAGTAAAATCGAGGCCGCCCGGACACCACCTGGGCTAGACCCCCCCGGACGACCCTAGATCGCTCTCCAAAAGATGGTTTTCAGGGCAAGAAAGCCCTGGAAAGGCGACGTCTAAAGATACCTGCCGACAAGTTTAACACATTTAACAAAAGAACTACTTTATTCCAGTTGAAAGATATTTACAAGCTTCCGGGGCTTTCTAAGGAAGCCACCCGGAGCAAAAAAGACCCAAAAGTAGAAGCCTAATCTAACCGGGGGGGGGGGGAGGAGCTCATACTTGCCCGTCCTTGTTCCCCCCCGGGGGGACGTCCGTGCTGGCCGACGCGCGCTGACCCGAGCGCCGCCCGCCCGTCTCCATGGCGCCGGTGATCCGGTCGAAGAGGACCTCGGCAGACCGCTCCAACTCAGCCCACCGAGGGTCGAAGAAGGCGGGGAAGCTCCGGGGGACAAGCTCCCCGATGACTCGGGCACCCTCCCCGCGATGCTCAACGAGGGCCGCCGCCAAGGCGATCACCGGGACAGCGAGGCCTCGTGCCCGCGCCTCCGCAGCGACCGGGATCAAGGCGACCTGCTCACCATGAAAGTGCGTGGGCTCCCCGACCGACGTCGGAGCCGGGTCAGGGCCTGCCCCCCGACCGAGCTCGATCCCGAGCTCCTCGAGGGTAGTGCGGATCGCCCTACCCCCCGCGGCCATGGCCTGGACGCCCGAGGCTGCGGCCTCTCGCTCCACCTGCAGCTCCCTCCGTAGCCGAGAGGCTGCGTCCTTAGCGGCGGCGAGTCGAGCCTGCACCGCGGCGAGCTCCCCGAGCGCCCGCTCCTTCTCGGAGCGCTCCAAAGCCGCATCCCTGAGCGCCTTCTCCCTCCCGGCGCGCTCGAAGGCCGCTATGTCCTCGGCGGCCCGGAGGCGCGTGGTGAGCCGGGCCCTGAAGCCCCGGGCTAAGGCGACCGTCTGCATAGAAACCATAATTAGAACGCAACCAATGAAGGAGCATGAGACTCAAGTAACTTACCCGAAGCCCGGAGGCGATGACCGCGTCGACGTCGCCCTCGTCGCCCCCCGGGTCGCTCCCTTGGGAGGCCTCCTGTAACACCCCTGTTTTTGTCAAACCCTAAAATAGCCAAAATCCACATCTTGACCCCAAACCCTAATCTGCTTCAGTCATTCCCTTCTAAATGTTGTTCAGAACATTTTTCCCTTCGGGACCATCTCCAAAATCCCATCCTAAAGCTGAGTTTCAGCCCTTGCCATTTTAAAACCCTAATTACCCTAATTTTACCCTAAACTACTTTTCCCCAATTGTGTCGAAACCCTTCAGATCTTGCCCGATCATACCAAACTTTGGCCAGATAAGTTCTAATAATCTTTTGCAACTTAGCTGCGAAATCAGAATTCAGATCGGACCCTTAGATCTCCAGATTTGCAATCAAGCCCAATTCTATTTCAAACTTTCCTTGCAGATCAGTCCTTTTTATTGCAATTAGGCCCCTGGCCGTGTTTCAACAGAAACCGCCGCAGAGCTTCGCCGCGTTCTTCGCCGCCGGTGAACTTCCAGAGCTGCCACCACCTTTGCCACGTACCTGACACCCGTGCGCATTCGTGGCACTGCCGTGGACGCCACCTCGGCCGCGCCAGCACCGTCGGCTGCTTCCCGCGCGTGTGCCCGTGAACCAACAGCATCAGCTTCACCGTTCGACACACTCAGACCACGCGTCGATGAAGCTTTCAACTCGCCATCCCTTCACCGCCTGCACCTGTGCCTGCCATTGCCAAAAGCCTGCACCGCCGAGTGCCAGTGCCTCGCCATCACTGCCGGCACAAGTCCCCGCTGTGTCCGGTCGCTTCGCGGTCGATTTCGTCGCCGTTGTTCCCTGAATTGTCGACCAGCAGATGGCTTCAGCAGCTATAAATACCTCCACAGTGCATTGCTTCGTTTCCCAGCAACAGAAACCAGTTAATTTCTCACTGCCGTCGAGTTTGCTTTCTTCTCCGGCGAGCAACCTCTGGAGCTCACGGTGCCAGCCCAATTCACTGCACCATTCTTCAAGCCAAAGCCACCAGTGAGTTCCCCTCTTCCCCCTGTTCGTGTCATAGCACCCAATTGCACCCCGGCGAACCTTAACGCCGGTGATCACCGGAAAAGCTCAAAACCCCTGTTCCTGCAATGCTACCTGATTTAATCCAAATTAGCCTTAGTACCAGTAGAAGAAATTGATCAGCATACTCTTTTTAGCAAGCCTACCAATCTGGTTTTCAAAATCGAGCTAAGATCATAGCTCTCGCCAAATTGCGCGCCACCAGTAAACTGGCTCTCGTCGCCAGGCCACGCCAGCGATCCTCCGGTCAAATTAACCACACCAGTAGCTTCTATACTCCACCCTCTCACTCCCTGATCAAAGAATCGTGCTCAAATCCACTGTATCGAAAACCCCCTTTGTCCAGTGTCGTCTTCTCCAGCGCCGGTCGCCGGAATTATTTCCCGGCCGATCTAGCACCTGAAACCTTGTCCCTTAGATAGATTCCAGTACCCTGAGCAATATTGTCCACTAGCTCGATCCCTGAATCGACCTGAATCAAAAGTTATTCCAATGCCAAGATCACTGTCCAGTAGCTCAATTCATGTCCAGGCCACCGTGTTTTCTCACCAGATTTAGCCACCCTCCGGCCACTTTCAGCCCTTATTCCTGTTGAGTATTTTATTCCTGTTAGTAATGCCTACCTCCCAGACAAAGTGTTGCATCAATTGGAGCCCTGGATCAAAAGTTAAGCCATGCCCTAGTTCTGGCCATGTCCAGCACTATGTCAGTGCATGTCAGCCACTGGCATTGACCTTGTTCAGCCCCTTCTGGTTGAGCAATTGAAATGCCACCTTGTCCTTTAGATTCCTGGAGTTGAGATCTACATCTTTCCCTTCTATCACTTCTCCAGAAAACCATCCTAAGATCAGTTTGAAGCTATGCCAAAGCCATGAACCGAATGTCGACCCTTCGACGTTCAATCTTTTTTAGCCGTTTCTTCGACCAGAGCCCTTGTAACCTTGCCCTAACCTTTTCCCCTGCATGCATGACTTATTTACTTAATAATTTCTATGGAAACTATTTTCTGTATGCTTATAATATGTGTTTGTGTGTTGGTTGATTGCCGCAGAGTCAGAAGCTGAAGGAGCGGAAGAAGTCTTTGAAGATCCGTCTGAGTATTTAGACCCAACATCGCAAGGCAAGCCTCATTCCTTTGATCATGTCTCACCCAATATTTTCATATGAAGCATATTCACTGTTTCTTACTATGCATGCTTAATTGAGATACAAGTTATATTTGAATGACATGAGTAGATATGACCCAATGAATCATGAAACCCCTTTTGTTATTGAACCTTCATATATATGCTTTTGTCACCCTAGGACTCATATACTGAATATCCACTTTAAACTTGAAATGGTCAAATACATGAGAAGTTGTAATGAAAACCGTTTTGTCAAGAAAACTGATAAAAGGGATCAGTAGTGAGGATTGGTTTGTATGAAGAGGGTGCGGTGCGCACCAGGGAATGTGAATGCTCCTCACTATTGCTTCATAAGGACAAGAACCTTGTGCTGTGTCTCTATGCGAATTGTAAACGTACCAACCACTTGCCTGGTATGGGACAGGCACAACTTAGTAGCTTTTTGGTATTAGCAGTTCCCTGCATGGTTTGTCGATCTGGTTTCTCGCGTGGAAACTGGTAGGCCAAGGTTCGGCCATGAGTGATGTGAGTTCAGAAAAATAATGAGAGGAAAAGGCGTAAAAGAAGGAAGGCGCCCTAGACCTGATTAAGCCGTGAGCGGTTGTAATCTTAAATGGTCGTATGTCTCGCGTGGACATAGACCAAGGCTATGTGTCCTGCGGGAACATAGACCAGAGAGGCTAGGAAGTAAGGCAGTGGGGAAGACCCACAACGGTACTTGAGACTTAACTGTCTATTTACCGGGCGGGGATACTGTTAATACTGAACTGTAAAAGCGTTGTGTGATCTCGGCCTTGTCACATGTGTATAAGTCACATGGAGCTGATCCGACTTGAAAGCCGAGTGAACCAGTGGATTTAAAAAGAGGTACACCTTTGCAAAGTGTAAAAGAAGTATCAGATACTCTGTACTCCCAGGTTCAGGAGTCTTTTCGTAGTGGATGTTATCCATGGGTTATAGCACAAGTAATGTTTTGGAATGTTTTCATAATGCGGTTAACAAAGTAGTGACTCATGGGAGACCACTACATCTAATGTTTTATTGAAAACCTGTTTAATGTTTAAAGTATCATTTTCATGACAAAAGTACTGTTTTACTGAACAAATGACTTGGGAATCTATATATCTCTATCCATATGAAACTAAAACCCCGTAATCATATGTTTCACCCTCATGTAAGTACAATTGCATTAATCACCGGAATAAGTGTTGCTGAGCACCAAGTGCTCACCCTTGCATTTATATATCCAACTGTAGAAGAGGGATTCGAGGATCCCGATTCCTTCAGTTATGAGTACTCAGCTGAAGATGGAAGCACCCCAGACGAGCCCACTTTCTAGAAGGATTACGCACCAAGTCAAGTCAGATGTGGGAGAAGCCTCTCCAACCCCGCTGCGGATGGAAGTCAAGCTATTCGTCGTTGCTTTGTGCTTTATGTTGTGTGTTCGGTACTTGGATACCGATTCTGGTTCTGATAAACTAGTTATTTTCTTAGCAACTCTACTTAGCGCCATTTTCGGTGCTTTGGCTATGTAATATTGGCCATGTTGCCCTGATACTTGTTTAATGATATTACTATGCTTGTGTGGTTTGGAGCTCATGTGACATCCTGCTGTGTATAACCTACCTGGGCGGTTACCAAGGTGATCCTCAAATGGGGGTCTCACACCTCCCCACCTGGCGGAGCACCCTCCGAAGTCCCGCCGTCGGAGGAGCCGGAAGCCTGATCCGGCGGCGCCGGAACTCCGGGGCGGACGAACAGGCCCTTACCCCTCCTGGGTATAGGGAGCGCCGCCGTCGCAGGCCCAACCGCCGATGAACCTGTCTCCGGGGACAAAATCGAGGCCATCGACAGGCCGCCCGGCATCCGAAACCGGACGGAGACCTCACTAGACGAGGGCTGCGGCCGGGTCCCCGCGGGGGCCGGAGCCGGCGAAGGACTCGGGGCGTACATCTCCGAGTCCGAGCCCTGACCCTCTCCGGCCGGGACGCCGCCCAAGGGATCCGGCCCACCCGGGGTGTCGGGAGTGGTGCTAGATGGCCCGGCAGCCGCCGCCGCAGTCCCCTTCGCGGGAGAAGGCGGAGGAGAAGACCGGGGCCGCGCGGGACTCCGGGCTCGGGACCCCGCGGGGCTGCCAGACGGACGAGACCGCTTCGAGGGTCCGCCGGCGACCTCCTTCCCCCGCTTGCGTGAAGCAGGGGTAGGCAGAGGGGTCCGGGCTGGGAGCCTCAACCCGAACGCTTCCGCGACGACGTTTCGAGGAGGGCCTTCCCCGATGACGCGCAGCACCCTCTCATGCTCGTCCTCGTAGTACCGGCCAACGAGGGTCACCGCGACCTCCTTGGCCCGACCATAGGACCTGACTGCAAGAGCAAAAAATGAAGCAAGTGTTAGGAAAAATTCCCCGGCGGGGAGAAAAAGTCCGGATACTTACGGTCCGCCACTGCCATCCGCGGTGGTCTGTGCGCCGGCGACATTCCCCTCCCTCGACGGGTGTGGAACGGTGCCACTCGGAGGAGGGCCATCTCCTCCGCGAGATCCCGCATAGACCGCCGGGATCGAGCCTCCGCCATCGCAGAGAGGAGACTCATCTCCGCCACAGTCCACTCGGGAGCCACCGGGCCACTAGATCGCGAGTACGTCGATGGCTCCCGAGAGTAGGTCATCCCCGGGTCTCCTACCCGGAGGTAGAACCAATGCCGAAGCCAGTCCCCCCAGTGGTCCCGGGAGGCCAGCAGCAGGTACTCGTCAACGCGGCCCGGAGTCAGCTGGATCATGATGGAGCCGAAGGCCGACCTAGGGCTGCCCCTCCTCACCACCGGGCCCCTCGCCGCCGGCTCGTAGAAGTATCAGAGGAGCCGCATGGTGGGCGTCACGGCTGTCGTCTCGCACAACCATATGAACAAACCCATCCGAACAAGGGTGTTCGGGGTGAGGTGGTTGAGCGCGAGGCCGTATACTTGCAGGAAGTCACGTAGCAGCGGGTGCACTGGAAGCCGAAGGCCGGCCTCCACGAAGGCCTCGAAAGCCACCACCTCCCCGTCCCGGGGGCTCGGCACCTGCTCCGTCGGGGCAGGGATCCTGATGTCTCCCGCCTGGAAGTAGCCGCGCTCCAAGAAGGCCTCAAGAGCCCCCGAGGAAAACTCGGTGGCCCCGAGGAAATCAGAGGTCACCTCCTCCGCGGGCAGCTCGGAGACCTTGGCGCGACTCTTCGGCGCCATCAGGGACGAACTTTGAAGAAATTGCCGAAAACTACCGGAAACTACCGGAAATTACCGGAAACCACCGGAAGTTACCGGGAACCACCGGGCGCTTCCGGACAAAAGTCACCGGAAACTACCGGGCGCTTCCGAGCAAAGTCACCGGAAACTACCGGGCGCTTCCGGACGAGGTCACCAGAAACCACCGGAAATCACCGGGAGACAACTGGAGTTTGTGGGATTTCGAGGGCTTGTGGGCGTGCTCAAATTGAGGGCCCCTCCCCCATATTTATAGGCGATGGGGAGGGCCCGGATGCCCGACACGTGTCCACAAAGCCATCGGAGCCGACGCGGGCGTGGGCGCATCGAAACGATGCGTCGGTTCGCGGATAGACGCGCCCCGCGGAGGAGCGGTTAGGAAACCGAAGCGCCGCCGGGAGCGTAAAGGACTTCATGGAATACGAAGCGTCACAGTTTGGAGATTCACATACCCATCGGAGGCACCAAGAGCCCCCGAGGGCCTGGGGGGCTGCTGTTGGGGGGATCCCCAGCGGTCCCACGAAGTCCCAAGGGGTCGCCGGTGAAACCCGGTGAGACCCGAAGAGTCACCGGGCCCCCAGTGAGATCCGGAGGGTCACCGGGCGCCCGGTGAGATCCGGAGGGTCACCGGGCGCCCGGTGAGATCCGGAGGGTCTCCGGGACCGGTGACACCCGGAGAGATCCGGAGGGTCTCCGGGACCCCGGTGACACCCGGTGAGATCCGGAGGGTCTCTGGGACCCCGGTGGAACCCGGTGAGACCCGGTGAGACCCGGAGAGTCACCGGAGCCCCGGTGGGATCCGGAGGGTCGCCGGGCGCCCGGTGAGATCCGGAGGGTCTCTGGGAATCCGGTGAGATCCGGAGGGTCTCCGGGGATCCGGTGAGATCCGGAGGGTCTCCGGGACCCCGATGGAACCCGGTGAGACCCGGTGAGACCCGGAGAGTCACCGTAGCCCCGGGGAGATCCAGAGGGTCTCCGGGACCCCGGTGAGGCCCGGAGAGCCTCCGGGCTCATGGAGAGCTGTTGCTGACCGTGGGGCCTCTAGGGAGCCCGTGGCGCCGCGTGTCGAGCATCCAGGCCGTCCGTCAGGCCAAAGGACGTCTTCGCCCTTCCATCCAACGGTCGCAGCGAGGGCATTTTCGTCTTTTGCATTTCTTGGGGGCTATATATACCCCTCTTCTACCCTTTTTCAAGGATCCCAATTCATTTATATTAACTCAACATTCGGTTCTCTCGGAGACCTCTCCCTGAGAGCTCACCTCCCCAGCGGACTCGCGTCCGGAGAGAGCCAACAGGACTAGGGCCCCCACTGAGACCCGAACCTGTATAAACCTCTGTGTCACTTTCTGTGTTGCCCGGCGGGAGGAGACCAGTAACTCGGTCTGGTCGCGCCGTTGATAAATCTGGGATTTAGAGATGGAATTGAATCTGGGTTCTGAAGACTTTTAGATTCGGGATAACTGATAGATCACATCTGAACAATCTGATCTTGATTTTGGGGTTTACAAGAAAGATTTTGGAGATTTTAGGGCTTGAGATAGATACTGATCTGGCTACTACTACTGATACATGCATGCATGCTATTTATGAAAAAGGAAATTTTCACCCCTAACTCAGGGTGTTACACAGACAGTTTTGAGTTGAGAACCGACTGTGATAGTATTATCACAGACGGTTGTGAATATAGGACCGACTGTGATAATCTCTACTTGGTACATAGTTCAAGGTGGGCTTTGTCCCGCTCATTTCCAACCACTGTTTGCCCTAGCTCTCTCCGCCCTCGCACCGTCCGTCACGATCACCTCCATCTCCTCCCCACCGTCCGTCGCGATCACCCCCATCACCCTCCCACCTTCCGACACGATCACCTCTGTCTCCTCCCCACCGTTTCTGTCATTCTTGGTTAATTATAAGTATATGGATTTTGTTATAGAATTATTAGTTTCAGATTTACTTAAATTGTTCTCTCTTTTACTTATGTTAGGAACTGATATCTGGTGAAGAAATGCACCACTCGGGGAGTCAGAGTGACCTCGCTGGCGATGGGACGCCTGGGCCAGAGGTCGCCGCGTCCAATGTGACCCAGTCGCAGAAGAGAAAGGGGCGAGGCCGGACGACATGCGCGCGTCCCGACAAGCGGGAAAAGCAGCACGTACAGTTCGACGACAATTGTGTGCCGGAAGCTCCGGACAAACTTGTCGGTCAGTACCGCTCACTATGCGGCAAAGTGGCAAGGGAGCGGGTGCCCATGACCACCTCCGACTGGGGTCAAGTGCCCCCAGAGTGCAAGGATACGGTATAGGAAGAAGTGCAGGCGGTATTTCACATTCCTGAGGATCGCCAGTTCACCGTCCGCTGGAGGACACTTATGTCAATAAACAAGGCATGGAGGAACTTCAACACCGAACTTGTCAGGCACAATATGAAGGAGTCGAAGACCCCCTTCAATGACTACCCTTTCGTGACAACTGAGGCATGGCAGATGTTCGTGGAGATGAAGGGGAGGCCTAAGTTCCAGGAGCTTAGTGCGAAGGGCCAGGCTAATCAGGCCAAGAATACCCACCCACACAGACTAGGCACCGGTGGGTATGTGGGGAAGAAGGCGTTGTGGAGGAAGCAGGACGAGGAGGTTTCGCACTCTTCGGCCGTCGGTCCTTATGCAGGCATAATGGATGTGCGCGCCCGCAATTGGTGCTAAGCAAGATCGACGATGACCTCCTCCGGAAGCGTCTCTGTGAATAACCCTGCAGACAGGGAAGTGATCGACCTGCTGGTAAGATTGTATGATCACTTACTATCCTCGTAACACGCATGCAATTGGTTGTATTGCTAAGTTCTCCTCTTGCAGGTGATGCTGAGTGCCCAGGCGGCATACGGAGAGTTCAACCCGAGGAGGGACAGGGATATCCTCACAGCGGCACTCAAAAACGAGCATCCAGGCCGCGTGCGGGGCCTCGGTGCCACTGTGCCTTGAAGGGATGGTTTCCCTGATGATGAGGAGGCGGCTAAGAGGAGAAAGCGATCCCACAAAGCCCGCGATGAATGTCTCAAGGAGGAGATGCGATCCAAGTTCGCTGCTTGGGACAAAGCACCCCTGTAGCTGTTGGCAGAGATGCGGTCCATATATGACGAGCTAAGAAAGGTGACCCAGGGCACCCCCCCTTGTAGCAACGGAACTACCGAGCCCCATTCTTGTCCACCGTAGTAGCTGCGCGTCTGCGCCGGGGTCTTCGCAGACGAAGCCCTCTCCAAAGTATCCGGCGGACTTTCTGCAGGTAATGACTGTTTTTCTATGTTAATTCATTCGAAAGTGAAAAGCGGTGAAATTTAATATGTTAATGCGCACTATTTGTAGGAACCCGCCTCCTTCAAGCGTATGGTGCTGGCCGGTCTCTTCCCAATCGAGACTGCCAATGGGATGGCGCAACCATGCACGACGGGGCCCACAATCCACGGTGTCCCTCTATCTGAGGGTTTTGCACGGGTCCAGCTGGACAGTGTCTCCGACCATTGCAAGGGTTTTCTGTTGGAGAAGCCGCCGAACGACGAGATTACCACTCTCGGGGATGCGGTGCACACGTTCGTGCAATGGCCGAAGAAAGACATCGTCCTGGATGAGGTAATTCCCTCACCAGTTTCATAATTTGTACTGTAATAATAGCCCTTGGAGTTAGTGTCCTAATACGTTGGTTCTTACATCACAGACCGACACTCGGCCTACTAGCCAGCCGACCCCTCCGAGAAGCCAACCAACGGGTTCGATGACGAAGCTGACTCCGACTAGGAGGAAGCCATTCAAGAAGCTGGCTACTAGGGGCAAAGAAAAGAAGAGCCTGGTGAAGGAGAGTGAGAAGAGTGCGCCAACTCTTATGCCGTTCACTCTGGGGATGCCCATAGCCTCCGATGCCGCAATTTCTACCATGGGGATAGCATGCCAGAGCCTGCCTGCATGGTACATGAAGAGGACAAACCAGACCAGGACGCAGCGTCCCACGCACATCATGGTCAAGTACACCGTGGCAGAGTTCCATAACGACGTTGGGACCTACCCGGTGACCTTCGAAGACCTGCACAATTTACTCAACAAATGTGCGCTCGACGTGTCAATCCTATGGTCTTGGGTGCTGTAAGTATCCTACAATCCTACGCCTATTCGTGCATATACAGATATATGTCATTTATTAATTGGTTACTTCCATGTAGCTGCATGACCAGCTGTGCCAAACCTGAGCGCAAACCTGTTGGTTTCTTGGACCCCCAGATGGTCGCCGAGGTGATGTTTAGGACCGACGTAGACTTCGTTGTCGACTACATCAAAAGAGTGTTGCTTGCTGAGGTCGACAAGGAGTACATACTTGTACCCTACAACTAGAGGTGAGTGCTTTCATCAGTACTTCACCCGTAGATTAGTGTCTCCATATGCACACCCCCAAACTTAGATTAAATTATTAATTTTTTATGTGTAACATGTAGCTACCACTGGATCCCGCTAGTACTTATTCCGAAAAGGAACAAGGTGTTCTACCTTGATTCATTGCAGAGGAAAGGGTACGAGTATTGCAGCACACGAGATGTATTCGAAAGGTTATGATATTCATGTCGACCTGTCTTGCATCTAGATTTACTGTCCTCAAATTGTCAATTTCGAATATCCTCAAACTGTTAATTTTGACTACCTGTAGGGCTTTCACAAGCTACTTTGCCGAGGGAGGGCGACAATATGAGCGGCGAGCCGATAAGTTTCTGTGGTTACAATTTTTGGTACAAATTTCAACTGGCATCTGTTTTACTTTATAACGTGTCCCCAGCTAGCTCTCAGTCTGTAAATTGGCAGTGCCATTAGCAGCCGGACGACAATACATGTGGGTTCTACGTGATGCGCCACATGTATGACCTGATCATCACCCCTGACTGCCCAGATTTCCCCGAGGTATACAACTGCTCCCCTTTGTATAGATTTGGCAGAATTTACAACTGCATCGAGCTAATATTTTCTGTACCAACTCTTGCTGCAGGGGGTCGACTTCCTTGCGGAAAGCTTTGACCCTCGGCACATTGGTATTGTCCGAGAGATGCTCGCTGAGTTTTTCCTTACGAAGGTCATATCAACCAAGGGGAAGTTTAGGGACCCGCAAGGTTCGTATTAGTGCAGCCTTACATTTATTTGTACATCTAACATACTGACTTTAATTTTCGTTTACATTTATTTGTTCAATCTCAATTGCACATATTTCTGAGTTCTGTGCTGTATACATGAAATGCTCTCAATTGCACATATTTCTAAATTCTGTGCTGTATATATGAAATGCTATTGTACATGTTTCTAAGTTCTGTTCATGTATGAGGCTGTATATATTTGAGTACTGTGCATGTATGAAATGAACTGTATATATGAAATGCTATTTGTCCAGAGGACATGTCTAGCATATGATTCCTGAGGCTAGCCACAAAAAAAAAGAAATTTATAAAAAATAATATTAATATGCACAGACGGTTTTGATCTTACAAACCGTCTGAGATTATAACCGTCGCCGATAATGACACTATCACAGATGGTTTTGACTTCAAAGCCGTCTGTGATACTCTTACTACACAGACGGTTCTGATATTACAACCGTCTGTGATAAGGACACTATCACAGATGGCTCTGAGATATAACCGTCCTCGTAGATGGTTTTGATCATAGACGGTTCTGATGTCATAACCGTCTGTGATAAATGAGTATCACAGACGGTTATGAGGTCATAACCATCTTTGATAATGTGAGTATCCCAGATGGTTTTGACCTCAAAGCCGTCTGTGATACTCTTACTACACAGACGGTTCTGACATTACAACCGTCTGTGATAAGGACACTATCACAGATGGCTCCGAGATTATAACCATCGCCGATAATGACAATATCGCAGATGGTTTTGACCTCAAAGCCGTTGCTGATAATGTGAGTATCACAGACGGTTCTGAGGTCATAACCGTCTGGGATAATTGAGTATCACAGATGGTTCTGAGGTCATAACTGTCCCTGATAATGTGAGTATCCTAGATGGTTTTGAGGTCAGAACCGTCTGCGATACTCATATTATTACTGACGGTTCTAAGGTCATAACCATCTATAGTAGTATGAGTATCTCAGACGGCTTTGATATTATAATAGTCTGTGTATTAAGAGTATCACAGACGGTTCTGATGTTATAACAGTCTGTGTATTATGATTATCACAGACGGTTTTGATGTTATAACAGTCTGTGAAGGAAAAAATCACAGACGGTTCAAAACTGTCAGTGATAGTACTCGATTATCACTGACTCGAATATCACTGACAGGTCAGAACCTTCTGTGATGACTGTTTTGATCCGACTGTGATAATGAACTCTGTAGTAGTGTGAATTGATTATAGGGAGAAAACAAAACATTTCACATTTTCGAGTCTTTGGTTGCAAATGTTATATTTTTAAAAAGCGCATGCATCTTGGAAAATTTCAAAGACGTGTTGACGAGGGTTTTCTAGTTGGCTATTCATCCACTAGTAAAGCTTATCAGGTTTTCAACACTACAACAGAATGCATTGAAGAATCATGTAATGTAGAATTTGATGAATCTAACGTCTCTCAAGGAGAGCATGAGGATTTTGATGATGTAGGTAACAGTGGCTTGAGGGAAGCTATGAAGGAGATGACCATTGGTGATATCAAACCCAAAAATGAAGAACAAAAGTCACCTGGTCAAAAGGATAAATTATCTATGACCACTCAAGCAAATATCACTCGAGAGCCCATGACCACTCAGGATGATGTCGAACATGGATCTGCGACCACAAATACTAATGCTGCTCAACCTGCGACCACCCAGAACAATGCTAGTCGAGAAGACCTTGAACCAGAGATTGAAGAGAATGATGATCAAGCATCACCGAATCCGAGACTTCATTAAACGTTCACCAAAGATCACCCCCTGAATCAAATCTTGGGTGATATTAGTAACAGTGTTCAAACTCGCTCTCGTATTTCTTCTTTTTGTGAACATTTTTCTTTTGTTTCTTCCTTAGAACCTAAACTTATAGATGAAGCACTTAGTGATCAGGATTGGGTACATGCCATTTATGAAGAACTAAATAATTTCACTAGAAACAAAGTTTGGCCATTTGTAGAAAGACCTAAGGATCAAAATGAAATTTGAATAAAATGGGTTTTTAGAATAAACAAGATGAGAATGGAGTAGTAATATGAAACAAAGCTCGTCTTGTTGCACAAGGATATTATCAAGTTGAAGGTTTGGAATCTGGTGAAATTTTTGCACCCATAGCAAGATTAGAAGCTATTCACATTCTTCTTGTTTTTGCATCAAATTTTAACATCAAGTTATTTCAAGTGGATGTGAAAAATGCATTTTTAAATGGAGAAATATCCGAATTAGTTTTTGTGGAACAACCTTCCGGTTTTGAAGATTCAAAATTTCCAAATCATGTGTACAAGCTCTCTAAGACTCTTTATGGACTTAAATAAGCTCCTCGAGCTTGGTATGAACGTCTTAGAGACTTTCTTATTTCAAAATGTTTTAAAATTGGGAAGGTGAACACAACGCTATTTACAAAAGTGGTTGAAAATGATCTTTTTGTGTGTCAAATATATGTTGATGATATCATATTTGGGTCTACTAATGAATCCTTTTGTCATGAGTTTGGAGAAATTATGTTTAGGCAATTTGAGATGTCAATGACTGGAGCGCTAAGCTTCTTCCTTAGACTTCAAATCAAGCAACTCATGAACAGAACGTTCGTGAGTCAAACCAACTATGTGAAGGACTTGCTCAAGCACTTTTGGATGGAAGATGCTAAAGCCATCAAAACTCTCATGGCCACTAATGGACATCTCGATATGAACAACGACGGAAAAGCGGTTGATTCTAAACTTTATCGATCTATGATTGGTAGCTTGCTTTATCTTACCACATCTATGACTGACATCATGTTTAGTGTTAGCTTATGTGCTAGATTTCAATCATCTTCTATGGAATGTCATTTGATTGCTCTTAAAAGAATCCTTAGGTACTTGAAATGCTATCCAAATATAGGACTTTGGTACCCTAAAGATGCAAATTTTGAATTAATTGGTTACTCGGATTCGGATTATGCGGGTTGCAAAATTGATAGAAAAAGCACATCTGGTAGTTGTCAACTTTTGGGGAGATCACTAGTCTCTTGGTCATCTAAGAAACAAAATTCCGTAGCTCTCTCCATTGCCAAAGTGAAATATGTTTCAGCGGGTAGTTGTTGTGCTCAAATTTTATCGATGAAGCAAACCCTTTTGGATTATGGAATTTCTTTAGAAAAAGTGCCACTCTTGTGTGATAATGAAAGTGGCATAAAAATTGCAAACAATCCGGTTCAACATTTGGGAACAAAGCATATTGATATTAGGCACCATTTTATAAGAGATCATGTGGCAAAAGGGGACATAGATGTGAATTATATAAGAACTGACTTGCAGCTAGCAGACATCTTCACCAAACCTTTAGATGAGACTAGATTTTGCTTTTTTAGAAGTGAATTGAATATTATTGATATATCAAATGCAAGTTAATTGTCTGCTTGATGTCAAAGGGTGAGAGATTGGGGAGAGATTCTTATATCTAGATGACATTAGGATAGTTGATATGTTCGTTGTTTATTCATTGTGAACTCTCAAATGACTCATATGTGTATTTATATATGCATGCATTCAGGGGAGTTCTTGTATATCGAATGCCTATGCATACACTTAGGGGGAGTCATTAAATTTTATTCGTTTTCAACACTTGTTGTCATCAATCATCAAAAAGGGGAGATTATTGCATCTAAGTTCTTTTTGGTTGATTTTAATTATTAATGACATTAAGTGCTTTGGACTAACCGTGTCTTTGATCTATTTGTATCCAGAGATATTTCTGTAAAGTCTGCAAGTGATCTGGGAGGATCTGTAGATTGCAAGCGCAAGGTCGCAGTGTCGCCCGAGGTCGCAGTCCAAGGCCGTGAGCCAAGGTCGCAAGCACAACGTCATAGTGTCGCCCGAGATTGCAGTCCAAGGCCGCGAGTCAAGGTTGTGAGCCAAGGTCACAAGCACAAGGTCGCAGTGTCGGCTGAAGTTGTAGTCCAAGGCCGTGAGCCAAGGTCGGAAGCGCAAGGTCGGCAAGAAGAAAGCAGCAAAGATCTAAGGTAAGTGCTTGTTTATTGTACCAGTCTCGATGGTTGGAATATTCACCGATTTTATAAGAAATTCTTTTTAGTTTAACCGTACTATTAAGAAGGGTTGCGAAATCTCTTTTAGTTCTAGCAAAAACTGAGAAACTCTTAGGTCATATGTTGCATTCGCATTCATTCACAATCTTGGTCGAATCTGAGAATTTCAAAGAGAGACTGAAACTGATCATCTGAGCATTGTTCATTTGACCAGACACTGTTAATTTGATCAGACACTGTTCATTTGACCAAATATTCCAACGGCTATTTACTAGCTGTTAGAGGTCGAAGCTGGCTGTTAGCTTTACTGATTTCTTTCCCTCTCGATCATAACGACTAGCTGAGAGGTTGGGCTATATATATGTGTGTTTTGAGTAGTATTTTAACACAACTCGAGCTACATTCTCATATACACCTTTGAGTAGTTTCTGTACACATTTTTTAGCATATTTTCTATACATTTTTTAGCAGCTTTTGAGTAGGCTTTTAGCTGTTTTATAAACAATTTTGAGCAGATTTTTGATCAGTTTTATAAACACTTTTGAGCAGATTCTTGATCAGTTTTTATAAACACTTTTGAGTAGATTTTTTGATCAGTTTTACAAACACTTTTGAGTCGATTTTTGATCAGTTTTATAAACACTTTTCAGCAGATTCTTGATTAGTTTCTATAAACACTTTTGAGAAGATTTTTTATCAGTTTTATAAATACTTTTGAGCAAATTCTTGATCTGTTTTTATAAACACTTTTGAGTAGATTTTGATCAGTTTTTATAACACTTTTGAGCAGATTTCTCTACTGTTTTGATCAGTTTCTTAAAATACTTTTGAGCATATTTCTATACATTTTCGAGCAGTGTTTTTAAAACATTTTTTGAGCATTGATGAGCCATATTCATATATACACTTGAGCCAAAGTTTTCTAGTGCTAAAATCTTGATCTGTTGATCAAGTATCATTCCTTGTGATTAATAGAGAGCCTCCGAGAGCATTCATTCGCATCATTTGTATCCTTAGAGTTTCTCGGTAGTTGTTGGAGGTCAACAAAAGATCTCGCAACTTTTTACTCTTGGTGATCACTTTCACCTAGACGGTTTGGTGGTGTGACCGTTGATCTCTCCATTGATGAAGTTTGTCGGAGAGACTCGGTGTGTTTGTGAGAGGTTTGGTGTTCACCTTTCTGGAGTGGAGAAGGAGCAACCCTAGTGGAAATATCCTTCGTGGATATTGAAGCAAAATTAATTCATTTGAGTGCTTCAACAAGGAGTAGGGGAGACCCAGGCGAGTCTCCGAGACCTCAGGATACATCATTGTATTTGTCTCCCTTCCTCTCTTTTTATTTGTGCAATCTATTTGTTTAATTGATTCAGTTTTTATTTGCTCTGAGCTCTTTTATGCCTTAATCTTGCAAAAGTTGTTTTATTAGGAAAGTTTTTAAAGTCTCTTATTCAGCCCCCTCTAGTCGCATTCTCGATCCTACATGGTTAGTAATGCCTTTTGGTTTAACTAATGCACCTAGTACTTTCATGCGTTTGATGAATCATGTTTTAAGAGCATTCATTGGTAAATTTGTGGTGGTATATATTGATGACATTCTGATCTATAGCAAAACCATGGAAGAACACATTGATCACATTAGGCAAGTGCTCGAAGTGCTTAGAGAACAGAAGTTATATGCTAATATAGAAAAGTGCACTTTTTGTACCAATGAGATTGTGTTTCTTGGTTATGTAGTTTTTGGACAAGGAATTGAGGTCGATGAATCTAAAATTGAGGCAATCAAGAATTGGCCTACCCTGTAAATGTTAGTCAAATTAGAAGCTTTCATGGTCTAGCTGGTTCTACCATAGATTTATGAAAGACTTCAATACCATAGCCGCCCCATTGAATGAATTAACTAAAAAGGGTATTGTGTTTGCATGGGGTGAATCACAAGAGAATACTTTTTAGGAATTAGAAAAATGTTTAACTGAAGCACCATTGCTTGTTTTACCTGATTTCACTAAAACTTTTGAGATTGAATATGATGCTAGTGGAATGGGTATTTGTGGTGTTTTGATGCAAGATGGCCAAACTGTCGCATACTTTAGTGAGAAACTAGGAGGTGCTCAATTGAACTATCATGTTTATGACAAAGAGTTGTATGCTTTGGCACGTGTGCTTGAGACTTGGCAGCATTACCTTTAGCCTAAAGAATTTGTTATTCATTCTGATCATGAGGCTTTGAAGTACTCGAAAGACCAAGCTAAACTGAACTGTAGACATGCTAAGTGGGTGGAATTCATTAAAACTTTTCCATATGTGCTAAGTACAAGAAGGGAAAATAGAATGTGGTACACTACTACAGAATTCATTATCACAATCGGGTCAAAACAGTCATCATAGACGGTTCTTACCCGTCAGTGATATTCGAGTCAGTGATAATCATGTACTATCACAGACGGTTTTGAACCATCTGTGATCTTTCCCTTCATAGACTATTATAAGATCAAAACCGTATGTGATACTCATACTACACAGACTGTTATAACATCAGAACCGTCTGTGATACTCATACTACACAGACTGTTATAACATCAAAACCGTCTGTGATACTCCTAATACACAGACTGTTATAACATCAAAACGGTCTGAGATACTCATACTACCACAGACGGTTTTGATCTCAGAACCGTCAGTAATAATATGAGTATCACAGACGGTTCTGATGTCAAAACCATCTGGGATTCTCACATTATTACTGACGGTTCTGAGATCATAACCGTCTACGATAATCACATTATCAGTGACGATTATAACCTCAGAACCATCTGTGATACTCATATTATCACAGATGGTTATAACCTAAGAACCGTCTGTCGTAATCCCAATACAGAGACTGTTATAACATCAAAGCTGTCTGAGATACTCATACTACCACAGACGGTTTTGATCTCAGAACTGTCAGTAATAATATGAGTATCGCAGACGGTTCTGATCTCAGAACCATCTGGGATTCTCACATTATTACTGACGGTTCTGAGATCAAAAACGTTTGTGATACTCAAATTATCAGAGACGGTTATGACCTCAGAACTGTCTGTGATAGCGTCCATATCACAGACGGTTGTTTCAGAACCGTCTGTCTATTTAGAGTGTCACAGACGGCTTTGAGGTCAAAACCATCTATGATATTGTCATTATCAGCGACGGTGGTAATCTCGGAACTATCTGTGATTGTTTCCTTATCACTGACGGTTTATACTCTCAGAACCATCTGTAATAGTGAGCTATCACAGACGGTTTTTTGGTCAAAGCCATATGTGATAGTGTTATAATCTTAGAACCATTTATGATAGTGTGATATCACAGACAGTTCTGAGGTCAAAACCATCTGTGATAGTGATAGTGTGATATCACAGACGGTTTTTAGGTCAAAACCATCTGTGATAGTGTCATTATCGGTGACTTTTATAATCTCAGACGGTTTGTAAGATCAAAACCGTCTGTGCATATTATGCACAGACGATTTTGACCTTACAAACCGTCTGAGATTATAACAGTCACCGATGTCCTCTGTACAAATAGCATTTCATATATACAGTTCATGAATTTCATACATGCATAGTACTCAAATATATATAGTCTCATATATACGTGCACACAACTTAGAAACATGTACAATAGCATTTCATATATACAGCATAGAACTCATAAATATGTACAATTGAGATTGAACTAATAAATGTAATCGACAATTAAAGTCAGTGTGTTAGATGTACAAATAAATGTAAAGCCGCACTAATACGAACCTTGCGGGTTCCTAAACTTCCCCTTGGTTGATATGACCTCCGCAAGGAAAAACTCAGCGAGCATCCCTCGGACAATACCAATCTCTCGAGGGTCAAAGCTTTCCGAAGGGAAGTCGACCCCCTACAGCAAGAGTTGGTACAGAAAAAATTAGCTCAATGCAGTTGTATACCTCGGGGAAATCTGGGCGGTGAGGGGTGATGGTCAGGTCTTACATGTGGCGCATCACGTAGAACCCACATGTATTGTCGTCCGGCTGCTGATGGCACTGCCAATTTACAGACCGAGAGTTAGCTGGGGACATGTTATAAAGTAAAACAGATGTCAGTTGAAATTTGTACCGAAAGTTGTAACCACTGAAACTTATCGGCTCGCCGCTCGTGTTGTTGCCCTCCCTCAGCAAAGTAGTTCGTGAAAGCCCTGTAGATAGTCAAAATTGCCAGTTTGAGGATAGTCGAAATTGACAATTTGAGGATAGTCGAAATCTAGATGCATGCAAGACAGGTCCACATGAATATCATCACCTTTCGAATACATCTCGTGCGCCGCAATACGAGTACCCTTTCCTCTGCAATGAATCAAGGTAGAACACCTTGTTCCTTTTCGGAATAAGTAGCAGCAGGATCCACTGGTAGCTACATGTTACACGTAAAGAATTAAAAATTTAATCTAAGTTTGGGGGTGTGCACATGGAGACACTAATCTACGGGTGAAGTACTGATGAAAGCACTAACCTCTGGTTGTAAGGTACAAGTTTGTACTCCTTGTCGACCTGAGCAAGCAACCCTCTTTTGATGTAGTTGACAACGAAGTCTGCGTCGGTCCTAGACATCACCTCGGCGACCATCTGGGGGTTAAAGAAACCAACAGGTATGCCCTTAGATTTGGCATAGCTGGTCATGCAGCTGCACGGAAGTAACCAATTAATAAATGACATATATCCGTATATGCACGAACAGGCGTAGGATAGTAGGATACTTACAGCACCCAAGACTGTAGGATTGACAAGTCGAGCGCATCTTTGTTCGTAAATTGTGCAGGTCTTCGAAGGTCACCGGGTAGGTCCCAACATCGTTATGGAACTCTGCCACGGTGTACTTGACCATGATGTGCGTCGGACGCTGCGTCCTGGTCTGGTTTGTCCTCCTCATGTACCATGCATGCAGGCTCTGGCATGCTAACCCCATGCTCGAAATTGAGGTATCGGAGGCCATGGGCATCCCCCGAGCAAATGGCATGAGAGCTGCCGCACTCTTCTTTCTCTCCTTCGCCGGGCTCTTCTTTGCTTTTCCCCAACTAGCCAGCTTCTTGAACGGTTGCCTCCTAGTCGGAGTCAGCTTCGTCTTCGGACCCGTCGGTTGGCTTCTCGGAGGGGTCGGCTGGCTAGTAGGCCGTCTGTCGATCTGTGAGGTATGTGATGTAAGAACCTACGTATTAGGACACTAACTATGAGGGCTATTATTATAGTACGAATTATGAAACTAGTGGGGTAATTACCTCATCCAGGACGATGTCTTTCTTGGGCCATTGCACGAACGTGTGCACCGCATCCCCGAGAGTGGTAATCTCGTCGTTCGGCGGTTTCTCCAACGGAAAACCCTTGCAATGGTTAAAGACACTGTCCACCTGGACCCGTGTAAAACCCTCACACAGAGGGGCACCGTGGATTGTGGCCCCCGCCGTGCATGGTAGCGCCATCCCACGGCCAGCCTCGATCGGGAAGAGACCGGCCAGCACCATAAGCTTGCAGGAGGCGTGTTCCTACAAACAGTGTGCATTAACATATTGAATTTCACCACTTGTCACTTTCGAATGAATTAACATAGACAAACGGTCATTACCTGTAGAAAGTCCACCGGATACTTTGGAGAGGGCTCCGTCTGGGAAGACCCCAGCGCAGACGCGCAGCTACGACGGTGGCGAAGAATGGGGGTCGGTACTTCCGCTGCTAGAAGGGGGGTGCCCTGTGTCGCCTTTCTTAGCTCTTCATACATGGACCGCATCTCCAACAACTGCTGCAGGAGTGCTTTGTCCCGAACAGCTAACTGCGATCACATCTCCTCCTTGAGTCGTTCATCGCTGGCTTGGTGGGATCTCTTTCTCCTCTTAGCCGCCTCCTCATCATCAGGGAAACCATGCCTCCAAGGCACAGTGGCACCGAGGCCGCGCACGCGGCCTGGATGCTCCTTGCTTCCTAGCGCCGTGACGAGGATTGACACCCGAGTCAGTTCAAAATAAGTGCACGATTGGTTCAAGATATATTCGAGCCAGAAACATGCCTGGCGGTGCAAACTCAAGACATTTCGAGAAGTACCAGGCCAAGGTCGCAGGCTGTACGTGATCAGATCGCAGTCTTTACGCGATCAGACCATAGCTAGTGCGCGGTCAGAAGTTCGTATGCTGTGTGCGGACAGAAGGATGAACGTGTTGTGCGGTCAGCCAACATCTCGCGGTCAGAATTCTTTCGACCAGGGAACGTGGGATTAATCTATTTCTGTTACAGGAATATACCAAGTATCCCGAAGATTCTTCCACATAGAGGAGCAATCGTCAGGAGGTTAATACATGCAGTTATCCACGAATAACACGTGTTAAACCTGCGTCGGAGTTAAGAGCGGTTCTCCAAACCGCATCCAAGCAACCGTTTGATGCCGTTACGACTTGGCACCCTTTCAACCAATATGAAAGGGCGGCATGGTGCATCAAACAGGGGAGATCATCATCTCTGATCAAAACAAGATACAACACATCTCAAAGAATCAAGCAGCCAAGACTACGGCCTAGATTAGACAAGCTTTAATAAGCCTTCTAGGCTTCATTTTGTACACTCATATAGGGAAAATCTTCATCTGTGAAGGTCTTTTCCCATCACTCTGTAACTTTTTACTACACATAGTGAAATCTCAACAGGACGTAGGGCTATTACTCGCACCATCGAGGGCCCGAGCCTGTATAAACCTCTATGTGCTCCAGTTCTCCATAATTCTACATACCTTCCCGGAGGGTCACCCTGAAAGGTCTCGCTATTTACAAATTCTGCATAAGTTCGGCTGAGGACCCCGAGTCCGAATCGTCGATAGCTGGCACCCACCGTGGGGCCTTTCTCAAGGCGTCCTAATTTTCATCAAGAGGTTCGCTGAAATATGGCTGGAGTATATGATTCCGAGAATGATTTTGATCTCAAGGATTATGCTCACATTCCAATGCCTTCTCCAAGTGATCCTGTTCCGATGGAGGATGTTTTCCCCATCGGCGACCTCTCTCCCTAGACAATTTGCTGCCTTATCGGAGGAAACTCCTGATCAACAGGTTGCTAGGGAAGAACGGGAACGCAAACAAAAGGAGGATCAAGATCTCGAGCAACAAAACAATGAACTTCATAGAACAGCCCTAGAGGCTCTTCAAGATGCGCAGTCTCGTTACGATGCTGCTCCGAGTTCTTCTCGACGACCACGTGGTCGCAGACGCGACCAGACCCCTTCTTTGCCTCTGGAGCATTTCTTGGTGGACAAATAAACGATAACACCTGGTGCCCCTAGGAGAAGTACGCACGGACGACTGCGATCCATCGCGGAAGTCATGCGTAATTTTCCTCCTACTGTCACGGATGCGCAGAAACCGGCCTTCACCAGAATCCTAGCGGAAAGGCTGGACGAGGTCGCATCTGAAGCGACCCCAACGGCCTCTTCCCGGTCGGTAACACGTTCCCGCGAACGAGAATGTTCCCACTCTGGTTCTGGTCGACGAAGTTACCCGCCGCCTATACCATCCCGCCAGGACAAGTACAGGTCGACACAGGATTCTCGTGGTGGGGATCGAGTCCCTGTCCACTCTCGTTTGGGACCGCGGATAACTTCACCGTTGCGTGAAGTCACTCGTGATCCGGTCGAGAGTCACAGGGTAGTTCACAGTACCTATGTTGGCTGTAAAGCTTTCTCGCCCGGCCTTCGTGCGGTCGTTTGGGCAGATAAGTTTCGACCAGGGGCCATAGAAAGGTTTGACGAAACTCAGAACCCATCCGAGTTCCTTCAAATCTATATCACTGCCATCCAAGCGGCAGGAGGCGATGACCGGGTCATGACCAACTACCTGCCTACAGTCCTTGAAGGACAGGCTAGAACCTGGCTGTTTAATCAGCCCGAAGGTTCTATCTACAATTGGGAAATGCTGTGCGACGCTATTCTCAGCAATTTCCAAAATTGTTATCAAAAGCCGGGTAAAGAGGATGACCTCCATCGACTACCACAAACTTCGACCGAAACCCTTCGTCAATTTGTCAAGAGGTTTGTCGAGGTGAGGAATACCATCCCGAACATATCTGACGGCTCCGTTATCAGGGCATTTAAACATGCCGTTCGATATCGGAGATTCACCGAAGACTTGCTCATCCATCCTCCTCGATCAGTGGCCGATCTTTTTGATATGGCCGACTGATACTCCGATGCGGCCAAAGCGGTCGAATGGTACCGGATGGTCGATCACTACTACAGAATTCATCATCACAGTCGGGTCAAAAATGTCATCACAGACGGTTCTTACCTGTCAGTGATATTCGAGTCAGTGATAATCATGTACTATCACAGACGGTTTTTGATGTTTTCAACCGTCTAGGATCTCTCCATTCACAGACTGTTATAAGATCAAAACCGTCTGTGATACTCATACTTCATATACTGTTATAAGATCAGAACCGTCTGTGATACTCATACTACACAGACTGTTGTAACATCAGAACCGTCTGTGATACTCATACTTCACAGACCGTTCTAACATCAGAATCGTCTCTGATACTCATACTACCACAGACGGTTTTAATCTCAGAACCGTCTCTGATAATTTGAGTTTCGCAGACGGTTCTGATGTCAAAACCATCTGGGATCCTCACATTATCAGAGACGGTACTGAATCACAACCGTCTGTGATACAGATTACCAGAGACGGTTTTGACATCAAAGCCGTCTGTGATACTCAAATTATCAGAGACGGTTTTGATATCAGAACCGTCTGTGGTACTCCAAATATACCCAGACTGTTATGACATCAAAGCCGTCTCAGATACTCATACTAACATAGACGGTTTTGATCTCAGAACCGTCAGTAATAATATGAGTATCGCAGACGGTTCTGATGTCAAACCGTCTGTGATACTCAAATTATCAGAGACGGTTATGACCTCCTAACGGTCTGTGTATTTAGAGTATCACAGACGGCTGTGAGGTCCAAACCATCTGCGATATTCTCATTATCAGCGACGGTGGTAATCTTGAAACCGTCTGTGATATTATACTCTCAGAACCATCTGTAATAGTTTCGGGGGAAATCTCCGCGGGACTAAGTCCAGGTAAGTTGCGTCACGATTGCCCGGGGACCTGGCCTCGAGGGCCTCCCCGGGCGCCGCCTTTTTTGGCCCCCGGGACCTGGCCTCCGGCGCCGTCCCGGGCGCCGCCATTTGCCCGGGGACGTGGCCTCCGGCCTCTCCCGTGGCGCCGCCTTTTGGCCCCCGGGACCTGGCCTCCGGCGCCGTCCCGGGCGCCGCCATTTGCCCAGGGACGTGGCCTCCGGCCCCTCCCCGGGCGCCGCCTTTTGGCCCCCGGGACCTGGCCTCCGGCGCCGTCCCGGGGCTCATCGCCCTCCTAAAGGTAAGTCTCGAATTGTTTGTCACGTGCATATCACGCGAGGAGCGCCTCGGGAACTAGCGACCACCTTTCAAGCATCCAAGGCGTTTGACCGGGAGAAGGACGGTCCTACCCTTCAATCCGACGGTGGCTTCCGGGGTAGTTTAGGTTTTTTGCTTCTTTTTGGGGCTATAAATAGCCCTTGTACCCCTCTGTTGTAAAGGATCGGACTACTCTTATTGGAATAGCTAAACTCACAGACGTGCTCCGGAAGCCTCTCCCCCGGAGAGAGCCTCCCCAGCCGACTCCGGTCGGGAGCGCGTCGACAGGACTAGGACCCCCACCGGGACCCGAACCTGTATAAATCCTCGTGTCATTTCTTGTGCTTGTTCGGCGGGGGAGGATCGGTCATCCGGTCATCCCGCGCTGCGTAATCTTCGCTAGGAACACTCTCAAAACCTGCTGGGGTATTCGCAATACCACGACAGTTGGCGCCCTCCGTGGCGACTCGTGACAAGACGCCATGGCTCCCCCAAGAACAAGGGCTCGCATCCTTCCCGGTGACCCGGGTCTCGGAGACCCGGCGCCGTCCGCTCGGGACACTGCTGTCCCGGCGGTCCCTTCCGGAGGCGACCTGGCCCAGGTACCGCCTCCCTCTTTTCCTCTTAACTTAGGTGCTTCCAACTCCAGGTCATTCCCGGTGACCGCGGGGACCTCTGCCGGGACCAGTCTCCCCCCGATGGCTCCCCCGGCTCCCCGGGACGCCCTACTCGAAGCTCCTTAGCGTGCTGGCGCGGCCTCCAGCCCCCACATTTGCGTCGCACCCGTACTCGGGGACTATGCCCCCGTTTATAGGTTACCCGGTGGCCCCTCCGGTCTCTGGGGGTTTGTCCGCCCCGTATGATCCTGCCGGGGGGTTCCCTCCCCTTGCGGAATACACGTCCGGACCCTTCCCGGCACCCGGGCCCGTCCCGGTGTCGGGAGGTTACTTCATGCCAGGGCCCTTCGTGGCACCAGGGGGTACCCCGTCCCTGGCCTATTCCCGGGGCCGGGAGCCCACTTCATGCCGGGGGTTTTCCCTACGCCGGGAGCCAGTCCCGCCCCCCGCGTCGCGTTTACCGCACCAGGGACAGTTCACAGAGCAACTCCCGTGCCGCAGCGGACTTCCCCCCTACACGGGCTCCCCCGTTCCGGACGTCGTCGCGGGGGCTCCCCCCTCGCCGGTTCCGGATGCTACAGGGGCTCCCCCCTTCCCGGTTCCGGTCGTGGCCACTGGGGCCCCCTCCACTTCAGTTCCAAGCGTCGCCGTGGGCGCCCCCTCCCCGGTTCTGGATAATACAGGGGCTTCCCCCTTTCCGGTCCCGGGGGTCGTCGCAGGGGGCTCCCCCCAACCGGCTCTGGAAGCCTCCGGGCCGGCAGCTATAGTGCATGAGCTCCCTCCGTCGGCGGGACAGGTTCGTTTCGCCGGGGGGAGGTCGAGCGAATGCATTCACCAGAGCGCGGGGAAGAACTTCCCCCCGGCCGCGGGCGCGGGGAGGCTCGCTCTCGCACCGGCCGGGGGAAGAGACCCGCTGAAGAGCCAACCTCTCCGGCGGAGAGCCCGGACGTCCGGGAACTCAGTCCCGGTCCGGAGGAAAAGCGTCGCCACCGCCATTCTGGCGGACCTCTCGGACCGCTTCCAGACTCAGACAACGAAGGTCCCGTGAAAGAAGACAGCGACCGGGGCTCTCCCCGGGAAGTGCAGGGGGCTAACCAGCCCCTGTGCCAAAGACTTCGCAGCATCCGGTGGCCGCGGCCCTACCGCCCTCTACACATCGAGCACTATAACGGTGAGGCAGACCCTTACGAGTTTGTGCAGGTCTACTCCACAGCCATCTCCGCGGCCGGGGGGGACGAGACGGTACAGTGCAACGTCTTCCCGCTCTACCTCTCCGGCATTGCCCTCTCCTGGTTCTACAACCTGAAGGCAGGCTCCATCAAGTCTTTCTCGCAGCTCAAATGGGAGTTCTGTGCCAACTTCCAGGGGAACTACGTGCGTCCCCTGGACTCCTTGCAGCTGTACACTGTCCGGCAGAGGACTGGGGAAACCATCAGAAGCTTCTTCAAGCGCTTTGCTCAGGTGAAGAGCAAAGTGGCCCACGTCCCCGACTCTATGGTCATCGAAGCCTGCAAAAGCGGCATCCTCCCGGGGGAGCTCCACCGAAGGCTCTCCCGGAGCTGCCCCTCTTCCGCCGACGAGCTCTTCAACGTGCTCGAAAAGTACGCTCGGGCGGAGGAAGACGACATCTGGAAGAAGACCCAGGGAGCTCCCGCCCCCGTCGATCGGGGGGCCAGGGATCCCCCCAAACGCCACGGCCTCGGGACACCTTTGTCCTCGAGGACGAAGGCGGCTCGCGCGACCCCCCGAGGGGCAACCGCCCCTTTCCCAGGACGAAAGGTCACGGGGGAGGACAATCTTCGCGCGGCCGGGAAGGCCCCGCGGGGAGGAGCCGGGAAGGACCGTGGTGCAGCTTCCACGGGTCCAGTACCCACGCTACCCGAGATTGCCATCAGCTGCTGCAACACTTCGCGGCGTTCCTCGACCAGCGCGGGCAGGGGGGGACTCCGGCCCCCTTGCTCCCTCGGCCGGCTGTTTCGGCCCTTCCCGCTCCCGCGGGTGGTCAGCAGACGCAGGAGGGGGAGCCTTCAGAAGCTCTCCCCTTTCAAACCTCGCAGCGGCACATCAACGTCATCGTGGGAGGGTCTGCCTCCGGGCGGGACTCCAAGCGCCAGCGTAAGGAGTACGCGCGCGAGGTCAAGGTTGTGGGGGTGCTACACGCGTCCCCGCCACCTAAGTGGTCGGACGTCCCCTTCACCTTCACGGCGGAAGACGCGCGAGGGGTTCGCTTCCCTCACGACGACGCGCTCATTGTCTCCGCGACTATCTACAACTGCCACCTGGCTCGCATCCTCGTGGACGGCGGGAGCTCTGCCGACGTCCTATTTCTAGAGGCCTTCAAAGAGATGCAGGTGGATGAGAAGCTCCTGCAGCCCACTGCCGGGCCCTTGCAAGGTTTTGTCCCGGGGAAGGCGATCCACCCCGTGGGCAAGGTAGATCTTCCAATGACCTTCGGCACCCCGGAGAACTACCGGACCGAGCTGGTCCTCTTCGACGTAGTGGACCTCCCCTCCTCCTATAATGCGATAATGGGGAGGACCACAATCAACCGGCTGGGGGCTGCTACCCATCAAAACTATCTCTGCATGAAGATCCCCGGGCCGCATGGTGTGATCAACGTCCAGGGAGACCAAGACACTGCCCGTGCTCTATACGAGCGCGCTGCGGCCACAATCGGAAGCGTCAACCTCATATAAAGACGCCCGGGGGGGAGGCTTCTCCCCCGGAACTAGACGCTGCTGTGCCACCGCCCGGGAGGCCCCTCCTCAAGCCGCGTCCGGAAGGGGGCCTCCGGAAGGTCTTGCTGTCCCCGGGCAACGAAGACAAAACCGTCCAGATTGGGGTGGAGCTCCCCGAGGAGCACGCAACGCAACTTGCGGCTTTTCTGCGCGAAAACTCTGATGTTTTTGCGTGGAAGCCTTCGGACATGCGGGGCGTCGCCCGGGAGGTCATTGAGCACAAGCTCGCAGTGGCCCCCGGTCACCCCCCGGTCAAACAGAAGCTGCGGAAACTCTCCCTCGAGCGCCAAGAGGCAATCAAGGCGGAGATCACCCGGCTCCGAGAGGCGGGGTTCATTCGGGAGGTCCTGCACCCCGAGTGGCTCGCGAACCCCGTCCTCGTCAAGAAATCAACCGGCAGGTGGCGGATGTGCGTGGACTTCACCGACCTTAACCGCGCCTGCCCCAAAAACAACTTCCCACTCCCTCGGATTGATCAGCTCGTCGACTCCACTGCGGGGTGCGAGCTCATAAGCTTCCTAGACGCCTACTCGGGATACCATCAAGTCCGGATGGCGGAAGGGGACGAGGAAAAGACAAGTTTTATTACTCCCCTCGGAACCTTCTGCTACGTCCATATGGCCTTCGGGCTCAAGAACGCGGGGGCCACCTTCCAGCGCCTCATGACGTTGGTTTTCAAAGAGCAAGTCTGCCGCAACGTTGAAGTCTACGTAGACGACGTAGTCGTCAAGAGTCCCCGCGCAGCCTCCCACATCGATGACCTGGCCGCAACCTTCCGCAACCTCCGTGCGTTCGGGCTCAAACTCAACCCAGAGAAGTGCGCCTTCGGGGTGCGCGGGGGGAAGGCCCTAGGTTTCCTCGTGTCCCAGCGGGGCATTGAGGAAAACCCCGAGAAGATCCGGGCTTTCCTAGATATGCCCCCGCCGCGCTCCGTCAAGGATGTCCAGCGGCTCTCCGGCCGCCTAGCCGCGCTAGGCCGCTTCGTCTCCCGATCGGGGGAGCGAGGCCTCCAGTTCTTCAAGATCCTCCGAGGGCTCGAGGGGTTCCGCTGGACCCCCGAGGCCCAGGAAGCCTTCGACAACCTCAAGAAGTACCTCACGAGCCCTCCAATGCTCGTGAGTCCGTCCCCAGAAGAGCCCTTGCTCCTCTACCTCGCCGCGACCCCCGTCGCCGTCAGCGCGGTCTTGGTAAAGGAGCAAGGGGGGCAGCAGCGTCCTGTGTACTACGTGAGTGAGGCCCTCCAAGGGGCCAAAACTCAGTACACGGAGATGGAGAAAACTGCTACGCCCCCCTCCTCATGGCGTCCCGGAAGCTTCGGCATTACTTCCTGGGGCACCCCATCACCGTCCCGTCGTCCCTCCCCCTCGGGAAGGTACTGCGGAACAAAGAAGCCACTGGCCGGATCGGGAAGTGGGGGACCGAGCTCGCCCCCTTCTCCCTGTCCCTTACCGGCCGCTCCGCCATCAAGTCGCAGGTCCTCGCCGACTTCGTCACAGAGTGGACTCCCGCCTCTGGGTCCGGGGACGAAGATCTCTCTGTGCTGCCCCGACGCAGTGATCATTGGACCCTCATGTTCGATGGGTCGTTGTGTCTCGCCGGGGCTGGTGCGGGAGTAGTCCTCCGGAGCCCCGAGGGGAAGGAACTCGAGTACGCCGCGCGGCTTGAGTTCCCCGCAACCAACAACGTTGCCGAATACGAGGCTCTGCTCCTCGGGATGCGCCTCGCGCGCTCCCTAGGGATCCGGCGCCTCCTAGTAAAGGGAGATTCTCAGCTCGTAGTTTGCCAAATGGACAAGTCTTACCGGCGCCGTCCCGGGCCTCATCGCCGTCCTAAAGGTAAGTCTCGAATTGTTTGTCACGTGCAGATCACGCAAGGAGCGCCTCGGGAACTAGCGACCACCTTTCAATCATCCAAGGCGTTTGACCGGGAGAAGGACGGTCCTACCCTTCAATCCGACGGTGGCTTCCGGGGTAGTTTAGGTTTTTTGCTTCTTTTTGGGGCTATAAATAGCCCTTGTACCCCTCTGTTGTAAAGGATCGGACTACTCTTATTGGAATAGCTAAACTCACAGACGTGCTCCGGAAGCCTCTCCCCCGGAGAGAGCCTCCCCAGCCGACTCCGGTCGAGAGCGCGTCGACAAGACTAGGGCCCCCACCGTGACCCGAACCTGTATAAATCCTCGTGTCATTTCTTGTGCTTGTTCGGCGGGGGAGGACCGGTCATCCGGTCAACCCGCGCCGCGTAATGTCGCGCCCCGAGACTGGGACAACGACTACTCCTATAGAGACCTAGCTCGCTGCAGCTAGTCCCAAACCACAACCCTTTGACTTCCCAGGATGAGTCAAACACAGGAGTATATTACATTGCAACAAAGTACTCACAAAATATTAAGCAATGTGGCCTGCTGGCCTTAATATTACATAAAGAGGATTACAATGCCTACAAGGCATTCAGGGTTTAGCAAAATATTTAACTACACAGCAGAAGATAGGTGACCCTCCCACAAAAGAAGTTGACGGCAGAACAACACACATCAGGGCCCTGGCGGAACTGATTCTCCTCCTTCTGGATCCACGAAGTACTCTGTGCCATCATCTTGATCAAAGTAGGCTCCATCTATTGAGTTGAATGTTGCAAGGGTGAGCACTTACGTACTCAGCAAGTCATAGGTAAGAGTAGATACATATAGTAGTGATGATATGAACCTAGACTAGTCAAGAATTATGGATATTTGTAAAATAATCTTTTCCTTTCTCATCTCATCTTATGGCAGCAATTTTCATAAAGTAACATCATCATTCATGTTCACTAGATTATAGCACTACCGTGACACGTCGACACACGACAGCCCACGGCAGCACTCCTTATCATGACAACACATGTCATTTGGGTAATCTTGATTAAACATATTTTATTTAGAAAATAGTACTTGTGTCACACCCCGTGGATTTAATCCACCGCAGCAGACTCCTATAAACTCGGGAGCTCGGAGTATTCGAATACGTTTTTAACTCTGCAGAGAGGTACCAATTTACCCGCAAGATATTCCACTTTCAAACCTTTCCTATCATAACAAAATGATTGGACCCCTGACTCACTTCATACTGTGAGCGGCAAGGTGGAAATAACAAGAACTTTTGTTATGTTTTACTCACAATTCACCCCCGACCCTGTGGGTCTCAGCGAGGCACAGTTGTGGCAGGTTGTATCCAAACCTCCACCCCTTTGCTTATTCCCATTACTGGGTCAGCGTGCTTGATCACCTTCAGTGATATGTGTGGGAGCCGCGCTCCGTGTTTATCGTGCATCACTACACATCTCATGCAGGGGTTTCATGTGCGATCCACATAATTACTTGTTCAGGCCTGTCCCATACCAGGCTTGCGGTTAGCACGTTGTTCATGGCACTAGACGCACAACACAAGGTTCTAGTCCTTATATGCCAGTGACCAGACCATCCACAACCCTGCACCTTCAGTGCCTGCATATCCTTTGCAGACTAGCACCTCCAGTGCTACAGCCATCCATACCATTTTTCTGGTCACGGCTAGGGGTTTTATTTCATGAATATAAATATATAAATACATATAATAGTTCATGGCTCAAAACTTGTTTATTTCACATTTCACAGATAACCAGTCTAGTACTGCCAATTCATAAATCAACCATTCTCAATCTTTCTCATGCAATATTGCCTATATTCAAGGTTATATTATAGCAACATTTAAAATATAGGTTCAAGATGACCAAGGATATGACTTGCCTTCCGCGTCGTAAAATACAGCAGTCGATGACGGGTCAACAGCAAAATCTTCAAAGTCAGCTTCTGAATTTGCTCGACGACAAACAATCACACAATAATTACTTATAATATTTAAAATGTTTTAAGACTTATATGCAGAAATGCTCAACAAGAATGATTGAACTAAACTGGAGATAATTTGAACTGCAAACTGAACTGAGTCGAGATTCTAGGGTTTCAAGGAATTTGGGCTAAGGATGGTGATCAGATAATCTTAGGGTTTCAGGATTGCAATAGGGATAACATTTTTGTGGCTGGTTTAATCAAAACGGCGAATGTCAACAGATCGACATTCGGATCAAAGCTTGGACATAGCTTTAAGAAAAGCTAGGGTGCTTATCTCGAGTTGTGGTAGTAGAAGAAAATGTAGATCACAACTCTACAAATTCAGTGGACAAAGTGGATTTCAAATTACACAACTAGAAGTGGGTAAACAAGGTCAATGCCACTGGCTGACAAGCTCTGGCATAGAGCTGACAATGCCAAAAACTAGGGCTTAGCATAACTTTTGAGCTGGAGCTCCAAATGATGTACCACTTTGTCTGGGAGGTAGGCTTGAGTAACAGGAACAATTAAGTTAACAGGATCTAGGGCAAGAAATGGCTGGAAAGCAAGAAATTTGATGATGAACTGAGATGAACTGGCTGCACTGGAGCAGTTCTGGACAAAAACTTGGCAAACCTATATCTTTTGATCTAGGCTGATTTAGGTGTCGGGCTAGAAGACAAAAATGCTCAGGAGGCTAAGGCACATCTAAAAGACAAGGTGATTTGGGCTGAAACGGCCGGGAACACTTTTCCGGTAATCGGCGCCGGAGAAGAAACGCTGCTGATTGGGGGTTTCTGCTACAGGCCAAAAGAACTTAATTCCTTGCTTGGAGAGCATCTAGGAGGTATAAGGAAGCTTCTGGTACAATTAGATTGGCCGGAGGATCACTGGAGAAGCCTGACGACGATCGCCGGTTTCTGGTGAAGCTCGGTTTAGGGAAAAGCTTCGATTCTTGCTTAATTGGGAAATCTAACTTCACAGGCTTGCTTGATTTGGCTTACTGATAAATTTTGATTACAGATACGAAAGCTAATTTGGAGTAATTCGAGCTACATTGCCGGAACAGGGCATTCTTCGAATTTTAGCAATTTCCGGTGATCGCCGGCGTTAGAGGTCACCGGGGAGTAATTAGGCAGTACTACACAGAGAGAATGAGCAGGGAAACTCACTGGTGTTGTTAATTTGGCAGGAGATGATCTGTAGAGTGCTGGCACCGTGAGCCTCCTCGATGGCTCGCCGGAGAAGATGACTGAAACAGAAAATTCTGGAACTTGGCTGGTTTGTGGTGATGTGTGGAGGGAGTTGCTGAGCACAAGAGTGCTTAAATAGGCAGGCGAGGCTTGCGAAGAGGAAACAATGAAGAGATTGGCTGCTGTGACTTGACTGGTTGCGTGCAGGAGCAGTAGCGGCGAAGAAACAGCAAGAGCGGTGATGCGACGGCGATAAGCTTTCAGCTGATCACAATGTCGCCTCATCGGGACCTGGCAAAGCTTGTAGCAAGCGGTGGCGACAAGTACTAGCGCGGCGAAGCTACGTGGCGATGAATTGCTGACAAAAGCCGTTGATCGCACGCGGGAGCAAGCACTGGTCGTCGACGTAGCAGCGGCACTGCCACGGCACCAGCTGGAGCGAGGACACGTGCGCACTGGCATGCACGGTCACAAGTGCGGCGAAGCTTGGCCGGCGGCGAGCGTGCACGGCGCAAGGAAACCACGGTGAGCTTCTGGTCGTGCACTGGCTGCTTCCCTGGTCGAATTAGGGGTCTGATTGCAATATTTGATTTTCACATTTGGACCAATCTGTAATTCTGGAGATTTGGAAGGTTAGAGTTGAATTTGATTTCACTAATCTGGTAGATTATATTCAGCAGGATATTTGGCAAAGGTAAATGATAAGATTTGACACATTTGAATAGTTTTCGATACAAATTGAAAATAGGGTAATTTAGGGTAAAATAAGATTTAAGTTTTGTCGATTTCGAATTCTGGCATTTAGGGTTTGATTTTGATATCTGCACAGAAGAGAAACTTGTGGCAAATAGCATTTTGAGAAGATTTGCCGAAGAAATTCTGAATTTGAAGTTAATCTGGAGATTTTAGCCTTTTTGGGTTTTCAGATATCAGATAAGGACTAATTTGCGATAACTCTTGGACTGATTTGTGAAAAGAGTCTAGATGATAGAATCTAGCTGTCAACTTTTTACATTAAGGTATTGACATACCCATGATCATATTCCAGGAATAATCTGGTCTGAACTTGGTCAAGATTTTGATTAAATCTGTATTTCTGAAACTTAGGGTATTTGGGTAATATAAGGTATTTCTGTTTTCGAAAACAGAATGGAGTTGATAATTCTGGGAGTTAGAGATAGAATTGGATCTGGGTTCTGAAGGCTTTTAAGTTCAGAGTAACTGATAGATCACAGCTGAACAATCTGATCTTGATTTGAGGTCACAGGATAGATTTTGGAGATTTTAGGGCTTAGGATAGATACTGATCTGGCTATTACTACAGATACATGCATGCATGCTATTGATGAAAAAGGAAATTTTCACCCCTAACTCAGGGTGTTACACGTAATCTTCGCTAGGAACACTCTCAAAACCTGCCGGGGTATTCGCAATACCACGACAAATAGTGAATATCACAGACGGTTTTTAGGTTAGAACCGTCTGTGATAGTGTTATAATCTCAGAACCGTCTGTGATAGTGTGATATCACAGACGGCTCTAAGGTCAAAACCATCTGAGATAGTGATAGTGTGAATCACAGACGGTTTTTAGGTCAAAACCATCTGTGATAGTGTCATTATCGGTGACTGTTATAATCTCAGACGGTTTGTAAGATCAAAACCGTCTGTGTATGCATAGACGGTTTTGATCTTACAAACCGTCTGAGATTATAACAGTCACCGATGTCCTCTGTACAATTTGCATTTCATATATACAGTTCATGAATTTCATACATGCACAGTACTCAAATATATACAGTCTCATATATATTTGTACAATTGAACTCAGAAATATATTTGTACAGTACTCAAATATATACAGTTTCATATGCACAGTACTCAAATATATTTGTACCCCTCTGTTCTATCATTTCATATATACAGCGCAGAACTCAGAAATATGTACAATTGAACAAATAAATGTAATCGACAATTGAAGTCAGTGTGTTAGATGTACAAATAAATGTAAGGCCGCACTAATACGAACCTTGCGGGTCCCTAAACTTCCCCTTGGTTGATATGACCTCCGAAAGGAAAAACTCAGCGAACATTCCTCGGACAATACCAATCTGCCGAGGGTCAAGGCTTTCTGAAGGGAAGTCGACCCCCTGCAGCAAGAGTTGGTACATAAAAAATTAGCTGCAGTTGTAATTTCTGTCAAATCGATACAAAGGGGAGCAGTTGTATACCTCGGGGAAATCTGGCCGGTGAGGGGTGATGATCAGGTCATACATGTGGCGCATCACGTAGAACCCACATGTATTGTCGTCCGGCTGCTGATGGCACTGCCAATTTACAGACCAAGAGTTAGGTGGGGACAAGTTATAAACTAAAACAGATGCCAGTTGAAATTTGTATCGAAAATTGCAACCACTGAAACCTATCGGCTCGCCGCTCGTGTTGTCTCCCTACCTCGGCAAAGTACTTCGTGAAAGCCCTGTAGATAGTCAAAATTGACAGTTTCATAGCTGAAATTGACAATTTGAGGACGGTAAATCTACATGCATGCAAGACAGGTCCACATCACCTTTCGAATACATCTCGTGCGCCGCAATACGAGTACCCTTTCCTCTGCAATGAGTCAAGGTAGAACACCTTGTTGCTTTTCGGAATAAGTAGCAGCAGGATCCAGTGGTAGATACATATTACACGTAAAGAATTAAAAATTTAATCTAAATTTGGGGGTGTGCACATGGAGACACTAATCTACGGGTGAAGTACTAATGAAAGCACTCACCTCTGGTTGTAGGGTACAAGTATATACTCCTTGTCGACCTGAGCAAACAACCCTCTTTTGATGTAGTAGACAACAAAGTCTGCGTCAGTCCTAAACATCACCTCGGCGACCATCAGGGGTCCAAGAAACCAACAGGTATGCCCTTAGATTTGGCATAGTTGGTCATGCAGCTGCACGGAAGTAACCAATTAATAAATGACATATATCCGTATATGCACGGATAGTAGGATACTTACAGCACCCAAGACCGTAGTATTGACAAGTCGAGCACATCTTTGTTCAGTAAATTGTGCAGGTCTTCGAAGGTCACCGAGTAGGTCCCAAGGTCGTAATGGAACTCTGCCACGGTGTACTTGACCATGATGTGCGTCGGACGCTGCGTCCTGGTCTGGTTTGTCCTCCTCATGTACCATGCATGCAGGCTCTGGCATGCTCACCCCATGCTCGAAATTTGGGTATCGGAGGCCATGGGCATCCCCAGAGTGAACGGTATGAGAGCTGGCGCAGTACTCTTCTCGCTCTCCTTCGCCGGGCTCTTCTTTGCCTTTCCCCTACTAGCCAGCTTCTTGAATGGTTGCCTCTTAGTCGGAGTCAGCTTCGTCATCGGAGGGGTATGCTGGCTAGTAGGCCGTGTGTGGGTCTGTGATGTCTGTGATGTAAGAACCTACGTATTAGGACACTAACTCTGAGGGCTATTATTACAGTATGAATTATGAAACTGGTGGGGGAATTACCTCATCATACAGGACGATGTCTTTCTTGGGCCATTGCACGAACGTGTGCACCGCATCCCCGAGAGTGGTAATCTCGTCGTTCGGCGGCTTCTCCAACGGAAAACCCTTGCAATGGTCAAAGACACTGTCCACCTGGACCCGTGCAAAACCCTCACATAGAGGGGCACCATGGATTGTGGCCCCCGCCGTGCATGGTTGCGCCATCCCACGGGCAGCCTCGATCGGGAAGAGACCGGCCAGCACCATAAGCTTGCAGGAGGCGGGTTCCTACAAACAGTGCGCATTAACATGTTGAATTTCACCGCTTTTCACTTTCGAATGAATTAACATAGCCAAATGGTCATTGCCTGCAGAAAGTCCACCGGATACTTTGGAGAGGGCTCCATCTGCGAAGACTCCGGCGCAGACGCGCAGCTACTACAGTGGCCAAGAATGGGGGTCGGTACTTCCGCTGCTAGAAGGGGGGTGCCCTGGGTCGCCTTTCTTAGCTCTTCATACATGGACCGCATCTCCGACAACTGCTGCAGGAGTGCTTTGTCCCGAACAGCGAACTCCGATCGCATCTCCTCCTTGAGCCGTTCATCGCGGGCTTGGTGGGATCTCTTTCTCCTCTTAGCCGCCTCCTCATCATCAGGGAAACCATGCCTCCAAGGCACAGTGGCACCAAGGCCGCGCACACGGCCTGGATGCTCCTTGTTTCCTAGCGCCGCTGTGAGGATATCCCTGTCCCTCCTCGGGTTGAACTCTCCGGATGCCGCCTGCGCACTCAGCGTCACCTGCAATAGGAGAACTTAGCAATACAGCCCATTGCATGCGTGTTACGAGGATAGTACGTGATCGGACAATCTTACCAGCCGGTCGATCACTTCCCTATCCGCAGGGTTACTCACAGAGACGCTTCCGGAGGAGTTCATCGTCAATCTTGCTCGGCACCAATTGCGGGCACGCACGTCCGTTATGCCCGCATAAGGACTGCCGGCCGAAGACTGGGAAGCCTCGTCGTCCTGCTTCCTCCACAACGCCTTCTTCCCCACATACCCACCACTGCCTAGTCTGTGTGGGTGGGTATTCTTGGCCTGGTTAACCTGGCCCTTCGCACTAAGCTCCTGGAACTCTGGCTTGGCCTTCATCTCGACGAACTGCTGCCATGCCTCGGAAGTCACAAAAGGGAAGTCATCGAAGGGGGTCTTCGACTCCTTCACATAGAGCCTGACAAGGTGGCTCTTGAAGTTCCTCCACGCCTTGTTTATTGACATCAGTGTCCTCCGGCAGATGGTGAAGTGGAGATCCTCGGGAATGTGAAACGCCGCTTGCATTTCTTCCCACAGCGCATCCTTGCACTCTGGGGGCACTTGACCCCAGTCGGAGGTGGTGATGGGCACCCGCTCCCTTGCCACTTTGCCGCATAGTGAGCGGTACTGACCGACAAGTTTGTCTGGAGCTTCCGGCACACCATTGTCGTCGAACTGGACGTGCTGCTTTTCCCGCTTGTCCAGACGCGCGCATGTCGTCCGGCCTCGCCCCTTTCTCTTCTTCTGCGGGGTCACGGCGGACGAGGCGACCTCCGGCCCAGGCGTCTCATGGCTAGCGAGGTCACCCTGACTCCCCGAGTGGTGCATTTCGTCACCAGACATAGTTCCTAACATAAGTGAAAGAGAAAACAGTTTAAGTAAATCTGCAACTAATAATTATATAACAAAACCCATATACTTATAATTAACCAAGAATGACAGAAACGGTGGGGAGGCGATGGAGGTGATCGCATCGGAGGCGGGAGGGCGATGGAGGTGATCGCGCCTGACGGAGGTGGAAAGGCGATGCAGGTGATCGCGACAGACGGAGAGGAGGAGAAGGTGGGAGGCGATGGAGGTGAACGCGACGGATGGTGCGAGGGCGGAGAGAGCTAGGGCAAACAGTTGCGAGGACTGGAATGAGTGGGACAAATCCCGCCTTGAACTATTAACCGCGACGATATTTTCACAGTCGGTCCAACTCTCACAACCATCTGTGATAATATTATCACAATCGGTTCTCGCATCACAACCGTCTGTAATAATCGACATAGTGATAGTCACCAGAGAGATTATCACAGACGGTTTTGAGTTGAGAGCCGACTGTGACTCTGATTATCACAGACGGTTTGGAATTGAGAACCGACGGTGCACGTCAAGAACTCGAAGAGTCGGACACTGTTGAAAATATCACAGTCGGTTCTATATATATAACCGTCTGTGATAATATTATCACAGTCGGTTGTCAAATAAAAACCATCTGTGGTAATCTACAAAGTGAGAGATTATCACAGACGGTTGTGAGTTGAGAACCGACTGTGACTGAGATTATCACAGACGGTTGCGACTTGAGAACCGACCGTGCACGTGTACACTTGAAGAGTCGGAGACGCTGTTGGGAATATCACAGTCGGTTCTATATTCATACCCGTTTGTGATAGGTCAAAACCGTCCGTGATAATCTCTCTATTGAACGTTAGTTTTACAACTTGAAACTGATCTGTAGCTTTCAACTCTGAATGCTCGAAAACTTGTTTTAAATGAACACCCAGATATTTCAAATGTAGTCTAAATGCTCTGTAAATTGGTTACAGTGTACGTAGATTCGATAATTGGTTACAATGGGGAGCATGCTCAAATAAATTTAACATACAATGTACGTGGAGCATGCTCAAGTTAATGTTACATACAAATGGGAACTTTCACCGACAATTTCCACGTACACAGCCATGTTATCCTCAACTTTCCACTTGCCGCGGCCCTGCAAAGACGAGAATTACAGGAGATATAAGCTATACCGATGGAAACAGAGAGATAAGGACGTACAGTTGATTACCTTTAAAGTATAACCCTTCCTTGTGATCCATAGGTCGGTGTCTTCAGTATCGACCTGTACGCCATCTCCAAATGGAGGAATCTCATCAAATTGATTGTATTCCTCCTCGTCTACGACATTTTCAACTCCAACAATCCTTCTCTTGCCATGAAGGACGACGTGCCACTTCTTATTGGCCGGGTCAGTGACATAAATGACCTGAATGGCTTGATTTGCAAGTATGAATGGCTCATCTTTATAAGCAACGCGATCGAGATCCACAGAAGTGAAACCGTAACTGTTAACCTTCACACCCTGTGGGATTTGGACCCATCGGCATCGAAACAGGGGAATCTTGAACAGTACGTAATCGAGCTCCCAAATTTCTTCAATGAACCCGTAGTACAAGTTCAATCCACGTACTACCCTTGTTGGGCCGGTCTTGGTGAACCCCTCATGGAAAACTTCTAAGCTCACTCCACTATTTTGCACAGTGCTCTTTCGATCTTGAGCTTTTGTGTAAAATGTGTACCCATTGATATCGTATCCCTGCCATGTCTGTACAGTAAACGTGGGCCCTTTTGCCAACCATTTAAGGTTCTCACTTGCTGACTCTCCGGTGATTCGCACCTTCATCCACGCGTTGAATCGACTGTTATGTTGTCCCGTGATCCAAACCTCGGATCGGCGAGGATTGTCTTGTCGTAGCATCTCCTCGTGCTTGTCGATGTACGGAGACACCTCGGTCATGTGTTGCAAGACCCAAAAATGAGCTTTCAAGTACATATCGAAATCTGGAGTGATGGCTCTCCGTCCAATAGTGCCAACACCATCAAGCCTCCCCTCGTGACGAGACACAGGAACTCCTATTGCTTCTACCTCGGCCATGTAATCGACGCAGAACTCAACAACCTCTTCCGCTGCATAACCTTCGACAATGCTACCCTCCGGACAGGACCGATTCCTCACGTAGGCCTTAAGTACACCCATGTACCTCTCGAATGGATACATATAACGTAGGAACACGGGTCCACATATCTTAATTTCTCTGACAAGGTGGACGGTGAGATGGACCATGATATCAAAAAACGAGGGAGGAAAATACATCTCAAGCTGACAGAGAGTTGGAACCACCTCGCTCTGCAGAGAATCCAGTCCATCGGGATCAATGACCTTGCAAGAAATTGCATTGAAGAAAAAACATAGCCTCGTGATCGTCTCTCTAACCTTATGCGGCAGAATACTCCGGATGGCAACAGGAAGCATTTGTGTCATCAACACGTGACAATCATGAGACTTCACACCCAGCAATTTCAAATCGCCCATGGACACAAGCTTTTTCATATTTACGGAGTAACCCGATGGAACTTTAACACCACAGAGACACTTACAGAGTTTTGTCCTCTCAGCCTTGCACAAAGTGTAGCATGCAAGGGGGAGGTATATACGGCCTTTATCGTCCTCTCTCGGTGCTAGCTCGGGCCTGATTCTCATTTCGATCATGTCACACCGCACATTGACGCCATCCTTTGTCTTCCCTGGAATGTTCAGCAATAGGCCGATTAAACTGTCACAAACATTCTTCTCTACATGCATGACATCAATGCAATGACGAACCTCTAAATGCTCCCAATACGGTAAGTCCCAAAATATCGATCTCTTCTTCCAAGTGTTCTTCGTGCGGGGTTTCAATTTACCACCCTTTCCAAACACAACGTCTATGTCCTTCACCCGTGAGTAAACATCTTTCCCACGCGTAGGCTTCGGGGCTGAACCATCTTCCTTGTGGCCGTCAAATTCCCTCTTCCTCTTACGATACGCGTCATTCTTTGGAAGAAACCTACGGTGACGCATGTACACTGTTTTCCTGCAATTCTTCAGCCACACGCTCTCAGTCTCATCTTCGCAGTGGGGGCAGGCTTTGGCTCCTTTCGTACTACGGCCCGACAAATTTCCAAGGGCAGGGAAATCGTTGATGGTGCAGAATATCATAGCACGTAGGATGAAGTTCTCTCGTTTGTATGCGTCCCATACCTGCACCCCTTCGTTCCACATTGTTAGGAGATCCTCTATCAATGGTGCTAGGTACACATCAATATCGTTTCCGGATTGTTTTGGTCCTGAGATAAGTAGAGACATCATGATGTACTTGCGCTTCATACACAACCAAGGAGGAAGGTTGTAGATACACAAAAGAACCGGCCAAGTGCTATGCCGACTACTCATGTTACCAAAAGGATTAATTCCATCGGTACTCAACCCGAACCTTACATTCCTCAATTCTGCTCCGAAGTTAACAAATTCCCTGTCGACGTTTCTCCACTGCAAAGAGTCAGCGGGGTGTCTCAGCTTTCCATCCTTCTTCCGGTCTTCCGAGTGCCAACACAGTAATTTTGCCTCTTTACGGTTTGCAAACAAACGCTGCAAGCGGGGAATGACTGGCAAATACCACAACACCTTAGCAGGAGGTCCTTGGTTTATCTCAGTGTAGTCGCCGTCGTCTGTTCGGTCCTTAGTACGCTTATAGCGGGATGTACCGCACACCGGACAAACATGCATATCCTTGTAGTCGTTACGGTAAAGGATGCAATCATTAGGGCATGCGTGTATCCTTTCTACTTCTATTCCCAAAAGACACAATAGCTTTTTTGCTTGGTAGGTGTTTTTTGGCAACTCGTTTCCTTCTGGGAGCATGTCCGCCAAAAGATCTAACAGTGCTGTGAAACTCTTGTCGGTCCAGCTGTTGCTTGCCTTCAATTTTAACAGTTCAAGCACAAATGTCAACTTTGTGTACTTCGACTTGCAACCAGGGAACAACGGCTTTTCTGAGTCCTCAATCAAGCGCTTGAATTTGCCAAACTCCCTTTCACTGTAATTTCCTTCCACATCACGCAACATGTCATCTAAATGGTCATCCTCTGGCATATCCTCGTCGAAGTCATTGTTCGGATCCGACATGTCCTGTTCCTTAACCTGAGTGGCACTTGTTTCTACAGTTGGCTCTTCTCCATGGTGGGCCCAACACGTGTACCCCTTTTTGAAACCACGTCGGATCAAGTGGGCGACAATTTGAGATCAGTTGGTGAACATCTTAATATTCTGGCAGTCTACACAAGGACAGTACATATATGGTAAACCCTTCTTCGCCATGTCTTGCACAGCAACCTTTTCGAAATCAAAAACACCTTTCTTGTATTCCTCACCCACTCGGTTGTCATTATAGATCCAGTCTCGGACCATCTGTGATTAATCAAATTCATACACATGCTAATTAGTAAATCAATGGAGATCGATATTGATGATGAAATCAAGTAATGTGTATGCCTTGGGAGCAAGTACCAACCTTGGTTCGATCCTCAAATTTTTGCCCCCAAATGCTCCCCCGGCCTTTCGAGATTTCGCTCTTCCTTGCCCCAAATCTCTTCGAACTGGACAGTGTAGGTCGAGCAAGAGAGAACAACTAGCTCAAAACATCCGCCAAAAGACCTTTTATACCAGATTCAATACAGACAGTTCTATATAATACCGTCAGTAATATCGGTGCATTTTTGAAGAACAGAATATCACTGACGGGTTTCACTCTATTAACCATCGGTAATATCGGCACATTTGGTGATACAATGACAGAAATATCACAGACGGTTATGAACTCCAAACCGTCCGTGATAATTACAATATCACAGACGGTTCCTAGGTCAAAACCGTCCGCTTTACTATCACAGTCGGTTTTTACTTCAGAACCGTCTGTGATTATCACTGTCAGTTTTTACCTCAGAACCGTCTGTGTTAATTATAAAATCAACAATCTGTAAGATTATCACAGATGGTTTTAAGGTCCGAACCATCTATAATATCCCGGATTGTTTGTTTTCATTCGACTACTGGTCATCAGTTGTTCCACTTATTTTTCATATTTGGTTCTATCTTATTTCAATGTTAGTATTTAAAAAAATGAACGTTCAGACTATTTGGTATTATCTTGTTTTTTCATATTTGTTGTATATATGTCTGTGGATCTTCAAAGAATTTTGAGACTATTACAGTCGGTCCTGAAATTAAAACCGTCTGTAATTCGCAGCAGTATTTTCTTGTTAACATTTTCACACAGAACATCATTTGGTGATTATCAGTTACATAACCAATCGAAAAGCCAGATATGTAAGGAAATGAAATTTCTTATTTCTTACAATCTTTGCATACATAAGAGATACAATTAAGCGACCTATTAATTAACGTCGACCTGTTCCGAAAGTAGTACAAAGTTCTCCTAGGGACGTATTGGCATCAGTAGGATCTACACTGGCCGCCCCAGGAGAACTACCAATGCTTTTAAGACTATCAACATCATCTCTCAGCAAAGGAGTGGATTTGGCATCAGCAGGATCATCCAAGAAATTAAAGTTGATACAACAAAGGTGGAGATGAAGCTGCAACTCAAAGCACTCTGCCAAGTGCAGAATGGCAAAAGACATCCCCTCAGAATGCTTCTCCAGCGCCTCTTTTTTTTTTTGGAGAGTTCTGCACAAGGCAGCTTTCTCCTCCTGCACATATGCTTCTCCAGCTTCTCCTAGGGACGTATGCTGGGAGGGTGAAGATGACTGCCAAGCTTCTGAGTAGATTTGGACGTGGAAGTGTGAGCCTTACCCCAGAAAGTTGATCATCCAAGAAAAGCTGATGATACAAAGGTGTTGAAGAGGGGATATTGGAAGGATTATTGTGGATCTCCAAAAGTGGAGTCGATGCAACTGGAGGGGTTGCAAGGGGCAATGTGGCCACACAAGCCTCAGCACCCTCTAGAGTCTTCACTGCAGCTCCACTGGAGGATCTTTCATCATTTCTAAGTCTCTTCTTTGGAGGGAGCATTTCCTCAGGCACCTGTGGATTTCGAAATGCATTTGTTTCAAGGTAATCAAGTCATAAAAGAAAGATCTGCATTAGAGTTTCAGAGAGGACTTACTTTCTGAAGATCCTGATCAAGTTCATTCCTTATCTCTTCCTCATCACTCTCAATTTCAATAACCTCATTGGAATCTCGGCTCGCCATCAAGGTGTTGAGGAGGGAATAAAGACAGGGATTTTGGAGCCTCGCTATTTATAGAAACAGAAGGTGACGGTTCATATGCGCGGGTGCCTCGAGTTTTCAAAAGCGCACTACTGGTTTTCAAGGTCAATAAATTCATGATAACTTCTCAGGAGATAAACTGCAACACGGAAAAGGAAGTTGAAGAGTCAGATTAGATAATTCGATGCAAATTAAATTTGAAGTAAATAATTAAGTCTCTTCATCTGCTCAGTTATTATGTGCGGTTATCAACAATTGCATGTAGATAATTCGAAGGGTGGGCACTGTTGGGACTATCACAGACGGTTGGGATATCAAACCGTCTGCTTTAATATTACAGACGGTTCTCATATCCAAACCGTCTGTAATATGACTAAACCGTCTGTAATATGACTATTACAGACGGTTCTGATGTCCGAACCGTCTTTACTATGCCTGGAATATTGAACTGTTCGACTTCTTCAAATACTTGTTCCCTCCCTGGAGTGTTTTGCTTCCATTCGCACCGCTCCACTTCTCTTTCTCCAAGAAATGAGGGAAAATTGCAAAATTTACATAAGAACAAATTTTTAATTCATTTTTTCAACATTAATGAAAAATAATTTCCAAGTCGACGCTTCGTGTCCCCAGGTTAGTGCGCCGCGCAAACATCAGAAATGGAAAAGACATAACACACTGTTGAGAATTTGAAGTGGAGCGCACTACTTTCTTTTCAAGATCAATACCGTCATGATAAATATTCTCGGGAGATAAACTGGAACACGGCAAAACAGTAGTGCCCACTTTGGAAGTTGAAGCGTCAGATTACAAAATTCGATGCAAATTAAATTTGAAGTAAATAAATAAGTCTCTTCATCTGCGCTGTTATTATGTGCGGTTATCAACAATTGCATGTAGAGAATTGCACTGTTGGGACTATCACAGACGGTTGGGATATCAAAACCGTCTGCGTTAATATTACCGACGGTTCTGATGTTCGAACCGTCTTTAATATGTCTGTTGAATATTGAACTGTTCGACTTCTACAAATACTTGTTCCCTCCCTGGAGTTTTGCTGCCAGTTGAACCGCTGAGAATTTGAAACAAGTTGAGAATTTGAAGTGTCGATAACTGTTCGACAATCACAGTCGGTCCTTACATAAAATCCGTCTGTAATATTACTATCACAGACGGTTTGGAGTAAAAAACCGTCTGTGATATTGATAGAAGTTGAGAATTCGAGGCGGCGGACACTGTTGGGACTATCACAGTCGGGCCTTTCATAAAAACCGTCTCTAATGTGACTATCACAGACGTTTTTTTTACCTCAGAGCCGTTTGTGATATTCAAAGCATGTTGATATATAACTTCTATATTCTTTTTATATTATTTGCATGGGACCTGCGACTTCTATATTGTTTCTATATTATTTGAAGAGCTCCGATGGACAGCCCTCACAAGCCAAAGATTGCGACAGTCGTTCCTTGATCGCACACAGTGTACATACCTTTGTATGGTCGAATGTTCAACAAAAGCTAAAGAAAGATAAAGAAAGAGGGAAGATTGCATGCAGTCCAAGAATGTGCTGGAAAATTGGAAAGTTGACATAAGAACAAAGTTTTCAATAATTTTTTTCATCACTTACAAAAAAAAGTAAAAATACAGAATGCTAGGTCAAGGAGTGGTCTTAGCCCTGGCTGCATCTAGAATAAAGTCAGTTTGACTTACAGCCAGGACGCAGGACTCCTCCAGCGACAAGTTGTCCTTCTTAGGATCAACTACTACAGTGTCGAGAAGGCCTGCGACCTCCCTCAGCTTCGCGATGGTATCCTTCATTGTCCAACCGCAGCCAGCGATGGTCATATCCGCGGCTTTCTTCTCCTTGCGAAGACACCTCGTCCTCGCCCTAGCATTGTCACCATCCGTCTTCATGCGCTGAATGCGCTGGAAGAGATCATCATGGTCAAGCCGTAGCTGAGTGTGCTTCTCCGTGAGGAGCTTGTGCTCCTCCTGGAGAGCCCTTAGCTAGGCCTTGACTTTGCCAGTGTCTTCCACAGCTCCCCTTCCCTGTGCAAATCAACAGGTCAATAATGTATTGAACAGGGATTAACAATACAGGGGTAACTCCAAAAGATTGAGAGTTCTTACCGGGGAGGGCGAGGCTGATGATGCCATCGAGGATGCCATTGGCGCAGAGAAGCTAAGGAGTCAAACAGTCTGAGAACTATAAAAACTTGTAAAGTAAATGACAATTTTTCCACTGTCAATTTATAGAACTTCCAAAGCGATGCTTCGTGTTCTCCTAGGCGCCGCGCGCGAAGATCGGAGACAGAAATGATCACAGTTGAGAATTCGAAGCGCCAGTACTTTTCCAGTCGGTTCAGACATCAGAACCGTCTGTGATAAGTAGACTATCACAGACGCTTCGTAGTTCACAACCGACTGTATAAATCACAGTCGGTTCTGAGTTCCGAACCGTCTGTGATAGTCTACTTATCACAGACGGTTCTCAGCTGGGAACCGATTGTATATATCACAGTCGGGTTTTAGGTTAGAACCGTCTATGATAAGTAGACTATTACAGACTGTTCTCAGCTAGGAACCGATTGTATCTATCACAGTCGATTTTTAAGTTAGAGCCGTCTGTGATAAGTAGACTATCACAAACGGTTTTGTGTTCCGAACCGTCTGGTTTACTGTCACAGTTGTTTTTGACATCAGAACCGTCTGTGATATCTGAACATATTCTCCCGACAGGCCTTCGCAGACGGTTTTCCATTGAACAGTTCATACCTGTCTGTGATGTGCCGTCCAGGATGTTTGTTTCTGTGGTAGTGGATAAGGGTGACCTACCGCCTCTACCAGGTTTCGAAGACGCCAGGAAAGAAGATTCAAGCAAGAAGCCGGAATCTTCGTCGGGCGGGAAATCGAAGAAGTCGAAGAGGAACCGCTCTGGACAGTACCGCGAGGCCGCAGTTGCAGAGAAGCCGCCTTCGACCAAAGGTAACAACCCTTCATTTAAAAATAAAACTGTTTCTGGTGGTCGTAGTACCGACCAGGCAGAAAAGTCGACTAATCCGCAGGAAGGCAAGAAGTGGTGTCCAATCCACAACTCCGCAGGCCACGACCTCAAGAACTGCAGGAGTTGGTTGAAGCAGTTGGATAACTTCTACCAGGGGGTTGGACCAATGCCGACCTTACCAGCTAAAGAACAAGCATGCGGACTTAGAGACGCTGACGGAGACAAAGAGATGTCCTACCAGGTACCTCGTAATCACGTTAATGTTATTTTCGGGGGTTCCTCCTCTTTTGTTTCCAAAAGGCAGTTTAAAGCCTTTTACCGAGAGGTTAACCAAACGGAGACATCCCTTGGTGAACCTCAGTACCCCCGTTGGTCGGATACATCATTGACATTTGATCGCACTGATTGTCCTGTGGGGCTTACTCGACCATTGAGGCTCCCTCTGGTCATTACCCCGATCATCAGTAATGCGAGAGTAGAAAGGGTTCTGATCGACGGAGGGAGCTCCCTTGACATTTTATTGGTCAAGGCACTCGACGAGATGCAAATTCCTCGTTCGAAGATTAAACCCATAATCCATCTATTTTATGGGATAACCCCAGGTCCCTCCATGATGCCGTTGGGACAGGTGGTCCTCCCGGTCACACTGGGAGAACCGGATAACTTCCGAACAGAATTGGTTACTTTTGACGTAATAGATTGTGATTCGGCTTACAATGCAATCTTTGGCACGCCAACTCTTGCTAAGTTCATGATGGCAACGGGCTATGCTTATCAGTGCGGCAAATTGCCTGGCCCCAAAGGTGTCATCTCGGTCTGAGGTAGTCGCAACATGGCAGTCACGTGCGACCGGCTATCTCTGGAGATGGTCGACCAACTTCCCCTCCGGGACGCTCAGGTCGCCACTGTCGCCACCGACACGATCAAGGCTGCTCCTCAACCAGATGAGAAACTCAAACTAGTTCCATTGTACCCAGATGATCCATCCAAGACAATTCGGGTCGGATCAGGCCTGGATGACAAATAGGAACTCGAGCTCATTACTTTCCTCCGGGCTAACGCAGATGTGTTTGCGTGGAAACCGTTTGACATGCCCGGTGTCCCAAGGGAAGTAATCGAGCACAGGTTAGCAATTCGACCTGGACAGCGGCCAATAAAGCAAAAGCTCAGGCGTTTTGCTGTTGAACGACAGGAAGCCATTCGAGAGGAGTTGGACAAACTCCTAAAAGCCGGCTTTATTCGCGAGGTCGATCACCCGAAATGGCTCGCCAATCCGGTCATGGTCCGCAAGTCAAATGGCAAGTGGCGCATGTGCGTCGACTACACTAGCCTCAACAGTGCCTGTCCGAAGGATGACTTCCCCTTCCCCGCATAGACCAGCTAGTCGACTCAACCACAGGTTGCGAACTGATGAGCTTCGAGGACGCTTACTCAGAATATCATCAAATTAGCATGGCAGAAGAAGATGAAGAGAAAACTGCCTTCATCACCCTGTTCGGCACCTACTGCTATGTCAGAATGCCGTTCGGTCTCAAGAACGCAGGTTTCACGTACCAGCGCTTGATGCACAAGACCTTTCTTTCCCAGATAGGGCGTAATCTCAAAGCATATGTAGACGACTTGGTTGTAAAAAGTACCAAGAGATTGTCTCATTTGGACGATCTCGCTGAAACCTTCTGTAATTTGAATCGCTTTGGAATAAAATTGAATCCAGAGAAATGCTCTTTTGGGCTTTCTTCAGGAAAACTTCTTGGTTTCCTTGTTTGTTCCAAAGGCATTGAAGTCAATCTTGAGAAAATCAGGGCCATCGAACAAATGAGGTCGCCCTCGACTATGAAAGATGTTCAACGCCTGGCTGGTCGCATGGCGGCCTTAAGTCGTTTCAAATCGCGACTAGGTGAAAGGGGATTACCTTTCTTCAAAGCCTTGCGGAAGCATCACAATTTCACATGGTCCGATGAGGCCGAGAAAGCGTTTCAGGAGGTAAAGACATATCTATCCAGTCCGCCAGTGTTGGTGTCTCCCGACAAAGGAGAACCATTGCTTCTTTATCTGGCGGCCGCACCGCACGCGGTCAGCGCTGTTCTGGTCGCGGATAGGGAAGGAATACACAGACCCGTCTACTATGTGAGCGAGGTACTTCATGGTCCTAAGGAGCGTTACCCTGAGGTCAAGAAGATACTTTACGCGCTACTGATGGCTTCCCGTAAGCTACGACATTACTTCCAAGCTCACAAGATCACTGTACCCTCCTCCTTTCCTCTGGGGGATATTGTCTGAAATCCAGAGAAATCTGGTCGAATCCCCAAATGGGTGGTCAACTCGGTGCTTTCGATGTCCATTTCACGCCCCGCACGGCAGTTAAGTCTCAGGTTTTGGCCGACTTTGTGGTCGAATGGACCAACCCTGAGCCATCCGTGCATGTGCCCGAGGAATTGGAATGCCCCAATCACTGGACAATGTACTTTGATGGTTCCCGTAGTTTTCAACACTCGGGAGCTGGAGTGGTCTTAGTTACGCCTCAGGGCGAACAGCTTAAGTATGTCATCCAATTACAATTTGTTGCGACCAACAACGCAGCGGAGTATGAAGGTCTTCTTGCAGGGCTTCGAGCAGCAAAATTCCTCGGAGTCCGTCGATTAGTGGTGAGGGGAGACTCACAGCTGGTCGTAAACCAGGTAAACAAGGAGTACAGCACCTCCGATGAGACAATGGCTCATTACCTGGGGGAAGTGAGGAGATTGGAAAAACACTTTAGTCATTTCGAAGTCCAATACATCCTACGAAAGGACAACATTCTGGCAGACCAATTATCCAAAATTTGTATCTATAACACCTCTCTGTGATAGAACAAAAGAAGTGGTCATAACAAATTTGTATCTATACAAATTGGGTATTGATCCTTACCTGCGCAAGCTATCTCGTTCTTTTTGTATGGCCTCAACGCTCGCTACCATAGCGATCGACCTGGCCGTTATCCGGGATAATTCCTGCAATACAAAGAGAAGTTAAAGGTGCCCTATGCACAATTCAGGTACCAAAAGAGAAGTTCATCATACCTTTGTATACTCCCGGAACGAAACGTCTTCCGGGATGGCAGGAGGTCTCGTCAAGGGACTCGTTGCGACCTCGACGGAAGTAGCAGGCGGATGTGCCTGCTGGGCATCATCCCCAGTTGCTGTTGCCTGCGACTGGGTCTCCAGGCCTGGTTCATCCCCCACGGTCCGAATGCCCTCCTGGACCAGAGGGACGGAGCGCTCCTCACTGGAGGCTCCGGCACCAGTAGCAACTTCAACCCTTCTCGGGGCGGCTGAAGGGCTTGGTGCTACCTCTTTTCGCCTGCCAAGAAAAAAAAAACCAACGATTACGTTGGTAATCATCACAATTCAGTTTAGTATAACCAGGATAGGGTTCTTACCTTATCTGAAATCCCATCAGCTTTTGGGATTTCTGGGAAGGCTCTCCCTGAGAAAGGGGACAGTGGTTGTCTGTCCTAGTCTTCCTCTTGGTGAACAAGGCTCTTTCCCCCTATGTGTGTTCTCCTGTAAGTACATTCATAAGGGGAGAAAAAGACTTAAGTGTTAAGAGTTCATACATGAGCAACCTGTCCAGTTGGCAGGGTTGCGTCCGAAGGCCTGGGTGGCTCCTGGACTTCTGGAGCCTGCACTTCATCCACAACTCCCGCGGGGTCTTGTTCGGACACCTCCTCTCCTGTCCGCAGGAGTGGAGGATTTTCCTCCCGGGGACTCACAGGAGTTGCAGGGGGAAGTTCTTCTCCCTGAATAAGCGTTAATTCAATAAACGAATATACAGAGGGAATGGAGAAGATAAGACCATGAAGGAATCTTACCGTGGTCATCCCTTCGATCAGGGAACTGACCTTGAAGCCTCGGGGGCTTCGGGGGCAGGGATTTCTCCCGCGACCACGGGACATTCGGTGGCTGCGGGGTCCGCTGCAGTTACTTCTGCGGGACGAGCTGGAGCGTCGCCGGATGGAGTGCCCGCTAACTTCCTCCTCTGGCGGATTAGGGGGACATCATCTTCGTCCTCCTCCTCGCTCCTCTCCCCCTGTACAACAAAGAAATAATCCCAGTTTGCACCTGGAAGAAGAGGAGGTACGTGATATCTTACCGCAGTCTTTCTTGCGGTAGGAGGGATGCTTCGTCAAGACCCCTCTCCAAGATTTTGCCTGGCTTTCTTGGGGGCAGGATTCCTCGTCCTGGGCTTCGAGGAAATCTTCTTCAGGTACTTCATCGTCGGTTTTCCCAGGGAACCGACGTTCTCGCTCGGGAATGTCGCCTCGGCGAATCTCCCCAAGAGCTGTTTCGTTCTGACGAAATCGTTAGCGCTGGGCATACATAAGACCTGTGAACAGAAGCTGAGTGAAAGATGACATACCTTTCGGTGCTCCTGTTTGAGGTCATCGCCGGTGTGAACCAAGCTCTGCCGGCGAGGCGATCCCTTGGGGCCCTCCACCTCAGCGTTATAGGCCCTGAGGAGGTAATTTGTCCGCCTCTCGATCTCGGACGAGGGCAGAACTGTTCCCAGCATGCAAGTTAGACAATGCATCGCAAAAGTAAGAGATTTCAGTGTCGAAGATAGATACCTTTGTTGTAGTCCAAGGTGTTATCTGCCATGGAGTTGATCTCCCAAGTCGGATGAACCCTTTCGCGCAGGGGGCTCACCCGGTTCTTCACAAAGTCATGGATGACGTCGCGAGCTGTTAGTCCCTATTCGACTAGGTGAAGAATTACCTCGGCGTGTTTCATGAACTCAACGTTCATCGCCGGGAGAGAGTCCAACTCGATCGGCTTCTCTGGCCGCGAGTTCTCGAACTACAACCCGCTCTTAGATGAGGGGGTGCAGTAGAACCACTTCTGGTGCCACCCGTGCACCGAATCCCGTAGGGGTGGGGAGGGATACTCCTTCTTCTCCCTTATCCAAAAGTAGATACATGCGGCGGCGTTGGCGCTCTTCGACCACGCCGAATAGTAGAAGCGTCGGAAGAGATCCACGCTGGGATACACTCCGACGTATGCCTCGCACAGATGCTGGAACACTGCCAGAATCAGGACTGCATTTGGGTGGAGGTTGATCAACTCCAACCCATAATGCTCGAGGATGTCCTTAAGGAACGGACTCTCAGGGAATCGGAACCCGCAACGCATGTATTCCTCGAAAACCACCAGTTCGCCCTATTCGACGACTGGGGTTTCTTGGTCCTTCTCCGCGGGCCGCCAGTTGATTAACAGCCACGGAGGAAGGATTTCTTCCTTCTCCAGCACCAGTAGGCTCTCCTCAGAATGGTGGATCGATCTGCTCCAAGATGCCATTTCTTGTGAGGAATTGGGGGAAAAGTTGGCAACTTTGGGGAAGACGGAGGCTGAGAAGAATGAGGGTTTTGTGCGGTGGAAATGTTAAGGGTTTTTGGCTGTGTGGCTTCCTCAAGAAGCTACCTGCTCCTTTTATAGACTCGAGGAAGCACACTGATGTGAGTAACGTTTCACTCAAACGTTCCACTTAATATTTTATTCATTTCCCATAATGGATACTATCTCTGGCGGACCCGTTAAAGTGTTCCTGGTATCGGATCTGAAACAAAAGGACTTCTTTGTTTCAAAGTTTGAAGGCACAAAAACATGAAAAGTTTTTCAATGGTTTTCGGAGGGCATTTTCCTTCATGTGCTTTGTAAATTTCCATGAAAATATCCTATGGCCAAGTTTTTGGACGTACGGATATGTTTTGATCAGATTGCGGTATGATCGGAACTGTGTCTTCGATTAAGCTCTGATTCTAATCGAAGTGACGGTCTGATCGAGTTTCGGTTCTGATCGCAGTAATCTTTCAAGTTGGACTTCGGTTTTAACCGTGGCTTTAAGTCTGATCGCGGTACTACTATAAAAACGCGATTCTGATCGCAAAGCTGAAGTTTACCTATGTATGAATGGTCGTAAAGACATTGCTTATGACTGTGATTTCGCACAGAAGATGTAAAGAATATTCATGTAAAGAAAGAGATTTTATTTCTTGTATTCTTTACATACGAAAGGGATACCGGCGACTAAAGCGTCGACCTAATCCGAAAGAAGTTCGCAAAGTTCTCCTAGGGACACGTTGTTGTCAGTAGGATCTACACTAACAACCACCAGAGAACTAGCAATTAACCTAAGCCTATCTACATCGTCCCTAATAAGAGACGCACTACTATCCCTAATCAAGTCGGAGAGTTCTCGCTGTTGCTGAGTGTGGTCCCTCTCTCGATGGAACTGGTGCAGCTCTTCACGGGATTTTTCAAAACATTCTACCAGATGCAGAATCGCCAAAGACATCTCTTCGGTCTTCTTCTCCAGGGCCTCTTTTTCCCCTTGGAGAGTCTGTCCGAGGGGAAGAGGCAGAATCTCAACAGGCTAGTCGCTGGGGGTTCCAACAATTTTCGTCTCCTACATTTACAAATGTTAGTTTTACTAACTATAACAGACAAGCAAAGGGAGGCAGAAGTAATTACCAATCCTAGCAAGCGACAGGTTGGTATATGCATCCTGGAGAGTAGATCATCCGACAAAACTGGATGATCACTAGATGGTGGAAGTGCAACCTTCCACCATAAGATTGCTTCCCCAACACAAGTTGAGGATCATCCGGTCGGGTAGTCACCACTTGCCGACCAGAAAATTGATCATCCAAACAAAAATGGGGAGCATTAGGATGAAATGGAAAAGACTGAGGAGAATGTCCCTCCAAAGGTGGGGATGAAAGTTCAATTTGCCTAGGTGCATGAGGAACAGAAGGAAGAAAGAACGACGTTGCGTCTTCTACCTTTGCTCTGCTGGAGGATCCCTCGTCAACCTTGGGTTTCTTCCTTGAAGGAGATGGATCTTCGGGCATCTGAGGCCCTTGCTTGAAAACTTCCTCTTCTCAATCTCGATGATGTTGTGATCTGCCATCGGGGAGTGGATGAAGAGAAGGATGAAGGTAGCTCTGGAAGAAACTTAGCTGTGAGAAGGAGTTGTGGAACTTTGTAATTCGAAGGCTTCGGTATTTATAGCCGCCAAGATGACAGTTCGCCTTCCGAACGCCTCGAGTTTTTAAAAGCATTTACAATTTCACCTCGGGTTAAAAAATGTTTTAACAGCGCCATCATTACCCGTCACATAATACCCAGAGCCAATCTCGGGGAACCAACCGTCACACTTAGTGCACCACTAAGTGGAAGATTTGAAGTGTTGGGTTAAAAATCCGATGCATGTCTTGAAATTCAAAATAAACATGTCCCTTCGTTTTCTTCGAATTTGGGGGCTAGCTGACGAGGATTGACACCCGAGTTAGTTCAAAATAAGTGCACGATTGGTTCAAGATAGATTCGAGCAAGACACGTGCCTGGCGGTGCGAACTCAAGACATTTCGAGAAGTACCAGCCCATGGTCGCAGGTTGTGTGCGATCAGATCGCAGTCTTTACGCGATCAGACCGTAGCTAGTGCGTGGTCAGAAGTTCGTATGCTGTGCACGGACAGAAGGATGAAGGTGTTGTGCGGTCAGCCAACATCTCGCAGTCAAAATTCTTTCGACCAGGGAACGTGGGATTAATCTATTTCTGTTACAGGAATATCCCAAGTATCCCGAAGATTCTTCCACATAGAGGAGCAACCGTCAGGAGGTTAATACATGCAGTTATTCACGAATAACACGTGTTAAACCTGTGTGGGAGTTAAGAGCGGTTCTCCAAACAGCATCCAAGCAACCATTTGATGCCGTTACGACTTGGCACCCTTTTGACCAATATAAAAGGGCGGCACGGTGCATCAACCAGGGGAGATCATCATCTCTGATCAAAACAAGATACAACACATCTCAAAGAATCAAGCAGCCAAGACTACGGCCTAGATTAGACAAGCTTCAATAAGCCTTCTAGGCTTCATTTTGTACACTCATATAGGGAAAATCTTCGTCTGTGAAGGTCTTTTCCCATCACTCTGTAACTCTTTACTACACATAGTGAAATCCCAACAAGACGTAGGGCTATTACTCCCACCATCGAGGGTCCGAACCTGTATAAACCTCTCTATGCTCCAGTTCTCCATAATTCTACTTACCTTCCCGGAGGGTCACCCTGAAAGGTCTCGCTATTTACAAATTCTGCATAAGTTCGGCTGAGGACCCCGAGTCCGAATCGTTGACACGCCGCTGTGAGGATATCCCTGTCCCTCCTCGGGTTGAACTCTCCGGATGCCGCCTGCGCACTCAGTGTCACCTGCAATAGGAGAACTTAGCAATACAACCCATTGCATGCGTGTTACGAGGATAGTACGTGATCGGACAATCTTACCAGCCGGTCGATCACTTCCCTGTCCGCAGGGTTATTCACAGAGACGCTTCCGTAGGAGGTCATCGTCGATCTTGCTCGGCACCAATTGCGGGCGCGCACGTCCGTTATGCCCGCATAAGGACTGCCGGCCGAAGACTGGGAAGCCTCCTCGTCTTGCTTCCTCCACAACGCCTTCTTCCCCACATACCCACCACTGCCTAGTCTGTGTGGGTGGGTATTCTTGGCCTGGTTAGCCTGGCCCTTCGCAATAAGCTCCTGGAACTCCGGCTTGGCCTTCATCTCGACGAACTGCTGCCATGCCTCGGGAGTCACGAAAGGGAAGTCCTCGAAGGGGGTCTTTGACTCCTTCACATAGAGCCTGACAAGGTGGCTCTTGAAGTTCCTCCACGCCTTGTTTATTGACATCAGTGTCCTCCGGCGGATGGTGAAGTGGGGATCCTCGGGAATGTGAAATACCGCCTGCATTTCTTCCCACAGCGCATCCTTGCACGCTGGGGGCACTTGACCCCAGTCGGAGGTAGTGATGAGCACTCGCTCCCTTGCCACTTTGCTGCATAGTGAGCGGTACTGACCGACAAGTTTGTCCGGAGCTTCCGGCACACCATTGTCGTCGAACTAGGTGTGCTGCTTTTCCCGCTTGTCCAGACGCGCACATGTCGTCCGGCCTCGCCCCTTTCTCTTCTGCGGCTGGGTCACGGTGGACGCGGTGACCTCCAGCCCAGGCGTCTCATCGCCAGCGAGGTCACTCTGACTCCCCGAGTGGTGCATTTCGTCACCAGACATATCAGTTCCTAACATAAGTGAAAGAGAGCAGTTTAAGTAAATCTGCAACTAATAATTCTATAACAAAACCCATATACTTATAATTAACCAAGAATGACAAAAACGGTGGGGAGACGGTGGAGGTGATCGCGTCGGAAGGCGGGAGGGCGATGGAGGTGATCGCGCCTGACGGTGGAAAGGTGATGCAGGTGATTGCGATGGATGGAGAGGAGGAGATGGTGGGAGGCGATGGAGGTGATCGCGACGGACGATGCGAGGGCGGAGAGAGCTAAGGCAAACAGTTGCGAAGTCTGGAAATGAGCGGGACAAAGCCCGCCTTGAACTATGTACCGCGTAGAGATTATCACAGTCGGTCCAACATTCACAACCGTCTGTGATAATATTATCACAGTCGGTTCTCACATCAGAACCGTCTGTGATAATCTCCATAGTGATAATCTCCAGAGAGGTTATCACAGACCGTTTTGAGTTGAGAACCGACTATGACTGAGATTATCACAGACGGTTTGGACTTGAGAATCGACGGTGCACGTTAAGAACTCGAAGCATCGGACACTGTTGGGAATATCATAGTCGGTTCTATATTCATAACCGTCTGTGATAATATTATCACAGTCGGTTCTCAAATAAAAATAGTCTGTGATAATCTACATAGTGAGAGATTATCACAGACGGTTGTGAGTTGAGAACCGACTGTGACTGAGATTATCACAGACGGTTTTGACTTGAGAACAGACCGTCCACGTGAAGACTTGAAGCGTCGGAGACGCTGTTGGGAATATCACAGTCGGTTCTATATTCATACCTGTCTGTGATAATTCAACCGTCTGTGATAATCTCTCTATTGAATGTAAGTTTTACAACTTGAAACTGATCTGTAGCTTTCAACTCTGAATGCTCGAAAACTTGTTTTAAATGAACACTTAGATATTTCAAATGTAGTCCAAATGCTCTATAAATTGGTTACAGTGTACGTAGATCCGAAAATTGGTTACAATGTGGAGCATGCTCAAATAAATTTAACATACAATGTGGAGTATGCTCAAGTTAATGTTACATACAAATGGGGACTTTGACCGACAGTTTTCACGTACACAGCCATGTTATCCTCAACTTTCCACTTTCCGCGGCCCTGCAAAGACGAGAATTACAGGAGATATAAGCTATACTGATGGAAACAGAGAGATAAGGACGTACGGTTGATTACCTTTAAAGTATAACCCTTCCTGGTGATCCATACGCACTTAACTGGTTTCGTCGGTGTCCAAATGGAGGAATCTCATCAAATTGATTGTATTCCTCCTCGTCTACGACATTTTCAACTCCAACAATCCTTCTCTTGCCATGAAGGACGACGTGCCACTTCTTATTGGCCGGGTCAGTGACATAAATGACCTGAATGGCTTGATTTGCAAGTATGAATGGCTCATCTCTATAAGCAACTCCATCAAGATCCACAGAAGTGAAACCGTAACTGTCAACCTTCAGACCCTGTGGGATTTGGACCCATCGGCATCGAAACAGGGGAATCTTGAACAGTACGTAATCGAGCTCCCAAATTTCTTCAATGAACCCTTTGTACGAGTTCAATCCATGTACTACCCTTGTTGGGCCTGTCTCGGTGAACTCCTCATGGAAAACTTCTACGCTCACTCCACTATTTTGCACAGTGCTCTTTCGATCTTGAGTTTTTGTGTAAAATGTGTACCCATTGATGTCGTATCCCTGCCATGTCTATACAGTAAACGTGGGCCCTTTTGCCAACCATTTAAGGTTCTCACTTGTGGACTCTCCAGTGATTCGCACTTTCATCCATGCGTTGAATTGACTGTTATGTTGTCCCATAAACGAAACCTCGGATAGGCGAGGATTGTCTTGTCGTAGCATCTCCTTGTGCTCGTCGATGTACGGAGACACCTCCGTCATGTGTTGCAAGACCCAAAAATGAGCTTTCGAGTACATATCGAAATCAGGAGTGATGGCTCTCCGTCCAATAATGCCAACTCCATCAAGCCTCCCCTCCTGACGAGACACAGGAACTCCTATTGCTTCTACCTCGGCCATGTAATCGACACAGAACTCAACAACCTCTTCCGCTGCATAACCTTCGATAATGCTACCCTTGGGCCGGCACCGATTCCTCACATAGGCCTTAAAAACACCCATGTACCTCTCGAATGGATACATATAACGTAGGAACACGGGTCCACATATCTTGATTTCTCTGACAAGGTGGACGGTGAGATAGACCATGATATCAAAAAACGATGGAGGAAAATGCATCTCAAGCTGACGGAGAGTTCGAACCACCTCACTCTGCAGAGAATCCAGTCCATCGGGATCAATGACCTTGCAAGAAATTGCATTGAAGAAAAAACACAACCTCGTGATCGTCTCTCTGACCTTATGCGGCAGAATACTCCGGATGGCAACAGGAAGCATTTGTGTCATCAACACGTGACAATCATGAGACTTCATACCCAGCAATTTCAAATCGCCCATGGACACAAGCTTTTTCATATTTGCGGAGTAACCCGATGGAACTTTAACACCATAGAGACACTTACAGAGTTCTATCCTCTCAGCGTTGCACAAAGTGTAGCATGCAGGGGGGAGGTATATATGGCCTTTATCGTCCTCTCTCAGTGGTAGCTCGGGCCTGATTCTCATTTCTATCATGTCACGCCGCACACTGACGCCATCCTTTGTCTTCCCTGGAATGTTCAGCAATAGGCCGATTAAACTGTCTCAAACATTCTTCTCTACATGCATGACATCAATGCAATGACGAACCTCTAAATGCTCCCAATACAGTAAGTCCCAAAATATCGATCTCTTCTTCCAAGAGTTTTTCGTGCGGGGTTTCAATTTACGACCCTTTCCAAACACAACGTCTATGTCCTTCACTCGTGAGTAAACATCTTTCCCGCACGTAGGCTTCGGGGCTGAACCATCTTCCTTGTGGCCGTCAAATTCCCTCTTCCTCTTATGATACGCGTCATTCTTCGGAAGAAACCTACGGTGATGCATGGACACTATTTTCCTGTAATTCTTCAGCCACACACTCTCAGTCTCATCTTCGCAGTGGGGGCAGGCTTTGGCTCCTTTCGTACTACGGCCCGACAAATTTCCAAGGGCAGGGAAATCGTTGATGGTGCAGAATATCATAGCATGTAGGATGAAGTTCTCTCGTTTGTATGTGTCCCATACCTGCACCCCTTCGTTCCACATTGTTAGGAGATCCTCTATCAATGGTGCTAGGTACACATCAATATCGTTTCCAGGTTGTTTTGGTCCTGAGATAAGTAGAGACATCATGATGTACTTGTGCTTCATACACAACCAAGGAGGAAGGTTGTAGATACACAAAAGAACCGACCAAGTGCTATGCCGACTGCTCATGTTACCAAAAGGATTAATTCCATCAGTACTCAACCTGAACCTTATATTCCTCAATTCTGCTCCGAAGTTAACAAATTCCCTGTCGATGTTTCTCCACTGCGAAGAATCAGCGGGGTGTCTCAGCTTTCCATCCTTCTTCCGGTCTTTCTAGTGCCAACGCAGTAATTTTGCCTCTTTACGGTTTGCAAACAAACGTTGCAAATGGGGAATGACTGGCAAATACCACAACACCTTAGCAGGAGGTCCTTGCTTTATCTCAGCGCAGTCGCCGTCGTCAGTTCGGTTCCTTACTCTTATAGCGGGATGCGCCGCACACTAGACAAACATGCATATCCTTGTAGTCATTACAGTAAAGGATGCAATCATTAGGGCATGCGTGTATCCTTTCTACTTCCATTCGCAAAGGATACAATAGTTTTTTCGCTTGGTAGGTGTTTTTTGGCAACTCGTTTCCCCCTGGAGCATGTCCGCCAAAAGATCTAACAGTGCCGTGAAACTCTTGTCGATCTAGCTGTTACTTGCCTTCAATTTTAACAGTTCAAGCACAGAGGCCAACTTTGTGTACTTCGACTTGCAACCAGGGAACAACGGCTTTTCTGAGTCCTCAATCAAATACTCGAATTTGCCAAACTCCCTTTCACTGTAATTTCCTTCCACATCACGCAACATGTCATCTAAATTATCATCCTCTGGCATGTCCTGTTCCTCAACCTAAGTGGCACTTGTTTCTGCAGTTGGCTCTTCTCCATGGTGTACCCAACACGTGTACCCCTTTTTGAAACCACGTCGGATCAAGTGGGCGATAATTTGAGATGAGTTGGTGAACATCTTAAGATTCTGGCAGTCTACACAAGGACAGTACATATATGGTAAACCCTTCTTCGCCATGTCTTGCTCAGCAACCTTTTAGAAATCAAAAACACCTTTCATGTATTCCTCACCCACTGAGTTGTCATTATACATCCAGTCTCAGACCATCTGCAGTTAATCAAATTCACACACATGCTAATTAGTAATACTACTCTATGTACGGTCGACACGCAATAAATTATATAAATCTAGCAAGCTAGTGTTTGATGCGGAGTTTGAGGTATAAATAGTTAACTACTATTTGAACTGCAAACAATTAGTTGGGGGCGTGGATAACACACATCATGAAGCAAGTAAATAGCTACAGTACAGGTCGAAAATGAGTTACAACCAGGATTTGCTACTATAGCTTCCCCTCTCTCTCACTCTAATTTGATCAATCAATGGAGATCGATATTAATGATGAAATCAAGTAATGTGTATTCCTTGGGAGCAAGTACCAACCTTGGATCCTCAAATCTCTTCGAACTAGACAGTGTATGTCGAGCAAGAGTATACGACTAGCTCAAAACATCCGCCAAAAGACCTTTTATACCAGGTTCAATACAGACGGTTCTATATAATACCGTCGGTAATATCGGTGCATTTTTGAAGAACAGAATATCACTGACAGGTTTCACTTTATTAAACCGTCAGTAATATCGGTGCATTTTGTGTAGAACTATGACAGAAATATCACAGACGGTTATGAGCTCAAAACCGTCCGCTTTAATATCACAGTTGGTTTTTTAATTAAGAAATGTCTGTGATAATTACAATATCACAAACGGTTCTGAGCTCAAAATCATCTGCTTTACTATCACAGTCGGTTTTTACTTCAGAACCGTCTGTGATTATCACAGTCGGTTTTTACCTCAGAACCGTCTGTGATAATTATAAAATCAACACTCTGCTCTACTATCACAGACGGTGATAAGGTCCGAACCGACTATAATATCCTGGATTGTTTGCAGTTGAACCGTTCAACTAGTGGTCAGTTGTTCCACTTTTTTTCATATTTGGTTCTATCTTATTTCAATGTTAGTTTTTTTAAAAAATGAACGTTGAGACTATTTGGTTTTATCTTGTTTTTCATATTTGTTGTATATATATGGTCTGTGGATGTTCAAAGAATTTTGAGACTATTACAGTCGGTCCTGAAATTAAAACCATCTGTAATGTTACTATCAGAGACGGTTTTGAGTTAAAAACCGTCTTGATTGCAGCAGTATTTTCTTGTTAACATTTTCACACAGAACATCATTTGGTGATTATCAGTTACACAATCAATCGAAAAGCCAGATATATAAGGAAAAGAAATTTCTTATTTCTTACAATCTTTGCATACATAAGGGATACAAGCGACCAATTAATTAGCGTCGACCTGTTCCGAAAGTAATTTACAAAGTTCTCCTAGGGACGTATTGGCCTCAGTAGGATCTACACTGGCCGCCCCAGGAGAACTACCAATGGCTCTAAGACTATCTACATCATCTCTCAGCAAAGGAGTTGATTTGGCATCAGTAGAATCATCCAAGAAATTAAAGCTGATGATACAACAAAGGTTTTGAAGAGGGGATATTTGAAGGATTGTTGTGGATCTCCAAAGGTGGAGATGAAGCTGCAACTCAAAGCACTCTGCCAAGTGCAGAATGGCAGAAGACATCCCCTCAGAACGCTTCTCCAGCGGCTCTTTTTTTTTTTGGAGAGTTCTGCACAAGGCAGCTTTCTCCTCCTGCACATATGCATGGGTTAGTTTTGAAAGACATAACCAGCAGAGAGGGCGAAGATGATTGCCAAGCTTCGGAGTGGATTTGGACGCGGAAGTGTGCGCCTTACCCCAGAAAGTTGATCATCCAAGAAAAGCTGATGATACAAAGGTGATGAAGAGGGGATATTGGAAGGATTGTTGTGGATCTACAAAGGTGGAGTCGATGCAACTGGAGGGGTTGCAAGGGGCAATGTGGCAACACATGCCTCAGCACCCTCTAGAGTCTTCGCTGTAGCTCCACTGGAGGATCTTTTATCATTTCTAAGTCTCTTCTTTGGAGGGAGCATTTCCTCAGGCACCTGTGGATTTCGAAATGCATTTGTTTCGAGGTAATCAAGTCATAAAAGAAAGATCTGCATTAGAGTTTTAGAGATGACTTACTTTCTGAAGATCCTGATCGAGTTCATTCCTTATCTCTTCCTCATCACTCTCAATTTCAATAACCTCATTGGAATCTCGGCTCGCCATCAAGGTGGGAGTTGAGGAGGGAATAAAGATAGGGATTTAGGAGCCTCGCTATTTATAGAACCAGAAGGTGACGGTTCATATGCGCGGGTGCCTCGAGTTTTAAAGAGCTCACTACTGGTTTTTAAGGTCAATAAATTCATGATAACTTTTTGGGAGATAAACTGCAACACGGCAAAGGAAGTTGAAGAGTCAGATTACATAATTTGATGCAAATTAAATTTGAAGTAAATAATTAAGTCTCTTCATCTGCGCAGTTATTATGTGCGGTTATCAACAATTGCATGTAGAGAATTCGATGCGTGGGCACTGTTGGAACTATCACAGATGGTTGGGATATCAAACCGTCTGCTTTAATATTACAGATGGTTCTCATGTCCAAACCGTCTGTAATATGACTATTACAGACGGTTCTGATGTCCGAACCGTCTTTACTATGCCTGGAATATTAAACTGTTCGACTTCTACAAATACTTGTTCCCTCCCTGGAGTTTTGCTTCCAGTCGAACCGCTCCACTTCTCTTTCTCCAAGAACGTGCGGGAAAATTGTAAAATTTACATAAGAACAAATTTTTAGTTAATTTTTTCATCATTAATGAAAAATAATTTCCAACTCGACGCTTCGTGTTCCCAGGCTAGTGCGCCGCGCAAACATCAGAAATGAAAAAGACACAACACACTGTTGAGAATTTGAAGTGGAGCGCACTACTTGTTTTCAAGAACAATATCGTCATGCTAAATTCTCGGGAGATAAACTGGAACACGGCAAAACAGTAGTGCCCACTTAGGAAGTTGAAGCGTCAGATTACATAATTTGATGCAAATTAAATTTGAAGTAAATAAATAAGTCTCTTCATCTGCGCAGCTATTATGTGCGGTTATCAACAATTGCATGTAGAGAATTACAATGTTGGGATTATCACAGACAGTTGGGAGATCAAATCCGTCTGCTTTAATATTACAGACGGTTATGATGTCCGAACTGTCTTTAATATGCCTGTGGAATATTGAACTATTCGACTTCTACAAATACTTGTTCCCTCCCTAGAGTTTTGCTTCCAGTTGAACCGCTGAGAATTTGAAAGAAGTTGAGACTTTGAAGCGTCGATCACTGTTGGGACTATCACAGTCAGTCCTTACATAAAAACCGTCTGTAATATTACTATCACGGACGGTTTGGAGTTAAAAACCGTCTGTGATATTGAAAGAAGTTGAGAATTCGAGGCGACGGACACTATTGGGACTATCATAGTCGGGCCTTACATAAAAACCGTCTGTAATGTGACTATCACAAACGTTTTTTACCTCAGAACCGTTTGTGATATTCAAAGCACGTTGATATATAACTCAAGGTGTTTGGCATGCCACAATGCCATCCAGCCAAATAAGCCCAACTTCTATATTCTTTTTATATTATTTGCATGGGACCTGCAACTTCTATGTTGTTTCTATATTATTTGAAGGGCTCTGATGGACTGCCCTCACAAGCCAAAGATCGCGATAGTCGTTCCTTGATCACACACAGTGCACATACCTTTGTATGGTCGAATGTTCGACAAAAGCTAAAGAAAGATAAAGAAAGGGGGAAGATAGCATGCAGTCCAAGAATGTGCTGGAAAATTAGAAAGTTGACATAAGAACAAAGTTTTCAATAATTTTTTTCATCACTTACAAAAAAAAGTAAAAATACAGAATGCTAGGTCAAGGAGTGGTCTTAACCCTGGCTGCATTTAGAATAAAGTCAGTTTAACTTGCAGCCAAGACGCAGGACTCCTCCAGCGACAAGTTGTCCTTCTTAGGATCAACTACTACCGCGTCGAGAAGGCCTGCGACCTCCCTCGGCTTCGCGATGGTATCCTTCATAGTCAAACCGCAGCCAGCGATGGTCATATCCACGGCTTCTCCTCGCGAAGACGCCTCGTCCTCGCCCTAGCATTGTCACCATCCGTCTTTATGCGCTGAATGTGCTGGAAGAGATCATCAAGGTCAAGCCGTAGCTGAGTGTGCTTCTCCGTGAGAAGCTTGTGCTCCTTCTGGAGGGCCCTCAGCTCGGCCTTGACTTTGCCAGTGTCTTCCACGGCTCCCCTTCCCTGTGCAAATCAACAGGTCAAGAATGTATTGAACAGGAATTAACAATACAAGGGTAAGTCCAAAAGATTGAGAGTTCTTACCGGGGAGGGCGAGGCTGACGATGCCATCGAGGATACCATTGGCGCAGAGAAGCTAAGGAGTCAAACAGTCTGAGAATTATAAAAAGTTGTAAAGTAAATGACAATTTTTCCACTGTCAATTTATAGAACTTCCAAAGCGATGCTTCGTGTTCCCCTAGGCGCTGCACGCGAAGATCGGAGACAGAAATGATCACAGTTGAGAATTTGAAGCGCCGGTACTTTTTCAGTCAGTTCAGACCTCAGAACCGTCTGTGATAACTACACTATCACAATCGGTTCTTAGTTCACAACTGACTATATATATCACAGTCGGTTCTGAGTTTCGAATCGTCTGTGATATTCTAGTCATCACAAACGGTTCTCAGCTGGGAACCGATTGTATCTATCACAGTCGGGTTTTAGGTTCGATCCGTCTGTGATAAGTAGACTATTACAGACAGTTCTCAGCTGGGAACCGATTGTATCTATCACAGTCGGGTTTTAGGTTAGAGCCGTTTGTGATAAGTAGACTATTACAGACGGTTTTGTGTTCAGAACCGTCTGGTTTACTATCTCAGTTGTTTTTGACATCAGAACCAACTGTGATAACTAAACATATTCTCCCGATGGGCCTTCGCAGACGGTTTTCCATTGAACAGTTCATAACCGTCGATGATGTGCCGTCCTGGATGTCTGTTTCTATGGTAGTGGTAGCCGATACTTTATCTCATAAAAGTTTGCTTTTAGCTCAATTGGAAGTGAAAGTTCCTGGTTTAGAGATGATCCGGGAGGATCTTTGGGTCTTTCAGGTCAAGTTCACAAAGGCTTTGCGACCTATTCGAGTTCGGAAAAGCTTCATGACCTATTCATGTTTGGAAAGGCTTCATGACCTCGGAAGGGTTCGCGACCTTGGAAAGGGTTCACGACCTCAGGAAGGATCCGATCTCTGGTCGGGTTGTATTCCGATCAATATCTATATAACCAAGTCTTACATGATTAGGTTTAGTTAGTTGTCTGAGTCTAATATGTTTAGGTTATTGAGTCTAATAAGTATTCATACGATTGAACTATAAATACTTTGTAATAGATCGAGTTTAGATCATAGAATAGTCATTGAACTTATTTAAGTCTTAGAGACATAGTTTATCGACGTAGGGGAGTGCGTCCTAACGTTCGACATGTATAAGATCCCTCCTTTCAATAAAGAGTTGTGCTATCTTTTGAACTGTGTTTTTGATCAACTTGGGTTTCGGTAATTCCGAGTAAGATCCCGTATTCCGCATTCTAGTCGAGTATAGCCAAGCGTCTATACTTCAATCAGATCAAGTTAGTATCTGGTCGAGCCTAGATCAAGACCTGGTCTAGACTTGAATCAGATCAAGTTGGTATCAGAGCAACTATCCTGTCCTGTGGGTGGTGAAGACTCACCAGGGTTACAGAACTTCTGGCGAAACTCCGCAAGAAACTCTTGCAGCTGAAGGCGATCATTCGACGGTTTCTACAGTCGTGTCTCCGAAGATGTCTGATGATACCTCCGTTCTAGTTAACCTAGCCGAACAAGTGGCTAAACTCTTCACCGACATGGATACCGTGCTTGCTTAGATTAAGAAGCAAGCCATGGCTGTACCTTCTGAAGTTGATGCTTCAAAAGGCAAGGTTAAGGGTATGAAGATTGGTGAAGACTTGTGCAGGATAGACGAAGATAAAGATGAAGACGAGCATAAGACTAACGACCTGGCCAACACCTACTTAGCTGTCAGATCCTTCAAGGTCGAAGCTAAGGTTGATATACCCATATATGATGGGTGATCGATGCCGAGAAGCTGGATTCTTGGATCAACCAACTTGAGACCTACTTTGACCTATGAGAGTTCACTAACGCTCAAAAAGTGAAGTTCGCACCCTTGAAGATGAAGGACCACGCCAAGACATAGTGGAAGGCTTTTGTCGCCAGTGGTGAAGCTGAAGACCTTGCATGGAGTTAGTTTAAATGACTCCTACGAGAAGAATTCTACTCGATGGGTTATCTCGAGGAGAGATGAGATCGTTGGCACTGATTTGTATCAGTGCCGTGACCAATCTATCCAGGATTATATGACAAAATTTCGAAGACAAGCAATGGTCATTGGCATCTCGCTCTCTGATCCTCATGTGTTCCGAAAATACACGTCTGGACTTCAAAAATCGATCAGTGCTGAGTTAAACCTGTTCAGCGTCCAGGACATCATGTCCGCGAGCACGACTGCTGTGGTGATCAAAAAGAAGAAAAAAAATCTCGCAACGACAAGAAATAGAGTTCAACCTTGTCAAAACGAAAGTGCGAGTTCGGCCAACAAACTCTACTGTACGTCTACTTTTGCGTGGTCAAGTAGACAACGTTCAAAGTGTGTAATTGGGTGAATTCTGTTGTCGCATGTTGCTGTATTGACAGTGGTTGGCACCATCAGTTTATCAGGTTATACAAATCAATGAGTTATCAACAATCCGTGAAGATCGCCCCCTACCAATATGTTTAGGTTCCAAAAATTAATAGTTAAAGTTCTATATATTTTGTATATGGTGAAAAGTAAAAAAGCAATAAGTTCTTGTGACCAGAAAAAATACTCCCTCATTCAAAAAAAAAAAATTGTGGTACGTGTGTAGTCAAATTTATTTAACTTAAATATTTAGGTTGGTCACATGAAAATGGCATTAACATTTGTATAAAAAAAATAGTTTCATAATATTATATTTTTTATAATGTTTACTACTCTCTTCATTTCAAACAGATGTCGTCTTAGTATCTAACACTAAAAACATATCATAAAGAAAAATAACTACACTAACCTTATTTAAATATTTTGTTAGTATCATTCTCAATTCACCAAATCACATATTAAAAAAACTATCTGTACATATATGCATTCATATCTTTTTAATATTAGTGGAAAAATTTATTGGAAAAATAAGAAAATGCATATAGGGAAAAGCTATACAATCCTTTGAACCTCACTATCCAATCTGATTTGTAAATATTTTTTTAACAAATTTTTTTACGCTTAAAATTGCAACAGAAAAAAAGTCTTTGGTATTTAAGACGCTTTCAAAGATGATCTAGACAATCTGCAACTTTTTTTTTTAAGTAGGACACTTTACCACGAAGATCCCAAAATACAAAACCAGTGAGTGCGTGTTTCTATATATATATATATTCAGTAGCAGATGCATAACATTTCAACAGACATTTATGATTAAGATCATTATAATTATTGTTCGGGAATACATGTGGTGGGAAAAACAACGCAAATGATGATTCGATACAACAAATAAAATTCATAAGATGTCAGTTATAGTGATAGTGATATCACAAATTAAGAGAATACTTAAGACTCGTGATGTACCCACGCTCTCTCTCTTTTGTACCTACTTCCAACTAGAACTACCAATTAGGGTCAAAATGATTTAAATTTGAGTGAGTTAGATCTAACAAGACTTAAGTTACTTGAGGAATCAAGCTGACCTAACTCGATTGGGTCACGAGTCAAAGCGTCGGTTACTTTCAAGCCTGAGCTAGGTCATTGAGACTCTTCAAGTTTTAACGACCATGTAAATCTTAATACAAGTTCAATTTTAGTGTTGATTTCACCGGTTATACACCTATCTAATTTGTTCAATGCTTTTACATCTGACTAATGGAAATACATTAATTGTTGTTTGACTATATATCTACATATATGATAGATACATATCTATAAAGATATACTAATTCATTTTAATGCTACTAACTTGTATATGAGGTGTTTGATTTATTAATTTTGGTCAATATTTTAAATATGCATAATACAAATATGTCTTTCTATTTGGTTAGATTACTTCTTAATCACAATATCATATTCAAAATATATTCTAATACATCCTTGAAATACATGCATCCACCTGAATATATTCCCAAATCCTCGTACATCATTCACTTCATCACTTCAACCAAATATATTTTATATTTACTTATCAAACTCTCAACTTCAATATATTTTAAAATCCATTATGATCACTACTATAATTTCGAACCAAAACATCACCACAAGATAAGTAAAGAGATGATTCGAAGTACCACTAACAAGATAGCATCAAGCCACATAATGAGATGGACACACGTACATATGTAAAGAGATGGCAGCAAGTTGAGTATTATTTATGTATGGAATTGCAAACTTTTTGAAGACTTGATCCGAGCGAGCCGCGAGTTCTAGTTTCATTCCGCGTTCTATCAATTGCTAAGAAAACTGCAAGAGCGAAAAGAAAAACAAATGGAAAATATATGACGCAATTATGCCAGAATTATTACTCGTTTCTGGAACCGTTGGGCGTGAACCACAAAAGTACATGCCCTGGCAGCCTGGCGCAAGCATAAGTATTCTCACACTCAAAAAAAAAAAACTCTGAACCAACACTTGCTTTCAAGTTTCAACATTACATAAATAACTCATCCATGATAATTAAACAAATATGAAGAAACCATGCATTCAATCAATCTCCTTTGCAAATATTAAATTTTTCTTTGAACAAAACTTCTGGATATTGATTCAATTTCCTTGCCTTTTTCTTTCCTCATCAAATCCATCAAAAAGCCACTCCAAGGAGGAAACAATGGAAAAAGTTTCATGAACTACGCTAAAACACAAACACAACACCAAACTTCACAATGTATATACACATGAATCGGCATAACTAAAATTCACATCGACCACTTTAAAATCTATTGTGCCGCCGCGTGCCGGCGTTTTTATAGTCCTCCACCGGCACGGAGTTTCTCTTAATGAACTCCAGGCACTCCGCGACCGCCTGTGCATAAAATGAATTAGATCTCATGTAGGACGCCCTCCGTGGTGCCTTATTACCGCCCGCTTGCTGTTGGCCCCTTGGTCCATACCCACTCTCTCCCGCTCCAATCATAATTCGTCCGCTATAGCTGCTTCCGCTCATGGGACATCCACTAGAGCGCCTCCATGTGAGCCGGCGCACACACCGTCCCAAGAGGCCAAGAAATTTCCATAGCTTGGCTCGTAACCGCCGCACCGAGAAGCGGTTCGGGCTAAGCCGGAACCCCCTCGCCCGCCCCCATCTCCGCCCTAGCAACCTGTTGTAGTTCTCCTGATGACACATCATTTTGCAAGTTTTGTATGTGACTGACTAACTGACCATATGCAGGAGAAATATATAGGAGGAGGGAGACTAGGAGGAACAAGGGAGGAAGGTAGGTTTGACGAGGGCACTGAGTATGATGGGAGGTTCGGGAACAAGGAAGGATTAGGTTATTAGGGTTAATGTAATGGTGCTGGAAAGGAGGTATAATGGACAAAGCTAAAGCCAGTGCTAATGATGTGTTCCTGTAGGATGTGGAAGGGTCCTGCCAACTCTTTCCGCGTAATTGGATCTTTGGCCTCTTTACCTCCCCGTCCATGGATGTATTTGCTGTGGGTTAAAAAAATACTACTCACTTTGTCTAAAAAAAATAATATTTTAAATCTATATAATCAATTTTTGTCAACTTTCATCCTTCTATCCCATGAAAATGATATTGGCAGATCTATTATCAAAATTATTTTCTAATAATATATTTTTAATAATTTTTAATAATATATAATTATAAAAGGTTGTATAGCTATGGTGCTCACAATTTTAAGTACAAATTTATTTTAAGAAAATACAACAATCTTAATTAAGAAAATATGACAACCTAAAATTAAAAAAATTCAATAACCTTTACTAAGAAAATGCGATAACCTTAACTCATAAAATAAGACAATCTAAAATGATAAAATATGACAACTTAACTTAAAAAAAGTGCCAATCTAAAAATCAAAAAATGTTATAACCCAAAATGAAAAAAATGCGGTAACCTAAGTAAGAAAAATTGATAATCTAAAATAAGAAAATACAACAACAAAAGTGAAAGTAATGTAAAAAAAATATTTACTATAGTTATTCTGTTATAAAAATTAATAGTCACAATTGTATCTTGTAAATCATGAAAAATCAAAAACAACATTCTTTTTTAGACAGATGGAGTATATATATATTAGCAGTAGACTTGTGGCATGCCATAGCTTAGGTGACCAATAACTTCACCCACACATAACACTTGTTTGTGCCTATGACATGGGGACTACCTTTATAAAATCTTGCATCACACCCCAACCATAGCCATAGTCAAAATGATAGCCTAATTGGTAGTGACATGCTTAACTCCTATGTGATCTCTTGTGATTTTAAACTAAACACGTTCTCAATGTTTTAATAATACTTTTTCTGCTCGTGTGTCTTGTGGCCTCGAGTGGTGAGTACCCTATGGATTATAATACAATTAGCTAAGCATCTAGATGTGTACATACATGTGTAGTCAAAGAGTAGATGGTTAATTACACGCTTAAGTTGGGTGAGGGCTGACTAAACACTATTAACAAGTATTAGCTTAGGGGTCCTTATCAGGAAATCCTACAGCACAAAGTACCACCTCATGAGTTGCATATGTGCTTATAAACAGGACTTGGTTTGCTTCTACTTGGAATATTTTGTCTATTTAAGCAACGATTTGATTCTTTTGCCTCCCCTGATTTTAAGAATATTATTGGTTTTTTATTACGTTGCTTATGTAACATTTTTATAGCATGGAGAATTGACCAGAATACATACATGAAAACACAAATGACAAATAGGTTGCGAGATCGAATCTTACGTATCATAAAAAATATGGGTGAGATTAGAGCCACCATGTTCTTTGTAAAAAATTAGAAATTCTTATTTTTATCGGGACAAAAATAATAGAAGTCTAAACAAAAAATTATTTAACAAGTCTAAATTATGATAGTATAAATTAATTAAGTGAGATTGGAGACATCGCATTGTCTTTAAATTCTAATTATTCTTGTATTAATTCAGAGAAAAAGAAAAAAAATAAGCTACGTCACATCTTGATGTGTCTAGATTATAGATTACTGATATAAGATATTAATATACAAATTGTAAAATCAGTTTCACCGTGTATTATTTGTCGTCGTATTGTGAATACCACAACAGGTTTTGTGGAAGATCCTAACTAACGAACAACGACGCGAGCTGACCGCATTACCGGTCACTTCCCGTCAGGCAAGCACAGAGTGAAATGAGAATTTATACAGGTTAAGATCTCAGTGGAGACCCTAGTTTTGTCGACGTGCTCCTGACTTGAGTTGGTTGGGAGAGTTCTCTCCCGGGGAGAGCGCTCCAAAACACGCCAATTGGTTTTTTGCGTATTCATGCAAATGAATTGTCCCTGGTTACAAAAGAGGGGTACAAGGGCATATATAGGCCCAAAAGAAGAAAAAATACTAGACTACCGTGGTACAGCCGTTGGATCAGGGGGTACCGACGTCATTCCACCGGCTGAGGGAGGCTTGATGCTTGACAAGTGTCCGCGCCAGTTCTCGAGGCGTTCCTCACGTGACCCCCATGTGACCCTGCGCCCAGGGTGGGACCCTTGCCCCCGGGCCTAAGGCGGCGCACGGGACGGTGTCACTGGGGCCCTTGTCCCCGGGCCACAGGCGGCAACAAAGGTGGCGCTCGGGACGGGGTCACCGGGGCCCTTGTCCCCTGTCCCTGGGCCAAAGGCACCGGGGACCTTGTTGCCGGGCGAAAGTCGGTGCCCGGAACGGGGTCACCGGGGCCCTTGTCCCCAGGCGAAAGGTGGCGCCCGGGATGAGGTCACTGTGGCCCTTGTCCCCTGTCCCTGGGCGAAAGGCACCGGGGACCTTGTTGCCAAGCGAAAGGCGGTGCCCGGGAAGGGGTCACTGGGGCCCTTTTCCCGGGGCCTGTTGCCATCGGGCAGATGGCGGCGTCCGGGGCGTGGTCATCGGGACCGATCGGGCAGAGATTTCCCCCAACAACAGCCCCCCATGTCCTTCGGGGACACGTCCTAAGTCCTCGGAGGAAATTGTCTTCATTATCGGGAACATCTCCCCCGAAGGGAACCTCCAGCACCTTTGTGACGCTTCGGTTCTCGTACAACGCACTTATGGTGGCGCCGCCAATCATCATGATGCCGCAGGCCTCGATTGGTGCGCGCCATCGGCCATAATGGCCTCATGCCGTTCGAACTGCCGGTGCGTCATTTCCCGCACGCGCCCCTTCGATTTGCGCGCGTCATTTGAAATGGACGGTTCGGATTGATCCTAAGGGGCCACGTGGCACCCATCGGGGCTGCGTTTGGGCTGTATAAATAGGGCCTCGATGGGCCCGGAGAGAGCACACTCTCAACTCGAAGCCTCAAACTTCCCACAGGTGCTCTATCCTCTCCCGTTAGCTTAGCCTCCGGAAACCTAGTCTCCAGACACTTAGGTTCCCGGAAACCTAGCCTCCAGGTAGCTTAGCCCACTGGAAACCCAAATGGCACCGAAGGGTCGCGCCAAAGCCGCAGATGTACCCCAGGAGGAAGTCACCGTGGAGTTCCTCTGGGAGTTTGAGTTTACCTTGGGACTTGGAGTCCCTCGTGGACCGGGGGATTCTCGCGGACGTTGACGTCCGGATTCCCCCTAGGAGGGAGACGGCGCCTCGCCCTCGAGCCAGGGAGGTAGTCGTCTTCAAGGCCTTCACCGAGGCCGGTCTCCAGCTCCCGGTGCATCTGTTGCTCTGGGAGTTCCTCTGGGAATACGCGGTGGCACTCAATCATCTGACGCCCAATGCCCTCGTTCGGATGGGCCTCTTCATTTGATTGTGCGAGACAGCCACCGGACGGGAGCGGACGCTCTGGCTCCTCCGATACTTCTACGATCCGTCAGCAAGGGGCTCGTACCTCGTCAAGGGAGGGCTGAAGTCCGCTTTCGGCTCCATAATGATGCAGCTGCTACTGTCCCATGTGGAGGAATACCTGGTGGCGGCCTCCCGAGACCATTGGGGGGACTAGCTCCAGAGGTGGTTCTACCTCCGGATCCAGGACACTGGGGTCACTTACTCTACGAAGCCCCCCTCCTACAGCCGGTCGTCCGCCCCCAAGCCCCCGGTGTGGACTTCCGAGGAGCTAAAGCTCCTCAGAAAAATGGTGGGCGCCTGGGGCCTAAGGTCCATGAGGGGCGCCGCGGAGGAGTTGGCGCTCCTCAAGCTGCTCCCCTTCTCGCATGGGAGGAGGGGAATCGGGATGTGCCCAGCACAGCGGCCCCCGCAAAAGCCAGTGACCCACCCCTTAGTTTGGGATTTTCGCTAACACTTTCGTTTTGTAGTCCGGCCATATCCGGCTGCCTGGGAGAAGATGGAGAACCTCCTCGGGAGGTACTACACCGACGAGCACGAGCGTATCGTGCGCGTCATCGGGGGGGGGTCTCCCCGGAACCTAGTAGTGGAAGCCTTCGGGCTGAGGCTACCGGCGAGGACGCGTCTCCCAACCCCTGGCTCCCACAAGAGGGGGAAGGAGGCCGCCGGGTGCCCCGAGCTGAAGCGCCCCAAGTCGCAGAAGGCCCCCGGCCCGGCGACGACACTGGGCCCTACGCCCGTGAAGGCCCAGGGTGTGCGCAGGCGCCCCGAGGCACGAGGCCATGCCCCCCCCCCGGAGGAGCCCTCCGGGGGGCCGGCAGTGACGAAAGAATTCATGCACCTCCTCGAGGCCTCCGACGAGGCTGGGGAGAAGCAGGCGGGCGGTGTCGGGGCGGGGGGGGGGGGGGGCGGGGGTCAAATTCGGCAAACTACGACCCCTCTCCGTCCCCGATGGTTGTGCCTCTGGTGGCTCCGGAGTCAGCGGAACAGAAGCGCCCGAAGGTACACTTCGCAGAGGCTTCCCGTCCACACGTCGAGTGGCCGGTGGATGAGGAGGCAAGTCCCTCGGCTGGCGTGGTCTCCGTGGCTACGGGGGCCTCGCAACACGGAAAGGGGAAGGGTCTCCTTATCCCTCCCTGGGGTGACACCCCCTTGGAGAGTTTGTCCTCCACCTCCTATGAGACGGAGTCCCTGGCGACGAGGGCCGCGGCCGGGGCCATGCCGGTCCACGTCACCTCCACGGCCTTGATCCGGGGCCCTCCGGTGGAGACGGGTCCGGGGGTACGGGGAGAGAGATCCCCTGGTGTCTCCGGGCGAGGCTCACTAGTTGGTCATGAGCTTCCAGATCGCGAAGGTCCAGGAGTACGTCTCGCAAGGGATGCCCAACGACCAGTGTGGAGAGCTGTTGTTGCTCCACATCCATGTAGGTTTGTTCCCGAGGCGTCCGACTACTTTTTCCTCGAAAATTTTTCTCTGTTGGTTTCGAATAACCCTCGCGTTTGTAGGGGGTTGCCCTCGCCCAGGGCTGAGAGGAGGGCTTCGAAAGGGCGTTGAAGGAGGCGGAGGGGAACGCCGCTGCCTCCTGCGGTGAGTGGGACGAGGCGCTGTAGGAGTTGGCCTGGGTCTGGGCCCAACTCCATGCCTCGAAGAGCGCCAACTACCGCCTTCGAAGGGAGGCGCAGGAGAAGGAGGGCACCCTTCAGGAGCTCGAGGGCTCCAGCGTTTGGCCCACGAGGGGCGGTGGTAGAGGCGGGCCGCACTATTCGTTTTGCCCTCGAGGGGCTCGGGCTGCGCCTCGGCCCAGGAGGTGGTTCCGGCACAGTGCTGGGCACATTTGCGGAGGCTTTATGTTTTCTCAGCGCACAAGTCTCCATGATCCCGGAGGCCGCTGACGCCCGGACTCAAGGCCAGGCTATTCCTGTGGTGGTCGCCGTTGCGGGCCTTGTGGAGCTCTGGGGGACCGGCGCCCGGGTGATCGGAGGCCGGATGTCGCAAGGCTTTCCCGACTTCTTCGAACCTCAATAGCGGGAGGTAGATGAGCTCGCGGGGGCTTCTACAACTGGATCATGCGAGCGTGATTTCCGGCTTCGGCGGCCCTAAGGGCGGACATCTCGGCTCTGGCGGCGAGGGAAGCCTCCCGGAGGGAGAACGACAATAACCAAGTATGAGCCTCCCCCCGGGCCTTTAGATAGGTCTTTTTTTTTCTTAGGATTTTTGCTCCCAGTAGCTTCTTAGAGGAAGCCCCAGAGACTTGTACAAGTTCTCTTCAATGAATGAAAGATTTTTTGGTAAGTCTTGACTCAATTTTCCTAAGTCTTGATTCGCTTCGAGCAGGTGTCCCGGGTGTTAACTGTAGGATCAAGAATGCCGACTAGAGGGGGAGTGAATAGGAGGCTTTAAAAACCTTAAGTATGAATAAATTTTGCAAAGAGAAGAATCAAAGTGCAATTCAATAAATTAAAAAAAAGATAGAGAGAACGAACACAATATTTTTCCCGAGGTCTCGGAGACACGCCCGGTCTCTCCTAATGCTCGTTGAAGCACTCAAGTGAATTGAGTCTTGCTTCAATATCCATGAAGGATATTTCTCACTAATGGTTGCTGTTGGGGGAAATCTCCACGGGATCAAGTCCAATAAGAGGTCAGGCTCACGGTGACTCCGTCCCGGGCACCGCCATTTGCCCGGGGACAAGGTCCCCGGGCACCTCTGTCCCGGGCGCCGCCATTGGCCCGGAGATAAGGCCCACGACGACCCTCGTCTCGGTCGCCGCCATTTGCCCGGGGGCAAGGCTTCCGGCGACCCTCATCCCGGGCGCCGCCATTTGCCCCCGGGGACTAGGCCCCCGGTGACCCGGTCCAGGGCGCCACCATTTTCCAGGAGACAAGGGCCCCCGGTGCTGGGTCACGTGAGGATCACGCGAGAAGCGCCTCGGGAATTGGCGAGGACACCTGTCAAGCATCCAAGTCCCTTGACTGGAAGAAGGACGCTAGTGCCCTTCAATCTAACGGTTGCGGACGGGGCAGTTTAGTGTTTTTGCATCTTTTGGGCCTATATAAGCCTTTGTATCCCTCTCATGTAACTAAGGACAACTCATTTACTCCAATACACCAAATAAAACAGGCGTGCTTAGGAGCCATCTCTCCCCGAGAGAACTCCCCTAGCCAACTCCAGTTGGGAGCACGTCGACAGGACTAGGGTCTCCACTGAGGCTTGAACCTGTATAAATCTTCATGTCACTTGCTGCATTTTCCCAACGGGAGAGGACCAGTGACGCGGTCAGCTCGCATCATCTCTTCTTCGCTAGAAACCTCCACAAAACCTGCTGGGGTATTCGTAATACCACCACAGTTGGCGTCGACCGTGGGGACTTCGCGACAAATCACCATGGCTCCCCCAAGAACGAGGGCTCGTGCCCTACCCGGTGAGGCTGGTCCTAGTGACCTGGCGCCACCCTCCAAAGCAGGGCCGTCCCGGCACTCCCGCCCGGAGACGGCCAAACCCAGGTACCGCCTCTAATCCTTCCGGTAGTTTCCGGTGGGCAGGCCTCTGGGCCCGACCCGGTGACCGCGAATGCCCCTGGGGGGACTGGCTTCCCCCCCGGTGGCTGCCCCGGCCTCCCGGGATTCCCTACTCGAAGCTCTTATGGAGGGCCAACTCCGCCCCCAACATTTGATGGATGAACTCCTCCGCGTCCTGGCGCGGCCGCCGACCCCTATCTATCCGCCGCAATTCCCATTCATGGGGGCCGTGCCCCCGTTTATGGGACACCTGGTAGCCCCTCCGACTCTCGAAGGCCCGGCCGCGCTCGGGACCTATGATCCCACTGGGGGTTACGCCCCCCCAGCGGGCCCATCATCTGGAGCTTTCCCTACCCCAGGAGTGTTCCCGATGCCGGGGGCTTACCCCGTCCTCGGGGCCTTTCCCGTGCCGTTGGTTCACTCCACGTTGGGGGTTTTCCCAAGGCCGGGAGCCAGCCACGCCCAGCCGGTCGCCCCCGTCCCGCCGGAAACGGCCCGTCAGACAGCTCCTGCGCCACCATTGGATTCCCCCCGTGAGGGCCCCCCCGTCCTGTTCCAGGCGGCACTCCCGGGGACCGCCTAGTGGTGGGTTCCCCCCACACTCCAGTGGTACCTCCCGAGCTCGTAACCGCTACACATGTGCTCCCTTCTCCCCCAGGGCCGCCCTCGGGGGCTCCCCCGGCGGATCAGGTCTGGTTTACCCGGGAGGAAGTCGAGCAAATGCGTACCACCATGTCAGGAGAGGCTCCCCCGTGCGACTGGCCGGAGCCTCCCCGGGTCCCCGACGCGGTGAGCCACATTCCTGTCCTTCCCGAGGAAAGAGGCCCACTGAGGAAGCAATCACCACCGCTGCGGGGTGCCCAGACGTCCTAGAAGTTAGCTCGACTAACTCGGAGGAAAAGGGGCACTACCGCCACGTCGGCGGACCCCTTGGGCACCTTCCGGACTCCGACAACGAACGCGCGTCCCCCGTCAAAGGGGACAGCGACCGAGACTCTCCCTGAGAGGTGGAGGGGGCTATCCAACCGCTGTGCGGCCGCCTCCAGTGCATTCGATGGCCGCGACCTTACCGACCGCTGCACCTTAAAGACTACAATGATGAGGCCGATCCCTACGAGTTCGAGCAGGTGTATTCCACAACCATCTCAATGACTGGGGGGGACGAGACAGTCTAGTGCAATGTCTTCCCCCTCTACCGGACTGGGATCACCCGCTCATGGTTTTACAACCTGAAGGCCGGCTCCATCAAGTCTTTCATGCAGCTCAAGTGTGAGTTTTGTGCGAACTTCCAAGGGAACTATGTGCACCCCCTGGATTCGTCAGAGCTATACACCGTCTGACAGAGGACAGGGCAGACCATCCGCAGCTTCTTCAAGCGCTTTGCTCAGGTCAAGAGCAAACTAGCTCACGTCCCCAACTCCACAGTCATTGAGGCCTACAAGAGCGGGATCCTTCCCGGGGAGCTCCATCGAAGACTCTCTCGGAGCTACCCCTCCTCCGCCGACGAGCTCTTCCCTGTACTCGAGAAATACGCTCTAGAAGAAATACCAGGGAGTCCCCGCCCCCGCCGACTGGGAGGCTAGGGATCCCCTCAATTGCCCCAAGAGGGGCAATCGTAGAGAGCCACGGCCTCGGGACACCTTTGTCCTTGAGGGCGGAGGGGCAGTCGTTCCGTGGCAACCACCCTTTCCCCAAGGCGAAAGGCTGTGGGGAGGGGCAGTCTTCCCGTGGCCATGAAGGCCCCGCGACAGGAGGCAAGGAAGGCCTGTGGTGTACTTTCCACAAGTCTAATATCCATGCTACTCAGGAATGTCACCAACTCCTCCAACACTTCGCCGCATTACTGACCAGCATGGGAGGGGGGGGGGACTCCCGCCTCCTTGCCCTCTCAGCCGGCTCTATCGGCCCTTCCTACCCCCGTGGGGGAGCAGCAAGGGCAAGCGCGGGAAAGGGGCCCGTAAGAAACGCTCCCCTTCCAAACCTCCCAAAGGCGCGTCAACGTCATCATGGGAGGGTTGTAACATCCCAAATTTTGCTATCTCATTTGCTTGCCAGTCAGCATATCTTCATTGGATTCTCGGATGTCTCAACCCTATTTTTGATCTTTATCTTAGAATTATGTCTTAGGTATGCCACTACCTCAATTTAAAAAGTTGGCAGCCAAACTCCACCTTTCAGACCATTTTCGCTTTTTAGTCCAAAAGTATCGCAGATCAGTTCTTTCAGAATTATCAGAAGCCCAAAAAGACTAAAAGTCTCAGAACATCTCCAAACTTTGAGCTGATTCAGTGAATACCTCCCCTTTACTTTTCTGAACATTTTTCCCTTCTGGAAAAATTCCAAAAGCTCAACCGAAACCCTAGTTTCAGCCTCGCCAAAGTTTCAAACCCTAATTACCCTATTGTCGATTTTTGTCAAAACCACCAGATCTTATCGGATTTCACTATTTTTCTTGCTAGATGAGTCCAAGTGATTTAGTCACATTCACCTGCAAAACCAGATCTCAGATCAGCCCTCCAGGTCTCTAGATTTGCAAATAGGCCCAAGTTCTGGAACCAAATCCTTGCAGAACGGTCCCTGGTGCAGGTTTTTGAAATTGCAAATCACCCCTAGCTTTCTTTTTCAGCCCTTTTCGACCAGCCCCTAGTCGTTGCTCTCAACCAGAGCTCTAGCCGTTGCGACCAGAACCCCACCACTTCGCCTCGCCGCTGAACTCACCGCCGGTGAAATTCCTGCGCTGCCACCACCACCGCCACGTAGCCACCACCTGTGGGCAACCGTGCCGCCACCGTGGAGCAACCTCAGCGTGCCTGTGCCGTGACTTCCACGCATGCGCATGCTCCAGCAACAGCAAACCAGCTCCACGTTGCGGCCATACCGAGACCAGCGATCACGTTGCCCTGCTCCAGCCAGATTTGGCGTGATCCCGCTTCTCTAGCATAGTCATCGCCACGTCCCAACGCCACCTCGATCCCACCTCCGTTGACAGTCGCATATCCCGTGTGATATGCTTCAACTCCCGAGAGCCCAGCCCTTTGCCTATATAAGCTCCCCCTCGTCCAGCATCTCTTCGCACCACTCCCGCAGCTGCATTGCTTCAGCTTCTAGCACCAGAGAGCAACAAATTCCCCAGCGCCGCCGTGAACGTCTTCTTCCCCGGCGAGCCACTTCTGGAGCTGACGGCGCCAGCCTCAACCACAGCATTTCTCTCCAAACCAAAGCCACCAGTAAGCTCCCTTCATCCCCCTGTCTGTGTCATAGCATTCAATTGCACCCCGGCGAACCTCAACGCTGGCGATCGCCGGAAAAGCCCAAAACCCCTGTTTCCCCAATGCTGCCCGATTCAATCCAAATCAGCCCTCGTGCCAGCGGAAGAAATTGTTCAGCACACTCCATTTAGCAAGCCTACGAATCTGGAATTTGAAATTGAGCCAAGATTATAGCCTTCGCCAGTTTGCGCGTCATCAGTGAATCGGCTCTCGTGCCGAGCTTCCCCGGTCACCCTCCGGCCAAATTAGCTTCACTAGTAGTCTCCACACTTCACCCTCTCACTCCCTGAGCAAAGAATCAAGTTCAAACCCCCTGTATCGAAAACCCCCAATTTAGGTGTCATCTTCTCCAGCGCCGGTCGCCGGAATTCTTCTCCGGCCGATCTAGCTCTGGTCACTTTGCCCCTTAGATAGATCCCAGTACCCTGAGCAATATTGTCTACTAGCTCAACTTTTGAATCGACCTGAATCAACAGATATTCCAATGCCAATATCACTGTCCAGTAGCTCAGACCACCGTGTTTACTCGCCGGATTTGGCCGCCCTCCAGCCACTTTCTGCCCTTGAGCCTGTTGAGTACTTTGTTCCTGTTATCAAGGCCTAACCCCCAGACAAATTTGTGCATCAATTGGAGCCCTGGATCAAAAGTTATACTATGCCCTAGTTTCTGGCCATGTCCAGCACTATGTCAGTGCATGTCGACCAGTGGCATTGAATGATTTAAACCTATTGCACTTGAGCAATTGAAATTCCACCTTTTCCATTAGATTCCTGGAGTTGTACTCTACAACTTTCTCTACTGCCAGTTCTCTAGAAAACCTACCTAAGACCAACTAAAGGCTATGTCTTGCCGTGGACCGAATGTCGGCCTTTCGACATTCAACTCCTTTTGAGCCCATCTCTTCAATCAGCACCCAAGTGACTTGTCCAAACCTTTCTCCTGCATGCATAATATATTTTACATATCATTTCCCATAAAGACTATCTTCTGTATGCTTATATAGCGTATGTGTGTATTATTTGTATCCGCCGTGGAACCAGAGATTGAAGGAGTGGAAGAAATCTTCGAAGTTTCGTCCAAGTAACTAGACCCAGCGTTGCAAGGCAAGTCTCAAACCCTTGATCATGTCTCACCCAATATTTTGAAATGAAGTATATTAACTGTTTTCAAGTATATGCATGCCTTATATTCAAATAAGAGTTATATTCAAATAAAGTGATTAGATATGACCTAAATAATTGTGAAACCCCTTTTGTGATTGAATATCCCTACAACCTTGTCACCCTAGAATATCATGCTTAGGCTATGCTATGCTCAAAATTATATGTTAAATGGTCACATGTGAGAAAAGTATATTCAAAACCCCTTTTTTGTGAAAGGAAATGTGATTGGAATCGAAAGTGAGGATGGTTTGATTGGATGGTGTTGTGTGTGCACTGGGAATGTGAAAGACTCCTCACTAAAGATTCATAAGGACTAGAACCTTGCGTTGTACTTCCATGCGGCATGAAAAACGTACCAACCATTTGCTTGGTATGGGATGGGCGCAACATAGTAGCCTTCTCAATATTAGCTTTTCCCTGCAATGGTTGTCGGTCCGGTTTCTTGCGAAAAACAGGTGGGCCAGTGAGGGCCATGAGTGATGTGAGTTCAGAAAAATTATGAGAGGAAAAGGTGGAAAGAAGGAAGACGCCCTATGCCAGATTAAGTCTTGCGCGGCTGTAATCAAAAGAGGTTATGTGTCTTGCGAGAACATAGACCAAGACTAGGAAGTAAGGCAGTGGGGAGGACCCACAACGGTAATGAGGACTGGAATGTCTATTTACTGGGCAGGGAATTGTTAATGCTAGGATTGTAAACCGTTGTGTGATCTCAGCCTTGTCACATGCGTAAAAGTCGCATGAAGCTGATCCGACTTGAAAGCTGAGTGATCGGTGGATTAAGGTGGTACACCTTTGCAAAGTTATAGAAAGTATCGGATACTCTGAGCTCCCAGGTCATGGAGTCTGCGCGCGGTGGATTCTATCCACGTCGATGCAGCACAAGTAGCTTTTGGAAGGTTTTTCATAAAGATTGAATAAAGTGGTGACTCATGGAAGACCGCAACGCATACCATTTTCTAAAAATCTAGCTTAGGATTTTAAAAGTCTCGCTTTTGAAAACAAAAACCTTTTCTTCAAAACTAAGTGTGAAAATCTATTCTATTCCTATATATAAAGCCAAGACCTCTTTCCTTGAAAATCCCTCATCTATGTATCTGCATTCTCATAACGAGACTTGCTGAGCATCGTGTAAAAACATGCTCACCCTTGCCTTTTCACACAAATTCAGAAGAAAGGATTCGAGGATCCTGATTCCTTTAGCCTTGAGCACCAAGAAAAGGAAGGAACCTTTCCAGACGATTTGAGCTTCTAGGAGGGCCATCCGCCAAGTTGAGTCCGATGTGGTGAAGGCCCGAGCCAAACCGCTGCAGAAGGAAATGAAGACCTTTATTGTTGCTTTTGTATTATATTTCTGTGTTTGGTACCTCGATACCGTTTCTTTTTTATTCTTGATTTTGAAAAACTCTCTACTTTTGTATCAACCTTAATTAATGCCATCCTTGGCATTATGATAATGTAATAGTGGTCCTTGTGATATTGTACTTGTTTTATCTATTTGCTTTATTTTTTAAAGTAAATCCTATTGTTGTGAGTTTGTGATGTACCTTTCTGAGTGCAATCCACCTGGGCGGTTGCCACCGGAATCCTCAAATGTGGGTCCCACAAGGGTCCGTCTCTGGGCAAGACTCCAAGCGCCAGCGCAAGGAGTACGCACTTGAAGTAAGGGTAGTGGGGGTGCTGCACACGTCCCGGCCACCAAAGTGGTTGGACGTCCCCCTCACCTTTGTAGCGGAAGACGCATGCGGGGTTCGCTTCCCCCATGACGACGCGCTCATCCTCTCCGCCATCGTCCACAATTGCCAACTGGCTCGCATCCTCATCGATGGCGGAAGCTCCACTAACATCCTGTATCTGAAGGCATTTAGGGAGATGCAGAACGACGAGAAGCTACTGCAGCCAGCAGCAGGGCCCTTGCAGGGATTCATCCCCGGGAAGACTATCCACCCGGTGGGGAAGGTGGATCTCCCGATGACCTTCGACACCCCAGACAACTACCGGACAGAGATGGTCTGGTTCAACGTGGTGGACCTCCCCTCCTCATACAACGCAATCATGGGGAGGACTGTGATCAACCGCTTGGGGACAGTGATCCACCAGAACTATCTTTGCGTGAAGATTCCCGGGCCTCACGGCGTGATCACCGCCCGAGGTGACCAAAACTTGGCCCGAGCTTTGTACGAGTGCGTCGCCGCGATGATTGGGAGCGTCAACATGATCAAGACCCCAGGGGGAGAGATCTCTTCCTCGGCGCCCGGCGCCACAGCCGTCCCCTCCGGGAGGTCTCCCCCCAAGCCGCGTCTGGAGGAGGACCTCTGAAAGCTCCTGCTGTCACCGCATGACCCGAACAAGACCATCAAGATTGGGGCGGATCTCTCCGAAGAGCACGCGGAGCAACTCATGGCTTTCCTACACAAGAACTCCGACGTCTTAACCTGGAAGCCCTCCGACATTCGAGGCATCGCCCGGGAAGTCATCGAGCATAAGCTCGCTCTGACCGCCGGTCACCCCCCAGTCAAACAGAAGCTGAGAAAACTCTCCCTTGAACGCCAAGAGGCGATCAAGGTTGAAATCGGCAAACTTAGAGAGGCGGGGTTCATTCGGGACGTCTTGCATCCTATGTGGCTTGCGAACCCCATCCTCGTGAACAAGTCAAATGGTAAGTGGCGAATGTGCGTGGACTTCACCGACCTCAACCGCGTTTGCCCCAAAGACAACTTCCCACTCCCGTGGATTGACTAACTGGTCGACTCGACAGCGGGGTGTGAGTTGATGTGCTTCCTGGACGCGTATTCGGGCTATCACCAAGTCCCGATGGCGGAAGGGGACGAGGAAAAGACGAGTTTCATAACTCCCCTCGGAACCTTTTGCTACGTCCATATGCCTTAGGGGCTAAAGAATACTGGAGCAACCTCCCAACAACTCATGATGCTGGTCCTCAAGGACCTGATCGGTCGCAATGTTGAAGTCCACGTCGACGACGCAGTCGTCAAAAGTCCCCGCGCGGCCGCTCACATTGACGATTTAGCGGAGACCTTCCGCAACCTCCGCGCATACGGGTTGAAGCTCAATCCAGAAAAATGCGCCTTCGGCGTGCGTGGGGGGAAGCTGCTGGGCTTCCTCATGTCCCAGCGAGGAACAGAGACCAACCCCGATAAGATCTGGGCACTCCTGGATATGCCCCCGCCGCGCTCTGTCAAAGACGTACAGCGGCTCACTGGCCGCTTGGCCACGCTGAGTCGCTTCATCTCGTGGTCAGGGGAACTTGGCCTCCAATTCTTCAAAATCCTCTCGGGCCTCGAGGGGTTCGGATGGACTCCTGAGGCCCAGGAGGCCTTCAACGACCCGAAGAAGTACCTCACGAGCCCCCAATGCTCGTGAGCCTGTCTCTGGAAGAACCCTTGCTCCTTTACCTCACCGCGACCCCGGTCGCCGTAAGTGCGGTATTGGTAAAGGAGCAGGACGGGCAACAGCATCCCGTGTACTACGTGAGTGAGGCGCTCCAAGGGGCTAAAACTCGCTACACGGAGATGGAGAAGATCTGCTACGCCCTTCTAATGGCGTCCCGGAAGCTTCGTCACTACTTCCTGGGACACCCAATTACTGTCCCGTCGTCTCTCCCTTTGGGGGAGGTACTCCGGAACAAACAAGCCATCGGCCAGATCGGAAAGTGGGGGACCGAGCTCGCTCCATTCTCCCTTTCCCTCACTGGGGCTCCGCCATTAAGTCACAAGTCCTCTCCAATTTTGTGGCGGAGTGCACCCCTGCCTCCGGGACCAGGGACGAGAGCCTCCCTGAACCACCTCGACGCAGTGACCATTGGACGCTCATGTTTGATGGCTCCTTGTGTCTCACTGAGGCCGGCGCAGGAGTAGTCCTCTGGAGCCCTGAGGGGAGAGAACTGGAGTACGCGGCGCGGCTCGAGTTCCCCGCCACGAACAATGTCGCCGAATATGAGGCTTTGCTCCTCGGGTTGCGCCTCGCGCGCTCCCTGGGGATTCGTCGCCTCCTCATGAAAGGAGACTCCTAGCTCGTAGTTTGCTAAATGGCCAAGTCCTACTTGTGCCATGATGCAAACTTGAGTGTCTACTTGCAGGAGGTACGCAAGATGGAGAAGCAGTTCGACGGCCTAGAGACCCAACACATCCCGCGGAAGGACAATGACCGGGCCGATGCCCCGGCCCGGGTAGCCAGCACCTGGGAACCGCTCCCAGGGGAGCTTTTTTGGAGTTCATCGCGAAGCCCTCGGTGACCTCCCCGGACGCTGACAATGGGTCTTGCGTCCCGGAAGTCGCCGAGATTGCCCGAGTCGCATCTTGGATGGACCCCCTTATCTCCGTCATCAAGTGGGAAGGGGACCCTCCCAACGAGACTGAGGCCAAGCGCCACCGAGCCAAGGTTCGGGAATACCCACTGTTGGAGGGAAAGCTTTACAAGTGGGGGGCCTCCGTCTTGCTCCGCTGCCTTCCACGGCTGGAAGGGCTCCGGCTCCTTGAGAACATCCACTTAGGAAGCTGCGGGTCTCAGCTGGCCCTGCGCACCATCGCGGCCAAGGCCCTTCGCCAGGGTTTTTATTGGCCCACGGTAGTTCACGACGCGCGAGACCTTGTCTTCGCTTGCGAGGCCTGCCAAAAGATGGCCAAAGGTTCCAACCTCCCCTCCGTAGTGTTACAGACAATCCCCATTACTTGGCCCTTCGTGTGCTGGGGGATGGACCTCCCAGGTCCCTTCCCCCCAGTGCCCGGGGGCTACAAGTACGCGGTGCTCGCGGTCGACTATTTCACCAAGTGGATAGAGGCCGAACCTCTGGCCAGCATCACGTCCCGAGCGGTACAGTGGTTTTTTTGGAAGAATATCGTGTGTCGTTTCGGGGTCCCCCGGGAAATCACTGTCGATAACGGGACCCAATTTGACTCGGCATATTTTCGAGAATTCTACGAAGGCTTGGGGCTCACCATCTACTTCGGCTCGGTAGCTCACCCCCAGAGCAACGGGGCCGTTGAAAGGGTCAACGGCATAATCGTACAGGGGTTACGCCGACGGCTCGAACAAGCCGCCTCTAAACGGGGTGCATGGGCAGAGGAGCTCCCTAGCATCCTCTATTTCATGCATACAACCCCGAGCCGGGCGACGGGACGCACACCCTTCTCCCTCGTGTACGGGGCTGAGGCGGTTCTTCCCCCAGAGATTGGCTTCCGATCACTGCGGGTCGAGCTCCTAGATGGAGCAACGACCGCAACGTACCAAGCCAACAAGGCAAATCAGTGACTGGAGGTCGACCTCATCGAAGAGGAATGCGACTGAGCGCTCCTCCACCACACCATCTACGAGCGCGAAATGGCGCGCGCATACAACCAGCGCGTCGGTGAGAGAGCTTTCTGCCTCGGGGATCTTGTCCTCAACCGTGTAATCGACCCCCAAGCCCAGGGCAAGCTCTCCCCCAAGTGGGAGGGCCCCTACAAGATCTCAGCAGTCTTGGGCTCGGGGGCTTACAAGCTCTCCAACGTTCAAGAGTAGGAGCTGAAGCACACGTGGAACATACGCTTGCTTCACAAGTTCTACGTCTAGCCTACGGGCTCATCCCCTCCCCCGGAGCGATTACGTCGGAGGGGAGGGAGACATTGTACTTACTGTTCCCTTCCCCATCGCGATCTTGCGGGGGGAGGCGTTGTACCTCAACTCCTTGTTAATACAATTGGTTTATTCTCAGCTCGGGTTCACTGCAGGTCCCAACATTATCGTCTCTCACGATGATGCCCTCCCCGTGGGGATGCCCTCTTAGTGAGGATGCCCTCTCCGTGAGGAAGTGGGCTATCACGACCCAAAAAGTCCCCACAACGGGAGTCCCACTCCCGTAGGACGGCTTACGAACACCCCTCATGGTCTGAGGGTGTAAGCGGCAACCCAGTCCTCAAGGACCGTGGTAACGAGTCATTTTGAGAGACTAGTCCGCCCTCAAACACTCAGACCCGTCATTGGGCACATCCTCCTTCGGGAGTCGATTTTCTCCTCAGCGAGACAGAATTCTCGGATATTCTTTCTTAGAGATCTCATTCCCGACTACCCATTTTTAGGGCGACCGGAGGGTTTTCTCCTAGAAAAATTATCCCCGAGCATTTCGAAGGCTTTCTCCCAGAAATTTTATTCCCAGCTCCCTGTTCTCATGGCGACCGGAGGATTTTCTCACCGATATTTTCAAAAAATTGTTCCTGGTAGTTTTTATCCGGCTCCCCGTTCTCACGGTGACCGAAGGATTTCTCACCGGGATTTTTGAAAAATCGTTCCCGGAAGTTTTTACCCGGCCTCCTTCACAGGGATCTATGATATCGACTAGAGGGGGGGTGAATAGGCGATTTTGACAAATTATCAACTAATCAAGCAATTAACAATAAATGGGAGCAAGTAGCTAAAACAAGATGAACAACAAGCAATTTAACACAAGGATATTGTTGGGGGAAATCTCCGCGGGACTAAGTCTAGGTAAGTTGCGTCACATTCGCTCGGGGACCTGGCCTCCAGTGCCGTCCCGGGCGCCGCCGTTTGCCCGGGGATGTGGTCTCCGACCCCTCCCCGGGCGCCGCCTTTTGCCCTCGGGACTGGGCCTCCGGCGCCGACCCGGGCGCCGCCATTTGCCCGGGGGCATGGCCTCCGGCCCCTCCCTGGGCGCCGCATTTTGGCCACGGGAGTGGGCCTCCGGCGCCGTCCCGAGCGCCGCCATTTGCCCGGGGACCTGGCCTCCGGGGCCTCCCCGGGCGCCGTCTTTTTGACCCCCGGGACTGGGCCTCCGGCGCCGTCCCGGGCGCCGCCATTCGCCCGGGGACGTGGCCTGCGGCCCCTCCCCGGGCGCCGCCTTTTGGCCCCCGGGACTGGGCCTCCGGCGCCGTCCCGGGCGCCGCCGTTTGGCCTAGGACGTGGCCTCCGGCGCCGTCCCGGGCGCCACCATTTGGCCTGGGACGTGGCCTCTGGCCCCTCCCCGGGCGCCGCCTTTTGGCCCCCGGGACTGGGCCTCCGGCGCCGTCCCGGGCGCCGCCATTTGGCTGGGGACGTGGCCTCCGGCCCCTCCCCGGGCGCCGCCTTTTGGCCCCCGGGACTGGGCCTCCGGCGCCGTCCCGGGCGCCGCCATTTGCCCGAGGACGTGGCCTCTGGACCCTCCCCGGGCGCCGCCTTTTGGCCCCCCGGGACCTGGCCTCCGGTGCCGTCCCGGGCGCCGCCATTTGCAAGGGGACCTGGCCTCCGGTGCCTCCCCGGGCGCCGTCTTTTGGCCCCCGGGACTTGGCCTCCGGCACATGTCCGGGCCTCATCGCCCTCCTCAAGGTAAAGTCTCGAGTTGTTTATCACGTGCAGGTCACGCGAGGAGCGCCTCGGGAATCAGCGACCACCTGTCAAGCATCCAAGACGTTTGACCGGGAGAAGGACATTCCTACCCCTCAATCCGACGGTGGCTTCGGGGTAGTTTAGGCTTTTAGCTTCTTTTTGGGGCTATAAATAGCCCTTGTACCCCTCAGTTGTAAGCAGGTGATTCATTGTTATTGGAATAGCTAAACTCACAGGTGAGCTCCGGAAGCCTCTCCCCCGGAGAGAGCCTCCCCAGCCGACTCCGGTCGGGAGCGCACCGACAGGACTAGGGCCCCCACCGGGACCCGAACCTGTATAAATCCTCGTGTCATTTCTTGTGCTTGTCCGGCAGGGGGGCACCGGTCATCCGGTCAACCCGCGCCGCGTAATCTTTGCTAGGATCGTTCACAAAACTTGCCGGGGTATCCGCAATACCACGACAGTTGGCGCCGTCCGTGGGGACTCGTGACAAGACGCCATGGCTCCCCCAAGAACAAGGGCTCGCACCCTTCCCGGTGACCCGGGTCTCGGAGACCCGGCGCCGCCCGCCCGGGACACTGTTGTCTCGGCGCTTCCACCCGGAGGCGACCTGGCCCAGGTACCGCCTCCCTCCTTTCCTCTTAACTTAGGTGCTTCTACCTCCAGGTCGCTCCCGATGACCACGGGGACCTCGGCCGGGACCATTCTCCCCGCGACGGCTCCCCCGGCTCCCCGGGACGCCCTGCTTGAGGCTCTAGTGGAAGGCCAGCTCTGCGCCCAGCGCTCTACGGATGACCTACTCAGCGTGCTGGCGCGGCCTCCGGCCCTCGTTTATGGGTTACCCGACGGCCCCTCCGACCTCCGGAGGTCTGGCCGCCCCGTATGATCCCGCCGGGGGGTTCCCTCCCCCGGCGGGGTATACGTCCGAACCCTTCCCGGCACCCGGGCTTGTCCCAGTACCGGGGGGCTTTTTCCTGCCCAGGCCTTTCGTGGCACCAGGGGGGTACCCCGTTCCAGGCCCATTCCTGGGGCCGGGAGCCCATTTCATGCCGGTCCCGCCCCTCGCGTCACGTTTACCGCACCGGGGGCGGTCGACAGAGTAGCTCCCGCGCCTCAGCGGACATCCCCCCGCATCGGCTCCCCGGTCCCGGACGTCGCCGCGGGGGCATCCCCCTCGCCTGTTCCGGATGTTACAGGGGCTTCCCCCTTTCCGGTTCCGGTCGTTGCCACGGGGGCTCCCTCCACTTCGGTTCCAAACGTCGCCGTGGGCGCCCCCTCCCCGGTTCCAGATAATACAGGGGCTTCCCCCTTTCCGGTCTCGGGGGTCTTCGTAGGGGGCTCGCCCCAGCCGGCCCCGGAAGCCTCCGGGCCCGTTGCTACAGTGCATAAGCTCCCTCCCTCGGCGGGACAGCTCCGTTTCGCCCGGGGGGAGGTCGAGCGAATGCATTCACCTGAGCGCGGGGAAGAACTTCCCCCTGGCCGCGGGCGCGGGGAGCCTCGCTCTTGCACTGGTCGGGGGAAGAGACCCGCGGAAGACCCAGCCTCCCTGGTAGAGAGCCGGATGTCCGGGAACTCTGCCCCGGTCCAGAAGAGAAGCGTCGCCACCGCCACTCCGGCGGACCTCTTGGACCGCTCCCTGACTCCAACAACGAGGGTCCCGTCAAAGCAGACAGCTACCGGGACTCTCCCCGGGAAGTGTAGGGGGCTAACCAGCCCCTGTGCCAAAGACTTCGCAGCATCCGGTGGCCGCGGCCCTACCGCCCTCCGCACATCGAGCACTATAACGGAGAGGCAGACCCTTACAAATTTGTGCAGGTTTACTCCACAGCCATCTCCGCGGCCGGGGGGGATAACGGTACAATGCAACGTCTTCCCCCTCTACCTCACCGGCATCGCCCGCTCCTGGTTCTACAATCTGAAGGCCGGCTCCATCAAGTCTTTCACGCAGCTCAAGCGGGAGTTCTGCGCGAACTTCCAGGGGAACTATGTGCACCCCCTGGACTCCTCGCAGCTGTACACTGTCCGGCAGAGGACTGGGGAAACCATCAGAAGCTTCTTCAAGCGCTTTGCTCAGGTGAAGAGCAAAGTGGCCCACGTCCCCGACTCTATGGTCATCGAAGCCTGCAAAAGCGGCATCCTCCCGGGGAAGCTCCACCGAAGGCTCTCCCGGAGCTGCCCCTCTTCCCCCGATGAGCTCTTCAACGTACTCGAAAAGTACGCTCGGGCGGAGGAAGACGACATCTGGAAGAAGACTCAGGGGGCTCCCGCCCCCGCCGACCGGGGGGCCAGGGATCCCCTCAAGCGCCCTAGGCAGGGGGGGCGTAATGAGCCACGGCCTCGGGACACCTTTGTCCTCGAGGGCGGAGGCGGCTCGCACGACCCCCCGAGGGGCAACCGCCCCTTCCCCAAGCCGAAAGGCCATGGGGGTGGACAGTCTTCGCGCGGCCGGGAAGGCCCCGCGGGGAGAAGGCGGGAAGGACCGTGGTGCAGCTTCCACGGGTCCAGTACCCACGCTACCCGAGACTGCAGCCAGCTATTGCAGCACTTCGCGGCGTTGCTCGACCAACGCGGGCAGGGGGAGGGGACTCCGGCCTCCTTGCTCCCTTGGCCAGCTGTTCTGGCCCTTCCCGCTCCAGCGGGGGCTCAGCAGACACAGGAGGGGGAGCCTTCAGAATCTCTCCCCTTTCAAACTTCTAAGCGCCGCATCAACGTCATCGTGGGAGGGTCCGCCTCCCGGCGGGACTCTAAGCGCCAGCGTAAGGAGTACGCGCGCGAGGTCAAGGTCGTGGGGGTGCTACACGCGTCCCCGCCACCTAAGTGGTCGGACGTCCCCCTCACCTTCACGGCGGAAGACGCACGAGGGGTTCGCTTCCCCCACGACGACGCGCTCATTATCTCCGCGACCATCTACAACTGCCACCTGGCCCGCATCCTTGTGGACGGCGAGAGCTCTGCCGACGTCCTATTCCTGAAGGCCCTCAAAGAGATGCAGGTGGATGAGAAGCTCCTGCAGCCCGCGGCAGGGCCCTTGCAAGGGTTCGTCCCGGGGAAGGCGATCCACCCCGTGGGCAAGGTAGACCTCCCCATGACATTCGGCACCCCGGAGAACTACCGGACCAAGCTGGTCCGCTTCGACGTAGTGGACCTCCCCTCCTCCTACAACGCGATAATGGGGAGGACCACAATCAACCGGCTGGGGGCTGCCACCCATCAAAACTACCTCTGCATGAAGATCCCCGGGCCGCATGGTGTGATCAACGTCTGGGGAGACCAAGATATGGCCCGTGCTCTATACGAGCGCGCTGCGGCCACAATCAGAAGCATCAACCTCATAAAGACACCCGGGGGGGAGGCTTCTCCCCCGGAACTAGACGCCGCTGCGCCACTGCCCGGGAGGCCCCTCCTCGAGCCACGTCCGGAAGGGGGCCTCCGGAAGATCCTGCTGTCCCCGGGCGACGAAGACAAAACCGTCCGGATCGGGGCGGAGCTCCCCGAGGAGCATGCAGCGCAACTTGCGGCTTTTCTGCGCGAAAACTCTGATGTTTTTGCGTGGAAGCCTTCGGACATGCGGGGCGTCGCTCGGGAGGTCATTGAGCACAAGCTCGCAGTGGCCCCCGGTCACCCCCCTATCAAACAAAAGCTGCGGAAACTCTCCCTGGAGTGCCAAGAAGCAATCAAGGTGGAGATCACCCGGCTCCGAGAGGCGGGGTTCATTCGGGAGGTCCTACACCCCGAGTGGCTCGCAAATCCCGTCCTCGTCAAGAAGTCAACCGGCAGGTGGCGGATGTGCGTGGACTTCACCGACCTTAACCGCGCCTGCCACAAAGACAACTTCCCGCTCCCGCGGATTGACCAGCTCATCGACTCCACTGCGGGGTGCGAGCTCATGGGCTTCCTAGATGCCTACTCGGGCTACCATCAAGTCCGGATGGCGGAAGGGGAGAAGGAAAAGACGAGTTTCATAACTCCCCTCAGAACCTTCTGCTACGTCCATATGCCCTTCGGGCTCAAGAACGCGGGGGCGACCTTCCAGCGCGTCATGACGCTGGTCTTCAAAGATCAAGTCGGCCGCCACGTCGAAGTCTACGTAGACGACACGGTTGTCAAGAGTCCCCGCGCAGCCTCCCACATCGACGACTTGGCTGAAACCTTCCGCAACCTCCGTGCGTTTGGGCTCAAACTCAACCCGGAGAAGTGCGCCTTCGGGGTGTGCGGGGGGAAGCTCCTAGGTTTCCTCCTGTCCCAGCGGGGCATTGAGGCAAACCCCGAGAAGATTCGGGCATTCCTAGATATGCCCCCACCGCGCTCCGTCAAGTATGTCCAGTGGCTCTCCGGCCACCTGGCCGCGCTAAGCCGCTTCGTCTCCCGGTCGGGGGAGTGGGGCCTCCAGTTCTTCAAGATCCTCCGAGGGCTCGAGGGGTTCCGCTGGACCCCTGAGGCCCAGGAAGCCTTCAACGACCTCAAGAAGTACCTCACGAGCCCTCCAATGCTCGTGAGTCCATTCCCAGAAGAGCCCTTGCTCCTCTACCTCGCCGTGACCCCCGTCGCCGTCAGCGCGGTCTTGGTGAAGGAGCAAGGGGGGCAGCAGCGTCCCTTGTACTACATGAGTGAGGCCCTCCAAGGGGCCAAACCTCGATACACGGAAATGGAGAAGATCTCCTACGCCCTCCTGATGGCGTCTCGGAAGCTTCGCCATTACTTCCTGGGGCACCCCATCACCGTCCCGTCGTCCCTCCCCCTGGGGGAGGTACTGCGGAACAAAGAAGCCACCGGCCGGATCGGGAAGTGGGGGGCCGAGCTCGCCCCCTTCTCCCTGTCCCTTACCGGCCGCTCCGCCATCAAGTCGCAGGTCCTCGCCGACTTCGTCGCAGAGTGGACTCCCGCCTCTGGGTCCGGGGACGAAGACCTCCCTATGCCACCCCGACGCAGTGATCATTGGACTCTCATGTTCGATGGGTCGCTGTGTCTCGCCGGGGCTGGTGCGGGAGTAGTCCTCCGGAGCCCCGAGGGGAAGGAACTCGAGTACGCCGCGCGGCTCGAGTTCCCCGCAACGAACAATGTCACCGAATACGAGGCTTTGCTCCTCAGGATGCGCCTTGGGCGCTCCCTGGGGATCCGGCGCCTCCTAGTCAAGGGAGATTCTCAGCTCGTAGTTTGCCAAATGGACAAGTCTTACCTGTGCCATGACGCAAACTTAAGTCTTTATTTGCAGGAAGTGCGGAAGATGGAGAGGCATTTCGACAGCTTCGAGGCCCGGCATATCCCGCGAAGGGACAATGACCGGGCCGACGCCTTGGCCCGGGCCGCAAGCGCCCGGGAATCGCTCCCTAAGGGGGCTTTCCTGGAAATCCTCTGTCGCGCCCCGAGACTGGGACAACGACTACTCCTGTAGAGACCTAGCTCGCTGCAGCTAGTCTCAACCACAACCCTTTGACTTCCCAGGATGAGTCAAACACAGGAGTATATTACATTGCAACAGAGTACTTACAAAATATTAAGCAGTGTGGCCTGCTGGCCTTAATATTACATAAAGAGGATTACAATGCCTGCAAGGCATTCAGGGTTTAACAAAATATTTAACTACACAGCAGAAGATAGGTGACCCTCCCACAAAAGAAGTTGACGGCAGAACAACACACTTCAGGGCTCTGGCGGAACTGATTCTCCTCCTTCTGGATCCACGTAGTACTCCGTGCCATCATCTTGATCAAAGTAGGCTCCATCTATTGAGTTGAATGTTGCAAGGGTGAGCACTTACGTACTCAGCAAGTCATAGGTAAGAGTAGATACATATAGTAGTGATGATATGAACCTAGACTAGTCAAGAATTATGGATATTTGTAAAATAATCCTTTTTCTTTCATACCTCATCTCATGGCAGCACTTTTTATAATATAACATCATCATTCATGTTCACTAGATTATAGCACTACTGCGACACGTCGACACACGACAGCCCACGGTAGCACTCCTTATCATGACAACACATGTCATTTGGGTAATCTTGATTTAAACATATTTTATTTAGAAAATAGTACTTGTGTCACACCCCGTGGATTTAATCCACCGCAGCAGACTCCTATAAACCCGGGAGCTCGGAGTATTCGAATACATTTTTAACTCTGCAGGGAGGTACCAATTTACCCGCAAGATATTCCACTTTCAAACCTTTCCTATCATAACAAAATGATTGGACCCCTGACTCACTTCATACTGTGAGCGGCAAGGTGGAAATAACAAGAACTTTTGTTATGTATCACTTACAATTCACCCCCGACCCTGTGGCTCTCAGTGAGGCACAGTTGTGGCAGGTTGTATCCAAACCTCCACCCCATTGCTTATTCCCATTACTGGGTCAGCGTGCTTGATCACCTTCAGTGATATGTGTGGGAGCCGCGCTCCGTGTTTATCGTGCATCACAACACATCTCATGCAGGGGTTTCATGTGCGATCCACATAATTACTTGTTCAGGCCTGTCCCATACCAGGCTTGCGGTTAGCACGTTGTTCATGCCACTAGACGCACAACACAAGGTTCTAGTCCTTATATGCCAGTGACCAGACCATCCACAACCCTGCACCTTCAGTGCCTGCATTCCTTTGCAGTCTAGCACCTCCAGTGCTACAGCCATCCATACCATTTTTCTAGTCACGGCTAGGGGTTTTATTTCATGAATATAAGTATATAGATACATATAATAGTTCATAGCTCAAAACTTGTTTATTTCACATTTCACAGATAACCAGTCTAGTACTGCCAATTTATAAATCAACCATTCTCAATCTTTCACATGCAATATTGCCTATATTCAAGGTTATATTATAGCAACATTTAAAATATAGGTTCAAGATGACCAAGGATATGACTTGCCTTCCGCGTCGTAAAATACAGCAGTTGACGTCGGATCCGCAATGAAGTCCTCGAACTCGGGCTCTTGATCTGCTCTCCCAACAAACAAACAACCAATAATCATAATCTTTTCAATACATTATTATACTATATGCAATGATGCAAAGATGAAGTCTTGATGATTCTGAAATGATTGGGTTAAGAGGCTGATTAGGGTTAAGTTAAGGAAACCAATGTTAAGATTAGCTGTCAAAGGTTTACAAGGTTCCAAATGTCTCAAAATATCAGAATGATGTCAAGGTTGCGACTGGTTCGCTCAAAAACAGCGAACGTCTTTAGATCGACATTCGGTTCAAAGCATCGACATAGGGTCGATGAATGATAGAGGGGTTATTTTAACTTGTGGTAGTAGAATAAAATGTAGATCACAACTCTACAAATTTAGTGGACAAAGTGATTTTCAAATTGCACAACCAGAAGTGGGTAAATAAGGTCAATGCCACTGGCTGGCAAGCTCTGGCATAGAGCTGACAATGCCAAAAACTAGGGCTTAGCATAACTTTTGATCTGGAGCTCCAAATGATGCACCACTTTGTCTGGGAGGTAGGCATTGATAACAGGAATAAATCATTCAATAGGATCTAGGGCTGAAAATGGCTGGAAAACAAGAAATTTGATGATGAACAGAGATGAACTGGCTGCACTGGAGCAGTTCTGGACACAAACTTGGCATGGCTATAACTTCCAATCTAGGCCGATCTAGGTGTCGAGCTAGAAGACAAAAATACTCAGGAGGCTAAGGCACATCTAAATGACAAAGTTTCGAGGGCTGAAATGGCCGGGAACACTTTTCCGGTGAACTGTGCCGGAGAAGAACACTGCTATTTGGGGGTTTTTGCTACAGGCCGAGAGAACTTAATTCTTTGCTTGGAGAGCATCTAGGAGGTATAGGGAAGCTTCTGGTAACATCAAATTGACTGGAGGATCACCGGAGAAGCCTGGCGACGATCGCCGGTTTTCTGGTAGAGCTTGAATTTGGGAAAAGCTTCGAATGATGTTTAATTAAGGATTCTAAGCTTACAGGCTTGCTTGAAATAACCCACTGATCAATTTGCTTCACAGGTTCGAGGGCTAATTCGAATTGATTTGGCCTGCATTGCCGGAACAGGGCAATCTTCGATTTTCAGCCAATTCCGGCGATCACCGGCGACTGGATGCAATATAAACCAATTAGATGGTACAGCACGATGAGAGAGATAAGGGGAACTCACTGGTGCGGTTAATTTGGCAGGAGATGCTGTGGTTGAGGCTGCCACCGTGAAGCTCCTCGATGGCTCGCCGGAGAAGAAGACCAAGACAAGAGAATTTCGAGACTTAGCTGATTTCCAGTGAAGGAAAGGAGTTGCTGAGGGTACAGTAGTGTTTAAATAGGCCAGGCGCAACTTGCAAGGAGGGAGCAGCGAAGTGATTAGCAGCCGGTGATAAGATTGGTTGCGTGCTGAACATCAGCGGCGAAGACACAGCAAGAACGGTGATGCGACGGCGACAAGCTCTCAGCTGATCACAATGTCGCCTCATCGGGACCTGGCAAAGTTGTAGCAAGCGGTGGCGACAACACTGGCGCGGCAAAGCGACGTGGCGAGGAGTTGCTGACAAAAAGCCGTTGATCGCGCGCTGGAGCAGCACTGGTCGTCGACGTAGCAGCAGCCTTGCCACGGCACTAGCTGGAGTGGGGACACGTGCGCACCGGCATGCATGGTCACGAGCGCGGGCGAAGCCTCACCGGCGATGAGCAACCATGGCGCACAAGCACGGCAGTTCCTGGTCGTGCGCACAGTAGCTAGCCTGGTCGAAATTGGGCTGATTTGCAATATTTGATTTTCACAATTGGACCAATCTGTAATTCTGGAGATTTGGAAGGTTAGAGTTGAATTTGATTTCACTAATCTGGTAGATTATATTCAACAGGTTAATTGGCAATGATAATTGATAAAATATGATACATTTGAATAGTTTTTGATACAAACTGAAAATAGGGTAATTTAGGGTAATTGAAATCTGAATTTCATTTGGTTTTGAATTCTGGTACTTAGGATGAGATTTTGGAATTTGAACAGAAGAGAAACTTGTGACAAATAGCATTTTGAGAAGATTTGCCGAAGGAATTTTGAATTTGGAGTTAATCTGGAGATTTTAGCCTTTTGGATTTTCAAATAACAGATAAGGACTATTTTGCGATAATTCTTGGACTGATTTGTGAAAAGAGTCTAGATGGTGAAATATGGCTGTCAACTTTTTATATTAAGGTATTGACATACCCATGATCATATTCCAGAAATAATCTGGTCTAAACTTGGTCAAGATTTAGGTTAAATCTGTATTTCTGAAACTTAGGGTATTTGGGTAATATAAAGTAATTCTGTTTTCGAAAACAGAATGGAGTTGATAATTCTGGGATTTAGAGATAGAATTGGATCTAGGTTCTGAAGGCTTTTAAGTTCAAAGAAACTGATAGATCATATCTGAACAATCTGATCTTCATTTGAGGTCACAGGATAGATTTTGGAGATTTCAGGGCTTGAGATAGAAACTGATCTGGCTATTACTACAGATACATGCATGCATGCTATTTATGAAAAAGGAAATTTTCACCCCTAACTCAGGGCGTTACATCCTCACGAAGCCCTCAGTGGCCTCCCCGGACACGGGCGACGAGCCTCATGTCCCAGAGGTCGCCGAGATCACCCGGACTCCGCCTTGGATGGACCCCCTCATCTCCTTCATCAAGGGGGAGGGGGACCCTCCTAGTGAGACCGAGGCTAAACGCCTCCGGGCTAAAGCCCGGGCATATCTCCTGCTAGAGGGGAGGCTCTACAAGCGGGGGGCTTCCGCCCTCCTGCGCTGCCTCCCCCGGCTGGAAGGACTTCAACTTCTCAAAGACATCCACGCGGGGAGCTGTGGTTCTCACCTAGCCCCGCGTGCCATCGCTGCCAAGGCCCTCCGGCAGGGTTTCTACTGGCCCACGGTCATGCGCGACGCGCGAGACCTTGTCTCAGCGTGCGAAGCATGCCAGAAGATGGCCAAGGGCTCGAACCTCCCCCCTATAGCGCTGCAGACAATCCCCATCACTTGGCCCTTCGTGCACTGGGGGATGGACCTCTTAGGGCCCTTCCCCCCAGCGCCCGGAGGATACAAGTATGCGGTAGTCGTGGTCGACTATTTTACAAAGTGGGTTGAGGCGGAGCCTTTGGCCAGCATCACGTCCCGGGCCGTTCAGCGGTTTTTCTGGAAAAACGTCGTATGTCGTTTTGGTGTCCCCCGGGAAATCACCATGGACAACGGGACCCAATTCGACTCGGCTTATTTCCGGGAATTCTGCGAAGGCCTGGGGCTCGTCGTCCACTTCGCCTCAGTGGCCCATCCTCGGAGCAATGGGGCTGTCGAGAGGGTCAACGGCGTGATCCTACAGGGATTGCGCCGGAGACTCAAGCAAACCGCTTCTAAGCGGGGTGCATGGGCAGAGGAGCTTCCTAGCATCCTCTGCTCCATGCGCACGACCCCGTCCCGGGCGACGGGGCGTACTCCCTTCTCCCTGGTCTACGGGGCGGAGGCAGTCCTCCCCCCGGAGATCGGCTTCCGGTCACTGATGGTCGAGCTCCTGCAGGGAGCCACGCCCGCAACGTACCAGGCCAATGAGGCCAACCAGCGCCTAGAAATCGACCTCGTGGAGAAGGAACGCGACCGAGCGCTCCTCCGCCATGCCATCTACGAGCAAGAGATGGCGCGCGCGTACAACCAGCGCGTGCGCGGGAGAGCTTTCCGCCTTGGGGACCTTGTCCTCAAGCACGTCACAGACCCCCAAGCCCAGAGGAAGCTCTCCCCCAAGTGGGAGGGCCCCTACAGGATCTCCGTGGTCCTGGGCTCGGGGGCTTATAAGCTCTCCAACCTTCAAGAGCAGGAGCTGAAGCACACATGGAACTTGCGTTTACTTCGCAAGTTCTATGTTTAGCCTTACGGGCTTGTCCCCTCTCCCGGAGCGATCACACCGGAGGGGGAGGGGGGACACTGTACTTACCTTTTCCTCCCCTTTCGCGGCTTCGCAGGGGGAGGCACTGTACTTCATTTTATTAGCAATACATAGGTCTTGCTTTTCAACTGCCTCTTTGCAGGTTCTTCTCATTACCGCCCCTAGCGGCGATGCCCTCCCCGCGAGGATGCCCGCCCCTAGCGGCGACGCCCTCCCCGTGAGGACGCCCTCCCCGCGAGGAAGTGGGCCCAGACCCAGCAAGTCCCTCCTGTAGGGCGGCTTACGATCAGCCCTCGTGGACTGAGGGTGTAAGCGGCAACCCGGTCCCCAGCGGCCGCGGTAACGAGTCACTTTGGGAGACTGGTCCCCTGCCCAAACACTCAAGACCCGTCATCGGGCACTTCCTCCTCCGGGAGTAGACGCTCTCCCCAGTGGGACGTCTAATGGATTTCATGGATATCTCTTCCTCCTCCGGGAGTAGACGCTCTCCCAAGTGGGACGTCTAATGGCATTCTTGGATATTTGGTCCCCGGCGACCTTATTCCCGGCTCCCCGTTCTCATGGCGACCGGATGATTGCCTCCCGGAGACCCAATTCCCGGCTCCCCGTCCTCACGGCGACCGGACGATTGTCTCCCGGAGAAGTTACGGATTTCCTGGACATTTCTTCCCCGGAAACCCAATTGCCGGCTCCCTGTTCTCACGGCGACCGCATGACCATCTCCTAGGAAGCCCGTCTCCGGAAATCTTATCGGGTTTTCTTGGATGTTTCTTCCACACAAGGCCTTATTCTCGGCTCCCCGTTCTCACGGCGACCGGACGATTGTCTCCCGGAGGGTCTTTCCCTTGGAAACCTCGTTTTAAAATTTTCTAACTTAGAAAAATTTCTATGCTACAGGTCACTTCCACCGCGGGGGCCTTTCTACCCCCACAGCGCGTGGAGCTACCCTCCGGCCCGCTGTGGGCGGGGGGGGGGGATAAGGAACCCCGGGGTGTCGACCGTACCGCCCACGAGCAAACTTAGCTCATTCTTGTGAAAAGGAGTCATCCAGACCATCCAAGAAGAAAAAATAAAAAGACAACGAAAGAAGAAGCAAGCGAACAGCTTTATTGATTGTCAAACCCGGAGGACATCTTCCCCCCCAGTGGGTTTCAGAAACGGTACAACCCGGGCTCTAACCCGGGGGGATCCTCTATATCCTAAGGCTCCTACGCCTAATACTCCCGGAGGCTCTCCGCTAGCTCCCGGGCCAAGTCCCGGTACAATGCACGCACGCGGCGCCGAGCCTCCCGGAGCACATCTTCGGGCCAGAACTCGTATCCCGCCGGCGGAAGTATCCGAAGAGGAGGTATCATCCGGAACCCCGGACGCGGGGGGGGGGGGGGGGGGGGGACAACTCGGCGCGATGATTGTCAAAATTGTCCAAGTGCCACTCCGGATGCCACCTTAACCGGACAGCGTCCCCGCTGCGCTCCCCGGAGATGAGGCTTAGCAATATTAAAGCCGCTTGGGCGTCCCCCGGAGAGCCCCTCCCGGATCTTCGCCCAGGAGTAACCCCCCGGGAACCCTGGAAACATTGCATTCAATTCAAAGACTTAGAAAAATTTCTAACTCTATTGCATTCCAAAATATCTTTTTACAAGTGTCCGGGGCTTCTTCTAAGAAGCTACCGGGATCAAAAGTCCTAAGAAAACAAAAGGGTCCTATCTAAAGACCCGGGGGGAGGCTCATACTCTTTCATTGGCGTCCTCCCCCCGGGGGGCTTCCTCCGAGGCCGGAGCTGGGGCGTCCACGGCCGGAGGCGCCGGTGCCGGGAATCTCACCCGGATGATCCGGTCGTAGAAACCCCCGGCGAGCTGCTCCACCTCCCGACGCGCGGGCTCGAAGAACTCGGGGAAGCTCTGCGGGATGCGGCCCCAGATCGCCCGGGCGCCCACGCCCCGTTGCTCGACGAGCCCGGCTACGGCCGCGACGACGGGGATCGCCCGGCCTCGCGCTCGGGCGTCTGCCGCCTCCGGGATCACGGAGACTTGTGCGTTAAGAAAACGCATAGCCTCCGCGAGCGTGGCCGGGGGCACCTCCGAGCCACCCCCGGAGCCTAGGCTTACGCCAAGGCTCTCGAGGGCCGAGCGGACGGAGTGGCCTGTGTCCACCACCGCCCGGACGCTCGATCCCTCGAGCTCCCGGAAGGCCTCCTCCCTCGCCTTCGCCTCCTCTCGGAGGCGGCCGTTCACCGACTCCGAGACGTGAACATGGGCCCGGACCCGGGCCAGCTCCTGGAGAGTTTCATCCCGCTGGCCCAGGAAGGAGGCGGCCCTGTCCTCCACGTCCTTGAGCAGCCGGATAACGCGCTGCTCGACGCCCCAGGTAATTGCCGCCCCCTACAAATTCCAGAGTTAGAAAAATTTTGGATGCAGGGAACCAAGAGAAAGCGACAACCTCTTCGGGTGAATAACTAGGCTTGGAGGGACCGAAGCTTCGCGAAGCGATCGTGGAGCATCCCCCCCGCGACGAAGGCCTGCCCCTTCGGGGTCTGCAGGCCTTCCGCGTAACGTTCGACCTCCCCTGCGGAAAGAAGGGGGGTCTCCCGCCCGGCGCTTGTCCCGCCGCGGCCGGTAACGGGCTCCCGTACCTGGGCGCCCGGTATGACCTCGGTCGGGGTGGCGGTCGTCGTCGTCTTCATCGCCGAAGTCCCCCCCGAGGAAGTGGCTGACGAAGCTCCAGAGGGGGTCCCGCGCCAGGGGGGGATCATCAGCCCTTTCCCCTTCCCGGGCGGGAGGGCCCCCGGGGCCCCTACTTCCGGCGGGACCTCGTAGACCGAGGGGCTCCCCCCTCGTCCACGGGCCATTCAACCCGCAGAGGCGAGGTCTCTGCGAACCTCACCTCCGGTTTCTCCGGCTCCAAGGGTGAACGGCGGCACCGGGAGGACTGCTACTGAGGGCGGCGACGGGGTGTAGTTCGCCGAATCGGACGCCTCCCCGCCCGCTGCCAGCTCCTTCCCCCGGGCCGCAACGGGGCTCGTCGGGGGAGGGGGTGTCGCTTCCTTCCGGGCCGGCGCCCGGACGGGCTCGGTCCCGGGGGTCTCGTCCCGAGGCTTCGCCGGTGTCACCGCTGGCATCGTCGACGGGCCGGGGGTTTTTTGGACTCTGGCCTTCTTAGGCTCAGAGCCTCCGGCCGCGTCCTTCCCCTGTTTCTGCGACCCGGGGGTGGGGAGGGGCTTCCTCTCCGGTAGCTTCAGCCCATAGGCCTCAGCCACCAAGTTCCGGGGAGGGCCCTCCCCCACGAGGCGCACGACGCGCTCGTGCTCGTCGGTGAAGTACCTCCCCAGGAGGTTCTCCGCCTTTTCCCGCGCTGCCGGGTACGACCGAACTACAAGAGGTAAAGAGTTAGTCAAATTTTCAAAAATTTGTAAATGCAATAAAGCAGGTTATCGGGACTTACGTCGGGTCACCGGCTTGACCGAGGGCCGCTGCTCCGGGCCCATGCCGGTCCCCCTCCTCCCGCGCGCGAAGGGGGAGATCCTCAGGAGCATCATCTCCTCGGCAGCGTCCCGCATAGAGCGGGTCTTCCGGGAGATGATCACCTTGCCGAGGAGCTCGAGCTCCTCGTCCGTCCACACCGGAGGCTTCGGTGTGGACGACCGGCTGTAAGAGGCAGGCTTCGGGGCGTACTTCACCTCGTCGTCCCGGACCCGGAGGTAGAACCACCTCCGGATCCAGTCGCCCCAATGGTCCCGGGAGGCTGCCGCCGGGTAGTCAGCCACCCGGGACGGCAGCATTTGCACCATCACCGAGCCGGAGGGGGACTTGAGCGCCCCCTTCACCAGGTGGGAGCTCCGCGGCGCCGGCTCGTAGAAGTACCTGAAGACGCACAGGGTGGGCTCCCTCCCGGTCGCCATCTCGAATAGCCAGATGAAGATTCCCATCTGGAGAAGGGCGTTCGGGGTGAGGTGGTTGAGCGCCACCCCGTACTCCTTCAGAAACTCCCGGAGCATGGGATGCACCGGGAGCCGGAGCCCCGCCTCCAGGAAGGCCTCGAAGGCCACGACCTCTCCGGGCCTGGGGCGGGGGGCTCCGTCTTTCTTCATGGGGACTCGAATGTCCCCGTCCTCGACGACGCCGCGTTGGACCATGGACTCGGTGTCCTCGGCCGTGAACTCGGATGCCCAGAGGAATTCCGGAGCGACTTCCTCCGGGGGCACCTCGGTCGTCTTCGCTCGACCCTTCAGTGCCATTAGATTTGTTTTTCCGGTGACTAACTTTCAGGAGGCTACGTCTAAAGTTTTCGGACGCTCGCTACCGGGCGCTAGCTACCGGAAGAGGGCTACCGGGAGAGCTAAGCGCGCTAAGGCTGAGGTTTGGAATGAACTTCCGGGCACCCCCCAAGGCCCTATTTATAGGGTCGAGCCATGGTCTAGATGGGCGCCACGTGGCATCCGGCGGATCAATCTGGGCCGTTGAAGTTCAAACTGTTGGATCAAGGATGCCGACTAGAGGGGGGGGTGAATAGGAGGCTTTTAAAAACTTCAAATAAAAACAAGCTTCTATACAAAGAATAACCAAATGCAATTTAATATATTAAAGAGAAAGAATAGAGAATGGACACAGTTGTTTTTACCGAGGTATCGGAGACTCGCCCAGTCTCCACTAGTCCTCGTTGAAGCACTCAAGTCACTTGAGTTTTGCCTCAATACTGACGAAGAGTATTATCTACTAAGGTTGCTCCTTGCCCACTCCGGAAAGGCGAGCACCGATGCCTTGTACAAGCTTCCCGAGCCTCTCCAACAATCTCCATTCTGGAGAGGTCAATGGCCACGCCTCTGAACCGTCTAGGTGAGGGCACTCACCAAGAGTAACAGGCAGCGACGTCTTCTCTAGACCTCCAAACACGCACCGAGAAGCTAAGTGAATGCAAATGCAAAAGAACTGAAGTGCTCGGTGGATCGGAAAACACACGACTTGATCAAAAGATCAAGATTTTAGGTGGAAAACTAAACCTCAATAGTGTATAAGAAATGCTACTGCTTGTTGTATCAAACACACGCCCAAAGTCCCTATTTATAGCCTCAAGAATCAAATGAACCGTTGGAGCTAGGGCTGAAAATCAGCAACTCAAACTGACAGTCAGTTATGCAAACTGACAATCAGTTACATGTATAACGGCCGACAAAATTTACGGAATATACTTTGCTAGCCGTTCGTGGTCGTATATGGAAAGCTGAAACCCACAACTGACAGTCAGTTATGCAAACTGACAGTCAGTTCGACCACAAACTCGACCAAAACCAAATAGAAACTCAGTTAAAATCTCTGTGGTTGAAACCCCAACTGACAGTCAGTATGGACAAACTGACAGTCAGTTTAGTACAAAAAATTTGAGCTCAAAATACACCCTCTCTGGACAATTGTCAGTTTAATCAAACTGACATTCAAACTGACAGTCAGCATGAACAAAAACAGAGATAACATTAAATCCAGAAATCCAAAAGAGGTGTTTAATAGCTCGTTTGAAAGATAATTTCAAGGGCTACATTTTTGTCAACAGAAGAAAAACTAGATCTGCCTAAATCGTTCTAGAAAATCGAAAAACTCTTCTGCTGTCAAAAACTGAACTGAAAAACCAGATTTTTCAAATAAGTTCAAAACCAAATCCAATCAAATAGGATGCAATGCAATGACCTAGGTTTCTCGGTTTATGTTGGAGATAAAGAGAGGACTTTCGCCACCCCTCTTTATAGTACGGTTAAAACTAGAAAATAATTTCCCTAACCAATCATCTCCAAACGCCGAGATCGATAAAAATAAAAACTCATAATACCTTAGGTCTTTCGCATCTTCATAATTTGCGTCTTGTCTTTTGCTCTCCTGCATCTTGTGCTTCACTTCAAGTCAAGTTCTTCTTGATCATCTTGTATTTCTTCCCAACTGATCCCTGTATCAATCAATCTCAAAAGCATGATTAGTCCAGAACACTTTGTTTTCATTAATCATCAAAATTAGGGTTAGGCATGAAGGCCTAGATGCAACAATCTCCCCCTTTTTGATGATTCATGACAACAAGTGTTCAACAATAAAATAAACAAAATAACTCCCCCTGAGTATATGCATCTCATCAAATCAGAGCATAAACCAATACATATACATCAGAGCATCTCATACATGCAAGCACTCACAGATATGCATAAGTCATATAAATGTGTATCAGAGCTAATCAGAGCTACACAGGTAAACACATCATATCCAAAATCACACACAAACATATCTGATAAGCAAAAACATCTCCATATATAAAGAAAATAAACATCTATCCCAAAACATCAAAATACTCTAATAATATCCAAAATACTTCTCCCCCTTTGGCATCAAGCACAAAAAGGGAGGCAAAAAATACAAATCAGAGCCTAAGGCTCATCATCTGAAGAAAGTTCTAAAATGTCTGTATCTCCGGAGCCTGCTGGAGATCCAGACGCGTCGCCCGCAGGAGACAGGGGCGGAGTAGTGGCTGGAGCAGGAGCAACTGGCACCGGAGCTGGTGCAGCAGGAACTGGATCAGCTGGTCCGGAAGCTGTGCTCGGGGAAGATGAAGCCTGTCGGGCCCTCTTGTGAGGGACTGACGATCCGGGAGCAGGCAGGCGACGCAGTATCTCCTCCTGCTGTGCAATCAACCGAAGCATCATCTGATGATGCTCCGCCTGGGTGCTGAGGATCTGCTGCTGCACCTGGAGAATCTCCTGAAGCTGAGAAGAAGATCCCGATCCGGTGCCGGGCGCCGCAGCTGGAGCTGGAGCAGTCTCCTGAGCAGGAGGCTTGTCCTCTGACTCCCCCGCAGCATCATCATCTGATGCGGGAGAACCAGGGTCCACAGCAGCTGCAGGCCGGGCACCAAGACGGCGATCAGTCTGGCCCGGAGGATAGAAAAGAAGCGGATGATGGGGCCGAGGAAGCTCAGAATCGACAGCATGGATATGCAGAAGCACCGCCATGATATACAGAGCGTATATCAGCTGACTGCGCGGGGAAAGAAGGACGTGCTGAATCTCACTGATGATGAGATCAGCAACGTCGAAAGGCTCCTCCTGGAAGATGGAGATGAGCACATGAAGACCCAGATAAGTGACCCTAGCTCTGTCTCCGCAGAGCCAGGTCAACATCGCGGCGCAGACCCGCAATGTGACGGAGCTGGAAGGGGCCAGAATAAAGCATGGCCACCTCCCGACGCTCAAGGTCTGGAAGGGTATGGAGCGGGCGGCCAGAAAGAGGGCGCACCAGTCCAAGCGCCAACTCAAGCTAGTCCTTCGTGATGGTGTGGACCTGGAGGCCCGTCATGAAGGTCATGAAGTCGCGCTGAGGAGATATAAAAACGATAGAATAGAACTGGCGAATGGGCTACTCAGCCCAGCGAAGAGAGGAATCTGCGACAAGGTCGCGAATCCCAACAGCAGCGAAGGAGTCTGCCAGGTAGATGATGCCTGTGCGGGAGGCAATCGTCTGCCAGGACAGAGAACGATGGGCAAAGATAGGGACACGGCTGTACACGCTGGTGAAAAGATCCAGCTGTAAGTTTGTGAAAAAGATGAGGACGTCGCACGCGTCGCGACCAGTGGGACGCGGCGAGAGATAGGGGTTTGCGGCGCAAAGAGAGTGAGGGCGACTCGCGTGCCACCGGGAATAATCCACGGGCACGCGCTCAGGCGGAGGCGAAGGCCGATTCTCGGACGTTTGACCCAATGAACGCTGGCTGTTAGCCGCGTTCTTCCGTCGGGCCACGCGTCGAGAAGGACCGGGCTGATCAGACATGACGAATAGAAAAACAGAGAAAAAAACAGGGGAAGAGACGACCTGATCAGAGCCGAACAGAGGAACTGAACCGAGAGGCTGAAAACGACGAGTCGAAGACCGAGATGCGAAGACCCAGCTCGGTTTGGGAATCACCGAAGAGACTCAACGCCGGCGAGCAGCCCACGGCCGACCAAAAACACGGCACAGGAGAGTGGTGGTCGAAATCCTCGGCTAGATGCGGTGGAGGTGCAAACAAAGGCGGCGGCGGTGGTCGACGGTGAGGAGGAGATGCGGGCACCAAGGGATGGTGGCGCAACCTCACCGGCGACAAGAAGGAGCACAAAAACGGCGGCGAGAAGAAGAGAAGCCGAGAAGACAAGAAAGGGAACGGGGAATTTTAGGGTTCTGGATCCCGCAACTGATAGTCAGTTTAATAAACTGACAGTCAGTTCCAAACTCAGAAACTTGGAACTGACAATCAGTGTACCACACTGACAGTCAGTTCACAGAACTGTGTTTTGAAACTGACAGTCAGTGTATGAGACTGACAGTCAGTTTGAGACTCGAACACACAGGAGCTACGACCAAAGTTAATTGCACGTAACTGACTGTCAGTTTGTGAAACTGACTGTCAGTTAGGACAATGACTTCGACCAGAGACTAAGACCAGGCTCCTAAGCACTAAACTGACTGTCAGTTTGGTCAATTTCGACCAGAAGCAGTCTAAGGCTAGAGAGGGAATAAAATAATATTATTTTATACAAACAACACATTTAGCACATCAACTAGCATTTGATATATCAATAATGTTCTGTTCACACCTTAAAAAGCAAAATCTTGATTCATCTAGGGGTTTGGTGAAGATATCAGCTAGTTGCATATCAGTTCTAACATAATTCACATCAATATTTCCTTTTGCCACATGATCTCTAATAAAATGGTGCCATATTTTAATATGCTTAGTTCTAGAATGTTGAACAGAATTATTAGCAATTTTAATGGCACTTTCATTATCACACAAGAGTGGCACTTTATCAAAAATGATTCCATAATCCAAAAATGTCTGCTTCATCCATAATAATTGAGCACAGCAACTACCTGCAGACACATATTCAGCTTCCGCTGTTGAGAGAGCTACAGAATTTTGCTTCCTAGATGACCATGATACTAAGGATCTCCCCAACAGCTGACAGCTACCAGATGTGCTCTTTCGATCAATCTTGCACCCAGCATAATCAGAATCCGAATACCCAATTAATTCAAAATTTGCATCTTTCGGATACCAAAGACCTAAACTGGGATAGCATTTTAAATACCTAAGGATTCTTTTAAGAGCAGTTAAATGACATTCCTTAGGATCAGACTGAAATTTAGCACATAAGTACACACTAAACATGATATCAGGCCTAGATGCAGTGAGATATAAAAGACTACCAATCATAGACCTATACAGTTTAGAGTCGACCAATTTGCTGCTTTTGTCCATGTCCAGATGTCCATTGGTCGCCATGGGAGTTTTGATTGCCTTAGCGTCTTCCATCCCAAAGCCCTTGAGCAGGTCCTTCACGTACTTTGTTTGACTCACGAACGTGCCATTCTTCAGTTGCTTGATTTGTAGTCCGAGGAAGAAGCTCAGCTCACCAATCAAGGACATCTCGAACTCCCTAGACATCATCTCTTCAAACTCATGACAAAAATGTTCATTAGTAGATCCAAAGATAATATCATCAACATAAATCTGACAAATGAACAAATCCTTTTCAATTTTCTTTGTAAAGAGAGTTGTGTCAACCTTCCCAATTTTAAAACCTTTTGATAATAGAAAGTCTCTAAGACGCTCATACCAAGCCCGAGGAGCTTGTTTGAGACCATAGAGAGCTTTTGACAATTTAAATACATGGTTTGGAAATTTAGAATCTTCAAAACCGGGAGGTTGTTCAACAAACACAAGTTCAGAAATTTCACCATTTAAGAAAGCACTTTTTACATCCATTTGAAAAAGTTTGATATTAAAACATGATGCATAAGCAAGAAGTATACGTATAGCTTCAAGTCTTGCTACAGGGGCAAAAGTTTCACCAAAGTCTAAACCTTCGACTTGAGTGAAGCCTTGAGCAACAAGACGAGCTTTGTTCTTAATTACAACACCATTTTCATCTTGATTATTTCTAAAAACCCATTTTGTTCCAATAACATTATGATCCTTGGGTCTTTCTACTAAAGTCCAAACTTCATTTCTAGCAAAGTTATTAAGTTCTTCATGCATAGCATTAACCCAATCAGGATCATTTAACACTTCATTTACATGTTTGGGTTCTAAGGAAGATACAAATGAATGATGTTCACAAAATGCTTCAATACGAGATCGAGTTTGAACACCCTTACTAACGTCACCCAATATTTGGTCTAGAGGGTGATCCTTGGTGATCGTTTGATGTTGCCTTGGTGCTTCATCTTGTACTGCTTCATCTTGATCTTGTTCTGGAGGATCAACATGAGATGATGATACATCTTGATCAACATTCTCAGTGTTAACATCATCTTCTTGATCTTCTTCTGTTGGCTTGATGTCTCCAATGGTTATGTTCTTCATTGCTTCTTGAAGATCTTCACCTGAAACTTCATGAGAGACTTGCTCCTTTTGCGAGCCGTTAGTTTCATCAAATTCAACATCACCAGATTCTTCAATACAACTTGTATTTTTATTGAAAACACGATAAGCTTTACTAGTGGTGGAGTATCCGACTAGAAAGCCTTCATCTACTCTTCTTTGAAATTTACCACCAAAATTTCTTTTCTTAAGGATATAACATTTGCATCCAAACACTCGAAAATAAGAAATATTTGGCTTACGCCCAATAAGAAGTTTGTAAGGAGTCAAATTAAGAAGAGGATGCAAATAGAGCCGGTTTATAGAATAACAAGCGGTATGCACAGCTTCAGCCCAGAAGCGAGTAGGAGTATCATACTCACTTAGCATAGGCCTTGCCATTTCTATAAGTGTTCGGTTTTTCTTTTCAACAACTCCATTTTGCTGTGGAGTGTAGGATGTGGAAAATTCGTGTTTGATTCCAAGAGAGTCACAAAAATCAAACAACGTTGAATTGACGAACTCTCCACCATGATCACTACGGATTTTCTTGATGGATAATTCGAATTCAGTAGAAACACGTTTTGCAAAACTTTTGAAAACATCGGGGGTTTCAGATTTTTGAGAAATAAAGAAAACCCAAGTGTAGCGAGTAAAATCATCAACAATCACAAAACCATAATTGCTACCCCCGATACTTTGGAACTCGGAAGGTCCAAATAAATCCATATGAAGGAGTTCCAAAGGTTTACAAGTAGAAAGAATGCGCTTAGTTGGATGTGAAGTAGCTACCTGCTTGCCAGCTTGACAAGCGCTACAAAGTTTGTCCTTTTTAAAATTCACATCCTTTAAGCCAACAACTAAATCACGTTTTAAAAGTTTTCTCAATTGATGCATTCCAACATGTGCAAGTCGTCTATGCCATAGCCAACCTTTTGAGGTTTGAGAGACAAGACATGTTGAAAGAGATGCATCTTTTGAGTGAAAATCAACCAAATAAAGATTTCCAAAACGAAAGCCTTTAAAGATCAAGGTTTTATCTTTTAAACTTTCAACCAAAACTTCTTTTGGGAAAAATGTGCAACCAAAACCAAAATCGCAAATTTGTGCAACAGAAAGCAAGTTGAAGTTCAGCGATTCGACCAACAAAACATTCGAAATAGATAGATCATTAGAGATTGCGATTTTACCCAAGCCTACCACATTTCCTTGACGATTGTCGCCAAAGGTGATCTTTTGATTCTCGCTTGAGTTGTCTTCTATTGAGGTAAACAACTTCTTGTTACCGGTCATGTGTTCAGAGCATCCGTTAACATGGGTGCACCAACATACTTTGCTATAGCATAACCTTTTCTCGACTTTTGAAGCATGTAGCAAGTATCAAAATAATTAGAAGTCATTAAGGGACATGCTTCATGCGAATGACCAGTTTCATGGCATTTATGACAAAATGTGTTGCATGCTTTAACAAATATAGTTTTAGAGTTTGGTTTCTTCCCTTTCTTTTGAAAATATCATAATCCTTCTTTTCTAAACAAACATTTTTGTTTACTAAGGATTAGATCAAGAGATATTTTACCTTTATAACAGTTCTCTAACCCTTTTCCAAGCTTTTCTACTTGGGCCTTAAGTTCATTATTTTCTTATAATATGTTATTATTAGAAACACATGGAATGTGATGACTACTAGAGGGAGAATCATCCAAAATACATGAAGTTGAAGCATCTACCTTAGATGAGGTATTTGTAACATCTTTTATGAGCATGCTTTCATAAGAATCTTTGAGCTCGGAGTATTGAGCGCGTAGGGAAGAATGTTCTTCCTTAAGCGCCTTATACTTCCTTTTAGTTTTTCCAAAAACTTCATTTAATTCGGTTATCATTTCAACGAAATCATCATAAGATGGATCATTAGAGTGTACCTTTTCATCGCCTTTGGCCATAAGGCAAATGGATGAACTAGTTGAGGTGTTGATGTTGCCGAGAGCTAATCCGGCCATCTTCTTGCAGCAACTTCTTTCGTTGTTGGAGTCGGAGTTGGAGCTCTCTCCGCCTGACATCCACTCTCCAAAGCAAGCTTCTTTGATTTCTTCATTTTTCTTCTTGAAGAACTTCTTCTTGTTCCACACCTTGTTCTTGTTTGGACATCTTGATGCTATGTGTCCCTTCTCATGGCATCCATAGCAAATGATGTCCTTGAAGTTGTTTTGCTTTGGTCCTTTTGGTGGTGTGTCAAGGTTGACACCCTTCTTATGCAACCTGCGAAGAAGTTTTTGAATGTTCTTTACCATGAGTTCAAGGTTTTCATCGGAGGAGCCATCGCTTGAATCGTTCCTTGCGTTGGCTTTGAAGGCCAAAGCTTTCTTCTTTGTCTCCGAGGGTTCAGCTGCTTCTTTCTTCTCCTTCTTGTGCATCTAATGGGTGATGAGGTTCCCATAAAGATCGGTTGGTGTTGTGGTCGATAAATCAGAGTTTGTGAGAACCGTGACCAAAGTGTCGAAGCTTTCCGGTAAGGCCCTAAGCATCTTTCTCACAATCTCAATGTCAGTAAAAACAACACCAAGACCCTTGAGTTCGTTCACAATGTTATTCAACCGAGTAAACATGGAATCCACGGACTCAGTTGATGACATGGTGAATGTCTCATATTTTTGCCTCACCATTAGCAACTTTGCCTCTTTAACCTTTGTTGTGCCCTCGTAAATTTCTTCGAGGGTGGTCCAAACTTTGTGAGCAGTCGTGAGATTGCTCACACGGTTGAACTCATTCAAGGATAAACCGGCAAAGAGTGCATTTTTTGCACGGGCGTTTAAATGCAGTTTTCTCCTATCGTCCTCAGACTGACTTGCCAGATCATCCGGAGGAATAAAACCGAGTTTAACGATATCCCATACATCAAGCCCCATAGCTTCTAGGAATACCGACATGCGCACTTTCCAATACGGATAGCTTGTCCCATCAAAGATAGGCGCACGACCGGTATGACTGTCGACGATTCGGACTCGGAGTCCTCAGCCGAACTTATGCAGAATTTATAACTGTGAGACCTTTCAAGATGACCCTTCGGGAAGGTATGCTGAACAATAGTGAACAGGAGCACAGAGACTTTAGACAGGTTCGGGCCCTCGATGGTGGGAGTAAAAGCCCTACGTCCTGTTGAGATTTCACTAAGTGTGGTAAAAGGTTTACAAATGGAGGAAAAAATCCTCACAGGCGAGGATTTTTCCTGTAAGAGTGTACAAAGATAAGCCAAAGAAGGCTTATTAAAATGCTATATGAGGTGTGCCGTAGACTTGCCTAACTTGGATGATTTTTGGTTTTTTTTGATCTTCCGATCCCTCGGTTGATGTTTCGGACCCCCCTTTTGTACTGTTTGAAAGGGTGCCATGTAGAGGAAACTGCATCAAACGGTTGCACGGACGGTTAGATGCGGTTTTTTGGAACTGCTCTTAACCTCCACGCAGGTTAAACACGTGTTATTCACGGATAACTGTATGTGTTAACCTTCTGACGGTTGATTCTCCACGTGTAGGAATCTTCGGGATACTTAGAATATCCTGTTGTACGGGCAACCGCAATAGATAGATCCCAAGTATCCTGATCGGCAGATGTTCTGACCGCGGGATATTGGCTGACCGCGCAATATCCCGAATGTGTAGTTCACGTATAGCTTACGAACTTCTGACCGCGCAAGGCTTACGGTCTGACCGCGTAAAGCTGCGACCTGATCGCGTAAAGCTTGCGACCTCATGGTGATGCCCCTCAGAATAGCTTGAGTTCGCATCACCAGATACGTGTCTGGGTTCGAACTTGTCTTGAACCAAAAGTTTATTAGAAATGACCCAGGTGTCAATCCTCGTCAGCTAGCCCCCAAATTCGAAGAAAACGAAGAGACGTGTTTATTTCGAATTTAAAAACCGTGCATTGGATTTTTAACCCGGCCCTTTAACTTCTCCACTTAGTGGCGCACTAAGTGAAAACGGTTGGTTTTTCAAGACGAGTTCTGAGATTACGTGACGGGCAATGATAGCGCCGTAGAATTGTTTTTATCTCGAGGTAAAATTGTAAATGTTTTAGCAAAACCCAAGGCGTCTGGAATGCAAACCGTCACCCAGGCGGCTATAAATACCAGACCCCTGGACATGTAAAGATCTACAATTTCCCTCTCACGTCTAAGTCTTTTTCTTGTTATCCTGCCCCCTTCCTTTTCACATATCCCTCCCAATGGCAGATCATGAAATCATCGAGATTGAGAGCGATGAAGGGGAAATTGTCGAACAAGGGTCTCAAACGAATGAAGTCCTGTCTCCCTTAAGGAAGAAACCCAAGGTTGACGAAGGATCTTATAGTGGAACAAAGGTAAAGAACGTAGCAAGTTTCTTTCTTCCTTCAGTTCCTTTGACCCTCTCCGTTCATGCCTCTCGGCAAGTTAGGCCTTTATCCTTAGGAAAAGATCCCTTCACATCCAATTCTCCCATCCTTTTGGGTGATCAACATCCTGGTCGGCAAGCGGTGACTATCCCTCGATCAGATGATTGCCATATTGGGTTGGCGAAGCAATCTTCTTCTGGGAAGGTTGCTCTTCCACCATATGATGATCTTCCTCCCAAGATGGGTGTATCAACGGATTATGCACTGGGACAGGTAACAATTCTTCTCCCTTTTTGCTGATAATTTTAGTTAGTATGACTAACTTTTGCAAAAATGTAGGAGGTAGGAGGCCCCAACGATCAGCCTTCTGCTGCTCCATCTCTTCCTTCCGGACAGACCCTTCTGGAAGAGAAGAATGCCCTGGAGAAGAAGACCGAGGAGATGGCCTCGAAGATTCTGCGTTTAGCAGAATGTCTTGATCAATCCCGAGAAGAGGCGCACCATTTCCGTCGAGAGAGGGACTTCGCTCAGCAACAGTGAGAACTCTCTGACTTGATTAGGGACAATAGTGCGTCTGTTGTTAGGGACGATATAGATAGACTTAGGGTAGTTGCTAGTTCCCTGGGGGTTGTTAGTGTAGATCCTACTGACAACAACATGTCCCTTGGGGAACTTTGTAAACTTCTTTCGGAGCAAGTCGATGTTTTGATCGACTGCATCCCTTTTGTATGTAAAGAATGTAAGAAATAAAAGTTCTTTATTTCTCATGAAATGTTCTTCACATCTTCTGTGCGAAAATATAGCCATGAACTTTACGTTCGCGACCATTCATACACAGGAAATTTTAGTTTTGCGATCAAAATCACTTTTAAGAAAAAAGCACCGCGACCTGCCCTGATTCCACGATCAGTTTCAAAGCCGCGGTCAGAACTAAGGTTCGACCAGAGTTGGGACTCGGTCAGGATGTCACTTCGATTAGAATCGAAGTTTTAGCCTAAAACACGATTTGGATAAAACCATAACCCAATTAGAAACACTTCAGTACGTTAAAAATTGGGTTACATGATTTTTTCGAATAAAATGTTCAAAGTATAAAAAGGAAAAACGTCCTCTGAAAAGTACTGAAAATTTTTCAGTCCTTTTACGCTTTCAGTTTCCAAAACAAAGAAGTCTTTTTGTTTCAGATCTGACGCCTGAGTACTTTATCGGGTCCATCAGAGACAGTATCCATTATGGGAAATGAATAAAGCATTCAATGGAATGTTTGAAATGAGCCGTTTACTCATTAATGCGTCGCCTTGGGTCTATAAAAAGAGCATATGTCTTCTCAAAGAAGCCACACAGCTAAAAACCCTTATTATTCCCGCCGCTCAAAACCCTCATTTTCTTCAGCCTTCATCTTCCCCAAATTGCCAGCTTCCCCTTTGATTCTACACCAAAGATGGCGTCCTGGAGCAGATCCATTCACCATTCTGAGGAGAGCCTGATGGCATTAGAGAAGGAGGAGATCCTTTCTCCGCGGCTGCTCATTAACTGGCGACCTGCGGAGAAGGACCAAGAAACCCCAACTGTCCAAGAAGGCGAGTTGGTGGTTTTTGAGGAGTATTTGTGTTGCGGGTTCCGATTCCCTGAGAGTCGGTTCCTTAAGGATGTCCTTGAACATTACGGGTGGGAACTCATCAACCTCCACCCCAACGCGATGCTGATCCTTGCAGTATTCCAGCACCTTTGTGAAGCCTTCGTCGGAATATATCCCAGCGTGGATCTTTTCCGACGATTTTACTTTTCGGCGTGGTCGAAGAGTACCAACGCCGCCGGATGCATCTACTTCCGGCTGAGGGATAAAAAGGAGTATCCCTCCCCACCCCTACGAGATTCTGTGCATGGGTGGCACCAAAGGTGGTTCTACTGCTCTCCACCATCCGAAAGCAGTTTATGGTTTGAAAACTCGCGACCGGAGAAGTCGAGCGAGTTAGACATTCCTCCGGCGATGAACTCGGAGCTTTCGAAGCATGCCGAGGTGATTCTTCACTTGGTCAATGAAGGATTGACGGCTCGAGATATCATTCGAGACTTCGTGAAGAACCGGGTGAGTCCTCTGCGTGAAAGGGCTCATCCGGCGTGGGAGATTAAGTCCATGGGTGATAGCACCCTGGACTACAGTCAAGGTATTTATTTCTTTGGTGCTGAACTTTTCTCCTTTTTGAATTGTACAAATTCTGACTTGAGTTTGGGAACAGTCCTGCCTTCATCCGAGATTGAAAGGCGGACCAACTCCCTCCTTAGGACCTACAATTCCGATGTAGAGGGCCGTAAGGAATCACCTCGCCCGCAGAGCTTGATTCACGCTGGTGATGACCTCAGACAGGAGCGCCGAAAGGTAATTTCCTTGTCCAGCTTTGGCTTTGCAGGTCTTGTGTGCCCAGTGCTAATCCCTTGTAATGGACTGCGAACCAGCTCCTAGGGAAGTTTGCGGATGCGACGTTCCCAAGTGAAAATGTCGGCTCTCCGAAGAAGCCGACGGTGAAGAATGTGAAGAAGGTCTCTTAGAGACCCAGGACAAAGAGTCCTGCCCCTAAGAAGACCAAGCTAAAACCCTGGGGAGGGGTCTTCACGAAGCATTCCTCGTCCCGCAAGAAAGACTGCGGTAAGATATCGCATTCCTGCTACTTTTTCAGGCGCGACATGGAATCACTTCTTCGTCGTACAGGGAGAGGGGAGCGAGGAGGAAGAGGATGACGTTCCTCTGATCCTTCGAAGGAGGAAGATCGCGGATCTTCCATCCAGCGATGCCCCAAGCTGCCCCGCAGAAACCACTACTACCGAGGAGGTGGTCGTGGAAGATCCTGCGACCACCGAAAATCTTGTGGTCGCGGGTAACCCTCCAATTCCTGAAGCCCCCGAGGTTTCAGGGTCAATTATCTCTGCTTCCCTGGTCGAAGGGACGACCAAGGTAAGGAATCTTTTTCGGCCGTTCCTTCTATGATTCTTTCTGCACATTTGTCAAGTTAATGTATATACAGGGAGGAGAGCTTCCCCCTGGGACCACTGGGGGTTCCAGGGAGAAAAATCCTCCTCCTCTGCGGACAGAGGAGGAGGTGGATGAACAAAGGCCAGCTATGATGGTTCCAGCAACTCTGGAATCGCCAAGGCCTTCAGATGCAGCCCCACCAATTAGCCCGGTGGCCCAGGTAAAGATCTTTTCATGTGTTTTTACCTGTTCCCTAAGAATATGCCTATAACATGACACTTCCAGGGGGATGCTGCCTTGTTTACCATAAGGAAGGTGAGAACCGGAGACGGCTCTCCTTCGCAAGGGGAAATTTCCCAGAAGTCCCAGGAACGAATGGGATTTCAAATAAGGTAAGAGCTCTTACTTGACAGTAATCTTAAATAAAAGTTGCCTGACCCATTCTTCCTGTTAGGCAAAAGAAGACAGCGCCTAACCCTTCAACCGCCACTGGGGAGGTTGAAATTAGGGCTGATGAGGGAGCCTCTAATGAAGAGCGCTCTGCTCCCGTGGTTCAGGAAGTCGTCCGGACCGCGGGAGGTGAAACAAGTACAGGGATCGGGTCACAACCAGTAGCCTCTGGGGGTGGCGTCCGGCCGGCACTCCCACCTACTATCCCTGTAGTGAGCACGTCGGAGGCTCTGGCGAGGATTCCCGCTGAACTGAATGATGCCGTTTTACAAAAGTTTATGAAGGTATAATAAGACTTTGCTTCCGTGCCTGAATTATACTTAGGACACCTTTGACCTTCTTCTTTGGCGCCACAGGGATTGTCCTGGCTAACAAGCCATTCGCGTGTTGTGATGGCTAGTACAGAAGCCATTCAAAAAGAACGCGATAGCTTGCGCAGGTGAGTACCATTACCCTCTGGTTAACATCGGTATATCTTGGTTGTGACTGCCTTGATTTTGTTGCAGAGAGGTTGCATTCTTCAAGAAGGAGGTGGCCGGTTCAGTCTCAATGCTTAAGAAACAAGAAACTGAACTCAACAGACTTCGATCAGAGAATGCCGGTAAGCCGATTCCTGACTAGGAAGACTTGAATCCAAAATATGCGAATAATCTTCTCTCTCTGTACAGCGCAAGCAGGTCGAATTACGCAGCTCAGTCGAGACAAGGAGATTCTTGAATCCTCGACTCACCACACCGATCGGGCAATCAAAGAACTGAGCCTCCGGATCTTTGAAAAACTAAAGGCCGTGGCTGATCTTTTGAAGACCGATGTGGTAGAACTAAGGCAAGACAATCTCAGTATAAATGACTGGACATCACTGCTTACTGCCCAGGTGGATTCACTGCTTGAGTATCTCCCTGGAGATACACGGCGACGCGAAGAGGCGATCAGAACCAGGGTTCCATCAGCCACAGCAGCCGTACTCAGCCGGGTTCGACTTCACCATGGCCCAGATGCAGATCTGAACGCACTGGTGGGTCCGGTTGAGGTCGAGAGTGAAGAGCTGCTCGATGCAGTCATAGAGGAAGTCCAGCCCCTAGTAGATAAACTCCTGACTGAGCTGGGGATCGAATGATCCTTATTTTTGTAACCAAACAATTGTAATTACCATGCAATGTATGTAAAACTATATATTTTTTTTTAAAAGAAAGTGCATATTCACATCATAAGTTTCATACTATAAGTATATTCCTCTAGCCCCCGCCTCTGTTTTGTGAATACTGGAGCCTTAGTATTTTAAGCAGAGGGGAAAACATAAGTATGATGACCAGGGATATGCGCTTCAAGCCGATGGTCAAGATTCAAGTAACATTTTAACCTTATTGCAAACTGGTAGCCATCCAGATGACTGAAGACTAGCCAGATAGTCCCGTGTGCGTTGAGAAACGGCTTATTTAGGAGTGACTTATCTGGAAGTGATCATGAGATCGACCAGCGAATCCGGTTAAAAAATACTGTAGTAACCTAACCGCCGGCGATCAGCCCTAGGTCGAATTTGTATAATTTGGGCTTAAAGAAAACACTCATTGTATGAAAACAAGACATGCTTTTTATGAAAAGATGCTAATTGAACAGGGAAAAAGTGATTGGAATACTTACACGTAAAACTTGCGAAGTTGATCGATGTTCCAAGTATTGGACAAAATCCGACCATCCTCCATGACTAACCGCGCAGATCCTGGCTGCGGCACTGAGACGACAGTGTATGGTCCTTCCCACTTTGGGGAGGATTTATTGCGGTTAGACTGGTCTTGAATTTTTCGTAAAACCAAGTCGCCCACGTTGAGATCACATGGTCGCACCTTTTTACTGTGATACTTGCGTAGAGCCTGCAAGTATAGCGCGGACTTGATCAGGGCGCGATCACGCCGTTCTTCCAGGAGGATGAGATCTTGCGATCGCTGTTCGGATTGGTTGACCTGTTCGAATTGATTCGTGCGAACAGATCCAATACTGACTTCCATAGGCAACACAGCCTCGGCCCCATAGACCAAATGGAAGGGTGTCTCACCGGTGGCTCGACTAGAGGTAGTCCGTAGTGCCCATAGAACAGTATAGAGCTCGTCTGCCCAAGCCCCCGAGCGGGTCTTGAGGCGATCAAAAACACGTTTTTTGATGCCTTGCAATACTTGCCCATTGGCCCGTTCTATGGCACCATTGCTTTGTGGATGTGCCACGGAAGCAAAGCACACCTTGGTCCCAATCTGATCGCAGTAGTCTAGGAAGAGACCGCTAGCGAACTGAGAACCGTTGTCTGTGATGAGACGGTTTGGAACACCAAATCGTGCCACAATGTTCTTGTGAAAGAACTTTTGTGCAGCTGATGCAGTAATATTTCGTACTTGTTCGGCCTCAATCCACTTTGTGAACGTGTCAATGGCTACGAACAGAAACTTGTACCCATTGACCGCTTGTGGCATAGGACCGACGATGTCCATTCCCCAGATCGCGAAGGGCCATGCGAGAGGAATAGTTTGCAATACATAAGCAGGTTGATGAACCTGTCTTGCATGAAACTGACACTGTGGACACATCTTGACCATAAACTTGGCATCATCGAGTGCCGAAGGCCAGTAAAATCTCTGTCGAAAAATTTTTCCGACCAGTGTTCGGTATGACGCGTGTGCACCGCATACACCGTCATGTATTTCTTTCAAGAGGGATTTTCCTTCCTCCTAAGATATGCAGCGCATGAATACTCCTTGAGTACCCTTTCTGTACATAACCCCATCTATGAGTTTGTACAGACGCGCCTTTCGAATTAATCGATCGCTTTTGGTTTCGTCCTCGGGTAGGGTCCCATGTTCAAGATAGACCCTCAATGGATGAGTCCAATCTTGTTCCTGACCGAGGTTGGCAACAAAGGCTATTGCCGGATCATCCTCGACCGAAGTCATGATCGAAGGATGGTCCAAGTGTTCAATGAACACTCCTGCCGGAGCGGATGAGCGTGAGGATCCAATTTTGGATAATTGGTCTGCGAGAATATTGTCCTTTCGCGGGACGTATTGTACTTCGAAGTGACTGAAGTGTTTTTCCAATCTCCTCACTTCCCCCAGGTAATGAGCCATTGTCTCATCGGAGGTGCTGTACTCCTTGTTTACCTGGTTTACGACTAGCTGTGAGTCCCCCCTCACTACTAATCGACGGACTCCGAGGAATTTTGCTGCCCGGAGCCCTGCAAGAAGACCTTCATACTCTGCTGCATTGTTGGTGGCAACAAAGTGTAGTTGAATAACATACTTAAGCTGTTCGCCCTGAGGCGTAACTAAGACCACTCCAGCCCCCGAGTGTTGAAAACTACGGGAGCCGTCAAAGTACATTGTCCAATAACCGGGGTACTCCAGTTCCCTTGCCAACTGCACGGGTGGCTCAGGGTTGGTCCATTCGACCACAAAGTCGGCCAAAACCTGAGACTTAACCGCCGTGCGAGGGGTGAAATGGATCTCAAAGGCACCGAATTCGACCGCCCATTTGGCGATTCGACCAGATTTTTCTGGATTTCGGACAATATCCCCTAAAGGAAAAGAGGAGGGTACTGTGATCTTGTGTGCTTGAAAGTAATGTCGTAGCTTATGGGAAGCCATCAGTAGCGCGTAAAGTATCTTCTGGACCTCAGGGTATCGCTCCTTAGGACCATGAAGTACTTCGCTCACATAGTAGACGGGTCTGTGTACTCCTTCCCTTTCCGCGATCAGAACTGCGTTGACCGCGTGTGGGGTGGCCGCCAAATACAGAAGTAATGGTTCTTCCTTTTCAAGAGACACCAATACCGGCGGACTGGAAAGATATGTTTTTACCTCCTGAAACGCTTTTTCGGCCTCGTCGGTCCACGTGAAGTTATGATGTTTCCGCAAGGCTTTAAAGAAAGGTAGTCCCCTTTCGCCTAATCGCGATATGAAGCGACTTAAAGCCGCCATGCGACCAGCCAAGCGTTGAACATCCTTCATGGTCGAGGGCGACCTCATTTGTTCAATAGCTCTGATTTTCTCAGGATTAACCTCAATGCCCCTGGAACACACAAGAAAACCAAGAAGCTTTCCTGAAGAAACCCCGAAAGAACATTTCTCCGGGTTCAATTTTATTCCAAAGCGATTCAAGTTACAGAAGGTTTCAGCAAGATCGTCCAAATGAGACAATCTTTTGGTGCTCTTTACAACCAAGTCGTCTACATATGCTTCGAGATTACGCCCTATCTGGGAAAGAAAGGTCTTTTGCATCAAGCGCTGGTACGTGCAACCAGCGTTCTTGAGACCGAACGGCATTCTGACATAGCAGTATGTGCCGAACGGGGTGATGAAGGCAGTTTTCTCTTCATCGTCTTCTGCCATGCTAATTTGATGACATCCTGAGTAGGCATCCAAAAAACTCATCAGTTCGCAACCCGCAGTGGAGTCAACCAGCTGGTCGATGCGGGGAAGGGGAAAGTCATCCTTCGGACAGGCACTGTTGAGGCTAGTATAGTCGACGCACATGCGCCACTTGCCATTTGACTTGCGGACCATGACCGGATTGGCGAGCCAGTCCGGGTGATTCACTTCGCGGATAAACCCGGCTTGTAAGAGTTTGTCTAACTCTTCTCGGATGGCTTCCTGTCGGTCGGTGGCAAAACGCCTGAGCTTTTGCTTTATTGGTCGTTGTCCAGGTCGAATTGCTAACCTGTGCTCAATTACTTCCCTTGGGACACCGGGCATGTCGGACGGTTTCCACGCAAACACGTCTGCGTTAGCCCGGAGGAAAGCAACGAGGTCGAGTTCCTATTTGTCATCCTGGGCTGACCCAACCCGAATTGTCTTGGATGGGTCATCTGAGTACAAGGGAACTTGTTTGAGTTTCTCATCTGGTCGAGGAGCAGCCCTGATCGCATCGGTGGCGACAGTGGCGACCTGAGCGTCCCGGAGGGGAAGTTGATCGACCATCTCCAAAGATAGCCAGTCGCACGTGAGCGCCACATTGCGACTTCCTCGGACCGAAATGACACCTTTGGGGCCAGGCAATTTCCCGCACTGATAAGCATAGTGCGTTGCCATCATGAATTTAGCAAGAGTCGGCCTGCCAAAGATTGCATTATAAGCTGAATCACAATCGATTACATCGAAAGTAACCAATTCTGTTCGGAAGTTATCTGGTTCTCCCAGAGTGACCGGGAGGACCACTTGTCCCAATGGCATCATGGAGGGGCCTGGGATTATCCCATAAAACGGATGGCTTATGGGCTTGATCTTCGAACGAGGAATTTGCATCTCGTCGAGTGTCTTGACCAATAAAAGATCAAGGGAACTTCCCCCGTCAATCAGGACCCTTTCGACTCTCGCGTTACTGATGATTGGGGTAATAACCAGAGGTAGCCTCAATGGTCGAGTTAGCCCCACAAGGCAGTCAGCGCGATCGAACGTCAAAGGTATATCCGACCAACGGGGATATTGAGGTTCACCAAGGGATGTCTCCGCTTGGTTAACCTCTCGGCAAAAGGTTTTAAACTGCCTTTTGGAAACGAAAGAGGAGGAACCTCCGAAAATGACATTAACATGATTTTGAGGTACCTGGTAAGCCATTTCTTCGTCTCCATCGACGTCTCTAACCCCGCACGCCTGCTCTTTAGGCGGTAAGGTTGGCATTGGCCCAGCTCCTTGGTAGAAATCATCCAGCTGTTTCAACCAACTCCTGCAGTTTTTGAGATCGTGGCCTGCGGAATTGTGGAGTGGACACCACCTTTTGCCCTCCTGCGGATTAGTTGATTTTTCTGGCTGGTCGGAATCCCGGCCACCAGAAGCAGTTTTACTTTTAAAAGAAGACTTATTACCTTTGGTCGAAGGTGGTTTCTCCGCGACCGTGACCTCACGGTACTGTCCAGAGCGGTTCCTCTTCGACTTTTTTGACTTCCCACCCGGTGAAGACTCCGGCTTTTTGCTTGAATCTTCTTTCTTGGCATCCTTGAAGCCTGGTTGGGGCGGTAGATCCCCCTTGTCAACCATTCGGTTCCATTCGACTGCCTCGGCTGCATCGGAGTATCGATCAGCCATATCGAACAGATCGGCCACTGATCGAGGAGGGTGGATGAGCAAGTCTTCAGTGAATCTCCGGTATCGAACGACATGCTTAAATGCCCTGATTACGGAGCCATCAGATATGTTCGGGATGGTATTTCTTACCCCGACAAACCTCTTGACAAACTGCCGAAGCGTTTCGGTCGAAGTTTGCCGCAGTCTATGCAAGTCGTCCTCCTTACCCGGCTTTTGGTAACAGTTTTGGAAATTGCTGAGGATGGCATCGCATAGCATTTCCCAATTATAGATAGAACCCTCAGGCTGATTGAACAACCAGGTTCTAGCCGGTCCTACGAGGACTGTTGGCAGGTAGTTGGCCATGACCTTGTCATCGCCTCCTGCTGCTTGGATGGCAGTAATATAGATCTGAAGGAACTCAGATGGGTTTTGAGTTCCATCAAACCTCTCAATGGCCCCTGGTCGAAACTTATCGGGCCAAACGACTGCTCGTAGGCCAGGCGAGAAAGCTTTACAACCAACGTAAGGACCGTGAACCGTCCTGCGACTTTCGGTCGGGTTTCGAGCAAACTCACTTAATGGCGAGGTTACTCGGGGTCCCAAACGAGAGTGAACGGGAACTCGATCCCTACTACGATGGTCCTACATTCGCCGATATTTGTCCTGTCGGGACGGTAAAGGTGGCGGGTAACTCCGTCGGCCAGAGCCAAAATGAGGACCATCTCGTTCACGGGGATGTGTCACTGAGCGGGAAGAAGCTGTTGGGGTCGCCTCGGATGCGACCTCGTCCAGTCTTTCCGCCAGGATCCTGAAAAAGGCCGGTCTCTGCGCATCCGTGACCGTAGGAGGAAAATTACGCATGACCTCCGCGATAGATCGCAGTCGACCATGGGTACTTCTCCTAGGGGCACCAGGTGTTACTGTTTCTTCGTCCACTGGGAAATGCTCTGCTGGTAAGGAAGGAGTCTGGTCACGTCTACGACCACGCGACCGTCGAGAAGAACTCGGGGCAGCATCGTAACGAGCCTGCGCATCTTGAAGAGCCTCTAGGGCAGTTCTGCGTAGTTCGTTGTTCTGTTGCTCGAGATCTTGCTCCTCCTTCTGTTTGCGATCTTGTTCTTCCTTCTGTTTGCGATCTTGTTCTTCCCTGGCAGTCTGTTGATCGGGAGTTTCCTCCGACAACGCAGCAAACTGCCTAGGGAGAGAGGTCGTCGATGGGGAGAACATCTCGGTTTGTTCCGAGTCAGACTCGAAATCAAAGAGACGGTGGAGGTTATCAGGGTCGAACCTTCCTGGGCTAACTTCAGGGTCACCATCATATTTTCCCTCAGCGGGATCGTATGACGGGTCGGATTCATCACCTAGCACATTAAGAACCTCTGCGGGTTCTGACCTTGTGCCAGTTACCTCCTGGTCGATTAACATGACTTGGGGAGATGATTCAACCTGTGGAAGATTCTGGCCTTCGACCTCTTCCATCGGAACAGGATCGCTTGGAGAAGGCATGGGTATATGGGCATAATCCTCGAGATCGAAATCATTCTCGGAATCATATGCTCCAGCCATGTTTCGGCGAACCTCCGAATTTCAATTAGGACGCCTTGAGAAAGGCCCCACAGTGGGCGCCAGCTGTCGACGATTCGGACTCGGAGTCCTCAGCCGAACTTATGCAGAATTTATAACTGTGAGACCTTTCAAGATGACCCTTCGGGAAGGTATGCTGAACAATAGTGAACAGGAGCACAGAGAGTTTAGACAGGTTTGGGCCCTCGATGGTGGGAGTAAAAGCCCTACGTCCTGTTGAGATTTCACTAAGTGTGGTAAAAGGTTTACAAATGGAGGAAAAAATCCTCACAGGCGAGGATTTTTCCTGTAAGAGTGTACAAAGATAAGCCAAAGAAGGCTTATTAAAATGCTATATGAGGTGTGCCGTAGGCTTGCCTAACTTGGATGATTTTTGGTTTTTTTTGATCTTCCGATCCCTCGGTTGATGTTTCGGACCCCCCTTTTGTACTGTTTGAAAGGGTGCCATGTAGAGGAAACTGCATCAAACGGTTGCACGGACGGTTAGATGCGGTTTTTTGGAACTGCTCTTAACCTCCACGCAGGTTAAACACGTGTTATTCACGGATAACTGTATGTGTTAACCTTCTGACGGTTGATTCTCCACGTGTAGGAATCTTCGGGATACTTAGAATATCCTGTTGTACGGGCAACCGCAATAGATAGATCCCAAGTATCCTGATCGGCAGATGTTCTGACCGCGGGATATTGGCTGACCGCGCAATATCCCGAATGTGTAGTTCGCGTATAGCTTACGAACTTCTGACCACGCAAGGCTTACGGTCTGACCGCGTAAAGCTGCGACCTGATCGCGTAAAGCTTGCGACCTCATGGTGATGCCCCTCAGAATAGCTTGAGTTCGCATCACCAGATACGTGTCTGGTTCGAACTTGTCTTGAACCAAAAGTTTATTAGAAATGACCCGGGTGTCAATCCTCGTCAATGACCAAGAAGAAAATCTCCACTGGACGACATCCTCTCTCTAGGCGGTAAAGCCTAATGAATCGAGAGACCGGGCTCTGATACCACGTGTTGGATCAAGGATGCCGACTAGAGGGGGGGTGAATAGGAGGCTTTTAAAAACTTCAAATAAAAACAAGCTTTTATACAAAGAATAACCAAATGCAATTTAATATATTAAAGAGAAAGAATAGAGAACGGACACAATTGTTTTTACCGAGGTATCGGAGACTCACCCAATCTCCACTAGTCCTCGTCGAAGCACTCAAGTCACTTGAGTTTTTCCTCAATACTCACGAAGAGTATTATCTACTAAGGTTGCTCCTTGTCCACTCCGGAAAGGCGAGCACCGATGCCTTGTACAAGCTTGCCGAGCCTCTCCAACAATCTCCGTTCTGGAGAGGTCAACGGCCACGCCTCCGAACCGTCTAGGTGAGGGCACTCACCAAGAGTAACAGGCAGCGAGGTCTTCTCTAGACCCCGAAACACGCACCGAGAAGCTAAGTGAATGCAAATGCAAAAGAACTGAAGTGCTCGGTGGATCGGAAAACACTCGACTTGATCAAAAGATCAAGATTTTAAGTGGAAAACTAAACCTCAAGAGTGTATAAGAAATGCTATTGCTTGTTGTATCAAACACATGCCCAAAGCCCCTATTTATAGCCTCAAGAATCAAATGAACCGTTGGAGCTAGGGCTGAAAATCAGCAACTCAAACTGACAGTCAGTTACATGTATAACGGCCGACAAAATTTACGGGAGGAATTTTGCTAGCCATTCGTGGTCGTATATGGAAAGCCGAAACCCACAACTGACAGCCAGTTCGACCACAAACTCGACCAAAACCAAATAGAAACTCAGTTAAAACCTCTGTGGTCGAAACCCCAACTGATAGTCAGTATAGACAAACTGACAGTCAGTTTAGTACAAAAAATTTGAGCTCAAAATACACCCTCTCTGGACAATTGTCAGTTTAATCAAACTGATAGTCAGTTTAGCAAACTGACAGTCAGTATGAACAAAAACAGAGATAACTTTAAATTCAGAAATCCAAAAGAGGTGTTTAATAGCTCGTTTGAAAGATAATTTCAAGCACTACATTTTTGTCAACAGAAGCAAAAACCAGATCTGCCTAGATCTTGCTAGAAAATCGAAAAACTCTTCTGCTGTCAAAAACTGAACTGAAAAACCAGATTTTTCAAATAAGTTCAAAACCAAATCCAACCAAATACGATGCAATGCAATGACCTAGGTTTCTCGGTTTATGTTGGAGATAAAGAGCGGACTTTCGCCACTCCTCTTTATAGTACGGTTAAAACTAGAAAATAATTTCCCTAGCCGATCATCTCCAAACGCCGAGATCGGTAAAAATAAAACTCATAATACCTTAGATCTTTCGCATCTTCATGATTTGCATCTTGTCTTTTGCTCTCCTGCATCTTATGCTTCACTTCAAGTCGGGTTCTTATTGATCATCTTGTATTTCTTCCCAACTGATCCCTGTATCAATCAATCTCAAAAGCACGATTAGTCCAGAACACTTTGTTTTCATTAATCATCAAAATTAGGGTTAGGCATGAAGGCCTAGATGCAACACAAACCGCGCGAGGGAAACGAAGGGACTGGCGCGTGAATCGAGGCGCTGGTTCGAACCGCGAGTGCATTTATGGCGAAACGGCCCGGCCTTAAGCGTGGGGCACAGAAACCGAAGCATCACGGCTCCGGTGGCTTGGTCCGGAGATTTTCCCAGTGACATGTGCCATACCCACCGGGGAGTCGAGCGTCGTCCCCGGGGGGCATGGGGGGCTGCTGTTGGGGGAAATCTCTGCGGGACTAAGTCCAGGTAAGTTGTGTCACATTCGCCCGGGGACCTGGCCTCCAGTGCCGTCCCGGGCGCCGCCGTTTGCCCGGGGACGTGGTCTCCGGCCCCTCCCCGGGAGCCGCCTTTTGCCCCCGGGACTGGGCCTCCGGCGCCGTCCCGGGCGCCACCATTTGCCCGGGGGCGTGGCCTCCGGCCCCTCCCCGGGCGCCGCCTTTTCGCCCCCGAGACTGGGCCTCCGGCGCCGTCCCGGGCGCCGCCATTTGCCCGGGGAACTGGCCTCCGGGGCCTCCCCGGGCGCCGCCTTTTTGACCCCCGGGACTAGGCCTCCGGCGCCGTCCCGGGCGCCGCCATTCGCCCGGTGTAACACCCTAGTTTTGGGGGTGAAAAGTTTTGCATAAAAACCCTGCATGCATGTATCTCTGTAGTAGTAGCCAGATCAGCTGAACTCTGATCTCTCCCAAACCCTAAAAATCTCTAAATCTATTCTCTAGATCCAGATCAAGATCTGACCATCCAGAATTAACCTACAAGTTACCCTGAAGATAAAAGTCTTCAGGAGCCAGATCAAATTCTGACCCTAACTCCCAGTACCTAAGCCTTTCTCTGTTTTCGAAAACAGGAAAAATTCAGATTTACCCTAAGTACCCCAGTTTCCAGATGATTAAGTTATCTTGATTTAACCCTATCCAGACTCAAGTAACCCCTGGAATATGTTCCGAGGTTCATCCTCAACTCACTCCAAAAAGTTGGGAACCAGATTAATTCATCTGAACACTTTTCGCAGTTTAGTCCAAATTTTATTGCGAATAAGTCCTTTTCTGTTTACCTGGAGGCCTGAAAAGGCTAAAATCCACAAATCAACTCAAACTCCAGAATTTCTTCAGGGAACACCTCCCAAATGCTATTTGATACAGATTTCCCTTCTGTCCAGACTTCAAAATTTCTCTCCAGCCACCAGAATTCGAGATCGACAAGATCTAGATTTAGTTTACCCTAATTTTACCCTATTTTCGAAAATAGGTGAAATCCCTCAAATCTTATCAAACTTTCTCCAAATTTGAGCTAAATGAGTATTAATAGAAATATTATACTCAGCCATGAAATCAAATCTCAAATTAAACCTCTCAAAGACCAGATTTACAATTTAGTCCAAAGCCAAACCAAAAATCATCGCAAATCAGTCCCTGGTTCGACCAGGCTACTGTGCACGACCAGGCCGTTCAAACGACCACGAGCTCGCCGTTGCATCAACCAGGACTGTGCGCCAGGCTGCAAAAGCCGGCACGGCCGCTGGAGCGCGTCGCTTCGCTGCTGTCCCGCCCGGCCGGTCAATTCGCCATCGATTCGAGCTTCAATTCTCCAGGCAATTCCAGCCGTTGCAAGCACCTTGCTGAGCCTATAAAAGCCACCCCAGCTCAGCTCAAACACACTCACACCAGAACCACTCAAATCCTTAACCACGCCGTCGTCTTCGTCTTCTTCGGCGAGCTCGAGAAGAGGCTCACGGTGCCAGGCCAATCCACTGCACCGAACTCCAAATTGAAGCTACCAGTAAGTTACTCCCATCCACTTACCTGTGTAGTAGCAGCCAATTGAGTTCTATCGCACCTCATCGCCGGGAATTGCTGTTTTTCCCCGACAACTCCGGCGAGCAATTAAACCCCAATTAAACCGAATTAGCTCTCGAGCCTGTAATCAAACATGATCAGTAGACTGTTTAGAACACATCTAAGAAACCAGAATCACCAATTTTGCTAAAATGTGAAAAACCCCCAAATTCAACCGCGCATGTTCACTGTGCTTGCTGATTTAGCTTATCTGTTGAATGTTTGGCGAATCCAACTTCACACATAGCTTTTGTATGCCCCAGAGACCCTCCTCAAGCAAGGATTCGAGTTCATTTGCCCTAGAACAGAAATGCCCAATTTTTGTGTCTTCTTCCCTAGCTCCGGTCGCCGGATTTTGTTCCCGGCCGTTTCAACCCCAACCACCTTGTCTAGTAGATGTACCTCGACCCCAGGAGTATTTTTGCCTTCTAGCTCGACACCTGGATCGGCCCAGATGAAGAGGTATCGCCATGCCAAAGTTTGGTCCAGAAACTGTTGAGAACAGCTCGGCCACCGTGTTCTTCGCCGGTTTTCATCACTTTCTGGCCATCTCTTGCCCTAGGTCCTGTTGAGACATTTGTTCCTGTTACAAATGCCTAACCACCAGAAAAAGTGGTGCATCATTTGGAGCCCTGAGTCAAAAGATAAGGCTAACCCTAGTTTCTGGCCATGTCAAGCCTATGCCAGGCTATGTCAGCCAGTGGCATTAGCCCTGTTCACCCACCTCTGGTCGTGTAAAACAGAAATTACTTTGTCAAATAGCTGCCTCACTACCTTGTGCACCATATGCTTGAATCAAAACCTACTTTGGCCACTGGAAACTGTTCAAACCATGTCAATGCCATTCTAGAGCACTGTCAGCCTATGTCAGCCAGTGGCGTTGAGCCTTTTCACCCACTTCCAGCCATGCACTTTGAAAATAACTTTGTCCCTTAGACTCCTGATGTTGTGATCTACACTTTTCTCTACTGTCACAACTTGAGTTGAGCCCTCTATCATCCATCGACCTTATGTCAATGCCTTGAACCGAATGCCAACCTAAAGACATTCGTTGTTTTTGGGCGAACCAGTCACCACCTTGATATTACCCTGATATTTTGGAACCTTGTAAACCTTGACAACTAATCTTAACCCTGGTTTCCATAGTTAAACTCAAATCGCTTTCAAACCTTGTATTCCCAGAGTATTTTCTCCTTGCATCTTTGCATGTAGTGGATTAGTAAGAATAGGATTGATTGTAATGCCTGTTTGCTTGTTTGATCTTGTTCAGAGCAAGAGTCCGGGGTTGAAGATCTTGTCGCTGAACCGTCATCGACTGCTGATACTTACGACGCGGAAGGCAAGTCATACTTTGATCATATTGAACCTATATTTTATGAATTGCTATGCTATTCCATGAGTAGATATCTCATTAATATTGCATGTGTTGAGATCAATGATATTATGGCAGTGATAGATTGGATACTTGAGGAATGTGAACTTGTTAAGATAGCAAGCCACGAACTAATAAAAGTATAAACATGTACATTTATATTCATGAAATATAACCCCTAGCCGTGACCAGTATTTTGGTATGGAATGGTGGTAGCACTGGAGGTGCTTGGCTGCACTGAATGTGTAGGCACTGAAGGTGCATGGTTCGTGGTATGATCTGGTCACTGGCATGTAAGGACTAGAACCTTGTGTTGTGCGTCTAGTGGCATGAAAAACGTACCAACCACTTACCTGGTATGGGACAGGCGCAATCTAGTAGCTTTCTTGGCATTAGCAGTTCCCTGCATGGCTTGTCGATCCGGTTTCTCGCGTGGAAACTGGTGGGACGCAGTTCGTCCATGAGTGGTGTGAGATCAGAAAAATTATGAGAGGATAAGGTGTAAAGAAGGAAGACGCCCTATGCCAGATTAAGTCGTGCGCGACTGTAATCAAAGGAGGTTATGTGTCCTGCGGGAACATAGACCCAGGCTAGGAAGTAAGGCAGTGGGGAGGACCCACAACGGTACTTGGGACGGTATTGTCCATTTACTGGGCAGGGATACTGTTAATACTAGACTGCAAAACGTTGTGTGATCTCGGCCTTGTCACATGCGTATAAGTCGCATGGAGTTGGCCCGACTTGGAAGTCGAGTGAAAAAGTGGATTTAAAGAGAGGTACATCTCTGCAGAGTTTTAAAAATGTATTCGAATACTTCGTGCTCCCGAGTTTTAGGAGTATGCCGCGGTGGATTAAATCCATGGGGTGTGACACAAGTATTGTTTTATAAACTAAAATTGGTTAGTTCAAGATTACCCAAGTGGCATGTGTTGTCACGATAAGGGGCGTTGCTGTGGACTGTCATGTGTTGACGTGTCGCGGTAATACCATAATATAGAGATCATATGATAATTAAGAGGCATGTGGTTTATGCCCTAAGTTATGAAATACTGTTATGAGTATAAGATTGAAAGGCTTGAATAAAAATAATGTGATATGAGGATATATTGCCTTGGATATGGGATATATGTATCACCATCAATATGATTTATTTACTGCCATGGGTATGATCGGAAATTGAGTAAGAATTGAGAAAGAAATGTATTTTGGGAAAAACCTTTTCACTCTTTCCCCAATAGCATAGGTTCATGTCATATATATATATATATATATATATATATATGTATCTCTACCTTCCCTATGACTTGCTGAGTACATAAGTACTCACCCTTGCAACAACTCCTCAATAGATGGAGCATTCTACGACCTTGGAGGATACCCTGAAGATGCTGCGGACCCAGGAGATGATGAGCAGTCCCCTCCGGAGCCCTGATGTGGTGCTGTCTGCTGTCAACCTCTGTTTCCTGTGGATTGCTTTTGGGCCTAGCTTCCGCCGACTAGATGTGTTATTTTGTTAGACCCTTGTGTCTTGTAAGGCACTGTACCTCGTATTGTATTAAGGCCTGATGGCCATACATTTATGACTATTGTACTATTTTGCTGCTGCAATGTAATCCTGTGATTGACTCATCCTGGGAAGTCAAGTGGTTTATGGGACCAGCTGCACCGAGCTGGGCTCCTCACAGGTGATGTCACAGTCGTGGCAGACGTGACATAAAATAGTGGTATCAGAGCAGCACAGACCTTGACTGTAGGACGGTACCCTTAGGGCTTGGTAGCGCCAGGACCTCGTAAATTATTTAAAAAAAATTATTTCTGAAAAATTTTATTTTGCAAAGGATGTTCTTGTTCCTATAAAAATGTTGATTTCAAAATGTTATTTTGCTTCCAAAATTTCTCGGCAGGATGGCCAAGGAGCGTTTCAGCTACATCGAGCGTCTCGGTGGATGGGCCAGATTGCTGTGGCATATTGCTCAATTCCTAGGGATTGATGAGCGCCCGATCTGCGAGACTATTTGGGACTATTATGAGGGGCGTCGCTATGGCTTCAAGGCCAAAGTGCTGGTCCACGCTCTCGATAGTCGTGAGGGACAGGTGATCAGGGTGGAGGCTAGTAGGGCAAGCCGACTGGATGCTATCCAGGACGCAGCTCGAGAGGCGGTGCATCGGGTACGCCAGGTGTACTCATGTCGGCTCCAGGAGTCACCTTTCCGTCATGTGCCTTCATCTCCCTCTGGGTTGTCACCCATCGTGGAGTACCCGGACCCGTGTCTGGCAGGCACCGTAGGTCTGTTGAGGACCCTCGACTCACGCTACTCTACTTTGCTTGCTGAGCACCAGGAGCTCCGCAAGGAGTTGGAGGAGCAGAAGAAACGTGGCCGAACCGCTTCCCCGTCGTTGACTTCTCAGCCTGCAGCTCAGAGACGCCGCACAGTTGAGGAGGTTGCTCCGACAGTTGTCTCCCCAGCTCGTACCTTTGGACCCAGTGCGGGACCTAGCTTGATTCCTCGGAGGGTTGCTAATGCAGCTGGGTACCGACGCTCATTCTCTACCCCTAGCACCCGCCAGGCAAAGGGCAGTGGGTCTGCTCTGCTGTTCCATGAGTCTGGACCACCCGGGTTTGTCACTCTGGAGGAGTCCGACGACGAGATGGAGCCAGAGGAGGTTGAGCCATGTGGGAGCAGTTAGTTGTCTGTTCTTTTAGATCCTCAGGCCAGGGTAGATCTTCTAGGATTGGTGATGCTTTTGGTTGTTATCATCACCATTACTTGTATTTTGGTTGTATCAGTCTAAGGCGTTTAGCCGCTTTGTATCAACTACTTGTGCATTAATGAATCGGCTTCGCATTAATTTCTGCATTAGTACCCTAATTCTCCCTTAGTTAGTTAGACCTGTCTGTTTCTCTCTTCAGAAGATCAGAATGGTTCACACAAGGAGAAGGACCCAAGATGACCAAGAGGGCCAAGACCCAGTTACACCACGAAGAGGAACCACACCTCATCCAGGATCGCAGAGCTCACTACCACCACAAGAAGACTCACCAAGTCTCCAGGAAATTCTTCTTTCAATGGAGAGGAGCCGCCAAGAAGCCCAGGCTGCACATACCCAGTTGTTAGCTCAAGTCATTCAGAAAATGCCAGGGACTGCTGAAGGTACTGCCGTCGGAAATCGACTCTCAGACTTCCAAAAGACGCGACCGCCAACCTTCGCAAGCGCGACAGACCCAATCATCGCAGACGACTGGCTGCGGGACATCGAAAGGAAACTGGACACTGTTCGTTGCAATGATCGAGAGAAGGTGTTATTCGGATCACACCAACTCACTGGAGCAGCAGCTGCTTGGTGGATGAATTATCAAGAAGCACACTTGGACAAAGACAACATCACTTGGACGGAATTTAAAGATCAGTTCCGAAAATTCCATATCCCTACAGGCGTCATGGCAGCCAAACGCCGAGAATTCCGGAACTTGACTCAAGGGAACTGGACTGTCACTGAGTACCTGCACCAATTCCACCATCTAGCTCGGTATGCATCCAACGACATCGACACGGAAGATAAGAAGATTGAACGTTTCACCGAGGGACTTCAGCACTATTTGCAGTATCAGATTGCCTCCCATGAGTTCACAGAATTCCAGACCCTCGTGAATCAAGTATTAAAGATAGAAGAAAAGCGAGGCCTCGGAGAAGAAAATCGGAAGAGGAAGATGATGCAACAGTCGCGACCGCTAGCCAGCTCATCTAGGGGAAGGGCCCCAACATCTCCAAATTTTCGTCCGCCCTACCCGGCGTCAAGACCACCATTCACGCCGACATGCCCCAACTGCAGAGGAGCGCACTATCAAAGGGATTGCCCTCAATCAAGGACTCAATGCTATCATTGCGGACAGGTGGGACACCGCAAGGACAGTTGCCCGTGGATTCAACTCCCAATGGCGATAGCAAGATCGCAAGCTGGAACACAAGCGATGGCACCTAGAACCACAGCTTCGTCACCATTGCAGAGCCCCAGAGGAGGTTTGCCCAACAGAGGGGGAAATGTAGCAGGCCGAGGACGAGGGCGAGGAGGAAGACAAATGGCAGGCCGAGGAGGCCGACTGAACTTCACCTCCCTTCAAGAAGCGGACAATGCCTCTGACATTCTCCTAGGTAGATTCTTGATCCAGTCGGCATCTGCTTTAATACTGTTTGATCCTGGAGCTACAAACTCATTCATATCAGAAGATTTCACATTTAAAGTGAGAATACCTAAGGTACCTCTAGAGTACCCTATGGCTATACAGACCCCAGGAGCTAAGCTGCCTGTATATTCAGCTTGTCGTCATATAACCTTCGAAATAGAAGGGGTAGAGTTCTGGGCTAATCTATTAGTCCTAGAACTGCAAGGCCTAGACATTATAATAGGAATGGATTGGTTATCTCAGCATAAAGGTCTAGTGGACTGTGAGAAGAAAACTCTAAGCCTTGTTAGTAACCAAGGGAAGGAAGTCCTATTCCATGCGGAAAGATCATCGGTCGAAAAACTGCAAGGATCAGTCCATGCACTTCAGGAAGTATGCTTGGATCAAGTGCCCACAGTACAAGAATACCCGGATGTATTCCCAGGAGAACTCCCAGGGATGCCACCTGACAGGGAGATAGAGTTTACCATTGAGCTTAAACCAGGAGCGGCACCTATAGCTAAGAGACCATATAGGATGCCGGTAACAGACTTAGAAGAGTTGAAAAATCAGTTAGAGGAACTGGAAGGTAAAGGATTTATCCGACCCAGTGCTTCACCTTGGGGAGCCCCAGTTTTGTTTGTAAGGAAGAAAGACGGAACTTTACGAATGTGTGTAGATTACCGAGCTTTGAATGAAGTCACTATTAAGAACAAGTACCCATTACCAAGAATTGATGACTTGTTCGACCAACTCCGAGGAGCCAAAGTATTTTCTAAGATAGATTTGAAATCTGGATATCATCAGCTGAAGATCAAGAAGGAAGATATATCGAAGACTGCTTTCACTACCAGATATGGTTTATACGAGTTTACAGTAGTGCCCTTTGGATTAACCAATGCTCCGGCAGCTTTCATGAATATCATGAACAGTACATTTATGGATTATCTTGACAAGTTTGTCATAGTATTCATAGATGACATTCTAATATATTCCAAGAGTACGGAAGAACATGAGCAACATTTACACCTAGTCTTGGGAAGGCTACGAGAGAGGCAATTTTATGCCAAGTTTGATAAATGTGAATTTTGGATGTCAAGAATTTCATTTCTTGGACATGTGTTGACAGCAGAAGGAATTTCAGTGGATTCAGCTAAAATCTCCGCAATCAAGGAGTGGAAGCAACCTACCTCTGTTTCAGAGATTAGAAGTTTCTTGGGATTAGCAGGTTATTATAGGAGATTCATTGAAGGATTTTCCCAAATAGCCAAACCTCTTACGAACCTGCTAAAGAAGGATGTTACTTTTGAATGGACCATCAAGTGTGAAGAAAGTTTTCAGAAGCTGAAGCAGAAATTGACAACAACACCGGTCCTCACATTACCATACAGCAAAGAAGATTTTGTAGTTTACTGTGATGCTTCAAAGCAAGGAATAGGCTGTGTGTTAATGCAGCAAGGTCGAGTAGTAGCTTATGCTTCACGTCAATGGAGACCACATGAGGAAAATTATCCGACTCACGATTTGGAGTTAGCAGCAGTGGTGCACGCTTTAAAGATATGGCGGCATTATCTCATTGGACATAAGTGTGAGATCTTTACAGATCATAAAAGCCTCAAGTATATCTTCACACAGACAGAGCTCAATATGCGTCAGCGCCGATGGCTCGAGCTGATCAAGGACTACGACCTCAGCATACTCTACCATCCAGGGAAAGCCAACGTAGTGGCAGATGCCTTGAGCAGAAAGGCTTATACCCTACAAGGAGCTATACCCAAAAACCCGTGCTTACGGCAGGAATTTCAGAATTTTGAAGTAACCATAGTGCCATCTGGGATGTTAGCTACATTGGCTGTGGAGTCTCAACTCCAAAAGCAGATTGAGGATGCTCAGAAAGAAGATGAGGAGATACATAAGATCAAGAACCACATCAGATCAGGAAAAACCCAGGATTTCAGTGAAGATCATCAACGAATTGTGTGGTATCGGGGAAGGATTTGTGTACCCCGAAATACAGACCTCAAGGAATTAATTCTTTTCGAAGCTCATAAAACCCCATATTCACTACACCCTGGAAACACCAAGATGTACAAGGATTTGAAGACGCAATTCTGGTGGAATGGAATGAAGAGGGAAATCGCGGAATATGTCGCAAGATGTGACACTTGCCAAAGGATTAAGGCCGATCATCAGAAGATAGCCGGAAAGCTGCAACCCTTACCAGTGCCAACCTGGAAATGGGAAGAGATTGGTATGGATTTTATCACAGGACTTCCCAGAACACAAGGGGGATATGATTCCATATGGGTCATTGTGGACAGACTCACGAAAGTTGCTCATTTTATACCAGTCAAGAAAACGTATAATGGCAACAAATTAGCGGAGCTATACCTGCAGCGAATAGTGACACTGCATGGTATCCCGAAAAAGATCGTTTCAGATCGAGGAACACAATTCACATCCAAATTCTGGAACCGACTCCACGAAGCTTTGGGAACCCAATTGCAGTTTAGCACTGCATATCATCCACAGACAGGAGGACAGACTGAACGTGTAAATCAAATCTTGGAAGACCTTCTCAGAGCTTGCATCTTAGATTATGGAACCTCTTGGGAAAAGTGCTTACCATTTGCGGAGTTTACTTATAATAACAGTTACCAAGCTAGTCTGCAAATGGCACCCTTTGAAGCTTTGTATGGGCGCAAGTGCAGAACTCCACTACATTGGGACGAGCCAGGAGAAAGGCAAGTCATTGGACCCGAACTAATCGAAGAAGCTGAAGCACACGTCAAGCTCATCAGAGAACGGTTAAAGGCAGCACAGTCACGCCAGAAGAGCTATGCCGACAACCGAAGAAGGGAATTGTCGTTTGCACCAGGCGAATCAGTTTATCTCAAGGTTACACCGTTAAAAGGATTGAGAAGATTTCATCAGAGAGGAAAACTGTCCCCAAGGTACATTGGACCATTCAAAGTCCTTAAGAGGAAAGGAGAGGTATCTTACAAACTGGATTTACCATCAGATCTTGGAGAAATTCACGACGTGGTCCATGTCTCGCAACTCCGTAAGTGCCTCAAGGAACCAACGGATCAGATAGAACACCAGGGGATCCCGCTTCAGAAGAATCTCACTTACCACACTCAACCACTGCAAATACTGGCTAGTGATGAGCGTCAACTCAGAAGAAAGAAAATCAAGCTTTGCAAGGTTCAATGGGAAGATCACTCAAGGGAAGAAGCGACTTGGGAGAAAGAGGATGATCTGCGGCAGGCTTATCCCTACCTCTTCCCTTCTCTAGGTAAATCTCGGGGCGAGATTTCTTTAAGGAGGGTAGGCTTGTAACACCCTAGTTTTGGGGGTGAAAAGTTTTGCATAAAAACCCTGCATGCATGTATCTCTGTAGTAGTAGCCAGATCAGCTGAACTCTGATCTCTCCCAAACCCTAAAAATCTCCAAATCTATTCTCTAGATCCAGATCAAGATCTGACCATCCAGATTTAACCTACCAGTTACCCTGAAGATAAAAGTCTTCAGGAGCCAGATCAAATTCTGACCCTAACTCCCAGTACCTAAGCCTTTCTCTGTTTTCGAAAACAGGAAAAATTCAGATTTACCCTAAGTACCCCAGTTTCCAGATGATTAAGTTATCTTGATTTAACCCTATCCAGACTCAAGTAACCCCTGGAATATGTTCCTAGGTTCATCCTCAACTCACTCCAAAAAGTTGGGAACCAGATTAATTCATCTGAACACTTTTCGCAGTTTAGTCCAAATTTTACTGCGAATAAGTCCTTTTCTGTTTACCTGGAGGCCTGAAAAGGCTAAAATCCACAAATCAACTCAAACTCCAGAATTTCTTCAGGGAACACCTCCCAAATGCTATTTGATACAGATTTCACTTCTGTCCAGACTTCAAAATTTCTCTCCAGCCACCAGAATTCGAGATCGACAAGATCTAGATTTAGTTTACCCTAATTTTACCCTATTTTCGAAAATAGGTGAAATCCCTCAAATCTTATCAAACTTTCTCCAAATTTGAGCTAAATGAGTATTAATAGAAATATTATACTCAGCCATGAAATCAAATCTCAAATTAAACCTCTCAAAGACCAGATTTGCAATTTAGTCCAAAGCCAAACCAAAAATCATCGCAAATCAGTCCCTGGTTCGACCAGGCTACTGTGCACGACCAGGCCGTTCAAACAACCACGAGCGCCGGAGTTGGTCGTCGCCGTTGCCGCTGCTGTGGTTTCGTCGCCGGCGATCTCCAGCACCGCCACCTCAGCCACTGTTTCCCTGCCGCGTGTGTGCTTCGTGTTCGCCACCGTGGAGCAGCTTCATCCCGCCAGCAACGCCTTCGTTCTCCCGCGCGCGCGCCCGACAACGGCAGCGCAGTTGCGCCACGTCGCAAACATGCCTGGGGGAAACATCAACTCGCCGTTGCATCAACCAGGACTGTGCGCCAGGCTGCAAAAGCCGGCACGGCCGCTGGAGCGCGTCGCTTCGCTGCTGTCCCGCCCAGCCGGTCAATTCGCCATCGATTCGAGCTTCAATTCTCCAGGCAATTCCAGCCGTTGCAAGCACCTTGCTGAGCCTATAAAAGCCACCCCAGCTCAGCTCAAACACACTCACACCAGAACCACTCAAATCCTTAACCACGCCGTCGTCTTCGTCTTCTTCGGCGAGCTCGAGAAGAGGCTCACGGTGCCAGGCCAATCCACTGCACCGAACTCCAAATTGAAGCTACCAGTAAGTTACTCCCATCCACTTACCTGTGTAGTAGCAGCCAATTGAGTTCTATCGCACCTCATCGCCGGGAATTGCTGTTTTTCCCTGACAACTCCGGCGAGCAATTAAACCCCAATTAAACCGAATTAGCTCTCGAGCCTGTAATCAAACATGATCAGTAGACTGTTTAGAACACATCTAAGAAACCAGAATCACCAATTTTGCTAAAATGTGAAAAACCCCCAAATTCAACCGCGCATGTTCACTGTGCTTGCTGATTTAGCTTATCTGTTGAATGTTTGGCGAATCCAACTTCACACATAGCTTTTGTATGCCCCAGAGACCCTCCTCAAGCAAGGATTCGAGTTCATTTGCCCTAGAACAGAAATGCCCAATTTTTGTGTCTTCTTCCCTAGCTCCGGTCGCCGGATTAGTGTGATGAGTTATCCAAACCTCGATTCCACTATTGCTGCACTTTATCGCTCCGGAAAGGCGTGCTCGACCCTTTCACAAGATGTTTTGAGGCTTCTTCACAATCTTCCTTGAAGAGCTCTCCAAAACCTTCCTCCTAGCCGTCTAGGAGCTGGCAAGCTCCAAGAGTAACAAGCCGGTGATGATCACTTGACGCTCTTCTTAGTGCCACAAGGTTGATTTAGTGATCTAAATGCAATGCACTAGAAGATCTCAAATGCACACTCTCTCAAATTCAAGAAATTGAACACTAGAGTGTATGAAACTTGTTTTTGCTCTCAAAGATGATGGCAATGTTCACAAATAAGCCAAGAGATATGAACAGGACAATGCATGGGAGTATATATACCCCCCACAATAAATATAGCCGTTGGGAGAAAAAGATCACTTGGCGGTCAGACCGTAGGTATAAGCTCGGTAAAACCGCCACAATTGCAACGGCATTAAACAGGTGCAATAAATGCTCACTTGCCCTTGTCGGGCACTCTCACGGTCAGACTGGAGCCAGTGGTGGTCAGACTGTGAAACCTTCCAGAGGCGACATGGTTTCTAGACACGATTTACGGCCAGGCCGAGAACTTCGGACAGACCGGCCACACGGTCAGACCATAGAACAAAAACTCGGTCAGACCGTTTTAGCGGTCAGACCGGACTAACAATCGGTCAGACCGTCTTAACACATCAAGTTCCAGAAAATGAGATCATGAAGTTCCAGGAGTCTGACTTAAGGTTTAACTACGGACAGACCGACCTCTTGAAGAAAGAAAACACACTTTAACATAACTGTCGGTCAGTCCGAAACAACATTTGGTCAGACCATTTATGCGGTCAGACCGGCTAACAATCGGTCAGACCGACTGAGACTGAGTTTGGCTGAATTGAATGGAAAAATGCATTTTCAAAGGATATGACCTTCTAGTATGCAATGCAAGTTGTTTTTATGACTTGTGGCACATAGATGAACTATTTAGAAATACACCACATGCTCCTCTTAATAGTACGGCGACTATCCTATAATCCGGTAAAAACTTCTTCTCTAATCACCTTAGACCGGTAAAAGGGAAAAAGGACCCTATTCCGTACCTTTGCCTCTTTGCTCAATGTCCTTTCTTCATCATGTAGCTCTTTCTTTGCCTTTCATTATCTGTCTTTTGAGTTTGTTCTTGACACAACTTAACAGGTAACGTTAGTTCAACATTTGTAATTGTCATTAATTACCAAAACACTCTTTAGAGGCCTAGAAGCTACAATCTCCCCCTTTTGGGTAATTGATGACAACATTAGATGTAAATGATTGAATTTTGAGCATTAAAAGACATACTGCCCCTAAATAGATGATTATGAAAATTTTGGCCTTTTGATGGAGTTCAAGCATGTATATAAGAGGATATCTCAATTCATTCTCAATATAACTTGAAATATCGTTATCCAAGCAACATCCACATTACAGCATTCAAAACATCACACCACATAGGTGACAAATAAGACATTAAATTCAAAACAACATAAATTCAAAACAACATCATTCATTCAAAGCATCACAGACATAGTTATCAAAGCATCACAAAGCATCACAGAAAGTTATCAAAAGTCATTCATCTAGAGCTTTACATCAAAAGATCTTCTCCCCCTTTGGCATCAATTGCCAAAAAAGCTACGAATCGGCGGGAGCATCATCATATGGAGGGTTGAATGGAGGAGTCTGAGGGAATCTCGAGTAGAAGTGAGCTGAGAAGGCGTCGAAGCGCTACTCAAACTGATCTTGGCGCGACGAAAAGGTCTGGAATTGATCATTTAGAGCTGCCAAGTCCGAGCGTACGAGCTCAAGCCCCTGGAGAAGTGTAGCAAACTGATCCATCATCGGCTGATGGAACTGTTGCTGAAACTGAGAAAACCAGGCGGGGGCTTGGCTCGGCTGTGCTGGCTGCTGAGCCTGCAGTTGAGGTGCAGGAGGCATATCCGGAGCCTGCTGAGGCTGTGCTCCATGGCCTCGAGCCAAGATGCGTGGATTGACACTAAACGGCTTATAGCCGAGATGTCTGATATCACAGGATCCGCGAGGAAACTTCGTCTTCTGGAGTAGCAGAGTCATGATGTATGGAGCAAAGTATAAATTTGGAAGAGTGGTTACCGAGACATCCTCAATCGTCTTCACGATGAAAGTAACAAAGTTGATCCAATGTCGTTTGAGGATGTGGTCGATGAAGTTCCAATAGTAGTCGCGGATAGCTTCTCGATTTCCACTCTTTGGATGGATTGTGGCTCGGAGAATTTTGTTAACTACAGCTGGGAGGACTTTAAGACCTGTAACAGTGCCAGGTACGATCCTCTGTGCACCTCCCGGCTGCTCATAGAACTGGAGCCAGTCATCCTCATGAAGATAATCCTCATCCTCCATATTTATGCCTTCCTGCATTTCTACATAGTTTATTTTATTTGCCACAGCAAACTCCTCAAAAGAAGCCTCATATCTCCTAGACCCAGTCATCCACATGATCTTTTGTTCCGCCCAAATGATCTCGATGGTAGCATAGAATTGACGGATGGCAGTGGCGTTCCATGGGCACTTATGTTCCACAAAGTCATACAGCCCAATCTCCTTGAAGATCTGATCCAGAGGAGACATGATGGGCTGATTCACAACATAGGCCCATTCGATCCATTTGTGTTCGAAGATATTCTTGTGGATCATATGTCCATAGAATGCATCCTACTGTGTCATCGTGTGGAAGGGAGGAGTAGTGGCGTCATTCTCATGGTTGTAGGCGTAAGTGGTCCTAGCCTTCGTATAATCATTTGACGTCCAGTTTTTCTTAGGTCCTTGGTATGCATGGATGTTTATCTCATCGTCCTTACTCTCAACATCCATGCCCATGTGCTCAGAGCCGCCACGGTGAGAAGATTGTTCCTTTTCTGAGTCCCCAGGCGAGGGCACCCAGTCAACATCTTGAGTGTCGCTACTGCTCGAAAGTTGAGCCCTTTTTGGCCGCTTCGCCAATTTTTTCTTATTTGTCTGTACGGAGACATTCCCTTGAGTACCTCGACCACTAGAAGATTGGCAAGATATAAAACAGGTAAGATACTAAGAGACAAGAGCGTATGAATTTAATCGAGATGATAACAGATCAGCAAACCCTGGCTCTGCTGTTGCCGTCGGTCAGACCGGAACTAGGGCGGTCAAACCGGCGCAACCGTAGAGTTAGGGTTTGAGAAGATTTCTGGGATTCACTTGATTTTAGAGCATAAAGTGATTTGATACTCAAAGATAGACATTTAGAGTGTCAAGAGAATGTATCAATTTTAGGTTATTCGCAGATTCATACTAGGTTTATCGAACTTTCTCGGAATCCCGAAATAAGGAGGAAAAATTTGAAACAACGGAGATGAATCTGAGAAGAATACCTAGAAGACATGGTTTGGAGGAGATCTTGACCAACAGTTTGTAAGAGCTTCGCTTGGGTTTGACCGGAGAAAAAATTTCCAAAAGATTTTGGGGCGCACGTGAAGGAGAAAAAGTGAAGGAGAGTGAAAAGGACAGGGATTTGGGATAAAAAATTTCTGGTCGAGTAAATTCGGTCAGACCGTAGGAAATAGACTGGTCAAACCGCTGGAAGAAGAGATTTTGAAATGCTCTCTGGAGATGCATTCAGTCAGACCGCAATTGTTATTCGGTCATACCGCTGGAAGGACTGAAAAACTTGGGGAATTTGATTGATTGATGCTCATGCACTACTACAGAAATGCTTTTCACTATCGGTTAAAAATCCACTCTACTTTCGGTTCTCTTACCGATAGTGATCGGCACGATAGTAGAAACGCAGCACACTTCTATCGGTTAAAAAACCGTTAGTAAAACATCTACATTCCCAACATTCACTAATCGCTATCGACTATTTCTTCTATCGGCTCGGATTTAAACCGATAGTATTGTGTACGTTTTTTCTATCGGCTCGTATATAAACCGATAGTATTGTGTAGGTTTTTTCTGTCGGCTAGGATCTAAACCGATAGTAATGTGTATGTTTTTTTCTATCGGCTGGGATCTAAACCGATAATATTGTGTAGACACAGTTAGTACTGGAAACTTTATTCTATCGGTTGTTGTATATGAACCCGATAGTATTGTATAAACACAGTTAGTACTGGAAACTTTATTCTATCATTTCTTGTATATGAACCGATAGTACTAGAATATTTATTCTATCGGTTGTAGTATATAACCGATAGTACTGTGTAGTTTTTCCTATCGGTTATGTACTCGACACGGTTAGTACTGGAATCTTGCACACATACATACAGCAATACAGAGATACATTGGATCATTCACAAATACACCAATATTTACAAATATACACCAATATTCACATATTGAATTTGTTCACAAATACACTAATACAGTAATATACACATGCATTGGACAGATTGAATTTATTCACATATTGATCGAGTTTATTCACAAATACATCAATGAATCTATTCACATATTGAGTTTATTCACAAATACAGCAATCAACACATTCAATATATATTACACAAGTCAGTTACAATCGATCGTTGATAGCCACTTCTTCCATGACATATTGAGCCCAAATTGGTCGCAGCTCCTTCAATTGAGGCAACTCATATTGCTCTTTCAACATGGCGCTCTGCATATATGCGTGTATGAAGTTAGGATCGTACGTCACATCCAATTAAAGTTCGACTTTGAGTCAGGAAAAATGGTTACCTTAGGGAATTGGACAAAGTTTCTCCTGATCAGGTCATACATGAATCTCATGACATAGAAGCCACATTCCCACGATTGTGGCTGCTGATGGCACTGGGAAAATTGCATATGCAAAGACATAAACCCACATTAACTCGAAAGAACTAATTAAGCTTAAATTAAAAGACTCATCATGAGTACTTCCATCCGTATTAATTACCTCATATTCTTTCCAAGAAATTGTTGTGCCCTTCAACGCGTCATGCCTCCCTCCAGCACTAGCATAATTTTTGAAAGCCCTGTATTTAATTTAGCATTGCCGGTTAATATGTTATCATTAATTAGCTAGTCAGATAAAAATTTAAAACAACTATGTTACTTACGCGTCTATGTGCCATGTGAGGGTGAAAACATGCGCCACCTTGTCTCTCATCGAATCGAGGTAATAGACCTCATTCATCCATGGGCAAATGATGGCGAGGACCCAGTGGCCCCTACATTGCATATATAAGCGAACCGTTTCATACATATGTTAGGCGTAACATACAAGAATGAGTTAAATTAATAGGAAATGCACTAACCTTTGGTGGTACGGCGCAAGGATGAACTGTCGGTCCTACTGCGCTAGTAGTGCCCTTGATATGTATTCCTCCGCATGTGCTTGGTCGTGCTCTAGCATCGTGAGGCTTATTTTCTCTGGGTCGAGGAAACCCACCTTGTCACATGCCCTCATCGACGCCAGCCTATACATGCACCTGGATGCAAAGTAGACATTAGTAAGTAGTGCATACAAAGTGATTAGATTTATGAAACAAACTGTGATAACTTCAGTCAACAGCAAACTCACAGGACTCCAGTCCGTATGATGGACATATCAAGCTCCCGCCAGTTGAGGAGGTCGAACAAATACTCGTGGGCCACCGATATGCTCCCGGCCTCACGGTGAAAATGACCTGGCCTAAAGTGAACTAAGAAGTTGATGTGGCGCCTAGACCGGGTCAGGTACCACTCGTGGAGACTTCTGGTTATTTGATCCATATTTCACAGAAGGTACTCCGACACGAGTGGGGACCCGTTCTTGAACGTACCCGACTGACTTTGTTTGGCCTTGCCTTTGGCCTTGCCCTTGCCTTTGGGCGGGGAGCGAGTGTATACCTTCGAAGGTTGGGGTGTGGTGCCGTCGGCCTCATTTGATGGCGAAGGGTTTGAGGCCGTCGGAGGAGGCATGGGGGCCGAAGGAGCTCTCTCATGCGTTGTGGCGGGGGTGGTGTCCTCAGGAAGTGAGCTGGTATCCATCGTCCACTTTAAGTACAAACGCATAAGTTAGATTTTGCAAATTGAGTATATTAACTGAGTTGTAAGCTAGAATGGCTAGGGTTTACCTCCTGTAGTCTAACACCCTTCTTGGGCCACTGTATGTACGAGCCCAATGCCTCGCCAATTGTCCGCATTTCGTCCGTTGGGACGGGCAACGGAAAAAAGCTGTAGCCCGGGAGGGCCATGTCCACCTGTACCTTTGCGAATCCAGGCTCCAGAGGTACGCAGTGGATCCGGACATCCTCCCAAGACTGGTATACGACCCCGTTTGCAACCACTACAGGTTTGTCGCCTATGTTGATCAATTGGTTACAGCTCTCCGACTTCTGCAATTTGCAACAATTATAACAGGTTAGTGAAACAATTCTAACGTAACGGGAGTGGCATCAACCGAACTGCATATATAGCTCAAGAGTTGCAATACCTCGATCAGGTCCACCGGATCCACGTGAACCTTTGAGCCGCAACTACTCGGCCTGGCAGCGTCGACCTCGGCAGCGGGATCTAAACCCTTAGACTGCACAACTCGGCTGAGGCGTTCGTACTTCAAGTTTATTTGAGCGAACATGTCCGTGAATTGTGCAGTCACATCTGCCCGTATCTTCTGAGATAGCTCCACTTCCCTTTCCTTCCAGCTGCCAGCCTTCTTCGCCTTTTGCCCGGGCTCCGAGAAGCCTTCCTTCCATGGCACCACAGCCCCCACGGTTCGCGTCCGCTCTGGATGCTCCTTGTTCCCTAGAGCCCGGGTAAGGATGTCGTTCTCCCTATGAGGAGTGAACAATCCCTCGGTCGCCTCCTTCGAGCAAGAGATCTGTTACATTGAAAGCTCTCAATTGTGAGGAAGAAATATATACAAACTTGTGCGCACACTAGTGATCATAGTTTTTTCTACCACACTCTATGATTCCAACCAGGAAGTTAGCCAACTTACGAGTCGCTGCACGACCTCGACGTCCCTGGGGTTTGGGAACGCCACAGTCCCCGTGCCCGACACGGTCCCTCTGGCCAGCCACCAGCGCTTGCATCGCTGATCGCGGATCTCAGAGAGTGGTAGGTCAGGGAAGTCGACGAAATTCGACGCGTCGTCTTCAGCCTTCTTCCACTGCTCCTCCTTCCCCGCATAGCCTCAAGAACTGAGCCAATGTGGGTGGTCGTTCCTCCTCTGGATTGCCTTGTTCTTCTCGCTGAGAGCCTTCGTACTAGAAACAAGAAAATTAATGTACCGCTGCTTACTGCATACAATGGTGTAACCAAGCAAAGGAACCATACATACCTTGAACTCAGGAGTCCCCTTCTGTTGGGCGAATTGCTCCCATACCTCCTCCGTTATGAAGGGGTACTTCTCACATGGAGATTCGCCTTTAGCGAGGAAGGTACTGACGAGGACGCTCTTGAAGGTTTTCCACGTGTTGTTCATGTCCTTCAAGCAAGCTATCTTAGGACCATCGTCGGGGATGTTCCACTTGGCCTGTTTCAAATGGTGCATATAAGCAGGACTTACCTAATCTCTGGGATAAACCAAGAGAATGTGATTACTCAAGAGTTCAGTGATTTTGATTAATTTTACCTTCACTTCCTCCCACAGCCTATCCCTCTCGTTGGCCTTGACGTCCTTCCAGCTCTGGACGGTGATCTTCACCCTTTCCTTCGCCAACAAGCCAACATAGGCAGCATAGTGGCCGGCGTTCTTCCCGATCGGTCTCCCGAACTGGTTGAACTCACATGAAAGATCCGCGCGTTTGGCCAAACGACCCAACATCGTCGCGCCTCGCGCCTTCCTCTTGCGCTGGGACGAGGCAGCGCCATCTACGTTCGCCCTCGCCGAATCACTACTATCAGCCGAGGAAGATGCCGATATGGCTTTACCTAAAATTCCATGAACAGACCATCAATTGATATGAAGAAAGGTACATGACAAAGTTCATAACTAAAATTGTTGTGTCCTACGCTAGTCTCTCTGCATGAACATAAAGTCTGTTAAAATTTAAATGAACCAAAATTTCAGATGAACATTAGAAAATGGGAAGTAATTAACAGAATATTCAGATTAGCAGTGCAAACTATGACACACTCTATTTCCAATCGGTTTTCCAAGTAAAATCGATAGTACTCAAGTTTGTAATCAGGAAAATTTAAAAGATTAGCAGTGCAAACTATGCTAGTCTCTCTGCAGGAACATAAAGTCTATTAAAATTTAAATGAACCAAAATTTCTGATGAATATTAGAAAATGGGAAGTAATTAACAGAAAATTCAGATTAGCAGTGCAACTATGACATACTCTATTTCCTATCGTTTTTCCAAGTAAAACCGATAGTAATCAAGTTTGTATTTAGGAAAATTTAAAAGATTAGCAGTGCAAACTATGCTAATCTCTCTGCAGGAACATAAAGTCTGTTAAAATTTAAATGAACAAAAATTTCAGATGAACATTAGAAAATGGGAAGTAATTAACAAAAAATTCAGATTAGCAGTGCAAACTATGATATACTCTATTTCCTATCGGTTTTCCAAGTAAAACCGATAGTAATCAAGTTTGTATTCAGTAAAATGTATAAGATTAGCAGTGCAAACTATGCAAGTCTCTCTGCAGGAACATAAAGTATGTTAAAATTTAAATGAACCAAAATTTCAGATGAAAATTAGAAAATGGGAAATAATTAATAGAAAATTCAGTTTAAGTTATTTACTATCGGCTCTAAATAAGAAACCGATAGTGGACTACACTGTATGGCAAATTGCTAGTGATTTTCATCAATTCTGTCATTCTCATAGCTATCAAGTTTGTAGTTCATGAAGTTTACTCTAGTTTTATATTTGTAATCCATTGAACCACATATGAACCATTGCATACAAATTTAAGCAATTGACGCGAGCGATTTGGTCTAGAACACTTACAGTCGTTCGTGGAGTGGCCGGAGGCGGTGGCGCAATGCAGTGCCAGAGGAGCGAAGAAGCGAACGTCGGGGAAGCTAGGGTTTTCCGCGCGTGAGTATTTGGAATGTGATCAGTTGCACTGGAGGGAAAATCGTGCAAGGTTATAACCTAATATATGAATATTTACTATCGGTTCATTACCACCAAACCGATAGTAAAAACATGTAAGTTAGGGTTTGCAGGTTTGGCATTGTTCACTATCGGTTTTATTATACCAAACCGATAGTAAACTAAGAACAGGGGCTCATAACACAGTATAAATCACTATCGGTTATGAACAATAAACCGATAGTATATGTTAATTTCATATCCGTTTGGAAGTTGAAACCGATAGTAGAATAATGTTAAATTGATCTAAAGGGATTTCCTGAGAACAATTACAGATGGGTCTCAGTACATTATTTTGCACTTGTAAAGACACCTGAAACCCCATGCAAATGACTTCCAATAATTTTGAAATAAATTAACAGTAAAGACCAATCATGGAATGAAAACTTGCAGTTTTCATATTGATTTGTGAAAAGAATCAATTATTGCTCAAATCAAGTATATACTCCAATTGAAATGAAAATTTGCATAAATGATTCTCAATGCATCACGTATGTTTTCCCAAAGAATTTTGGAAAAATGATTTGAAGAATTCTTCGATTAAAGATCCAAGTAATATACGTCACTTACATATTGCAAATTAGTCAAGAATGGTTGTCCACCCATAATCCTTCTTCGTGGTCGTCTCGCAGGTAACTTGTTTCGTCAATATGATCGGTAGGGACAGATTGAATAATTCCATCTAAAAATGGAGGTAGTTCGTCGAACTGATCGTACTCTTCTTCATCCACAACGTCTTCGACCCCAACAATACGTCTCTTACTGTGAAGGACAACGTGCAACTTTGGGTTCGTCGGGTCAACGATGTAGAACACCTGTGTGGCTTGCTCAGCAAGTATAAATGGATCATCTTGGTGTGCGACTCTACTGAGATCGACGAGAGTAAACCCATAATTGCCGACTTTAACACCTCGAGGGATTTCGACCCATTGGCATCGAAACAGAGGAATCTTAAGTAATACATAATCGAGCTCCCATATTTCCTTAATAACACCATAATATGAGTCGAGTGCCCTTACTGCCCTGGCATCCTCCGAAATAGCAAGTAGTGTCACTCCACTACATTGCATAGTACTCTTCTCGTCCTGAGTTCTTGTGTAAAATGAATAGCTGTTGATGTCATACCCCTGCCAAGTCCCTACAGTAAATCTAGGCCCTCTGGCCAACCATGTAACAACTTCATCTACGTCGCCCTCAGAAGCTTGTAGGACTCTATTTTCGATCCACCCAGCAAACTTCCTATTATGTTCTCTGGTGACCCAAATCTCTGGCTTCGAGGGATTCTGTTTCCGTAACATTTCCTTGTGCTCGTGTATGTATGGCTCCACCCCCGTCATGTGCTGTAAGACCCAAAAATGGGCTTTTGCATACAGATCACTAGAGGAGACGACTGCTTTAAATCCAATCGTTCCAATGCCTTGAAGCCTGCCCTCATGCCGGGACGTAGGAACGCCAATTAGGTCAACCCCGGCCATGTAGTTGGTGCAAAATTCGATCACCTCGTCGGCGGCATGACCTTCAATGATACTGCTCTCAAGCCGATGTCGATTCCTTACATATCCCTTCAAGATACCCATAAATCTGTCAAATGGATACATGTAGCGCAGGAACACGGGTCCACAAAACTTAATTTCTCTGACAAGGTGAACAATTAGATGGACCATAAGATCAAAAAAGGATGGAGAGAAATACATCTCCAGCTGACAAAGAGTTGTAGTCACATCGCGTTGCAAATCGTCCAGTCCATCCAGATCAATTACCTGCAAGGACACAGTTGCAGTAAATATTGAGATCCAAAAAATTTGACAAGTTCCACGAATGGAGATAATTAACTTGCTAGGAGTACACGCTTATGTACCTTGCCAGATATTGTGTTGAAGAAATAACATAGCTTTGTAATTGTCTCTCTGACTTTGACTGGGAGAATACCTCTGATAGTAATGGGAAGCATTTGTGACATCAGTACATGACAATCATGGGACTTCATACCAACCAGTTTCAAGTCTTTCATGGACACAAGTTTTTTCAAGTTCGCAGAATACCCGCATGGAACTTTGACACCATGTAGGCATTGACAGAGTTCTGTTTTTTCTCTTTTTGACAAAGTATAGCAGGCCGGGGGGAGGTATGTCCGCTTTCCCTTCTCCAACGGTGCAAGCTCAGTCCTTATGCCCATGTCGAGCATGTCACGGCGAACGTTGATGCCATCTTTCGTCTTTCCTGGAATGTTCAACAACAAACCAGTCAAACTGTCACAAACATTTTTCTCTACGTGCATGACATCAATGCAATGTCGAACTTGTAAGTGCTCCCAATATGGCAGATCCCAAAGAATCGATCTCTTCTTCCAAACATTTTTTCCTGGAGGTTTAGAATATTTACCGAACTCAACTTTGATGTCCTTCACGCGCAAGTAAAGCTCCTTACCAGTCACAAACACTGGGGCTGATCCTTTCTCAGGCTTCCCATTGAATGACTTCCTCTTCTTATGGTAGGCGTGATGCATCGGAAGGAATCTGCGGTGACCCATGTACACTGTTTTTCTGCAGTTCGATAACCACATGCTTTCAGTTTCATCCAGGCAAATAGGACAAGCCTTGCCTCCTTTCGTACTATACCCCGACAAATTTCCATAGGCTGGGAAATCATTTATGGTGCAAAATATCATGGCCCGCAACATGAAATTCTCTCGCTTATGTGCAGCCCACACCCACACCCCTTCGCTCCACAATTTATGTAAGTCCTCGACTAACGGTGATAGAAACACGTCAATATCATTCCCGGGTTGTCTGGGTCCTGAAATTAGTAACGACATCATGATGTACTTGCGCTTCATACATAACTAAGGAGGAAGATTGTAGATGCATAAAAGAACCGGCCAAGTGCTATGTCGACTGCTCATATTTCCGTGTGGATTCATACCATCCGTACTCAGCCCAAACCTTATATTCCTCACTTCACCGACAAACTCACCGAATGTTCTGTTAATGTTTCTCCATTGAATGGAATTAGCTGGATGTCTTAGTTTTCCGTCTTGTTTCCGACCTTCAACATGCCAACGCAAGTACTTCGCATCTTTCGGATTTGCAAACAGCCGTTTCAATCTAGGAATCACAGGCAAATACCACACAGTTTTGGCCGGAAGCCCTTTCTTTACCTCATCACATCCATTGTGATAAATTCTGTCCCCATGCTTATACCGCGATGCGCCGCATCTTGGACAAACATGCAAATCCTCGTACTCGTTACGGTACAGAACACAATCATTTGGGCATGCATGTATTCTTTCGATTTCCATTCCCAACGGACACAATAGTTTTTTTGGCCTGGCAAACCGATCTTGGCAACTCATTTCCCTCTGGAAGCATGTCCGCTAACAGATCCAGTAGAGCCGTGAAACTCTTATCGCACCAACCGTTGCTTGCCTTCAAGTTATATAATCTCAACACAGAAGACAACTTTGTAAATTTTGCACATCCGGGGAACAAAGGCTTCTCAGAATCAATAATTAATTTCTCAAATTTAGCTAAATCGTTTTTGCTGTAGTCTTCTTCTACATCACGTAACATTTCATCTAAATTGTCATCATCTACATGGACTTCCGAATGAACATTACCAATGTTCCGATCATGATCATCATTACTGCAATCCACTTCCGGGTGCTGCTGAGTGGTAGCGGTGCTCGTTTCTTCACCATGCCATATCCAACGGGTATAGCGTGCGTTAAAACCACGACGAATCAAATGACTCCTAATCTGATCAGAGTTGCCGAGCCTTTTTAAGTTCATACAATCTATACAAGGACAATGCATATCGTTCTCTCCCTTCTTCGCCTTTTCTTGCTCAGCAAATTTAATAAACCCATTCACACCCTCCAAATACTCAAAAGTAGTACGTTTTATTCCATACATCCAATATTCTTGGTCCATCTACAATTATTTCACAAAATTGACAAATTGAAATAAATAATTAATGACTCAGGGCATGCATATATGCATGAAACATAATTAGCTAGGCCATATGTGTGTACAGCTGCATAATTACATTAAATGGATTTACATATATGAAACCCTAATTAACTTGATGCATTAATTGGAAGAGCCAGCTAGCTAGCTGCTTAACTTCAGCAAGCTATAGCTAGCTAGCCAACCTAGCCTTCTAGCTAGTTTGGAGCTACATGTATCTAGTTTAATGAATTGCAAGTAGAGAGAGAGAGGGAGAGTCTGAAAGAGTAATCGAGAGAGAGAGAGAGGTGCTGAGAAGATGACAATACCGAGGGGGATGGAATTATGATCAACCTCTCACCTAGCTTCTCCATATCACCCTAGCTTGGAGCGTGGATGCACATACGGTAGAAATGATTCCAACATGCAGAACGCAGACCAGGGGTCGACCTAATTAAGTTGTACAATTTTACTATCGGTTCAAAACACAAACCGATAGTAAAATAAGGTCCCCACTGTCATAACAATTAGTTTATACGACGTCATTTTACTATCGGTTTGTTTTAGATAACCGATAGTAAACTTTACTCTATTATATCGGCTAGTTCAGTAAAAACCGATAGTAAAAAGTCAGTAATTTCACTATCAGTTACGCAAGAAAAACCGATAGTACTATTTAATATATTATATCAGTTGGTAAAGTATGAACCGATAGTATAAAGTGCGTAATTTTACTATTAGTTACGAATGAAAAACCGATAGTACTATTTAATATATTAAATCGGTTTGTATAGTACTAACCGATAGTATAAAGTGAGTAATTTTACTATCAGTTACGAATGGAAAACCGATAGTACTATTTCATATATTATATCGGTTTGGATAGTAATGACCGGTAGTAAAAAATGTTTGCATTTCACTAACGGTGTACCAGTGTATAACTGATAGTAAAAAGCCTCTTCTCCGCCGCTGTCGCCCTATTCTATCGGATTTTTCCCATATTGCTTATAACCGTTAGAAGATATGGGTTAGTGGAATGCATTTCTGTAGTAGTGATGAGAGATTCAGTTATAAGGTAAGAAATATATATAGGATAACTATAAGTAAGATATAGACAATATTGCCAAAGGGGAAGTATCCATCTTACAAATTAACATGTTTGAGGCTAATATTTACTCAATTGCCGATAAAAATGCCTAAAATACTCTAAAAAGAGAATTTCATGCAATCAAGTGACAATTCAAGCACAACCAATATGAGTCCAACCTTTCAAGCCACATTTGATATATCAATGACGTTAAGCTCATTTCGGAGTTTACAAAAGCGGTTTTCATCTAAGGGCTTAGTGAATATATCCGCTAATTAATCTTCGGTTGTCACATTATCCACCAACACATCACCTTTACTAACATGATCTCTAAGGAAGTGGTGTCGGATATCTATATGCTTGGTCCGAGACTGTTGAACTGGATTTGTGGCTATTTTCACTGCACTCTCATTATCACACAAAAGAGGCACTTTTCCAAATTTTATCCCATAATCCAACAAAGTTTGCCTCATCCAAAGCAATTGTGCACAACAACTACCCGCGGAAACATATTCCGCTTCGGCGGTTGATAGAGCTACTGAGTTTTGTTTCTTGGAGGACCAACAGACTAAAGATCTTCCTAATAGTTGACAACTGCCAGAGGTGCTTTTTCTATCCACTTTACATCCCGCATAGTCGGAACCGGAATATCCAATTAATTCAAATTTAGCACATTTTGGATACCACAACCCTATACTAGATGAATATTTTAGATACCTCAAAATGCACTTAACGGCCATTAAATGAATTTCTTTAGGAGAGGCTTGAAATCTTGCACACATACAAACACTAAACATGATATTGGGCCTAGAAGCAGTAAGATACAGTAAACTACCAATCATAGATCTATAAAGCTTTGAGTCTACCGGTTTACCTCCTTCGTCAGAGACAAGGTGACCGTTTGTGGCCATTGGTGTCTTGATTGGCTTTGCTTCTTCAAGTCCGAACTTCTTGAGCAGGTCCTTCACATATTTGCTTTGACTGACAAAAGTTCCTTCCTTGAGTTGTTTAACTTGTAGTCCGAGGAAGAAACTTAGTTCACCTATCAAGGACATCTCAAATTCTCTGGACATCGTGTTACCAAATTCCTCGCAAAAGTCTTGGTTAGTGGATCCAAATATGATGTCATCAACATAAATTTGACATACAAAGAAGTCATTTCCAATTTTCTTAGTAAATAAGGTAGTATCAACTTTTCCAATTTTAAAGCTTTTTGAAATTAAGAAGTCTCTAAGTCTTTCATATCAAGCACGAGGTGCTTGTTTAAGACCATAAAGAGCCTTGGAGAGTTTATACACATGATTTGGTTTTATAGGATCTTCAAATCCTGGAGGTTGTCTAACAAACACTAATTCATTAATTTTTTCATTTAAAAATGCACTTTTGACATCGATTTGATAAAGTCTAATATTATGAGACGAAGCAAAGGCATGCAAGATTCTAATAGCTTCAAGTCTAGCTACGAGAGCAAATGTTTCACCGAAGTCCAAACCTTCAACTTGAGTATATCCTTGGGCCACCAATCTTGCTTTGATTCTTACTACCACTCCGTTTGCATCTTGTTTGTTCTTAAAAATCCATTTGGTTCCGATGACATTGTGTTCATCCAGATTTGGTTCTTCGACCAATTGCTAAACATTGTTGCGAGTGAAGTTGTTTATTTCTTCATGCATAGCATTCACCCAATCCGGATTTTTTAAAGCTTCATCTACATGTGTGGGCTCAAAAGAGGAAACAAAGGAGAAATTTTCACAAAATGAAGCAAGATGAGAACGAGTTTGAACACCCTTACGCAAATCACCAACAATTTGATCGACGAGGTGATCCTTAGAAATTGAGTGATGAATTCTTGGATGATCAACCGGGTTTTGTGAAGTAGAGGTAGACGTTACTTCCGGTTGTTGTTGAGGCGAATCTTCCACATTAACCACTTCAACTATTTGATCTTCATGTTGAGGTGTTGACGAAGAGGGGATAGCTTGAGTGGATGGATCTTCATCTTGATCACTATCTTCTTTTGGCTTAATGTCCCCAATGGTCATGTTCTTCATCGCCACCCTTAACCCTTCATTACCTACATCATCCAAGTTGTCTTGCTCCTCTTGAGAGCCGTTAGTCTCATCAAATTCTACATCATGCGTCTCTTCAACCAAACCGGAGTTTTGGTTGTAGACACGATATGCTTTGCTATTTGATGAGTATCCTAATAAAAATCCTACATCACATTTACTTTGAAATTTAGATAAGCGTGTACCTTTTTGCAAGATATAGCACTTACATCCAACCACTCGGAAGTAGGAAATGTTTGGTTTCCTTCCGATGAGAAGCTCGTAAGGAGTTTTCTTTAGTAGCCTATGACAATAAAGTTGATTCGATGCATGGCATGCGGTGTTGATTGCTTCGGCCCAAAAGGTGTCCAAAACATTGTACTCCGAAAGCATGGATCTTGCCATATCTATCAATGTCCGGGTCTTTCGTTCGACTACTCCATTTTGCTCCGGTGTATACTTGGCCAAAAACTCATGTTTGATGCCCTTATCATCACACTAGTTTTCAACCTTGGTATTCTTGAATTCGTAGCCATTGTCACTTCTCACTTTCTTGATCTTGAAACTAAATTCATTTTCGGCCCTTTGAGCAAAATTTTTGAAAGTGTTAAATACAATTGACTTATCATGTAAAAAGAATATCCACGTATATCTCGAAAAATCATCTACAATGACAAGACAATAACTATTGCCACCAATGCTAACAAAAGTAGTTGGACCAAATAAATCCATATGCAATAACTCAAGTGGACTAGAAGTTGACATTGTGCTTTTGGTTGGATGTGAATTTGCAACTTATTTTCCGGCTTGGCAAGCACAACATAATTTATCTTTTTCAAAGTTTACATCTTTTAATCCAACAACTAAATCATCTTTAACTAATCTATTTAGTTGTTTCATTCCAACATGTCCAAGCCTTCTATGCCATAGCCAACCTTTAGATGATTTAGTGAACAAGCATGTACCGAGATTTGCATCATTTGAATTGAAATCAACTAAATAGAGGTTGCCATGTCTAAAACCTTCGAAGATCAACCTATTGTCATCAATACTAGTGATAATTACATCTTTTGGATAAAAAGCACAGATAAATCCAAGATCACGAAGTTGAGCTACGGATAAGAGATTGAAGTTAAGAGATTCGACAAGCAATACATTAGAGATGGAGAGGTCGTTTGAGATGGCAATTTTACCTAAACCTTTTACCTTTCCTTTGCTATTGTCTCCAAATGTGATCTTGTCATATTCCGCACCTTCATTATTTAGAGTGGAGAATATATTGTGATTACCGGTCATATGTTGAGTGCATCGACTATCGAACACCCAATGTTGTCCTCCGGCCTTGTAATTTACCTACAAAACAAGGTTAGTTCTTTTTAGGTACCCAAATCTTTTTGGGTCCTTGGAGGTTAGTTACCAAGGATTTTGGGACCCAAATGGCTTTCTTTTTGGCATCAATTATAGGGGTTCCAACAAATTTGGCTTTAACATCGCCGTTGTTCATTTTCTTTAAAACATAGCAAAAGTTGAATATAAGAGATGAATTAGTTTTGCTAGCATGGCAATTTTCCTCAATATGACCTAAACTTTTACATTTGTTGCAATATACCTTTTCTTTTACAAATATGGTTTTAGATGGGAGAAATGTATGTTTCCCCTTTTTACGAATGTAACCTAGTCCTTCTTTTACAAATATGGTTTTAGATGGGAGAACCTTTGACTATCTAGTAGATGTCTTAATTTTGATTCTCCGACATAGCATTTAGCTAGATCATTTGTTAGTTTTTCAATTTTTTCCTTAAGTTCATTGTTTCAAGACTAAGCCTATGGTCATCAACTTTAGGTCTAGAAGGTAATTTAATTAAATCTTCACAAGATGTAGATATGCTAGAAGTGGATATCATAGGCAAGTCATTTAAAATATTACAAGTGATGCCTATGTCATTACCCGTTTTGTTGGCTTTATGAGTAATTAAATTGTCATGAGCTTCCTTAAGCATCTCATGAGTTTTTTTGAGACTCTCATGAGATGTTTTTAGCTCCTCATAGGAATTTTGAAGAGTTTTGTATCTCTTCTTCAATTCCTTGAATTTTTCCTTTTCTTTACTCATATAGTCATCAAAACCGGTGATCATCTCAACTAGGTTATCATAAGTGTATTCATCTTCGTCACATGATACCTTAGATTCTCCTTTAGCCATGAGGCAATGAGTAGTGGAGAATAGAGATGGAGCTTCCTTGATAGCTACTCCGGCGAGTCCTTTAGGTGATGCTTCATCTTCATCTTCGGAATTGGAACTTGAAGCATCCGAATCCCATTCAATGGAGCAAGCTTGTCCGTCCTTCTTTTTCTTGTAATATTTCTTGAAAACCTTCTTCTTGCTTTCTCCTTCCTTTTCGTACTTCTTCTTTTTCACCGACTTTCCTTGATATCTCTTTTTCATGAACCGCTTGAACCTTCTCACGAAGAGAGCCATTTCCTCATCGGTGTCTCTCTCATCACTTTCTTCTTCATTATCTTCCCTTTTGGAGGCTTGAACTTTGAGTGCTATGTTCTTCTTCTTGGAGTCGGAAGCCTCATCTTGCACCTCTTCTTGGGATTTCTTAAATATGTCATGAGTGAGAATTTCACTCAAGATCTCCAAAGGAGTCATACTCTTCAAATTAGATCGTACAAGTAAGGTCACAATAGTGTCATATTTTGAAGGTAAATCTCTAAGAAATTTTTGGCAAAACTCCACATTTGTGACATCCATACTAAGCCCTTTTAGCTCATTTACTATGTTATTTAATTGGTTGAACATCTCCGAGACATCCTCATTTGGCAACATAGCAAACTTTTCAAATTGTCGCTTATGGATAAATAATTTAGCATCCTTGACCATTGAGGTTCCTTCATGAATATCCATAAGATTTCTCCAAATGTCATGAGCTGTTTCAAGTTTACAAATTCTATTAAATTCACCTAGATTTAAAGCACTATACATAACATTCATGGCTTGAGCATTTGCTAAGGCATTTCCTCTATCTAGGTTAGTCATGTCATCATCATCTAGAATTGGGAAGCCCTCATTCTAGTTTTCCAATAGGTATAGTTTGATCCATCAAAGAGTGGTGGTTTGCCAATATTAATCCGACCCTCACTAGCCATCTTTATCCTACTCCGGGATGGTTAAATCCTCTAAATATGGAGTCCAAGCTCTGATACCAATTGAAAGGGATCTAGGATATCGACTAGAGGGGGGTGAATAGGCGATTTTGACAAATTATCAACTAATCAAGAAATTAACAATAAATGAGAGCAAGTAGCTAAAACAAGATGAACAACAAGCAATTTAACACAAGGATATATCCCGTGGTCTCGGTGATTTGCCGATCACCCCTAATCCACGTTGAGGCAAACTCAAATTTCTAACCGCTGCTCTATCTAGTCGACTTCCTCTCAAGAAGTGACCTAGATCTCGAGCCGGATTAGTGTGATGAGTTATCCAAACCTCGATTCCACTATTGATGCACTTTACCGCTCCGGAAAGGCGTGCTTGACCCATTCACAAGATGTTTTGAGGCTTCTTCACAATCTTCCTTGAAGAGCTCTCCAAAACCTTCCTCCTAGCCGTCTAGGAGCCGGCAACCTCCAAGAGTAACAAGCCAGTGATGATCACTTGACGCTCTTCTTAGTGCCACAAGGTTGATTTAGTGATCTAAATGCAATGCACTAGAAGATCTCAAATGCACCCTCTCTCAAATTCAAGAAATTGAACACTAGAGTGTATGAAACTTGTTTTTGCTCTCAAAGATGATGGCAATGTTCACAAATAAGCCAAGAGATATGAACAGGACAATGCATGGGAGTATATATGTAACACCCTGGTTTTGGGGGTGAAAAGTTTTTGCATAAAATCCTGCATGCATGTATCTCTGTAGTTGTAGCCAGATCAGCTGAACCCTAATCTCTCCCAAACCCTAAAAATCTCCAAATCTATTCTCTAGACCCAGATCAAGATCTGACCATTCAGATTTAACCTACCAGTTATTCTGAAGATAAAAGTCTTCAGGAGCCAGATTGAATTCTAACCCTAACTCCCAGTATCTAAGTCTCCTTCTGTTTTTGAAAACAGGAAATTCAGATTTACCCTAAGTACCCCAGATTCCAGATAACTGAGTTATCATGATCTAACCCTATCCAGACTCAAGTATCTTTTGGAATATGTTCCTAAGTATATCCTCAACTTACTTCAAAAAGTTGGAAACCAGATTGTTTCATCTAAGTAATTTTCGCAGTTTAGTCCAAATTTTACTGCGAATAAGCCCTTTCTCTGTTTACCTGGAAGCCTGAAAAGGCTAAAATCCACGAATCAACTCCAAATCCAGAATTTCCTTAGGGAAGACCTCCCAAATACTATTTGATACAGATTTCCCTTCTGATCAGACTTCAAAATCTTACTCCAATTTCCAGAATTCGAGATCGACAAAATCCAGATCTATTTTACCCTAATTTTACCCTATTTTCGAAAATAGGTGAAATCCCTCAAATATTATCAAACTTTCTCCAGATTTGAGCTAAATTAGTATTAATAGAAATATTATACTCAGCCATGAAATCAAATTCCAAATTAAACCTCTTTAAAGCCAGATTTACAAATCAGTCCAGACTTCAACCAAAATCATCACAATTATACCCCTGGTTCGACCAAAACCTGCTGTTCACGACCAAATGGGCTGTTTCGACTTCGACCAAAGCAGTGCAATCGACCAGCTACTGTTGCTTCGACCTCGAGCTACTGCCATCGACCACGACCTGGTCCCAGTGCACGATCACGGCCACAGCTCGCATGCGACCACGTGCACCACTGCAGCTCCCATCGACTTCGACCTCGAGCGCGCCACTGCTGTTTGCTTCGCCTGCTGCCACGTGCGTGCTCGGCGTTGTCCACTATGGATCTTCCCCGGTGCAACTCACAGCCAGCGGATTTCCTCCCGTTTGCACGCCACCAGCAACGGTCGATGCAGGAGCTTTGCGCCACGTGGAGAACTCGCCGCGACCAGCCATCAGTTCACCTTCCCATCACCTGCAAAAGCCCTCACGGCCGCTGAAACAGGTCACCTCGACTCCAGCTCGCCGTGAAGTCGCATCCCGTCTTTTCCTTGCCGGCTACAACTCCCCGAGCACTTCTAGCAGTTGCAACACCTCCGAGTCCTCTATAAATAGTCCCTGGTCTCAGTGAAGCATCACACACCCACTAGAAACACCTAAGTCCTCAAACCTCATCGTCTTCTTCTTCTTCCCCGGTGAGCAGCAAAGGGAGCTTCGGTGCTAGCTTCAACCACTGTTTCCTTCTTCGATCCAACAACCCCAGTGAGTTTCCCTCATCCCCCTCATGATTCTCGAGCTTGGAATTTAGTTTAAACACCTTCAGTCGCCGGCGATTTCCTTTTCTCTCTAGTAGCTCCGGCGAGCAATTCATCCTCAACCAGATCGATTCGACCTTCGAGCCAGTAATCAATTATGCTCAGTAGACCTTGCTTAACATCCCTAAACAACCAAAATCGACAGATTTGCTGATATGTGAAAATCCCCAAATTGGAACCTTGCATGTTCACTGAACTTACTGTTTAAGCTTTCCTGGTGCATCTCTAGCCAATCTAACTTCACCAGTATGTTTCTAATGCCCTAGAGATCATGTACAAGCAAGGAATTGAGTTCATTTGCCCTAAATCGAAAACCCCCAATTTTCATGTCATCTTCTTCTGCTCCAGTCGCCGGCCGTCGATTCCGGCCACTCCAGCCCTAGCCACTTTGCCATTTAGATGTTTTGGACTATTCTGAGCAACTTTGTCTTCTATCATGACTTCTAATTCGGCCTAGATTGTGAGATATAGCTATGCCCTAGTTACTGCACTGTTTATGTTGCATGTGCTCCAGGCCAGTCAACTTCTTTGCCGGTTTTCATCACTTTCCGGCCATCTCCTGCCCTAGATCCTGTTGAGACATTTGTTCCTGTTACAAATGTCTAACTACCAGACAAAGTGGTGCATCATTTGGAGCCCTAGATCAAAAGTTATGACAAACCCTAGTTTCTGGCCATGTCAACTCTATGTCAAAATATGCCAGCCAGTGGCATTAGCCCTGTTCACCCACCTCTGGTCATGAAAAACAGAAAATACTTTGTCAAATAGTTGCCTCACTACCTTGTGCACCATATGCTTGAATCAAAACCCATTTTGGCCACTAGAAACTGTTCAAACCATGTCAATGCCATTCTTGGGCATTGTCACCCTATGTCAGCCAATGGCATTGGGCCAGTTTGACCCCTTCTGGGTATGCAAACTGAACATAACTTTGTCCCTTAGACTCCTGATGTTGTGATCTACATTTTATTCTACTGTGACAACTTGAGTTGAGCCCTCTATCATCCATCGACCCTATGTCGATGCCTTGAACCGAATGTCGACCTAAAGACGTTCGCTGTTTTTGAGCGAACCAGCTGCAGCCTTGATATCATTCTGATATTTCGGAACCTTTGGAACCTTGTAAACCCTTGACAACTAATCTTAACCCTGGTTTCCATAGTTTAACCCTAATCGTTTCTCAGAACTCTCAAATCTTGTATCGCCTAAGTGTTTCTCCTTGCATTATCGCATATAGTGGATTAGTAAGAGTAGGATTGATTGTAATGCCTGTTTGCTTGTTTGATCCTTGTTCAGAGCAAGAGTCCGAGTTCGAAGACTTCGTCGCAGACCCGACATCAACTGCTGTTTCTTACGACGTGGAAGGCAAGTCATATTCTTGAACATTTTGAACCTATATTTTATGAATTGCTAGAACATACCTTGATTATAAAATAATAATATTGCATGAGAAAGATTGAGAATAGTTGAATTATGAAATGGCAGCATCAGGCTGATGCCTGTGAAATGTGAATTGATCAAATAATGAGCCATGAACTAATATATATATTTATATTCATGAAATAAAACCCCTAGCCGTGACCAGTATTTTGGTATGGAATGGTGAAAGCACTGGAGGTGCTTGGTCGCACAGGATGTGCCAGCACTGGAAGTGCATGGATTGTGGTATGAGCTGGTCATTGGCATATAAGGACTAGAACCTTGTGTTGTGCGTCTAGTGGCATGATTAACGTGCCGACCGCAAGCCTGGTATGGGACAGGCCTGAACAAGTAGTATGTGGATCACACATGAAACCCCTATATGACAAACTCACGATTAAACACGAGGTGCGTTCCAACACAAATCACTGGATGTGATCATGCACGCTGACCCTGAGGAGAAGATGCCAATTAGTGGGGGTTGTGTAACCCTGCCACAACTGTGGTTTGCGTGAAGAAAACCACGGGGTCTGGGGTGAATTGTGTGTGAAACATGGCAAAAGTTCTTGTTATCTCCACCTTGCCACTCACAGTATGAAGTGAGTCAGGGGTCCAATCCTTGTGATAGGAAGGGCATGAAAGTGGATATATCTTGCGGGTAAATTGGTACCCCTCTGCAGAGTTAAAAATGTATTCGAATACTTCGTGCTCCCGAGTTTTAGGAGTATGCCGCGGTGGATTAAATCCACGGGGTGTGACACAAGTATTGTTTTATAAATTAAAATTTGTTAAGTCAAGATTACCCAAATGACATGTGTTGTCATGATAAGGGGTGCTACCAAGGGCTGTCATGTGTTGACATGTCGTGGTAGTACCATAATTTAGTGATCATGTTATATCTAAGAGGCATGTGGATTGTGCCCTAAGTATATGAAATGCTGCCATGAGCATGAGATTTGAAAAGCTTGGAAGAAAAGTATTTGTGGAAAAACTCTCTCACCTCTTTTCCCTCAATAGCATAGGATCATGTCATCTCTACTATACGTATCTCTACTCTTACCTATGACTTGCTGAGTACGTAAGTGCTCACCCTTGCAACTTATCAACAATAGATGGAGTGCTTCATGACCAAGACGAAGGCTTGGAAGACTTCGTGAATCCAGAAGGAGGAGAGCCATTTCTGCCAGAGCCCTGAAGTGTGCTGTTCTGCTGTCAACTTCTTACGACTGTGGGGGTTTCGCCTAGCTTCCGCCGAGTAGTTGTCTTTTTGTTTTAATTAGACCATTTGTGCCTTGAAGGCATTGTATTACTCTTTTATTGTACCAGGCCAGCAGGCCATACTGTTTATGAATGATATTTTGTAAGTGACTCTGCTGCAATGAACTCCTGTGCTTGACTTATCCTGGGAAGTCAGTAGTATGTATGTATGAGGCCAGCTGCAGCGAGTTAGGTCTCCACGGGAGTAGTCATGGTACCCTGTGCGGGGCACGACAATATATAACCCCCACAATAAATATAGCCGTTACAAGCCGTTGGGAGAAAAAGATCACTTGGCGGTCAGACCGCAGGTATAAGCCCGGTCAGACCGCCGCAATTGCAACAACATTAAACAGGTGCAATAAATGCTCACCTGCCCTTGTCGGGCACTCTCACGGTCAGACCGGAGCCAATGGCGGTCAGACCGTGAAACCTTCCAGAGACGACATGGTTTCTGGACACGATTTACGGTCAGGCCGAGAACTTCGGACAGACCGGCCACACGGTCAGACCGTAGTACAAAAACTCGATCAGACCGTTTTAGTGGTCAGACCGGACTAACAATCGGTCAGACCGTCTTAACACATCTAGTTCCAGAAAATGAGATCATGAAGTTCCAGGAGTCTAACTTAGGGTTTAACTACGGACAGACCGACCTCTTAAAGAAAGAAAACACACTTTAACATAACCGTCAGTCAGTCCGAAACAACATTCGGTCAGACCGTTTATGTAGTCAGACCGACTAACAATCGGTCAGACCGACTGAGACTGAGTTTGGCTGAATTGAATGGAAAAATGCATTTTCAAAGGATATGACCTTCTAGTATGCAATGCAAGTTGTTTTTATGACTTGTGGCACATAGATGAACTATTTAGTGATACACCACATGCTCCTCTTAATAGTACGGCGACTATCCTATAATCCGGTCAAAAATTCTTCTCTAATCACCTTAGACCGGTAAAAGGGAAAAAGGACCCTATTCCGTACCTGTGCCTCTTTGCTCAATGTCCTTTCTTCATCATGTAGCTCTTTCTTTGCCTTTCATTATCCTGTCTTTTGAGTTTGTTCTTGTGTAACATCCTGAGTTTTGGGGTGAAAAGTTTCTTTCTTAAAAATCATGCATGCATATGTCTCTTCTAGATCAGCCAAATCAGCCTCAGCTTTATTCTGTTCTAGCCTAAAATCTTCAAATCTATCCTGTGACCCCAAGTCAAGATCTGACTTGCCAGATTTGATCTATCAGTTATCCTAAATCTAAAAGCCTTCAGAACCCAGATTCAATTCTATCTCTAACTTCCAGAATTATCAACTCTTTTCTGTTTTCGAAAACAGAATATCTGTTATTACCTTTTACCCTAAGTTTCAGAAATTCAGATTTAATCAAAATCTTAGCCAAATTCAGACCAGATTATTCCTGGATTATGATCAAGGGTATGCCAATACCTTAATCCAAAAAGTTGGCAGCCAGATTTCACCATCTGAACCTTTTTCGCAAATCAGTCCAAGAGTATCGCAGATCAGTCCTTTTTCTAGGTTTTCTAAAAGCCAGAAAAGGCAAAATGTTGCAAATCATCTCCAAATTCAAATCTGATTCAGGGAACACCTCCCAAATGCTTTTCAATACAAATTCTTCTTTTATGAGTATCTCAAAATCAAACCCTAAATCCCAGAATTCGAGATCAATAAGTTTCAAACTTATTTTACCCTAATCTACTCTGTTTTCAGTTCATATCAAAAGTCATCCAAATGTCTCAAATTTTATCTTCAATTTGTGCCAAATCATTTGTGGAATTAAGTATACCAAAACAGCAGAATCAAAATTAGATCAAACCTTCCAAATCTCCAGATTTACAGTTCAGTCCAAATCAAGAATTGGAAATTGCAATCAAGCCCAAATTCGACCAGGACAGCAGTTGCTGTGCACGACCAGAGATAGCCGTGCAATTGCGCCGCGCTTGCTCGCCGCCGGCCACGCCTTGCCTCGCCTGAGCTCGTACTCACTTGAGTAGCATGTGCACACGCGTCCACGCCCCAGCCATCGCCGTGGCAACGCCGTGGCAGCGCCGTTGAACAGCATGTGCTCCTGCGCGCGACCAGCAACAGGCTTTTGTCAGCAACATTGCGCCACGTTGCCAGCCATTGTCGCCACTGCCTTGCACCACCCGACATTGATGAGACCCGATGTAGCACAGCTTCGCCTTGCCAGTGCACAGTCGCGTCGCCGCTCGCCGTTGTTGCAGCTGCGCCCGGCAAATCTTGTTATCTGACACCGATTCAATGCTATTTAAACCTTGCAAGCTTCGCCCACTGCTCTATTTAAACCACTAGAGCCTTGTATCATCTCCTCTTCACCAGGACTTAGCCAATTTTGCAAATTCTCTCGCTGTCGTCGACTTCTCCGGCGAGACCAGCTCGAGGCTCACGGTGACAGCCTCAACCGCAGCCTCAACCATCAAATTGACAGCACCAGTAAGTTCCCCTTATCTCTCTCATCGTGCTGTATCACTTAATTGGATTTCCTTGCCTCCTATCGCCGGCGATCATCGGAATTTGATGAAACATGAAGAATGCCCTGTTCCGGCAATGCAGGCCAAATTACCTCGAATTAGCTTTCGATCCTGTGGAAGAAGTTGATCAGTGCGCCATTTCCAGCAAGCCTGTGCATCAAGATCTCCAGATTGAGCTTCAATCGAAGTTTTCCCCAATTTTGAACTTCTCCAGAAACCGACGATCGTCGCCAGGCTTCTCCGGCCATCCTCCGGCCAAATTGATCGTGCAGGTAGTTTCCTCTTATCTCTCTTTCACTCTCCAAGCTTGGAATTGAGTTCATTCGGCCTAAATCGAAAATCCCCAAATGGCAGTGTTCTTCTCCGGCGTCGATCACCGAAAAACCTATTCCTGGCCGTTTCAGCTTCATCCACTTTGTCATTCAGGTGTGCTTCAACCTCCTGAACATTTTTTCCTTCTAGCTCGATCTCTGAAACTGCCCAGAATTCAAGTTATAGCCATGCCAAAATCTTGTCCAGAACTGCTCCAGTGCAACTAGTTCACCTCAGTTCATCACTGAATTTCATCACCTTCTGGCCATCTTCTGCCCTAGATCCTGTTGAATGATTTGTTCCTGTTATCAATGCCTACCTCCCAGACAAAGTGGTGCATCATTTGGAGCTCTAGATCAAAAGTTATGCCAAGCCCTAGTTTCTGGCCATGTCAAGATCAATGCCAGACTATGTCAGTCAGTGGCATTAGCCCTTTTCACTTCCTTCCAGATGTGCATTTTGGGCATAACTTTGTCCCTTAGACTCCTGAGGTTGTGATCAACATTTTCTTCTTCTATCACAACTTGATTTGAGCCCTTGAATTATATTTGCCGCTAAACCCTAATTTTTGACACTGTCTCAGTGCATGCCAGCCAATGGCATTGGCCTTGTTTACCCACTTCTGATTGTGCATTTTGAAAGCCACTTTGCCCACTGAATTTGTAGAGTTATGATCTACATTTTCTTCTACTGTCATAACTTGAGATAAGCTCTCTAGTTTTCCTTGAAGTTATGTCAGAATCTTGATCTGAATGTCAATCTGCCGACATTCGCTGTTCTTGATCAAACCAGCCACAAAACTGATGTTCTTATTGTAACCTTGAGATCCTAAGAGCATCTACCACCCATCCTTAGCCAAATCCTTGAAACCCTAGATCTCAACTCAGTTCAGCTTGTAATCTCAATTATCTCCAGTATCGTTCAGTCACTCTTGTTAAGCATATCTGCATATAAATCCTAAAACATCTTAATATATAAGTAATATTTGTATTGTTTGGTTTGTCGTCAAGCAGATTCAGAAGCTGAGATCGAGGACTTCGCTGTTGACCCGTCATCAACTGCTGTTTCTTACGACGCGGAAGGCAAGTCATATCCTTGGTCATCTTGAACCTATATTTTAAATGTTGCTATAATATAACCTTGAATATAGGCAATATTGCATGTGAAAGATTGAGAATGGTTGATTTATGAATTGGCAGTACTAGACTGGTTAGCTGTGAAATGTGAAATAAACAAGTTTTGAGCCATGAACTATTATATGTATCTATATACTTATATTCATGAAATAAAACCCCTAGCCGTGACCAGAAAAATGGTATGGATGGCTGTAGCACTGGAGGTGCTAGACTGCAAAGGAATGCAGGCACTGAAGGTGCAGGGTTGTGGATGGTCTGGTCACTGGCATATAAGGACTAGAACCTTGTGTTGTGCGTCTAGTGGCATGAACAACGTGCTAACCGCAAGCCTGGTATGGGACAGGCCTGAACAAGTACTTATGTGGATCGTACATGAAACCCCTGCATGAGATGTGTTGTGATGATTGACTTGGAGGCTGACTCCCACTATCACTGAAGGTGATCTGATATTTGACCCAGTAATGGGAAAATGAGGTAGGGTGGGGGTATAGCCCGCCACAACTGTGTTTCGCGAGAGATCCACAGGGTCGGGGGTGAATTGTAAGTGATGCATAACAAAAGTTCTTGTTATCTCCACCTTGCCACTCACACATGGTTGTGAGAAGGGGTCTAATCATTTTGATAGGATGGGCTTGAATGTGGAATATCTTGGGGGTAAATTGGTACCTCTCTGCAGAGTTAAAAACGTATTCGAATACTCCGAGCTCCCGGGCTTATAGGAGTCTGCTGCGGTGGATTAAATCCACGGGGTGTGACACAAGTATTATTTTCTAAATAAAATATGTTTAATCAAGATTACCCCAAATGACATGTGTTGTCATGATAAGGAGTGCTGCCGTGGGCTGTCGTGTGTCGACGTATCGCGGTAGTACTATAATCTAGTGAACATGAATGATGATGTTATATTATGAAAAGTGCTGCCATGAGATGAGGTATGAAAGAAAAAGATTATTTTATAAACATCCATAATTCTTGACTAGTCTAGGTTCATGTCATCACTACTATATGTATCTACTCTTACCTATGACTTGCTGAGTACGTAAGTGCTCACTCTTGCAACCTACAAATCAATAGACGGAGCAATCAACAATCAAGATGAAGGCGTGGAGAACTTATTGGATCCCGAAGGAGGAGCGTCAGTCCCGTCATTTCCCTGATGTGTGTTGTTCTGCTGTCCACTTCTCTTTTGTGGGTGGGTCACCTATCTTCTGCTGTGTAGATGTTATTTTGCTAAACCATGTATGCCGTGAAGGCATTGTAATCTCCTTATGTAATATCAAGGCCAGCAGGCCACACTGCTTAACTATTTTGTAAGTTACTCTGTTGCAATGTGATATACTCCTGTGCTTGACTTATCCTGGGACGTCAAGGGTATGTGTATGCTATGCATATATGGGACTAGCTGCAGCGAGCTAGGTCTCTACAGGAGTAGTCGTAGTCCCAGTCTCGGGGCGCGACATCTTGACACAACTTAACAGGTAACGTTAGTTCAACATTTGTAATTGTTATTAATTACCAAAACACTCTTTAGGGGCCTAGTTCTCACGGCGACCGGGAAATTTCTCACCGGGACCTTTGGAAAATTTTGGAAAATTTTTACCCCAGGCCTTTCACTTGTCCTTCATAGCACGCGGAGCCACGCTCCAACCCGCTGTGGAGGGGGGGGGTAACTCGTGCCCGGGGATTGCCCTGTTCCGGACCATCCTTTGAGAATTCGCAAAACAAGTAAACAAGCAAACTTAGCTTTATTGAAATATCTAACCGGAGGATACCTTCCCCCTCCGGTGGGTATCGATACATTAAACGCAAGATACAACCCGAAAGGCTCCTACACCTAATAATCCCGGAGGCCCTCTAATAGCTCCCAGGCTAGGTCTTGATACAAGCTTCGTATACGCCGCTGGGCCTCCCGGAGCAGGTCTTCGGGCCAATATTCGTAGCCCGCCGGTGGAAGTATTCGAAGCGGCGGAACCCTCCGGGACCCCGATCGCGGAGGGGATAATTCAGCACGGTGGTTGTCGAAGTTGTCTAGGTGCCACTCCGTGAGCCACCGCAACCGGATTGGCTCCCGGGAAACACCCCTACCGTGTCCCCCGGAGAGGAGACTTAGCAAAATGAAGGCGGCTTGGGCTTCCCCCGAGTGACACCCGCTAGAGCCCAAGGGCCCTACCTCCGGGGAGGCTCCCCGCAACATCGGGACGCCCCTAAGGTTGCGCTCAAACCTCAGGGGCTCTCTCCCGGGAGTAACCTCCCAGGGCACCCGGTAAATTCAATTCAAGACACTTAGCAAAAAATTCATTCTATTGCATCAAAATGTTTTTTTGTACAAGTCTCCAGGGCTTCTTTTAAGAAGCTACCGGGAGCAAAAATCCTAAACACAAAAGGGACCTATCTAAAGGCCCGGGGGGAGGCTCATACTTGTTCATTGGCGTCCTCCCCCCAGGAGGCCTCCGTCGGAGCCATAGTGCCCGCCCTCGGAGGCGCCGACGCCGAGAATCACACCCGAACGATCCAATCGTAGAAGCCACCGGCGAGCTGCTCCACTTCTCGCCGGAGCGGCTCGAAGAACTCGGGAAAGCCCTAGGGGATCCGGCCCCCGATCGCCCAGGCGCCGATCCCCCGGTGTTCCACAAGCCCCGCGGCGGCAGCCACCAACGGGATCGCCCGACCCCTTGCCCGAGCATCAGCGGCCTCTGGGATCACAGAGAGTTGTGTGTTAAGAAAACGCACAGTCTCCAAGAGCGTCGCCGGTGCCACGTCAGAGCTGCACCCCGGGCCGAGGCTCACCCCAAGCCCTTCAAGGGCCGAGCGGACGGAGCGACCCACTTCCGCCACCACCCGGGCACTGGAGCCCTCGAGCTCCCGGAGGGCATCCTCCTTCACCCTTGCCTCCCTCCAGAGCCGGTCGTTGGCATTCTCGGAGGCGTGGAGTTGAGCCCGGACTCGGTCCAACTCCCAGAGCGCATCATCCCGCTCCTGGGAAAAGGTAGCGGCCTTCCCCTCCACATTCTTCAGCGCCTTGTCGAAGCACGCCTCGATGCCCCATGCGAGGGCCACCCCCCACGAACACGAAGGTTAGTCAAAGCCCGAGAGTTGGTAGAATCCTAGAAAAATGAACCACCGGTTCGAGAACGAACCTGGATGTGGAGTGACTGCAGCTCCCCGCAACGGTCGCAGAGCGTCCGTTGCGAGACGTACTCCTGCACCTTCCGGGTCCAGAGCCCCTCCGCGAACCAGAAGACCTCCCCCGCAGACAGCAGTGGGGTATCCCTCCCAACAGCTCCGGACCTGTCCGCGCCGGCGGGCCCCATCACAAAGGTCGCCGGGGTGATGTGGACTGGAATGGCAGTGGCCGGAGTCCTCGCCGCCGAGGAGGTGGCCGAAGAAGAAGTCGACGAGCTCTCCGAGGGGGTGCCCCCCCGGGGAGGGATGACGAGCCCTTTCCCCTTTCTAGGCCGCAGGGCCCCCGAAACCTCCGTCGCTGTGGGGACCTCGTAGACCGAGGGGCTCCCCCCCTCATCCACCGGCCATTCGACGCACGGAGGGGAAGCCTCCGCGAAACGAACCTCCGGTCTCTCCAGCTCTAGTAGTGCCAGTTCCACCGGGAGCGCGATCGTCGGAGGCAGCAAGGGGGCGTAATTCGCTGAGTCAGATGGCCCCCCGTCATCGGCCGGCTCCTTCCCCCGAGCCTCTTCGTAGGCCTTGAGAAGGCGCGCAAACTCTTGCGCCTCCACTGCACCCCCAGAGTTCTCCTCCGGGAGGGGCGGCGTCACCTCGTGCCAGGAAGGCGCTCACACACGCCCCGACCCGGGGGCGGCGTCCCGGTCCTTCACACGCGTGGAACCCGGCGTCGTTGCCGGACTGGGGGCATTCTGAGCCTTGGCACGCTTCGGCTCGGAACCCATGGAGACCTCCTTCCCTCGCTTGTGAGAGCCGGGGGTGGGGAGAGGCGTCCTCTCCGGTAGCCTCAGCCCAAAGGCCTAGGCCAACAAGTTCCGGGGAGGACCCTCCCTGATGATGCACACGATACGCTCGTGCTTATTGGCGTAGTACCTCCCGAGAAGGTTCTCCGCCTTCTCCCGGGCGGTTGGGTACTGCCAGACTACAAAAGCGAAGAGTTAGCAAAATTAACAAAAAAGCGAAGAAAGTCGCCGGGAGCTTACGTCGGGTCACCGGTTTTGCTGGGGCCGCTGCGCTGGGCACATTCCAATCCCCCTCATCCCGTGCGAGAAGGGAGAGACCTTCAGTAGCGTCAGCTCCTCGGCGGCGTCCCTCATGGAACGGATGCCCCGGGAGCCAACCACTTGGTTGAGGAGCTTCAGCTCTTCCTCGGTCCACACCGAGGGCTTCGGGGTAGACGACCGGCTGTAGATGGGGGGCTCCGGTGAGTAGGTCACCTCAGCGTCCCGGACCCGGAGGTAAAACCACCTCCAGACCCAGTCCCCCTAGTGGTCCCGTGATGGCAGGAGCTGAATCATGACAGAGCCGAACGGAGACTTCGGCTCTCCCTTCACCAGATGGGAGCTCCTCGCCGCCGGCCCGTAGAACTACTGGAACAGCCGGAGCATCGGCTCCCGTCTAGTGGCTGTCTCGAACAGACAGATAAAGAGCCCCATCCGAACGAAGGCGTTCGGCGTCAGGTGGTTGAGCGCTACCCCATATTCACGGAATAACTCTCGGAGCAACGGATGCACTGGGAGCTGAAGCCCGGCCTCGAGGAAGGCCTCGAAGACGACCACTTCCCCGGACCTAGGGCGGGGGGCGCCATCCTTCTTGGAGAAGGCTACCGGGAGAGCTTAAGGCAGCGGCAGCGTTTGAGGATCGAAGGTTCGAGTGACTTCTCCGGGCCACTCGAGGAACTATTTATAGGGCTCGAACGTGGCCCCTCGCGGTGCATCCGCGCCTCTCAATTCAAACAACATGCGGGAATCAAAGAGACGGGTGCGCAAAACAACGCATCACCGGTTCATACCATGAGCGGCCATTATGGCCAAACGGCGCGCCCTAATCGAGACTAGGGGACTTAATGACCGACGGCGCCGCCATAAACACTTGGCGCAAGGATCGAAGCGTCGACAAGGTGCCAGAAATCCACCCCGGAGGAGATGTTCCCGGTTATAGCTTCTAGGCCCCTAAAGAGTATTTTGGTAATTAATGACAATTACGAATGTTGAACTAACATTACCTGTTAAGTTGTGTCAAGAACAAACTCAAAAGACAGGATAATGAAAGGCAAAGAAAGAGCTACATGATGAAGAAAGGACATTGAGCAAAGAGGCAAAGGTACGGAATAGGGTCCTTTTTTCCCTTTTACCGGTCTAAGGTAATTAGAGAAGAATTTTTGACCGGATTATAGGATAGTCGTCGTACTATTAAGAGGAGCATGTGGTGTATCACTAAATATTTCATCTATGTGCCACAAGTCATAAAAATAACTTGCATTGCATACTAGAAGGTCATATCCTTTGAAAATGCATTTTTCCATTCAATTCAACCAAACTCAGTCTCAGTCGGTCTGACCGATTGTTAGCCATTCTGACCACATAAACGGTCTGACTGAATGTTGTTTCGAACTGACCGACGGTTATGTTAAAGTGTGTTTTCTTTCTTTAAGAGGTCGGTCTGTCCGTAGTTAAACCCTAAGTCAGACTCCTAGAACTTGATGATCTCATTTTCTGGAACCTGATGTGTTAAGATGGTCTGACCGATTGTTAGTCCGGTCTGACCGCTAAACCAGTCTGACCGAGTTTTTGTACTACGGTCTGACCGTGCGGCCGGTCTGTCCAAAGTTCTCAACGTGACCGTAAATCGTGTCCAGAAACCATGTCGTCTCTAGAAGGTTTCACGGTCTAACCGCCATGGGCTCCGGTTTGACCAGGCTTATACCTGCGGTCTGACCGCCAAGTGATCTTTGACGAGGATTGACACCCGAGTCAGTTCAAATAAATGCACTGTTGGTTCAAGACAGATTCGAGCCAGACACGTGCCCGGCGGTGCGAACTCAAGTCATTCTGAGAAGCAACACATCTCTGATACAAGTGAGATACAACATATCTCAACCACTCAAACAGCCAAGTCTACGGCCTAGATTAGATAGTTTTTTACAAGCCTCTTTGGCTTCTTTCTGTATCCTTACATAGGAAAAAACCTTCTCCTATGAAGGTGTTTTTCCGCCCTTTTGTAAATCTTTCACACATATAGTGAAATCCCAACAGGACGTAGGGCTATTACTCCCACCATCGAGGGCCCGAACCTGTATAAACCTCTCTGTACTCCTGTTCTCCATTTTTCTACATACCTTCCCGGAGGGTCATCTTGAAAGGTCTCGCTATTACAAATTTTTCATAAATTTGGCTGAGGACTCCGAGTCCGAATCATCGACAGCTGGCGCCCACCGTGGGGCCTTTCTCAAGGCGTCCTAATTTTCATCCGGAGGTTCACTGAAACATGGCTGGAGTATATGATTCCGAGAACGATTTTGATCTCGAGGATTATGCTCACATTCCAATGCCTTCTCTGAGCGATCCTGTTCCGATGGAGGAGGTTGAAGGCTAGAATCTTCCAGAGGTGGAATCATCTCTCCAAGTCATGTCCATCGACTAGGGGGCGACTAGCGCAAGGTCAGAACCCACCGAGGTTCTTAATGCGCTAGAGGGTGAATCTGGTCTGTCATACGACCCTGCTGAGGGGAAGGATGATATCGACCTGGAAATCAGCCCGGGGAGATTCGACCCTGATAACCTTCACCGTCTCTTTGATTTCGAGTCTGACTCGGAACAAACTGAGATATTTTCCCCATCGGCAACCTCTCTCCCTAGACAGTTCATTGCTTTGGCGGAGGAGACTCCCGACCAACAGGCTGCTAGGGAAGAACGGGATCGCAAACAAAAGGAGGATAAAGATCTCGAGCAACAAAAGAATGAACTACGCAGAACTGCCCTAGAGGCTCTTCAAGATGCGCAGGCTCGTTACGATGCTGCTCCGAGTTCTTCTCGACGGTCACGTGGTCGCAAACGTGACCAGACCCCTTCTTTGCCTCCGGAGCGTTTCCCGGTGGACGAAGAAACGGTAACACCTGGTGCCCCTAGGAGAAGCACTCATGGTCGACTGCGATCTATAGCGGAAGTCATGCGTAACTTTCCTCCTACGGTCACGGATGCGCAGAAACCGGCCTTTACCAGGATCTTGGCGGAAAGACTGGATGAGGTCGCGTCTGAGGCGACCCCAACGGCCTCTTCCCGCTCGGTAACACGTTCCCGCGAATGAGAGTGTCCTCACTCTGGTTCTGGCCGACGAAGTTATCCACCGCCCGTACCGTCCCGATAGGACAAGTATCGGCGAACGCAGGATTCTCGTAGTAGGGATCGGGTTCCTATTCACTCTCGTTTGGGACCGCGAGTAACTTCACCGTTGCGTGAGGTCGCCCGTAACCCGATTGAGAGTCACAGGGCTGCTCACGGCCCTACGTCGGTTGTAAAGCTTTTTTGCCCGGCCTACGAGCGGTGGTTTGGCCAGGTAAGTTTCGACCAGGGGCCATTGAGAGGTTTGACGGGACTCAGAACCCATCCGAGTTCCTTCAATTCTATATCACTGTCATCCAAGCGGTAGGAGGCGATGACCGGGTCATGGCCAACTACCTGCCTACAGTTTGTCAAGAGGTTTGTCGGGGTGAGGAATACCATCCCGAACATATCTGATGGCTCCGTTATCAGGGCATTTAATCATGCCGTTCGATACCGAAGATTCACCGAAGACTTGCTTATCCACCCTCCTCGATCAGTGGCCGATCTGTTCGACATGGCCGATCGATACTCTGACGCAGCCGAAGCAGTCGAACGGAACCGGATGGTCGACAAGGGTGACCTACCACCTCAACCAGGTTTCAAAGACGCCAGCAAAGAAGATTCAAGTAAGAAGCCGGAATCTTCGTCAGGTGGGATGTCGAAGAAGTCGAAGAGGAACCGCTCTGGACAGTACCGCAAGGTCACAGTCGCAGAGAAGCCGCCTTCGACCAAAGGTAACAAGCCTTCATTTAAGAATAAAACTACTTCTGGTGGTCGTAGTGCCGACCAACCAGAAAAGTCAACTAATCCGCAGGAAGGCAAGAAGTGGTGTCCACTCCACAACTCCTCAGGCCACGATCTCAAGAACTGCAGGAGTTGGTTGAAGCAATTGGATGATTTCTACCAGGGAGTTGGGCCAATGCCAACCTTACCGCCTAAAGAGCAGGCGTGCGGACTTAGAGACGCCGACAGAGACGAGGAAATGTCCTACCAGGTACCTCAAAATCATTTTAATGTTATTTTCGAGGGTTCTTCTTCTTTCGTTTCCAAAAGGCAGTTTAAAACCTTTTACCAAGAGGTTAACCAAACGTTGACATCTCTTGGTGAACCTCTATACCCCCGTTGGTCAGATACACCCTTGACATTCGATCATTCTGATTGTCCCGCGGGGCTTACTCGACCATTGAGGCTCCCTCTGGTCATTACCCCGATCATCAGTAACGCGAGAGTCGAAAGGGTCCTAATCGATGGAGGGAGTTCCCTTGACATTTTGTTGGTCAAGGTGCTCGACGAGATGCAAATTCCTCGTTCGAAGATCAAGCCCATAATCCATCCGTTTTATGGGATAATCCCAGGCCCCTCCATGATGCCGTTGGGACAAGTGGTCCTCCCAGTCACACTGGGAGAACCGGATAACTTCCGAACAGAATTGGTTACTTTTGACGTAATCGATTGTGATTCGGCTTATAATGCAATCTTTGGCAGGCCAACTCTTGCTAAATTCATGATGGCAACGAACTATGCTTACCAGTGTGGCAAATTGCCTGGCCCCAAAGGTGTCATCTCGGTCCGAGGCAGTCGTAACGTGGAACTCACGTGCGACCGACTATCTTTAGAGATGGTCGATCAACTTCACCTCCGGGACGCCCAGGTCGCCACCGTCGCCACCGACGCGATCAAGGCTGCTCCTCGACCAGATGAGAAACTCAAATTGGTTCCTTTGTACCCAGATGATCCATCCAAGACAATTTGGGTCGGATCAGGTCTGGATGAAAAAAAGGAACTCGAGCTCATTGCTTTCCTCCGGGCTAATGCAGATGTGTTTGCGTGGAAATCGTCCGACATGCCCAATGTCCCAAGGGAAGTAACCGAGCACATGTTAGCAATTCGACCTGGACAATGACCAATAAAGCAAAAGCTCAGGCGTTTTGCTGTTGACCGACAGGAAGCCATCCGAGAGGAGTTGGACAAACTCCTAAAGGCCGGGTTCATTCGTGAAGTCGATCACCCGGAATGGCTCGCCAATCCGGTCATGGTCCGCAAGTCAAATGGCAAGAGGCGCATGTGCGTCGACTACACTAGCCTCAACACTGCCTATCCGAGGGATGACTTTCCCCTTCCCCGCATCGACTAGTTGGTCGACTCAACCGCGGGTTGCGAACTGATGAGTTTCCTGGACGCCTACTCAGGATATTATCAAATTAGCATGGCAGAAGAAGATGAAGAGAAAACTGCCTTCATCACCCCGTTCGGCACCTACTGCTACGTCAAAATGCCGTTCGGTCTCAAGAACACAGGTTCCACGTACCAGCGCTTGATGCAAAAGACCTTTCTTTCCCAGATAGGGCATAATCTCGAAGCATATGTAGATGACTTGGTTGTAAAAAGTACCAAGAGATTGTCTCATTTGGACGATCTCGCTGAAACCTTCTGTAACTTAAATCGCTTTAGAATAAAATTAAACCCAGAGAAATGTTCTTTCGGGGTTTCTTCTGGAAAACTCCTTGGTTTCCTTGTTTGTTCCAGGGGCATTGAAGTTAATCCTGAGAAAATCAGGGCCATTGAGCAAATGAGGTCGCCCTCGACCATGAAAGATGTTCAACGCTTGGCTGGTCGCATGGCAGCCTTAAGTCGCTTCATATCGCGACTAGGTGAAAGGGGATTACCTTTCTTCAAAACCTTGCGGAAGCATCACAATTTCACATGGTCGGATGAGGCCGAAAAAGCGTTTCAAGAGGTGAAGACATATCTGTCCAGTCCGCCAGTGTTGGTGTCTCCCGACAAAGGAGAACCATTGCTTCTTTATCTGGCGGCCACACCGCATGTGGTCAGCGCTGTCCTGATCGCGGATAGGGAAGGAATTCACAGACCCGTCTACTATGTGAGCGAAGTACTTAATGGTCCTAAGGAGCGTTACCCTGAGGTCCAGAAGATACTTTACGCACTACTGATGGCTTCCCGTAAGCTAAGACACTACTTCCAAGCTCATAAGATCACAGTACCCTCCTCTTTTCCTTTGGGGGATATTGTCCGAAATCCAGAAAAATCTGGTCGAATCGCTAAATGGGCGGTCGAACTCGGTGCCTTCGATATTCATTTCACGCCCCGCACGGCGGTTAAGTCTCAGGTTTTGGCCGACTTCGTGGTCAAATGGACCAACCCTGAGCCACCCGTGCAGGTGCCAGAGGAATTGGAGTGCCCCGACCACTGGACAATGTACTTTGACGGCTCCCGTAGTTTTCAACACTCGGGGGCTGGAGTGGTCTTAGTTACGCCTCAGGGTGAATAGCTTAAGTATGTCATCCAACTACACTTTGTAGTGACCAACAACGCGGCAGAGTATGAAGGTCTTCTTGCAGGGCTCCGTCAAGCAAAATTCCTCGGAGTCCGTCAATTAGTGGTGAGGGGAGACTCACAGCTGGTCGTAAACCAGGTAAACAAGGAGTACAGCACCTCCAGTGAGACAATGGCTCATTACTTGGGGGAAGTGAGGAGATTGGAAAAACACTTTAGTCATTTCGAAGTCCAATACATCTCGCGAAAGGACAATATTCTCGCAGACCAATTATCCAAAATTGGGTCCTCACGCACATCCGCTCCGGCAGGAGTGTTCATTGAACACTTGGACCGTCCTTTGATCATGACTTCGGTGGAGGATAATCCGGTAATAGCCTGCGTTACCAACCTCGGTCAGGAACAGGATTGGACTCATCCATTGAGAGTCTATCTTGAATATGGGACCCTACCTGAGGATGAAACCGAAAGCGATCGGTTAATTCGAAAAGCGCGTCTGTACAAGCTCATAGATGGGATTCTGTACAGAAAGGGTACTCAAGGAGTATTCATGCGTTGTATATCTCAGGAGGAAGGAACATCCCTCTTGAAGGAAATACATGACGGTGTATGCGGTGCGCATGCGTCATATCGAACACTGGTCGGAAAAGCTTTTTGACAAGGATTCTACTGGCCTTCGGCACTAGATGATGCCAAGCATATGGTCAAGATGTGTCCTCAGTGTCAGTTCCATGCAAGACAAATTCGTCAACCTGCTTACGCGTTACAAACCATTCCCCTCGCATGGCCTTTCGCGGTCTGGGGAATGGATATTGTTGGTCCTATGCCACAAGCGGTCAATGGGTACAAGTTTCTGTTCGTAGCCATTGACACGTTTACAAAGTGGATTGAGGCCGAACCGGTACGAAATATTACCGCCTCAGCAGCACAAAAGTTCTTTCATAAGAACATTCTTGCCCGATTTGGTGTTCCGGGCCTGTCCCGGTGCCGGGAGGCTATTTCATGCCCGGGCCCTTCGTGGCACCAGGGGGGTACCCCGTCCCCAGCTCGCTTCCGGGGCTGGGGGGTCATTTCATGCCGGGGGCTATTTCTACGCCGGGAGCCAGTCCCGCCCCCCGCGTTGCATTTACCGCACCGGGGCCGGTCGACAGAGCAGCTCCCGTGCCTCAGTGAATTTCCCCCCGCATTGGCTCCCCAACCCAGGACGTCGCCGAGGGGGCTCACCCCCCACTGGTTCCGAATGTCACAGGGGCTTCCCCCTTTCCAGCCCCGGTCGTTGCCACGGGGGCCCCTCTTCGGATCCAAACGCCGCCGCAGGGGGCTCCCCCCAGCAGGTCCCGGTAGCTCCCGGGCCGGCTGCTACAGTGCAGGAGCTCCCTCCCCCAGCGAAGCAGGTCCGCTTCTCCCGGGGGGAGGTCGAGCGAATGCATTCTCCCAGCCGCGGGGAAGAGCTCCCCCCCGGTCGTTGTCGCAGGGAGCCTCGCTCTCGCACCGGTCGGGGGAAGAGACCAGCCGAAGAACCATCCTCCCCGGAGGGAAGCCCGGACGTCCGGGAAATCAGTCCCGGCCCGGAAGAGAAGCGTCGTCACCACCACTCCGGTGGCCCTCTTGGGCCACTACCTGACTCGGATAACCAGGGGGCGTCCCCCGTTAAAGAAGACAGTGACTGGGGCTCCCCCCGGGAAGTGCAGGGGGTGAACCAGCCTCTGTGTCGAAGACTCCGCAGCATCCGATGGCCGCGGCCCTACCGTCCCCCGCACATCGAGCATTATAATGGCGAGGCGGACCCTTACGAGTTCGTGCAGATCTACTCCACAGCCATCTCCGCGGCGGGGGGGGACGAGAGCGTCCAATGCAACGTCTTCCCCCTCTACCTCACCGGCATCGCCCGCTCCTGGTTCTACAATCTGAAGGCGGGCTCCATCAAGTCTTTCTCGCAGCTGAAGCGGGAGTTCTGCGCCAACTTTCAGTGAAATTACGTACGCCCCCTGGATTCTTCACAGCTATACACAGTGCGCCAGAGAACCGGGGAGACCATCAGAAGCTTCTTCACAGCTATACACAGTCTTCGCGCGGCCGCGAAGGCCCCGCGGGGAGAAGCCGGGAAGGACCGTGGTGCAGCTTCCACGGGTCCAGTACCCACGCCACCCGAGATTGCCACCAGCTGCTGCAGCACTTCGCGGCGTTCCTCGACCAGCGCGGGCAGGGGGGGGGGGGACTCCGGCCTCCTTGCCCCCTCGGCCAGCTGTTCCCCAAAGCAACGGGGCCGTCATCCACTTCGCCTCAGTGGCCCATCCCCAAAGCAACGGGGCCGTCGAGAGGGTCAATGGCATAATCCTACAGGGGTTACGCCGGAGTCTCGAACAAACCGCTTCCAAGCGGGGCGCGTGGGCAGAGGAGCTCCCTAGCATCCTCTGCTCGATGCGCACGACCCCGTCCCGGGCCACAGGGCGTGCTCCCTTTTCCCTAGTCTACGGGGCGGAGGCAGTCCTCCCCCCGGAGATCGGCTTCCGGTCGCTGCGGGTCGAGCTCCTGAACGGAGCCACGACCGCAGCCTACCGGGCCAACGAAGACAACCGGCGGCTGGAAATCGACCTCGTGGAGGAGGAACACGACCGAGCGCTCCTCCGCCACGCCATCTACGAGCGCGAGATGTCGCGCGCATACAACCAGCGCGTGCGCGAGAGAGCTTTCCGCCTTGGGGACCTTGTCCTCAAGCGCGTCACAGACCCCCAAGCCCAGGGTAAGCTCTCCCCCAAGTGGGAGGGCCCCTACAGGATCTCCGCTGTCCTAGGCTCGGGGGCCTACAAGCTCTCCAACCTTCAAGAGCAGGAGCTGAAGCACACCTGGAACTTGCGTTTACTTCGCAAGTTCTACGTCTAGCCTTACGGGCCTGTCCCCTCCCCCGGGGCGGTCACGCCGGAGGGGGAGGGGGGACACTGTAGCTTCCCTTTTTCCCCCTTCGCGGCTTCGCAGGGGGGCTTTGTATATTTTGTTAATCAATGCATAGCCTTTGTTCTTCAACTGTCTCACTGCAGGTTGTTCTTGTTTACCGCCCCTAGTTGTGATGCCCTCCCCGCGAGGACGCCCTCCCCGCGAGGATGCCTTCCCCGTGAAGATGCCCTCCCCGTGAGGATGCCCTCTCCGTGAGGAAGTGGGCCCTGCCCCAGCAAGTCCCTCCTGAAGGGCGGCTTACGAACAACCCTCGTGGACTGAGGGTGTAAGCGGCAACCCGGTCCCCAGCGGTCGCGGTAACGAGTCACTTTGGGAGATTAGTCCCCTACCCAAACACTCAAGACCCGTGTTCGGGCACTTCCTCCTCCTGGAGTAGACGCTCTCCTCAGCGGGACGTCTAATGGCTTTCTGGATTATCTTCCTCCTCCGGGAGTCGACGATATTCCCGGCTCCCCGTTCTCACGGCGACCGGAAGATCAGCCCCTTGCGGCTTGATTGGCTCTATCTTCCTCCTCCGGGAGTCGACGTTATTCCCGGCTCCCCGTTCTCACGGCGACCGGAAGATCAGCCCCTTGCGGCTTGATTGGCTCTATCTTCCTCCTCCGGGAGTCGACGTTATTCCCGGCTCCCCGTTCTCACGGCGACCGGATGATTATCTCTCGAAAACCTTATTCCCGGCTCCCCGTCCTCACGGCGACCGGACAACTGCTTTACGAAGATATGGGTTTCTCAGATATATTTTCCCCCGGAAACATTATTCCCGGTTCCCCGTTCTCACGGCGACCGGACGAACCCTCCCGGGAAGCTCCCCTCCGGAGGTCTTATTGGCTTTTCATGAGCCCCTTCCGCGCCTTGTTCCCGGTTCCCCGCTCTCCCGGCGGCCGGATGAACCTCTCCCGGTGCCCCCGGGCACCCCGGAAGGTCCCTCCCTCGGAAATCCTGTTTTTACAATTTTCTAACTTAGAAAATATTTCTACAGGTTATGCTCCCCCCGGGGACCCTGTTTCCCCCACAGCACGCGGAGGCTTCCTCCCGCCCGCTGTGGGCGGGGGGGGGACAGGGGGTCCCCGGGTCACCCACGAAGAAACTTAGCTTATCCTTGTTAAGATGAGTCGTCCAGACCATCCAAGAAGAAAATAAAGAGGCAATAAAAAGAAACAATGCGCTTTATTGATCAACAAACCCGGAGGACATCTTCCCCCTCCGGTGGGTTTCGGAAATGATACAACCCGGGTCCTAACCCGGGGGATTTTTTACGAGCCTAAGGCCCCTACGCCTAAAGCTCCCGGAGGCGCTCCCTTAGCTCCCGGGCCAGGTCCCGGTACAGCGCCCGGACGCGACGCTGAGAATCCCGAAGTACGTCTTCGGGCCAAAACTCGTACCCAGCCGGCGGAAGTATCCGGAGAGGAGGTATCAACTGGGCCTTCGGGCGCGGGGGAGTTAATTCAGCACGGCTGTTGTCAAAATTATCCAAGTGCCATTCCGGGCGCCACCTCAACCGGACAGGCTCCCGGGCAGTACCGCCGTCGCGCCTCCCAGAGACAAGGCTCAGCAAAATCAAAGCCGCTTGGGCGTCCCCCGGAGAGCCTCTCCCGGACCGTTGCTCGGGAGCAACCCCCCGGGAACCCTGGTAACATTTCATTGCAAAGACTTAGAAAAATTTCTAATATATTTCATTGCAAAATGTTTTTGTACAAGTGCCCGGGGCTTCTCCTAAGAAGCTACCGGAATCAAAATGTCTAAAAAATAAAAAGGGGTCCTAGCTAAAGACCCGGGGGAGGCTCATACTTTGGCATTGGGGTCCCCCCGGGGAGCTTCCTCCGCGGCCGGGGCAGGGACATCCGCGGCCGGAGGCGCCGGTGTCGGGAACCACGTCCGGATGATCCGGTCGTAGAACCCCTCCGCCAGCAGCTCCACCTCCCGGCGCGTTGGCTCGAAGGCCTTCGGGAAGCCCCGGGGGATGCGCCCCCCGATCGCCCGGGCGCCGACCCCACGGTAGTCAACGAGCCCCGCGGCGGCCGCGATGACGGGGATCACCCGGCCACGTGCCCGGACGTCCGCAGCCTCCGGGATGGCGGAGACTTGTGCGTTAAGAAAACGCACAGCCTCCGCGAGGGTCGCCGGGGGCACCTCCGGGCCGCTCCCGGAGCCCAGGCTAACGCCAAGGCTTTCCAAGGCCGAGCGGACGGAGCGGCCCGCGTCCGACAGCGCCCGGACACTGGAGCCCTCGAGCTCCCGGAGCGCCTTCTCCCGCACCTTGGCCTCCTCTCGGAGGCGGATGTAGGCGCCCTCCGAAAGGTGCACCTGCGCCCGGGCCCGGGACAGCTCATCAAGAGCTTCGTCCCGCTCCCGGAGGGCCGCCTCCCGCTGCTCGACGCAGGCCGCAGCCCGGCTCTCCGCCTCCTTGAGCAGCCGGGTGACCCGCTGCTCAAGGCCCCAGGTAACAGTCGCTACCTACAAAATGCATAAAGAGTTAGAAAAATCTTAAGTGCAGGAAAAAAGCCGGAGTGTTGAGAGCTCGAGTTACCTGGGCTCCGAGGGACTCGAGCCCCTCAAAACGCTCGTGGAGCGTTCCTCCTGCTACGAAGGCCTGCACCTTCCGGTTGTGCAGGCCCTCCGTGTAGCGGGCCACCTCACCCGCGGGAAGTAGGGAGGTGTCTTGCCCGGCCCTCCTGTCGCGGCCGGGAGAGGGCCCCTGGACCTCTGAATCCAGGAGCACGGCCGGCGTCGCCGGCGTTTTCATCGACGAAGTTTCCTCCGAAGACGAAGACGAAGATTGGGCGGGGATCTCCGCCCGGGGGGGGATCATCGGGCCTTTCCCCGCCCCAGGCCGGAGGGCCCTCGGAGCCTCCTGCTCCGGGGGGACCTCGAAGACTGAGGGGCTCCCCCCCTCTTCATCAACCGGCCAGAGGCGCGGGGGCGCCGCCCCCGAAAACCTCACCTCTAGCCTCTCTGGCGCCAATGCCGCCGGGAGAGGCGAGAGGAGCGTCACGCGAATTGGCGATGGGGCGTAGTCCGCCGAATCGGACCCCGCCCCATCGACAACAACCTCCTTCCCCCGGGCCTCGACGGGGGCCTCCGGGGGCGGAGGCGTCGCCTCTGCCCGGGGCGCCTCCCGGGCATGTTCGGCTCCGGGAGCCGCGTCCCGGGCCCTCACCGGCGTCGTCGCCGGCGCCGTCGTCGGGGCTGGGGTCTTTTGGACCCGGGGCTTTTTGGGCTCCGAGCCCCCGGCAGCATCCTTCCCCCGTTTATGAGACCCGGGGGTGGGAAGGGGCTTCCTCTCCGGAAGCCTGAGCCCGTAGGCCTCGGCCACCAAGTTCCGGGGAGGCCCCTCCCCCACGAGGCGCACGATGCGCTCGTGTTCGTCGGCGAAGTACCTCCCCAGGAGGTGCTCCGCCTTGTCCCTCGCCGCCGGGTACGGGCGCACTGTAAGAGGTAAAAAGTTAGTCAATTTCCCGTAAAAAACTGCAAGTACAAAAATGCAGGGGACTTACGCCGCGTCACCGGCTTGACCGGAGGCCGCTGCTCCAGGCCCATGCCGATCCCCCTTCCCCCGCGTGAGAAGGGGGAAAGCCGCAGGAGCGCCAGCTCCTCCGCGGCGTCCCGCATCGAGCGGGCCTTCTTCGCCAGCACCACTTTCCCGAGGAGCTCGAAATCCTCGTCCGTCCACACCGGCGGCTTCGGTGCGGATGACCGGCTGTAGGTGGGAGGCTCCGGGGCGTAGACCACCGCCTCGTCCCGGACCCGGAGGTAGAACCACCTTCGGAGCCAGTCCCCCCAGTGGTCCCGGGAGGCCGCCGCCGGGTAGTCCGCCACCCGGGAGGGCAGCATCTGGACCATCACCGAGCCGAAGGGGGACTTCGGTCCTCCCTTCACCAGGTGGGAGCTCCGCGCTGCCGGCTCGTAAAAATACCGGAAGACGCGGAGGGTGGGCTCCCGCCCGGTCGCCGTCTCGTACAGCCAGATGAAGAGACCCATCCGGACGAGGGCGTTGGGGGTGAGATGGTTGAGCGCCACCCCGTACTCCTTTAGGAACTCCCGGAGCATCGGGTGCACCGGGAGCCAGAGCCCTGCCTCGAGGAAGGCCTCGAAGGCCACAACCTCTCCGGGCCTGGGGCGGGGGGCTCCGTCCTTCTTTAGGGGGACCCGGATGTCCCCCTCTTCGACTACGCCCTTCTTGACCAGGGACTCCGCGTCCGAGGCCGAGAACTCGGAGGCCCAGAGGAAATCCGCGGGGATTTCCTCCGGGGGCACCTCCGTGGTCTTCGCTCGACCTTTGGGTGCCATTAGGTGAGTTCTTTGTTTTTCGGTGGCTAAGTTTTCAGGTGGCTACGGCTACAACTTCCGGACGCTCGCTACCTGAGAAGGCTACCGGAAATGCTACCGGGAGAGCGCTACCGGGAGAGCTGAAGCTGGAGTTGGAAAATTTGGAATGAGCAACCGGGGCCCCCTAAGGCCCTATTTATAGAGGCCGGCCGTGATCTAGATGCGCGCCACGTGGCCCCCTCGGAGCAATCTGGACCACTGATTCAAACCGTGCGCGGGAAACAAAGGGACAGGCGCGTAAATCGAGACGCCGTTTCGAACCCCGCGTGCATTTATTGCGAGAACGGCGCGGCCATGAAGCGCTCGGCACAGAAACCGAAGCGTCGCCGGGGCTCCGGTGATTTTCGTCCGGAAATTTTCCCGGTACCGTAACCATTCCCTCCGGGGGCTCAAGCTTCGTCCCCGGAGAGCATGGGGGGCTGCTGTTGGGGGAAATCTCCACGCGGTCAAGTCCAGGTAAGTTCATGATTGCCCGGGGACAGTGCTCTCCGGTGCCTGCCCCGGGCGCCGCCATTTGGCCCCCGGGACCGTGCCCCCCGGGCATGTCCCGGGCGCCGCCATTGGCCCGGGGAGAGTGGCCTCCGGTGCCAGCCCCGGGCGCCGCCATTTGGCCCCCGGGACCGTGCCCCCCGGGCATGTCCCGGGCGCCGCCATTGGCCCGGGGAGAGTGGCCTCCGGTGCCAGCCCCGGGCGCCGCCATTTGGCCCCCGGGACCGTGCCCCCCGGGCATGTCCCGGGCGCCGCCATTGGCCCGGGGAGAGTGGCCTCCGGTGCCTGCCCCGGGCGCCGCCGTTTCGCCCCCGGTACCGTGCCCCCCGGGCATGTCCCGGGCGCCGCCATTGGCCCGGGGAGAGTGGCCTCCGGTGCCTGCCCCGGGCGCCGCCAATTGGCCCCCGGGACCGTGCCCCCCGGGCATGTCCCGGGCGCCGCCATTGGCCCGGGGAGAGTGGCCTCCGGTGCCTGCCCCGGGCGCCGCCATTTGGCCCCCGGGACCGTGCCCCCCGGGCAGATCCCGGGCGCCGCCATTGGCCCGGGGAGAGTGGCCTCCGGTGCCTGCCCCGGGCGCCGCCATTTGGCCCCCGGGACCGTGCCCCCCCGGGCAGGTCCCGGGCGCCGCCATTGGCCCGGGGAGAGTGGCCTCCGGTGCCTACCCCGGGCGCCGCCATTTGGCCCCCGGGACCGTGCCCCCCGGGCGCGTCCCGGGCGCCGCCATTGGCCCGGAGAGAGTGGCCTCCGGTGCCTGCCCCGGGCGCCGCCATTTGGCCCCCGGGACCGTGCCCCCCGGGCGCGTCCCGGGCGCCGCCATTGGCCCGGAGAGAGTGGCCTCCGGTGCCTGCTCCGGGCGCCGCCCTGTGGGTCCCCGGGACCCTGCTCTCCGGAAGGGGTCCCGGACGTCATCGCCCTCCTAAAAGGTAAAACCCCTGTTTGTTTATCACGTGCAGGTCACGCGAGGGACGCCTCGGAAATCAGCGACCACCTGTCAAGCATCCAAGACGTTTGACCGGGAGAAGGACGGTCCTACCCTTCAATCCGACGGTGGCTCCCGGGGTAGTTTAGGCTTTTTGCTTCTTTTTGGGGCTATAAATAGCCCTTGTACCCCTCTGTTGTAAAGGATCAGTTCATTATTATTTGGAATAGCTAATCTCACAGACGTGCTCCGGAAGCCTCTCCCCCGGAGAGAGCCTCCCCAGCCGACTCTGGTCGGGAGCGCGTCGACAGGACTAGGGCCCCCACCGGGACCCGAACCTGTATAAATCCACGTGTCAATTCTTGTGTTTGTCCGGCGGGGGAGGACCGGTCACTCGGTCAACCCGCGCTGCGTGATCTCCGCTAGGATCGTCTTCGAAACCTGCCGGGGTATTCTTAATACCACGACAAAACAAAAAAAAATTAAAAACATTGGGAAATCGGCTAATTCTTGACCTTCCTGCTAGGTCCAAGAATCCGTCCCAGAACCGAAATGTGAACCTTTTCCGGCTTGAAAGCCGGGCCTAGAGCCTGATCAAACAGGCTCCAAGTCACAACCGGTAAATACAGGTCAGGTTTGAATTAAGTCAACATTATGATGAACATAAGTTTGCATTCGTCCTGTTCAATGTCCCCACATCGTACTATAGTATAGATTCATTCATGTTTTACCCCAACTGGGACTATTGGATGTGCATTGCATATTCACTATCCAGCTGATTGACCTCGGTTGTTGATTCACATATATTGGTAGGACAGGTTGATTGTGTGTAAGGCTGTCTCCAACTGCAGTGCCAAGCCCAACGTGTACCAACTTGATTCGGTGCTGTCTAGATGCTCGGTTGGTGCACCAAGTTCACGTAGATGCGTGTGGGAGTAGTAGATGGAAGCTGGCCTGCAAGTGGGCTCGATTCAGCACGCAACTAGCGAAGCGGTTCTGTTGGACATTGCATTGTTCCTATCTAGAATTGGCCGCCCAATATCAAGTTAAGATTCAAATCATATGTTGATATACAATTCGGGCACTAAATCGTCCCCACGCTGCACCACGTCGACCTTGTGTTTGTGGCTGCTTGATCAGAGGTTTCGCTTCATCTGGGCCGTCCACATCGCCGCCGCGTTTGTGGCCTACTGCTTGAACACTTGGTTCACATTGAGTCACATTGTGTTTGACCATTAGATCGGCACGTTTGCTTCATCTAGACCGTCGAATGTGCTCCCATTGGCTAGTTGTTTCCCATATTCGATCAAAACCGCCAGCTATTTTCCACATTCTATCAAAACCAGACTTTCTGATTTGAACAGTAGGCAAAAATAGACCAGATATTCTATTTTCGTAGAGTCAACCAGTTTATCACATTCGACTACACCCATGACAAGGTGATTCGATCAGAAAACAAAAATGCGACCAACATAAAGAACCAAAAAATTGATGCTTTGATCAGACAACACATTCGACCACAACTAAGCTAGCTGTTTTGACCTCAAAAACAAAATGTGAAAAAAAAATTTACTCTTCCGTCTAAAATCAATTGACAAAAGATTTTACATTTGTGAGCACTCTTTTTCATTGTCTCGACCAATTTTATGTTTTGCTGACGGGTCCAACCTTACGACCAATTTTTTGCTGCCACGACCACCCTATTTCATATTGTCCAGCTGTTCGCCGCATTTGACCACAAGTTATGACTACTGATTCGACCAAGAGAAATACGACTACTCTTTTTACTGTCTGACAAAAACCAATTCTTTTTATGCTAACAGGGAAAAAATCGACCAGCAAACAAAAAATTTGACCATCACAAAAAACAAACTACTACTTCGACTAGGCGCCACATTCAGCCACGGATAAGTTTGCTGATTCGACCCCAAAAAACAAAAATGCGACCAAAAAAATAATTTACTTTTTTGGGACAAAATCTATCGACCATGGATTTACATGCACGTCCACTATTTTTTATGCCTCGACCAACATTTATGACCAAAGTTTTTGTTGCCACGGCTTCTTAATCGACCGGACATACTGTTTTCATACTGTAGATGTTTCTCATATAGTTTTTTTTATGAGTCATATTTTGTTATTGGTCGAATCAATGACTGATCTTGGTTGACTGATTTGGCTGAAACAATAAATTGTTTTTTGGTCGCATTTTGTTTTTTTGATAGAATCAGCAGGTTTGGTTGTAACCGAATGTTGGAAATAGTTTTTTTGATCGCATTTTTCACTTAAACAACGATGCCCTGCTATTTTGCTGATGCAACCAGTTTTGTATGTCACGACCAACATTTTTACTGTTTCGACTAATTTTATTGTATCAGCACAAGCACTGCTTGTGTTAGTCCAGTCTAAAACTGGTCGATCAGACAAAGAAAACGATCAGTGGATCTTGAAGATCATGCCCGAAAATTACTGTTAACGGTTGTAGTGATATGGCTATTCTGACACGATCAATTTTTTTTTACTTTCATGGCTAACTATCTGTTTCAATTATTTGATCAGTTCTTCTACTGTCACGACCAATATTTTCACTGTCAGCACAAAAACTGGTAATGGTCGCTCAGTTCAAAATTGGTCGTGGTCATCCAGCCCAAAAAATAATCATATTGGATTAAGTCTGGTCGTGGTCGTCCATTTCAAAACTGGTTGTATCGGCCAAAGTCCCTGATGTGCTTGTTCAGTTCAAAAAAATACAAGCCCTGTTAATGGTCGTTCAGTGTAAAATTGGTCCAATTTTAACAAAATCTGTCCATAGCCGTGCACTTTAAAACTGGTCAGATCAACACATAACTTGAGTATAATCATTCAGTTCTAAATACAATATCTTATTATCTATAAATATAAGTTCACAATATCCATGACAACGTGCGAAGGCAAACCTAATTTCCTATACAAATTTGAATTTTCGTTTTTTCCCCAGATTTTTCTGCTTCGTGTTGATGACCAGCCGGAAAGCGCTATTGATCAGGAACCAACTGGAACAAGAGAAACCGAATCGTGGTACCCGTCTCTTCCCTTTCTTTGAAGTAGCTGGCAAATCGCACTCCACTTTGTCAACGTTGCTGAAGTTGTTATAGCCTATCGTCATTGGCAGGGCCCACACTATGGTGAACGGGTGCAAGGCCCCACTCATTTTAGAATTTTGCATATATACCCTTTATATTTTGTAAATGAGGCTCCTAAAGTTTTGAAATTTATAAAAAGCCCCAATCAATATTTTCTATGCTTGCTCCCGTCTATATTTATCCTTCTCCTTTGCCATTCTTGAAGGCATATAGTGACACATTTTTTCTCCAATTACGAAATTTGAGTTAATGTATCAAAACACTTGATGAGGACATCGCTAACATGGTTGCGACCGTCGCTCCTTCCCCTACTATTTCTTCGACGCATGGAGGCCTCAATCCACAAGCCGTGCCTTTCAAACCTTCATTAGTAGTCCAGAGCCTCATGCCAGAAGCCTCAATGCCCCAAGGAAGGTCCAACTAGAAGCCCAAGTCGCCGTCGAACCCCAAGTCGCAGAAAAGCCCGTTTCGGCAGTCCAGGAGCAGTCCAACTTTAAACGGCCGTAACTTTCGCGTCCGAAGTCCGTTTTCGACGATCCACCACTCCACGGAAAGCTTATTTCCTAAGATTTCCAATAGTTCTAGTCCTACTGCCAGATTTGGCCAGGAACGACGGGAATCGCCAAAATACACCACGGGACAGAAACTACCAGGTGCTGCGTCACCTCTTCTTTGGGCCAAAAGCCCATGTATTTCTAGGGTTGCGTGTGTGTGGGTACCATCATGGCCGGCGCCCCTCCTCTGGCCACCTCTCTATTTATGGCCGCCACTACCCACCTTCTTACTCGGGTTTTGTTTTGTTTAGTTATCCACTGCGCGTGTGAAATTTCCTCGATTCCTTTTGTATCGGCTAGATCATCAGGAACGAGCTCGGAACCCCAAATTGTGTGACCTTAATCTAATTCCAACAAATTTAGTTACTTTTATCTTGTTCTTGCTGTGTTTCTTTGGCTGCATCGCAGGAATCGACCTTCGTGGTTAGGACAGCCGTGTTTGGCACGGTTGATAACAAATTGTGATCGTGGTTTGACGATTGCCGGCGTCTATGCCTGTCTGGATTGGTAGCCGCTTCGCCTAGGTCACGTTCCACCCAACCAAACATACCCTCTCACCAGAAGATTGGCATCCGTTGGCGCATCAGTTGGTATCAGAGCTTCCGGTTGACTGGTGAGAATTTATCTTAGTTTAGTAGATTGATTTCATACCTAGAGTCCAGAAAATTGCCTTACAAAAAGATTTATTTTCCGCTGTCCAAACCATCGTCATTAGCCTTGCATCGTTCTTGTCAATTTGCATCTTTGAATTTTAGTTGATCGTTGTCGAGTGCTGGTTTTTAGTTTTAGTCTTGCATCTAGTCGCGGAGTCGAATTCACGTCGATCTCCTCGTCGTCGCGTCCAATTCGAATCTGCCACTGTCCAGTTCGTTGTTTTCATCATATCTTCTTCATACAAACTCAGATTTTCACATTCTTATACTTTCTGGAAACATCAGATCGTGCTCTACAACTTTGATGTTGAGGAAAAATTTAGATGCGGCTTCCATCTATGAGATATTGGGCCATTAATGTCGACGGTGTAGAGTTTGAATCTAATACGTCTGTTTCGGTATTTTCATCATATTTCTTTCATCCGAACTCGGATTGGGATAAACTTATACTTTCTGGAATCGTTCCGAGAAATCCCACAAAAAGTTAGTTGGGGTAATCTTCAAATTCGGCTGTTTTTATCACGCTAAAATTTGGGTAAAGTTAGTTGTGTAATCTTCAAACTCTAGTCCAATTCGGATTCAAATTGCTCAATCTGAGACAGTTTCAGTAAAATTACCATATCTTTTGTTTCCAACTCCGTTTTTGATGTTCTTGTACTTTTTGGAAAGATAAAAAGATCCTCTACAACTTTTCTGTTGGGTAGATCTTTAGATTCGGAGCTTTTGGAGTCCTAAATTACTAAACAACGTTTCTGTCCTAGTTGTGCAGCCCAAAAGAAAAAGGCAAAGTATAACAAAAGCCGCACTGTTCATAAAAAGAAAAAAGTAAGAAAAAGGCAAGTGCACAAAAAAAAAAGAGCCTCACAAAAAAAATTAGAGAAGAAAAATGTGTGTAGCAAAAGGGGAGAATTTTCTGTGGTACATCTTTTGGTTCTAATCTTTTGTGTTGCTAGTTGCTTACTTGAGTTAGGTCTGAGTCTAGATTAGTTCCAACACATTGATTATTACTTTGGACTAATTTTCAATCTTGCATTATTGAACTTGAATTGTTGCTACACATATAATAGCCTGTCCAAACTCCACCTTCTACTAACGAGCCAGGAACAGGGCCTTGCAATCGTTGAACTCACGTCTCAATTGGCTTGTCATGAACCAGCCACCGGTTGAATCCTTCCTCGTTGCGGCTGGTAAGAACGAGTAAGAACTTGGTACAAGCATTAGCGTGTGAGGACTCCACATCCTAGTAGTTGGTGGGAAGCACATATATTCTGTGTTTTCCTTTGTCTCCTACTAACAATGGCAGGATCTAATACCGAAGGGGATGACGAGTGCATCTTAAGATCAGAATTCAACAAGTACGTGGAGGACAATCATAATGCGCTAAACAGCATCGGCGCAAACCTCACCAAGCTTGCCCAAGACAGCGAGCAAAAGATGGAGCGCATTGAGCGGAGCATCTCCAACCTCGTCAACAGAATGGATTAGTTTGAGGGGGCACTGCATGTTGCTACCCCAAGACATACGCCTCCAGTTGATGCTGCTGGACTTGCAGCCAACGCCGCATCCAATGCGGTTCCTGTTTAGCATAATCGCCACTCCTGGGCAGACGAGGTCGAAGAGTATGAGAACGCCTACATTGCTGATACTGAGGCAGATGATGGTTTCAATGTCCACAATGACCGTGCCCATCGTCGTCTTCGACACAACCGCCAAGGTATGGCTAGAAATCCCAATCGAAATCCAAGAGAGGTAAATGATGATCCACTAGCTAAAGTCAAGTTTTTCATACCTCCTTTTGCTGGTCGATATGATCTTGATGTTTACCTAAGTTGGGAATTATTTGTAGATCAAAAATTTGCATGCTTTAATTTCTCTGAGGATAGGAAAGTTAGTGCTGCTACTAGTGAATTCACTGATTTTGCATCCATTTGGTGGCATGAAACTTGTAAAAAACCAAATATACCTAGAACTTGGGAAGCACTAAAATGAGTTATGCGATCTAGATTTGTCCCTTCTTATTATGCTCGAGATTTGCTTAATAAGCTGCAACGTCTGAACTAAGGTGAAAAATCTGTAGAGGAATATTATCAAGAATTGCAAACTGGCATGTTGCGTTGTGGCTTAGAAGAAAATAATGATGCTAAGATGGCTAGGTTCTTGGGAGGGCTCAATCGTGAGATACATGATATTCTTGATTATAAGGATTACACTACTATCACTCGTTTGTTTCATCTTGCCTGTAAAGCTGAAAGGGAAGTATATGGACACCATCTCAAGACAAGAGGACACTTTTAAGGCTCTTCTTCCTCAGGCCAGACCCCGGTGGTGCATTCCAAGACACCATCCACTGCTTTCGGTCGTGCACCTCCGCCTGCTGCCACTACATCCAATCCTTCGCGTGCTATCGAGGCAGCCGCACCCGCGAAGGGCGCTTCTTCTGTTGCTTCCATAGGACGTACTCGTGACACACAATGTTATCGTTGCAAGGGATTTGGGCATGTGTCGCGCCATTGTCCAAGTCAGCGTGCCCTCCTTGTGAGAGAGGATGGTGAGTATACTAGTGCTAGTGACATTGATGAAGAAGAATATGCCCTTATTGCAACTAACAATGCAGGTAACACTGAACCACAAGAAGAGATCTTAAGTTCTGCATTGGTGGAGAAATACCCGGCCCTTGTTGTCACGCGTGTCCTTAGTGCACAACCAGTGCGTGCTGAACAGAATCAACGCCACAATATCTTTCAGACAAGGTTTGTTGTCAAAGAGCGTGCTGTGCACGTCATTGTTGATGGAGGTAGCTGCAACAATCTCACTAGTGTGGACATGGTCGAGAAGCTTGGCTTGACCACGAGTTCACATCCACACTCATACTCGATTGAATGGTTAAATTTGTCTGGTAAGCTCAAGGTAACTAAAACTGCGCGCGTACACTTCTCCATTGGTTCTTACCATGATCACGTTGACTGTGATGTTGTACCTATGGATGCATGTTCACTGCTATTAGATAGGCCGTGGTTATATGATAGAGATGCCATTCACCATGGTCGGACCAATCAATATAGTTTTATGTTCAAGAGTAAGAAAATTGTTTTGGATCCTATGACCCCTGCAGAACTACTGAACATTGATAAAGAGAGAGCCCAAAGAGAGAAACAGGAGTGTGATAAAACTGAAAATCAATGTGTATCTCAAGAACACAACTCACCAAACGAACTTGGAGTTAAACAATCTGAGAATAAATTGAAGGGTGCTGTTTTGTTAGCTACAACAATTCCTTCGCATGATCTATTGACTAACAAGGATTCATTGCAAGCATCTATTTCTTTGCCTCCTGTGTTTGCCACTAACCTTTTGCAGGAGCATGAGATGGAGTCGAGGACGACTCCAATTCAACAAAGGGAGGATGATGAGGACATCGCTGACACGGTTGCGACCACCGCTCCTTCCCCTACTACTTCTTCGATGCATGGAGGCCTCAATCCACAAACCGTGCCTTTCAAGCCTTCATCAGTAGTCCAGAGCCTCATGCCAGAAGCCTCAACGCCCCAAGTAAGGTCCAGCTCCAAGCCCAAGTCGCCGTCGAAACCCAAGTTGCAGAAAAGTCAGTTTCGGCTGTCCAGGAGCAATCCAACTTCAAATGGCCGTAACTTTCGCGTCTGAAGTCCGTTTTCGACGATCCACCACTCCACGGAAAGCTTATTTCCTAAGATTTCCAATGGTTCTAGTCCCACTACCAGATTTGGCCAGGAACGACGGGAATCGCCAAAATACACCACGGGGCAGAAACTACCAGGTGCTGTGTCACCTCTTCTTTGGGCCAAAAGCCCATGTATTCCTAGGGTTGCGTGTGTGTGGGTACCATCGTGGCCGGCGCCCCTCCTCTGGCCACCGCTCTATTTATGGCCGCCGTTACTCATCTTCTTGCTCGGGTTTTGTTTTGTTTAGTTATCCACTGCGCGTATGAAACTTCCTCGATTCCTTTTGTATCGGCTAGATCATCAGGAACGAGCTCGGAACCCCAAATTGTGTGAGCTTAATCTAATTCTAGCAAATTTAGTTGCTTTTATCTTGTTCTTGCTGTGTTTCTTTGGTTGTATCGTAGGAATCGATCTTCGTGGTCAGGTCAGCCGTGTTTGGCATGATTGATAACAAATTGTGATCGTGGTTTGATGATTGCCGGCGTACACGCCTGTTGGATTGGTGGCCGCTTCGCCTAGGTCACGTTCCACCCAACCAAACATATCCTCTCACCAGAAGATTGGCATCCGTTGACGCATCAACACTTCCCTCCTATAGTTGCTAATTTCATTTGAACAAGCGTAAATCACTACATCACTCCAAAGTTCAGAATAGTGTAATGCAAAATAACAAAAAAACTATGTCGCCTGCATTTTCAGAGCAGTGTAATCTGCGTATGATGGCCAATAACTGATTTGTTAATGCTTGCAGAAGCATAAATCAATGTCGAGTGGCTCAATTCTGAAAGACGTCAGCCTTTTTGTACCAAGGGAGATAAAGAAACGAAGAAAAGTTGAAGGGATCTTTGTTTGGTCCAGGCATACATTATGACGGACCAGAAACACATAAACAAAGCAAATGCAGGTTAATCAATGGCAGGACTCAAAACTCTACGCTCCCAAAGCACAAAATCATCACGGTCATGCCATAATTAATCTCAAGTGCATCTCCGGCCTCCAACAGATTTGACTTTTATTTGATTTTTAAAAAAAATATTGTCTATCATATGTATAAGGATAATCTCAAAGAGACAAGTAAGAACTAAATTTTTAATGGTTTGACTCTTAGTGCGGGCCCCACACTTTTACAATAAATAAATCATCAGTCTAGAATCAATCTGCAATTTTACTTAAACCTGAGTTTGAAAATAAAAAAAATCAAACATTGGTTATTAGGTGGAAGAATTTTTATGCAAATATAGGAAAATTGAGAGTTAAAATGAAAAACAAGGGCTAAATATATAAATACAACAGTCAAATTTTCATTTCATTCACTTACAAGCGGGTCCGAGAAAATATGAACCCTGTCAGCGAAGCGGGTCAAACTCACGCATGGGTGATGGCAACGAGGCAGTAGCACTTAATACGGTTGGTGGGGCCCACTTTTATCGATTTTATTGTGACCTATCATGTCTTTACTCCACTAAAATGTTATGACAAATTAGGTGAGACCCCACTTTTGTTTATGCGTGCACTAAAAACACTTCTCATTAACTGTTGGGCTTTTGTTTTATGGACTCACTTGTCATATTTAAAAATTCGTGAGTAAGATTAGACGATTTTAATTTTGGTGGGCCCGCAAAACTGCGTGATGAACCGTTTGCTTCATCTCCAATGGCGACGCGTCGCCGTGCGCTTGGTTCTGTCCGAAGTACGTCCGCATTCTATCACACCAAATAGTCGTCGACCATACACTTACTTCCATTGACGCGCATCGGCCGCGCTGTCGTTGGATAGAGTTTAACTGATACACTCTACACACTCATTTGCAAAAAAGAAAAAAAATGCATGGGAACGTTTTCATGTGAAAACACAGTAGTATAGTTTTCAAATGTTAGATTAGTATGATTTGTATCGATCCAACGGTTAAAGACTAAATCACCGTTAGAAAAATTTTATAAGGAACTGTATTCATACTCAAATATTATATTGGTCTAATCTGCACCAATCTAACGGTTGAGGACTAGGTTACTTTCTAAAAAAAGCATTAGTTGCACACAACAACCTGTCACAAAAGAAAGGCTGAAGATGGTGGGCACTGTGGCAGCCATCAGACTACGGAAAGCTATCAAACTCACAAAACTCTACACACCAGTTGCAGAAACACAGAAAGATCAAAGCCGAGGATGGTGGCAGCAATAAGGCTGAGCCGAGAAAAGCCATCAGAACACCGTTCAGTTCTCTTTCCGTGTGTCTACATGCACTTTTTCTTCTCTGACACACGGATTCCCGCGATCTACAGTTTTGCACTAGATCAACGCAAGAAGAGGAAACATGCAAATTACACTCTCAAGAAGACAAAGAACTCCATCATCAAGAAACTCACCAAGAAAGATGAAATAACACATGCATCGAGCATTGCATGCATGCATGCATGCAAGCAAGCACCAATGGAGAAGCCATGGACTGGCTTGAGCTCAGAAGCGGCAGTGAGCCTTGCAGTTGGCGTCGCAGTCATAGAAGCAGGGCCCCTCGCAGTGCATCGGGCACAGCAGCTGCATCCCCCGGCACCACCCTGCCGCCGTGCACCGTGCGTACTCGCCGACTCGGTACAGGCTTGAGCTGTAGCTCGGCCTGTGCCTCCTCCCTCGCCCAGCCGCCGCCGTTGTCCCCCTGCCTTTCTTGCGTCCATGGCTGCTGTTGCACCCCCACCAGCACTTTCCACCGCCTCCGCCGCCGCCGCCACCGCCACCGCCACCGCCGCTGCCTCCTTCTCCTCCACCTCCCCCACTGCCATCAGTGCCCCATCCCCACCCCCAGCCGTAGCTCCAAGTGCTGCCGCCGCTACTGCCGCCACCTCCTCCGCCACCACCGCCTCCTATGCCTTGCTGCTTCCGGCTGGCGATGGTAGTTCCGTTGTAAGTGCCATTGCTTGCCGGTGCTGCGCTGTGGAGGTGAGCTTGACGGCCTGTTTGTGCCATGCCATTGCCATTGATTGCAAGCATTGGCGCCATCAAGAAAGCCAAGAAGAGCACTGTGGCGCCGGCCATTGCGGACGAGAAATGAGCAACTTATTGCCTTTTGAAACAAGCAAGACATGTAGCTGTAGCTGCATGTTTATATAAGGGGAGGCAAAGCGTTGCTAACAATAGAAACAGTAGGGCCGTTTGTTTGGTGATATGAATAGTATATCTGGTTATATGAGATAATTGAAAGTTGTCTAAAATATTAGGATTCTTGCTTATAAAGCATGTTTAAACTGTTTATTTGTTTTTCTAATTTTATTAATGACTAGAAATACATGAGTTATCGGGTATGACTCAGAGTTCTAGGCCATCAATTTTAGATCAGGGGCATGTATGGTATGACTAGGTATGTTTTGGATATACTCAAATAACATCAAAAAATATCTCATCAGACTTCAAATCAAATAATTTTGTACTAGAATACCTACAATAAATATGTTGGATAATAAAGTATGCCCAAAGATATATTGAAGATTCTTGTTTGGTGAAACATGTCTGCGATTCTTTTTTTAAATATATGATTTGATATTTTTTTACGTAGTTTGCTAGGCAATACCTAATAAGATCTGAGAGCATCCAGTTCTTGATTTTGAGTATTTGAGAGACTAGACTCAGATGATATATTATTAGATATTTTGAGGACAACTAAAAACACCGACTAAATATCATCTACACAGATGTCAAACAGATTTTCAACTACACAATTTCGTGCCTGAAGAACACGAATCAAAACAGCTCCTTAACGTGGCACAAGAACAGAGGGGATGGAGATGACTTGAAGTGCACTTCTTCCCCGGCACAGACACATGGAGGCATCATATTGTGGCGGCCGTCTCCGTCTCGTGCTACCTCCTCACGTGCCTGTGTAGTTGTGCTGTGCTCAACATTGTCTAACTGAGTTACATGCACCAGGTGCAAATATATTTTAGTTCTTTGATGCAGACGCTTGCCTACTCATTGCATGGCCTTGTTGTGCTCGCCAGCACTGCAAAACTTTTGATAGGGTATATAAACTAATCGGATTTGTATCTGCATTTTTAACACAATTTACATACGATTGAATTTGAATTTGTATTGGACAAATATTGAATACGATAAGGATTGGATTTCAGTATCTATTAAATACTACTGATACTTTTTTATTTTGTTATTTTCATAGTACAAAATGCAAAAATACTTCATTTTAAATCATTAGTAACATAGTTTGTATAAATTTATATAATATTTCTATTATTCATGTAAGAACTTGATTACAAAGTTGACATGTTGCAAATTTAGGTAATCCATTTTTTTGAAGCTTCAAATTTTTTTTCCGTGATGAAAATTGAATTCAATAAGGATATTCTTTTGTCCGTTTCAGATAGCGTTCTCTTATAGAAAAAATGCTGTTAAAACGGAAAATCCCAAGCCAAATCAGTATATTATCGAATTCGATAATATGATAATTTGGATAATTCGTGTCGGTTTTAATTACACCATTAACTTTTGGTAGTTATGCCTTGTCTTTGCTCAACAGTTACTCCCCACACATTCATAATTGCAACTTGCTCAAAGGGAAACAGTGAACAGAAAGCTAGCTAGCTCAGGGTTGCATTCACAATTCCATGACCACTTTATTTTGATTTTCTTTTTGAAAGACACTTTCTTTTGATTTTTGTTGCTTGCTGTTGTGCTTCAGAATGCCATAAACGTCATAAATACGTATAATTGATGACAGTAGTGGCAGTGGGATCAAAAATAACTCAATAGAATTTTTTTCACTAGAAAATTATTTTATAAGTGATAGTATCTTCTCTATTGATAATATATAATTTAATCTATTTCACACACTTTGACACACACAGTCTAATACAAGATCTCAATTAAACACACACATAAAATAATAAAAAAACCAAGAGTTGAATTAATCGACAACTTTTCTTTGCAGAAATATACATTTTAGCCTTGCAGATGCACATGTGAGTACATAACATAATAGAATTACCCCTCTATTGTTGGTTTGGTATATTTACAGTCAATTTTTTTTTAATTTGACCAAACTATCGGTATTGACTACAGGAGTAGTGTTGTGATTATTGCTAAAATTACTCCCGTATAAATATCTTTTTAATTTTTTGTTAATATAAAAAATCATAAAAATTAATAGTTAAAGTTATATCTTAGGCACCACATATAATAAAAAACGACACTTACATAAGGAACGGAGAGAGAACATAGTGTAAGGCTAATTTTTTTTATATTCTTTAGAGTTCCAAGCTTTCATTATAAATAATTGTAACCACTTCACTTTCCTTTTGCAAAACATTAACCCGAATTTAACTTACATGCGAATCCGCCACTGATTGATGAACATTTGTTAATTGTTCTTTGAATTAGAAGACCCCTGCAGGAATTTTCGTCAATTAGTAAAAATTAGTCGCTGCAGAGTTCAGACATATCGTGTGGGAATAGTCATTAAAATGAAGATCAAGTCTAAAATTACATTGAATTTTGTAAACTTGATTCCACGTTTAAAAAAACAAATGGAATTATAGTCAAATTGAAAAATCAAACTTTGAATTTAAATAAATTTTGGAATTAGAAGTAATATTTGAAAAGGATAAAAGAAGTTGTAGGACGAAATCTAATGTGGGCGCCTGAGTCAGCACTTATGATAAAAAATATTTTTTTGGGCTGTCGAGGAGAGAGAAGACGCCTCCTCAGGCTTCGGATGCCAAGATTTTTTAAATTTATTTCTTGATTTATGTATAATATAGTTCAAATTAAATCTTAATTATATTGAGAAAATTGTAGATCTTTAAATTATCTTCATATAGAGATCAAAAATCAACTATATTCGATTTTGGAATGAAAAGTTATTTATATTTTACTAAAATCACTTAAATTCTAATAAATATTTAATTTACTCGTGGGCTCGTGCGAGGAGTCTCTCCAGCACCTTTGCATTGGAGTAGCGGTGTTTCCGGTAGTGCTTCACACACGTGACACTGAATATGCTGAAAATATTCTTCTGAACCGCCTGTTCAGACACCCCCAGTATTGGGCTCAGTCTAAGAAGAAAGGGCTAATCTGGTCTAAAAAAAACCAAGACCTATTTCTTTTCATTCTGAAATGGTAATATGAATAATGTTACATCCCTGCTTGATTATTGAACAATTTGCACCCGGATACATGGCAATACAATTGCAATGTTTGCAAATTATGGTCCAATTTTTTTAGATCTGTGTTTAAATTGATTTTTTTTTCTAGAAAACATAATGATGCAACTACGCATCATGTTAGCACTAAATATCCAATAACCCATTCCAAACACCTCGTCGCCGACCCCACCCATCCCATCTATGTGCCCCTCAGCTCACACAAGCACTAGTGCTACTTTTAGTATTGGTGTTGGTCGTCGATTAATCTCCCTCCATAGATTTGCCTCCCGCCATGGCCTCCGTCTCCCTATGTGGACATTGGGGCCAAACCTCAATGCTAGCATCACCTTTCACAATTATTGTCATCTTGTGTCCTCACTAGTACTCTTGCAAAGGTGGATTGACGTCATTGCTACCTATCTTGCCTACTTTTACTACACTACTACTGCTCTGCCATTAATCACTTATCATCGTATCCACTACCAACATTCGTGGTTGGCACAACCCTCCTCACTCCAATTCCATTTCCTATTGGAATCTTAGTTAGGCGATTAGTGAAACCTACTCCTCCATCCTCTCCTAGTTGTCCCTATCCTCCCCCACCCCTTAATCTCTCAATCACATAGTTACTGGTGTCACCTTTTAGTGTAAATGTTGATTGTTAATTAACCTCTCTCTACCGATCTACCTCCTGCCTTCGATGCCAACACCATCGTCTACAGTTATTATCGTCTTGTCTCCTCTCCAACGCTAAGGGAAGAGAGCTAGAAAGAGATCACTCAGACAAGGGCCTGGCCCCCTCATGCTAGGCACACACTCTTTGTTTACACAATTTTTTATCATATTTTCCATCCTTGACCAACGCTCCCGTAGTTAATGAAGCAACGTCATTGCCACCTCACCAGCTTGCCTTCTCCCACTACACTACCGTCAATCTGCCATCAATTGCCTATCATCCTTGTATACCACCACCACTGGTGGTCAGCAATGTCATAGCCTAGCTCCTTACTTCCATACTGCATACACACTGGATTCTCAAGTGGGGATTAGTGAAACAAAGAAGTATTAGTACGAATCTCGAAGCAATCAGAGGGTGGGAACATGCGTTTGTTTTCTAAAAAATTATATTCTTCCATTTGCACAAATATTTTGGTAAAGATCTTTTATAAATATTTTATCGTCCTTGTGAGCGAAATTCTGGTTCATGTTTGTAGCCAAATTATATTTGTTTCTAGTCAAAATTTTATAGATGTTAGCCAACAGTAGATTAGTTAAAGTCAAGTTTTGCTATGCCTATCTCTTGAGTCGCCAGTTCCCTCATCCCTGGCGATTAGGGTCTGAGACGAGAGTTGATTTATTCTATTTTCTCCACCAGTCTCCGACTACAACTTGTTTGTGATTGGATTTGTTCGTGTTTGTCTCATCCCAATCATTGTTTTCTGCCAAGAGTCCTTACATTGGCTGGGGGTGATAAAGGGGTACCCTAAGGTTACTGTCCACCCGAGCCCGTGTCGTTGGACTGGAGATTGCCTGCTTTGGTGGGATCAATGAACTCGGACGACACCATGGAGGGCAATGTGAAGGATGGAGAGGAGGATTGGTATTGTGTGGAGGAAGAGATTGATGGTATACCTGATCAAGATCTAGAAGATGATGAAGAGCCCATTGACATTGTTCTTGATGAAGCAGACCTAAAGATTGATTCACAATGTATACACTGGCAAAGTATAATTCAGTTAAGAGATACGGTTGTAAAGCTCTTTTCGAGGCAATGTTAAAGGCCCCGGGGTCTTCGACGGGGGATAGATTACAAATTAAATTCTAAAGGTAATATGTTCCTAGTTGAGTTTCAATCTGAAGGAGATTTCAAGTTCTCTTTGAGAGGACATCCTTGGATCCATAGGGATGGATGCCCTAATTGTTTCACCATATGATGGTACCACTTAGCTATCGGATGTGAAGTTGGATACTATTTCTGTTTGGATTAGAGTTTTCAGTCTACCATTTGCTATGGTGTCTGAAAAGAAGCAGAGGATCTTAGGGAGTTGTCTTCATGATGTGATTAAAGTAGAAATGGATGTGAGTGTTAGTGATATGTTCTAAAGAAAATTATAGAGATGTATTTATTTTTGTTATGTTTATGAATAGTTGAATAAAATGTTATTTTGTTTTTGAATAAATTATCATCTTAGTTCGATCAACAATTATGTGATTTGTTCGTGAAATTCTAAATTTATTTGATGATATCATTCTATAAAGTCTCTGATCCATTATCATTAAATAGAACATTATTAATTAATGAATTAACACATATATTGATTGATGGTTACGTTTCACGGACCATGGATATAAGGTATTAAATTAATAATGTGGACATATGTTGGAGATCATAATGTTGGATAGACCCGTTTTGAGACACAGTTTGGATTTGTCATATAAGTGTCACTAGTTGATTTCAAATAATGTTTATGAATTCTTAGATTTAAGACCATCATAATTTCCTACATGTGTAGTAGTATACTTTGATACTATCAAACACTATTTTTAATTGAGTGGTAATAAAGGTAATATTGGAGTATGCTATGAGTTATGTGGAGAAATGTGAATGGTTAAGATGGAATTTACATCTCTCATATAATGAAAGAGATATTTTTGAGTCTCTCGCTATGGGCCATGCCATTTGTGGTTGAGTGTCAATTACGGGAAAATCAGTTCATAATGAGATTGAGAAAGGATTGAACAGTGCCAGGGTGTCACGTTTCCTGCCTTGAATTTAATTTGGTATCGTATGGCAAGAGCATCAACATAAGTACATTATATAGATTCTTTGGTTATGAACTTCGTGTATATTTGGATAGTCGTTATGTCTTTCTAGGGGTCACTACCGACACACAGTTTAGGTAAGTATTCGCAGGTCGTGACTAAATATGCATGAATCTATAGGGTCACACTTAACGGGTTGGATCAAATCAATTTGGACTGGATCTGTTATGGGGAGTTTCGTATCTCACTAGAAGATCTAATGTTAGATTACTCCTGCAATTCAGATAAAATTCGTTATGTGATATCATATCACATCAGAAAATCTAATGTGGTAGGATTTTTTTGAAGGACTCTATATAAAGATAGGTATGAGGACTTTGATGAAATCAAGAAAAACCTTAGCTGCCATCTCCTTTAATGCGACAGCTCCTAAACTCTTGTCGTGCGTGTTAGTGCTGGCACACCATCGCACGATGTTCCATCCTAGAATATGTGGATACCAATAGAGGCATTGTTGTAATTGCTGCGCTGATTAGGACGATCCGCGAGCGGTCGTTGTCACCTACGTCTGCTGATCAAAACGATCCACAAGTAGTCTTTGCATATATGATCGCTTCACCAACTCTCCTTCCGTTATTGGTAACAATCTAATATATGGTCTAATACTTGCAACATTCGAATAAAATTTTTTAAATTCTGTTAGTGTAGCTTACTCATTTTTCACCAATGAGAGATAATGGCTGTGGTGATTTCTTAGGAATCCATGTGAAGCTACTTGTGAACAAACCATTACACCGCTAGCTAGCTAGTGATCAAGACTAAATGAGCTAAAGGGGTAGAGAAATATGATATTAAGTATGAGAAGGTTCCTCACTTTGCTTTTACTGTGGCTGAATGTGCCATGCAGAATGGGAGTGTTGGAAATAAGTAAAATCAAACCAGGAATTAAATTCAGTATAGAACTTTGGAATTTTTTTTTACGAATAACCCAATAAAAAAAAGAAAATCGAAAACTAACCCAAAACTTTTAAAAATCTCAAAACTGACTTTCAGTCGCGAGCTGGGTCTTGTGACTGATCTTCAGTCATTATCTGGGCTAGCGACATAACGGGCTAGCGACTGAAGACGTGGTATGGTTCAATGCCCTGCTGGCCCAAGACCGTGCCATACAGTGTTTCAGTCGCTAGCCCTGTATATAAGCGAAGAAATATTTGATAAGGCTGTGAGCGGGATTCAAACTCTGGACCAGTAGGTGAGAGAGCATTCTCCAAACCAGCTAGGTTAGGACACATTTATGAAAATTATTGCCATTGCATAGAGTAATACTTCATTTAATCATTGATTGCTTAAATGCAAACAACACATATCACATTATTGTATATTCGGGTAATAAGTGTCCTATAATTGTAAAAAGATATATTTTTAATATAGAAAGTTGTACATTGGAGATAACTTACTCCATAATATTATATATTTTTTATATAGTTTTAATTAATATATAATTATAAATGTAAGGATTAGAATTATATCTTGATTACTGTAAAAAGTTAAAAGTATTTTCGATGGCAACGTATATATGCACATACATATTTTTGATGGCAACGTAATACTTTACGAATGCTACTTTTGTAAGATTTAAAAGTATTTGGTATTATCCAGTAAAACATAGAGAAAGCTTCACAGAGATATTTATTAATTTTCATATCGATGCAGGACTATGTAGTAAAGAGTATGTGTGCGTTTTTCTTCTTGGAAGCGTCAATCTTGCGAAGTGCCAACTAATCAAGTAGCGAGGATCAGCATGCTGATGAGCTAGGGTTTTAGTTGCGACTCTCTCTCACGACTGAAAGTTAGGGTTTTAGTTTCCATAGAAGAGTACAAAGGCTAGGGTTTTGGTTTTTAGTACAAAGTCTTGACACGGTAGATAAAATAGAAAGTTACGTGTGTCTGTGACAGTTGCAAAAACAATTGGAATGAGGCCCACAACAACAAAAGGTGATCAAACTGCGGTGCGCCACCTGATCCGAGTAGAGAGTATCAATCTCGCATAGAAGGTTATTTATAATGTTCCTCTCTACCTCATTCCAATCCGGGTCGAGCCACGACATGTAATTGCATCTATCCCTCTCTTCGCGGCCACAATGAAGTAGTTTCTACCAACAGTGTCATAGGCCCAAGACAAACTTACTGTAACATCACCTCGACATCTGCACATAAAGTCGTCTGTGTCGGAGGTATCATCAGGCCAGTTGAACTCCTTTGCAGGATGCGTTGTTGGGTACGTGTCTCCATGGCAAGAGCAATAACAAGGACGTCTGCAGCAACACATGCGTTGAACGTCGTGCATGTTGATCGATAGCTCCTCCATGAAGTTGGGCTTCTCATGAAGTCTCTTATTTTTGCAGAGAAGACAGAGTATCGGACGTGCAGCCTTTGCGCTCCACTCGGGGTCGAGCCAAAGCAGGAAAGTGCACTTGCGAGCATCTTCCCTCGGACACTCTAAAAATCTCTTCCCGTAGTCACCCTGAACAGAGGATGTGGTAGTCTTCGGCAACAAACCGCAGTTGCAACGACATGACCCTGAACTTTTTCCTTCATTCTACGAACAAAAGCGAATAACCCAAAAAGTAACGCATAAATTGACGCTTCATTTATGCGAGCTGATTGTGTACTTACCTTGGTGCGCTTTCTTCTCCGGCTACAGCTACTGTCGCTTGCCATGTTCAGATGGGCGTGTGAGGGAAGAGTGAGCTGTGTTCTGAGCTCAACGGCTTAATTTATAGAAGTGCAATTTATGAAGAGTTTAATCGTTGGTTGGACGTATCTGTAGGAAAGCACATGTCTCTGTTGAAAAGATGAAAGGTACAAAAGCTGAAAAGTGGAAAAGACTAATTGTATAAAAGCTGAAAAGTAGAAAGCAGAAATGTAGAATCGTACAAAAGCAAAAAAGTAAGAAAGTATCAAAGATGTATCGTATAAAAGTTGGAAAGCTGACAAAAGCCAACAGAAAACTGAAAAGTATGATAAAACCCTATATCAAACTACTGCCCCCTCCCCCTCTGTGGCCAGCCCTGATACTTCGATGGTGTGTAGCGAGAGTGGGGCTAACGATCCTTGACACACCGTCTCCTCGCCGGTGGTGTCTGCTCAGATGGCAGAGCCTGGGAAGGCTATGTCAGCTGCGTAGGTGGTGGAGCATCAGCAAGAAAGTCAGGCTACGTAGGATGTTGCTGTGTTTGGCTGAGAGACTGGTGCCACGCGGAGTATCAGCTCTTCATCCGAAGAGCTATCGGTAGTCACGACATGCGGCTATGGAGGTGGAGGGAGCGACGACGACGGGCGGTCCACTGGCGGCACATGCGACAGAGGATTGGGTGCTGACGGTGATGGTGGGGGAATTACGGTCAAGTGTGGTGGTAGCAGCAGCACTCTGAAATCGACCAAAATCTGATCGACTCACCGCTCAACATCTGCACAATACGCATACATATCATCGCTGGGGACGCCCCCACTATCGCGGATCCTGACCATCATGTCACGTGCACCGGTAGAGACAGCGACAAGGGTGTTGAACTGTGTATATGAATTAATACAATTATAGAATGACAATCCATGTGAAAGTAAGGTTGCACAGAGTTAAAGAACTCACATAGGAGTGGATTCACCCTGGAAGGCGTCGGTCAAAGTCCTCGTCGATAGTAGTAGAACGAACAGGCTCATTAGGCACAGCTGGTGGACCGCCAGCCAATCAGTAGAGCGTGTGAGGTCAGTACCACAACAAGCACGTAAAATGTATGTCGTGGCTATAAGGTCTGTTCTCCGCAACTGTCCGTGTGAGGGCCCAATCCATCCACTCCTCCACATAGGGCCGCTGCCGACGAACAAAATTGTCCCTTCCTCGACCCTTCCTCGATTGCCTGCAGACAAAACAAATTAGTGACATACATCATTTATAAAGTCAATGCCAAAGTAATGCATATTGGAAATGCACGTACTTGTGAACATGGTGCGGAATATGTTGGGAAGGCGGCATCAGAACATGCTGGCGTAGGCCGAACTGGCGCCTAACTTGCTTAGGTGAGTACCCCTCAATCATGTGCGAGAAAACCAGAAGAACCTGGGTATTCCAGTAAGCAGCATCCAGTGTATAGAGAGAAGAAAGGCCAACTGGTGCGACAGACTCCACGTGTTGCTGTGTCCACGGATCCAAGATGACGCTGTCGTCGAGGAGCAGATCGAAGCTCATAGCGTACAGAGGATAGCAAAGGTCTGCCTGATCCATAGACCACCTCAAACTTAGCCCAGCCCACCTCCATCCCATCACGAGGCCGTCCCTCATATCACCGGCCAATATGAACTGATCCAACAACACCAGTGGTCGGCCGACAGGAAAATGCTCGTACGATCACATCTGCAAGAGTATCGCGCACCCCGCAAAAAGAGAGTTCACCTTGTCTCTGCTCGTGGCCTCACACAATCCCCTGTAGGTGTGGCAGAGTACAGCGGATCCGAAACTGAATTGCGGCATGTGTCCTAGCTTGGAGTCAGTGATACTCCTAGTGAGTTGAACGAACTGCCGCTCACAGATGTCTTCGTGGGTGCCAGGGAAGAGCAGCCACCTAAACAGGTATATCAAGTACACCTCAAGGTGGCGCTTGAGGACCTCCACTGGAGTGGCCACGGGGAGCGCAGCATCGCGGACGGCGAGTAGGTAACTTTGGGGAACTCCCGCAGTCTGCGCAAACTCCTCCACTGGCCCTATGCCCTCGAAGTGCTGCAGGAAATCCAAGGGCCATGCAGCTCTGTTGGTGGCTGCGGGGACATATAATATGTCCCCGTGGATAGGCAGGCTGAGCAGCATGCTGACGTCCTACAACGTGATGGCGATCTCGCCGAAACTGAAGTGGAAGGTGTGCATCTCAGACCTCCATCGGTCCACAAGCGCACTAACTAGAGATCGATCGAAGGGGAATTGCCAAGCCCGATCTACCATGCGGGTGAACGACAGCAGTCCGGCCTCGAGCAAATGAGGCGCGAACCGCCACATCTCCCACGGTGTCTGTTGGATCAAGGATGCCGACTAGAGGGGGGGTGAATAGGAGGCTTTAAAAACTTTAAAACTTAAAGCAAATAAAGAACGAATTATGTAAATAAGAGAAAGAGAACGAACACGATGATTTTTACCGAGGTATCGGAGACTCGCCCAGTCTCCACTAATCCTCGTTGAAGCACTCAAATCTCTTGAGTCTCGCTTCAATATCTACAAAGGATATTATCACTAATGGTTGCTCCTTGTCCACTCCGGAAAGGCGAGCACCGATGCCTTGTACACACTTGCCGAGCCTCTCCGACAATCTCCGAACGGAGAGATCAACGGCCACGCCTCCGAACCGTCTAGGTGAGGGCGCTCACCAAGAGTAACAGGCAGCGAGGTCTTCTCTAGACCTCCAAACACGCACCGAGAAGCTAAGTATATGCAAATGCAAAAGAACTGAAACTCTCGGTGGGTCGGAAAGCACTCGACTTGATCAAAAGACCAAGATTTTATATATGAAACTAATGCTCAAGAGTGTATATGAGAGGAGACTGCTTGTTGTAGAAAACTTATGCCCAAAGCCCCTTTTTATAGCCTCAAGAAGCAAATGAACCGTTGGAGCTAGGGCTGAAAATCAGCAACCCAAACTGACAGTCAGTTATGCAAACTGACAGTCAGTTTAGTGCACAACGGCCGACAAAATTTACGGATAAAAAATAGCTAGCCGTTTGTGGTTGTTTAAGGAAACTTGAAACCCCCAACTGACAGTCAGTTATGCAAACTGACAGTCAGTTCGACCAAAACAACGACCAGATCAAATAGAAACTCAGATAAAAACAGTTGTGGTCGAAACCCAAACTGACAGTCAGCATGGGCATACTGACAGTCAGTTTAGTACAAAAATTTTTGGCCCGAAAAACACACTCTCTGGACAATTGTCAGTTAACACAAACTGACATTCAAACTGACAGTCAGTTCAGCAAACTGACAGTCAGTCTGAACATAAACAGCTATAACTTTAAAACCAGAAATCCAAAAGAGGTGTTTAATATCTCATTTGAAAGATATTTTAAAGGACTATCTTTTTGTCAACAGAAGAAAAAGCCAGATCTCTCTAGATCTTTCCATAAAATGCAAAAACTCTTCTGCTGTCAAAAACTAAACTGAAAAACCAAATAACTGACAGTCCGTTAAAAACATCCATAACTTTTGATCCAGAAATCCAAATTGATAGTTTAATAGCTCGTTTGAAAGATAATTTCAAGGGTTACATTTTTGTCAACAGAAGAAAAAATCAGATCTACCTAGATATTTCTGGAAAAATGAAAAACACTTCTGGTGTCAAAAAATCATTTGAAAATCCAAATCTCTCAAACCAAAAACAAATCAAATCCAACCAAAATGATGCAATGCAATGGCCTAAGTTTCTCGGTTTGTGTTGGAGATAAAGAGAGGACTTTCGCCACCCCTCTTTATAGTACGGTTAAAACTAAAAAATAATTTCCTAAACCGATCAAACTCCAAACACCGAGATCGGTCAAAATAAAACAAATATTACCTCAGGTTCTTTGCATCTTTAATCCTTGCAACTTTCGTTTTGGTGACCTTGCACTTGCGACCTTGACTTCCAACCTTTAACTGCGACCACAGCCAACATTGCGACCTTGCGCTTGCGACTTTGGACCTGTGACCTGCAAATCTTCCCGGATCACTTGCAGACTTTACAGAAATCGCTCTGCATAGAAATAACTCAAAGACAAGGTTAGTCCAAAACACTTAATGTCATCAATAATCAAAATCAACATAAAAGGGCCTAGATGCAACAATCTCCCCCTTTTTGATGATTGATGACAACAAGTGTTTAAATGAATAAAATCAAAAGACTCCCCCTAAGTACATGCATAATTAACAGATATTCAGGAACTCCCCCTAAATGCATGTATATATAAATACCCATATGAGTCATTTGAAATTTGAGAATGAATCTATAATGATGAATTTATAATAATAGATCGTGAGATATCACAAAAATCTTTCTCCCCAATCTCTCCCCTAAGCATAAACAATGACAATAATGAAGCAAGAAACTCAAGAATCTCTCCCCCTTTGTCATCAAGCACAAAAAGGTGGGAGGACAAGAAAGATCATACACTTATTTTAGATCAACTAGCATTTGATATATCAATAATGTTCAGTTCACCCCTTAAAAAGCAAAATCTTGATTCATCTAGGGGTTTAGTGAAGATATCTGCTAGTTGCAAATCAGTTCTAACATAATTCACATCAATATCTCCTTTTGCCACATGATCTCTAATAAAATGGTGCCTTATTTCAATATGCTTAGTTCTAGAATGTTGAACAGGATTATTAGCAATTTTAATGGCACTTTCATTATCACATAATAGTGGCACTTTATCAAAGATAATCCCATAATCCAAAAATGTCTGCTTCATCCACAACAATTGAGCACAACAACTGCCTGCAGACACATACTCAGCTTCAGCTGTGGAGAGAGCTACAGAATTTTGCTTCCTAGATGACCATGATACTAATGATCTCCCCAACAGCTGACAGCTACTAGATGTGCTTTTACGATCAATCTTACACCCAGCATAATCAGAATCAGAGTACCCAATTAATTCAAAATTTGCATTTTTAGGATACCAAAGTCCTAAACTGGGATAGCATTTTAAATACCTAAGGATTCTTTTAAGAGCAGTTAAATGGCATTCCTTAGGATCAGATTGAAATCTAGCACATAAGCACACACTAAACATGATATCAGGCCTAGATGCAGTGAGATATAAAAGACTACCAATCATAGACCTATATAGTTTAGAATCAACCGATTTTCCGCTTTTGTCTATGTCCAAGTGTCCATTGGTCGCCATGGGAGTTTTGATTGGCTTGGCGTCTTCCATCCCAAAGCGCTTGAGCAGGTCCTTCACGTACTTGGTTTGACTCACGAACGTCCCGTTCTTGAGTTGCTTGATTTGTAGACCGAGGAAGAAGCTCAGCTCACCAATCATGGACATTTCGAACTCCCTAGACATCATCTCTCTAAACTCATGACAGAAATGTTCATTAGTAGATCCAAATATAATATCATCAACATAAATCTGACAAATGAACAAGTCTTTTTCAATTTTCTTTGTAAAGAGAGTTGTATCAACCTTCCCAATTTTAAAACTTTTTGATAATAAAAAGTCTCTAAGTCGTTCATACCAGGCTCGAGGAGCTTGTTTGAGACCATAGAGAGCTTTTGACAATTTAAATACATGGTTTGGAAATTTAGAATCTTCGAAACCGGGAGGTTGCTCAACAAATACAAGTTCAGAAATTTCACCATTTAAAAAAGCACTTTTTACATCCATTTGAAAAAGTTTGATATTAAAGCATGATGCATACGCAAGAAGAATGCGAATAGCTTCAAGTCTTGCTACCGGTGCAAAAGTTTCACCAAAGTCTAAACCTTCGACTTGAGTGAAGCCTTGAGCAACAAGACGAGCTTTGTTTCTAATTACAATACCATTTTCATCTTGCTTATTTCTGAAAACCCATTTTGTTCCAATAACATTATGATCTTTGGGTCTTTCTACTAGAGTCCAAACTTCATTTCTAGCAAAGTTATTAAGTTCTTCATGCATGGCATTAACCCAATCAGGATCATTTAAAGCTTCATTAACATGTTTGGGTTCTAAAGAAGACACAAAAGAATGATGTTCACAAAATGCAGCAATACGAGATCGAGTTTGAACACCCTTACTGACGTCACCCAATATTTGGTCTAGAGAGTGATCCTTGGTGATCGTTTGATGTTGCCTTGGTTCTTCATCTTGTACTGCTTCATCTTGACTTTGTTCTGGAGGATCAACCTGAGATGATGATGCGTCTTGATCAACATTTTCAACGTTGACATCATCTTCTTGATCTTCCTCTGTTGGCTTGATGTCTCCAATGGTTATGTTTTTCATGGCTTCTTGAAGATTGTCACCTGAAACTTCATGAGATACTTGCTCCTTTTGTGAGCCATTAGTTTCATCAAATTCGACATCACCTGATTCTTCAATACAACTTGTATTTTTATTAAAAACACGATAAGCTTTACTAGTGGTGGAGTATCCGACTAGAAAGCCTTCATCTACTCTTCTTTGAAATTTTCCACCAAAATTTCTTTTCTTAAGAATATAACATTTGCAACCAAAGACTCGGAAATAAGAAATATTTGGCTTGCGCCCAACAAGAAGTTCATAAGGAGTCAAATTCAGAAGAGGATGCAAATAAAGCCGATTTATAGAATAGCAAGCGGTATGCACAGCTTCAGCCCAGAAGCGAGTAGGAGTATCATACTCACTTAGCATAGTTCTTGCCATTTCTATAAGTGTTCGATTTTTCCTTTCAACAACTCCATTTTGCTGTGGAGTGTAGGATGTGGAAAATTCGTGTTTGATTCCAAGAGAGTCACAAAAATCAAATAGAGTTGAATTAACGAACTCTCCACCATGATCACTACGGATTTTCTTGATGGATAATTCGAATTCAGTAGAAACACGTTTTGCAAAACTTTTGAAAACATCGGGGGTTTCGGATTTTTGAGAAATAAAGAAAACCCAAGTATAGCGAGTAAAATCGTCAACAATCAGAAAACCATAATTGCTACCCCCGATACTTTGGAACTCGGTAGGTCCAAATAAATCCATATGAAGAAGTTCCAAAGGTTTGCAAGTTGAAAGAATGCGCTTAGTAGGATGTGAAGTAGCTACTTGCTTGCCCGCTTGACAAGCGCTACAAGGTTTGTCCTTTTCAAAATTCACATCCTTTAAGCCAACAACCAAATCACGTTTTAAAAGTTTTCTCAATTGATGCATTCTAACATGTGCGAGTCGTCTATGCCATAGCCAACCTTTTGAGGTTTGAGAGACAAGACATGTTGAAAGAGATGCATCTTTTGAATGAAAATCAACCAAATAAAGATTTCCAAAACGAAAGCCTTTAAAGATCAAAGTTTTATCTTTTAAACTTTCAACCAAAACTTCTTTTGGGAAAAATGTGCAACTAAAACCAAAATCGCAAATTTGTGCAACGGAAAGCAAATTGAAATTCAGAGATTCGACCAATAAAACATTTGAAATAGATAGATCATTTGAGATTGCGATTTTACCCAAGCCTACAACATTTCCTTGACGATTGTCGCCAAAGGTAATCTTTTGGTTCTCGCTTGAGTTGTCTTCTATTGAGGTGAACAACTTCTTGTTACCGGTCATGTGTTCGGAGCATCCGCTATCTAGCACCCAATGCCTCCCACCGGTCTTGTAGTTCACCTACATAAAAAGAATGAAGTCCTTTTAGGTACCCAAACCTTTTTGGGTCCTTCAATGTTAGCAATCAAAGCTTTGGGCACCCAAATAGATTTCTTCTTTTTGTTTAACATGGGTGCACCAACATACTTTGCTATAGCATAACCTTTTCTCGACTTTTGAAGCATGTAGCAAGTATCAAAATAATTCGGAGTCATTAAGGGACATGCTTCATGTGAATGACCGGTTTCATGGCATTTATGACAAAATGTGTTGCATGCTTTAACAAATATAGTTTTAGAATTTTGTTTCCTTCCTTTCTTTTGAAAATATCCTAATCCTTCTTTTCTAAAAGAACATCTTTGTTTACTAAGGATTAGATCAAGAGATACTTTACCTTTAAAGCAATTTTCTAAGCCTTTTTCAAGTTTTTCAACTTGTGCCTTAAGTACATTATTTTCATTTAAGATGTCATTTGAAACACATGGAGTGTGATGACTACTAGAGGGAGATTCATTCAAGTTACATGAAGTTGAAGCATCTACCTTAGATGAAGCATTTGTAACATCTTTTATAAGCATGCTTTCATATGAATCTTTAAGTTCAGAGTATTGAGCACGTATGGAAGAATGCTCTTCCTTAAGCGCCTTATACTTCATCTTAGTTTTTCCAAAAACTTCATTTAATTCAGTTATCATCTCAACTAAATCATCATATGATGGATCATTGGAGTGTACCTTTTCATCGCCTTTGGCCATAAGGCACATGGATGAAGTGTTGTTGCCGAGAGCTAGTCCGGCCATCTTCTTGGAACAACTTCGTTCGTTGTCGGAGTTGGAGTCGGAGCTCTCTCCGCCGGACATCCATTCTCCAAAACAGGCTTCTTTGATTTCTTCGTTCTTCTTCTTGAAAAACTTCTTCTTCTTGTTCCACGCCTTGTTCTTGTTTGGACATCTTGAAGCTATGTGTCCCTTCTCATGACATCCATAGCAAATGATGTCCTTGAAGTTGTTTTGCTTTTGCCCCTTTGGTCGTGTGTCAATGTTGACACCCTTCTTATGTAACCTGCGAAGAAGTTTTTGGGTGTTCTTTACCATAAGTGCGAGGTCTTCATCGGAGGAGCCTTCGCTTGAATCGTTCCTTGCATTAGCTTTGAAGGCCAAAGCTTTCTTCTTCATCTCCGTGGGTTCGGCCGCTTCCTTCTTTTCCTTCTTGTGCATCTCATGGGTGATGAGGTTCCCATAGAGATCGGTTGGTGTTGTGGTTGATAGGTTGGTGTTGTGGTTGATAGGTCGGAGTTCGTGAGAACCGTGACCAAAGTATCGAAGCTTTCCGGCAAGGCCCTAAGCATCTTTCTCACAAGCTCAAGGTCAGTAAACACAACACCAAGACCCTTGAGTTCATTCACAATGTTATTTAACCGAGTAAACATGGAATCCACGGACTCGGTTGATGACATGGTGAATGTCTCATATTTTTGCCTCACCATTAACAATTTTGCCTCTTTAACCTTTGTAGTGCCCTCGTAAATTTCTTCGAGGGTAGTCCAAACCTTATGAGCAGTCGTGAGATTGCTCACACGGTTGAACTCGTTTAAGGATAAACCGGCAAAGAGAGCATTTTTTGCACGGGCATTTAAATGCAACTTTCTCCTATCGTCTTCGGATTGACTTGCCGGATCAACCGGAGGAGTAAAGCCGAGTTTAACGATATCCCATACGTCAAGCCCCATGGCTTCTAGGAATACCGACATGCGCACTTTCCAATAAGGATAATTTGTTCCATCAAAGATGGGCGCACGACCGGTATGTCCAAGAAGAAAATCCCCGCTTGACGACATCCTCTCTCTAGGCGGTAAAGCCTAATGAATCGAGAGACCAAGCTCTGATACCACGTGTTGGATCAAGGATGCCGACTAGAGGGGGGGTGAATAGGAGGCTTTAAAAACTTTAAAACTTAAAGCAAATAAAGAACGAATTATGTAAATAAGAGAAAGAGAACGAACACGATGATTTTTACCGAGGTATCGGAGACTCGCCCAGTCTCCACTAATCCTCGTTGAAGCACTCAAATCTCTTGAGTCTCGCTTCAATATCCACAAAGGATATTATCACTAATGGTTGCTCCTTGTCCACTCCGGAAAGGCGAGCACCGATGCCTTGTACACACTTGCCGAGCCTCTCCGACAATCTCCGAACGGAGAGATCAACGGCCACGCCTCCGAACCGTCTAGGTGAGGGCGCTCACCAAGAGTAACAGGCAGCGAGGTCTTCTCTAGACCTCCAAACACGCACCGAGAAGCTAAGTATATGCAAATGCAAAAGAACTGAAACTCTCGGTGGGTCGGAAAGCACTCGACTTGATCAAAAGACCAAGATTTTATATATGAAACTAATGCTCAAGAGTGTATATGAGAGGAGACTGCTTGTTGTAGAAAACTTATGCCCAAAGCCCCTTTTTATAGCCTCAAGAAGCAAATGAACCGTTGGAGCTAGGGCTGAAAATCAGCAACCCAAACTGACAGTCAGTTATGCAAACTGACAGTCAGTTTAGTGCACAACGGCCGACAAAATTTACGGATAAAAAATAGCTAGCCGTTTGTGGTTGTTTAAGGAAACTTGAAACCCCCAACTGACAGTCAGTTATACAAACTGACAGTCAGTTCGACCAAAACAACGACCAGATCAAATAGAAACTCAGATAAAAACAGTTGTGGTCGAAACCCAAACTGACAGTCAGCATGGGCATACTGACAGTCAGTTTAGTACAAAAATTTTTGGCCCGAAAAACACACTCTCTGGACAATTGTCAGTTAACACAAACTGACATTCAAACTGACAGTCAGTTCAGCAAACTGACAGTCAGTCTGAACATAAACAGCTATAACTTTAAAACCAGAAATCCAAAAGAGGTTTTTAATATCTCATTTGAAAGATATTTTAAAGGACTATCTTTTTGTCAACAGAAGAAAAAGCCAGATCTCTCTAGATCTTTCCAGAAAATGCAAAAACTCTTCTGCTGTCAAAAACTAAACTGAAAAATCAAATAACTGACAGTCCGTTAAAAACATCCATAACTTTTGATCCAGAAATCCAAATTGATAGTTTAATAGCTCGTTTGAAAGATAATTTCAAGGGTTACATTTTTGTCAACAGAAGCAAAAACCAGATCTACCTAGATATTTCTGGAAAAATGAAAAACACTTCTGCTGTCAAAAAATCATTTGAAAATCCAAATCTCTCAAACCAAAAACAAATCAAATCCAACCAAAATGATGCAATGCAATGATCTAAGTTTCTCGGTTTGTGTTGGAGATAAAGAGAGGACTTTCGCCACCCCTCTTTATAGTACGGTTAAAACTAAAAAATAATTTCCTAAACCGATCAAACTCCAAACACCGAGATCGGTCAAAATAAAACAAATATTACCTCAGGTCCTTTGCATCTTTAATCCTTGCAACTTTCGTTTTGGTGACCTTGCACTTGCGACCTTGACTTCCAACCTTTAACTGCGACCACAGCCAACATTGCGACCTTGCGCTTGCGACTTTGGACCTGTGACCTGCAAATCTTCCCGGATCACTTGCAGACTTTACAGAAATCGCTCTGCATAGAAATAACTCAAAGACAAGGTTAGTCCAAAACACTTAATGTCATCAATAATCAAAATCAACATAAAAGGGCCTAGATGCAACAGTGTCCTCATTCGAAGAGCTGGCAGAACGGTGCCTTGTAGAAGGCGCCGAGCACGGTGACGCTTCTAATGGTGCTGTGCAATCAGCTGGTGATGGTGATGATCGTCTGCCATACCTGTAGTTATCTCATATTGGTCTACAAATTGAAACATTACAATTAATTAAGACACATTCAATATTATTTACGAAAATTCACAACAATGAATTGCAACATTATAGTTTTATTTAAGGAAATTCACAACAACTCATATAGAAAAATGTGAATTGCTTCAGTTTCTTGAAGAAGTTGATGTGCCTATCACCTACGGGCATCGGTTTCTTATGTGATAGGCTGCCTGCAAGTGGTGCATCTACGTAGGTCATCTTCACGCTCTGCTGCATCTATATCATTGTGTATCCTCTTGGCTCGATGTCTGCCAACATGGCTCACAAGGAGCCTCTTATCTGGGATCCACGTGATGGTATCTTCCAGTGATAGCTCTCGATAGTTTCCCCTAGCCGCAAAGTACTCTTTAATCTTTTTGGACCAATGTACTAAAGGATCGTGCGCAAGTACTGATGCCGCCAAACTCCTACTATCATAGTATGCTACTGTGCGATAGAATTTCATCTCAACTATGGCAGTGAGTGGTAAGCATCGCACACCTTTCAGGACAAAATTGTACACCTCGGCCAAATATGTCGTCATGATTCCGTACCGTGCCCCACTTGTGTTGTGCAGCAACGACCACTTCTTTGGTTTGGGTTGAATCCATTGACTGAAATTGAGACGCCTCCTGCGGTTTCCCTCGCCGGTAACGCTGCCATCTTTTGGTTCACTTGGCTCTTGCATTTCCTTCAATGTACTCACGTCCAACAACTTCCATATATTAGAGAACTTCGACTCTTGGTTTTGCTTGGCAAGCCGTTTGAACACTTGCATCAGGCGCCTATTCTTGAAACGAGTGTGAAAATTCGCACCAAGATGTCGAGAGCACCAACGACTCTACAGGTCATCCCAAGTCAGCGATGGATCCACTCTCGATTGCATGTACTCGATCGCACTCAGCATTCCTTTGTTTCGATCGTGAATCATGCACATGTGCTCCCGACTTTGATGACCTCTTTCTTCAGTTTGCCTAAGAACCACAGCCAACTGCTGTAGTTCTCCCCCTCGACCACTACATATGCTATGGGGAGAAGCTGGTCGTTGGCATCAGCTACCACGACAATCAGTAGAGTACCCTTGTATTTTGCTGTAAAAAATGTTCTGTCAATGCAAAGCACGGGTCTCATGTACCTAAATGATCCACGCACTGCTGGAATACCCAAAAAAATCTCCGCAGCACCATGCATTCAGGAATCACAACACCCTTTGAGCCGATTGCCGGCGTATCAACAATTTCGGTTACTGTGCCTGGATTTGCTTCGCATATGTGATCGCACCCAAAATGGTCGAGCGTGATGTGTAAAGTAATAAACCGCAAGTGGACGGTTGAACATTGAGCGTATTTGACGAGGAACAAGCGTTTTCGGTTTTTTAGCTTAATGGATCACTGATTAAGTTCAAACAAGTTTTGGGGGTTGTTTTATTACAACTAAGTCTACTACTAAAGCTATCAATCTAGGGTTTAAAGCAGTAAATTGTAAGTATGAAATCTGGGTTTATAAAGAAGGAACGAAAATCTAGGGTTTCGGGAGTTGTGGCCATCCGGCGTAATTCTATCCAAGATCTAAGGATTGTAAGTTAATTTCAATAGTTTTCTAAGACAGATTAAGTTTCCAATTCAGGGCACTGGGTCAACAGTCAGAGGATCGCTTCCACTGCAACATTTGGCGAGAGCCTCTCTCCTGTTTAGGATCCCACATCAAAACACTAAGGATTTAAGAACTCCCCTAAATTCTTGTTAAGACTCAACTGTTACGTCTGTTGTCGAAACAAGGAATTAGGGTTTGGAGGAAGAAAACATTAATAAATTACTCCAAAACTTGAAATAAAGATCGAAGGAGAATCACGCCTTCCAGATTAGGTCATCCCTAACCCTAGAAGGGAACTACTCGCAAAAAGCCATAAGAATGCAGCAATAACAATAAGAAATAAATAAAAACTTACTTGATTGCTTTAGAATTAAAATTGCCGTCCTTGGCGGCTTACAAAAGTAATAAAAATAGAGAAGGTGGCTTTTTTAAACTAAACTACAACTAAACCCTAAAGAAAAAGCATGTTTAATTGAACCAAAAACTTCTCTATTAATAGTACACAGGTAAACGTGCCCAACAACAACTCCTCGACAGACTCTGACTTCAATTGGGACAAGAACAATCGAAAGGACATGTAAACGTCGTCTTATCTTGATCATCAGGATGAATTGAGATTTAAAAGAACCCCAAACCCCGAATATGAAATTTATCTAGGGCATATTACCACAAGCAATTCTTTTTCAGTCATAGTGTAATTACTCTGAGCATCATCCAATGTTTTGCTTACAAGTATATAGCATGTAAAACCTTATTTCCTCTTTGCCCTAGAATAGCGCCAATTGCATAATCACTAGCATCACGCATCTATTCAAAGGGTTCATTCCAATTTAGAGGTTGTATGATGGGAGCACTAGTTAATGCATGTTTTAGTTGATTCAAGGCATTAAGACATTTATCATCAAAATCAAAAAGCGCATCTTTACCAAGCAAATGGGTGAGAGGTTTAGCAGTTTTGGAAAAATCCTTAATGCAACGATAGTAAAAACCTGCATGTCCCAAGAAATTGTGTATGCCCTTCACGTTCGTTGGTGGTGAAAGACTTGCTATGACGTCAATTTTTGCCTTGTCGACTTCAATCCCTCGTTCAGAAATTATGTGGCCAAGTACCACGCCTTCTTGAACTATGAATTGGCACTTTTCCCAATTTAGCACAAGGTTAATCTCTTCATACCTATTTAAGACTCGAGAAAGATTTTGTAGACAGGCATCAAAAGAGGAACCATAAACATTAAAATCATCCATGTCGTGGTATTGCGAATACCCCGACAGGTTTTGAGAACGATCCTAGCGAAGAGTACGCGGCGTGGGTTGACTGGATGACCGGTCCTCCCTCGCCGGACAAGCACAAGAAAAGACACGGGGATTTATACAGGTTCGGGTCCCGGTGGGGGCCCTAGTCCTGTCGACGCGCTCCCGACAGGAGTCGGCTGGGGAGGCTCTCTCCGGGGGAGAGGCTTCCGGAGCACGCCTGTGAGTGTAGCTATTCCAATAAAAGTGAATCAGTCCTTTACAACAGAGGGGTACAAGGGCTATTTATAGCCCCAAAAAGAAGCAAAAAGCCTAAACTACCCCGGAAGCCACCGTCGGATTGAAGGGTAGGACCGTCCTTCTCCCGGTCAAACGCCTTGGATGCTTGACAGGTGGTCGCTGATTCCCGAGGCGCTCCTCGCGTGACCTGCACGTGACAAACAACTCGAGACTTTACCTTTAGAAAGGCGATGAGGCCCGGGACATGCACCGGAGGCCAGGTCTCCGGACCAAAGGCGGCTCCCGGGACCGGTGCCGGAGGCCGGGTCCCGGGAGGCAAATGGCGGCGCCCGGGACGGCACCGGAGGCCCGGTGCCGGGGGCCAAAAGGCGGCGCCCGGGGAGGCACCGGAGGACAGGTCCCCGGGCGAGCGGCGGCGCCCGGGACGGCACCGGAGGCCCGGTCCCGGGAGCCAAAAGGCGGCGCCCGGGGAGGCACCGGAGGCCAGGTCCCCGGGCGAGCGGCAGCACCCGAGACGGCATAGGAGGCCAGGTCCCGGGGGCCAAAAGGCAGCGCCCGGGACGGCCCTGGAGGCCCGGTCCCGGGCGCCAAAAAGCGGCGCCCGGGACGGCATTGGAGGCCAGGTCCCGGGAGCTAAATGGCGGCGCCCGGGACGGCACCGGAGGCCAGGTCCCGGGAGCGAAATGGCGGCGCCCGGGACGGCACCGGAGGCCAGGTCCCGGGAGCCAAACATTCGGCGTCCGGGGAGGCACCGGAGGCCAGGTCCCCGGGCTAGTGTGACGCAACTTACCTGGACTTAGTCCCACGGAGATTTCCCCCAACAGCAGCCCCCCTTGCCCCCCGGGGACGATGCTCGAGTCCCCGGTGGGTATGGTACACATCACCGGGAAAATCTCTGGACCAAGTCACCGGAGCCGTAACGCTTCGGTTTCCGTGCCGGACGCTTATGGCCGCGCCGTTTCGTCATAAATGCGCTCGCGGTTCGAACCGGTGCCTCGATTCGCGCGCCCATCCCTTCGTTTCCCGCGCATGATTTGAACTTCAACGGCCCAGATTGGTCCTCGAGGTGCCACGTGGCGCCCATCTGGACCACGGCTCGCCTCTATAAATTGGGCCTTAGGGGGCCCGGTAGCTTCATTCCAAACTCTTCAGCCTCACGATGTTTGCTCTCCCGGTAGCTCTCTCGGTAGCTAGCGCCCGGTAGCGAGCGTCCGGTTCCTTTAGCCGTAGCCTCCTGAAAAGTTAACCACCGAAAAAACAAACCTGATGGCACCGAAAGGTCGAGCGAAGGCGATCGAGGTGCCCCCGAAGGAAGTCGCTCTGGACTTCCTTTGGGCCTCCGAGTTTACGGCCGAGGACGTCGAGTCCATGGTCGAGCGCGGCGTCGTCGCGGAAGGGGACATCCGAGTCCCCGTGAAGAAAGACGGAGCTCCCCGCCCCAGGCCCGGAGAGGTCGTGGCCTTCGAGGCCTTCCTAGAGGCGGGGCTCCGGCTCCCGGTGCATCCCATGCTCCGGGAGTTTTTGAAGGAGTATGGGCTGGCGCTCAACCACCTCACCCCGAACGCCCTCGTCCGGATGGGCATCTTCATCTGGATTTTCGAGACGGCGACCGGGAGGGAGCCCACGCTACGCGTCTTCCGGTACTTTTATGAGCCGGCGGCGCAGAGCTCCCACTTGGTGAAGGGGGGACCCAAGTCCCCCTTTGGCTCGATGATGGTTCAAATGTTGCCGTCCCGGGTGGCCGACTACCCGGCGGCAGCCTCCCGGGATCACTGGGGGGACTGGGTCCGGAGGTGGTTCTACCTCCGGGTCCGGGACGACGGGGTGAAGTACGCCCCGGAACCGGCCTCTTACAGCCAGTCGTCTGCACCGAAGCCTCCGGTGTGGACGGACAAGGAGCTCGAGCTCCTCGGTAAGGTGATCAAGTCCCGGAAGGCCCGCTCTATGCGGGACGCCGCCGAGGAGATGATGCTCCTCCGGATCTCCCCCTTCTCAGGCGGGAAGAGGGGAGTCGGCATGGGCCCGGAGCAGCGGCCCCCGGTCAAGCCGGTGACGCGACGTAAGCTCCGGAACCTGTTGCATTACATTTACAAATTTTTGAAAATTTTGACAAACTCTTTACATCTTGCAGTCCGGCCGTACCCGGCGGCGCGGGAGAAGGCGGAGAACCTCCTCGGGAGGTACTTCGCCGACGAGCACGAGCGCGTCGTGCGTCTCGTGGGGGAGGGTCCTTCCCGGAACCTGGTGGCTGAGGCCTACGGGCTGAAGCTCCCGGAGAGGAAGCCCCTCCCCACCCCCGGGTCGCATAAGCGGGGCAAGGACGTGGCCGGGGGCTCTGAGCCTAAGAAGGCTAGAGGCCAAAAGACCCCCGGCCCGTCGACGACGCCGGCGGCGACTCCGGCGAAGCCCCGGGACGAGACCCCTGGGACCGAGCACGCCCGGGCGCTGGCACGGAAAGAGACGACACCCCCTCCCCCGAAGAGCCCCGTTGAGGCTCGGGGGAAGGAACCGGCCGCGGACGGGGCGGCCTCCGACTCGGCGAACTATGCCCCGTCGCCGCCATCGGTAGCGGCCCCGCCACCACCCCCGGCCCCCTTGGAGCTGGAGAAACTGGAGGTGAGGTTCGCGGAGGCCTCACCTCCGCAGATGGAATGGCCCGTGGACGAGGGGGGGAGCCCCTCGGTCTACGAGGTCCAGCCGGAAGTGGGACCCCGGGGGCCCTCTGGCCCGGGAAGGGAAGGGCCTGATGGTCGCCCCCCGGCGAGGGACCCTTCCGGGACTTCCTCGGCCACCTCCTCTGAGGGCACCTCCGTCACGAGGACGACGACGACCGCCACCCCGACCGAGGTCGCGCCGAGCGCCCAGGTTAGGGAGCCCGCTACCGGCTGCGGCCGGACCAGCGCCGGGCGGGAGACCCCCTTGCTTTCCGCAGGGGAGGTTGAACGCTACGCGGAAGGCCTGCAGACCCTGAAGGTCCAGGCCTTCGTAGCCGGAGGGACGCTCCACGATCGCTCCACGATCGCTTCGTGGAGCTCCGGTCTCTCCAAGCCCAGGTATTCACCTGAAGCTACCGGCTCGGAGGCTTCCGGGGCCGGCTGGGGGGAGCCCCCTGCGAAGACCCCCGGGACCGGAAAGGGGGAAGCCCCTGTATTATCCGGAACCGGGGAGGGGGCGCCCATGGCGACGTTTGGAACCGAAGTGGAGGGGGCCCCAGTGGCAACGACCGGAACCGGAAAGGGGAAGCCCCTGTAACATCCGGAACTGGCAAGGGGGGAGCCCCCGCGGCGACGTCCGGGACCGGGAAGCCCATGCGGGGGGAAGTCCGCTGAGGTGCGGGAGCTGCTCTGTCGAGCGCCCCCGGTGCGGTAAACGCGACGCGAGGGGCGGGACTGGCTCCCGGCGTAGGGAAAACCCCCGGCATAAAGTGGGCTCCCTGCGTCGGAAATAGGCTTGGGACGGGGTACCCCCCTGGTGCCGCGAAGGGCCCTGGCATGAAGTAGCCTCCCAGCACCGGGACGGGCACGGGTGCCGGGAAGGGTCCGGACGTATATCCCGCAGCGGGAGGGAACCCCCCGGCAGGATCACATGGGGCGGACAAACTCCTGGAGGCCGGAGGGGCCGCCGGATAACCCATAAACGGGGGCATAGTCCCCGGATATGGGTGCGATGCAAATGTGGGGGCCGGAGGCCGCGCCAACACGCTGAGCAGCTCATCCATTTAGCGCTGGGCACGGAGCTGGCCCTCCACTAGAGCCTCAAGCAGGGCGTCCCGGGGAGCCGGGTGAGCCATCGGGGGGAGGCTAGTCCCGGCCGAGGTCCCCGCGGTCACCGGGAACGACCTGGAGGTGGAAGCACCTAAGTTAAGAGGGAAGGAGGGAGGCGGTACTTGGGCCTGACCGCCTCCGGGCGGAAGCGCCGGGACAGCAGTGTCCCGGACGGGCGGCGCCGGGTCTCCGAGACCGGCGTCACCGGGAAGGGTGCGAGCCCTTGTTCTTGGGGGAGCCATGGCGTCTTGTCACGAGTCCCCACGGTCGGCTCCAACTGTCGTGGTATTGCGAATACCCCGACAGGTTTTGAGAACGATCCTAGCGAAGAGTACGCGGCGCGGGTTGACCGGATGACCGGTCCTCCCTCGCCGGACAAGCACAAGAAAAGACAAAGGGATTTATACAGGTTCGGGTCCCGGTGGGGGCCCTAGTCCTGTCGACGCGCTCCCGACAGGAGTCGGCTGGGGAGGCTCTCTCTGGGGGAGAGGCTTCCGGAGCACGCCTGTGAGTGTAGCTATTCCAATAAAAGTGAATCAGTCCTTTACAATAGAGGGGTACAAGGGCTATTTATAGCCCCAAAAAGAAGCAAAAAGCCTAAACTACCCCGGAAGCCACCGTCGGATTGAAGGGTAGGACCGTCCTTCTCCCGATCAAACGCCTTGGAAGCTTGACAGGTGGTCGCTGATTCCCGAGGCACTCCTCGCGTGACCTGCACGTGACAAACAACTCGAGACTTTACCTTTAGAAGGGCGATGAGGCCCGGGACATGCACCGGAGGCCAGGTCTCCGGACCAAAGGCGGCTCCCGGGACCGGCGCCGGAGGCCGGGTCCCGGGAGGCAAATGGCGGCGCCCGAGACAGCATCGGAGGCCAGATTCTGGGGGCCAAAAGGCGGCGCCCGGGACGGCACTGGAGGCCCGGTCCCGGGAGCCAAATGGCGGAGCCCGGGACGGCGCTGGAGGCCCGGTGCCGGGGGCCAAAAGGCGGCGCCCGGGGATGCACCGGTGGCCAGGTCCCCGGGCGAGCGGTGGCGCCTGGGACGGCACCGGAGGCCAGGTCCCGGGAGCCAAATGGCGGTGCCCGGGACGGCAACGGAGGTCAGGTTTCGGGGGCCAAAAGGCGGCGCCCGGGACGGCACCGGAGGCGCGGTCCCGGGAGCCAAAAGGCGGCGCCCGGGGAGGCACCGGAGGCCAGGTCCCCGGGCGAGCGGCAGCGCCCGGGACGGCACCGGAGGCCAGGTCCCGGGGGCCAAAAGGCGGCACCTGGGACGGCACCGGAGGCGCGGTCCCGGGAGCCAAAAGGCGGCGCCCGGGGAGGCACCGGAGGCCAGGTCCCCGGGCGAGCGGCAGCGCCCGGGACGGCACCGGAGGCCAGGTCCCGGGGGCCAAAAGGCGGCGCCCGGGACGGCCCCGGAGGCCCGATCCCGGGAGCCAAATGGCGGCGCCCGGGATGGCACCGGAGGCCCGGTGCCGGGGGCCAAAAGGTGGCGCCCGGGGAGGCACCGGAGGCCAGGTCCCTGGGCGAGCGGCGGCGCCCGGGACGGCACCGGAGGCCAGGTCCCGGGGGCCAAAAGGCGGCGCCCGGGACGGCACTGAAGGCCAGGTCCCGGGGGCCAAATGGCGGCGCCCGGGACGGCACCGGAGGCCAAGTCCCGGGAGCCAAATGGCGGCGCCCGGGACGGCACCGGAGGCCAGGTCCCGGGAGCCAAATATTCGGCGTCCGGGGAGGCACCGGAGGCCAGGTCCCCGGGCTAGTGTGACGCAACTTACCTGGACTTAGTCCCGCGGAGATTTCCCCCAACAATCCATAAAGACTTCCATTATTTATTCCATTAAATCTGAAAAGATAGCCATCATACATCTTTGGTGCGTTACATAACCCAAACGGCATTCGTCGGTAAGCAAAAGTACCAAAGGGGCTTGTAAACGTTGTCTTATCTTGATCATCGGGATGAATTGGGATTTGAAAGAATCCCGAATACCCATCAAGAAAAGAAAAATATGCATGTTTGGCCAATCTTTCCAACATTTGATCAATGAAAGGTAATGGAAAGTGATCCTTCCTAGTGACGCTATTCAATTTATGATAATTAATGCACATGCGCCATCCAGTAACAAGTCTAGTAGGGATCAACTCATTGTTAGCATTCTTAACCACAGTCGTACCTCCTTTCTTTGGAACCACATGAATAGGACTAACCCAATTACTATCAAAAATAGGATAAACGATAATTGCATCTAATAGTTTGGAAATTTCAGCTTTTATAGTTTCCTTTAAGTTTGGATTTAGTCTACGTTGACGCTCAATGGAGGTTTTAGTTTCATCAACTAGAGAGATCCTATATATGCATGCAAATTTCAGGGCTAATCTCTTTGATATCATCAATTGAATAACCAAGAGCATTGCGATGCACACGAAGTAAAGAAATCAATTTTTCTAGTTGTGAATTGGTCAAGTTTGCATTAACAATGATAGGTTACATCTCATCATCATCCAAGAACACATATTTCAATGAGAAAGAAAGAGTTTTAAGTGTAGGTTTACTTACCTTTTCCTTACCTATGACGTCGGAATCCGAGATGTCCTCTTTGGATGGTTCTTTTGTTGGTTCATCTTCGTTTTGTTCGATTTCTTCGCTGCTATCCGTTTTTGCATTTTTGAATATCTCATCCATTCCTTCTCCAAAAGTGAGTCGAAGTGGTGATTCCTCTTCTAGGACTTCTTCTAGATCATCCACGCTGCAAATTTTCTTTTCATACATAGGGCAGTCAACAAGTTTAGACATTTTAAACAAAATTTTCTCCTCCCCTATGCGAAAAGTAATTCTTCTCTCACGAACATCAATGAGGGGCACCTGCTATGCGGAGCATTGGTTGTCCCAATATGATAGGTATAGCAACATCTTCATCCATATCAAGAACGACAAAATCAACTAGAAGATAAAATTTACCGACTTGAAGAGGCACGTCTTCCAGGATTCCTTCCGAATTCTTTACCAAATGATCAGCAAGTTGCCTAACCATGCGTGTAGGCTTGATCTCACCCATGCTCAAACATTGTGCGATGGTGAGGGGCATCACACTAACACTTGCGCCTAGGTTGCAAAGAGCTCGATTAATATGTACTGTTACCTGATTTTCTCCACTTTCCTTTTCTTGTGGTTCGGTGACCTTGTCGTCATCCTCTGCTGGCTGTGATGGTACTTCTTTGACTTCGCTTGCTGATGCAGGTTCGGGTGGTGGTGTTCGTTCCGGTAGCTTTTTTCCACTCCTTAAGATCACTACATTAGAAATAAGAGGGTTAGAACAAGCTATAGAGTTTATTTGTTCAGAATTGCGAGGATTGATAGGTCGAGAAGGAAGAGGGTTATCGTTTTTTGGTGCAGGATTCACCAATTGTGCAATTTGTGTCTCGAGCATGGGGACGTGAGTCGATATGGAGTTGATCTTTTGGTTCATGGATGACTTCTCTTTCTCTTGATTTACTACAAAGTTCTCTAGCATGCGCTCCATGTTCGACTGCTCAGGCTGTTGTTGATGTGGCAGTCGATAAGGTTGCTGATTTTGTTGTTGGTATGGTGGTCTTTGAGCTTGATATGGGGGATTTTGTTGGTATAGTTTATGAGGTTCAAAATTTGGTTGTTGGCGTTGAGGTTGCTGATTTTATCCTGACCATGCAAAATTTTGATTGTTGTGCCATCCAGAGTTCTATGAGTTGGGGAAAACATTACCTTGTCATTGTTGCATACCCTGAAAAGCATTTGCTTGCTCCATGGATGGGTCAAATTGGCACTCATGGCCATAGTGGCCTTGTATGCCGCACAGTTCACATATAGGTGCAATTGCATTAACAGATGAAGTAGCAGAAGATCCAAGAATTGATAATTTATTAGTGAGAATTGCTACCTGTTCGGCTAGTTGCAACATTGCACTTACATCAACACTATTGGTCGGATTTTGTTGAGCAGCTTGTTCAGTTCTCCATTATGTGTAGTTCTAAGTTATACCTTCGATGATGTCATATGCTTCGTCTACACTTTTATTCATCAGTGCGCCGCCAGCTGCAGTGTCTACGACCATCCGCACGTTGTAGTTCAGCCCGTTATAAAATGTCTGAACCACAAGCCACTTTTCTAGTCTGTGATGTGGACATTTGATCAACAAATCCTTGTACTGTTCCCAATCGTCGTAAAGTGATTCACCTACCTGCTGAGAAAAAGATGCAATCTGGTTGCGAATATGAACAGTTTTAGTAGGAGGGAAAAACTTACCTAGAAAAGATCTTAAGAGTTCAACCCATGTAGTGATCGACATAGGAGGAAAAGTGTATAGCCATGCTGTCGCCTTCTTGCAAAGAGAGAAAGGAAAGAGCCTCAAAGAAAGTGCATCCTGTGTAACTCCATGAATCTTGAAAGTATCATAATGCTCAAGAAACATGTGCAGATGTAATGATGGATCTTTAGTGGGAAGACCGCTGAACTGGTTTTGTTGAACCAAATTCAAAAGCGCAGGTTTTATCTCAAAATTATTTGATTCTGGGAGAAGGAAGAGGATCTTCAGTAAACCTATCCTTATCTTTTCTTGTCTTAGGTAAATCTCAGGGCGAGATTTCTTTAAGGAGGGTAGATCTGTAACACCTTGGGTTTGGGGTGAAAATTCTTTTCATAAAAAGTCATGCATGCATATGTCTCTTCAAGATCAGCAAAATCAGCCCAGACTTATTTTATCCTAAGCCCTAAAATCTCAAAATCTTCCCTGTGAGCCCAAATCAAGATCTGACTTTCCAGATATGATCTATTATTTATCCTGAGTATAAAAGTCTTCAGATGCCAGATTCAATTCCATCTCTAACTCCCAGATTTGTTAAACCTTTCTATTTTCGAAAACAGAATTTAATTAAATATCCTAATTAACCTAAATACTCTGAACTTTGATTTAATCAAATCTTGACCTAATTCAGACCAGATTATTCTTGGATTAGGATCAAGGGTATGCCAATACCTTAATCCAAAAAGTTGGCAGTCAAATCCTATCATCTAGACCCTTTTTACAAATCAGTCCAAATAGTATCGCAGATCAATCATTTTCTGATTTTCCATAAGCCTGAAAAGGCTAAAAGTCACAAATCAATTCCAAATTCAAATCTGTTTCACGGAACACCTTCCAAATGTTATTCATTACAAAATCTTCTTCTGCGAGGATATCAAAATCTCATCATAAATCCCATAATTTAAATTTAAGCAAAATTCAGATTCAATACCCTAAATACCCTATTGTTTTGTTCCTTCAAAAACTGTTCAAACATCTCAAATCTTGTTAAATTTCTTTGCCAAATTACTTGCTACGTCAATTGATCTTCAGCAGCAAAAATCAAATCCATTTCTATCTAAGCTTTTCACTAAAATTGCAAATCAGTCCAAAACCCAATTTCTGTAATTGCAATCTAGTCCAGATTTATTTTCCAGCCCTTTTCGACTACATCTGCCGACACAGTGCTTCGACCACTGCTTTGCCGTGCTTTTTCGCCGCGATCTTCGCCGCCGGTCCTTGCTTATGCTCGTGTTCGCCTGCGCCTGCATGCACGCACGTGTCCACGCCAAGATCGTTGTCGTGGCAGCACCAACGACCAGCAATCGCGCGCGTGCGACCAGCAATGACCGTAGCAGCCCTTTTGTCAGGAACTTCGCGCCACGTCGCCTCGCCGTGCCAGCTTTGTCACCATCGCTCTGCACCGTCAGCGCCAAGTCCCAATGAGCCGACGAAACATAGTACAGAGCCACCTGCTCGCCATCCCGTCGCTGCTGCTGTTGCTTCGATCAGTTACTTGTCGCTGGCACAATTTTCACTGCTCCAGCCTCGCCATCTCTGTCCTGTGCCTATAAATAGCAGCCCTGATCAGCCTTGTCTTTACCAATCTTCTCCAGAGCTTCCTTAGCCATTAAATCCACCATCTTCTTTGTTTCTTCTTCTTCTCCGGCGAGCCGCCGAGGAGGAGCACGGTGCCAGCTCGATCCACTACACCAATTTCCAAATTTCTTCGACCAGTGAGTATCTCCCCCCTTCCTCTCTATTCTGTAGCATTTGATTGAACTCTGGTGGACCCTAACACCGGTGATCGCCGGGACTCTAATTTTCCCTGTTCTGGCAATGCTATTTGATTTAGCCCAAATTAGCCCTTCTGTTAGTAAAGTTTTATGATCAGTAACTTGTTCTTAGCAAGCCAGTTCATCCAGAATTTAAATTGAAGCTGTGTCGTGAGTTCTTCATTTCTTCGCGCCCCGCCGTGAACGCCTCACGTTGCCGGCGAGCTCCACCTCATCTTCGACCAAACCAGCTGCACCAAATCACTTCTTGTAACATGTAGATGATGTAGCCGAGCCCAATCGTTCTGCATTGCCCTAAATCATCTTCGCCTCTTTTGCCATCTTCTTCAAGTCCGGTGTCTTCGCCGACGAGCCCCAAACATCAACCACAACCAGATTCCTTGCTCCAACACCATTAGCATCACCCCAGGAGCAAAATCCCTTGATCAATTTCAAGTTCTATCAATTCCTATGCTCTATCACTATGAGCCGTTCCTGGTATCATCGCCCGCGTGCCGTCCGATCACCGCTGGCCATCGCCGTCGTCGCCGCCTTGTCCAGTAGATCCGCCTTAGCCTCCTGAGCATATCTCTCCAACCTCGAACTCTGGTTCTGCCCTAAATCTCAAATTACAGCTATGCCACAAATTTGTCCAGTAGCTGTACTGTGCCGTGTCACCACCGTGTTTCTTCGCCACTGTTCGTAGCCATCCGGCCATCCCAGTGATTGAAACCACCACCATTGGATTCCTGTTGCTTTCGCCTACCTCCTAGACATAGTTGGCGAAGCAATCAAAGCCCTAAATTGATCAAACACCGAAGCCCTAGTTTTTGACAGTGCACAGGGACCTTTTTGCTATCTCCTCTAATCCTTGGGCTTTTTTGTAAAGATCAGCTTGTCAAATAGATGCCTTGTTCTATTATACACCCAATGCATTGATCTAAACTTGTTTTTCCCACTAGAAATCTTCTAAACCACTCCTATGCCAATCTTTGACATTGTCAGTCCTTGTCAATCTATGTCAGCCAGTGGCATCAGCTCAGTTCAACCACTTCTGGTTATGCAAATTGGAATCCACTTTGTCTACTAAACTTATGGAGCTATGTTCTACATTTTCTTCAACTACCACAACTTGAAATAAGCCCTCTAGAGTTCTCTAGAGCTATGTCAGGCCATGAACCGAATGTCGATCTATTGACATTCGCTGTTTTGATCAAACCAGCCGTGAACCCTATGTCAATTTTGATGCCTTGAAACTCTAGCAACCTCTAGTACTCAATCTTAGCCCATATTCTTTGAAACCCTAGAATCTTGACTCAAATCAGCTCGTAGTCTCAGTCATCTTCAGTATCATTCAGTTATTCTTTTTTAAAGCATATTTGCATATAGATCATAAAACATTCTAATATAGTTAGTAATCATTGTGTGTTTGTTTGTCACCGAGCAGATCCAGAAGCTGAGTTCGAGGACTTCACTGTTGACCTGACACCAACTGCTGATTTTTACGACACAGAATGCAAGTCATATTCTTGAACATCTTGAACCTATATTTTAAGAGTTGCTATAATATAACCTTGAATATAAGTAGTATTTCATGTGAAAGAATGATTGAGATATGAAATGGCAGTATTAGGCTGGATGCCTGTGAAATGAGCCATGAACTATTATATGTGTATTTATGTATATTCATGAAATAAAACCCTAGCCGTGACCAGAATTTGGTATGGAATGGTGGTGGCACTGGATGTGCGTAGCTGTGGATGGTCTGGTCACTGGCATATAAGGATTAGAACCTTGTGTTGTGCGTCTAGTGGCATGAAAAACATACTAACTGCAAGCCTAGTATGGGACAGGCTTGAACAAGTAAGTATGCGGATCGCACATAAAATCCTTGCATAAGATGGAAAGTTGTGCACGATTGGCACGGAGTGCGGCTCCTACACATATCACTGGATGTGATGATGCACGCTGACCCAGTAATGGGGAGATGCAGTCGGGGTGGGGGTATAGCTCGCCACAACTGTGGTTTGTCCGACCACAGGGTCATGGGTGAATTATGAGTGAAACATAACAAAAGTTCTTGTTATCTCCACCTTGCCACTCACATTATGCAGTGAGGAAGGGTCTAATCATCTTGATAGGATGGACATGAAAGTGGAATATCTTGTGGGTAAATTGGTACCTCTCTGCAGAGTTAAAAATGTATTCGAATACTCCGAGCTCCCGGGTTTATAGGAGTCTGTTGCGGTGGATTAAATCCACGGGGTGTGGCACAAGTATGTTTTCTAAATAAAATCTGATAAGTCAAGATTACCCAAATGACATGTGTTGTGATGATAAGGGGTGCTGCCGTGGGATGTCATGTGTCGACGTGTCGCGGTAGTGCTATATATAGTGAACATGAATAGCAATGTTATGCTATGAAAATACTGCCATGAGATGAGATATAAAGGAAAAGACTATTTTACAACCATCCACTTTTCTTTACTAGCATAGGTTCATATCATCACTACTATATGTATCTATTCTTACCTATGACTTGCTGAGTACGTAAGTACTCACCCTTGCAACCTACAATCCAATAGATGGAGCGCTCAATGGTCAATATGAAGGCGTGGAGAACTTCGTGGATCCAGAAGGAGGAGAGCTAGTTCCGCCAGAACCCTGATGTGTGTTGTTCTGCTTCAACTTCTTGCTGTGGGGGTTCACCTATTTTCCACTGTGTAGTTGTTATTTTGCTAGAGCATATATGCTGCGAAGGCATTGTAATCTCTTTATGTTGTATTAAGGCCAGCATGCCACACTGCTTAAATATTTTGTAAGTTACTCTGCTGTAATGTAAATATATTCCTGCACTTGACTTATCTTGGGAAGTCAATGGTATGTATGGTATGGGATCAGCTGCAGTGAGCTGGGTCCCCAAGGGAGTAGTCGTTGTCCCCAAGGCGGGGCGCGACACCGTTGTTCCCCGGCAACGGTGCCAAAAACTTTATTGCACCCGAAACGGTCGAGCGCAATGTGCAAAGTAATAAACCTCAAGTGGGCGGTTGAACGTTGAGCACTTGAGGTTTGAATTCCACGAGGAACAAGCGTATTCTTCTTTCTAGCTTAATGGATCATTGATTAAGTCTAGGATCGTGCCTCTAGTTGTGGTCATTGAGAAGAAAAAATGAGTTTTTGAAAATTTAGCCAAACTGAGCACAACACTGGTCGTGCTAGTGGTCATGGTTGATTTGGCAAGTTTGAAAAACTTTTTATTTTTTTGTTTTTCAAAAGGAGTCAGCCCTATTCTACAAAAAATAAGTTTTGGGTGGTCAAACAACATCAGAATTGAGTGATTTTGTCGCCGCTGTGTTCATAAAAGAGAGAACTACATGTTAGTATGTTGGGTTGCCTCCCAGCTAGTGCTGATTTAACATCCCTCTCGATGGAACTTGATGGGAAACGGTGCCCGATCTTCCGACAGGTATGGTAAGTCGATTGGTGGAGAACTCGACGTTGACGATCTGGCTTTCGATCTAGAACCGATCCAAAACCTACAACCGCTACACCACGGCTCCTTTGGTTATCAACCACGCGCACGCACAGATTGACCTTGCCACGAAGGCTTGTTCCTACTACAAATCGAGAACACAAGTAAGAACGAAGAAGAAGCAACTGAATTGCGAATTGTATTAAGCTCATGAGTTGGGATTTCACAAACCGAGTTCGGTGAAACTGCAATGGCAGAATAATCTAAGCAAAATCTAAATCTAAATAGTGATGGCTACTGAGTATATGAAGAGGCGGCGTGGCTAGGGTTTCTCACGCCCTACTAGGGAATACATGGGCCGAGGCCCAAAACAAGGTGTCGCAGCAGCGACTTGGCCGAATCAGAATATGGTCAAAAATTGTTTTGTTAATTGCAGGTGATCCAGAAGGAATTTGGATGTGGGGCCAGATCTATTGGAAAGATCTCGTCGTGGGTGTCTCTGTGGACTATAAGAATGTCCCAATCAGACTTTGTATGAGGGAGTTATGGTTGTTTGAAGGCAGGTTGCTCCTGGATGGCCGAACCGGACTCCAACTCGAATCCGTCTTGGACTCCAACTCGACTTGGGCTCCTTGCTGGTCCTTGCGTCCTTGCTGGTCCTCTCCATGGTTCCTAAGTACAATATTATCAACATTAGGTAGTAAACCATTCTCCAAACCATATATGTATATAAACTTAAGAACGAGTTCACCTGGCAATGCAGCAATTGGGCTTGGCCGCGCATTATTGGTTCTTGTGTAACAAGTGGAGGATTATGGTTGGTGTGTGTATCCGAAGGAGTGATGTCCTCATCATCCTCCCCCTCTTGAAGTGGAGCCGTCCTCAGCTCAAGCTCATCTTCCTCTCCCAAGTACAGCTTCAAATCTGAAATGTTAAATGTGGGACTAATCCCAAAATCTACAGGCAACTCAAGCTTATAAGCATTATCATTAATCTTCTCAAGTATTTTAAAAGGACCATCAGCTCGAGGCATTAGTTGGGACTTTCATAGTTGTGGAAACCTATCTTTTCTCAAGTGTAACCAAACTAAATCATCCGGTTCAAGTTTTACTTCTTTCCTACCTTGACTGCCCGCAATCCTATACTTTTCATTCATTCGCTCTATGTTTTTCTTAGTTGTTTCATGCAATTTGAGTACAAATTCAGCGCGATTTTTAGCATCAAAATTGATTCTCTCAGATTTAGGCAAAGGAAAAAGATCAATTGGAGCACGAGGGTTAAAACCATACACTACCTGAAAAGGACTTACCTTGGTGGTGGAGTGTACCGATTTGTTAGAAGCAAACTCAATGTGTGGTAAACACTCTTCCCACACCTTCAAATTCTTCTTTAGAACAGCCCGCAACATGGTGGACAATGTGCGGTTGACAGCTTCAGTTTGTCCATCTGTTTGGGGATGACATGTAGTAGAAAACAACAGCTTCGTACCCAATTTATTCCACAAGCTTCTCCAAAAATGACTCAAAAACTTCGCATCACGATCTGAAACAATAGTGTTTGGCACTCCATGTATGTGTACAATCTCACGGAAAATGTAACATCCTGAGTTTTGGGGTGAAAAGTTTCTTTCTTAAAAATCATGCATGCATATGTCTCTTCTAGATCAACCAAATCAGCCTCAGCTTTATTCTGTTCTAGCCCTAAAATCTCCAAATCTATCCTGTGACCCCAAGTCAAGATCTGACTTGCCAGATTTGATCTATCAGTTATCCTAAATCTAAAAGCCTTCAGAACCCAGATTCAATTCTATCTCTAACTTCCAGAATTATCAACTCTTTTCTGTTTTCGAAAACAGAATATCTGTTATTACCTTTTACCCTAAGTTTCAGAAATTCAGATTTAATCAAAATCTTAGCCAAGTTCAGACCAGATTATTCCTGGATTATGATCAAGGGTATGCCAATACCTTAATCCAAAAAGTTGGCAGCCAGATTTCACCATCTGAACCTTTTTCGCAAATCAGTCCAAGAGTATCGCAGATCAGTCCTTTTTCCAGATTTTCTAAAAGCCAGAAAAGGCAAAATGTTGCAAATCATCTCCAAATTCAAATCTGATTCAGGGAACACCTCCCAAATGCTTTTCAATACAAATTCTTCTTTTATGAGTATCTCAAAATCAAAACCTAAATCCCAGAATTCGAGATCAATAAGATTCAGACTTATTTTACCCTAATCTACTCTGTTTTCAGTTCATATCAAAAGACATCCAAATGTCTCAAATTTTATCTTCAATCTGTGCCAAATCATCTATGGAATTAAGTATACCAAAACAGCAGAATCAAAATCAGATCAAACCTTCCAAATCTCCAGAATTACATTTCAGTCCAAATCAAGAATTGGAAATTGCAATCAAGCCCAAATTCGACCAGGACAGCAGTTGCTGTGCACGACCAGAGATAGCCGTGCAATTGCGCCGCGCTTGCTCGCCGCCGGCCACGCCTCGCCTCGCCTGAGCTCGTACTCACTTGAGTTGCATGTGCACACGCGTCCACGCCCCAGCCATCGCCGTGGCAGCGCCGTTGAACAGCATGTGCTCCTGCGCGCGACCAGCAACAGGCTTTTGTCAGCAACATTGCGCCACGTTGCCAGCCCTTGTCGCCACTGCCTTGCACCGCCCGACATTGATGAGACTCGATGTAGCACAGCTTCGCCTTGCCAGTGCACAGTCGCGTCGCCGCTCGCCGTTGTTGCAGCTGCGCCCGGCAAATCTTGTTATCTGACACCGATTCAATGCTGTTTAAACCTTGCAAGCTTCGCCCACTGCTCTATTTAAACCACCAGAGCCTTGTATCATCTCCTCTTCACCAGGACTTAGCCAATTTTGCAAATTCTCTCACTGTCGTCGTCTTCTCCGGCGAGACCAGCTCGAGGCTCACGGTGACAGCCTCAACCGCAGCCTCAACCACCAAATTGACAGCACCAGTGAGTTCCCCTTATCTCTCTCATCGTGCTGTATCACTTAATTGGATTTCCTTGCCTCCTATCGCCGGCGATCACCGGAATTTGCTGAAACTTGAAGAATGCCCTGTTCCGGCAATGCAGGCCAAATTACCTCGAATTAGCTTTCGATCCTGTGGAAGAAGTTGATCAGTGCGCCATTTCCAGCAAGCCTGTGCATCAAGATCTCCAGATTGAGCTTCAATCGAAGTTTTCCCCAATTTTGAACTTCTCCAGAAACCGGCGATCGTCGCCAGGCTTCTCCAGCCATCCTCCGGCCAAATTGATCGTGCAGGTAGTTTCCCCTTATCTCTCTTTCACTCTCCAAGCTTGGAATCGAGTTCTTTCAGCCTAAAACAAAAACCCCCAAATGGCAGTGTTCTTCTCCGGCGTCGATCACCGGAAAACCTATTCCTGGCCGTTTCAGCTTCATCCACTTTGTCATTCATGTGTGCCTCAACCTCCTAAACATTTTTGCCTTCTAGCTCGATCTCTGAAACTGCCCAGAATTCAAGTTATAGCCATGCCAAAATCTTGTCCAGAACTGCTCCAGTGCAACTAGTTCACCTCAGTTCATCACTGAATTTCACCACCTTCTAGCCATCTTCTGCCCTAGATCCTGTTGAATGATTTGTTCCTGTTATCAATGCCTACCTCCCAGACAAAGTGGTGCATCATTTGGAGCTCTAGATCAAAAGTTATGCCAAGCCCTAGTTTCTGGCCATGTCAAGATCAATGCCAGACTATGTCAGTCAGTGGCATTAGCCCTTTTCACTTCCTTCCAGATGTGCATTTTGGGCATAACTTTGTCCCTTAGATTCCTAAGGTTGTGATCAACATTTTCTTCTTCTATCACAACTTGATTTGAGCCCTTGAATTATATTTGCCGCTAAACCCTAATTTTTGACACTGTCTCAGTGCATGCCAGCCAATGGCATTGGCCTTGTTTACCCACTTCTGATTGTGCATTTTGAAAGCCACTTTGTCCACTGAATTTGTAGAGTTATGATCTACATTTTCTTCTACTGTCATAACTTGAGATAAGCTCTCTAGTTTTCCTTGAAGTTATGTCAGAATCTTGATCTGAATGTCAATCTGCCGACATTCGCTGTTCTTGATCAAACCAGCCACAAAACTGATGTTCTTATTGTAACCTTGAGATCCTAAGAGCATCTACCACCCATCCTTAGCCAAATCCTTGAAACCCTAGATCTCAACTCAGTTCAGCTTGTAATCTCAATTATCTTCAGTATCGTTCAGTCACTCTTGTTAAGCATATCTGCATATAAATCCTAAAACATCTTAATATATAAGTAATATTTGTGTGTATTATTTGGTTTGTCGTCGAGCAGATCTAGAAGCCGAGATCGAGGACTTCGCTGTTGACCCGTCATCAACTGCTGTTTCTTACGACGCGGAAGGCAAGTCATATCCTTGGTCATCTTGAACCTATATTTTAAATGTTGCTAAAACATAATCTTGAATATAGGCAATATTGCATGTGAAAGATTGAGAATGGTTGATTTATGAATTGGCAGTACTAGATTGGTTATCTGTGAAATGTGAAATAAACAAGTTTTGAGCCATGAACTATTATATGTATCTATATACTTATATTCATGAAATAAAACCCCTAGCCGTGACCAGAAAAATGGTATGGATGGCTGTAGCACTGGAGGTGCTAGACTGCAAAGGAATGCAGGCACTGAAGGTGCAGGGTTGTGGATGGTCTGGTCACTGGCATATAAGGACTAGAACCTTGTGTTGTGCGTCTAGTGGCATGAACAACGTGCTAACCGCAAGCCTGGTATGGGACAGGCCTGAACAAGTACTTATGTGGATCGTACATGAAACCCCTGCATGAGTTGTGTTGTGATGATTGACTTGGAGGCTGACTCCCACTATCACTGAAGGTGATCTGATATTTGACCCAGTAATGGGAAAATGAGGTGGGGTGGAGGTTATGATACAGCCTACCACAACTGTGTTTCGCGGAGAGCCACAGGGTCGGGGGTGAATTGTAAGTGATGCATAACAAAAGTTCTTGTTATCTCCACCTTGCCACTCACACATGGTTGTGAGGAGGGGTCTAATCATTTTGATAGGATGGGCTTGAAAGTGGAATATCTTGCGGGTAAATTGGTACCTCTCTGCAGAGTTAAAAACGTATTCGAATACTCCGAGCTCCCGGGTTTATAGGAGTCTGCTGCGGTGGATTAAATCCACGGGGTGTGACACAAGTACTATTTTCTAAATAAAATATGTTTAATCAAGATTACCCAAATGACATGTGTTGTCATGATAAGGAGTGCTGCCGTGGGCTGTCGTGTGTCGACGTGTCGCGGTAGTACTATAATCTAGTGAACATGAATGATGATGTTATATTATGAAAAGTGCTGCCATGAGATGAGGTATGAAAGAAAAAGATTATTTTATAAACATCCATAATTCTTGACTAGTCTAGGTTCATGTCATCACTACTATATGTATCTACTCTTACCTATGACTTGCTGAGTACGTAAGTACTCACTCTTGCAACCTACAAATCAATAGACGAAGCGATCAACAATCAAGATGAAGGCATGGAGTACGTCTTGGATCCAGAAGGAGGAGCATCAGTCCCGTCATTTCCCTGATGTGTGTTGTTCTGCTATCCACTTCTCTTTTGTGGGTGGGTCACCTATCTTCTGCTGTGTAGATGTTATTTTGCTAAACCATGTATGCCGTGAAGGCATTGTAATCTCCTTATATAATATCAAGGCCAGCAGGCCACACTGCTTAACTATTTTGTAAGTTACTCTGTTGCAATGTGATATACTCCTGTGCTTGACTTATCCTGGGACGTCAAGGGTATGTGTATGCTATGCATATATGGCACTAGCTGCAACGAGCTAGGTCTCTACAGGAGTAGTTGTAGTCCCAGTCTCGGGGCGCGACAGAAAAACAATTCAGCAATATGTGTAGCATCATCACTCTTATGACAAGGTATGAAATGTGCCATTTTAGAAAAATGATCCACAACCACAAAAATACTATCCCTCCCCCTCTTGGTCCTAGGCAATCCTAAAACAAATTCCATCGAAATGTCCTCCCAAGGAGCGCAAGGAACAGGAAGAGGCATATAAAGACCATGTGGATTTAAGCGAGACTTAGCTTTGTTGCAAGTAGTGCATCGTGGCACATAGCGCTCGACATCGTGTCTCATCTTGGGCCAAAAGAAGTGAGTGGACAACACATCTTCAATTTTCTTCACTCCAAAACGACCCATCAAACCACCTCCATGTGCTTCCTGCAAAAATAAAAGGCGAACGGAGCTAGCTGGAACGCATAGCTTGTTAGCACGATAAAGCAATCCATCATTCAGCACATATTTATTCCATGTTCTCCCTTCCTTACAATTTTCAAAAGCTTCTTTAAAATCCAAATTAGTGGCATATAACTCTTTGATCGTTTCTAGGCCAAAAATCTTGTGATCTAGATGTGACAACATGGTATAACGCCTAGACAAGGCATCAGCAATAACGTTTTCTTTTCCCTTCTTATGTTTAATGACATATGAAAATGACTCTATGAATTCAACCCATTTAGCATGTCATTTATTCAGTTTGCCTTGACTTCTAATGTGTTTCAAAGATTCATGATCAGAGTGAATAATAAATTCCTTAGGCCAAAGATAATGTTGCCAAGTTTCCAAAACTCGCACTAAAGCATACAATTCCTTATCATAAGTGGAGTAATTCAGCGATGGCCCATTCAACTTCTCACTAAGTAGGCAACAGGCTTACCTTCTTGCAGCACCACTCCTCTTATTCCAATTCCGCTAGCATCACATTTGATTTCAAAAGTCTTACCAAAATCTGGAAGTTGGAGTAGAGGTGCATGTGTAAGCTTCTCCTTAAGCATGTTGAAAGCTTGTTCTTGTGCTGGCCCCCATCGGAAAGGAACGCCCTTCCTTGTCAACTCATTCAGCGGGGCGGCAATGGTGCTGAAATCTTTCACAAAGCGTCGATAGAAACCTGCAAGACCGTGAAAACTACGCACCTGGGTGACTGTCTCAGGGGTCGGCCAGCTCTTGATAGCTTCAATTTTTGTTTCATCCACCTCGATTCCCTGTGGAGTAACAACATATCCAAGAAAAGAAACTCGATCCGTGCAAAAGGTGCACTTCTCAAGATTATCAAACAAACGTGCATCTCTCAAAGCGGTAAAAACAGCACGCAAATGCTCAACATGTGCATCCAAAGACTTGCTATAGATCAAGATATCATCAAAGTAAACCACCAAAAATTTTCCAATGAAAGCACATAAAACCTCGTTCATCAAACGCATGAAAGTGCTCGGAGCATTAGTTAAACCAAAAGCATTACTAACCACTCATAAAGCCCGAACTTAGTTTTAAATGCAGTTTTCATTCATCTCCCAATTTCATCCTTATTTGGTGGTATCCACTACGCAAGTCAACCTTTGTGAAAACAATAGAACCACTTAACTCGTCAAGCATATCGTCTAACCTAGGAATAGGATGACGATACCTTATGTAATATTGTTAATGGCTCTACAGTCTACACACATACTCCAACCATCATCTTTCTTTGGAACCAAAAGCACATGAACAGCACAAGGAATAAGGCTTTCTCGTACATACCCGCAGTCCAAAAGCTCTTGGAGTTGTCGCTGAATTTCCTTTGTCTCCTCTGGATTTGTCCTGTACGCAGCATGGTTTGGTAATGATGCTCCTGGTATTAAGTCGATTTGGTGCTCAATACCTCTAATTGGTGGCAGCCCCGGGGGTATCTCAGCGGGAAAAACATTCTCATACTCTTGCAAAAGGTTAGTGATAGGAGGGGCCAAAGTGCTAGATATATCATCAAGTGAAAACAAAGCATCTTTGCATATCAAAGCATAGCACATCACATCATTCTCTTCAATTTCAGAAAGGTCAGATTTGGTTGCAAGGAGAACTCCACTCTTCAACTTAATTTCAGCGGCCTTAGAGCTAGATGGTGCAACATTTTTCGCTATTTGGTTATTTTCAGATTTCAAAGCATTCTCCTTTTTCTCATTTTCAGTTCTTTCTCTATCAAAGTGCACAATTTCAGAAGGTGTCATAGGAAGTAAAGTAATTTTCTTTCCTTTGTGCACAAAAGTATATTTTGTTACTTCTACCATGATGAGTTGCATCAGTATCATATTCCCATGGTCAGCCTAATAAAAGTGAACATGCTTGCATAGGTACTATATCAAAATCAGCAACATCATGATATGATCAAATGAAAAATTGTAGTCTTGTAGTTTGTGTTACCTTTATTTTACTGCAGTTGTTGAACCACTGAACATGGTATGGATGGGGATGTGCACGTGTGGTCAAGCCAAGCTTCTTGACCAGATCTAAACTCACCAAATTGTTGCAGCTCCCACCATGAATTATGGTTCTAACACGTCGATCCTTGACAATGAGGAACATCTGAAACAAATTGTGGCGTTGGGCTCTCTCTGCTTGCTCCATTTGTGTGTTCAACACTTGCTGCACAATGAAGGTCCGGTAGTTATCCATCGCTGTAGTGCCTAAAGTTTCCTCATCATCGCCGTCCGCATCATGTTCAAACTCATCATCCCCTGCATGGTTAGCTGCAAGAACTAATTCATCTTCCACATCACTGGCACTAATGTACCCACCATCCTCAGTAGCAATGTATGCGTGCTGACTTGGGAAATCCTTCATGACATGTCCCATGCCCTTGCAACGGTGGCACACAATCCCTGTCGTGCGACCCGTGGAAGCAACCGATGAAGAACTATTTGCTGGCGCTTGCACATTAGAAGTTTTGCTCACCTCAGAATTTCGTGGAGGTGGAGATGGTGCTGTTGATCGTGTCCTATTTGTTGAAGGTGCAGCAGACCGAAAAGAAGAAGATGGAGCTAGTTTGGCTTGCCCCTGCGTTGGCCTTGATGCGGAGGTACCACCGAAATTGCTTCTTGTCCTTGGTTGTCCATGTCGTACCTGCAATTCTTTTTTTGCCAACATAACAAGCTGGAACAACCTATTGATATTATTATAAACTTTGTAATCAATAATGTCCTGAATTTCACGTCGTAAACCCCCATAAAAATGAGCCATCTTTTCCTCCTGAGCCTCCACTACTCCAAAACACAACATGCCTATTTGCAGCTTTTGGTAGTATTCCTCTACAGATTTATTCCCCTGATTCAAGCGTTGTAATTTCTTAAGTAAATCATGTTTATAAGAAGGAGGAACAAATCTATTCCGCATAGCTCGCTTCAAGCTATCCCAAGTATCAGGCTCTACCCCAAGGTTCACTATTTCGTTCTCCCAAATGATAGCAAAATCTTTAAACTCACTGGTGGCTTGCCTAACTCTATGAATTTCAGGAACCAAATGGGAATTAAATTTTTGTTTAACAGTCATCTCCCAATCTAAGTAAGCGTCTGCATCATATGCACCAGAAAAGGATGGGATGAAAAATTTTACCTTAGCAAACGGATCGTCATTCCCACGAAAATAGTTACCTTCCATGTTGTGTCAATTGTGATGCACTCGTTGCTGTTGGCGAATATCATGGGCAGCACAGTGCATGGTAGTCGTGTTGCGAGGCTCAGTTTGTACAGCAACCTCCGTGTCGGCGTCTTCAACTTCAACTTCATGGGAGGCAGCTTGCTCCTTTTCTTCTTCATCTCCATTAGGTGGATGCTGCTGCTCCATATTGTCCAACCTGGTAGCAAGGTCGGAGATGTGCCGGTCCATCCTCTCAAATGCAGTCTGGTTCTCACGGTTGGTTCGAGCCATGTCATCAATGTTCTTATCGAGTTTTGTACTGATGTCGGCCAACATCTTGCGGATTTCATCTTCCTCTTCTGCAGCTCGAGCTCTTGTTTGCGGTCCTACCATGGTTAGTAGTAGAAACAGAAGACAACACAAGAGTATTATCCCTATGACTACTAGGTGGTGGCAAGTGGGACTCTCACAATGCGTCTTACCACACTCTTACAAGGCTCTTACAAAGCAGTGGATAGCACAACCGGCAGGATGGTGACACCGTAGGTAGCGTGGGCACAGTGATTACAAGTATGAACCTGAACTGATCAAAAGGAACTGTAGCTCGGATGGCACAATATGGTAGCAAGGATTAGCAAAATTTGAAGACAGATTAGCAAAGTTGAATAAGTATCCGAAGTACTAGTCACAGTTGCTAGCCTATACATGCACGTAGAACTAGTTCAAATCAACAGGTTATGGAACAAGTGCTGAGAACTGATAATAGCAGATACAAAAACAGAAGTTCAAATCACCTTCTTTTCCTTTTTCTTCCTATTGCTTCTCTTTTTTTTTTGTTTTTTCACTCTTTTTCTGCTGTCTTACACATTAATTTAAGCAATGGTGGTGGAAACTCACACTTCTGGAAGCACCAAAAACAAATATGTGAAGGTGAAGCGATGGTGAAAATGGAGACAAAAACTTATGAGGCCTGAAACAGCACCTTCCAAGCTGATTTTGGGCTCAAAAATTTTTCGGAACCCAGTTCTATTGGGGAGAATCAATTGTAACTTTTTCTGTAGATGTCCGCAGATAAAAAGAACATCCAAAACGGAGTCCACATGCAAAAGTTATGGCCGTTTTACTGGGGACAAGTAAAATCACTCGCGGAAAAAAGGAATTGATCTCTGTTTTATGTGATCTCGGCTTGTGGCAGAGGTGTGGTGAATTTGGTACTGGATAGGAGGGGTCGATATGGGCTCGATGAATGAACACGACTCTAAACCAGCAACAAGACACTGACCACGGACACAAACTCAACAACGCAAAATTGAAAATGAAATTGCAAAGGCACAAAGTGGTTTGGACAGCTGAAAGACTATGAACCCTAATTTTTTTAAAAAATCTTTTTCTGGACTCTAGGTGATGGAACAATGATAAACGGATGTATACAAGGAATACCTGACAGGCAACCCTAGCTCTGATACCACTTGATGGGAAACGGTGCCCGATCTTCTGACAGGTATGGTAAGTCGATTGGTGGAGAACTTGGCGTTGACGATCCGGCTTTCGATCAAGAACTGATCCAAAACCTGCAGCCGCTACACCACGGCTCCTTTGGTTATCAACCACGCGCACGCACAAATTGACCTCGCCATGAAGGCTTGTTCCTACTGCAAATCGAGAACACAAGCAAGAACGAAGAAGAAGCAACTGAATTGCGAATTGTATTAAGTTCACGAGTTGGGATTTCAAAAACCGAGTTCGGCAAAACTGCAATGGCAGAATAATCTAAGCAAAATCCAAATCAAAACAGTGACAGCTACTGAGTATATGAAGAGGTGGCATGGCTAGGGTTTCTCACGCCCTACTAGGGAATACATGGGCCGAAGGCCCAAAACAAGGTGTCACAACAGCGACTTGGTTAAATCAGAATCTAGTCGAAAATTGTTTTGTTAATTGCGAGCTATCTAGAAGTAATTTGGATATGAAGCCAGATCCATTCGAAAGATCTCGTTGTGGGCTTCTCTGTGGACTATAAGAACATCCTAATCGGACTTTGTATGAGGGAGTTATGGTTGTTTGAAGGCATGCTGCTCCTGGATGGCCGAACCGGACTCCAACTCGAATCCGTCTTGGACTCCAACTCGATTTGGGCTCCTTGCTAGCCCTCGCGTCCTTGCTGGTCCTCTCCATGGTTCCTAAGTACAATATTATCACCATTAGGTAGTAAACCATTCTCCAAACCATATATAAATAAACTTAGGAACGAGTTCACCTGGCAATGCAACAATCAGGCTCAGTCGCGCGTTATTGGTCCTTGTATAACAAGCGGAGGATTATGGTTGGTGCGTGTATCTAAAGGAATGATGTCCTCATCACAGTGGTCACGGGGCCCATTGTAGCCGTCCCTGTCCCTGCAGTCAGGGACAAGACTTCGTCGGTTTGAAGGGAAGCTGACCTCTCTGGGATGCTTGTTCCCAAAAGGTCAGTCGCCTTCCTCTTGCGACGAACTAGAGGAATGTCGTCTTCCTCATCCTCGCTCCCTTCACCCTGTACGACGAAGAAGTAATTTCCACTCGTACCTGGGATTACAGGGGGTACGAAAAATCTTACCGCAGTCTTTTTTGCGGTTATAGTTTTCTTTAGTGAAGAAGCCCCTCCCAAGATCTTCTTAGGTTTTTTGGGAGCAGGCTCCTTCATTTTGCGCTTCGAAGGGGTCCTTTTCGCCTTCTTCATAGCTGGTCTCCCCGAAGGACCAGCGTCCTCGCTTGGACACATCGCCCTAGCAAATTTCCCCAGAAGCTGTATTATTTAAAATGCTTTTGGTAACACAAGACAAGTGGATGATTTACAACAGAGTTTGTTGGGAAAGATCATACCTTTCGGCGCTCTTGTTTAAGATCATCGCCGGCATTAATTAAGCTCTGGGGGTGAGGCGACCCTTTAGCTCCCTCCACTGTGGCATTATATGCCCGTAAGAGGTAGTTTGTCCTTTTTTCAATTTCGGACAAAGACAGCGCTGTGTCACAAACAAGCATGTTGCTAAATACGACATCTTTCATCAGTAAAAATGCGTATTTTGTTGGCTAGAGGACATACCAGTGTTATAATCTAAGGTGTTGTCTGCCATGGACTCCACCTCCCAAGTCGGATGTGCCCTCTCACGCAGGGGGCTCATCCTATTCTTCACAAAATCACGGATAATGTCACGCACGGTCAAGCCCTGCTGGACTAAGTGAAGAATGGCTTGAGCTTGTTTCTTTAGTTCTGCGCTCAGAGAAGGAATGGAGTCTAACTCACTGTCTTTCTCCAGTCAGGTGTTCGCGAACCCCAGTCCGCTCTCGGACGGAGGGGTGCAGTAGAACCATTTATGGTGCCACCTGTGCACAGAATCCCGTAGAGGTGGGAATGGGTACTCTTTCTTCTCCCTTATGCAGAAGTAGATGCACCCAGCGGCATTAGCACTCATTGACCATGCCGAGAAGTAGAATTGTCGGAAAAGCTCCACGCTTGGAAGCACTTCGATGAAAGCTTCACATAGATGTTGAAAAATCGCCAGGATGAGAACCGCATTTGGGTGTAGATTCACCAACTCCAACCCGTAGTGGTCCAAGATTCCCCACAGGAACTCGCTCTTTGGGAATCAGAACCCACAGCGCAAGTACTCCTCGAAGATCACCAATTCGCCCTCTTGGACGATTGGGGTTTCTTGATCTTTCTCCGCTGGCCGCCAGTTGATCAGCAGTCGTGGGGAGAGAATTTCTTCTTTCTCTAGTGCCACCAGGCTCTCCTCTGTGTGGTGGATAGATCGGCTCCAGGAGGCCATTACTATATAGGATTGAGGAAAAAGGTGATGGCTTTGGAGACGATGAAGATGAGGTGTGTGAAAGAGGGTTTTGTGTGGCAAGAATGTCTAAGGCAACGAAGGGTTTTTGTCTATGAGGCTTCCCCAGTAAGCTACCTTTTCCGTTTATATGCCCGAGACAACCCTTCGCCAGATATTTTATTAATTTCCCATAATTGGTGCCTTTCCTCTTGGAACTCGTTATCCATACCCGGTAATGAATTTGAAATAAAATGTATCTTTATCATTTTATTTCACATTCGGGGGCTATGGTACAGATAAAAATATGAGAAATTCTTAAAGTTTATCAAGGAAGTAATCCCTTATGACTTTGGAATAAACTTATATCTTGTATACTGATCACAATGCAATTCTGTGATCACTACAATATAGGTGATGCCAACGTCTGTGGTCGCCCCACGGTCAAGATATGGTGCTATGATCGTAGCACTGATTCTGATCACAGTTTACGATCTCAATGCTATTCTGAGACCGAAGAACTGTCCTGAGCCGGTTTCGGATAGAAACCTACCTGTGTATTTTTGGTCGCAGAAGCATTCTTGTGTAACCATTTTTTCTCACAGAATATAAAGAACCTTAATTCGGATTATAAGTTTTACATAATCCTTTTAAGAGATCAAGTATGTAAGGAAAAGAAATTCTTTATTTCTGACAATCTTTACATACAAAAGGGACACAGGCGGCCAAAGCGTCGACCTAGTCCAATAGCCGTTTACAAAGTTCTCCCAGGGACATGTTGATATCAGTGGGATTAACACTGACTGCCCCCAGAGAACTGGCTATGGCTCTAAGCCTATCTACACCATCCCAAAGTAAAGAAGCACTGTTGTTCCTTATCATATCAGAGAGTTCTCGTTGCTGCCGAACGTAGTCCCTCTCCAAACGGAATTGGCGCGACTCTTCGCGGGAGTTGTCATAACATTCTGTCCGAACCGTCTATAATATCTTGGAATTTTGCTTGCAGTCGAACCATTCGATTAGTTGAATTGTTCCACTTATTTTTCTCCTTGGGCATGACAAACCCTAACCCGTAACCTCCATTGATGGCCACCGTAACTCCATCGACGGTCACTAGTTTCTCTGGTGAATCAAGTCCAAGTTATGATGATGAATCTGCATGTAAGAGCCACCAATACCAATCGGACGGGTAGCAATAATATTAGAAACGTGACCAAATGATTGAATAAAATTTTTTCATATTTGGTTTTATCTTATTTTCAATGTTAGTATTAAAAAATTGATATATTATGGTGTTATGGTGTATATATAAGTATGTGGATGTTCAAAGAATGTTGAGACTATTACAGTCGGTCCTGACGTCAAAACCGTCTGTAATGTTACTATCAGAGATGGTTTTGAGTTAAAAACTGTCTTGATCACAGAAGTATTTTCTTGTTAACATTTTCACACAGAGAACATCATTTGGTGATTATCAGTTATACATAATCATTTGAAAAGTCAGATATATAAGGAAAAGAAATTTCTTATTTCTTACAATCTTTGCATACATAAAGATACAAGCGACCAAAGCGTCGATGTGATCCAAAAGTAATTTACATAGTTCTCCTAGGGAAGTATTGGCATCAGTAGGATCTACACTGGCCGCCCCAAGAGAACTAGCAATAGCTCTAGGCCTATCTACATCATCTCTCAGCAAAGGAGTGCAGCTGTTCCTTATTGTATCGGAGAGTTCTTGCTGCTACCGAGCGTAATCTCTCTTCGACCGGAACCTGCATGCTTCTTCACGAGAACCCTCATAGCACTCTGCCAAGTGCAGAATGGCACAAGACATCTCCTCAGAACGCTTCTCCAGCGCCTCTTTTTCTTCTTGGAGAGTTCTGCACAAGGCAGCTTTCTCTTCCTGCACATGCATGGGTTAGTTTTGAAAGACATAACGACTAGCAGAGAGGGTGAAGATGATTGCCAAGCTTCGGAGTGGATTTGGACGTGGAAGTGTGCGACTTACCCCAGAAGGTTGATCATCCAAGAAAAGCTGATGATCCAAAGGTGTTGAAGAGGGGATATTGGAAGGATTGTTGTGGATCTCCAAAGGTGGAGATGAAGCTGCAACTGGAGGGATTGCAAGGGGCAATGTGGCAACACATGCCTCAGCACCCTCTAAAGTCTTCGCTGCAGCTCCACTGGAGGATCTTTCATCATTTCTGAGTCTCTTCTTTGGAGGGAGCATTTCCTCAGGCACTTGTGGATTTCGAAATGCATTTGTTTGAAGGTAATCAAGTCATAAAAGAAAGATTTGCATTAGAGTTTCAGAGAGGACTTACTTTCTGAAGATCTTGATCGAGTTCATTCCTTATCTCTTCCTAATCACTCTCAATTTCAATAACCTCATTGGAATCTCAGCTCGCTATCAAGGTGGGAGTTGAGGAGGGAATAAAGACAGGGATTTAGGAGCAGAATTAGTAAAAGACTTAACCAAGAATTTGTAAGTCTTAAGGATTGAAGAGCCTCGCTATTTATAGAACCAGAAGGTGACGGTTCATATGCACTGGTGCCTCTAGTTTTAAAAAGTGCACTACTGGTTTTCAAGGTCAATAAATTCATGATTATTTCTTGGGAGATAAACTGTCACACGGCGGAACAGTGCCCACTTAAGAAGTGGAAGCGTCAGATTACATAATTCAATGCAAATTAAATTTGAAGTAAATAATTAAGTCTCTTCATCTGCGCAGTTATCATGTGCGGTTATCCATGTGCGGTTATCCATGATTGCATGTTGAGAATTCAAAGCGTCGGACACTGTTGGGACTATCACAGACGGTTGGGAGATCAAAACAGTCTGCTTTACTATTACAGACGGTTCTGAGGTCCGAACCGTCTGTAATATGCCTGGAATTTTGCTTGAAGTCGAACCGTTCGACTTCTACAAATACTTGTTCCCTCCCTGGAGTTTTGCTTCCAGTCGGACCGTTCCACTTCTTTTTCTCCTTGGGCACGACAAGCCCTAACCCGTAACCTCCATTGATGGCCGCCGCACCTCCATCGACGGCCACTAGTTTCTCTAGCGAATCAAGTCCAAAATCGATCGTAGCTTCAACTCCCTCGACTAGATTTCGGCATTGCAAGTAAGGCAAGTAAAATTTCGGCATCGTTAGATTATCCTAATCCTATGATGGCAATTATCCTGTGATTCCTGTATCTTCCATTTTTATATGTCTTCTTTTCAACATGATTCTGTGCAGGCCTTGGACGATGTTCACGAGGGGCAACGTAGTTCACGGTTCTTCGTCATAGTACGCTGCCTACGTCGGCTTGTTGGCGAAAGAAAGGGTGAAGATCACTGTCGAGAGCTGGAAGTTAGTGAAGGGCGAGATCTTAGTTGGCTTGGTCGAGAAGATCCTCAAGCCCGGCGTGTTTCTCAAATCAGGACCTACAGAAAGCATCTTACATTTGTATTAGTGATTTCCTCAGGCTCCAACTCAACTCAACTCAACTGAGTTGAGTTGATTTGCATTGATGAGTTGAGTTTGAGCCAGAAGAGATCACCAAGACAAATGTAACTCAACGCCAGTTCCAGCTCCTCGGGCGTCTCTGAACTGAACTCCTATGGTTAAGTCAAACGTGGTTCATACATTTGCTGTTTCAGATGAATGGATTTGTGATGTATCCGGTCTAACTTGTAGTCGGTAGTTACATTTGTTGTCTGATTGCAAAGGTTCTCTTTCAGATGTGACTTTTATAATATACATCGAATGTGTGAATTGGTGTATTTGTATTGGTGTATATTTGTGTATTTGTATTGCTATTTGGAACATGTACTTGAATGTGTGAATTAGTGTATTTGTATATTAGTATTGGTGTATATTTGTGTATTTGTATTGCTTTTTCAGACATATACTTCAATGTGTGAACTGGCGTATTTGTGTAGAACTATCGTAAAAATATCACAGACAGTTATTGACGAGGATTGACACTCGGGTCAGTTCAAATAAATGTACTGTTGGTTCAAGACAGATTCGAGTCAGACATGTGCCCGGCGGTGCGAACTCAAGTCATTCTGAGAAGCATCAGCCCGAGGTCGCAGGCTTTGCGCGATCAGGTCGCAGGCTTTGCGCGATCAGACCGCAGGCTTCGCGCGGTCAGAAGTTCGTATGCTATACGCGAACAGAATGTCAGAGATGCTGCGCAGTCAGCCAACATCCCGTGGTCAGAACATTCTCGACCAGGGTACTTGGAGTTCATCTGTCCGGCTGTCCCTATAGTGGGAATATTCCAAGTATCCCGAAGATTCCTCCATGTGGAAGACCAACCGTCAGGAGGTTAATACGTTCAGTTATCCATGAATAACACGTGTTTAACCTGCGTGGAGGTTAAGAGCGGTTCTCTAAAAATCGCATCCAACCATCCAAACAACTATCTGATGCAGTTACGACATGGCACCCTTTCGACCAGTATAAAAGGGTGGCAAGATGCATCAAACAGGGGGGAGGATAAAAGGAGAGATCAACATCTCTGATACAAGCGAGATACAACACATCTCAACCACTCAAATAGCCAAGTTTACGGCCCAAGTTAGATACCTTCCCAGAGGGTCATCTTGAAAGGTCTCGCTATTACAAATTTTGCATAAGTTCGACTGAGGACTCTGAGTCTGAATCGTCGACAGCTGGCGCCCACCGTGGGGCCTTTCTCAAGGCGTCCTAATTTTTATCTGGAAGTTCGCTGAAACATGACTGGAGTATATGATTCCGAGAACGATTTTGATCTCGAGGATTATGCTCACATTCCAATGCCTTCTCCAAGCGACCCTGTTCCGATGGAGGAGGTTGAAGGCCAGAATCTTTCAGAGGTTGAATCATCTCTCCAGGTCATGTCCATCGACCAGGGGGCGACTAGCGCAAGGTCAGAACCCACAGAGGTTCTCAATGCGCTAGAGGATGAATCCGGTCCGTCATACGACCCTGCTGAGGGGAAGGATGATATCGACCTGGAAATCAGCCCGGGGAGATTCGACCCTGATAACCTTCACCGTCTCTTTGATTTCGAGTCTGACTCGGAACAAACTGAGATGTTTTCCCCATCGGCAACCTCTCTCCCTAGACAGTTCGCTGCTTTGTCGGAGGAAACTCCTGATCAACAGGCTGCTAGGGAAGAACGGGATCGCAAACAAAAGGAGGATGAAGATCTCGAGCAACAAAACAATGAACTACGCAGAACTGCCCTAGAGGCTTTTCAAGATGCGCAGGCTCGTTACGATGCTGCTCCGAGTTCTTCTCGATGGTCACGTGGTCGTAAACGTGACTAGACCCCTTCTTTACCACCGGAGCGTTTCCCGGTGGACGAAGAAACAGTAACACCTGGTGCCCCTAGGAGAAGCACCCATGGTCGACTGCGATCTATCGCGGAAGTCATGCGTAACTTTCCTCCTACGGTCACGGATGCGCAGAAACCGGCCTTTACTAGGATCTTGGCGGAAAGGCTGGATGAGGTCGCGTCTGAGGCGACCCCAACGGCCTCTTCCCGCTCAGTAACACGTTCCCGCGAACGAGAGTGTCCCCACTCTGGTTCTAGCCGGCGAAGTTACCCACCGTCCCGACAGGACAAGTACCGGCGAACGTAGGATTCACGTAGTAGGGATTGGGTTCCTGTTCACTCTCGTTTGGGACCGCGAGTAACTTCACCGTTGCGTGAGGTCGCCCGTAACCCGGTCGAGAGTCACAGGGCAGTTCACGGTCCCTACGTCGGTTGTAAAGCTTTTTCGCCCGGCCTACGAGCGGTCGTTTGGCCCGATAAGTTTTGACCAGGGGCCATTGAGAGGTTTGACGGAACTCAGAACCCATCCGAGTTCCTTCAAATCTATATCACTGCCATCCAAGCGGCAGGAGGCGATGATCGGGTCATGGCCAACTACTTGCCTACAGTCCTCGAAGGACCGGCTAGAACCTGGCTGTTTAACCAGCCCAAAGGTTCCATCTATAATTGGGAAATGCTGTGCGACGCCATCCTCAGCAATTTCCAAAACTGTTACCAAAAGCCGGGTAAAGAGGACGATCTTCATCGGCTACGACAAACTTCAACCGAAACTCTTCGGCAGTTTGTCAAGAGGTTTGTCGGGGTGAGGAATACCATCCCGAACATATCTGATGGCTCCGTTATCAGGGCATTTAAACATGTCGTTCGATACCGGAGATTCACCGAAGACTTGCTTATCCACCCTCCTCGATCAGTGGCCGATCTGTTCGACATGGCCGATCGATACTCTGACGCAGCTGAAGCAGTCGAATGGAACCGGATGGTCGACAAGGGTGACCTACCACCTCAACCAGGTTTCAAAGACGCCAGGAAAGAAGATTCAAGTAAGGAGCCGGAATCTTCATTAGGTGGGAAGTCGAAAAAGTCGAAGAGGAACCGCTCTGGACAGTACCGCGAGGTCGCAGTCGCAGAGAAGCCACCTTCAACCAAAGGTAACAAGCCTTCATTTAAGAATAAAACTGCTTCTGGTGGTCGTAGTGCCGACCAACCAGAAAAGTCAACTAATCCGCAGGAAGGCAAGAAGTGGTGTCCACTCCACAACTCCGCAGGCCACGACCTCAAGAACTGCAGGAGTTGGTTGAAGCAATTGGATGATTTCTACCAGGGAGTTGGGCCAATGCCAACCTTACCGCCTAAAGAGCAGGCGTGCGGACTTAGAGACGCCGACGGAGACGAGGAAATGTCTTACCAGGTACCTCAATATCATATTAATGTTATTTTCGGGGGTTCTTCTTCTTTCGTTTCCAAAAGGCAGTTTAAAGCCTTTTACCGAGAGGTTAACCAAACGGAGACATCTCTTGGTGAACCTCAATACCCCCGTTGGTCAGATACACCCTTGACATTCGATCGTTCTGATTGTCCCGCGGGGCTTACTCGACCATTGAGGCTCCCTCTGGTCATTACCCCGATCATCAGTAACGCGAGAGTCGAAAGGGTCCTGATCGATGGAGGGAGTTCCCTTGACATTTTGTTGGTCAAGGCGCTCGACGAGATGCAAATTCCTCGTTCGAAGATCAAGCCTATAATCCATCCGTTTTATGGGATAATCCCAGGCCCCTCCATGATGCCGTTGGGACAAGTGGTCCTCCCGGTCACACTGGGAGAACCGGATAACTTCCGAACAGAATTGGTTACCTTTGACGTAATCGATTGTGATTCAGCTTATAATGCAATCTTTGGCAGGCCAACTCTCGCTAAATTCATGATGGCAACGCACTATGCTTACCAGTGCGGAAAATTGCTTGGCCCCAAAGGTGTCATCTCGGTCCGAGGCAGTCGCAACGTGGCACTCACGTGCGACCGGCTATCTTTGGAGATGGTCGATCAACTTCCCCTCCGGGACGCTCAGGTCGCCACCGTCGCCATCGACGCGATCAAGGCTGCTCCTCGACCAGATGAGAAACTCAAACTGGTTCCTTTGTACCCAGATGACCCATCCAAGATAATTCGGGTCGGATCAGGTCTGGATGACAAATAGGAACTCGAGCTCATTGCTTTCCTCCGGGCTAATGCAGATGTGTTTGCGTGGAAACCGTCCGACATGCCCGGTGTCCCAAGGGAAGTAACCGAGCACAGGTTAGCAATTCGACCTGGACAACGACCAATAAAGCAAAAGCTCAGGCGTTTTGCTGTTGACCGACAGGAAGCCATCCGAGAGGAGTTGGACAAACTCCTAAAGGCCGGGTTCATTCGTGAAGTCGATCACGCGGAATGGCTCGCCAATCCGGTCATGGTCCGCAAGTCAAATGGCAAGTGGCGCATGTGCGTCGACTACACTAGCCTCAACAGTGCCTGTCCGAAGGATGACTTTCCCCTTCCCCGCATCGACCAACTGGTCGACTCAACTGCGGGTTGCGAACTGATGAGTTTTCTGGACGCCTACTCAGGATATCATCAAATTAGAATGGCAGAAGATGAAGAGAAAACTGCCTTCATCACCCCGTTCGGCACCTACTGCTACGTCAGAATGCCGTTCGGTCTCAAGAACGCAGGTTCCATGTACCAGTGCTTGATGCAAAAGACCTTTCTTTCCCAGATAGGGCGTAATCTCGAAGCATATGTAGACGACTTGGTTGTAAAAAGTACCAAGAGATTGTCTCATTTGGACGATCTCGTTGAAACCTTCTGTAACTTAAATCGCTTTGGAATAAAATTAAACCCGGAGAAATGTTCTTTCGGGGTCTCTTCGGGAAAACTCCTTGGTTTTCTTGTTTGTTCCAGGGGCATTGAAGTTAATCCTGAGAAAATCAGGGCCATTGAACAAATGAGGTCGCCTTCGACCATGAAAGATGTTCAACGCTTGGCTGGTCGCATGGCGGCCTTAAGTCGCTTTATATCACGACTAGGTGAAAGGGGATTACCTTTCTTCAAAGCCTTGCGGAAGCATCACAATTTCACATGGTCGGATGAGGCCGAGAAAGCGTTTCAGGAGGTAAAAACGTATTTATCCAGTTCGCCAGTGTTGGTGTCTCCCGACAAAGGAGAACCATTATTTGGTGGCCACACCGCATGCGGTCAGCGCTGTCCTGATCGCGGATAGGGAAGGAATACACAGACCCGTCTACTATGTGAGCGAAGTACTTCATGGTCCTAAGGAGCGTTACCCTGAGGTCCAGAAGATACTTTACGCACTACTGATGGCTTCCCGTAAGCTACGACACTACTTCCAAGCTCACAAGATCACATTACCCTCCTCTTTTCTTTTGGGGGATATTGTTCGAAATCCAGAAAAATCTGGTCGAATCGCTAAATGGGCGGTCGAACTCGGTGCCTTCGATATCCATTTCACGCCCCGCACGGCGGTTAAGTCTCAAGTTTTGGCCGACTTCGTGGTCGAATGGACCAACCCTGAGCCACCCGTGCAAGTGCCAGAGGAATTGGAATGCCCCGATCACTGGACAATGTACTTTGATGGCTCCCGTAGTTTTCAACACTCGGGGGCTGGAGTGGTCTTAGTTACGCTTCAGGGCGAACAGCTTAAGTATGTCATCCAACTACACTTTGTTGCGACCAACAACGCGGTAGAGTATGAAGGTCTTCTTGCAGGGCTCCGGGCAGCAAAATTCCTCGGAGTTCGTCGATTAGTGGTGAGGGGAGACTCACAACTGGTCGTAAACCAGGTAAACAAGGAGTACAGCACCTCCGATGAGACAATGGCTCATTACCTGGGGGAAGTGAGGAGATTGGAAAAACACTTCAGTCATTTCGAAGTCCAATACATCCCGCGAAAGGACAACATTCTCGCAGACCAATTATCCAAAATTGGGTCCTCACGCACATCCGCTCCGGCAGGAGTGTTCATTGAACACTTGGACCGTCCTTCGATCATGACTACGGTCGAGGATGATCCGGTAATAGCCTGCGTTACCAACCTCGGTCAGGAACTGGATTGGACTCATCCATTGAGAGTCTATCTTGAACATGGGACCCTACCTGAGGACGAAACCGAAAGCGATCGGTTAATTCGAAAAGTGCGTCTGTACAAGCTCATAGATGGGATTCTGTACAGAAAGGGTACTCAAGGAGTATTCATGCGTTGTATATCTCAGGAGGAAGGAACATCCCTCTTGAAGGAAATACATGACGGTGTATGCGGTGCGCACGCGTCATATCGAACACTGGTCGGAAAAGCTTTTCGACAAGGATTCTACTGGCCTTCGGCACTCGATGATGCCAAGTATATGGTCAAGATGTGTCCTCAATGTCAGTTCCACGCGAGACAGGTTCATCAACCTGCCTACGCGTTACAAACCATTCCCCTTGCATGGCCTTTCGTAGTCTGGGGAATGGATATTGTTGGTCCTATGCCACAAGCGGTCAACGGGTACAAGTTTCTGTTCGTAGCCATTGACACGTTTACAAAGTGGATTGAGGCCGAACCGGTACGAAATATTACCGCCTCAGCAGCACAAAAGTTCTTTCATAAGAACATTGTTGTCCGATTTGGTGTTCCAAACCGTCTTATCACCGACAATGGTTCTCAGTTCGCCAGTGGTCTTTTCCTAGATTACTGCGACCAGATCGGAACTAAGGTGTGCTTTGCTTCTGTGGTACATCCGCAAAGCAATGGTGCTGTAGAACGGGCCAATGGGCAGATATAAAAGGCATCAAAAAATGTATTTTTGATCGCCTTAAGACTCGCTCGGGCGCTTGGGTAGACGAGCTTTATACCGTTCTATGGGCACTAGGAACTACCTCTAGTCGAGCCACCGGTGAGACGCCCTTTCATCTGGTCTATGGGGCCGAGGCTGTGTTGCCTATGGAAGTCAGTATTGGGTCAGAACAATTCGAACAGGTTAATCAGTCCGAACAGCGGTCACAAGATTTCATCCCCTTAGAAGAAAGGCGTGATCACGCTTTGATCAAGTCCGCAGCATACTTGCAAGCCTTGTGCAAGTATCACAGCAAAAGGGTGTGACCACGTAGTCTTCACGTGGGCGACCTGGTTTTACAAAAAATTCAAGACCAGTCTAATCGCAACAAATTCTCCCCGAAATGGGAAGGCCCTTACACTGTTGTCTCGATGCCGCGACCAGGATCCGCGCGGTTAGCCATGGAGGATGGTCGAATTTTGTCCAATACTTGAAACATCGATCAACTTCGCAAGTTCTACGTGTAAGTACTCAATCCCTTTTCCTGTTCAATTAGCATTTTTTCATAAAACAAAAAATGTTTTGGTTTCATATGATGAATATTTTCCTCCATGCCCATGTGCTGTGAATTCGACTCGGGGGCTGGTCGCCCGCGGTTAGATCATTATAACGTCCTAGTCGGATTCGCTGGCCGATCTCATAACCGCTTCCAGACAAGTCACTCCTAAATAAGCCGTTTCTCAACGCACACGGGGCTTTCTGGCAAGTCCTCGGTTATCTGAGTGGCTGTTGGTTTGCAAACAAGGCTAGGCGTTACTTCGATCATAATTGTTGGTTCGATCACACATCCCTGGTAGTTATATTCACTTCTCTCCTGCGATTGTAATACTAAGTCTTCAGTATTTAATTACAATCACAGGCGGGGGCTAGGGGGATATGTTTATAGTATGCAACGAACACAAAACAAGAATATATATGCAAATCAAAATATATATTCATTTTCAAAAATGAATTTCCACATACATTGCATTGTATACAATTATTTTTGTACAGGTGTAGGGATCACTCGATCCCAAGGTCAGTCAGGAGCTTATCTACAAGGGGCCTGATCTCCTCCATGACGGCCTCTAATTGTTCCTCACTCTCGACCTCAACCGGTCCCACCAATGGATTCAGATCTGCATCTGGTCCCTGGTGAAGTCGAACCCGACTGAGAATGGTGGAAGCGGCTGACCGAACCTTGGTTCTGATCGCCTCTTCTCGTCGTCGTGTATCCTCAGGAAGATACTCGAGAAGTGACTCCGCCTAGGCCATGACTAGTGTAGACTAGTCATTTAGGCTGAGATTATCTCTTGTGGTTTCGACCACATCAGCCTTCAGAAGACGAGCCACTGCCTTCAGTTTTTCGAAGATTGAACGGCTCAGCTCTCTGATCGCCCTTTCGGAGGTTAGAATAGAGCTCTGGAGGAGTCCATTGTCTTGACTGAGTTGTTTTATTTGACCCGCTTGCGCTGCAGCAAAAGAAAAGATTACTCGCGCGTTATGAAGTTAAGTCTTCCTAATCAGGAATCGACTTACCAGCAAGTTGTGACCGCAGCTTGTTGTTTTCGATCTCTTGGTTTCTAGTTACTGAGATCGAATGGAGCTTGACTGTGGCCACTTCTTTCTTCAGCAATGCCACCTCTCTGTAGTAGAACAGAAGGAGTGGTCATAATCAATTTGTATCTGTACAAGTTGAAGAGTAATGATCCTTACCTGCGCAAGTTGTCTCGGTCTTTTTGTACGGCCTCAACGCTCGCCATCATAGCGTGCGACTTGGCCGACATCCGGGATCTCTCCTATGATGCAAAAAAGGAGTTAAAGGTGTCCTATGTACAATTCAGGCACCGAAAGTGAAGTTCATCATACCTTCATGAATTCCCATAAGGAAATGTCTTCCAGAGTAATCGGAATGCCCGTTGAAGGCCCCGATGCGGCCACAACAAGGGCAGCCGGTGGGAGTGCCTGCTGGGCACTACCCCCAGTCGCTGTTGGTTGCGACTGGGTCTCTGCGCTTGCCTCTCCCCTTACGGCCAGGACGACTTCCTAGACCAAGGTGGCGGAGCGCTCCTCACTGGAGGCTCCTGCACCGGCAGCGACTTCAACCCTCCCCGAAGCGGTTGAAGGGCTGGCTGCTGTTTCTTTTCGCCTGACAAAGGAAAGAGGAACCAATCAGTCATGATTTGTGATCATCACGATTTATATTACTACAACTAGGATAAAGGTTCTTACCTTATTTGAAATCCCATCAGTTTTTGAGATTTCTGAGAAGGCTCTCCGCGAGAAAGAGGACAACTGTCGTCTGTCCTGATCTTCCTCTTGGTGAATAAGGCATTCCCTCCCTAGATGTGTTCCTTTGTAAGCACATTTCTAAGGGAAGATGAAGACAAACGATAAGAGTCTTTACCTGGGCAACCGCTCCTGTCGGCGGGGTTGCATCTGAAGGCCTCAATGGTTCCTGGACTTCTGGGACCGGCACCTCGTTTGCAACCACCATAGGATCTTGTCCGACCACCTCCACTCCTGTCTGTGGGGATGGAGGATTTTCCTCCCTGGGACTTGCAGGAGTCGCAGGGGGAAGCTCTTCTCCCAGCATAAGCATTAACTTATCGAATGCACAGGGGGAATTGAAGAAAACAAGACTGTGAGAGAATCTTACCACGGTCGTCCCTCCGACCAGGGAAGTAGAGGCAACTGGCCCTGAAGCCTTGGGGGCTTCAGGGGCCGGGATGTTGTCTGCGGCCACGGGGCTTTCGGTGGCTACGGGGTCTGCTACAGCTGCCTCGGCGGTGGCAGTTGTTTCTGCGGAGCGAGTTGGAGCGTCGCCGGATGGAGAACCTACAATCTTCCTCCTCCGGCGAATCAAGGGGACCTCATCGTCTTCCTCCTCCTCGCTCCCCTCTCCCTGTACGACGAAGAAGTAATTCCAGTTCGCACCTGGAAAGATCGGAGGGATGTGATATCTTACCGCAGTTTTTCTGGCGGTAGGAGGAACGCTTCATGAAGACCCTTCCCCAAGATTTAGCCTGGCTTTCTTGGGGGCAGGATTCCTCGTCCTGGGTCTCGAGGAAACCTTCTTCACGTGTTTTGTCGTCGGCTTTCCCAGGGAACCGACATTCTCGCTGGGAAACGTCGCCTCGGCGAACCTCCTTAGGAGCTGTTCTCATTCCAATGGAATTGATTAGTGCTGGACATACATGAGACCTGTAAAACTGAGGCCAAGTGGAAATTGTACCTTTCGGCGCTCCTGTTTAAGGTCGTCGCCGGCGTGAATCAAGCTTTGGGGGCGAGGCGATCCCTTGGGGCCCTCTACCTCGGTATTGTACGCCCTGAGGAGGTAGTTAGTCCGCCTCTCAATCTCGGTTGAGGGCAGGACTGTTCCCAGATACAAGTCAAATTGATGCATTTCAGAAATGACATAAAAGGATTTCAGTGCCAGAAATGAATACCTTCGTTATAGTCCAGGGTACTGTCCGCCATGGACTTGATCTCCCAAGCCGGATGAGCCCTTTCACGCAGGGGGCTCACCCGGTTCTTCACAAAGTCTCGGATGACGTCGCGTGCTGTCAACCCTTGTCCGACTAAGTGAAGGATCACCTCGGCGTGCTTCATGAACTCCGCATTCATCGCCGGGAGAGTATCCAACTCGCTCGGCTTCTCCGGCCGCGAGTTTTCAAACCACAGCCCGCTCTTGGTTGGCGGGGTGCAGTAAAACCATTTCTGGTGCCACCCGTGCACCTAGTCTCGCAAGGGTGGGAAAGGATACTCTTTCTTATCCCTTAGCCGGAAGTAAATGCATCCGGCGGCGTTGGCGATCTTCGACCACGCCGAAAAATAAAATCGCCGGAAGAGATCCACACTGGGATATACTCCGACGAACGCCTCGCACAAGTGTTGAAACACCACCAGTATCAACACTGCGTTTGGGTGGAGGTTGATTAGCTCCAACCCGTAGTGCTCAAGGACGTCCTTCAAGAACCGACTCTCAGGGAATCGGAACCCGCAGCGCAAATATTCTTCAAAAACCACCAACTTTCCCTCTCGAACGATAGGGGTTTCTTGGCCCTTCTCCGCGGGCCGCCAGTTGATTAGCAGCCGTGGAGGAAGGATCTCCTCCTTCTCCAACGCCACTAAACTCTCCTCAGAATGGTGGATTGATCGGCTCCAGGATGCCATTTTTTGGTGGAGAGTCGAAGGAAAAGTTGGTGACTTTTGGGGAAGACGAAGGCTGAGAAGAACGAGGGTTTTGTGCGGCGGAAATGTTGAGGGTTTTTGGCTGTGTGGCTTTCTCAAGAAGACACCTGCTCCTTTTATAGACCCGAGGAGACGCATTGATGAGAGTAACGTTCCATTCAAACGTTCCACTGAGTATTTTATTCATTTTCCATAATGGATACTATCTCTGGCGGACCCATTAAAGTGTTCAGGCATCGGGTCTGAAACAAAAAGACTTCTTTGTTTCAGAAACTGAAAGTGCAAAAGGCCTGAAAAGTTTACAGTGCTTTTCAGAGGACATTTTTTCTTTATATGCCTTGGACATTTTCATGAAAAAATCCTACGACTCAATTTTTGGACGTATGGATATATTTTGACCGGGTTGTGGTATGATCGAGACCATGCTTTTGATTAAGCTTCGATTCTAATCGAAGTGACGGTCTGACCGAGCCTCAATTTTGGTCGCAGTATGCTTCAGTTCTAACCGCGGCTTTAAGTCTGATCGCGGTATCAGAGCTGGTCGCGGTACTTTTATAAAAGCGTGATTCTAATCGCAGAACTGAAATTTCCCTGTGTATGAGTGGTCGCAAACATAATATTTACGGCCATATTTTCGCATAGAGGATGTGAAGAATATTCATATAAAGAAGAAAGTTTTATTTCTTGCATTATTTACATACAAAAGTAATACCGGTGACCAGAGCGTCGACCTGATCCGAAAGAAGTTTGCAAAGTTCTCCTAGGGACATGTTGTTGTCAGTAGGATCTACACTGACAACCCCCAGAGAACTAGCAACTAATCTAAGCCTATCTACATCATCCCTAACAAGAGATACACTACTGTTCCTAATTAAATCGGAGAGTTCTCGTTGTTGCTGAGCGTGGTCCCTCTCTCGACGGAACTGGTGCACCTCTTCACGGGATCGTTCAAAACATTCTGCCAGATGCAGAATCGCCGAAGACATCTCTTCTGTCTTCTTCTCCAGGGCATTCTTCTCCTCTAAAAGAATCTGTCCGGGAGGAAGAGGCGGAGTAGCAGAAGGCTGATCACTGGGGCCTCCAATCTCCTACATTTGCAAAAGTTAGTTGTGCTAACTATAACTATCAGCAAAAGGAGAAGAGGATTATTACCTGTCCCTGCTCGTGACACGTTGATATAGCCATCCTGGGAAGTAGATCACCCGATAAAATCAGATGATCACCAGATGGTGGAAATGCAACCTTCCCACCAGAAGATTGCTTCCCCAAACACAAGTTGAGGATCTTCTGGTCGTATAGTCACCTCTTGCCGACCAGAAAATCGATCACCCAAACAAAAGCAGGGGGTGTTGGAGTAGAAAGCTGAAGGAAGAAAGATGATGGCTCATTTTCTACCTTTGCTCTGTTGGTAGATCCTTCGTCAACCTTGGGTTTCTTCCTTGAGGGAGATGGATCTTCAGGCATTTGAGGCTCTTGCTTGAGAACTTCCTCTTCATCACTTTCAATCTCGATGGTGTTGTGATCTGCCGTCAGGAGGTGTATGAAGAGAAGAATGAAGGTAACTTTAGAAAAGACTTAGCCGTGAGAAGAAATTGTGGAGTTTTGCAAAACAAAAGACCCGGTATTTATAGCCGCCAAGGTGACGGTTCACGTTCTGAGCACCTCGGGTTTTTAAAAGCATTTACAATTTCACCTCGGGTTAAAAAATGTTTCAACAGCGCCATCATTACCTGTCACGTAATACCCAGAACCCGTCTCGGGGAACCAACCGTCCCACTTAGTGCGATGCATAACTTTAAATTCAAAATAAACATGTCCCTTCGTTTCCTTCGAATTTGGGGGCTAGCTAACAAGGATTGACACCCGGGTCAGTTCAAATAAATGTACTGTTGGTTCAAGACAGATTCGAGTCAGACATGTGCCCGGCGGTGCGAACTCAAGTCATTCTGAGAAGCATCAGCCCGAGGTCGCAGGCTTTGCACGATCAGGTCGCAGGCTTTGCGCGATCAGACCGCAGGCTTCGCGTGGTCAGAAGTTCGTATGCTATACGCGAACAGAATGTCAGAGATGCTGCGCGGTCGGCCAACATCCCGCGGTCAGAACATTCTCGACCAGGGTACTTGGAGTTCATCTGTCCGGCTGTCCCTATAGTGGGAATATTCCAAGTATCCCGAAGATTCCTCCACGTGGAAGATCAATCGTCAGGAGGTTAATACGTTCAGTTATCCATGAATAACACGTGTTTAACCTGCGTGGAGGTTAAGAGCGGTTCTCTAAAAATCGCATCCAACCATCCAAACAACTGTCTGATGCAGTTATGACATGGCACTCTTTCGACCAGTATAAAAGGGTGGCAAGATGCATCAAACAGGGGGGAGGATAAAAGGAGAGATCAACATCTCTGATACAAGCGAGATACAACACATCTCAACCACTCAAATAGCCAAGTTTATAGCCCAAGTTAGATAGTCTTACAAGCCTTTCTGGCTTCATTCTGTACATTGACATAGGAAAAACCCTTCGCCTGTGAAGGTGTTTTCCCGCCCTTTTGTAAATCTTTCGTACATATAGTGAAATCGCAACAGGACGTAGGGCTATTACTCCCACCATCGAGGGCCCGAACCTATATAAACCTCTCTGTGCTCCTGTTCTCCATTTTCTACATACCTTCCCGGAGGGTCATCTTGAAAGGTCTCGCTATTACAAATTTTGCATAAGTTTGACTGAGGACTCCGAGTCCGAATCGTCGACAGTTTTCATATCAGAACCGTGTGTAATACAACACTATTACAGACAGTTTTTAAATTAGAACCGTCTGACTTCAAACGGTGATATAATAGATGGTTTTTACCTCAAAACTGTGTGTGATATAACAATCACAGACGATTTTTAAATCAGAACCGTCTGTGATATTCCAAGAACATGCTGGAAAATTGAAAAATTGACATAAGAACAAATTTTTAATTAATTTTTTCATCATTAGTGAAAAACAAGCTATTTATAGAATTTTCAAGGCGACGCTTCATGTTCCCAGGCTAGGGCGCCACACGAACATCAGAACCTGAAATGACACAACACACAGTTGAGAATTTGAAGCGTCGGACACTGTTGGGACTATCACAGTCGGTCCTTACATAAAAACCGTCTGTAATGTGACTATCACAGACGGTTTTGAGTTAAAAACCGTCTGTGATATTGAAAGAACGTTGAGCATTCGAAGCGTCGGTCACTGTTGGGACTATCACAGTCGGTCCTTACAGAAAAACCGTCTGTAATGTGACTATCACAGACGTTTTTTAACCTCAGAACCGTCTTTGATATTCAAAGCACGTTGAGAACTCGAAGCGTCGGACACTTTTGGGACTATCCAACCAAATAGGCCCAACTTCTATATTGTTTCTAAATTTTTTTTGTTCGCTATAAAAAATATGTTGCACCACACTCGCGTTTGGCATGGCACAATGCCATCCAGCCAAATAAGCCCAACTTCTATATTCTTTCTATATTATTTGCATGGGACCTGCGACTTCTATATTGTTTCTATATTATTTGCAGGGCTCCGAAGGACTACCCTCACACACCAAAGATTGCTGCTTCTATGTATATGATCGTGATAGTTGTTCCTTGATCGCACACAGTGCACATACCTTTGTATGGTCAAATGTTTGCCAAAATCTAAAGAAAGATAAAGAAAGAGGGAAGATAGCATGCAGTCCAAGAACGTGTTGGAAAATTGACATAAGAACAAATTTTTCATTAATGTTTTTCATCACTTACAAAAAAAAGTAAAAATACAAAATGCTAGGTCAAGGAGTGGTCTTAGCCCTAGCTGCATCTAGAATAAAGTCAGTTTGACTTGCAGCTAGGACGCAGGACTCCTCCAGCTATAACTTGTCCTTCTTAGGATCAACTACTACCGCGTCGAGAAGGCCTACGACCTCCCTCAGCTTCGTGATGGTATCCTTCATAGTCAAACTGCAGCCAGCGATGGTCATATCCGCGGCTTGCTTCTCCTCGCGAAGACGCCTCGTCCTCACCCTAGCATTGGCACCATCCGTCTTCATGCGCTGGAAGAGATCGTCCAGGTCAAGCGGTAGCTGAGTGTGCTTCTTCGTAAGGAGCTTGTGCTCCTCCTAGAGGGCCCTCATCTTGGCTTTCACCTTGCCCGAGTCTTCCACGGCTCCCCTTCCCTGTGCAAATCAACAGGTCAAGAATGTACTGAATAGGGATTAATAATACAGGGGTAAGTCCAAAAGATTGAGAGTTCTTACCGGGGAGGGCGAGGCTGACGATGCCATTGAGGATGCCATTGGCGCAGAGAAGCTAAGGAGTCAAACAGTTTAAGAATTATAAAAACTTGTAAAGTAAATGGCAATTATTCCACTGTCAAGCTATTTATAGAATTTCCAAGGCGACGCTTCGTGTTCGCCTAGGTGTTGCGCGAAGATTGGAGACCAAAATGAACACAGTTGAGTATTCGAGGCGCCGACACTGTTTAGAACAGTCGGTTCTGATATTAGTACCGTCTCTAATACTACACTATCACAGTCGGTTCTGAGTTGAGAACCGATTGTATATATTACAGTCGGTTTTGATAACCGAACCGTCTGTGATATTCTAGTTATCACAAATGGTTCTCAGTTGAGAACCGATTGTATCTATCATAGTTGGGTTTTAGTTTAAAACCGTCTGTGATAAGTAGACTATTACAGACGGTTTTGTGTTCAAAACCGTCTGGTTGACTATCACAGTTGGTTTTGACATCAGAACCGACTGTGATAACTTAACATATTCTCCCGATAGGCCTTCGCAGACGGTGTTCCATTGAAAAGTTCATAATCATCTGTGATGTGCCGTCCTGGATGTTTGTTTCTGTGGTAGTGACTCAGACTCATCAGTGGACAACATGAAATCAATGGCAATCAACAAACCCTTATGTCTATCATGAATTAGACACATGTTCCGTCTATCCTTTACTACAATTTTTTTTCAGATATGCAAGAAACCATAACCAGCTGTCTATGCTCTCATCTTCTACTAAGGCGTACGCCATAGGAAATAGCTAGTTGTTTGCATCTACAGCAATAGCTGTCATCAAAGTTCCCTTATACTTTCCATTTAGAAATGTGCCATCAACCCAAATTATTGGTCGCATGTACTTGAAGATAGAGATTACCTGCCCAAATGACCAAAATATACACTCCATGTATTCAGTTCCAAGAACTATCTCATTGTTTGCGTCCACAACTGGCTTATGAACCATGTCCATCACAATGCCAGGGTTGGTGTCAACGATTTGCTGAAGATGTCTGGGAACATTGTTATATGAATCATAGAAAGATCCAAATAGTATCTCGAGACCAAGTTATTTGGCTCTCCATGGCTTTCCATACCGAATGCTATATTCAAATGTGTCGTTGATTTGACCAACAATTTCTTTCGGTGGCATTTCAAGATTTGCATGGAGGTTCGACAAAATTACATGTGCAGCAAATGCGTAGGACATAATTCTGTGGCACTGTGAGAGTTCTATAACCGAACAGTCATGTTCGGTGATTCTAGAAATAATGCAATGCTCACTGTCCTTGTAACGGGAAACATGAACATAAAATCGACATCCCTCTACTGAGCACTTCACTGCATAGAGATGTGGGTTTGTTCTGTCGACCTTGAAAGACCGACGTACTGACATGGCCCACATCGCCACACCTTGTTTGGCATCCTCCTTGCTTCAAAAATTGTGGCCTAATGTTAATCTTTGCTCATTGGATGCCCAGTCTCATCCGCTACCATCATGGATTCACGCAGAATCAAATCCACCTGAATCTAGCTTGATACAGCATGCCCGATATTCATGGCGTAGGATCGTTGATGACAACATGTGGATCCGCGTAACCTGACAAATCAATGGTGCCAACCACTATTAGAACAAACAACCTGCGGAAAATGAATTCGCCCAACCACACGATCTGTTCCCATCTACTCGACCACGCAAGGGTAGACGCATGGTTCTTGCTATCACTGAAGAAATCACAAGAACAACGAAGGCAATAATTCATAGAATTCCCAATTTCTAGGGGGGTGGCGGCGGCTCACACAAATCCAGAGAAACAAGACTATGTATTTTGAATTATACGTGGTGCTCTATCTGGTGCGTAGCACCTTATTTAATATAGGAGCAGGAGGTGGCCGACTAAGATTTGCGGTCGAGTGCCACTTGGGTTCGGTTCCCTCTAAAGAAAAAAGCATGCACACACTTAACATAATTGGTTTGGACTCTGAAAGAAAGATACATGCTTACTCTAATTTCGGTTGATAAAAAGAGCACACTGACCCAACTCGGATTCCTCTCTTAAACGAATATTTTTTTCACCTCGACCACCTTCTCCAACTTGACCACTTCTTTGATCCTCCCCCACAGCCCCATCTCGACGACCACTTCATCGGTCATCGACCACGATCATAATGACTACTCCAACTCCTTTGACCACTCCCTCTTCATTCAAAGTGGTGTCGTCAACCACGACTACTCTACCGACTTTGGTCGACTTCGACCACTCCAGGTTCTTCGGCCACCTCGATAGTCGATGACTTCGACCACTTCTCGAGTGACCACCTCGACCATCGACGACCTCGGCCAGCAACTCCAGGGATAGTGAACATTGGTGATCAAGTCTCCTCTCTATTCCCGTCCTCTTCTACACGAATTCCTTGGACACACACTCCCTTTCCTTTCTTTGCTTCGACATCAGCTGTTCCTAGTTCCTCTTCTTGACTAAATCTGAGAACAAGCAAAGTAGCACTATTAGGTAGCATATATTCACATTTAAATCAAGATTAAATTCAGTGAGGAAAAGATTAACATATTGTTGTAATTGTTTAGCTTGACCTCGAGTCAATGGAGCTTTATATGCCTCCTTGTGCTTATTTTCAAGAATAGAAATTTTGGCCTATTTTGGTGCATTAGAAACATTGGGAATAGCACCATGTGATGTGGGAGAGGTAGATGATGTGCTAGTGTTTGGGATGTCCTCATAATAGCCATTGTTGGGGAGGTCCCATTCCATATTAACCTTTTTCCTCACTAGAGAAATCCGCATAGTCTGGATCAATCTCTGAACCTTCATTGTCTGAGAATTGTAGACCCTCATCCTCACCTTCGTTGACATAAGTCTCATCCCCAGACCAAAAATGACCACCCATAAATTATGTCTTTGGAACATCTGCAGAATCCTGTGACATGGTTGTATTAATACTCATATTGTGCCCTCCTTCTCATGCCTCGACTAATTGTTCTGCTGCTCCAGTGTTTACATTCGTATGTGGCACATTATCCTTAACAGTCATGATCGCACCTGAAACGGGTGTGTGCGATTATGTAATAACCGCAAGAGAATGGTTGAACGTTGAGCACTTGAGGGTAGAATTCCAAGAGGAACAAGTGTATTCTTCTTTCTAGCTTAATGGATCACTGATTAAGTCTAAACGAGTTGGGGGTTTGTGTTTCTACAACTAATTCTACTAATAAAGCTATCAATCTAGGGTTTCAAAGTAGTAAAGAGCAAATATGAAATCTAGGGTTTGTAAGCAAGAATGAAAATTTAGGGTTTCAGGAGTTCCATAACCTTCCGGCATAATTCTGTCCATGGTCCAAGGATTGTAAGTTAATTTCAATCATTTTCCAAAGATTAAATTTCCAATACGGTCGTTGTTACAATAGTCAGAGGATCGCTTCCATTGTTACGTTTGGCGAGAGGCTCTCTCCTATTCAGGATCCCGCGTTAAAGCGCTAAGGACTCAAGAATACCCCTAAATTCTTGCTAAGACTCAACTATTACATCTGTTGCCGAAATGTGAATTTAGGGTTTAAAGGAATAAAATGTCAGGAAATAACTCAAAAACTTGAGATCAAGGCCGAGGAAGAATCACGCCTTCTAGATTAGGTCATCCCTGACCCTAAAGAGAATCTACTCTCTAAAAACCATAAGAATGCAGAAATAATAATAAGAATTAAATAAAAACTTACTTGATTGCTTGAAAATTGAAGTTGCCGTTCTTGCCGGCTTACAAAAGCAGGAAAAATAGAGAAGGAGGCTCTACTAAGAAAACTAGACTAAAGCTAAGTAAAAGCGCCTATAAAAGCATGTCTAATTTGAGCTAAAAGCTTCTCCATTTATAGTACATGGGATAACATGCCCAAAACAACTCCTTGACGTGCAGGCAACGAAGTTTGACTTCAAACAGTGCGAGAATGGATAAATCTGAGTCAAAACCGACTAGATTCGATCATTTTTGATCAAATACAACTAAAACCGACCAAATCTGGCTAAAGCCAACCAAATTGACCAGTCTTGGTCAAATCTGACCAAATTAGACCAGTTCCGGTCAAAACCAATTAAAACCGACCAAATTCAACTAGCAAAAGCCAAAGAAACCAAGTCAAACACGACCAGGACATGTGGTGTGTTTGATCGCAACCGAATGGGTCGTGATGTGTAGTAATAACTGCAAGTGAATGGTTGAATGTTAAGCACTTGAGGGTCAAATTCTATGAGGAACAAGCGTATTCATCTTTCTAGTTTAATGGATCACTGAGTAAGCCTAAACGAGTTGTGGGTGTGTTTTTCTACAACTAAGCTATCAATCTAGGGTTTGCGTTCCGCTAAAAAAAATCCAGGATTTGCGAGCTAGAATGAAAATCTAGGGTTTTGGGAGTTCTATAACCATCCGGCGTAATTCTATCCAAGATGCGAGAATTCTAAGTAATTTCAATTGTTTTCCAAGAAAAATTAAGTTTTCAATTCGAGGCGCTGGGTCAACAGTCAGAGGATCGCTTCTACTATCACGTTTGGTGAGAGCCTCTCTCTTATTCAGGATTCTGCGTCAAAGAGCTAAGGATTCAAGAACTCCCCTAATTTCTTGATCAGAATAAACTATTATGTCTGTTGTCGAAACTAGAAATTAGGTTTTGGAGGAAGAAAACATCAGGAAATTACTCCAAAACTTGAAATAAAGACCGATGAAGAATCACACCTTCAGGATTAGGTCATCCCTAACCTTAGAGAGGATCTACTTGATAGAGGCATGCCCTAGAGGTAATCATGGAGATGATTGTATCATGATATGTTTATGAATTGTTACGAATAAAGTATCACTTTTATTTCATTCCTTGAATAAAGTATCACTTTTATTGATCAAACAAGTATGTGACTTGTTCATGGAACTCTTTATTATGATATGTGAATTGTCGGCATTATCAGTGATACTTTCTAAACATCTCTGACTTTCGGCATTACATGGAATAATAATGCAAGATAAGTTAGCACGATCATTGATTGATAGTCAAGTTTCACGGACCATGAATATAAGATATCAAGTCAATGTCGTGGACACATGTTGGAGAGCATGTTGGTTGGATTGACCCATCTTGAGACACTATTGAGTTTTTTTATGTGTCATCAGTCTATTTCTAAACAGTTATTTTGGTTTATTTTTGGTCCTGAGATCAGCATGGTTTCATACATGCGTAGTAGCATACTTGGTATCATCAATTGCTACTTTTAACCGAGAAGTCATAAAGGTGACATACAAAATTGTTATGAACCATGCGGTTGAAAGTGAATGGTCGAGATGGAATTTGCTCCTCTCATATCTTGAGAGAGATATCTCTGGGCCCCTTGATATAATTGGACTAAGAAAGTGCATGGCCGTGCCGAATATAGTCAACTATGGAAGGTTAGTCCATTACAAAATAAAAAAGGACCGAGCTATTCAAGGATGACATATTTCACACCTTTAGTTCGATCTGGTATCGTGAGGCAAAGAGATAATCCATGATAAGTTGTATAGGTTCGTCAGATATGATCTTCGTGTACATGCGGGTAGTCATAATTTCGTGCTAGGGATCGCTTATGACTTGTGATTCGGGAAGTTGTTTTTGATCGTGTCCAAATATACACGAACCTACAGGGTCACACACTTAATGGGTTGGAGTATTAATTTGGATGTGATCCGAAATGGGTCCCCTATTAGTAATGGGTTTACCATTAGGATTAGGGTTCACATTTAAGTAGGACTTATCTGCAAGGCCTTATAAAAGGTGGTGTAGTAGGCATGCATCCATCATCTGATCTATTCTAGCTACCATCACCATCCACGAGATAGATCTCATAAAACCCTAGCCGCATGCGCTGGTGTTAACACACGAATACGCGGTGCTCCTTCCCCGGACATGTGGACTTCCGTAGAGGTGCGGCTGTTATTGCTCCACTACTAGTCGCGATATGGTTGCGACATCGACTCTTCTTTCGTTGCTGCATTGTCGCATCCGCGTGTCTAGTGGTCAATCACTTGATCTATGATCCATTGCTTGCAAGCTTCTTGGGATTTTGAGTAAAATTTTTGAAATTGTGCTGCAGTAGCGAGCCCGACTGTTCTCCAATACTACTCACTAAAAGCCATAATAATGCAGTAATAAGAATAAGAATTAAATAAAAACTTACTTGATTGCTTGAGAATTGAAATTTCTGTCCTTGTTGGCTTACAAAGCAATAAAAATAGAGAAGGGGGCTCTTCTAAAATAAAACTAAGCCCTAATGGCTTCTAAAGCAAAGAAAAAGAGATTCTAAATTGAGCCAAAAGCTTCTCTATTTATAGTACATAGGTAAATGTGTCCAAAAATAACTCCTTGACGTGCATGCGATGAAATCTAGCTTCAAGCGGTGCGAGAACGGATAAATATGAGTTAAAACAGACCAGATTCGACTAGTTCTGATCCAATACGACTAAACCCAACCAGATCCGGCTAAAACAAACAAAACCCAACCAGTTTGAGTCAAAACCGGATCAAAACGGCCTACAAACAACCAGTCCTAGTCAAACCTGCATCAAAACGGCCCAATTACGACTAGTTTGGATCAAACCCGGATCAAAACTAACTAGTTAAAAGCCGAAGAATCCAATTTGAACACGACCAGGACACATGGCACAATCACGGCCACACACGCGTCGTGATGTGTTCAAACAGGAGCCCTTTTTTCCTAGATGCATACGGATAAAGCTTTTACTCGCCAAAATGTGTTCGACTAGGAGTTTTTTCATGTCTAGTTCATTTTCTTGGTCGTTTGGGGATCAAATGTGGTTGAAATTGTCTCAAATTTGGTAGGTTTGAACCCTGAAACATGATGAACACAATCGTGAAAGCAATTTGTGAAAATAATCAAATTTTACACATAAAATGTCATATCAAAAGAGTTTTAAGAATGATTTTGCATGTTTTTAATATTAAACATAGGGTAAAAATACTACCAAGTTAGCATTTACCAATGTTCGTGGCCAAACACGTGTTGTGATCGAAACTGCCAAGCCGTTGTCATGATCGATCAGGGCTCTTTTCGACCACGTATTCATAATTGACTAGGAGTCTTGATGAGGATTATAACCCGAGTTAGTCATCTTTGCCGTTCTATAGTTGCAAGGACTATAGAACGAGATTTTTGCCTCTCTATGGTCTCAGGAGCCCAAGAGGGAGACAATAGACTATTCTAAGATATTCTAGACATAACCTATTCCATGGTCTCGTTCAGTGATGTCGCGGGGATTGTGGTCTCTTGTATATCCACAATACCGAAGTCGCAGAGATGATGGTCTCACATACCCACGAATACTATGGTCATGGAGATATTTTTCCTGTGGTCGCCTAAGTCGTGGAGGGCGTAAAGATAGCCATGTATTATTGTAGTTAATACGCGACCTTGGCTTACTAAAGAGTTAAAACATCCAACGGTTATATGATTAGACTCATTCAATCGTATATAGTAGTTGAGCCTATTTTACCACTACTGCCGCCTGGATGTTTCAGCTCCTTAATTCCTTGTAATTGACAAGAAGATTAAAGTGCAATCATGAACGGGCATAATTACACATTATGGCTGAAGCACGTCTGCCTCTCAGTGACCCTTCAATCCCGTAACCGACAACAGGCAATGAGCTATAAAGGAGGATCACCGGGAGAGATCAGGGGACCAAGTAAGAGATTCAAGACACATTACCTTAGAACTAGCCATAGTAGATTTATATTGACTGTAAGCTAAAGAGTACAAGATTGTTCTTAGTCTATCTAAGAACATTCTTGATTCTCTTCTTGTAATCCTCATTTTACATAGTGAAATCCCAACAGGACGTAGGGCTATTACTCACCACAAGAGGGCCCGAACCTATATAAATTCCTTTCTTCCTCTGGCATAGATATTGTAATTTACTTGAGATTCACCTTAGATTGGATTCACATTCTTCTTTAACATTTAAGTAAGTTCGACTAAGGATGAGAGTCCCAATCGTCGACAGCTGGCACCCACCTTGGGGCCCTATTTCAAGGTGTCTTTCTTCACAGGAGTTTCGATAGGCCATGCTAGGAGTTTGTGATTCCAAAAATGATTTTGATCTTGCAGATTATGCTGATCTTAACATGGAGGATGAGACTCTCTACATGGAAGAAAATGAAGTTCCCTCAGAGCCTACTACTGAGTAGTATCCTCAGGACTTGATCCGTGATCAAGAACCTGAGCCGGTGATACATTCACCTCCTGTGAGTCCTACCACATCAAATGGTGAATACGTGCCAGAATCCATTGTCCCAGATGATACGGGAGATGAGAACCTTGAGTTCAGTCTAGAAGGTTTTGCTCCAAAAAACTTGAATTCTATCTTCGACTTCGAGTCTGAATCCGATGAGGAGATGCTCTCCCCGTTTGCGAACTCAGCTCCCCAGGAGGTCGCTGTGCTTTCTAAAGAGACCCCTGAGCAACGTGCAGCCAGGGAGGAAGAAGAACGCAAGCGGGAAGAAGATGCAACTCGTGAGCAGTGAGAGGCTAAAGGTTCGTAGGGTCACAGAGCAAGCGCTGTGACTTGCTCAATCTCGCTGTGATACCGTAGCTCGCGACCTAGCCCCTGGAACCTCTCATCCATGACATCATCATGGTCGCAGGTGTTCCTCACTTCCTCATCGGCTCCAGCCTGTCCTCCGATGGATGAAGCTACGATAACTCCCATGGTGCCTCGAAGGAGCACACAAGAGCATATTCGTGTTATTGTAGATACTCTTCGCAATCCTCCTTCTGATCTGGCGAATGATGACATAACTCTGTTTGCAAGGATTTTTGCGGACAACCTTGATGAGGTAGCAATGGTTGTCACTCCAATGTCATCCTCACGATTAGCAACTCGCTCTTGTGAGTGGGATAGTTATCACTCAAGCCAAGGACATTCCCGTGGACACACTCCATCAGCCCGGTATCATAAAACTAGGCATACAGGTGATTCTAGTGACCTTCGACGTGAGCCAGTACATTCGCGATTAGGACCGCAAGTAGATTCTTCTCGCTATTGTAATCGTGAACCAGTGCGTTCGTGCTTGGGGCTGAAGGTTAGTTTATTCCGCGAGCTTGATGGAGGTCGTAAGGAACATCAGCCACGTCCTTTGTATGTAGGTTGCAAGGCTTTCTTGTCAGGATTACATGCGATAATTTGGCCAGATAAGTTTACACCTGGGACAATCGAGCTATTCAATGGAACCAAAAATGCTTCCAAATTTCTACAGATTTACATCATTGCCATCCAACTATTATAGAAGGTCCGACACGGACCTAGTTGTTTAATCAGCCTGAAGGATCCATTTACAATTGGGTAATGTTGTGTGATGCAATCCTCAACAATTTCCAACATTGTTATCAAAAGCCTGGCAAGGAAGATGATCTCCATCGATTGCGCTAGACTTCTACAGAAACTCTTCACCAATTTGTCAAAAGATTTGTGGGAGTAAGGAATACTATTCCTAACATTTCCAACAGCTCCGTCATCATGGCATTTAAACATGCCGTTCGATATCGGAGATTTACTGAAGATCTGCTCATCCATCCACCACTATCAGTCACGGATCTCTTCGACATGGCTGATCGTTATTTCGACGCGGCTGAGGCCGTGGAATGGAATAAGATGGTGGATAAGGGAAATTTTCCACCTCAACTAGGTCTCAAAGCTGAAAAGAAAGATAATTCAGGCAAGAAACCTGAGTCATCTGTGGGTGGGAAATCAAAAAAGGTGAAGAAAGCCTGAACCAGCCAATTTCGAGGGGTCACCATCATCGACAAGCAACCTCAAGGGAAAGGTAAGAAGGTTCCATTTAAAACTAACAAAGTTTCTCCTGCTGGTCGTAGCGACCAAGCAGACAAGCAAGTAAAACTGCAGGGATCGAAGAAATGGTGTCCATTCCACAACGTTTCATCACATGATCTTCAGAATTGTCGGACTTGGTTAAAGAAGCTAGATGATTTTTATCAAGGTAAAACTCCTATGCCTACAGTACCAGGTCAAGGACAAACTAACAGAACCAAAGACGTTAATGCGGATGAAGACATGCCATATCAGGTAACTAATAATCATGTTAATGTTATTTTTGGTGGTTCTTTATCTTATTTTTCTAAGCGTCAATATAAAATCATTTGCCGTGAGGTAAACAGTGCTGAGGTTCCTTTAGGTGAGCCTCAGTTTCCCCGATGGTCAGAGGTTTCCCTGAACTTTAGCCAAGAAGATTGTCCTAATGGGTTGATGCGACCTCAGCGCCTCCCTTTGGTGATATCCCCTACCATTAGCAATGCTAAGGTAGAGCGAGTATTGGTTGATGGAGGGAGTTCGTTTGATCTCCTGTTTGCCAAGGCTCTCACCGAGATGCAAATTCCTCATTCGAAGATAAAGCTAGTCGCTCAACCATTTTTTGGGATAATTCCGGGTTCCTCTATGTTACCAATTGGATCGATTTCTAAAGTCCAGATGTGTATTTCTGAAATACCTGAGGATCGGATAGCGATATGCCGATGACCATTGCTTGTCTCCAGAACTCCGTATTATAGTCTTGGATGGTCTGGTTGCACCGTTGGTACAATCTATGCCAACATTCCCATCTCTCTTCAAGGTAACCTATTGGATAGAATTCTTGTCACAGAAGTCATTTGAATTGACCCCACGCAAGGTCGTCAGCTTCACCACTGGTGACAAGGGCCTTCCACCAAGTCTTGGTTTGGTACTTCATCTTCCAAGGTGTGAACTTCACCTTTTGAGCACTACTAAACCCTTTCAGGTCAAAGTAGGTCTCAAGCTGGTCGAATCCAAGAATCCAATTTCTCGGCATCGATCACCCCATCATATATGGGTATATCAATCTTAGCGTCGACCTTAAAAGATCCAATAGCTAAGGAGGTGTTGGCGAGGTCGTTGGTCTTATGGTCACCTTCGTCTTCATCTTCATCTGCCCTGCACAAGTCTTCACTAGTCTTCACACCCATAACCTTCCTTGCTTCAGGAGGTACAATCATGGCTTGCTGCTTAATCCAAGCAAGCACAGTTTCCATGTCGGTGGAGAGCTTAGCTACTTGTTCGGCTAGGTTATCTTGAACAGAGGTATCGTCAGACATTATCAGAGATGTGGCTATAGGAATCGTCAATTGATCGCCTAGAGTTTCCCTAGAGGTTTTGTAACCCTAGTGAGTCTTCACCATCCACAGGATAGGAAAGTTGCTCTGATACCAACTTGATCCGTTTGAGACCTAGCCTTGGTTTTCGCACTAGGCTCGCTCAAATTCTAATATGCGGAATAACGGGATCTTACTCGGAAGTACCGAAACCCAAAGAATGATTGAAACACAGCTCAAAGTAATTGCACAACTCTAGAAAAGGATGATCGAAACAAGAATTGAGGCTCAGAGGGGGTAGCTGGAGAAAAGAAGAAACTCTAAAAAAGATTTAGACGTGGTGAGAAATTCGTGAGTTCAAAGAATCGAAAGGCTCTTCAATTTATAGAGCCAGAAGGCGTCGGTTCTTTTCCACACACGTCTTGGGTTCTTAAATCGCACTTATAGTTGCCATCACGATGAGTCGCCTAGGTCATCATTGCTTGCCAAGAAAAGCTCAGGGTTTTTCTCAGGATATGAACCGTTACACGGCGGAACAGTTTCAGTTCAAGTTGAAACATCGGGTTCATAATTTGATGTAGAATAAAAATTTGAAGTAAATATGTCCTTGCATTTTCTTCAAATTTGGGGGCTAGTTGACGAGGATTATCACCCGAGCTAGTTCAAAGTAATACATGTCTGGTTTAAGACAGAATCAGATAAGACATGTGTCTATAAGTCCGTCTCTATGGTTTCAGATGACCTAAAGGGCGCAGACACAGAGATAATTCATGATCGCAGCCCTTGCGCGATCATAAGGCCACAGACAGTGCGCGGTCAGAGGGTTGTTGACTATCTGCGACCAGAATAATTCAGGAAGGCCTAACTCTTTGAACGGGAATATCCCAAGAATCTCGAAGATCTTTCCACGTATGAAGAAAACTATCAGGAGGTTAACATGTGCGGTTATCCCTTGATTGCATGTATTAAGCCTGCGTGGAAGTTAAGTGCGGTTAACAAAACTTCATCTGAACAACTGTCCAAAGCCGTTTCGCATTGGCACCCTTTTGTCCAGTATAAAAAGGTAGCCAATGCACGTTCTAAGGGCAGTTGGTTATTAAGTGAAGCATATAAGTACTTCCAGGCGTCCAACAAACCTGAAGACTCAGATATAAATAGATAGACACTAACATTGAAGAGATCTTCGCTTGTGATCATCTCTTCTTCCTCTTGTAAACATCTTCTTTCATATAGTGAAATCACAATAGGACGTAAGGCTATTACTCTCACCATCGAGGGCCCGAACCTGTATAAAATCTTTTGTGCCCATACAGATATTACTCATCGTACCTTCCCGGAGGAGCGCTCTGAAAGGTCCCGCAACTTACAAATTTGCATAAGATCGACTAAGGACCCCGAGTCCAAATTGTCGACAGCTGGCACCCACCGTGGGGCCTTTTCTCAAGGTGCTTTCCCTTCATCCGGAGGTTTGATGAGCAATGTCTGGAGCATATGATTCCGAGAACGACTTCGATCTCGACGATTATGCACATATACAAATGCCTTCGCTTAGCGATCCCGTTCGAATGGAAGAGGTCGGTTGCGATGACATTCCGAAGGGACGTCAAGAGGACACATCTTCCCCAACCCGGGTCATGTCCATCGACTAGGGGATGGAAGAGACAGGTCCGGAAGTTGATGTTAGTTCACCATATGCAAAATCGAGTCTCGGTCGCCATGTGTTCTCATCAGGGACCAGGATGGCAGTGACCAGGAACTCAATCCAGGGAGGTTTGATCCTGACAATCTCCACTCTCTCTTTGATTTCGAATCCGACTCGGAGCAAATAGAGATGTTCACTCCTTCTGTAGCTTTGCTCCCCAGAGAATTCGTTGCCTTGTCGGAAGAAAATCCTGATTAGCGGATTGCTAGGGAAGAACAGGAGCGCAGACAAAAGGAGGAACAAGAACGCAAGCAGAAGGAAGATCAAGACCGCGAGCGACGAGGTAACGAACTCCGCAGGACAGCCCTAGAGGTTCTGCAAAATGCGCAGGTTCGTTATGACGCTGCCCCTAGTTCCTCCCGTCGCCCACATGGTGACAGGCGCGACCAAACGCTTCTTTACCACCGGAGCATTTACTGGCGGATGAAGAAACGATTACTCCTGGCGCACCAAATAGGAGTATGCATGGCCAACTTCGATCTATCGCGGAGGTCTTGCGTAATTTTCCTCCTACCCTCATTGAAGAAACGATTTACAGAAGATTTACTTATCAACCCTCCTCGATCAGTCGCCGATCTCTTTGATATGGCTGATCGCTATTCAGACGTGGCTGAGGCTGTTGAATGGAATAGGATGGTTGATAAAGGAAATTTACCACCCCAACCAGGTCTTAAGGATGTGAAAAAAGAGGATACAGGCAAGAAGCCGGAGTCTTCATCGGGCATAAAGTCAAAGTAGACCAAAAAGAATCAAACTGGACAGTACCGGGAGGTCGCAGTCGTGGAAAAGCCGCCGCTGGCGAAAGGTAATAAGTTTTTATTTAAAAATAAAACTGCCTCTGGTGGTCACAATTCCGACCAGCCAGAAAAACCAACTAACTCACAGGAAGGCAAGAGGTGGTGCCCGATCCACAACTCTTCGGGACATGACCTCAAGAATTGCCGGAGCTAGTTGAAGCAACTAGATGACTTCTACCAGGGAATTGGGCTGATGTCAACTTTGCCATCAAAAGAGCAGACTTGCGGGCTTAGAAACGCCGACAGGGACAAAGAGATGTCCTACTAGGTACCTCGTAATTATGTTAATATCATTTTTGGAGGTTCCTCCTCTTTTGTTTCTAAACGACAGTTTAAAGCATATCATCGAGAAGTTAACCAAGCGGAAGCTCCCCTTGGCGAACCTCAATACCCCCGTTGGTCGGACACTCCATTAATGTTTGATCACTCTGATTGTCCCATTGGGCTTACTCGACCATTGAGATTACCTCTAGTCATTACCCCAATTATTAGCAATGCGAGAGTCGAAAGGGTCCTGATCGATGGAAGTAATTCCTTGGACATTTTACTGGTCAAGGTATTGGACGAGATGCAAATCCCTCGTTCAAAAATCAAACCCATAATCCATCAGTTTTATGGGATAATTCCTGGCCCCTCGATGATGCCGATGGGATAGGTCGTGCTCCCAGTCACGCTGGGTGAACTGGATAATTTCTGAACAGAGTTAGTTACTTTCGACGTACTTGATTGTGATTCGGCTTATAACGCAATTTTTGGCAGGCCAACTCTCGCTAAATTTATGATGGCAACGCACTATGCCTGTCAGTGCAGCAAGTTACCTTGCCCCAAAGGCGTTATCTCGGTCCGAGGCAGCCGCAATGTGGCATGGACTTGTGATCGGTTATCACTGGAGCTCGTGGATCAACTTCCCCTTTGGGATGTCAAGATTACCACCATGAGCGCGGATACGATCAAATTCGCCCCTTGACCAGAGGAAAAGCTAAAACTGGTTCCATTATGCCCAGATGATCCATCTAGAACAATTCGGATTGGGTCAGGTGATGAGGACATCATACCTTCAGATACGCGCATTGAACCGGCCCTTGAAGGTCCCATAACAAGAGCTCGAGCACGACTACTTCATCAATAGGTGAACTCGCTCCTAAGTGAGTCGCATTGTATTTTCGAGGATGGATTGCTATTTAATGATGCTATTATACTTAGGAATCATGGAGAGGATCACCGCAGGCATGGAGACCAGCAAGGAAGCAAAGGAGGCCAACAACCACGTCGAATTCGAGTTGGAGGTGAAGCCCATCCGCAAGGAAGCAAAGGAGGCCAACAACCACGTCGAATTTGAGTTGGAGTTGAAGCCCATCCCGTTGCCAATTCGAAGTTCGAGTCCACCTCGGAATCCAGGAGCAGTCTGCACTAAAATCGTCGCCCAGGACGCATACGGACTCCTTTTTCAACGTTTTATATACCGTTGGAAAGCTAAGGAGATAGGCTTTCCAATAGAACTGGTCCCACATCAAAATGCTACCGGAGCCAATGGGAATCGTCAAAACAAGTCAGTGTCCAGAATCTGTCAGGGTGCTGCGCCACCGTCTTTGGGCCGTTGGCCCATGTACCTCGTTGGAGCCCATTAGGGCGCGTCCAGGGTTCCTTGGCCGACCCTAACACCTTATATTCAGTAGCCGTCATCCGAGTTAGGGGGTTTTGCTTAGATTATTCTGTCTTCGAACAGTTTTGCCGCTTGATCGGTTTGTGAGACCCCAACTTGTGAGATTAATCTTTCGTATTTGCAATTCAGTTTGCTTTCTTCCGTGTTCTTGCTTGTGTTCTTGATTCGCAGCAGGGATAAGCCTTCTTGGCGAGGTCAATCATGCACACGCGAAATTGATAACCAACGGAGTAGTGGTGTTGTGATTGCGGGGTTCAGATCGTGCCTGATTTGAAGCCGGATCGTTCTACGTCGAAGCTCCACCAATCGATCTATCACGTACCTTTCGGAAGATCGGGCACCCAGTGTCACATCAAGTGGTATCAGAGCCAGGTTGCCCGTCAGGTATACTTGTATCCCCTTTGTTCATTATTCATCTTTCACCTAGAGTCCAGAAAATTGCCCCACAAAAATATTTGAGTTCGCCGTCATATCTATCGTCCAAGCCACTTTGTGCCCTTGGCGATTTCGTTTTCAGTTTCGCGTTGTTGAATTTGTATCCAATGTCATCGTCTTGTTGCTGGTTTAGAGTAAGTTCTTGATCTAGTTTGAGTCTTGCATCTTGACGTCGAGTCTAACGCCATCACGTCGTCGTCGCCGCCGCGTCCAAATCGGGTGTCAATCTGTCAAGTTCGGTATTTTGCTTTTATCTCCTTCGTCTGAACTCCAAATTGGACAAATTCAGATTCTAAATTATAGCTCAGAAAATTCTCTACAACTTTGTCCATTGTGGGAAGTTCTAGAAACGCCGTTTTCAAGTCCAAAATCTCGTTGGAAGTGAATCTGTTTGATTTCGGATTTCCTAGACAGACTGTATTGCGGGGCCCATATCTCCTAGATCCATTATCCAAAATTGGTGTTCCATATATGAAAATTGATCAACACGAAACGATCTACAACTTTTCTGTTATACATTTTAGCGTTAGAGGTCTTCAAAAATCCGAAAACAGCATAGGAAGTTTCTGCATAGTAGATCTGTTTTTCCAACGAGAGAAAATTGAGTGTTTGTGTATATATCTTGTAATCTCTCATATGCGGCACTATTGATGTTTAAAAAAAAAGGTGAAAAAAGAAAGTGCAAAAAAAAAGAAGCCGCACAAAGATAAAAAAAAAAAAAAAGCAAGGAAAAAAATAAATAAAAAAAATCAAAAGTGCTTGCATCCTTTGTATCGACAATGTTACGTCATTCGCTCTGCTTGCTTGAGTTAGGTCTGAGAACGAGTTTAGGCCAGCAACTTTGACAAGTACTTTGGATATTTATTCAGCTTTGCTATTCTGATTTCGATGATTGCATATTCCTTGCTACTAAATATTGCATATCCAAGCTCCACAATCTTCTTATCCGGTACGGATTGGGTCTTGCAATCGCTTCACATACTGTTGGTATACCTTTGAGTTGTGCTACCTGTCGCCTTGGTAAGAACCTAGTAAGAACTTGGTAAGATGCAGGAGAGTGTGTGATCTCACTTCCCCATAACCTAGTAGTTGGTAGGGATAATATTTTCTGTTATCTTTTGTTGTCTTGCTCACAATGACAGAAAGTTCCAACGGGAAGGACAGGGTTTCTACTGAGGACTGTGTGCTGCACAGCGAGCTTAGGGACTTGTTGGGCGGTTTGGAGGAGAGGCTGGCCAAGATGCTCAGTGAACATGCCACGGCTTCATAGCATCAGTTTGAGGGCCTCGACAGACGCGTGTCCACCCTTGCTAGACGAATTGAAGCTTTGGAGCCACAACAGCCACCCCTCCATGACGATGACCAAGACGTTGAATATGGCGACAATGGAGAGGTGAACCAACGGACGACACAAGAGGCACGACTACGTCAACACCTTCGCCGCAATCAGCACGGTATGGGAGGTAATAACAACCACCATCATGGTCGTGCCAATGATGATCCTTTTGCTAAGGTGAAATTTTCCATCCCTCCTTTTCATGGTGCCTATGATGCTGAGGTTTACTTAGATTGGGAGTTGACTGTTGAGCAAAAGTTTAATTCTCACTTAGTTCCTGAGCAACATCAAGTTAGGCAAGCCACTAGTGAATTTAAAGACTTTGCTATCATCTGGTGGAATGAACTTGCTACCCTCCGCTTACAACCTGACACATGGGCTAGGTTAAAAGAAGCTATGCGTGAACGTTTTGTTCCTCCTTCCTACCAACGTGATTTGCGTAAGAAATTGCAGCGCTTAGAGCAGGGTAATATGTCTATCCAGGAATATTACGCTGAGCAACAAAAGGGCATGATACATTGTGGGGTACAAGAGGAAACTGAAGATAAAATTTGTCGGTTTTATGGGGGGTTGAGGCGTGAAATTCAGGATATTGTTGACTACAAAGAATATACTACTGTCAATCGTTTGTTCCAGCTTGCTATGTGGGCAGAAAAAGAATTGCAGGGATGACATTTGGCGGACCGGAGACAGCGGAACAACTTCTCCAACAACTTTGTTCCTCGGACTATGCAATCCGGTCACGACAAACAAACTGTGCAGCCACCTGTCCCTTCCAAGAGCGCCTCGCGTCCAGCACCATCTTCATCACCTTCACGACCTCCTGAGGTACGCAAATCTGTGACTTTGCAGGCATCGGCAGCGAGCTCCGTTTCGATGGTGTCGGGGGAAATCTCCGCGGGACTAAGTCCAGGTAAGTTGTGTCACGGTTGCCCGGGGACGTGGCCTCCGGGGCCTCCCCGGGCGCCGCCTTTTGGCTCCCGGGACGTGGCCTCTGGTGCCCTCCCGGGTGCCGCCTTTTGCCCGGGGACTTGCCCTCCGGGGCCTCCCTGGGCGCCGCCTTTTGGCTCCCGGGACTTGGCCTCCGGGACCTCCCCGGGCGCCACCTTTTGGCTCCTGGGACGTGGCCTCCGGTGCCCTCCCGGGCGCCGCCTTTTGCCCGGGGACGTGGCCTCCGGGGCCTCCCCGGGTACCGCCTTTTGGCTCCCGGGACGTGGCCTCCGGTGCCCTCCCGGGCGCCGCCTTTTGCCCGGGGACGTGGCCTCCGGGGCCTCCCCGGGCGCCGCCTTTTGGCTCCCGGGACGTGGCCTCCGGTGCCCTCCCGGGCGCCGCCTTTTGCCCGGGGACGTGGCCTCCGGGGCCTCCCCGGGCGCCGCCTTTTGGCTCCAGGGAGGTGGCCTCCGGTGCCCTCCCGGGCGCCGCCTTTTGCCCGGGGACGTGGCCTCCGGGGCCTCCCCGGGCGCCGCCTTTTGGCTCCCGGGATGTGGCCTCCGGTGCCCTGCCGGGCGCCGCCTTTTGCCCGGGGATTTGGCCTCCGGGGCCTCCCCGGGAGCCGCCTTTTGGCTCCCGGGATGTGGCCTCCGGTGCCCTGCCGGGCGCCGCCTTTTGCCCGGGGATTTGGCCTCCGGGGCCTCCCCGGGAGCCGCCTTTTGGCTCCCGGGATGTGGCCTCCGGTGCCGTCCCGGGCACCGCCTTTGACCCGGGGACATGGCCTCCGGCGCCGTCCCGGGCCTCATCACCCTCCTGAAGGTAAAGTCTCGAACTGTTTGTCACGTGCAGGTCACGCGAGGGGTGCCTCGGGAACTAGCGACCACCTGTCATGCATCCAAGGCGTTTGACCGGGAGAAGGACGGTCCTGCCCTTCAATCTGACGGTGGCTTCCGGGGTAGTTTAGGTTTTTTGCTGCTTTTTGGGGCTATAAATAGCCCTTGTACCCCCCTGTTGTAAAGGATCGGTTCTTTTATTGGAATAGCCAAACTCACAGACGTGCTCCGGAAGGCTCTCCCCTGGAGAAAGCCTCCCCAGCCGACTCCGGTCGGGAGCGCGTCGACAGGACTAGGGCCCCCACCGGGACCCGAACCTGTATAAACCCGTGTGTCATTTTTTGTGCTTGTCCGGCGGGGGAGGACCAGTCATCCGGTCAACCCGCGCCGCGTAATCTTCGCTAGGATCACTCTCAAAACCTGCCGGGGTATTCGCAATACCACGACAGTTGGCGCCATCCGTGGGGACTCGTGACAAGACGCCATGGCTCCCCCAAGAACAAGGGCTCGCACCCTTCCCGGTGATCCGGGTCTCGGAGACCCGGCGCCGTCCGCCCGGGACACTGCTGTCCCGGCGATCCCTTCCGGAGGTAACCTGGCCCAGGTACCGCCTGCCTCCTTCCCTCTTAACTTAGGTGCTTCCACCTCCAGGTCGTTCCCGGTGACCGTGGGGACCTCGGCCGGGACGAGCGTCCCCCCGCCGGCTCCCCCGGCTCCCCGGGACGCCCTGCTCGAAGCTCTCATGGAAGGCCTGCTCCGCGCTCAGTGCTCGAAGCTCCGCGCTCAGTGCACCCGGGCCTGTCCCGGTACCGGGAGGTTACTTCATGCCGGGGCCCTTCGCGGCGCCAGGGGGGTACCCCGTCCTCGGCCTATTCCCGGGGCCGGGAACCCATTTCTTGCCGGGGGTTTACCCCGCGCCGGGAGCCAGTCCCGCCCCCCGCGTCACGATTACCGCACCGGGGGCGCTTGACAGAGCAGCCCCCGCACCGCAGCGGACTTCCCCCTGCATGGGCTCCCCGGTTCCGGACACCGCCACGGGGGCTCCCCCCTCACCGGTTCCGGGTGTTACAGGGCCTGCCCCCTTCCCGGTTCCGGTCGTGGCCACTGGGGCCCCCACCACTTCGATTCCAGGCGCCGCCGCGGGCGCCCCCTCCCCGGTTCCAGATGATACAGGGGTTCCCCCCTTTCTGGTCCCGGGGGTCGTCGCAGGGGGCTCGCCCCAACCGGCTTCGGAAGCTACAACGCACGAGCTCCCTCCCTCGGCGGGACATGTCTGTTCCCCCCCGGGGGAGGTCGAGCGAATGCGTTCATCAGAGCACGGGGAGGAACTCCCCCCCGGCCGCGGACGCGGGGAGCCTCGCTCTCGCACCGGCCGGGGGAAGAGACCCGCTGAAGAGCCAACCTCTCCGGCGGAGAGCCCGGACGTCCGGGAATTCAGCTCCGGTCCGGAGGAAATGCGTCGCCACCGCCATTCTGGCAGACCTCTCAGACCGCTTCCAGACTCAGACAACGAAGGTCCCGTGAAAGAAGATAGCGACCGGGGCTCTCCCCGGGAAGTGCAGGGGGCTAACCAGCCCCTGTGCCGAAGGCTTCGCAGCATCCGGTGGCCGCGGCCCTACCGCCCGCCACACATCGAACACTATAACGGCGAGGCAGACCCTTACGAGTTTGTGCAGGTCTACTCCACTGCTATCTCCGCGGCCGGGGGGGATGAGTCAGTACAGTGCAACGTCTTCCCCCTTTACATCTCCGGCATCGCCCGCTCTTGGTTCTACAACCTGAAGGCCGGCTCCATCAAGTCTTTCTCGCAGCTCAAGCGGGAGTTCTGTGCCAACTTCCAGGGGAACTACGTGCGTCCCCTGGACTCCTCGCAGTTGTACACTGTCCGGCAGAGGACTGGGGAGACCATCAGAAGCTTATTCAAGCGCTTTTTCCAGGTGAAGAGCAAAGTGGCCCACGTCCCCGACTCTATAGTCATCGAAGCCTGCAAAAGCGGCATCCTCCCGGGGGAGCTCCACCGAAGGCTCTCTCGGAGCTGCCCCTCTTCCGCCGACGAGCTCTTCAACGTGCTCGAAAAGTACGCTCGGGCGGAGGAAGATGATATCTGGAAGAAGACCCAGGGGGCTCCCGCCCCCGCCGACCGGGGGGCCAGGGATCCCCCCAAACGCTCCAGGCAGGGGGGACGTAGCGAGCCACGGCCTCGGGACACCTTTGTCCTCGAGGGCGGAGGCGGCTCGCGCGACCCCCCAAGGACCAACCGCCCCTTCCCCAAACCGAAGGGCCATGGGGGAGGACAGTCTTCGCGTGGCCGAGAAGGCCCTGCGGGGAGAAGGCAGGAAGGACCGTGGTGCAGCCTCCACAGGTCCAATACCCACGCTACCCGAGATTGTAGCCAGCTGCTGCAGCACTTCGCGGACTTCCTCGACCAGCGCGGGCAGGGGGGGGGGGACTCCGGCCTCCTTGCTCCCTCGGCCAGCTGTTCCGGCCCTTCCCGCTCCCACGGGGGGTCAGCAGACGCAGGAGGGGGAGCCTTCAGAAGTTCTCCCCTTTCAAACTTCGCAGCGGCGCATCAACGTCATCGTGGGAGGATCTGCCTCCGGGCGGGACTCTAAGCACCAGCGTAAGGAGTACGCGCACGAAGTCAAGGTTGTGGCGGTGTTGCGCACGTCCCCGCCACCAAAGTGGTCGGACGTCCCCCTCACCTTCACGGCAGAAGACGCGCAGGGGGTTCCCTTCCCCCACGACGACGCGCTCATTGTCTCCGCGACCATCTACAACTGCCATCTGGCCCGGATCCTGGTGGACGGCGGGAGCTCCGTCGATGTCTTATTCCTGAAGGCCTTCAAAGAAATGCAGGTGGATGAGAAGCTCCTGCAGCCCGCTGCCGGGCCCCTACAAGGCTTTGTCCCGGGGAAGGCGATCCACCCCGTGGGCAAGGTAGATCTTCCAATGACCTTCGGCACCCCGGAGAACTACCGGACCGAGCTGGTCCGCTTCGACGTAGTAGACCTCCCCTCCTCCTACAACGCGATTATGGGGAGGACGACAATCAACCGGCTGGGGGCTGCCACCCATCAAAATTATCTCTGCATGAAGATCCCCGGGCCGCACGGTGTGATCAATGTCCGGGGAGACCAAGACATGGCCCGTGCTCTATACGAGCGCGCTGCGGCCACGATCGGAAGCGTCAACCTCATAAAGACGCCCGGGGGGGAGGCTTCTCCCCCGGAACTAGATGCTGCTGCGCCACCGCCCGGGAGGCCCCTCCTCAAGCCGCGTCCGGAAGGTCCTGCTGTCCCCGGGCAACGAAGACAAAACCGTCCGGGTCGGGGCGGAGCTCCCCCAGGAGCACGCAGCGCAACTTGCGGCTTTTCTGCTCGAAAACTCCTATGTTTTTGCGTGGAAGCCGTCAGACATGCGGGGCGTCGCCCGGGGGGTCATTGAGCACAAGCTTGCAGTGGCCCCCGGCCACCCCCCGGTCAAACAGAAGCTGCGGAAACTCTCCCTCGAGCGCCAAGAGGCAATCAAGGCGGAGATCACCCGGCTTCGAGAGGCGGGGTTCATTCGGGAGGTCCTGCACCCCGAGTGGCTCGCGAACCCCGTCCTCGTCAAGAAATCAACCGGCAGGTGGCGGATGTGCATGGACTTCACCGACCTTAACCGCGCCTGCCCAAAAGACAACTTCCCGCTCCCGCGGATTTATCAGCTCGTCGACTCCACTGCGGGGTGCGAGCTCATGAGCTTCCTAGACGCCTACTCGGGCTACCATCAAGTCCGGATGGCGGAAGGGGACGACGAAAAGACGAGTTTTATTACTCCCCTCGGAACCTTCTGCTACGTCCATATGCCCTTCGGGCTCAAGAACGCGGGGGCGACCTTCCAGCGCCTTATGACTCTGGTTTTCAAAGAGCAAGTCGGCCGCAACGTTGAAGTCTACGTGGATGACGCGGTTGTCAAGAGTCCCCGCGCAGCCTCCCACGTCGACGACCTGGCTGAAACCTTCCGGAACCTCCGCGCATTCGGGCTCAAGCTGAACCCGGAGAAGTGTGCCTTCGGGGTGCGCGGGGGGAAGCTCCTAGGTTTCCTCGTGTCCCAGCGGGGCATTGAGGCAAACCCCGAGAAGATCCGGGCATTCCTAGACATGCCCCCGCCGCGCTCCGTCAAGGATGTCCAACGGCTCTCCGGTCGCCTAGCCGCACTCAGCCGCTTTGTCTCCCGGTCGGGGGAGCGGGGCCTCCAGTTCTTCAAGATCCTCCGAGGGCTCTAGGGGTTCTGCTGGACCCCCGAGGCCCAGGAGGCGTTCGACGACCTCAAGAAGTACCTCACGAGCTCTCCAATGCTCGTGAGTCCGTCCCCGGAAGAGCCCTTGCTCCTCTACCTCGCCGCGACCCCCGTCGCCGTCAGCGCGGTCTTGGTGAAGGAGCAAGGGGGGCAGCAGCTCCCGGTGTACTACGTGAGTGAGGCCCTCCAAGGGGCCAAAACTCGGTACACGGAAATGGAGAAAATCTGCTACGCCCTCCTCATGGCGTCCCGGAAGCTTCGGCATTACTTCCTGGGGCACCCCATCACCGTCCCGTCGTCCCTCCCCCTTGGGGAGGTACTGCGGAACAAAGAAGCCACCGGCCGGATCGGGAAGTGGGGGGCTGAGCTCGCCCCCTTCTCCCTGTCCCTTACCGGCCGCTCCGCCATCAAGTCGCAGGTTCTCGCCGACTTCGTCGCAGAGTGGACTCCCGCCTCTGGGTCCGGGGACGAAGATCTCCCTGTGCCGCCCCGACGCAGTGATCATTGGACCCTTATGTTCGATGGGTCGCTGTGTCTCACCGGGGCTGGCGCGGGAGTAGTCCTCCGGAGCCCCGAGGGGAAGGAACTCGAGTACGCCGCGCGGCTCGAGTTCCCCGCAACCAACAACGTCGCCGAATACGAGGCTTTACTCCTCGGGATGCGCCTCGCGCGCTCCCTGGGGATCCGGCGCCTCCTAGTCAAGGGAGATTCTCAGCTCGTAGTTTGCCAAATGGACAAGTCTTACCTGTGCCATGACGCAAACTTAAGTCTTTATTTGCAGGAAGTGCGAAAGATGGAGAGGAATTTCGACGGCCTCGAGGCCCGGCATATCCCACGCAGGGACAATGACCGGGCCGACGCCTTGGCCCGGGCGGCCAGCGCCCGGGAATCGCTCCCCAAGGGGGCTTTCCTGGAGATCATTGCGAAGCCCTCGGTGGCCTCCCCGGACACGGACAACGAGCCTCATGTCCCAGAGGTCGCCGAGATCACCCGAACTCCGTCTTGGATGGACCCCCTCATCTCCTTCATCAAGGGGGAGGGGGACCCCCCTAGTGAGACCGAGGCTAAACGCCTCCGGGCTAAAGCTCGGGCATATCTCCTGCTGGAGGGGAGGCTCTACAAGCGGGGGGACTTCCGCCCTCCTGTGCTGCCTCCCCCGGCCGGAGGGACTTCAACTTCTCGAAGATATCCACGCGGGGAGCTGCGGTTCTCACCTAGCCCCGCGTGCCATCTCAGCCAAGGCCCTCCGACAGGGCTTCTACTGGCCCACGGTCATGCGCGACGCGCGAGACCTCGTCTCCACATGCGAGGCATGCCAGAAGATGGCCAAGGGCTCGAACCTCCCCCCTATAGCGCTGCAGACGATCCCCATCACTTGGCCCTTTGTGCGCTGGGGGATGGACCTCTTAGGGCCCTTCCCCCCAGCGCCCGGGGGATACAAGTATGCGGTAGTTGCAGTCGACTATTTTACAAAGTGGGTCGAGGCGGAGCCTTTGGCCAGCATCACGTCTCGGGCCGTTCAGCGGTTTTTCTGGAAAAACGTCGTATGTCGTTTTGGTGTCCCCCGGGAAATTACCGTGGACAACGGGACCCAATTCGACTCGGCTTATTTTTGGGAATTCTGTGAAGGCCTGGGGCTTGCCATCCACTTCGCCTCTGTAGCCCATCCCCGGAGCAATGGGGCTGTCGAGAAGGTCAACGGCGTGATCCTACAGGGATTGCGCTGAAGACTCGAGCAAACCGCTTCTAAGCGGGGAGCATGGGCGGAGGAGCTCCCTAGCATCCTCTGCTCCATGCGCACGACCCCGTCCCAGGCGACGGGGCGTACTCCCTTCTCCCTGGTCTACGGGGCGGAGGCAGTCCTCCCCTCGGAGATTGGCTTCCGGTCACTGCGGGTGGAGCTCCTGGAGGGAGCCACTCCCTTAGCATACCAGGCCAACGAGGCCAACCAGCGTCTGGAGATCGACCTCGTGGAGGAGGAACGCGACCGAGCGCTCCTCCGCCACGCCATCTACGAGCAAGAAATGGCGCGCGCGTACAATCAGCGCGTGCGCGAGAGAGCTTTCCGCCTTGGGGACCTTGTCCTCAAGCGCGTGACGGACCCCCAGGCCCAGGGTAAGCTCTCCCCCAAGTGGGAGGGCCCCTACAGGATCTCCACGGTCCTGGGCTCGGGGGCCTACAAGCTCTCTAACCTCCAAAAGCAGGAGCTGAAGCACACGTGGAACTTGCGTTTACTTCGCAAGTTCTATGTTTAGTCTTACGGGCCTGTCCCCTCCCCCGGAGCGTTCACGCCGGAGGGGGAGGAGGGACGCTGTATTTTCCTCCCCTTTCGCGGCTTCGCAGGGGGAGGCCCTGTACTTCATTTCATTAGCAATACATAGGTCTTGCTTTGCAAACTGTCTCATTGCAGGTCTTTCTCATTACGGCCCCTAGCGGCGATGCCCTCCCCGCGAGGAAGCCCTCCCCGTCAGGATGTCCTCCCCGCGAGGATGCCCTCCTTGTGAGGATGCCCTCCCCGCGAGGAAGTGGGCCAGCCCCAACAAGTCCCTACAACGGAGCCTACACTCCCGTAGGGCGGCTTACGATCAGCCCTCGTGGACTGAGGGTGTAAGCGGCAACCCGGTCACAGTGGCCGTGGTAACGAGTCACTTTGGGAGACTAGTCCCCTGCCCAAACACTCAAGCCCCGTCTTCGGGCATTTCCTCCTCCGAGAGTCGACGTTATTCCCGGCTCCCCGTTTTCACGGCGACCGGAAGATCGGCCCCTTGCGGCTTGATTGGATCTATCTTCCTCCTCCGGGAGTCGACGTTATTCCCGGCTCCCCGTTTTCACGGTGACCGGAAGATCGGCCCCTTGCGGCTTGATTGGATCTATCTTCCTCCTCCGGGAGTCGACGTTATTCCCGGCTCCCCGTTTTCACGGCGACCGGACGATTGGTCCCCAGCGACCTTATTCCCGGCTCCCCGTTCTCATGGTGACCGGAGGAATGCCTCCCGGAGATCCTATCCCCGGCTCCCCGTTCTCACGGCGACCGGACGATTGTCTCTCGGAGAAGTCACGGATTTCTCGGGCGTTCTCTTCCCCAAAGACCCTATTCCCGGTTCCCCGTCCTCACGGCAACCGGACGAATGTCTCGTAGGAAGCTCGCCTCTGGTAATCTCGTCGGGCTTTCTTGGATGTTTCTTCCACATGAGGCCTCATTCCCGGCTCCCCGTTCTCACGGCGACCGGACGATTGTCTCCCGGAAGGTCTTCTCCTTGAAAACCTCGTTTTAAAATTTTCTAACTTAGAAAATTTCCTATGCTACAGGTAACTTCCTTCCCGGGGGCCTTGTTACCCCCACAGCGCGCGGAGCTATTCTCCGGTCCGCTGTGGGCGGGGGGGATAAGGAACCCCCGGGTGTCGACCGCACCACCCACGAGGAAACTTAGCTCATCCCTGTTAAGATGAGTCGTCCAGACCATCCAAGAAGAAGAAAATAAAGAGGCGAAATAAAAGGAAGCAACAACACAGCGCTTTATTGATCAGCAAACCCGGAGGACATCTTCCCCCTCCGGTGGGCTTCGGAAACGATACAACCCGGGTTCTAACCCGGGGGATTCTCTAAGCCCTAAGGCTCCTACGCCTAATACTCTCGGAGGCTCTCCGCTAGCTCCCGGGTCAAGTCCCGGTACAACGCCCGCACGCGGCGCCGAGCGTCCCGGAGCACATCTTCAGGCCAGAACTCGTATCCCGCCGGTGGAAGTATCCGGAGGGGAGGGATCATCCGGAGTCCCGGTCGCGGAGGGGACAATTCGGCACGATGATTATCAAAGTTGTCTAAGTGCCACTCCGCACGCCACCTCAACCGGATCGGCTCCCGGACACTATCCTCACCGCGATTCCCGGAGATAAGGCTTAGCAAAATTAAAGCCGCTTGGGCGTCCCCCGGGGAGCCCCTCCCGGACCTTCGCCCGGGAGCAACCTCCCGGGAACCCTGGTAACAGTAAGTTCAATTCAAAGACTTAGAAAAAATTCTAACTTCATTGCATTAAGAATTTTTATGTACAAGTGCCCGGGGCTTCTTCTAAGAAGCTACCGGAATCAAAAAGTCCTAAAACAAAAAAGGGCCCTAGCTAAGACCCGGGGGGAGGCTCATACATGTTCATTGGCGTCCTCCCCCCGGGGGGCTTCCTCTGAGGCCGGGGCCGGGGCGTCTCCCGCCGGAGGCGCCGGAGCCGGGAACCACGCCCGGATGATCCGGTCGTAGAACCCTCCGGCAAGCTGCTCGACCTCCCGGCGCGAAGGCTCGAAGGAGTCCGGGAAGCTTCGGGGGATACGGCCCCCGATCGCCTGGGCGCCGACCCCCCGGAACTCGATGAGCCCCGCAGCGGCCGCGACGACGGGGATCGCCCGACCCCGCGCCCGAACATCGGCAGCCTCCGGGATGGCGGAGACCTGTGCGTTGAGGAAACGCACAGCCTCCGCGAGGGTCGCCGGCGGGACCTCCCTGCTCCCGGTGCCGAGGCTTACGCCAAGGCCCTCAAGGGCCGTCCGGACGGAGCGGCCCGCGTCCGCCACCGCCCGGACGCTTGAGCTCTCGAGCTCGCGGAGCGCCTCCTCCCTCGCCTTGGCCTCCTCCCGGAGGCGTGCGTTGATGGCCTCGGAAATATGAACCTGGGCCCGGACCCGGGTCAATTCCGCGAGGGCTTCGTCACGTTCCCGGAGGGCCTCCTCGGGCTGCCCTACGGAGGCCGCGGCCCGGCCCTCCGCCTCCCTAAGCAGCCGGGCGACCCGCTGCTCAAGGCCCCAGGTAACAGCTGCCACCTGCAAAATACATAAGAGTTAGAAAAATTTCAAAGTGCAGGGGGATGAGCGAAGGCGTTATCGACTCGGGTTACCTGGGCCCCGAGGGACTGAAGCCCCTCGAAACGCTCGTGGAGCGTCCCTCCCGCGACGAAGGCCTGCACCTTCGGGGTATGCAGGCCCTCCGAGTAGCGGGCGACCTCTCCCGCGGGGAGCAAAGGGGTCTCCCGTCCGGAGCTGCCGGCGCGGCTGGCGGGGGGTCCCCGGACCTCGAGGTCCAGTAACGCGGCCGGCGTCTTCGTCGACGAGGTAGTGTCCCCCGAAGACGTGGCCGAGGAGCTCTCGGCGGGAGCCTCCGCCCGGGGGGGAACCATCAAGCCTTTCCCTGCCCCGGGCCGGAAGGTCCTCGGGGCCCCCTCCTCCGGAGGAACCTTGTAAACCGAGGGGCTCCCCCCCTCGTCCACCGGCCAGACCCGCGGGGGCGAGGCCCCCGCAAATCTCACCTCCAGCCTCTCCGGCTCCAAAGAGGCCGGAAGGGGCGGGAGGAGCTCCACCGCGAGCGGCGACGGGGCGTAGTTCACCGAGTCGGACGCCGCCCCGCCCGCGGTCGCCTCTTTCCCCCGCGCCTCGACGGGGCCCTTGGGGGAGGAGGCGTTGCCTCCTTCCGGGACGGTGCCCGGGCACGCTCGCCCCCGGGGGTCTCGTCCCGGGGCTTCGCCGGTGTCGCCGCCGGCGTCGTCGATGGGCCGGGGGTCTTTTGAACCAGGGCCTTGTTGGACTCCGAGCCCCCGGCCGCCTCCTTCCCCCGTTTGTGCGACCCGGGAGTGGGGAGAGGCTTCCTCTCCGGCAGCTTTAGCCCGAAGGCCGCCGCTACCAGGTTCTTGGGGGGCCCTCGCCCACGGCGCGCACGACGCGCGCGTGCTCATCCGCGAAGTACCTCCCCAAGAGGTTCTCCGCCTTCTCCCGCGCCGCCGGGTACGGCCGGACTGCAAGAGGTAAAGAGTTAGTCAATTTCTTAAAATTTTGTAAGAACAATGCAGCGGGTTCCCGGAGCTTACGTCGCGTCACCGGCTTCACTCGGGGCCGCTGCTCGGGGCCCATGCCGATCCCCCTCTTCCCGCCGGTGAAGGGGGAGATCCGGAGGAGAGCCATCTCCTCAGCCGCGTCCCGCATCGAGCGGGTCTTCTTGGAGAGGATCACCTTGCCGAGGAGCTCGTACTCCTCGTCCGTCCACACCGGCGGCTTTGGTGCGGACGACCAGCTGTAGGTGGGGGCCTCCGGGGCGTACACCACCGCGTCGTCTCGGACCCGGAGGTAGAACCACCTCCGGACCCAATCCCCCCAGTGGTCCCGGGAGGCCGCCGCCGGGTAGTCGATTACCCGGGCCGGCAGCATCTGGACCATTACCGAACCGAAGGGGGACTTGGGGCCCCCCTTCACCAGGTGGGAGGACCGCGCCGCCGGTTCGTAGAAGTACCGGAAGGCGCGAAGGTCGGGCTCCCGCCCGGTCGCTGTCTCGAAGAGCCAAATGAAGAGGCCCATCCGGACAAGCGCGTTCGGGGTGAGGTGGTTGAGAGCCACCCCATACTCCTTGAGCAACTCCCGGAGCATGGGATGCACCGGGAGCCGGAGCCCCGCCTCGAGGAAGGACTCGAAGGCCACGATCTCTCCGGGCCTGGGGCGGGGGGCTCTGTCCTTCTTCACGGGGACTCGGATATCCCCGGCCGCAACGATGCCCCTTTCGGCCAAGGACTCGGATATCCTCGGCAGTGAACTCGGACGCCCAGAGGAAATCCGAGAGGATTTCCTCCGGGGGCACCTCCGTGGTCTTCGCCCGACCCTTGGGTGCCATGAGGTTAGTTTTCTTTTTGGCTAACTTTGCAGGAGGCTACTACTGGAAAATGCTACCGGCGAAAGCTACCGGAAAAAGCTACCGGGAGAGGACTACCGGGAGAGCAAAAATCGTTGGGGCTGAGAATTTGGAATGAGCTTCCGGGCCCCCCAAGGCCCTATTTATAGGGGCGGGCCGTGGTCTAGATGCACGCCACGTGGCACCCAAGGATCAATCTGGACCGTAGAAGTTCAAACCGTGCGCGGGAAACGAAGGGTCGGGCGCGTGAATCGAGGTGCCGGTTCGAACCGCGCGTGCATTTATGGCGAAACGCGCGCGGCTTTAAGTGTGGGGCACGGAAGCCGAAGCGTTGCGGCTCCGCTAACCAGGCCCGGAGATCTTCCCGGTGACCTGGACCATACCCACCGGGGACTCGAGCATCGTCCCCGGAGGGCATGGGGGGCTGCTGTCGGGGGAAATCTCCGCGGGACTAAGTCCAGGTAAGTTGTGTCACGGTTGCCCGGAGACGTGGCCTCCGGGGCCTCCCCGGGCGCCGCCTTTTGGCTCCCGGGACGTGGCCTCCGGTGCCCTCCCGGGCGCCGCCTTTTGCCCGGGGACTTGGCCTCCGGGGACTCCCCGGGCGCCGCCTTTTGGCTCCCGGGACTTGGCCTCCGGGACCTCCCCGGGCGCCACCTTTTGGCTCCCGGGACGTGGCCTCCGGTGCCCTCCCGTGCGCCGCCTTTTGCCCGGGGACGTGGCCTCCGGGGCCTCCCCGGGCGCCGCCTTTTGGCTCCCGGGACGTGGCCTCCGGTGCCCTCCCGGGCGCCGCCTTTTGCCTGGGGACGTGGCCTCCGGGGCCTCCCCGGGCGCCGCCTTTTGGCTCCCGGGACGTGGCCTCCGGTGCCCTCTCGGGCGCCGCCTTTTGCCCGGGGACTTGACCTCTGGGGCCTCCCCGGGCGCCGCCTTTTGGCTCCCGAGAGGTGGCCTCCGGTGCCCTCCCGGGCGCCGCCTTTTGCCCGGGGACGTGGCCTCCGGGGCCTCCCCGGGCGCCGCCTTTTGGCTCCCGGGATGTGGCCTCCGGTGCCCTCCCGGGCGCCGCCTTTTGCCCGGGGATTTGGCCTCCGGGGCCTCCCCGGGTGCCGCCTTTTGGCTCCCGGGACATGGCCTCCGGTGGCGTCCCGGGCGCCGCCTTTGATCCGGGGACATGGCCTCAGGCGCCGTCCCGGGCCTCATCACCCTCCTGAAGGTAAAGTCTCGAACTGTTTGTCACGTGCAGGTCACGCGAGGGGTGCCTCGGGAACTAGCGACCACCTGTCAAGCATCCAAGGTGTTTGACCGGGAGAAGGACGGTTCTGCCCTTCAATCCGACGGTGGCTTCCGGGGTAGTTTAGGTTTTTTGCTGCTTTTTGGGGCTATAAATAGCCCTTGTACCCCCCTGTTGTAAAGGATCGGTTCTTTTATTGGAATAGCCAAACTCATAGACGTGCTCCGGAAGCCTCTCCCCCGGAGAGAGCCTCCCCAGCCGACTCCGGTCGGGAGCATGTCGACAGGACTAGGGCCCCCACCGGGACCCGAACCTGTATAAACCCGTGTGTCATTTTTTGTGCTTGTCCGGCGGAGGAGGACCGGTCATCCGGTCAACCCGCGCCACGTAATCTTCACTAGGATCACTCTCAAAACCTGCCGGGGTATTCGCAATACCACGACAGGTGGCTTCCACGGGACGTTCTACAGGGATTGTGTGCCACCGCTGCAAGGGCATGGGTCATGTACAGAAAGATTGTCCTAGCAAAAGGGCATATATTGCTACGGCTGATGGCGGGTATGTTAGTGCTTCTGATGTTGAAGATGAATATTCCCTCGCCACTAACGTTGCAGGCGAAGAAGAGGACGAGGAGTGCAGTGATGAGGAGGTACTTGGCACCGCAGCAACGGAGACCTACAGAACCATCATTGTGCAGCGCTCGATGAGTGCCCAAGTTGAGACGGATGACAAGTTGCAGCGTCACAACTTGTTCAACATGTTCCTCATCGTCAAGGACTGCCGCGTCCGCACCATCATTGATTGCGGCAGCTGCAACAATTTGGTGAACACCGACTTGATCCAGAAGCTTGGCTTGACCACGAGAGCACACCCCCATCCCTACCACATTCAGTGGTTCAACAACAGCGGCAAGGTCAAGGTAACTCAAACAGCAAGAGTGCATTTTTCTATTGGCTCCTACCATGATTTTGCTGATTTCGATGTCGTACCTATGGATGCTTGTGCCCTTTTGTTGGGGCGTCCTTGGGAGTTTGATACTGATGCAACTCACCATGGTCGAGCTAATAAGTACACTCTTATCCATAAGGGAAAGAAACTTACGTTGCTTCCTATGTCCCCGGCTGAAATTGTGCAATATGAAAAGGATAGGACGCGTAATGATAAGCAAAAGAACCTGTTACAATCTGAAAATCAGCAAATAATTAAATTGAAAACTCCTACTTTGCTTGCAAATAAAATTGATCTTGCTGAAATTGATGAGCCTAATGGGATATGCTATGCTTTGGCTTGCAAAAAGGCATTGTTTTCGCTTGAGGACATGTCTTTTTCGGTGCCCCCCCCTGTTGCTAACATTTTGCAGGAGTACAAGGATGTGTTTCCCTCTGAGCTTCCACCGGGGCTACCACCTGTGAGGGGAATTGAGCACAAGATTGATTTGATTCCAGGGACGAGCTTGCCAAACCATGCTGCTTATAGGACCAATCCCGAGGAAACTAAGGAGATACAGCGACAAGTCCAAGACCTTTTGGACCGTGGGTACGTACGTGAGAGCCTTAGTCCTTGTTCTGTTCCTGTTCTTTTGGTTCCTAAAAAAGACAGCAGTTGGCGCATGTGTGTTGATTGTAGAGCCATTAATAACATCACCATTCGATATCGCTATCCTATTCCTAGGTTAGATGACATGCTTGATGAGTTGAGTGGTTCTATTATTTTCACAAAAATTGATTTGCGTAGTGGGTACCACCAGATTCGAATGGCTTTGGGAGATGAATGGAAAACTGCTTTCAAAACTAAGTTCGGGCTTTATGAGTGGTTAGTCATGCCTTTTGGTTTAACTAATGCGCCTAGCACTTTCATGCATTTGATGAACGAAGTTTTGCGTGCTTTTCTTGGCAAATTCGTGGTGGTATACTTTGATGATATTCTCATTTACAGCAAGTCACATGATGAGCATTTTGAACATTTACGAGCTGTTTTTACTGCCTTGCGTGATGCACGCTTGTTTGGTAACCTTGAGAAGTGCACCTTTTGCACCGATCGAGTCTCATTTCTTGGCTATGTTGTCACTTCACAGGGAATTGAGGTGGATGAGGCGAAAATTGAAGCCATTACTAGCTGGCCGATTCCGACGACTGTCACGCAGGTGCGCAGTTTTCTTGGTCTTGCAGGATTTTATCGGCGATTTGTGCGGGATTTCAGTACCATTGCAGCACCTCTCCACGAATTGACAAGGAAAGGAGTTCCTTTTCGTTGGGGACCAGCACACGACCATGCTTTTGACGTCCTCAAAGCGAAGCTTACACAGGCGCCTTTGCTACAACTTCCTGATTATGACAAGACATTTGAGCTAGAATGTGATGCGAGCGGCATTGGCATTGGAAGAGTGCTCATACAAGGAGTTAAACCCGTTGCTTTCTTTAGTGAGAAGTTGAGTGGTCCATCTTTGAATTATTCGACTTATGATAAAGAATTGTATGCTTTAGTGCGTGTTTTGCAAACTTGGCAACATTATCTTTGGGCTAAAGAATTTGTCATACATTCTGATCATGAATCTTTGAAGTACATTAGAGGACAAGCTAATCTGAATAAACGACATGCTAAATGGATTGAATTCATAGAGTCGTTTCCATACATCATTAAATATAAGAAAGGAAAAGACAATGTTATTGCAGATGCTTTATCTAGGCGATATACCATGTTGTCACAACTTGATTGCCGAATTTTTGGCCTAGAAACGATCAAAGCTTTGTATGACACTGATCTTGATTTTAAAGATGCTTATGCTCAGTGCAAAGCGGGACGAACTTGGAATAAATATGTGTTGCATGATGGTTTGCTATATCGTGCTAACAAGCTATGCATTCCAGCTAGCTCGGTTCGTCTTTTGTTGTTGCAGGAAGCACACGGAGGCGGATTGATGGCACATTTTGGCGTGAAGAAAACGGAGGGGGTGCTGGTCACACACTTCTTTTGGCCACGGCTGCGGCGTGACGTCGAGCGCTACGTCGCACGCTGTACTATATGCAACAAAGCTAAGTCCCGTCTTAATCCCCATGGTCTTTATATGCCTCTACCTGTTCCTAGCGCGCCTTGGGAGGATATATCGACGGACTTTTTTTTAGGATTGCCTAGGACCAAGAAGGGGAGGGATAGTATTTTTGTGATAGTGGATCGATTTTCGAAGATGGTACATTTTATTCCTTGTCATAAGAGCGACGATGCCACAAACATAGCTGATTTATTTTTTAGAGAAATCGTTCACTTGCATGGTGTGCCTATTACTATTGTTTCAGATCGCGATGCGAAATTTTTGAGCCACTTTTGGAGATCGCTTTGGAACAAATTGGGGACAAAGTTGCTGTTTTCTACTACATGTCATCCCCAAACTGACGGACAGACCGAGGTCGTTAATAGAACTTTATCAACCATGTTGCGAACTGTCCTCAAGAAGAATTTGAAGATGTGGGAAGAGTGTCTACCGCATGTTGAGTTTGCTTACAATAGAGCGGTTCACTCCACCACCAAGGTAAGTCCTTTTCAGGTAGTATATGGTTTTACTCCTCGTGCTCCAATTGATCTTTTTGCCTTTACCTGCTGATGAGGGAGTTAATTGTGATGCTCAACAACGTGCTGAATTTATTGTTAAGATGCATGCTGCAACTAAGGAAAATATTGAGAGGATGACTGAAAAATATAGGATTGCTGGTAGTAAAGGTAGAAAGGACATAAAACTTGAACCGGGTGATTTAGTGTGGTTGCATTTGAGAAAGGATAGATTTCCAGAATTGCGCAAGTCTAAGTTAATGCCATGTGCTGATGGTCCTTTTAAAATTCTTGCAAAGATAAATGACAATGCATATAAGTTAGACCTGCCTGCAGATTTTGGGGTTAGTCCCACATTAACATTGCAGATTTGCGACCATACATGGGAGAAGAAAGTGAGCTTGAGTCGAGGATGACTCAAATTCAAGAAGGGGAGTCTGATGAGGACATCATACCTTCAGATACGCGCATTGAACCGGCCCTTGAAGGTCCCATAACAAGAGCTCGAGCATGACTACTTCATCAACAGGTGAACTCGCTCCTAAGTGAATCGCATTGTATTTTCGAGGATGGATTGCTATTTAATGAAGCTATTATACTTAGAAATCATGGAGAGGATCACTGCAGGCATGGAGACCAGCAAGGAAGCAAAGGAGGCCGACAACCATGTCGAATTTGAGTTGGAGTTGAAGCCCATCCCGTCACCAATTCGAAGTTCGAGTCCACCTCGGAATCCAGGAGCAGTCTGCACTAAAATCGTCGCCCAGGACGCATACGGACTCCGTTTTTGACATTTTATATACCGTTGGAAAGCTAAGGAGATAAGCTTTCTAATGGAACTGGTCCAACGTCAAAATTCCTCCGGAGCCAATGGGAATCGTCAAAACAAGTCAGTGTCCAGAATCTGTGAGGGTGCTGCGCCACCGTCTTTGGGCCGTTGGCCCATGTACCTCGTTGGAGCCCATTAGGGCGCGTCCAGGGTTCCTTGGCCGACCCTAACACCTTATATTCAGTAGCCGTCATCCGAGTTAGGGGGTTTTGCTTAGATTATTCTGTCTTCGAACAGTTTCGCCGCTTGATCGGTTTGTGAGACCCCAACTTGTGAGATTAATCATTCGTATTTGCAATTCAGTTTGCTTTCTTCCGTGTTCTTGCTTGTGTTCTCGATTCGCAGCAGGGATAAGCCTTCTTGGCGAGGTCAATCACGCTCACGCGAGATTGATAACCAACGGAGTAGTGGTGTTGCGATTGCGGGGTTCAGATCGTGCATGATTTGAAGCCGGATCGTTCTACGTCGAAGCTCCACCAATCGATCTATCACGTACCTTTCGGAAGATCGGGCACCCAGTGTCACACCATCAGGCCTGGACGACAAATATAAACTCGAACTCATTACTTTCCTCCGGGCTAATGCAGATGTGTTTGCGTGGAAACCATCCGACATGCCCGGTGTCCCAAGGGAGGTAATTGAGCACAGGTTAGCAATTCGACCTGGACAGCGACCAATAAAGCAGATGCTTAGACGCTTTGCTATTGATTGTCAAGAAGCTATCTGCGCGGACTTAAACAAACTCCAAGCTGCCGGGTTTATTTGAGAAGTCGATCATCCGTAATGGCTTGCAAATTCGGTCATGGTCCGTAAGTCAAATGGTAAGTGGCGCATGTGCGTCGATTACACCAGCCTAAATAGTGCCTGCCCGAAGGATGACTTTCCCCTTCCCCGCATCGATCAGTTGGTCGATTCTACTGTGGGTTGTGAGCTGATGAGTTTTCTGGATGCTTACTTAGGATATCATCAAATTAACATGGCAGAAGAAGATGAAGAGAATACTGCCTTCATCACACCATTTGGCATCTACTGCTACGTCAGAATGCCATTTGGTCTCAAGAACGTCAGTTTCACGTACCAGCGCTTGATGCAAAGGACCTTTCTTTCCCAGATGGGGCGTAATCTTGAAACTTACGTAGATGACTTGGTTGTAAAAAGCTTAAAAAACTTGACTCATTTAGATGATCTTGCTGAAACCTTCTGTAATTTAAACCGATTTGGAATAAAATTAAACCCAGAAAAGTGTTCTTTCGGGGTTTCATCTGGTAAACTTTGAGGCTTTCTCGTTTGTTCTAGAGGAATCGAGGTTAATCCTGAAAAAATCAAGGCCATTGAGAAAATGAGGTCTCCTTCGACCATGAAGGACGTCCAGTGCCTGGCAGGCCACATGGCAGCTTTAAGTAATTTATATCGCGACTAGGCGAGAGGGGTTTACCTTTTTTCAAAGCTCTCCACAAGCACCATGGTTTTACCTGGTCGGATGAAGCCAAGAAAGCGTTCCAGGAGGTTAAAGCATACTTATATAGTCCGCCAGTTTGGTTTCCCCAGTCACAGGGGAACCACTACTTCTTTATTTGGTGGCCACACCTCATGCGGTGAGCGCTATTCTGATCGCAGAAAGAGAAGGTGTGCAACAACCCGTTTATTACGTAAGCGAGATACTTTTTTTTTGAAAGAAAGGCAGTAGGCAAGCAGCCTACTGCTAGAATATATAATTATATAAAAATGAAGAGCAGGAGAGTCAAAGATTACAAAAGTCAAGAAAGAAGAAAAAAACAAATTACAAACTGTAGAAAACGAGCTGCAGATTACAAAGTATTCATCCAAATGAAGATAAGGTTTTTAATTCTATCCGGGACTCTTTGAGCCAAAAGGAACAAGTCATCCTTGAAGGCCAGCTTCCAATTCAAAAAGCTAGGAGATTGAGATTGGGAAATTTTCTTGTTTCTAATCTTCCAGATGTTCCACAAGGCAATGATAATGATTTCCGAGAGAAATTCTTTAGTGAGATCAACGTTACCACGAGAATTTCCAATAATATCTAATAATGAGGGGTTACCTGACCAGCTCACAGCCCAAATTACTCCAATGAAGTTCCAACACTGCTTAGCAAAGTCACATCTAAAGAAGATATGAGAATGAGTTTCCATACATTCTTCCTCACATAATTCACAGAGCAAGGAAGGAATGGCCATATTTTTCTTGAATAATCTCTCTCTGGTAGTTAGACGTTCCCAAAGGAGGAGCCAGAAGAAAACTTTGAGTTTCATAGGACATCGGTTCTTCCAACAGACTTTGAAGATGGGATGCAAAGGACAAACCCCCATCAGACTTTTGTAGACCTTGTTTGTTTGAAAATGTAAGGAGCAGCTAGAGAGCAAAAACCAACCATCATTTGAATGATTATTGTCCTCATGACTGTTGAAGAAGGAACAATTGTTGGAATTGCGAAAAAGCCAAATCCGAGAGAGGAAGATGAAAACAATCAGCCTCCAAGTTTAAATTCCGAAAATCCTGAACTTTAAAATTTTTGGAGGAGAAAGAGTATAGTTCTTGCCATTTGTGAGAAAGAATTTCCGTGCTCCAAAGAACATTCCAGAAATCACACATATCTCCTTTCCCTGGGGAACAGGAAAAGAGACCTTTAAAAATGACCAAAAGATGCAAAATGTTCTTCCACCAAAAAGATCCAACTATCTAAACCTCAGATGGCAAACTTTGAGAGTAATAAGCGTTCCAAACTAGTTGAACCCAGGGAGCTGTATCCTTGTTAAAAAATTTAAACAGGAATTTCAAAAGAAGAGCCATATTTTGAGTTCTCAAATTGATAATTCCGAGACCACCATTCTTCTTAGGTCCACAAACCTTATCCCAAGCAATCAGGCAATGAATTCCCAAGCAATTGGCCTGACCCTTCCATAGAAAGGCTCTTCTGATCTTGTGAATTTTATTAATGAAAGAAATAGGTAATCTCAAGGTTGACATAAGGAACATAGGAAGAGAAGAGAGCACCGAGTTAATAAGTATTAATCTTCCTCCTAGAGATAGGAAGGAAAATTGCCAACCTATTAATCTCTTGTTAATCCTATTAATGACTTTATCAAAATGCTCAACCCTTGGTTTAGCCAGACCGAGTAGAAGCCCCAAGTAAGTAAACGGGAAGGATCCAATTTGACAACCAAGGATACCGGCCAAATTCCTGGTCAAATCTTCAGGGCAGTTGATTGGAATTAAAAATGATTTATCAAAGTTAACTCTTTGACTAGTAGAGCTGGCAAAAGAGTTGAGTAGAGCTTTAAGTAAAAATAATTCCTTAGGATCCGCTCTGGCAATAATGAGGGTATCATCAACATATTGAACAATGGGAAAATCATCATTTCCCACATTATTTACCGGAAGACTAAGAAGACCCAAGTTCTTAGCACGATTCAGAATAGATTGTAACAGATCAGCAACTATTACAAACAGCAACGGGGAAAGGGGATCACCTTGTCGAACACCTCTTCTACAAGAGATTTGTTTTCCAGGAACTCCATTCAATAAGATTTTTGAGGATCCAGAATTCAAAATGATTCGAATCCAATTCATCCATCTATCTCCAAAGCCTTTAGCTCTTAACACCTCCAAAATAGATTCATGCTCAATAAGATCTGTTGGGGGAAATCTCCGCGAGACTAAGTCTTGCCCGGGGACAAGGCCCCCGGTGCCTGTCCTGGGCACCGCCTTTTGCCCAGGGACAAGGCCCCCGGCGCCTGTCCCGGGCGTCGTCGTCTTTCCTGGGATAGGAGCCCTCAGTCCCGAGTCACGTGCGGGTCATGCGAGGAGTGCCTCAGGAATCAGCGGACACCTGTCAAGCATCCGAGGCGCCTGGCCGGGAGAAGGACGTCGCTACCCCTAGATCCAACGGTAGTGCCCGGGGTAGTTTAGTCTTTTTGCTTCTTTTGGGGCTATAAAAGCCCTTGTACACCCTCTTGTAAGAACAACTGATTCATTATTGCTAGAATAGCCAATCTCATAGGTGTGCTTCGGAGCCTCTCTCCCCGAGAGAGCCTCCCCAGCCAACTCTGGTCGGGAGCAAGCCGACAGGACTAGGGTCCCTACCGGGACCCGAACCTGTATAAACCCCCGTGTCACTTGTTGTGTTTGTCCGGCGGGGGAGGACCGGTCACCTGGTCAACCCGCGTCGTCATTTCTTCGCTAGGATTGTCCACAAAACCTGTCGGGGTGTTGTAACACCACGACAGCCGGCGCCGTCGTTGGGACTTGTGACGAAACGCCATGGCTCCCCCAAGAACAAGGGCCCGTGCCCTTCCCGGTGACGCCGGTCCCGGTGACCCGGCGCCACCCGTCCGGGACACGACTGTCCCGGCGCTTCCACCCGGAGGCGGCCAGACCCAGGTACCGCCTCCCACCTTCCCTCTTAATTTAGGTGGTTCGACCTCAGGGTCGGTCCCGGTAACCGCGGTAGCCTCGGCCGGGACTAGCCTCCCCCCGACAGCTCCCCCGGCTCCCCGGGACGCCTTGCTTGAGGCTACAGTGGAGGGCCAGCTCCGCGCCCAGCACTCTATGGATGAGCTGCTCAGCGTGTTGGCGCGGCCACTGGCCCCCACATACCCGCAGTAGCCATACCCGGGAGCTATGCCCCTGTTTATGGGTCACCAGGTGGCCCCTACGGTTTCTAGAGGTCCGGCCGCCCCATATGACCCCATCGGGGGCTACCCTCCCCAGGCGGGTCATACGTCTGGACCCTTCCCGGCACCGGGGGGTTACTTCATGACCGGGCCCTTCGCGGCACCGGGGGGATATCCTGTTTCGGGCCCATTCCCGGGGCCAAGGGCCTATTACATGCCGGGGGTTATCCCTGCGCCGAGAGCCAGTCCCGCCCCACGTGTCGCGTTTACCGTGCTGGGGGCAGTCAACAGAGCTGCTCCTGTGCCTCAGCGGACCTCCCCCCGCAGCGGCGCCCCGGTTCCGGACGTCGCCACGGGGGCTCCCCCCTCTTCGGTTCCGGATAATACAGGGGCTTCTCCCTTTCCGGTTTTGAACATTGCCGTGGGCGCCCCCTTCCCGATTCCGAATGATACAGGGGCTTCCGCCTTTCCGGTCCCAGGGATCCCCACAGGGGGCTCCCCCCAGCCGGCCCCAGTAGCCTCCGGGCCGGTAGCTACAGTGCATGAGCTCCATCCTCCCCCGGGGCCGCCCCCAAGGGTGCCCCCGGCGGACCACATCCGTTTCTCCCAGGAGGAGGTCGAGCGAATGCGCACGGCTAAGTGCGGGGAAGAGCTTCCCCCAGGTCGCGGACGCAGAGAGCCTCGCTCCCGCACCTGCCGGGGGAAGAGACCCACCGAAGAGCCAACCTCTCCGGGGGAGAGCCCGGACGTCGGGGAACTCAGCCTCGGCCCGGAAGAAAACCGTCGTTACCGCCACGCCGGTGGACCTCTTGGGCCGCTTCCGGACTCCGACAACGAGGGCGCGTCCCCCATCAAAGGGGACAGCGATCGAGACTCTCCCCGGGAAGTGCAGGGTGCTAACCAGCCGCTCTGCCGCAGACTTCGGTGCATTCGGTGGCTGCGGCCTTACCGCCCGCCGCACATCGAGCACTACAATGGTGAGGCTGACCCCTATGAATTTGTGCAGGTACATTCCACGGCCATCTCGGCGGCTGGGGGGGACGAGACTCTTCCCCCTTTACCTCACTGGAATCGCCCGGTCCTGGTTCTATAATTTGAAGGCCGGCTCCATCAAGTCCTTCGCGCAGCTCAAGTGCGAGTTCTACGCGAACTTCTAGGGGAACTATGTGCGTCCCTTGGATTCTTCGCAGCTGTACACCATCCGACAGAGGACGGGGGAGACTATCTACAGCTTCTTCAAGGGCTTCGCTCAAGTGAAGAGAAAAGTGGCTCACGTCCCCAACTCTACAGTCATCGAGGCGTGCAAGAGCGGGATCCTCCCGGGAGAGCTCCACCGGAGGCTCTCCCGAAGTTGCCCCTCCTCCACCGATGAGCTCTTCAACGTACTTGAAAAGTATGCTCGGGCGAAGGTAGACGACCTCTGGAAGAAAAACCAGGGGGCTCCCGCCCCCGCTGATCGGGGGGCCGACGACCCCCTCAAACGCCCCAGGGAGGGGGGTCGTAACGAGCCACAGCCTCGGGACAGTTTTGTCCTCGAGGGCGGAGGCGGCTCGCGCGATGCCCCGAGGGGCAACCGCCCCTTCCCCAAGCTGAGAGGCCGTGGGGGAGGATAGTCGTCCCGCTGCCGGGAAGGCCCCGCGAGGAGAAGCAAGGAAGGACCGTGGTGCACGTTCCACTGGTCCGGTACCCATGCCACCCGGGAATGCCACCAGCTACTGCAGCAGTTCACGGCGTCCTCGACCAGCATGGGCAGGGGGGGACTCCGGCCTCCTTGCCCCCTCAGTCGGCAAAGTGATTTTCTTCCCCTTGTGCATAAGAGTGTATTTGTTACTTCTACCGTGATGAATTGCATCAGTATCAAATTCCCATGGACGGCCTAACAAAAGGGAACATGCTTGCGTAGGCACTACATCAAAATCAGCAAAATCATGGTATGTTCCAATGGAAAATTGCACTCTCGCAGTTTGTGTTACCTTCACCTTACCGCTGTTATTGAACCATTGAATATGGTAGGGATGAGGGTGTGCACGTGTGGGCAAGCAAAGCTTCTCCACCAGATCTGAACTCACCAAGTTATTGCAGCTCCCACCATCAATTATGACACGAACACGACGGTCCTTGACGATGAGGTACATCTGAAACAAATTATGGCGTTGTAGCTTGTCCGCTTGCTCCATTTGAGCGCTCAACACTCGTTGCACAATGATTGTCCTATAATTCTTGGTGGCAGCGATCCCTAAAATCTCCTCATCATCGTCGTCTGTCTCATGGTCATCCTCATTATCTGCAAGGTTAGCTACAAGAGCATATTCATCCTCAACATCACTAGCACTAATCTCCGCGAATGGGGGGCTGCTGTTGGGGGAAATCTCCGCGAGGCTAAGTCTAGGTAAGTTATGCCATTTGCCCAGGGACAAGGCCCCCGGTGCCTGTCCCGGGCGCCGCCTTTCGCCCGGGGACAAGGCCCTCGGTGCCTGTCCTGGGCGCCGCCTTCTGCCCGGGGACAAGGCCCCCGGTGCTTGTCCCGAGCGCCGCCTTTGGCCCGGGGAGAAGGCCCCCAGCGCCTGTCCCGGTCGTCGTCGTCTTTCTAGGGACAGGAGCCCTCAGTCCTGAGTCACGTGCGGGTCACGCGAGGAGTGCCTCGGGAATCAGCGGACACCTGTCAAGCATCCGAGGCCCCTGGCCAGGAGAAGGACGTCGCTACCCCTCGATCCAATGGTAGCGCCCGGGTTAGTTTAGTCTTTTTGCTTCTTTTGGGGCTATAAAAGCCCTTGTACACCCTCTTGTAAGAACAACTGATTCATTATTGCTAGAATAGCCAATCTCACAGGTGTGCTCCGGAGCCTCTCTCCCCGAGAGAGCCTCCCCAGCCAACTCCGGTTGGGAGCACGCCGACAGGACTACGGTCCCCACTGGGACCCGAACCTGTATAAACCCTCGTGTCACTTATTGTGTCTGTCCGGCGGGGGAGGACCGGTCACCCGGTCAACCTGCGTCGTCTTTTCTTTGCTAGGATCGTCCACAAAACTTGCCGGGGTGTTCGTAACACCACGACAAGATCAAAGGCTTTCTCAAAATCGAGTTTTAGCAAAACAGAGCTCCTCGAAAAGTCTTACAAATATGGATATATTCAAACGCCCAAGCAGCACAATCCTGAATTGTTCTGGATTTAATAAAGCCATATTGATTGCGATGAATAATCATAGAAATAACAGATTGAAGACGATTAGCAAGCAGTTTGGTAATAATCTTCAAAGAGATATTTAACTGCGAAATAGGCCTGAAATCAGAGACTTTAACAGCTCCCTGTCTCTTCGGAATTAAAGTAACAAAGGATGTATACAGTTTGGATAAATCAGAATTACCATTAAAAAAACATTTTACAAGATCATAAAAATCATACTTAATGTATGGCCAAGCAGGTCTGAAGAAGTTTCCATTAAAACCATCAGGACCCGTGCTTTTGTTTAGAGGCATGCTAAGCACCACATGATCAATTTCCTGGGAAGAAAACTCTTGCTCAATACAAGCAAGCTCACCAGGAAAGGCAGAGACCATCTCCTCAAGATTAAACCACATATTAGAGTATTCTGAGGAACCCAATCTGTTCTTGAAGGAGACCCAAAGATGATTCTCCATATCAGCTCAGTCAAGAAGTTCCATATTATTGTCATCCTTCAAAGAAATAATGTAGTTCCTTCTGCAATTTTTAGAGTCCACCGAGTGAAAGAATCTGGTGTACTTCATGGTCCTAAGGAGCGTTAGCCTGAGGTCTAGAAGATACTTTATGCGCTACTGATGGCTTCTCGCAAGCTACGACATTACATTCAGGCACATAAAATTATAGTGCCCTCGTCCTTCCCTTTGGGAGATATTATCCGAAACCCGGAGAAATCTGGTCGAATCGCGAAGTGGACTGTGGAACTTGGAGCATTTGACATCCATTTCACTCCTCGCATTGCGGTCAACTCTCAGATCTTTGCAAATTTTTTGGTCGAATGGACTAACCCTGGCCCTCCATGGCAAGAGTCCGAAGACTTGTTGTGTATTGACCATTGGACGATGTATTTTGATGGTTCTCGTAGTTTCCAACACTCGGGGGCTGGAGTTGTCTTAGTAACGCCTCAAGGCGACCAACTCAAGTATGTCATTCAATTACATTTTGTTGTGACTAACAATGCAGCAGAGTATGAAGGTCTTATTGCAGGGCTCTGGGCAGCGAAATTCCTCGGAGTCCGTTGATTAGTGGTGAGAGGAGACTCACAGCTAGTCATAAAGTAGGTAAACAAGGAGTACATCACCTCCGATGAGACAATGGCACATTACCTGGGGTAGGTGAGGATATTGGAAAAACGCTTTAGTCATTTCAAAGTCCAATACATCCCGCCAAAGGACAATATTCTCGCAGACCAATTATCTAAAATTGGGTCCTCACGTACATCTGCTCTGGCAGGGGTGTTCGTTGAACACTTAGAGCATCCTTCGATCATGACTACAGTCGAAGATGACCAGGTAACAGTCTTCGTTACCAACCTTGGACAAGAAGGGGATTGGACCCATCCATTGAGGGTCTATCTCGAACATGGGACATTGCCCAAGGACGAAATCGAAAGTGATCGGTTGATTTGAAAAGCGCGCCTATACAAGCTTATAGAAGGAGTTTTGTATATGAAGGGTACTCAAGGGGTATTCGTGTGTTGTATTTCTCAAGAGGAAGGTAAATCCCTCTTGAAAGAAATCCATGACGGTGTGTGTGATGCGCACGCGTCATTTCGCACACTGGTCGGGAAAGCTTTCCGATAGGATTTTTTCTGGCCTTCGGCACTCGATGATGCCAAAAGTTTGGTCAAGACATGCCCCCAGTGTCAATTTCATGCTAGACGAGTTCATCAGCCCGCATATACCTTGCAAACCATCCCATTAACGTGGCCCTTTGCGGTCTGGGGGATGGATATTGTGGGACCTATGCCACAGGCCATTAATGGTTACAAATTTCTGTTCGTAGCCATTGACACGTTTACAAAGTGGATTGAGGCTGAGCCAGTCCTTTGTCATCGCTACTGTGGCACAGAAGTCCTTTCATAAGAACATCGTCACTCGATTTTGTGTTCCAAGTCATCTCATCACTGACAACGGTTCCCAATTCACTATCGGCCTCTTCCTGGACTACTGTGATAATGTTGGAACCAAGGTGTGTTTTGCTTTTGTAGCTCATCCACAGAGCAATGGTGCTGTCGAACGCGCCAATGGGCAGATATTACAAGGCATCAAGAAACGTGTTTTGAATCACCTTAAGATGCGCTCGGGGGCTTGGGTAGATGAACTCTACTCCGTTCTATGGGCACTACGCACTACCTGTAGTCGAGCCACCGGTGAGACTCCTTTCCAGTTGGTATACGACGCCGAGGCGGTGTTAGCTACAGAAATCCATATTGGTTCTATCCGAACAGATCAATTCGACCAGATTGATCAGATCGAACAACGTATTCAGGATTTAACCTTCCTCGAAGAAAAGCGTGATCGAGCATTAATAAGGTTAGCAGTATATTTGCAAGATTTGCGAAAATATCACAGCAGGAGGGTGCGGCCGCGTAGTCTTCACGTGGGTGATCTGGTTTTATGAAAAATACAAAACCAGTCTAACCGCAATAAGTTCTCTCCTCAGTGGGAAGGCCCTTACATTGTTGTTTTAGTATCGCGACCAGGATCGGCTCAGTTAGCGATGGAGGACGGTAGAATCTTATCCAATACGTAGAACATTGATCAACTGCACAAGTTTTACGTGTAAGTCTTCCAATCTTTTTTCCTGTTCAATTAGCATGGTTTAAAAAAAACTTCGTGAGTATTTTTCTTCGGCTCATGTTATGTTCATTTTCTTTATTTGCCATACCTATACCGAGCTTGGCTCAGGGGCTGATCGCCGATAATCATCTTGTTACAAATATCCTAACCGGATTTATTGGCCGATCTCATGGTCGCATCCAGCTAAGACATCCCTCAATAAGCCATTTCTCAACACACACGGGACTTACTGGCATGTTCCTGATCATTCGAGTGGCTGGCAGTTGGTAATAAGGTCGGATGTTGTATTGAGGTCAGTATCGGTTTGATCGGATGATCATATCTAAGTTAAAGCATTTCTTGGGTATTCATAATGCCCATATTTTTCCAGAGATTATAATACTATATCTTTAGTACTTATGATCTCAGGAGGGGGCTAAGAGAATATGGTCATAATATGAAACGAAGGAAGTATCACTCTTTTCCAAAAATTTAAGGCACACATTTGCATGTTATAAATGTAATTTCGCAGGTATAATTACTAAGAGAGATCATTATAAGGAATCAAATAAGGCCTAGCCCTTTCAGTAGATCTTCGACTAGAGGCTTGACTTCTTCAGAGATGGCCTCAAGTCGACCACTCTCGATCTCTGCGTCTTCTACGACCGGCTTCAGATTCAAATTTGGGCTGTGGTGAAATCGTAATCTACAGAGAATGGCATAGGCTACAGATCTAACATTTGACCTCAATACCTCTTCCTGCCGTTTGGTATCTTTAGGAAAATATTTGAGGAGTGATTCGGCTTGGGCCGCTACCAGTGTGGCTAACTCGCTAAGGCTTGGATTGTCCCTTTGCGGCTTGATCACATCTGCTTTTAGCAGAGTAGCCAGCATCTTCAGCTTTTCGAAGATGTTCGATTGAATACTGCTGCAAGAGGAAATTGTTTTGTTTAGACCTTCATTCCCCATGCTGGCAGTATCAATTTTCGAGCTTTGTAGCTTGATGGTCACCTGAAGGTTTCTTTTCTCTTCTGAAAGACGGATAATTTGATCCTCTTGTGTTGTATGAACAAAGTAAACACTTACTATAAACAGTTTATATAATGAGAAGATTTCTTCTGGTCAGAAGTATACTTACAAGAAAGCTTTGACTGCGCTTCACGAAGTTCCTTCTCTAGAGAAGAATATCTCGCAGTTGCAGTTTCTTCTTGATTCTCTCAGTCAGCCATGCTCTTGTTTAGAAAGGCATTTTCTCTGTAACAAGAAGGATGATCAGCTACGCTTTAATTCGGATTCAAGTTAACACGAATAAATAGCACCATACTTACTGTTGCAGCCTGCTGACCTCCCGTTGCGCGACCTCGATATGCTTTGCTATAGCTGTTGCTTGGTCGCCACCCGGGTCAAGTCTTGGAACACAATAAGAAATTTCTCTTAAGACTTAAATGTTCCAGAATTTTTGCGAGTTTGAAAATAAAAAAAAAGAGTTGTTCATACCTCTATGTAATCGCTGAACGAGCCGCTCTCCACACCAACATGAGGTCTAACCTCAAGACTTACTGTGTCTGCGGTAGGGGCAGCAGATGATCTTTCCTGTTGATCTCCCTCTATGGCCAGGACTTTGGTTTTCGTCCCTTGGGATCGAATTTCCGCTGCCATTCCATCCACGATGGCCCGAAGAACCTCTTCGACCATGGGAGTCGGACTTGGCTCTCCCGCGACCTCTGCTATGGGTGTACCTTGGCTTGTCGAGGTCGCCGGGGTACTCGGTGCAGCATCCCTGCGCCAACAGACAGACAGACAAACATATTGTAAGGTGAGATGCCTCCCGTCAGTCATATTTAGATGGCGATAGGAGAAGTGCTCACTTTATTCGAAACCCCACCCATGGCTTGGGTTTCGATGATGAGCTCCCAAGAGAAAGAAGCCTATTGGTTGCTCTTGGGAAAGAGTCTTCTTCTGTCCTTGTTTTCCTTCTCTTAAAAAGGATAGTACCCTCTTCTCCCTGTATGAACACAATTCAATGGGTATGTATAGAGGAACAAAAACGTCCGAGATTGTGAGGATTCTTACCACAGTTGCTCCCTCTATCGGTAGGGGAGGTGTTGTTAATCCTGGGGCTTCATGAGCCTTAGGCACCAGGGTTCCACCCGAAACTACGGGATTGTCAGTAGTCACGGGGCCCATTATAGCCATTTCTGTCCTTGCGGTCAGGGACAAGGTTTCGTCGACCGGAAGGGAAGTCGACCTCTCTGAGACACTTGTTCCCAAGAGGTCAGTCGTCTTCCTCATCCTCGCTCCCTTCACCCTATACGACGAAGAAGTAATTTCCACTCGTAGTTGGGGTTACAGGAGGTATCGAGAATCTTACCGTAGTATTTTTCGCGGTAATGGTTTTCTTCCGCGAAGAAGCCTCTCCCAGAATCTTCTTAGGTTTTTTGGGAGCAGACTCCTTCACTTTGTGCTTTGAAGGAGTCCTCCTCACCCTCTTCATAGTTGGTCTTCCCGAAGGACCAACATCCTCGCTTGGATGCATTGCCTCAGCAAATTTTCCTGAAGTTGTATTATTCAACATGCTTTTGGTAATACAAGGCAAATGGATGGTTTCCAACAGGGCTTGTTTGAATAAATCATACCTTTCAGCGCTCTTGCTTAAGATCATCGCCGGCGTTAATCAAGCTCTGGGGGCGAGGCGATCCTTTAGTTCCCTCCACAGCGGCGTTATACGCCCGAAGGAGGTAGTTTGTCCATTTCTCAATCTCGGACAAGGATAGCATTGTGTCACAAACAAGCATGTTAACAAATGCGACGTCTTTTCATCAGTAAAAATGCATGTTTTGTTGACTAGAGGACATACCATTATTATAGTCCAGGTTGCTGTCCGCCATGGACTCTACCTCCCAAGCTGGATGTGCCCTTTCACGCAGGGGGCTCATCCTTTTCTTCATGAAGTCGCATGTGATATCACGCGCGGTCAAGCCTTGCTGAACTAAGTGAAGAATAGCTTGAGCTTGTCTCTTCTGTTCTGCAATCAGAATGGGAAGGGAGTCTAACTCAGTGGCTTTCACCGGTCGGGTGTTCGCGAACCATAGTCCACTCTCTGACGGAGGGGTGCAGTAGAACCACTTATGGTACCACCCATGAACAGAGTCCCGTAGCGGCGGCAATGGGTACTCCTTCTTCTCCCGTATATGGAAGTAGATGCACCCAGCGGCATTGGCACTCTTTGACCATGCCGAAAAGTAGAAGCGTCGGAAAAGCTCCACACTTGGAAGCACTCTGACAAAAGCTTCACAGAGATGTTGGAAAATCGCCAGGATAAGGACTGCATTTGGGTGGAGATTTACTAACTCCAACCCGTAATGGTCCAAGATTCCCCTCAGAAATTCACTTTCTGGGAATCGGAACACACAGCGCAAGTATTCCTCAAAGATCACCAATTCACCTTCTTGGATGATTGGCATTTCTTGATCTTTTTCCACTGGCTGCCAGTTGATCAGCAGTCGTGGGGGGGGAATCTCTTCTTTCTCTAGTGCCACTAGGCTCTCTTCTGTATGGTGGATGGATCGGCTTCAGGACGCCATTTCTTATGAAAAATTGAGAAGAAAAGTGGTGACTTTGGAGACAACGAAGACGAGGAATGCAAAAGAGGGTTTTGTGCGGCAGGAGGGTCTAAGACGACGAAGGGTTTTTGGCTTCTCCAGTAAGCTACCTCTTCCTTTTATATGTCCAAGACAACCCTTCGCCGAGTATTTTATTAATTTCCCATAATGAGTGTCTTTCCTCTTGGAACCCGTTATCCATACCCAGTAATGAATCTGAAATGAAATGTGTTTTTATCATTTTATTTCGCATTCGGGGGGCTATGGTACAGATAAAAATATTGGAAATTCCTAAATCTTTATTAAGGGAGTAGTTCCTTATGGCTTTGGGATAAGTTTATGACCTCTATACTAATCGCAATGTAATCCTGTGATCACAACGGATAAGTGTGATCATAACAGTTGTGGTTGCCATATGATCAAGAAACTGCTCTGTGATCGTTCTGATTACAGTCTATGGTCTCAATGCTATTCGGAGACAAAAAAACTATTTTGTGATCGTTACTTGAGTTCTGATCGCAGTCTTTGGCCTTAATGCTATTCTAAGACCGAAGAACTTAGCCAGTTTCGAACAGAAATTTACTTGTGTATTTTTGGTCGCAGAAGCATTCTCATGTAACTATTTCTCACATAATGTAAAGAGCCTTAATTCGGATTATAAGTTCTACATAATCCTTTTAATAGATCAAGTATGTAAGGAAAAGAAATTTTTTATTTCTGACAATCTTTACATACAAAAGGGACACAGGCGACCAAAGCGTCAACCTGGTCTGATAGCCTTTTACAAAGTTCTCCCAGGGACATGTTATGATCAGTGGGATCAACACTGGCTGCCCCTAGAGAACTGGCTATGGCTCTAAGCCTATCTACATCATCCTGAATCAAAGAAGCGCTATTATTCCTTATTGTATCGGAGTGTTCTCACTGTCGCCGAGCATAATCCCTCTCCAAGCAAAATTGGCGCGCCTCTTCACGGGAGTTGTCATAACATTCTGCCAAATGCAGAATGGCAGAAGGCATCTCATCGGTCTTCTTCTCCAGGGCCTCTTTTTCTTTTTGGAGAGTTCGCTCAAGGGAAACACTCTCACCAAAAAGAGACTGGACTTCAGCAGGCTGATTGCTGGGGGCTCCAGAAATTTTCTTCTCCTGCACATGTATGCGTTAGTTTTACAAAATAAAACGACCAGCAGAGAGAATGAAAATAATTACCAATCCTCGCAGTAAGATTGGACGGGAGGATGAAGCACTTCCCCCAGGAAGTAGATCACTCGACAAAAGTCGAGGACCATCTGGTCGCGGGAATGCAACCTTCCCACTAGAAAATTGATAACCAAACAAAGGCTGGGGATCGCTTGGTCGCGATAGAGAAAGCTGATCAGAAGAAGAAAGGTGGGAAGGATTGTTATGGATCTCCGAAGGTCGAGATAATGCGATTGGAGGAGTTGCTGGGGCTGAAGAATAGGGTAATGTGACAGCCTAGGTCTTGGCTCCTTTTACCGAATTTGATGCAGTCCCACTGGAAGATCCTTCGTCATTCTTCGATCTCTTCTTTGGAGGAATTAGTTCTTCACACACCTGTAAGTTTCAAAAAGCATTACTTTGGAACTGACCAGAATGCAGGAAAAAAGTCGAACCAGGACTTTCAGAATGTCAAAGGAGGTCTCAAGCTGGTCGATCCAAGAATCCAATTTCTCGGCATCGATCACCCCATCATATATGGGTATATCAATCTTAGGGTCGACCTTAAAAGATCCGATAGCTAAGGAGGTGTTGGCGAGGTCGTCGGTTTTATGGTTGCCTTCGTCTTCATCTTCACTGCCCTGCACAAGTCTTCACCAGTCTTCACACCCATAACCTTTCCTTGCTTCAGGAGGTACAATCATGGCTTGCTGCTTAATCCAAGCAAGCACAGTTTCCATGTCGGTGGAGAGCTTAGCCACTTGTTCGGCTAGGTTAGCTTGAACGGAGGTATCGTCAGACATTGTCAGAGACGTGGCTATAGGAATTGTCAATTGATCACCTAGAGTTTCACTGGAGGTTTTGTAACCCTAGTGAGTCTTCACCATCCATAGGATATGAAAGTTGCTTTGATACCAACTTGATCCGTTTGAAACCTAGTCTTAATTTTTGCACTAGGCTCGCTCAGATTCTAATATGCGGAATAACGAGATCTTACTCGGAAGTACCGAAACCCAAAGGATGATTGAAACACAGCTCAAGTAATTGCACAACTCTAAAAAAGGATGATCGGAACAAGAATTGAGGCTCAGAGGGAGTAGCTGGAGAAAAGAAGAAACTCTAAAAAAGACTTAGACGTGGTGAGAAATTCGTGAGTTCAAAGAACTGAAAGGCTCTTCAATTTATAGAGCCAGAAGGCGTTGGTTCGTTTCCACACACGTCTCGGGTTCTCAAACCGCACTTACGATTGCCATCACGATGAGTCGCCTAGGTCATCATTGCTTGCCACGAAAAGCTCAGGGTTTTTCTGGGGATATGAACTGTTACACGGCGGGATAGTTTCAGTTGAAGTTGAAACGTCGGGTTCATAATTTGATGCAGAATAAAAATTTGAAGTAAATATGTCCTTGCATTTTCTTCAAATTTGGGGGCTAGCTGACAAGGATTATCACCCGAGCTAGTTCAAAGTAATACATGTCTGGTTTAAGACAGAATCAGATTAGACGTGTGTCTATAAGTCTGTCGCTATGGTTTCAGACGACCTAAAGGGCGTGGACACAGAGATAATTCATGATCGCAGCTCTTGCGCCATCATAAGGCTGCAGACAGTGCGCGGTCAAAGGGTCGTTGACTATCTGTGACCAGAATAATTCAGGAAGGCCTAACTCTTTGAACGGGCATATACCAAGAATTTCGAAGATCTTTCCACATATGAAGACAACTGCCAGGAGGTTAACATGTGCGGTTATCCCTTGATTGCACGTGTTAAGCCTACGTGGAAGTTAAGTGCGGTTAACAAAACTGCATCCTAACAACTGTCCAAAGCCGTTTCGCATTGGCGCCCTTTTGTCCAGTATAAAAAGGTAGCCAATGCACGTTCTAAGGGTAGTTGGTTATTAAGTGAAGCATATAAGTACTTCCAGGCGTCCAACAAACCTGAAGACTCAAATATAAATAGATAGACACTAACATTGAAGAGATCTTCGCCTGTGATTATCTCCTCTTCCCTCTTGTAAACATCTTCTTTCATATAGTGAAATCACAACAGGACGTAGGGCTATTACTTCCACCATCAAGGACCCGAACCTATATAAAATCTTTTGTGCCCATACAGATATTACTCATCCTACCTTCCCGGAGGAGCGCCCTGAAAGGTCCCGCAACTCACAAATTTGCATAACATCGACTAAGGACCCCGAGTCCCAATTGTCGACAAAAGGGCACTCAAGGGGTACTTTTGCTGTGTATTTCTCAAGAAGATGAAAAATCCCGTCTAAGAGAAATACATGGAAGCATATGTGGAACACATACTTCTTATCGAACACTGGTTGGAAAAGCTTTTCGATAGGGTTATTACTGGCCTACAGCACTTAACGATGCTATGCAATTAGTCAAGACATGCCGACAGTGTCAATTCCATGCTCGGCAAGTTCATCAGCCAGCATATGCTTTGCAAACCATTCCTTTAACTTGGCCATTCGCTGTTTGGGGAATAGATATTGTAGGGCCAATGCCTAAAGCTGTCAATGGTTACAAGTTTTTATTTGTAGCCATTGATACACTCACTAAGTGGATTGAAGCTGAGCTAGTTCGCAATATTATTGCTACTGCTGCTGCAAAGAAGTTCTTTCAAAAGAACATAGTGACACGATTTGGAGTCCCAAGTCGTCTCATTACTGATAATGGTTCGCAATTTGTCAACAGTCTTTTTCTAGACTATTCCAATGACATTGGAATCAAGGTCTGTTTTGCATTCGTAGCTCATCCACAGAGCAATGGTGCAGTAGAACGTGCCAACGGGTAGATAATACAAGGTGTCAAGAAACGTGTTTTCAACTACCTTAAGTTACGCTCAGGGGCTTGGGTAGATGAGCTCTACTCAGTTTTATGGGCATTACGTACCACATCCAGTCGAGCTACGGGTGAAACACCTTTCCAATTGGTTTTTGGTGCAGAAGCTGTCTTACCAGTTGAAATTCAACTTGGTTCAGCTCGCCTAAGTCACTTAGATGTTGATAATCAAAGTGATGTTCGAGACGATGAACTTTCTCTTCTCGAAGAAAAGAGTGATTGAGCGTTGATTAGGTCTACTGCATATTTACAAGCTTTGTGTAAATATCACAGTAGAAAGGTGTGACCACGTAGTTTTCATGTGGGCGACCTGGTTTTAAGAAAAATCAAAAACCAGTCCAATCGCAATAAGTTCTCTCTTTAGTGGGAAGGTCCTTATACTGTGGTCTCAATCCCGCCACCAAGATCAGCTGGATGAGCTATGGAAGATGGAAGGATCTTATCCAATTCATGGAATATAGATCAATTGCGCAAATTTTATACGAATGTATTTTCCATTACCATTTTCCTATTCAATTAGAATGCTAATGAGGACATCACTACGACGGATACACACACTACTCAATTCCATCACCTCCTATGCAAGGACCAATTACAACGGCACATGCACAATAGTTAAATTACCAGGTGAGTTTGTTCCTAGGGTCACATACTTATGCTTTGGAGGATAGGTGATGAGGACATCGCGACCACACATCCACATGTTTTAACTCGAGCACATGCGCGTCGCCTTGGACAACAGGTGAATTCGTTTCTTGGGCAAATTAATTATTTAATTACAGAACAAATAATATTTCCTAATGATTGCTCTTTGCTTGTTGTTACATGTGAAGGAGGTCTAGACGAAGTTGTTAATCCAATTCATAGCCAAGGAAGAATGAACACTTTTCTGACAACTTCGACCAACGGTCACGTCAACCTTATTGATCAGAAGAACTCTGCACATGATCAGAAAGGCTCAAGGTCTCAGCATTGCTCAAGGTTGCAACACTGCTCATGGTTGCAGCCGCTCAAGCCTGAAGACACATGGTCGTAACCTGAGGATCATCCAATTTGCAGATCAAGCTTGACTGTCCAGAAACTTCAACCAAGCACCAATTTCAGCACAGATGTATAAATAGGTTTTTCAAACACTTTTTGCAAAGTTAATTGAAAGAGCTTTCGAACACATCAAGAATCATCGAATTCCGACATCGTATGCAATCAGGAGACCCAAAACAATGGCAAGTGCACGAGGGGGACGAGTCTTGTTTGGATCAGTGAAAAGTAGCTCGGGATTGTCTTTTTATAGTTTGTTAGGATTCTATTTTGTTTCAAATTAGTTTAGAATTCTGGTTTTAAACTTTCTATCTTTGTAGACATCATTCTCTATAAAAGAGAAGGCATGGTCTTAGTTTTAGGTAGGCTTCGTTGATATACAGATTGTACGCTCGTGCCTTTGCCGACTTGTACAATTCGGAGTCTCAATGTTCAACTCATAATTCAGATTATTGAGTGTTATCTTTCCACTGTTGCTCTTTCTTTTATTTATTGATTTGCTTGAGTTGTTCTTCATGAACAGGTCAACCAAGCTTTGCTCGGTTGATAACCAATCGAGGAGTGGTTTAGCCATTGTGAGGTTTCTGATTGCGTGTTTGATCGTGGTTAGCCGCCCCTTCGTCAAGGTCACAACTTGCATTTATCCATGGATTTCTCCTACGACGGAAGATTGGGACCAAACTACATACACGCATCTTAAGGCGAGGCGTGTGCATATCAGTTGGTATCAGAGCTCACGTTGCCGGTTGTAACACCCTGGTTTTGGGGGTGAAAAGTTTTTGCATAAAATCCTGCATGCATGTATCCCTGTAGTTGTAGCCAGATCAGCTGAACCCTAATCTCTCTCAAACCCTAAAAATCTCCAAATCTATTCTCTAGATCCAGATCAAGATCAGACCATCCAAATTTAACCTACCAGTTATTCTGAAGATAAAAGTCTTCAGGAGCCAGATTGAATTCTAACCCTAACTCCCAGTATCTAAACCTCTTTCGGTTTTCGAAAATAGGAAATTCAGATTTACCCTAAGTACCCCAGATTCCAGATAACTGAGTTATCATGGTTTAACCCTATCCAGACTCAAGTATCTTTTGGAATATGTTCCTAGATGCATCCTCAACTTGCTTCAAAAAGTTGGGAACCAGATTGTTTCATCTAAACACTTTTCGCAGTTTAGCCCAAATTTTACTGCGAATAAGTCCTTTTCTGTTTACCTGGAAGCCTGAAAAGGCTAAAATCCACGAATCAACTCCAACCTCAGAATTTCTTCAGGGAACACCTCCCAAATACTATTTGATACAGATTTCCCTTCTGTTTAAACTTCAAAATCTCACCCTAATTACCAGAATTCGAGATTGACAAAATCCAGATCTATTTTACCCTAATTTTACCCTATTTTTGAAAGTAGGTGAAATCCCTCAAACCTTATCAAATTTTCTCCAGATTTGAACTAAATGAGTATTAATAGAAATATTATACTCATCCATGAAATCAAATTCCAAATTAAGCCTTTTTAAAACCAGATTTACAAATCAGTCCACTCTTCAACCAAAATCATCACAATTATGCCCTGATCGACCAGAACTTGCTGTTCACGACCGGATCAGCTGATTTCGACTTCGACCAGAGCAGTGCAATCGACCAGCTACTGTTGCTTCGACCTCGAGCTACTGCCATCGACCACGACCTGGAACAGCGCTCGAGCACGGGAGCTTCGACCTCGAGCACGCCCTGTTGCACTGCTACAGTAGCACGTCGTTGAAGCCGGCCGTGGTCGCCATCTTCACAAGCTGAACAGTGCCACGTGTGCGAGAACTGTTGGCTACTGTGGATCTTCCCCGGCGCAACTCACAGCCAGTTGATTTCCTCCCGTTTGCACGCCACCAGCAACGGTCGACGCAGGAGCTTTGCGCCACGTGGAGAACTCGCCGCGGCCAGCCATCAGTTCACCTTCCCATCACCTGCAAAAGCTCTCACGGCCGCTGAACTGAGTCGTGTCGCCGCCTGTCTTCGCCGTGAAGTCCAATGCAGACGCATCTTGCCGGCTACCACTCCCCGAGCTTTTCCAACCGTTGAGAGCCTCCAGCCACGCCTATATAAACCCACCAGAGCTTACCTTTACTCCTTACACTCCAAAACACCAGAAAACCAGCAACAGCACTGTGTCTTCTTCTTCCCCGGTGAGCAGCAAAGGGAGCTTCGGTGCTAGCTTCAACCACTGCTTCCTTCTTCAATCCAACACCCCCAGTGAGTTTCCCTCATCCCCCTCATGCTTCTCGAGCTTGGAATTTAGTTTAAATACCCTCAGTCGCCGGCAATTTTAGTTTTACTCCAGTAGCTCCGGCGAGCAATTAACTTCATTCCAGAACGAATTGATCTTCGAGCCAGTAGTGAAAGATGCTTAGAATGGCTCACTTAAGACCCCTGAGCTATTGGTTTGAACAAATTCGTTGTAAAACAAAAACCCCCAATTTCCAGACATGAACATGAACTTGTACTTGCTGATTTAGCTTCTCTGTTGAGCAATATGTTAATCTAACTTCACCAATGCATTTCTAGTACCCTGAGGACCATACACAAGCAAGGAATTGAGTTCAGTCACTTTAAATCAGAAATGCCCAAATCAGATTTGAGTTCATCTTTTCTCCAGCCAGTATCTTCCAAATCCAGCCAATCCAGCCCTAGCCACTTTGCCATCTAGATGTTTTGGACCGTTATGAGCAACTTTGTCTTCTATCACAACTTCTAATTCGGCCTAGATTGTGAGATATAGCTATGCCCTAGTTACTGCACTGTTTATGTTGCATGTGCTCCAGACCAGTCAACTTCTTTGCCGGTTTTCATCACCTTCCGGCCATCTCCTGCCCTAGATCCTGTTGAGACATTTGTTCCTGTTACAAATGTCTAACTACCAGACAAAGTGGTGCATCATTTGGAGCCCTAGATCAAAAGTTATGGCAAACCCTAGTTTCTGGCCATGTCAACTCTATGTCAAACTATGCCAGTCAGTGGCATTAGCCCTGTTCACCCACCTCTGGTCATGCAAACCAAAAACTACCTTGTCAAATAGTTGCCCCACTACCTTGTGCATCATATGCTTGAATCAAAACCCATTTTGGCCACTGGGAACTATTCAAACCATGTCAATGCCATTCTTCGGCATTGTCAGCCCTTGTCAGCCTATGTCAGCCAATGGCATTGGGCCAGTTTGACCCCTTCTGGGTATGCAAACTGAACATAACCTTGTCCCTTAGACTCCTGATGTTGTGATCTACATTTTATTCTACTGTCACAACTTGAGTTGAGCCCTCTATCATCTATCGACCCTATGTCGATGCCTTGAACCGAATGCCAACCTAAAGACATTCGCTATTTTTGAGCGAACCAGCCGCGACCTTGATATCATTCTGATATTTTGGAACATTTGGAACCTTGTAAACCCCTGACAACTAATCTTAACCTTGGTTTCCATAGTTTAACCCTAATCGTTTCCCAGAACTCTCAAATCTTGTATCGCCTAAGTGTTTCTCCTTGCATTATCGCATATAGTGGAATAGTAAGAGTAGGATTGATTGTAATGCCTATTTGCTTGTTTGATCCTTGTTCAGAGCAAGAGTCCGAGTTCGAAGACTTCGTCGCAGACCCGACATCAACTGCTGTTTCTTACGACGCGGAAGGCAAGTCATATTCTTGAACATCTTGAACCTATATTTTATGAATTGCTAGAATATACCTTGATTATAAAATAATAATATTGCATGAGAAAGATTGAGAATAGTTGAATTATGAAATGGCAGCATCAGGCTGATGCCTGTGAAATGTGAATTGATCAAATAATAAGCCATGAACTAATATATTATGTATATTTATATTCATGAAATAAAACCCCTAGCCGTGACCAGTATTTTGGTATGGAATGGTGAAAGCACTGGAGGTGCTTGGTCGCACAGGATGTGCCAGCACTGGAAGTGCATGGATTATGGTATGATCTGGTCACTGGCATATAAGGACTAGAACCTTGTGTTGTGCGTCTAGTGGCATGATTAACGTGCCGACCGCAAGCCTGGTATGGGACAGGCCTGAACAAGTAGTATGTGGATCACACATGAAACCCCTATATGACAAACTCACGATTAAACACGGGGTGCGCTCCAACACATATCACAGGATGTGATCATGCACGCTGACCCTGAGGGGAAGACGCCAATTAGTGGGGGTTGTGAAACCCTGCCACAACTGTGGTTTGCGTGAAGAAAACCACGGGGTCTGGGGTGAATTGTGTGTGAAACATGGCAAAAGTTCTTGTTATCTCCACCTTGCCACTCACAGTGTGAAGTGAGTCAGGGGTCCAATCCTTGTGATAGGAAGGGCATGAAAGTGGATATATCTTGCGGGTAAATTGGTATCCCTCTGCAGAGTTAAAAAAAAGTATTCGAATACTTCGTGCTCCCGAGTTTTAGGAGTATGCCGCAGTGGATTGAATCCACGGGGGTGTGACACAAGTATTGTTTTATAAATTAAAATTTGTTAGTTCAAGATTACCCAAATGACATGTGTTGTCATGATAAGGGGTGCTGCCGTGGGCTGTCATGTGTTGACGTGTCGCGGTAGTACCATAATTTAGTGATCATGTGATATCTAAGAGGCATGTGGATTGTGCCCTAAGTATATGAAATGCTGCCATGAGCATGAGATTTCAAAAGCTTGAAAGAAAAGTATTTATGAAAAAACCCTCTCACCACTTTTCCCTCAATAGCATAGGATCATGTCATCTCTACTATACGTATCTCTACTCTTACCTATGACTTGCTGAGTACGTAAGTGCTCACCCTTGCAACTTATCAACAATAGATGGAGTGCTACAATACCAAGACGAAGGCTTGGAAGATTTCGTGGATCCAGAAGGAGAGCCAATTCTGCCAGAGCCCTGAAGTGTGCTGTTCTGCTGTCAACTTCTTACGACTGTGGGGGTTTCGCCTAGCTTCCGCCGAGTAGTTGTCTTTTTGTTTTAATTAGACCATTTGTGCCGTGAAGGCATTGTATTACTCTTTTATTGTACCAGGCCAGCAAGCCATACTGTTTATCAATGATATTTTGTAAATTACTCTGCTGCAATGAACTCCTGTGCTTGACTTATCCTGGGAAGTCAGTGGTATGTATGTATGAGGCCAGCTGCAGTGAGCTAGGTCTCCACAGGAGTAGTCGTGGTACCCTGCTCGGGGTGCGACACCGGTAGGAATTCATTTATCCCTAGTTTAGTTGTTTGATTTTTTTTTACCTAGAGTCCAGAAAATTTTGAGACAAAAATAAAAAGTTTCCTAGCCCGTTGTTGCTGTCAATCTGTTATTTTCAATTTTCTTAATTGAGTTTTCATTCCGTTGAGTCGTGTCTAGTTGCTGGTCTTAATCTTGTTGGCTGAAAATCCAAAGTTAGATTGAGTCTTTGCTACTAAGTTTAATAGTATGCATCTTGCTGCGAATCCTAAAAAAAACATACCAAAAAGGAGGCAAGAGAGTTAAAAAAAAAGTGTCAAAAAAAAAAAGAGAGCTTTCAGTCAAAGCAAAGAAAAAAAAAAGAAAATCTTGTGAAGTACTATAGCCTGTTGCTAGAAGCCAAGCCTTTTATTATTTGATTAGCAATTAGGACTAGTACTCGTGTGAACTATTATTCAATTTCGCAATTTCTGAGATAACTGATTGCTTTCCTTTGATACACATAATATTTCCCTACCTACAACTCCACATATTCATCATTGGTCCGCATGTACCTCACATTGCAATTGCTGTAATTATCTCCTTTTCTGGTTATCACGACCTAGCTGGTCGCAAACATTAAGAGGGGTAAGAGCTTCAGTTGGTAAGGTTGGTGAGGTTGAGAGTGCCACATACATTCAGTAGTTGGTAGGAAATTTTTGTATTTCCTATTTTCACTAACCATGGTAGGATCAAAGGGTTCACGAGGTTCGTTGCATGAAAGTGATCCTGAGGTTGAAGAAAGCATGGATCGACCACCAGTGCTCCCATCGTCTCCGCGATCTCAAGCACTATTGGGTCACTTCGAGCGGATGTTGAATGAATAGATCGTTCCTCATTTGACCGGCTTGGAGAATCGTCTTGACGAGATGGACCTCCGACTTGAGCAAGTTGAGCAGACGCCGCCACGACAACACGCACCACCTCGATTCCCTCAAGGTCCAATCGAAGCCAATAATCATGGTGTGGCGACTGTTCCACGTCAACCAAGGGCGAACTTGAACACTGCGTTCCAGGAAGCCGCCAATGAAGAGAGATATGATGATTACGTGGCTGATAATGAGAAGTCGTTTTGGATCCTGATCAACAATGACTTGCATGAAACCGTCGAGGTATGGGGGAGTATGCATGTCACCGCCATGAAGGCTAAAGAGATGATGCTTTGGGAAAGATCAAGTTTACTGTCCCCAGCTTTGATGGGAAGTTTAATCCAAAAGCATATATCGATTGGGAGCTGCTCGTCGAACAAAAGTTCAGTTGTCATCTTTATCCAGAAGATTGCCGAGTACGTGCCGCCACCAGTGAGTTTGTTGATTATGCTTCTATTCGGTGGAATCAAGTCTGCCAAAGAGATCGAGCTCCTCACACTTGGGCTGAGTTGAAGCGCTTGATGAGGTCCAGATTCGTACCCGCTTATTTTGAGCGAGATTTGCTTAATAGAATTCAGAGATTGAACCAAGGTAGCAAATATGTGGAAGACTATTATCAAGACTACAAGTAGGCATGCTTTGAGCTAATGTGCAAGAGGAGCAAAATGCAAAGATGGCTAGATTCTTGGGTGGATTGAATCGTGAGATACAAGAAATCCTTGATTTTCAGACTTACACCTCTTTGGATCAGTTGTTTCATTACGCATGCAAAGCTGAGAGGCAATTACAAGGGAAACGACCAAGCTACAACAAAACTGGTCGAAGCTACCCTAGTGTGACCACGCCTTGGAAGAGCACTATGTCACAGCAAAAGAGTGCGACACCCGCGGGCGGAGCTACTACCTCCACTGGTCGAGTGCAATCCGCGAGCCGCCCGACTACTTCAACATCCAAGGTTGCCGATTCCAAGACGACCACTCCTGTCCCCACCAAAAGTTCATCATTGGTCGCTTCTACAGGACAAACAAGGGAGATAGAATGCTTCAAATGCAAAGGGAAGGGGCATTACATGCGTGATTGCCCAAATCAGCGTGCCCTCATCGTTCGGGGTGACGGAGAGTACACATCGGCTAGTGAGGTCGAAGAAGAATCCGACCACGAAGAGCAACAGGACATGTTGGGATCTGACGCAGAGGAGATCACCTTTGATGCTAGTCATACTAGCCTTATTGTTCGTCGTGTTCTTAGCTCTCATATGGAAAAGGCAGAGCAGGGGCAGCGCCACAATTTATTTCAATCAAAGTTTGTGATCATGCAGCAGTGCTCATGCAAGGTCATTATTGATGGAGGAAGCTGCAACAACATTGTCAGTTCTGAGATGGTCGCGAAGCTCGGCTTGTCCACACGAACACACCCACAACCATACTACATTCAATGGTTCAATTCATGTGGCAAGTTGAAGGTGACCGTGATGGTACGTGTCCACTTCTATATAGGTTCCTATTCTGATTTTGTGGACTGTGATGTGGTACCAATGCAAGCTTGTGCATTACTACTTGGACGACCATGGCAATACGACAAGGATACTACACATCATGGGCGTTCCAATAAGTACTTTTTTGTGCACAACAACAAGAAGGTTTCGCTGGTTCCAATGTCTCTCGATGAAATTCTCAAAGATGATTTAGATAGGGCTGAGCGTGAGAGAAAAGAAAGAGAGACGAGTGAGAGTCACAAATCGGGGAGTGAGAGCCACCAAACCAAATTGAGGGAAAATAAAGAAAAGAGTGAAAAGAAAAGAGAGGTTCAGCTTAAGGGGCAGGTTCTATTAGCCACCAAACATGAGATGCGAGAGCTTGAAACCCATCCCCAAGAGTGCTTTGTGCTTGTGTGCAAAGACGCTCTCATTTCTACTAATGCTTTACCCTCTACTTTGCATGTTTTGGTTGTTTCTTTACTGCAGGAATTTGAGGACGTTTTTCCAAACGAGATACCTGCGGGGCTACCACCATTACGAGGGATAGAGCATCAAATCGACCTCATTCCAGGGACACCCTTGCCCAATCGACCTCCATATCGCACCAATCTAGAAGAGACCAAAGAAATTCAGCGCCAGGTACAAGAGCTGCTCGACAAAAGGTACGTACGCAAAAGCTTAAGTCCTTGGCTGTTCCTATTTTACTTGTGCCTAAAAAGGATGGGTCATGGTGATGAGGACATCACCCCTAACGATGCGTCCATTCTTCCAACACCCGTTGTGCAAGGACCAATAACAAGGGCACGTGCACGTCAACTAAATCACCAGGAATCATGGTGTTGATCAGCGAGGGTGTCACTTTGCGCCAAGACGGGTCGGGAATCAAGTCTACCGTGAGTTGGAGTCCGGGTCGGCCACGGCGGAGCAGCTTGTCTTCAAACGGGCGTAGAAGATGCATACAAACTCCGTTTGGGGCGTTCAAGTACATTACGGAGAAGCCCTCGATGAGACCTTTCCAACGGATCTGGTCCCATGTCCAAAATCCTTCTGAGTCAATCACAATCATTGAAACAAGTGGAGACCAGATTCTGTTGGGCCGTGCGGTGCTGCGTCACTTGTCTATTGGGCCTCGGCCAGTGTATCCCGCGTGGGGGGGTGCGCCGCAAACCCTAGATGCCACCCCTCTCGCATATTAAAACCTCGCAGCCGTCATTGTTAGACTTGGGTTTTGCTTAGAATTTTCTGCTGTCGCAGTTCGCCGTCTTTCGGTTTGTGGAACCCCAACACTTCGTGATCTTAATACATACTTGCAATTCGAGATTGCTTCTTCTATGTTCTTGCACGTGTTCTTTGATTCACTTGCAGGAACAGGCCTTCGTGGCTAGGTCAACCGCGCCTCGGTACGGTTGATAACGAACGGAGCAGTGGTGTAGCGATTGCAGGCCTAGATCGGTTCTGGTCGAAAGTCGGATCATCAACGTCGAGTCTCCACCAATCGAACTATCCCTTACCCGTCGGAAGATCGGGACCCCGTTCCTCATCACATGGAGGATGTGTATAGATTGTCGAGCTATTAACAATATCACTGTTTGTTAGCGTCATCCGATTCCTCGGTCAGATGATATGCTTGATGAATTTAGTGGTTCGACCATCTTTTCTAAAGTCGATTTGCGTAGTGGTTACCACCAAATTAGAATGAAACTAGGTGATGAATGGAAAACTACATTTTAGACTAAATTTGGGTTATATGAATGGTTGGTCATGCCATTTGGTCTTACTAATGCACCTAGTACATTTATGCGCTTAATGAACGAAGTGTTGCATGCTTTTATCGGACACTTCGTGGTGGTTTACTTTGATGACATCTTGATCTACAACAAGACTTTTGATGATCATTTGGGGCATTTACGCCAAGTTTTTGCTGTCTTGCGAGAGGCACATTTGTTTGGTAACCTTGAAAAGTGCACCTTCTGCACAGATCGAGTCGTGTTTCTTGGTTTTGTTGTGATTCCACAGGGCATTGAAGTGAATGAACAGAAGGTGCAAGCAATTCGAGCATGGCCTACGCCGACAACAGTCACACAAGTGCGGCGTTTTCACGGACTTGCTGGTTTCTACCGCCGGTTCGTACAAGATTTTAGCACAATCGCCGCCCGACTCAATATGCTGACAAAGAAGAATATGCCCTTCAAGTGGGAACAAGCGCAAGAGGACGCTTTCAACATGCTCAAAGATAAGTTAACCAATGCACCACTTCTACAACTTCCTGATTTTAATAAAACTTTTGAAATAGAATGCATGTGATGCTAGTGGTATTGGAATTGGAGGTGTTCTCATGCAAGATAGAAAACCCATTGCTTATTTTAGTGAGAAGCTTAGTGGACCAACTTTGAACTATTCAACTTACAATAAAGAATTGTATGTTTTGGTTAGAGTGTTAGAAACATGGCAACATTACCTCTGGCCAAAAGAATTTGTCCTACATTCAGATCATGAAGCATTGAAGAACATTCATAGCCAAAGTAAGTTGAATCGTAGACATGCTAAGTGGGTTGAATTTATTGAATCCTTTCCGTATGTTGTCAAATATAAGAAAGGTAAAGAAAATTTGGTCACTGATGCATTGTCTAGACATTACATCTTGTTGTCCCAACTTGATTGCAAAATTCTTGGGTTAGAAAGTTTGAAAGAATTATATTCAACTGATTTGGTTTTCAAAGACATTTACATTAATTGTAAAGAAGGAAGATGTTGGGCTCGATATGTACTAAATGATGGTTATTTGTTTAGAGCTAACAAGCTGTGTGTTCCCGCGAGTTCTGTTCGTCTTTTGTTGTTACAGGAGGCTCATGGCGGAGGAATGATGGGACATTTCGGGATACGCAAAACCGAAGATGTTTTGGCCACCCACTTCTACTGGCCGAAGATGAGGCGAGATGTCGAGCGCTACATACAACGATGCACTACTTGTCAAACAGCTAAGTCTCGATTAAACCCTCATGGATTATATATGCCTCTTCCTATTCCGATAGTACCTTGGGAGGATATTTCTATGGATTTTGTGTTGGGATTTCCAAGGACTAAGAAGGGGAGGGATAGTATCTTTGTTGTCGTTGATAGGTTTTCTAAAATGGCTCATTTAATACCTTGTCATAAGAGCGATGATGCTACCCACATTGCTGATTTGTTTTTCGGTGAGGTTGTTCGTCTCCATGGAGTGCCGAAGACAATTGTTTCTGATCGTGATACCAAATTTTTCAATCACTTTTGGAGGACGCTTGGGGGAAGCTTGGAACGAAGCTGTTGTTTTCAACAACTTGTCATCCCCAGACTAATGGCCAGACCGAGGTCATCAACCGAACACTTGGTACCATGCTATGAGCAGTTCTGAAGCAAAATTTGAAGCTTTGGGAGGAGTATTTGCCACACATTGAATTCGCTTACAACCGTGTTGTGCACTCTACTACCAAGTTTTGTCCATTCGAGGTCGTCTATGGATTTAAACCTACTGCGCCAATTGATTTGTTACCTCTACCGCTTTCCGAGAGAAGTAATCTTGATGCCGAACAGCGTGCTGAGATGATTCGGAAGATACATGAGACGACCAAAGCCAATATTGAGAAGATGCAACTTCAATATAAGAAGCATGCGGATAAAGGCAGAAAGGAAGTTGTATTCAAAGGAGATCTAGTTTGGCTGCATTTGCATCATGATCGTTTTCCAGAACAGCGCAAGTCTAAACTTATGCCATGAGGTGATGGTCCATTCAAGATTCTTGCCAAGACCAATGATAATGCTTACCAATTGGAGCTACCTGAGGCCTATGGAGTGAGTGATACATTTAATGTTGCTGATTTATCTCCATACCTTGGTAAGAACGATGGGCAAGAGTCGAGGACGACTCTTTTTGAAGAAGGGGAGTATGATGAGGACAACGCGACCACACATCCACATGTTTTAACTCGAGCACATGCGCATCGCCTTGGACAATAGGTGAATTTGTTTCTTGGGAAAATTAATTATTTAATTACAGAACAAATGATATTGCCTAATGATTGCTCTTTGCTTGTTGTTACATGTGAAGGAGGTCTGGACGAAGTTGTTAATCCAATTCATAGTTAAGGAAGAATGAACACTTTTCTGGCAACTTCAACCAACGGTTACGTCAGCCTTATTGATCAGAAGAACTATGCACATGATCAGAAAGGCTCAAGATCGCAGCATTGCTCAAGGTCGCAACACTGGTCATGGTCGCAGCCGATCAAACCTGAAGACACATGGTCGCAACCTGAGGATCATCCAGTTTGCCGATCAAACTTGACTGTCTAGCAACTTCAACCATGTGCCAATTTCAGCACAGATGTCTAAATAGGTTGTGCAAGCATTTGTTGGAAAGGTAATCAAAAGAGCTTTCCAACGCATCAAGAATCATCGAATTCCAACATCGTATGCAATCAGGAGACCCAAAAATATGGCAAGTGCCCGAGGGGGACGAGTCCTGTTCGGATCTGTGAAAAGTACCTCGGGATTGTCTTTTTATAGTTTGTTAGGATTCTATTTTGTTTCAAATTAGTTTAGAATTCTGGTTTTAAACCTTCTATCTTGGTAGACACCATCCTCTATAAAAGAGAAGGCATGGTCTTAGTTTTAGGTAGACTTGGTTGATATACAAATTGTATGCTCGTGCCTTTGCCGACTTGTACAATTCGGAGTCTCAATGTTGAACTCATAATTCAGATTATTGAGTGTTATCCTTCTGCTGTTGCTCTTGCTTTTCTTTATTGATTTTCTTGAGTTGTTCTTTGTGAACAGATCAACCAAGTTTTGCTCGGTTGATAACCAATTGAGGAGTGGTTTAGAGATTGTGAGGTTTCTAGTCGCGTGTTTGATCGTGGTTAGCCGCCCCTTCGTCAAGGTCACAACTCGCATTTATCCACGGATTTCTCCTACGACGGAAGATTGGGACCAAACTACATGCACGCATCTTAAGGCGAGGTGTGTGCATATTAGTTGGTTACTACCTAATGATGATTTTCTTGTACTTAGGAATCATGGGATGTACCAGTAAGAATGTAATTCTTCACCAAGGCAAGCTTCAGCCCAAGTTGTACACGAGATGGAGTCTAGTTTGGCCACCAAGGAGCAGCTCACCTTCAAACGTACATAAAAGCTGCATACAGAGTCCATTTGGAATGTTCGAGCACTTTATGGAGAATCCCACGACGTCATCTTTCCAATAGATCTGGCCACACTTCAAAATTCCTTCTGAGTCAGTAGCAATCGTCAAAACAAGTCACGGCCAGAATCTGTTTTGGGCTTCTCGGTGCTGCGTCACCTCTTGTTTTGGGCCATGGCCCATGTACCTTGCCTAGGGTTGCGAGCCAACCCTAGCCGCCACCCCGTCACCTTTATATGGCTGAACTACTCAAGTTCTTCCTTAGGTTATTTGCTACATTGTTTTCCACTGCGTGAGATACAATTGTTCATCGGAGTAGTGTTGAAAGACTTTGTTTGGTGAAAGATAACCCCAATTGTTCGTTCTGAAATTTCAGATTGCTTTGCATCTAGTTCTTGCTCGTTTCTTCTACTGTGTGCAGGAATTAACCTTCGTGGTAAGGTCATCCGGGCATGAGCATGGTTGATAACGACAAGTGCGTGGGTGTAATGATTGCAAGGACTCAATCCCCGTTGATTGGAAGCCTTGGAACGCGAACGTCTCCGTTCCACAAAGTAGAACCTATCGGAAAATCGGGCCGCTGTCGCATCAATTGGTATCAGAGCCACAGTTGCCCGTTAGGTATCACCACTTTTTTCCTTTGTTTTGTCGCTATTTTCCATCTCCTAGAATCCAAAAAAAAAAAGAAAGCTTCACAAAAATATGTGTTTTCCCCTGTCAAAACCCGTTTGTGTCTTTCGATCTGTTAATTTTGGTTTGTTAAATTGAGTTTGCGTCCGTTCTAGTGTTGTCTAGTTGTTGGTCATTGCTTTGACCCTTTTTAATAAAAAAATCACCACACCAGCAACCCATCCAACAAAAAAAATTCCCCACGCCAACAACCCATCCAACAACCCAAACCCTACTTTCCAATCTCGGCCAGAAAAAAATCCCTTTCCTACCGCCGCCACCAAAAATGCCATAACTTTTGGTTCCGTACATAACTCAATTTTTGAGTGAACCCAAAGAGAGAACATTCATAACTCAATTTTCCATCTTCCTGTAAATTTTGACGTCCATCCATTGAAGGAGTAAAATGTTATGTACTTCGCAATCCAAGGTGATTGCTGTTTTCAGATCTGCAACCGCCCGCACTTGTGAATTTTGTGTGAATTTTTCTGTCGGTTTTCCGGAAGTTGGCCTAGAAGAAAAGTTGTGGAATAAGCCATCAGAAAATAGGGAAAAAAGAATCATTGAAAAAGAGGCATCTGACAAAAAGGTATGGCCAAAATACCGACGTGCTGTCACGCGGACAAAAATCTGCAGTTTCCAAATTTGGTGTGATCTCGTGTTTTCAAAGTTCCATATTCCATATCTTTGAGTTTTTTTTGTGTCTACCACTTGTATCCACTGCCATATATTTTCGTTAGCCTATTCTCCATCCTTGGTTGATAAGCAACTTAGGCTAAGTGCTAGATACGAACAAAAATTCAATTCTATGCAATTTGAGATTAATTGATTGTTTAATCCTTGCTACTCATACCTAGCCTTCCGAACTCCACTTTCTTCCAACTTAGTTACAGATTTACTTTGCAATCGCGAGCTCCATCACTATCACAAGTTGTCATGAACCAGCCCACCAGATTGTCTCGCCTGCCGTAGTTGGTAAGAAACTTGCAAGAACTTGGTAAGAAAGCTTGAGCAAGAGTGACTTTTACTCCTTGTCCACCACGTAGTAGTTGATAGGAAGAATATATACACTGTGCTTTCTCTTGTCTTCTACTAACAATGACAGGATTGGGGACTAGAGATCTGGATGGAGACGAGCGTTTTACAAGAATTGAGCTCATGAAGTATGTGGAGGATCATCAGAGCGCGTTGAGAGGCATCAACGCAAACCTCACCAAGCTTGCTCAAGACAATGAGCATAGGATGGAGCGAACGAGCGAAGCATTGCCAACCTCGTCACAAGAATGGAGCACCTTGATATGCAGCCACCTCCACCTATGGCTCCTATCCCTCCCAATGTGATGAGGACATGGATGCCCGATCTTCGGTGAGAAGGATAAATTCGATTAAGGCGCGTGAAGACCTTGACGATCCGGCTACCAACCAACAAGCGACTGGAAACCCGGCAATTGCTAAACCACCACGACGAAGCGTTATCAACCGTGCCAAGACACGATCGACCTGATCACGAAGATCTGTTCCTGCAGGCAACCGAAGAACAAGAAAGAACAAAGATAGGCAATCTGAAATTGCGAATTATATTAAACCAAAAGAGTTGGGGTTCACAACTCGGTCCTGTTGGTCTTGCCGACACAAGAGGAGATGAGGTAGTTTCACACCGTGGAAAACTAAACTAAACAAAACCCGAGGAAGAAGAAGGGGGATGGCGGCCATATATAGCAAGGATATGGCGGCCAGGGTATGGACGTTGGCCAAAGCACCCACGCCCACGCCACCCTAGGGATACACGAGCCTACGGCCCAAGGTGGAGGTGGTGCAGCACCCGGTAGGTTCTGTCTATGGATTGTTTCATCGGTTGCAGACGATCCAGAAGGAATTTGGCCATGGGCCTGAGCCCATTGGAAAGGTCTCGTCGTGGGCTTCTCCTGGAAGTACTTATTTTCCCCAAACGGACTCCATACGTGGTCTGGGCATCCGTTTGAAGTTGGACTACTGCTGGATGGCCGAGCTGGCCACGCGGACGACTTGGGCTTGATCTTGGGCTGGGCTTGATGCGTCGTGGTTTGCTCCGTATTGGATGTGGCTCGCTGACCCTCCAGTAGACGGTTTGAATGGTTTGGCACATGGATTCATGCCAACTCATCGTCCTCCTTGATCTTCCGACGATGTAGTGGAGGTAGCGAAAGTAGTGCAAGAAGTGAGAGGCGCCGTGTTCATGTGTGTGCTGGTGATGTCCTCATCACAATGGAGGTCGAAGGGTGGGAAACCTTGCTACCCATGGATATGAAGAAGCATCCCTCTCCGACGACATAGAGGATGTTGAAGGTGAAGGGAGTGTCAGCATTTCGGATGATCGTACTGCTGAACGGGATGTACGGCTACGCATCGTCTTCGCCACAATCTTCATGGTATGGGAGGTAACAATGGTAATGTTAATCAACATCATGGTAATGTTAATGACACATTTTCTAAAGTTAAATTTACCATGCCATCTTTTGCGGGTGATCCGTTTGAGACTTAGCCTTGGTTTTCGCACTAGGCTCACCCAGATACTAATATACGAAATAACGGGATCTTACTCGGAAGTACCAAAACCCAAAGGATGATCGAAACAAAGCTCAAAGTAATTGCACAACTCTTTATTTCAAAGAGGGCTTTACCCGTTGAATGTTAGACACACTTGCCTACGTCGAAGGAACTATAAGCTGGATATATGATCCAAGACTGTAATAATATTCGATGATCTAAACTAGACCTATTACAAGTTATTATAGTCCAGTCGTATGAATACGTATCAGACTCGAAAACCTAAAACGTATTAGACTCATATAACTAACTAACCCTAAACAGATAAGCTTAGTTATATCTATTCGGATCGGATTACAATTCCGAACAGAGAACGAATTCCTTTTCAAGGTCGCGAACCAAACCATGGTCGTGAAACCTTTCCGAACACGGTTAGGTCGCGAAGCCGTATGCGACTCGACTTGAAGATCCTCCCGGATCATGACTCCTTGTTGAGAAGGAGTCAACCCTTGTTGCGACCTCTCGATTAAACTGGAGATGTGGAAATTGGCTTGGCCATCTTCTTTGGTGTACCACTTTGCCGCACGTGCTCGTTGATCCCTCCGACCGATTCAAAAAGTCTCCTTTGTGCCACTGCGGGTGGTAGTCACCTTGTTCTCCAGAATCACATCTTCGCGTAGAGGTTTGTCTCGTTGATAGACCAAGTATTCAACAGATGGTACTATGGTATCTGGCTCATCATCCAGCATTGAAGGCTTGAAGAGTTTGAGGTGCTCAACATTGACAACTGAGTAAATATTCATGTATGGGGGTAACTCGAGCTGACAAGCATTATTACCCACTTTCCGCAAAATCCGAAAAGGACCATAACGAAAGGGTTTGAGTTTCTTACCTTCACCTTTAAGTCTCTCCTTACTCAGATGTAACCATACCATATCACCTTCTTCGAATTGAGCATTAACTCGGTGCCGATCATGTCGCGCCTTGTACTTGAGTTGAGCTCGTAGCAAGTTCTAGAGTCGTTGAATATCTTCCAAGAACTTTTGTGCTCGATCTTGATCAGATGCTTCCTTACTGTTCTGTGCTGAGGTAGGAATCACAAACTCCATGTCGAATGGACTCTGCGGTAGAAATCCCAAACAGACCTCAAACGGTGACTTTCCAATCAAACCATCCACTGATCGATTAAAAGCAAACTGCAGGTACGATATACTTTCATCCCAGGTCTTTGGGTGTTTCGAGTTATATCCTCTCAAGAGATGAATGACTGTGCGATTTACCACCTCAGTTTGACCATCAGTTTGCGGATGAAAGACAATACTCCTCTTTAGCTTGGTGTCCATCATCGTCCAGAGCGATCGCCAAAAGTGACTAAGGAACCGGGTATCGCGATCAGACACAATAGAGGTCGGCAGTCCGAAGTGTGTCCAAACGTGTTAAAAGAATACCCGAGCTGCTTCTTCTCCCGTGATAGTCTTTCGACAAGGTATAAGAATAATCATTTTGGAGAACCGATCAACGACTACGAATAGATAGTCGTTGCCACGTCGGGTCTTAGGCAATCCTCTCAAGAAATCCATGGATATGCTCTCCCATGGTCGCGATGGAACTGGCAAAGGAGTGTACAAACCTAATTTCCAGTTTGCCGATTTCGAGATGCTGCAGAGACCACAGCCTCGAACAAAACTAGCCACATCTTGCTGCATACGTGGCCAGAACACATGTCGGTGAAGATTTTGCATCGTCTTTGTAACCCCAAAGTAACCAGCTACCTTCGATGTATGCGCTTCTCGCAACCATTGAATTCGAGGTGCTCCACAAGGTATGCAAAGCAAATTGCCCTTGTACAAGAGTCCTTCTCGACGAACGAACTCCGTAGGTTTCCCCGTTTCGACCTCAGTCATTGCCGTTTCAAAATCAGGGTCTTCACTGTACATAGTGACATAGTCATCATGGCATGAGGGCTCGATTTGCATGAACGCTGATAAGCAGAGGGTCGTAACCGGTGGTCGCGACAACATGTCCGCCAATTTGTTGTGTACACCCATCTTGTACTTAATCACCAGATTAAATAGTTGCAGATACGACATCCACTTCATGTGCCAAGCTTGCTGTAGCTTGGACTGAGTTTGCAAATATTGAAATGGTTGGTGATTGGTGTGGACAACAATCTCTTTACTCAAGAGGTAACACCGCCAATGTTTCACGGCCTAATGCAGTGCACACAACTCCTTATCATACGTCGGGTAGTTCTTTTGATCTCCCTAGAATAACTCAGAGTGTTATGCCAGTGGTCAACCTTCTTGCACGAGTACAGCGCCCAACGCATAACCTGAGGCATCGGTTTCTATTTCGAATGGTTTCTGTAGATTCGGCAAAACTAAAATAGGCACCTCGCTGATCTTCCTATTCAACAAGAGAAACGTGTCCTCATGTTTACCTGTCCACTCGAACTTCTGATCGATCCTGGTTAATGCATGCAATGGAGAAGCCACAATCGAGAAGTGTCGGTGAACTTCCGAAGGTATTGGCATGCTCCCAAAAAACTGCGCACGTCCATAACCGTTTGCGGTCGTGGCAACTCATGAAGCACTTTTACCTTATCCGGGTCGATTTGCAACATACCTTTGCCAACCATAAATCCCAGGTAGAGTAGAGTTTGCTGGCCGAATTCGCACTTCTTACGGTTGAGGCGAAGTCGATGTCGCCGAAGTTGTTTGAATACCTTTTCGACATGGATGAGGTGCTCATCCCATGAACGACTATAAACCAGTATGCCGTCGAGGTAAACGATCACAAAGTTGTTGATGAACTGTCACAATACGTCATTCACAAGACGCATAAAAGTTGCTGGAGCATTGTAGAGACCAAACGGCATGACCAGCCATTTGAACAGACCTCCACGTATCCTCCTCTCAGATGCTGACTTGATGATACCCTGACTTTAGATCCAATTTCGAGAAGACAGTAGCATGCTTAAATTGGTCTAACAGGTCGTCAATACGAGGGAGGGGGTAACGGTTCTTGATGATGATCTTGTTCAGTGCTCGGTAGTTGATGCACATAGGCCAAGTCCCATCTTTCTTTGGCACTAACACCACAGGAGATCCACAAGGTGAACTACTTGGTTGAATGACACCATCGTTCAGCAACTCACCAAGTTGTCTCTTGATCTCTTCATTCTCCAATACTAAGTTGCGATACATACTCAGATTGGGCAGTGACGCATCGGACACAAGCTGAATTTCGTGCTCGACTGGACGTTTCGGCGGACGACCCTGAGTACTCTCGAACAGATCACTGTATTTCTCCAATAGTCCCAACAAACGACCAGAATCCTCGTGGCACGCCAATGACAACGCTGATCGAGTACCCTCACCTTGACCAATGGGTTGAATCATGACATGCACGTACTTGTGACATGCATTGACAATTCGTTTGGCTTGATTTACGGTAATCAAGTTCGAAGTGTTGACGTGGATGTCTCTACTGATCACGAACTTAACTCCGTCTTTGGTGAGGTCATACTTGTCGACGATTCGGACTCGGAGTCCTCAGCCGAACTTATGCAGAATTTGTAATTGTGAGACCTTTCAAGATGACCCTTCGGGAAGGTATGCTGAACAATGGTGAACATGAGCACAGAGAGTTTAGACAGGTTCGGGACCTCGATGGTGGGAGTAAAAGCCCTACGTCCTGTTGAGATTTCACTAAGTGTGGTAAAAGATTTACAAAATGGAGGAAAAAGTCCTCACAGGCGAGGATTTTTCCTATAAGAGTGTACAAAGATAAGCCAAAGAAGGCTTATTAAAATGCTATATGAGGTGTGCCGTAGACTTGGCTAACTTGGATGTTTTTCTTCTCTTTTTTTCTCTCTTTTTCTTTGATGCTCCATGCCATCCTTTTATATTGTTTGAAAGGGTGCCATGTAGAGGAAACTGCATCAAACGGTTGCATGGACGGTTGGATGCGGTTTTTTGGAACTGCTCTTAACCTCCACGCAGGTTAAACACGTGTTATTCATGGATAACTGTATGTGTTAACCTTCTGACGGTTGATTTTCCACGTGTAGGAATCTTCGGGATACTTAGAATATCCTGTTGTATGGGCAACCGAAATAGATCTCAAATATCTTGATCGGTAGATGTTCTGACCGCGGGATATTAGCTGACCGCGCAATATCCCGAATGTGTAGTTCGCGTACAGCCTACGAACTTCTGACCGCGCAAGGCTTACGGTCTGACCGCGTAAAGCTGCGACCTGATCGCGTAAAGCTTGCGACCTCATGGTGATGCCCCTCAGAATAGCTTGAGTTCGCATCACCAGATGCATGTCTAGTTCGAACCTGTCTTGAACCAAAAGTTCATTAGAAGTGACCCGGGTGTCAATCCTCGTCAGCTAGCCCCCAAATTCGAAGAAAACGAAGAGACGTGTTTATTTCAAATTTAAAAACCGTGCATTGGATTTTTAACCCGGCACTTTAACTTCTCCACTTAGTGGCGCACTAAGTGAAAATGGTTGGTTTTTCAAGACGGGTTCTGACATTACGTGACGGGCAATGATGGCACCGTAGAGATATTTTTATCTCGAGGTAAAATTGTAAATGTCTTAACGAAACCCGAGGTGTCTGGGAGGCGAACTGTCGCCCTGGTGGCTATAAATACCAGACCCCTGGACATGTAAAGATTTACAATTTCCCTCTCACGCCTAAGTCTTTTTCTTGTTATCCTGCCTTCTTCCTTTTCACATACTCCTCCCAATGGCAGATCACGATATCATCGAGATTGAGAGTGATGAAGAGGAAGTTGTCGAACAAGGGTCTCAAACGAATGAAGTCCTGTCTCCCTTAAGGAAGAAACCCAAGGTTGACGAAGGATCTTCCAGTGGAACAAAGGTAAAGAACGTAGCGAGTTTCTTTCTTCCTTTAGTTCCTTTGACCCTCCCCGTTCATGCCTCTCGGCAAGTTAGGCCTTTATCCTTAAGAAAAGATCCCTTCACATTCAATTCCCCCATCCTTTTGGGTGATCAACATCCTGGTCGGCAAGCGGTGACTATCCCTCGATCAGATGATTGCCATATTGGGTTGGCGAAGCAATCTTCTTCTGGGGAGGTTGCTCTTCCACCATATGATGATCTTCCTCCCAAGATGAGTGTATCAACGGGTTATGCACCGGGACAGGTAACAATTCTTCTCCCTTTTTTGCTGATAATTTTAGTTAGTATGACTAACTTTTGCAAAAATGTAGGAGGTAGGAGGCCCCAGTGATCAGCCTTCTGCTGCTCCATCTCTTCCTTCCGGACAGACCCTTCTGGAATAGAAGAATGCCCTGGAGAAGAAGACCGAGGAGATGGCCTCGAAGATTCTGCGTTTAGCAGAATGTCTTGATCGATCCCGAGAAAAGGCGCACCATTTCCGTCGAGAGAGGGACTTTGCTCAGCAACAGCGAGAACTCTCTGACTTGATTAGGGACAATAGTGCGTCTGTTGTTAGGGACGATATAGATAGACTTAGGGTAGTTGCTAGTTCCCTGGGGGTTGTCAGTGTAGATCCGACTGACAACAACATGTCCCTTGGGGAACTTTGTAAACTTCTTTCGGAGCAAGTCGATGTTTTGATCGACTGCATCCCTTTTGTATGTAAAGAATGTAAGAAATAAAAGTTCTTTATTTCTCATGAAATGTTCTCCACATCTTCTGTGCGAAAATATAGCCATGAACTTTACGTTCGCGACCATTCATACACAGGAAATTTTAGTTCTGCGATCAAAATCACTTTTAAGAAAAAAGCACCGCGACCTGCCCTGATTCTGCGATCAGTTTCAAAGCCGCGGTCAGAACTAAGGTTCGACCAGAGTTGGGACTCGGTCAGGATGTCACTTCGATTAGAATCGAAGTTTCAGCCTAAAACACGATTTCGATAAAACCATAACCCAATTAGAAACACTTCAGTACGTTAAAAATTGGGTTACATGATTTTTTCGAATAAAATGTTCAAAGCATAAAAAGGAAAAACATCCTCTGAAAAGTACTGAAAATTTTTCAGTCCTTTTACGCTTTCAGTTTCCAAAACAAAGAAGTCTTTTTGTTTCAGATCCGACGCCTGAGTACTTTATCGGGTCCATCAGAGACAGTATCCATTATGGGAAATGAATAAAGCATTCAATGGAACGTTTGAAATGAGCCGTTTACTCATTAATGCGTCGCCTTGGGTCTATAAAAAGAGCAGATGTCTTCTCAAAGAAGCCACACAGCTAAAAACCCTTATTATTCCCGCCGCTCAAAACCCTCATTTTCTTCAGCCTTCATCTTCCCCAAATCGCCAGCTTCTCCTTTGATTCTACACCAAAGATGGCGTCCTGGAGCAGATCCATTCATCATTCTGAGGAGAGCCTGATGGCGCTAGAGAAGGAGGAGATCCTTTCTCCGCGGCTACTCATTAACTGGCGACCTGCGGAGAAGGACCAAGAAACCCCAACTGTCCAAGAAGGCGAGTTGGTGGTTTTTGAGGAGTATTTGCGTTGCGGGTTCCGATTCCCTGAGAGTCAGCTCCTTAAGGATGTCCTTGAACATTACGGGTGGGAACTGATCAACCTGCACCCCAACGCGATGCTGATCCTTGCAGTATTCCAGCATCTCTGTGAAGCCTTCGTCGGAATATATCCCAGCGTGTATCTTTTCCGACGATTCTACTTTTCGGCGTGGTCGAAGAGCTCCAACGCCGCCGGATGCATCTACTTCCGGCTGAGGGATAAAAAGGAGTATCCCTCCCCACCCCTGCGAGACTCAGTGCACGGGTGGCACCAGAAATGGTTTTACTGCACCCTGCCGACCGAGAGCAGGTTGTGGTTTGAGAACTCGCGGCCGGAGAAGCCGAGCGAGTTGGATACTCTCCCGGCGATGAACGCGGAGTTCATGAAGCATGCCGAGGTGATCCTTCACTTAGTCGAACAAGGGTTGACGGCACGTGACGTCATCCGAGACTTTGTAAAGAATCGGGTGAGCCCCCTGCGTGAAAGGGCTCATCCGGCTTGGGAGATCAAGTCCATGGCGGACACTACCCTGGACTATAACGAAGGTTTTCATTTCTGACATTGAAATCCTTTTATGTCATTTTTGAAATGTATCAATTTAACTCGTATCTGGGAACAGTCCTGCCCTCAGCCGAGATTGAGAGGCGGACTAACTACCTCCTCAGGGCGTACAACGCCGAGGTAGAGGGCCCCAAGGGATCGCCGCCCCCAAAGCTTGATTCATGCCGGCGACGACCTTAAACAGGAGCGCCGAAAGGTACACTTTCCACTTGGCCTCTGTTTTGCAGGTCTCATGTATGTCCAGCACTAATCAATCCCATTGGAATGAGAATAGCTCCCAGGGAGGTTTGCGGATGCGACATTCCCAAGTGAAAATGTCGGCTCTCTGAAGAAGCCGACGGCGAGGAACGTGAAGAAGGTCTCTCAGAGACCCAGGACAAAGAGTCCTGCCCCTAAGAAGACCAAGCTGAACCCTGGGGAGGGGTCTTCACGAAGCGTTTCTCGTCCCGCAAGAAAGACTGCGGTAAGATATCGCATTCCTGCTACTTTTTCAGGCGCGACATGGAATCACTTCTTCGTCGTACAGGGAGAGGGGAGCGAGGAGGAAGAGGATGACGTTCCTCTGATCCTTCGAAGGAGGAAGATCGCGGATCTTCCATCCAGCGATGCCCCAAGCTGCCCCGCAGAGACCACAGCTGCCGAAGAGGTGGCCGTGGCTGACCCTGCGACCACCGAGGATCTTGTGGTCGCGGGTGACCTTCCAATTCCTGAAGCCCCCGAGGTTTCAGGGTCAATCATCTCTGCTTCCCTGGTCGAAGGGACGACTAAGGTAAAGAATCTTTTCGATCATTCCCTCTATGGCTCTTTCTGCACATTTGATAAGTTAATGTACATACAGAGAGGAGAGCTTCTCCCTGGGACCACTGGGGATTCCAGGGAGGAAAATCCTCCTCCTCCGCAGGCAGAGGAGGAGGTAGACGAACAAAGGCCGGCTGTGACGGTTCCAGCAACTCAGGAATCGCCAAGGCCTTCGGATGCAGCCCCACCAGTTAGTCCGGTGGCCCAGGTAAAGACCTATGTGTTTTTACCTGTTCCCTAAGAATATGCTTGTAACATGACATTTCCAGGGGGGTGCTGTCTTATTTACCATAAGGAAGGCGAGAACCGGAGACGGCTCTCCTTCGCAAGGGGAATTTTCCCAGAAGTCCCAGGAACGAATGGGATTTCAAATAAGGTAAGAGCTCTTACTTGACAGTAATCTTAAATAAAAGTTGCCTGACCCATTCTTCCTGTTAGGCAAAAGAAGACGGCGCCTAACCCTTCAACCGCCACTGGGGAGGTTGAAACTAGGGCTGATGAGGGAGCCTCTAATGAAGAGAGCTCTGCTCCCGTGGTTCAGGAAGTCGTCCGGACCGCGGGAGGTGAAACAAGTATAGGGACCGGGTCACAACCGGTGGCCTCTGGGGGTGGCGTCCGGCCGGCACTTCCCCCAACTATCCCTGTCGCAGGCACTTCCGGTGCGCTAGCAAGGATTCCTGCTAGCATGGATGATGCCGCTTTAAATAAGTTTATGAAGGTATGATCACCCCTGTTTCGGCGCTTGAACCGCCTTTAGAGTATATTTGACTTTCTTGCTTTGTATCACAGGGCTTGTCATGGGTGACGAGTCAGTCGCATGCTGCAATGGCTAGCATGGCGGCTGTTCAAAAAGATCGTGACGGCTTGCGCAAGTGAGGATCGTCATTCTTCTGTTAATATAAGTAGGCTTTAATTGTGACTGACCTGGTTTTGCTGCAGAGAGGTTACATTCTTGAAAAAAGAATTAGCCAAGATGAGGCTGAACTCAGTTACAGAGTTCAAGAAACTACGGACTGAAATCAATAAACTTCAGTCTGAGAATGCTGGTAAGTCGATTCTCAACTTGAGAAGACTTAAAGCCGTTTCTTGTTAATAACCTCTTTTCTCTGTACAGCGCAAGCAGGTCGCATTACACAGCTCGGCCAGGACAAGATGATTCTCGAGTCCTGGCTCAACCATACCGACCGAGCGGTCAAAGAGTTGAGCCTACTGGTCTTCGAAAAACTGAAGGCCATAGCCAGCCTTTTGAATACCAATGTGGTAGAGTTGAGGAAGGACGACCCAAGTGTCAGCGATTGGGCATCACTGCTCACAACTCAAGCAGAATCACTGCTCGAATATCTCCCTGGAGATTTACGGCGACGTGAAGAGATAATCAGGACGAGAGTCCAATCAGCCGCTTCTGCCGTACTTAGCCGGGTTCGACTTCACCATGGCCCAGATGCGAATCTGAGCGCGCTGGTGGGACCGGTTGAGGTCGAGAGTGAACAACTGCTTGACGCCGTTATTGAAGAAGTTAAGCCCTTCGTTGACAAACTCTTGGCTGAGCTGAGGATCGAATGATCCTTACATTTTGTAACCCAACAATTTTAATTACAATGCCATGTATGTAAAACTATTTTTTCAAAAGAAAGTGCATATTCACATCATAAGTTTCATACTATAAGTATATTCCTCTAGCCCCCGCCTCTGTTTTGTGAATACTGAAGCCTTAGTATTTTAAGCAGAGGGGAAAACATAAGTATGATGACCAGGGATATGCGCTTCAAGCCGATGGTCAAGATTAAAGTAACATTTTAACCTTATTGCAAACTGGTAGCCACCCAAATGACCGAAGACTAGCCAGATAGTCCCGTGTGCGTTGAGAAACGGCTTATTTAGGAGTGACTTATCTGGAAGTGATCATGAGATCGACCAGCGAATCCGGTTGAAAAATGCTGTAATAACCTAACCGCCGGCGATCAGCCCCCAGGTCGAATTTGTATAATTTGGGCTTAAAGAAAAACACTCATTGTATGAAAATAAGACATGCTTTTTATGAAAAGATGCTAATTGAACAGGAAAAGAGTGATTGGAATACTTACACGTAAAAATTGCGAAGTTGATCGATGTTCCAAGTATTGGACAAAATCCGACCATCCTCCATGGCTAACCGTGCAGACCCTGGCCGCGGCACTGAGACGACAGTGTATGGTCCTTCCCACTTTGGGGAGAATTTATTGCGGTTAGACTGGTCTTGAATTTTTCATAAAACCAAGTCGCCCACGTTGAGATCACGTGGTCGCACCTTTTTACTGTGATACTTGCGTAGAGCCTGCAAGTATACCGCGGACTTGATCAGGGCGCGATCACGCCGTTCTTCCAGGAGGATGAGATCTTGCGATCGCTGTTCGGATTGGTTGACCTGTTCGAACTGATTCGTGCGAACAAATCCAATACAGACTTCCATAGGCAACACAGCCTCGGCCCCATAGACCAAATGGAAGGGTGTCTCACCGGTGGCTCGACTAGAGGTAGTCCGTAGTGCCCATAGAACAGTATAGAGCTCGTCTGCCCAAGCCCCCGAGCGGGTCTTGAGGCGATCAAAAACACGTTTTTTGATGCCTTGCAACACTTGCCCATTGGCCCGTTCTACGGCACCATTGCTTTGTGGATGTGCCACGGAAGCAAAGCACACCTTGGTCCCAATCTGATCGCAGTAGTCTAGGAAGAGACCGCTAGCGAACTGAGAACCGTTGTCTGTGATGAGACAGTTTGGAACTCCAAATCGTGCCACAATGTTCTTGTGAAAGAACTTTTGTGCGGCTGATGCAGTAATATTTCGTACTGGTTCGGCCTCAATCCACTTTGTGAATGTCTCAATGGCTACGAACAAAAACTTGTATCCATTGACCGCTTGTGGCATAGGACCGACGATGTCCATTCCCCAGATCGCGAAGGGCCATGCGAGAGGAATAGTTTGCAATGCATAAGCAGGTTGATGAACCTGTCTTGCATGAAACTGACACTGTGGACACATCTTGACCATAAACTTGGCATCATCGAGTGCCGAAGGCCAGTAGAATCCCTATCGAAAAACTTTTCCGACCAGCGTTCGGTATGACGCGTGTGCACCGCATACACCATCATGTATTTCTTTCAAGAGGGATTTTCCTTCCTCCTGAGATATGCAGCGCATGAATACTCCTTGAGTACCCTTTCTGTACATAACCCCATCTATGAGTTTGTACAGACGCGCCTTTCGAATTAATCGATCGCTTTTGGTTTCGTCCTCAGGTAGGGTCCCATGTTCAAGATAGACCCTCAATGGATGAGTCCAATCTTGTTCCTGACCGAGGTTGGCAACGAAGGCTATTGCCGGATCATCCTCGACCGAAGTCATGATCGAAGGATGGTCCAAGTGTTCAATGAACACTCCTGCCGGAGCGGATGAGCGTGAGGATCCAATTTTGGATAATTGGTCTGCGAGAATGTTGTCCTTTCGCGGGATGTATTGGACTTCGAAGTGACTGAAGTGTTTTTCCAATCTCCTCACTTCCCCCAGGTAATGAGCCATCGTCTCATCGGAGGTGCTGTACTCCTTGTTTACCTGGTTTACGACCAGCTGTGAGTCCCCCCTCACCACTAATCGACGGACTCCGAGGAATTTTGCTGCCCGGAGCCCTGCAAGAAGACCTTCATACTCTGCTGCATTATTGGTTGCAACAAAGTGTAGTTGAATGACATACTTAAGCTGTTCGCCCTGAGGCGTAACTAAGACCACTCCAGCCCCCGAGTGTTGAAAACTACGGGAGCCGTCAAAGTACATTGTCCAATAATCGGGGCACTCCAGTTCCTTTGCCAACTGCACGGGTGGCTCAGGGTTGGTCCATTCGACCACAAAGTCGGCCAAAACCTGAGACTTAACCGCCGTGCGAGGGGTGAAAAGGATTTCGAAGGCACCGAATTCGACCGCCCATTTGGCGATTCGACCAGATTTTTCTGGATTTCGGACAATATCCCCTAAAGGAAAAGAGGAGGGTACTGTGATCTTGTGTGCTTGAAAGTAATGTCGTAGCTTACGGGAAGCCATCAGTAGCGCGTAAAGTATCTTCTGGACCTCACGGTAGCGCTCCTTAGGACCATGAAGTACTTCGCTCACATAGTAGACTGGTCTGTGTACTCCTTCCCTTTCCGCGATCAGAACTGCGCTGACCGCGTGTGGGGTGGCCGCCAAATACAAAAGTAATGGTTCTTCCTTTTCAGGAGACACCAATACTGGCGGACTGGAAAGATATGTTTTTACATCCTGAAACGCTTTTTCGGCCTCGTCAGACCACGTGAAGTTATGATGTTTCCGCAAGGCTTTAAAGAAAGGTAGTCCCCTTTCGCCTAATCGCGATATGAAGCGACTTAAAGCCGCCATGCGGCCAGCCAGGCGTTGAACATCCTTCATGGTCGAGGGCGACCTCATTTGTTCAATAGCTCTGATTTTCTCAGGATTAACCTCAATGCCCCTGGAACACACAAGAAAACCAAGAAGCTTTCCTGAAGAAACCCCGAAAGAACATTTCTCCGGGTTCAATTTTATTCCAAAGCGATTCAAGTTACAGAAGGTTTCAGCAAGATCGTCCAAATGAGACAATCTTTTGGTGCTCTTTACAACCAAGTCGTCTACATATGCTTCGAGATTACGCCCTATCTGGGAAAGAAAGGTCTTTTGCATCAAGCGCTGGTACGTGGAACCAGCGTTCTTGAGACCGAACGGCATTCTGACGTAGCAGTATGTGCCGAACGGGGTGATTAAGGCAGTTTTCTCTTCATCGTCTTCTGCCATGCTAATTTGATGATATCCTGAGTAGGCATCCAGAAAACTCATCAGTTCGCAACCCGCAGTGGAGTCAACCAGCTGGTCGATGCGGGGAAGGGGAAAGTCGTCCTTCGGACAGGCACTGTTGAGGCTAGTATAGTCGACGCACATGCGCCACTTGCCATTTGACTTGCGGACCATGACCGGATTGGCGAGCCAGTCCGGGTGATTCACTTCGCGGATAAACCCGGCTTGTAAGAGTTTGTCTAACTCTTCTCGGATGGCTTCCTGTCGGTCAGTGGCAAAATGCCTGAGCTTTTGCTTTATTGGTCGTTGTCCAGGTCGAATTGCTAACCTGTGCTCAATAACTCCCCTTGGGACACCGGGCATGTCGGACGGTTTCCACGCAAACACGTCTGCGTTAGCCTGGAGGAAAGCAACGAGGTCGAGTTCCTATTTGTCATCCAGGGCTGACCCAACCCGAATTGTCTTGGATGGGTCATCTGGGTACAAGGGAACTTGTTTGAGTTTCTCATCTGGTCGAGGAGCAGCCCTGATCACATCGGTGGCGACAGTGGCGACCTGAGCGTCCTGGAGGGGAAGTTGATCGACCATCTCCAAAGATAGCCGGTCGCACGTGAGCGCCACGTTGCGACTACCTCGGACCGAAATGACACCTTTGGGGCCAGGCAATTTCCCGCACTGATAAGCATAGTGCGTTGCCATCATGAACTTAGCAAGAGTCGGCCTACCAAAGATTGCATTATAAGCTGAATCACAATCGATTACATCGAAAGTAACCAATTCTGTTCGGAAGTTATCTGGTTCTCCCAGAGTGACCGGGAGGACCACTTGTCCCAATGGCATCATCGAGGGGCCTGGGATTATCCCATAAAATGGATGGATTATGGGCTTGATCTTCGAACGAGGAATTTGCATCTCGTCGAGTGTCTTGACCAATAAAAGATCAAGGGAACTTCCCCCGTCAATCAGGACCCTTTCGACTCTCGCGTTACTGATGATTGGGGTAATAACCAGAGGTAGCCTCAATGGTCGAGTTAGCCCCACAGGACAGTCAGCGCGATCGAACGTCAAAGGTATTTCTGACCAACGGGGATATTGAGGTTCACCAAGGGATGTCTCCATTTGGTTAACCTCTCGGCAAAAGGTTTTAAACTGCCTTTTGGAAACGAAAGAGGAGGAACCTCCGAAAATGACATTAACATGATTTTGAGGTACCTGGTAAGCCATTTCTTCGTCTCCATCGACGTCTCTAACCCCGCACGCCTGCTCTTTGGGCGGTAAGGTTGGCATTGGCCCAACTCCTTGGTAGAAATCATCCAGCTGTTTCAACCAACTCCTGCAGTTTTTGAGATCGTGGCCTGCGGAATTGTGGAGTGGACACCACCTTTTGCCCTCCTGCGGATTAGTTGATTTTTCTGGCTGGTCGGAATCCCGGCCACCAGAAGCAGTTTTACTTTTAAAAGAAGACTTATTACCTTTGGTCGAAGGTGGTTTCTCCGCGACCGCGACCTCACGGTACTGTCCAGAGCAGTTCCTCTTCGACTTTTTTGACTTCCCACCCGGTGAAGACTCCGGCTTTTTGCTCGAATCTTCTTTCTTGGCGTGCTTGAAGCCTGGTTGGGGCGGTAGGTCCCCCTTGTCAACCATTCGGTTCCATTCGACTGCCTCGGCTGCATCGGAGTATCGATCAGCCATATCGAACAGATCGGCCACTGATCGAGGAGGGTGGATGAGCAAGTCTTCAGTGAATCTCCGGTATCGAACGGCATGCTTAAATGCCCTGATTACAGAGCCATCAGATATATTCGGGATGGTATTTCTCACCCTGACAAACCTCTTGACAAACTGCCGAAGTGTTTCGGTCGAAGTTTGCCGCAGTCTATGCAAGTCGTCCTCCTTACCCGGCTTTTGGTAACAGTTTTGGAAATTGCTGAGGATGGCATCGCATAGCATTTCCCAATTATAGATAGAACCCTCAGGCTGATTGAACAACCAGGTTTTAGCCGGTCCTATGAGGACTGTTGGCAGGTAGTTGGCCATGACCTTGTCATCGCCTCCTGCTGCTTGGATGGTAGTAATATAGATCTGAAGGAACTCAGATGGGTTTTGAGTTCCATCAAACCTCTCAATGGCCCCTGGTCGAAACTTATCGGGCCAAACGACTGCTCGTAGGCTAGGCGAGAAAGCTTTGCAACCAACGTAAGGACCGTGAACCGTCCTGCGACTTTCGGTCGGGTTTCGAGCAAACTCACTTAATGGCGAGGTTACTCGGGGTCCCAAACGAGAGTGAACGGGAACTCGATCCCTACTACGAGAGTCCTGCATTCGCCGGTATTTGTCCTGTCGGGACGGTATAGGCGGCGGGTAACTCCGTCGGGCAGAGCCAAAATGAGGACCATCTCGTTCACGGGGATGTGTCACTGAGCGGGAAGAGGCTGTTGGGGTCGCCTCGGATGCGACCTCGTCCAGTCTTTCCGCCAGGATCCTGAAAAAGGCCGGTCTCTGCGCATCCGTGACCGTAGGAGGAAAATTACGCATGACCTCCGCGATAGATCGCAGTCGACCATGGGTACTTCTCCTAGGGGCACTAGGTGTTACTGTTTCTTCGTCCACTGGGAAATGCTCCGGTGGTACGGAAGGAGTCTGGTCACGTCTACGACCACGCGACCGTCGAGAAGAACTCGGGGCAGCATCGTAACGAGCCTGCGCATCTTGAAGAGCCTCTAGGGCAGTTCTGCGTAGTTCGTTGTTCTGTTGCTCGAGATCTTGCTCCTCCTTCTGTTTGCGATCTTGTTCTTCCCTGGCAGCCTGTTGATCGGGAGTTTCCTCCGACAACGCAGCAAACTGCCTAGGGAGAGAGGTCGTCGATGGGGAGAACATCTCGGTTTGTTCCGAGTCGGACTCGAAATCAAAGAGACGGTGGAGGTTATCAGGGTCGAACCTTCCTGGGCTAACTTCAGGGTCACCATCATATTTTCCCTCAGCGGGATCGTATGACGGGCCGGATTCATCGCCTAGCACATTAAGAACCCCTGTGGGTTCTGACCTTGTGCCAGTTACCTCCTGGTCGATTAACATGACTTGGGGAGATGATTCAACCTGTGGAAGATTCTGGCCTTCGACCTCTTCCATCGGAACAGGATCGCTTGGAGAAGGCATGGGTATATGGGCATAATCCTCGAGATCGAAATCGTTCTCGGAATCATATGCTCCAGCCATGTTTCGGTGAACCTCCGAATTTCAATTAGGACGCCTTGAGAAAGGCCCCACGGTGGGCGCCAGCTGTCGACGATTCGGACTCGGAGTCCTCAGTCGAACTTATGCAGAATTTGTAATTGTGAGACCTTTCAAGATGACCCTTCGGGAAGGTATGCTGAACAATGGTGAACAGGAGCACAGAGAGTTTAGACAGGTTCGGGCCCTCGATGGTGGGAGTAAAAGCCCTACGTCCTGTTGAGATTTCACTAAGTGTGGTAAAAGATTTACAAAATGGAGGAAAAAGTCCTCACAGGCGAGGATTTTTCCTATAAGAGTGTACAAAGATAAGCCAAAGAAGGCTTATTAAAATGCTATATGAGGTGTGCCGTAGACTTGGCTAACTTGGATGTTTTTCTTCTCTTTTTTTCTCTCTTTTTCTTTGATGCTCCATGCCATCCTTTTATATTGTTTGAAAGGGTGCCATGTAGAGGAAACTGCATCAAACGGTTGCATGGACGGTTGGATGCAGTTTTTTGGAACTGCTCTTAACCTCCACGCAGGTTAAACACGTGTTATTCATGGATAACTATATGTGTTAACCTTCTGACGGTTGATTTTCCACGTGTAGGAATCTTCGGGATAGTTAGAATATCCTGTTGTATGGGCAACCGAAATAGATCTCAAATATCTTGATCGGTAGATGTTCTAACCGCGGGATATTAGCTGACCGCGCAATATCCCGAATGTGTAGTTCGCGTACAGCCTACGAACTTCTGACCGCGCAAGGCTTACGGTCTGACCGCGTAAAGCTGCGACCTGATCGCGTAAAGCTTGCGACCTCATGGTGATGCCCCTCAGAATAGCTTGAGTTCGCATCACCAGATGCATGTCTGGTTCGAACCTGTCTTGAACCAAAAGTTCATTAGAAGTGACCCGGGTGTCAATCCTCGTCAATACTCTAGTGGACACCAATGGAAGTGAGCATCTCGATCATACAGATACGGACTCCCAAAGATCACCTGACAGATATCGATGGGCACAACATCACATTGCACCTCATCGATATATCATGCAGAGATTGCAAACTTCAGCACACACTGACTCGTAATCTGTTGGTTCACGTCGGATGTAAACCAACCCAGCGGATATGGTCGCGGGTGTGTGGTTGTCTTCAAACCAAGTCACGGAACCAGTCCAGCGGAGACCAGATTCTTCTGACTTCTGGGATCGAATATCACTGCGACCACTTCGTGCTTCACCTGGATGTTGATGGTGAAGAAGTGCTCCGTTGGGTGATGGTCGTTCGGTGGATCCGAACCCTTTTCCTTCGGCATTTCCATTAGAGACAAGGTCATATCCGCCTCATCAACCGAATTCATTCGGACAACTTCTTCGGTGGGTGAAGTGGCAGTAGCCATGGCAGTTCTTTTCCCTAGTCCATTTTTCTTTGGTCGAAGTTCAGGATGAAGCTTGTTGCATTTATCTTTGGTGTGTCCCGCAACTTGACAATGGTCGTAAAAAGTACCCGGGCCCAGCTTCGAAGCATTTTTCTTCGGACTCGGTTTTCCTTTTGTCGAGGTCGCATTGTCCTTCGTGCCTTTCGATCGCCATAGTAGTTTTGCTTGCGGTCGCGATGTCTTGGATGCCGAACAGACTTAGCTTAGTACTGATAGATTTTTGAAGTCCAGATGTGTGTTTCTGAAATACCTGACGATCGGGTAGCGATATGTTGATGACCATTGCTTGTCTCCGGAACTCCGTAGTATAGTCTTGGAAGGTCTGGTCGCGCCATTGGTATAATATGTGCCAACATTCCCATCTCTCCTCAAGGTAACCCATCGGATAGAATTCTTGTCGTAGGAGTCTCTTGAATTGACCCCACGCAAGGTCGTCAGCTTCACCATTGGCGACAAGGGCCTTCCACCAGGTCTTGGCGTGGTCCTTCATCTTCAAAGGTGGGAACTTCACCTTTTGAGCGCTACTGAACCCTTTCAGGTCAAAGTAGGTCTCAAGCTGGTCGATCCAAGAATCCAGTTTCTCGGCATCAATCACCCCATCATATATGGGTATATCAATCTTAGCATCGACCTTAAAAGATCCGACAGCTAAGGAGGTGTTGGCGAGCTCATCGATCTTTTGGTCGCCTTTGTCTTCATCTTTGTGTACCCTATGCAAGTCTTCACCAGTCTTCACACTCATAATCTTCCCTACTTCAGGAGGTACAATCATGGCATGCTGCTTAATCCAAGCTAGCACGGTTTCCATGTCGGTGGAGAGCTTAGCCACTTGTTCGGCTAGGTTAGCTTGAACGGCGGTATCGTCAGACATTGTCGCAGACGCGGCTGTAGGAACCGACAATTGATCACCTGAAGTTTCGCCGAAAGTTTTGTAACCCTGGAAAGTCTTCACCATCCACAGGATAGGAAAGTTACTCTGATACCAACTTGATCTGTTTGAGACCTAGCCTTGGTTTTCACACTAGACTCACCTAGATACTAATATATGGAATAATGGGATCTTACTCGGAAGTACCGAAACCCAAAGGATGATCGAAACACAGTTCAATGTAATTGCACAACTCTTTATTTCAAAGAGGGCTTTACCCATCGAACGTTAGACACACTTGGCTACGTCGAAGGAACTATAAGCTGGATATATGGTCCAAGGCTGTAATAATATTCGATGATCTAAACTAGACCTATTACAAGGTATTTATAGTCCAATCATATGAATACGTATCAGACTCAAGAACCTACAACGTATTAGACTCATATAACTAACTAACCCTAAACATATAAACTTAGTTATATCTATTCGGATTGGATTACAATTCTGAACAGAGAACGAATTCCTTTTCAAGGTCGCGAACCAAACCATGGTCGCGAAACCTTTCCGAACACGGTTAAGGTCGCAAATCCGCATGCAACTCGACCTGAAGATCCTCCCAGATCAGCGGGTTGTTATAATCAGGATGAATATTTAGAATGGGAGTTAACCACAGATAAAAAATTCTCATGTTTTGAAGTGCCGGATCCGTTGGTGGCATGGTAACTTTGCACTAGTGAATTTACTAACTTTGAATCATATTGGTGGCATGAAATTAAACAAACAGATAATGTCCCTACCACTTGGAGTGCTTTGAAACAAATTAATGTGAGCTAGATTTGTAACCTCATATTATGCTATAGATTTATTGAATAACTTGCAGCACTTGAACCAAGGTAATAAGTCCGTAGAAGAGTATTATCAGGAGTTACAAATTGGTATGTTGTGTTCTAAAGTGCAAGAGGATGAGGATGCAAAAATGTCTAGATTTTTTTGGGGGTTTAAACCGCGAAATCCGGGACATATTAGAGTATAAGGATTATCATAATATCACTTGTTTGTTTCATCTTGCTTGCAAAGCTGAAGGGAAGTACAAGGACGACAAGCTCGATCACGGGGAGGTCTTTTTGGAGGATCTACTTCAGCTTGGTCCACACCTATACCCAAGGCGCCACCTACACCCTCTGCTAGTCATTCTACTTCATCTACTTCCCGTTCACATCCCGCTGATTCTAAATTACCGTCACGTGCACCCGCAGCAAGCAAATTAGCGACGGTGCAAGCACTGGCGAAGAGCGCTTCGTCGGTGGCTTCCACAGGCAAGACCCGTGACACGCAGTGCTACCGTTGCAAGGGATGGGGCCATGTCATGAAGGACTGTCCAAATCAGCGAGCCCTCATTGCAAAAGACGACGGTGAGTATACTAGTGCTAGTGATATTGAGGAGGAAGATTTGGCTCTTGTTGCGGCTAACCCTACAGGTGACGAACATGAGACAGATAGCGATGACGTTGGAGTGGACAGATTTGGAGCTGAAATTTCAAATTGCTTTGCATCTTGTTCTTGCTCATTTCTTCTACTGCGTGCAGGAATTAACCTTAGTGGTAAGGTCATTCGGGCGTGAGCATGGTTGATAACGTCAGGTGCGTGGGTGTAGCGATTGCAATGACTCAATCCATGCTGATTGTAAGCCTTGGAATGCGTACGTCTCTGTTCCACAAAGTAGAACATATTGGAAGATCGGGCCACTGTCGCATCACATGTTTTCTTTAATAATAAAATGTTTCTTTCACTCTATGTTATGATTGTGTTCTCATTTCTTGTCCTTTGTTTTTCTTCAAGCTAAGCTTGGAGTTGATCTCAAATAATCATCTTATTACAGTGTTCAAAGTAGATTCACTGACTGATCTCATGGTCGCATCTAGATAAGACATCTCTAAATAAGCCGTTTCTTAACGCATATAGACTTACTAGTATGTTTTTGATCATTTGGGTGACTGTCAGTTCGTAACAAGCTTTGATATTTGTTTTGAGTTGGTTATTCTTGAATTTCATCATAAACACTAGTTGAGGCCTTTCTTTTTAAGCCGTTTCTCAACACATAAGAGACTCGCTAGGCATGTTTTTATCCTAAAATTACTACATTGTATACTCAGTATTAGTAATTTCAGGATGGGGCTAGGAGAATAAACCTATAACATAGAGTTTAAAGTTTATTATGGTTTTAAATTCTATTAAAGCATGTATTTGCATTTTCCATTGTGCATATATGTTTGCAGGTTATAAACAATGAGATACGTCAAAGATTTTTGTTTTCCATTGTCCAAATAAATGTTTACAATGAGAAGCAAAAACTCAGCGAAGCTTGAGGTTTTCTAATAGTTTGTCGACTATGGGCTTAAGCTCAGCTAAGGTCGCGCTCATCTGATCTTCATTATCAAAGATTACATCATCCGCCACTGGATTTAGATCTAGGTTCGGACCATGTTGATATCTTAGTTTGCATAAAATAGAAGAGGCTGCAGTACCGATATCAGTCTTTACTGTTTCCTTGTACCTCTTCGCAAAATCTGGGACATTATCGATCAGGGAGTCAGCTTGAGCTGCGACCAAGGCACATGACTCTTTGAGAGATAGGTTACCTTCTCAGGATTAATCATGGTTGCCTCGATTGAGTCAGCGACATCTTTTAACTTCTCAAGAGTAGCCTGCTCAATGATGCTGCAGTAGAAGGGTGTTTTTTACCGATAGAAGAAAGCTTTTCTGTACTAGTGAGTCATTGATGATCTTTCTCAAACTGATTGAGATTATGAATCTTCTCGAGATCATGTCCTCGTCGGATATATCTCTCTTCAAGATCTTCTTTCTCTTTGGATAGTTTGGAATTTATTTCCCTTTGTTCTGGTCAGAAGAACAGAAAGAGATGATTTGGTCAAACAAGTTATAAATGCAATGATTTGTTCTGCAAAAATGAACTTACGATCTAAATCTATCTGTAATTTTTCCTTTTTCCCTTAGAGAGTAGTGTATAAACTTTTGTTTTCCTCCAAGGATGACAAGGCCTTAGCAAGATTTTTGTTGTTTTCCTTTAAGGCTTCTACCATAGCTGTCTCTTTATTAGAGCAATCCTTAGCAACCTCTTTTGATAAAGTAGAGTTTTCCCTATGACAACAAGAGATTTTATTCCAATCCATAGAGGATTAGGATTAGAACAAGTACTTACTATTCTAAGCTGTTGCATTTTGCTTGGCGACCTTAAATTGCTTTATCAAAGAATTTACCAAGGTCGAGAGGCGAGCAGAGTTCTACAAAGGAAACAAATATTTGAAGATATCATTCAGATAAACAATACAAGACATTGGGTAAAGATTTACTTACCTCTATGAGATCTTTGAGAATAATCTCAGATCCCAAGTCATCTTGCGCCTGCTCAGTAATTGAAAGATTCATTTCTAGAGCAGGATGCAGAGCGTTAGCAGGCTAAACCACAATTCCCACATTCTCTTCTCTTTGCTTAGGGGAAGGGAGGACTTCTGCGACCATGGGAGCAGACGAAGTCCCAGGTTGGTCTTCCATTCCCATGGTCATGGGAACAGCTGCGACTTCAGTACTTTCATCATTAACAGGTGCTGAGGATTCAGCTTCTTGCACGACCTTGTTAGTGATGGGAACTTCAGTGGATATAGCGACATCTAGTGCTGCAGATGAACCCACAACACACCCTATGGCAAGAGTTTTCGCCATAGTGGTCGCTGTCTCCTCAACCATAGTTGCTTCAATTTGAGGTATGGAAGTCGATTGCATGGAGGTGGAGCTCGACCTATACGTTCATGTTGCAATTATATGAATTATACCTAACTAAGTATAATAAGTTAGTTAGAGAAGCAACAGATCGTTACCTGAAATTGAGTCCCAAATAACTTTGAGCACTCAATACCCCACTAGTGGAAGGCAAAAGTGCGGATAGCATCTTTTTTGAGGATTTCTTCAGAGGATCTGTAGATTGTAGGATGGAGGATGCCGGCTAGAGGGGGGGTGATGAGGACATCACCCCTAACGATGCGTCCATTCTTCCAACACCCGTTGTGCAAGGGCCAATAACAAGGGCACATATGAGTGTCCAATGGTCGCTGCGTCGGGGCAGCGCGGGGAGGTCTTCGTCCCCGGGCCCGGAGGCAGGGGTCCACTCCACCACAAAGTCGGCGAGGACCTGTGACTTGATGGCGGAGCGCCCTGTGAGGGAAAGGGAAAGGGGGCGAGCTCGGCCCCCCACTTCCCGATCAGGCCGGTGGCTTCTTTGTTTCGGAGCACCTCCCCCAATGGGATGGATGACGGGACGGTGATGGGGTGCCCCAGGAAGTAATGTCGAAGCTTCCGAGACGCCATCAGGAGGGTGTAGAAGATCTTCTCCATCTCCGTGTACCGAGTTTTGGCCCCTTGGAGGGCTTCACTCACGTAATACACGGGACGCTGCTGCCCATCTTGCTCCTTTACCAATACCGTGCTTACGGTGGCCGGGGTCGCGGCAAGGTAGAGGAGCAAGGGCTCTTCCGGAGAGGGGCTCACGAGCATTGGAGGGCTCGTGAGGTACTTTTTCAGGTCGTCAAAGGCCTCCTGGGCCTCGAGGGTCCACCGGAACCCCTCGAGCCCCCGGAGGATCTTGAAGAATTGAAGGCCGCGTTCCCTCGACCGCAAGACGAAGCGGCTCAGCGCGGCTAAGCGGCTGGCGAGTCACTGAACGTCCTTGACCGAGCGCGGCAGGGGCATGTCTAGGAACGCCCGGATCTTCTCGGGGTTTGCCTCTATGCCCCGCTGGGACACAAGGAAGCCCAGGAGCTTCCCCCTACGTACGCCGAATGCGCATTTCTCCGGGTTGAGCTTCAACCCGTATGCACGGAGGTTGTGGAAGGTCTCTGCCAAATCGTCGACGTGAGCCCCCACGGCGGGGGTTTTGACGTCCAAGTCGTCGACGTAGACTTTGACGTTGCAGCTGATCTGGCCCTTGAAGACCAACGTCATGAGCAGTTGGAAGGTCGCTCTAGTGTTCTTTAGCTCGAAGGGCATGTGGACGTCGCAGAAGGTTCCGAGGGGAGTTATGAAACTTGTCTTTTCCTCATCCCCTTCCGCCATCCAGACCTAGTGATAGCCCGAGTATGCATCCAGGAAGCTCATCAACTCGCACCCCGCTGTGGAGTCAACCAATTGGTCAATTCACAGGAGTGGGAAGTTGTCCTTGGGGCAAGCGCGGTTGAGGTCAGTGAAGTCCACGCACATCTGCCACTTGTCGTTTGACTTCTTCACGAGGACGGGGTTCGCGAGCCACTCGGGGTGCAAGACCTCCCGAATGTACCCCGCCTCTCGGAGTCGGGTAATCTCTACCTTGATCGCCTCTTGGCATTCAAGGGAAAGTTTCCTTAGCTTCTGCTTGATTGGGGAGTGACCGGGGGTCACCGCGAGCTTGTGCTCGATGACATCCCGGGCGACGCCCCGCATGTCGGAGGGCTTCCACACGAAAACGTCAGAGTTTTCACGCAGAAAAGCCGCGAGTTGCTCCGCCTGCTCCTCGGGGAGCTCCACCCCGATTTTGATGGTCTTGTCCCCATCTTTCGGGGACAGCGGGATCTTCCGGAGGCCCCCTTCCGGACGCGGCTTGGGGAGGGGCCTCCCGGAAGGTATCATGGCGACGTCTGACTTCGTGGGAGAGGCCTCCCCCCCCAGGGTCTTGATGTTGTTGACGCTCCCGATCGTCTTGGTCTCCTCGGGTGGTGATCACGCCGTGAGGCCCAGGGATCTTCACGCAGAGGTAGTTCTGGTGAATCGCGGCTCCCAGGCGGTTGACAGGAGGAGGGGAGGTCTACCACATCAAACCGGACCATCTCAGTCCGGTAGTTTTCCGGGGTGCCGAACGTCATGGGGAGATCCACCTTCCCCACAGGGTGGATTGCCTTCCCCGGGACGAATCTTGGCAGAGGCCTTGCCGCGGGCTGCAAGAGCTTCTCACCCACCTGCATCTATCTGAAGGCTTTTAGGTAGAGGACATCAGCGGAGCTCCCGCTATCCACGAGGATGCGGGCCAGGTGGCAGTTGTAGATGGTGGCGGAGACGATGAGTGCGTCGTCGTGGGGGAAGCGAACCCCGCGCGCGTCTTCCGCCGTGATGGTGAGGGGGACGTCCGACAACTTAGGTGGCGGAGACGTATGCAGCACCCCCACCACCTGCACTTCACGCGCGTATTCCTTGCGCTGACGTTTGGAATCCCGCCCGGAGGCGGACCCTCCCGTGATGACGTTAACATGTCTCTGGGAAGTTTGGAAGGGGAGAGTCTCTGACGGCTCCCCCGCGTCTGCACTTGCTGACCCCCCGCAGGAGCAAGAAGGGCCGGTAAGGCCAGCTGAGGGGGCAAGGAGGCCGGAGTCCCCCGTGCCCATGCTGGTCGAGGAACGCGGTGAACTGCTGCAATAGCTGATGGCATTCCCGGGTAGCATGGGTACTGGACCTGTGGAAGGTGCACCATGGTCCTTCCCTGCTTCCTCCTGCAGGGCCTTCCCGACCGCGGGACGACTGTCCTCCCCCACGGCCTTTCAGCTTGGGGAAGGGGCGATTGCCCCTCGGGGCGTCGCGCGAGCCGCCTCTGCCCTCGAGGACAAAAGTATCCCGAGGCCGTGGCTCGTTACGACCCCCCTGCTTGGGGCGTTTGAGGGGGTCCCTGGCCCCCCGGTCAGCGGGGGCGGGGGCCCCATGGTTTTTCTTCCAGAGGTCGTCCTCCTCTGCCCGAGCGTACTTTTCAAGTACGTTGAAGAGCTCGTCGGCGGAGGAGGGGCAGCTTCGGGAGAGCCTCCGGTGGAGCTCCCCCGGGAGGATCCCGCTCTTGCACGCCTCGATGACAGTAGAGTCAGGGACGTGAGCCACTTTGCTCTTGACTTGAGCAAAGTGCTTGAAGAAGCTACGGATGGTCTCCCCCGTCCTCTGCCGGACGGTATACAGCTGCGAGGAATCCAGGGGACGCACGTAGTTCCCCTGGAAGTTCGCGCAGAACTCGGGCTTGAGCTGCGCGAAGGACTTGATGGAGCCGGCCTTCAAATTGTAGAACCACGAGCGGGCGATCCGGTGAGGTAGAGGGGGAAGACGTTGCATTGCACCGTCTCGTCCTCCCCAGCCGCCAAGGTAGCTGTGGAATACACCTGCACAAATTCATAGGGTTGGTCTCACCATTGTAGTGCTCGATGTGCGGCGGGCGGTAAGGCCGCGGCCATCAAATGCATCGGAGTTTGTGGCATAGCGGCTGGTTAGCCCCCTGCACTTCTCGGGGCGAGTCCCGGTCGCTGTCCCCTTTGACAGGGGACGCGCGCTCATTGTCGGAGTCGGGAAGTGGCCCAAGAGGTCCGCCGGCATGGCGGTAACGACGCTTTTCTTCCGGGCTGGGGCTGAGTTCCAAGACGTCCGGGCTCTCCCCCGGAGAGGTTGGTTCTTCGGCGGGTCTCTTCCCCTGGCTGGTGTGGGAGCGAAGCTCTCCGCGTCTGCGACTCACGGGAAGTTCTTCCCCGGACTTAGCCATGCGCATTCGCTCGACCTCCTCCCGGGAGAAACGGACCTGGTCCGCCGGAGGCACCCTCGGGGACGGCCCCGGGGGAGGAGGGAGCTCATGCACTGTAGCTACCGGCCCGGGCGCTACAGGGGCCGGCAGGGGAGAGTCCCCTGTGGCGACCCCTGGAACCGGAAAGGGGGAAACCCCTGTATTATCCGGAATCAAAGAGGGGGGAACCCCTACGGCGACAACCGGGATCGGAAAGAGGGAAACCCCTGTATTATCCGGAACCGGAGAGGGGGGAGCCCCCACGGTGACATCCGGAACCGGGGCGCCGTTGCGGGGGGAGGTCCGCTGCGGCACGGGAGTTGCTCTGTCGACCGCCCCCGGTGCGGTAAACGCGACCTGTGGGGCGGGACTGGCTCCCGGCGCAGGGAAAACCCCCGGCATGTAGTGGGCTCCCGGTCCCGGGAATGGGCCCAGAACAAGGTGTCCCCCTGGTACCGCGAAGGGCTCGGGCATGAAGTAACCCTCCAGCATTGGGAAGGCTCCCGGCGCCGGGAAGGCTCCGGACGGATGACCCGCCGGGGGAGGATACCCCCCGCCGGGGTCGTACGGGGCGGCCGGGCCTCTGGAGACCGGGCCCACTGGGTGACCCATAAGCGGGGCATAACCCCTGGGAATGGGTATTGCGGGTATGTGGGGGCCGGTGGCCGCGCCAAGACGCGGAGCAACTCATCCATAGAGGGCTGGGCGCGGAGCTGGCCCTCTACTAAATCCTCAAGCAAGGCGTCCCGAGGGACCGGGGAAGCCGTCGGGGGGAGACTAGTCCCGGCCGAGGCGACTGCGGTCACCGGGACAGACCCGAAGGTCGAACCACCAAAATTAACAAGGAAGGTGGGAGGCGGTACCTGGGTCTGGCCGCCACCGGGCGGAAGCGCCGGGATGGTCATGTCCCGGACGGGTGGCGCCGGGTCACTGGGACCAGCGTCACCTGGAAGGGCACGGGCCCTCATTCTTGGGGGAGCCATGGCGTCTCGTCATGAGTCCCCACGGTCGGCGCCAACTGTCGAGGTGTTACAAACACCCCGGCAGGTTTCGTGGATGATCCTAGCGAAGAGAATATGACGCGGGCTGACCGGGTGACCGGTCCTCCCTCGTCGGGCAAGCACAACAAATGACACGAGGGTTTATATAGGTTCGGGTCCCAGTGGGGGCCCTAGTCTTGTCGGCGTGCTCCTGACCGGAGTCGGCTAGGGGAGTTCTCTCGGGGGAGAGATGGCTCCGGAGCACACCTGTGAAATTGTCTATTCCAAGTAATAATAAGCAAATGTCCCTTACATGGGGTGTACAAGGGCTTATATAGTCCCAAAAGACCAAAAAGACTAAACTACCCCGCCTGCCACCGTCGGATCGAGGGGTAGCAACGTCCTTCTTCTGGCCAGGATCCTCGGATGCTTGACAGGTGGCCGCTGATTCCCGAGACGATTCTCGCGTGATCCTCACGTGACCCGGGGTCGGAGACCTCTGCCTCCGGAAGGACGGTAGTGCTTGGGACAAGTCACTGGGGGGCCTTGTCCCCGGGCAAAAGGCGGCGCCCGGGACAGCCACCGGGGGCTTTGTCCCCAGGGCAAATGGCGGCCCCCGGGACAGCCACCGGAGGCCTTGTCCCTGGGCTAAAAGCGTAGCCCCTTACCTGGACTTAGTCTAGCGGAGATTTCCCCCAACAAGTACAAAGATGCGATCGAAAGCAATTAAGCAGCGAAAATACAACGTAATGTAAGACAGAGAAAGAAAGAAATAACCGATGACACAAGAATTTTTCTAAGGTATCGGAAGCTTGTCGACTTCCACTAGTCCTTGTTGAAGCACTTTACACAAGAGTATTACCTCAATTTCACTATTCGTTGCTTTTCTCCTTCCCGGATAGGCTTAGTACCAAACCTTCACAACTGAATACCACACCTCTTCGACAAGTCCATCTGTGAGAAGGTTGCTGGTCTCTACCAATCGTCTATGTGACGGCAATCACCAAGAGTAATAAGTATAGTACAATCCCTTGATCTACTTTTACACAAGAAGCTCAAGATGCTATGCAAATGTACTCTCTCAATGCTCTTTACTACACTCCCTGGATAGGCTCCTCAAGACAACACATGAATTGAGTACAGTTACGCCAACTCCAGATACTAGAGTAAATGAAAGAGACTTTAATGCTCTAGGTATTTTGCTTTCAGCTAGCAACAACTAATGGCAACAAGAATGGAATGAATGATCAGAGTGAATGCAACTTAGTACTTGAATGCAACAATGATTTTCTTTTCATTCAATGGCGTCAGCATCCTAGGTGAAAGCCACACAAGCTACATTTATAACCCTCGGCTAGAAACTAGCCGTTTGTCCCTCACAGGCACAACGTCCACTAGCCGTTTTGTCCCACCTAACAAGATGTCCACCAGCCGCTAGCATTAAATGCACTTGTCAGTGACCGTTTGAATACAAGCTTGCAAGAGAAGCTTGGTGCAAAATCTGACGAACTGCGGTCGGTACAACGAATGTTATCTTATCATACACTTGCCAACTATGATATGAACTAAATTCACATAATCCTAGCATGGGCTGAAGGGAGGTGATGTTAGGGTTTATATGACAGCAGTAGAATTGGCAGAAACATATGGTTATATGATATAGTTGCCTTTCTAGGATACTTGATGTGAAACTAGATGAAGATGAACTTCAATCTAGTCTCTGAGTTTGTCCCTGGTCTCTCAAGGTAGATTGATCTCACCCAAACAACAAAGAATCAACTAAAAATGATTAGAAAAAGATAGATAGATAGATAGACGAGAGGTGTAACCTAGCAAAGGAGTAGGCTAACTTGTGTAAATTAGATCTAACACAAACCAACAAATCACAATATACTAAACCACAACTTAATTCAGATCCAATCAACCCAAAAAGTTGAAAACTTGAAGAACCAATTAGAGGGATTTAACAGAACCCATCCTTGAATCTTACCCGAGGAAGAACAAGAGCAAAATCAGAGAAAACACAAGATAAACTCGTACAACATTGCTGGAAAGCAATAATGATTGTATTGATAAACAAAACTTGTTTTTGAGAGAACAGATTACATGCATATATATAGCTGTTGGGGGGAAGGAAAACCTTAAACACTAAACAAAGTGTATCCAACTAGAATTCTGACAAAAATATCCCTAAAATAAGTTTGAACTAAAGATAGAAAGTGGAAAAATCAAAGAAAACCGATTTGAACTCAAACTACTCCTCCATATCCAATTCAGGCTGAATCTGTGCAGCTACCAAGAAAACGTGTGGAAATCCTTTAAATCTTGCTAAAATTTTGGTAAATTTGAGTTTTACTCGACCTTGACTTGGTCCCCCACTGTTCCACGCATTTTGGAGAGAATTTGACCAATATTTGACTCGAATTTGATCAAATTCAAACGTTACAGTCAGCTGGAATTTCCAGATTTTCCTCCTTGTTTATTTTCTTCACCCAGGGTGCAAATGAAGTCCAAATTTAGTGTTCTTAGGCCTGTTCGAAATCTTGTGAAGTCTACTATTAGAAAAGTATAATTTTTTATATGTTTGGAGCACTTTTCTGAAGCCAAATGTTCTTCATATGGTTCAAGATAAGGAGATAGATCAGAAACATTGAAAGTTGCACTAACACCATACTCACCTAGGAGATTAATTTTGTTGGCATTGTCATTGATCTTTTCCAACACTTCGAATGGACCATCTCCTCCGGGTAGAAAGTTTGATTTTCTTTATTCTTGAAATCTCTTTTCTCAGATGAACTCACTGTAATTCTCTTGGTTCAAGATTGAGCTTCTTTTTCTCCTTATTCCTTCTGTTTTGAACTTGGTAATTCATCTTTTCATTGTTTGCTTTAGTTTCTTCATGGATCTTCTTGATGTGCTCGGCCCTCCTCGTGGCATCCATGTCAGTGAGCTCTTGTGAAGGAAAAGGTATGAAGTCAATAGGGGCAGCAGGTGTAAATCCATAAATAATCTCAAAAGGATAGAGTTTAGTAGTAGAATGTGTAGCCCTGTTATAAGCAAACTCAATGTGTGGCAAGCATTCTTCCCATGACTTCAAATTTCTTTTGAGAATTGCTCTCAGCATGGTACCAAGTGTTTTATTCACCACTTCCATTTGCCCATCAATTTGTGGATGACAAATTGTACTAAACAATAGCTTGATTACCAATTTGCTCCACAAAGTCCTCCAAAAGTGGCTAGAGAACTTAATGTCTCTATCTAAAACAATGGTCCTTGGCACACCATGAATTCTTACAATCTCCCTAAAAAACAAATCAGCAACATGAGTAGCATCATCACTCTTATGACAGGGATTAAAGTGAGCCATTTTAGAAAACCTGTCTACTACAACAAAGATGCTATCTATCCCTCTCTTAGTCCTAGGCAATCCCAGAACAAAATCCATAGAAATATCTTCCCATGGTGCATTTGGAACAGGTAAAGGAGTGTATTGTTGGGGGAAATCACCATGAGACTAAGTCCAGGTAAGAAGTTGTTACATTTGCCCGGGGACAAGGTCCCCCCGGTGGCTCATCCCGGGCGTCGCCATTTGCCCGGGGACAAGGCCCCCCAGTGGCTTGTCCCAGGCGCCGCCTTTTGCCCGGGGACAAGGCCCCCCGGTGGCTCGTCCCGAGCGCCGCCTTTTTCCCGGGGCAAGTCCCCCCAGTGGCTCGTCCCGGGCACTGCCGTTTGCCCAGAGACAAGGCCCCCGGTGGCTTGTCCCAGGCGTTGCCATCCATCCAGAGAGAAGGGTCTCCGGTCCCAGGTCACGTGAAGGTCACGCGAGAAGCTCCTCGGGAATCAGAGGACACCTGTCAAGCATCCGAGGGCCCTGGCCGGAAGAAGGACGTTGCTACCCCTCGATCCAATGGTGGCAGGCGGGGTAGCTTAGTCTTTTTGCTTCTTTTGGGGCTATATAAGCCCTTGTACACCTCATGTAAGGACAATTGTTCATTATTACTTGGAATAGACAATCTCACATGTGTGCTCCAGAGCCATCTCTCCCCCGAGAAAGCTCCCCTAGCCAACTCTGGTTGGGAGCATGCCGACAGGACTAGGGCCCCCACAGAGGCTCGAACCTGTATAAACCTTTGTGTCACTTGTTGTGTTTGTCCGACGGGGGAGGACCGGTCACGCGGTCAGCCCGCGTCGTATTTTCTTCGCTAGGATCTTCCACAAAATCTGCCGGGGTATCCGTAATACCACGACAGTTGGCGCCGTCCGTGGGGACTCGTGACAAGATGCCATGGCTCCCCCAAGAACGAGGGCCCGCGCCCTTTCCGGTGATGCCGGTCCCGGTGACCCGGCGTCGCCCGTCCAGGACACGACCGTCCTGGCGCTTCTGCCCGGAGGTGGCCAAACCCAGGTACCGCCTCCCACCTTCCCTGTCAATTTCGGTGGTTCGACCTCCGGGTCAGTCCCGGTGACCGCGGTCGCCTCGGCCGGGAGTAGTCTTCCCCCGACGGCTTCCCCGGCCCCCCCTGGACGCCTTGCTCGAGGCCTTAGTGGAAGGCCAGCTCCGCGCCCAGCGCTCTATGGACGAGTTGCTCCGTGTCTTGGCGCGGCCACCGGCCCCCACTTACCCCACCCCTGTACCCATTCCTAGGGCCTATGCACCCATTTATGGGTCACCCGGCCGCTCCGTACGACCCCGCCGGAGGATACCCTCCCCCGGCGGGCCATCCGTCCAGAGCTTTCCCGGTGCCGGGAGCCTTCCTGATACCGGGGGGTTACCTTATGTCCGGGGCCTTCGCGGTACCTGGAGGACACCCTGTTCCGGGCCCATTCCCGGGGCCGGGGGCTCACTACATGCCAGGGGTTTTCCATGCGCCGGGAGCCAGTCCCGCCCCGCAGGCTGCGTTTACCGCACCAGGGGTGGTCGACAGAGCAACTCCCGTGTCGCAACGGGCCTCCCCCCGCAATGGCGCCCCAGTTCCGAACGTCGCCACAGGGGTTCTCCCCTCCTCGGTTCCGGATAATACAGGGTTTTCCCCCTTTCTGGTTCCGGGCGTCGCCGAGGGGGTTCCCCCCTCCTCGGTTCCGGATAATACAGGGGTTTCCCCCTTTCCAGTTTCGAACGTCGCAGCGGGGATTCCCTCCCCGGTTCCGGATAATTCTAGGGTTTCCCCCTTTTCGGTTCCGGACGTCGTCACAGGGGTCTCCCCTTCACCGGCCCCGGTAGCTTCCCGGCCGGTAGCTACAGCGAACGAGCACCCTCCTCCCCCGGGGCCGCCCCCGAGGGCGCCTCCGGGGAGATCAAGTCCGCTTCGCCCAGGAGGAGGTTGAGCGAATGCGTGCAACTAAGTCCGGGGAGGAACTTCCCCCGGGTTGCAGACACGGAGAGCTTCGCTCCCGCTCCGGCCGGGGGAAAAGACCCGCCGAAGAACCAACCTCTCATGGGGAGCGCCCGGATGTCTTGGAGGTCAGCTCCACCATCTCGGAAGAAAAGTGCCGCTACCACCACGCAGACGGACCTCTTGGGCCCCTTCCCGACTCCGACAACGAGTGCGCGTCCCCTGTCAAAGGAGACAACGACCGGGACTCTCCCCGAGAAGTGGAGGGGGCTAACCAGCCGTTGTGCCGCAGACTACGGAGCATTCGATGGCCGCGGCCTTACCACCCGCCACACATCGAACACTACAACGGTGAGGCCGACCCCTATGAATTTGTGCAAGTGTATTCCATAGCCATCTTGGCGGCTGGGGGGACGAGACGGTGCAATGCAACGTCTTCCCCCTCTACCTGACTGGGATCGCCCGCTCGTGGTTCTACAACTTGAAGGACGGCTCCATCAAGTCCTTCGCGTAGCTCAAGCGCGAGTTCTGCGCGAACTTCCAGGGGAACTACGTGCGTCCCCTGAACTCCTCGTAGCTTTATACCGTTTGGCAGAGGACAGGGGAGACCATCCGCAGCTTCTTCAAGCGCTTCGCTCAGGTTAAGAGCAAAGTGGCTCACATCCCTGACTCCACAGTCATCGAGGCGTGTAAGAGCGGGATCCTCCCGGGAGAGCTCCACCGGAGGCTCTCCCGAAGTTGCCCCTCCTCCGCCGATGAGCTCTTCAACGTACTTGAGAAGTACGCTCGGGCAGAGGAGGATGACCTCTGGAAAAAGAACCAGGGGGCTCCCGCCCCCGCTGACCGGGGGGCTAGGGACCTCCTCAAACACCCCAAGCAGGGGGTCGTAGTGAGCCACGGCCTCGGGACACCTTTGTCCTCGAGGGCGGAGGCGGCTCGCACGACGCCTCGAGGGGCAATCGCCCAATCCCCAAGCCGAAAGGCCGTGGGGGAGGACAGTCATCCCGCGGTCAGGAAGGCCCCGCAGTGGGAAGCAGGGAAGGCCCATGGTGCACCTTCCACAGGTCCAGTACCCATGCCACCCTGGAATGCCATCAACTGTTGTAGTAGTTCGCCGCGTTCCTCGACCAGCATGGGCGGGGGAGGGGACTCCGGCCTCCTTGCCCCCTCAGTCGGCCTTACCGGCCCTTCCTGCTCCCGCAGGGGGACAGCAGGGGCAGACGCGGGAGGGGGAGTCGTCAGAGACTCTCCCCTTCCAAACCTCCCAGAGGCGTGTCAACGTCATCACGGGAGGGTCCGCTTCTGGGCGGGACTCTAAGCACCAGCGCAAGGAGTACGCGCGAGAAATAAAGGTGGTAGGCGTGCTGCATACGTCTCCGCCACCCAAGTGGTTGGACGTCCCCCTCACCTTCACGGCGGAAGACGCGCGTGGGGTTCACTTTCGCCATGACGACGCACTGATCGTCTCGGCCACCATCTACAACTGCCATCTGGCCCGCATCCTCATGGATGGCGGGAGCTCCACCGACGTCCTCCACCTAAAAGCATTCAAGGAGATGCAGGTAGATGAGAAGCTCTTGCAGCCCGCAGCGGGGCCTTTACAGGGATTCGTCCCGGGGAAGGCGATCCACCCCGTGGGGAAGGTGGATCTCCCCATGACGTTCGGCACCCTGGACAACTACTGGACTGAGATGGTCTGGTTTGATGTGGTAGACCTCCCCTCCTTCTACAACGCGATCATGGGGAGGACCACACTCAATCGCTTGGGGGCCGCAATCCACCAAAACTATCTCTGCGTGAAGATCCCCGGGCCTCATGTCGTGATCACCTCCCGGGGAGACCAAGACATGGACCGCGCTCTATACGAGCGCGCCGCCGCAATGATCGGGAGCGTCAACATCATCAAAACCCCAGGGGGGAGGCGTCCCCCCGGAGTCAGACGCCGTTGTGATACCTTCCGGGAGCCCCTTCTCAAGCCGCGTCCGGAAGATCCCACTGTGCTCGGAAGACGGGGACAAGACCGTCAGAATCAGGGCGGAGCTCCACTAGGAGCATGCGGAGGAACTCGCGGCCTTCCTGCGCGAAAACTCTGACATTTTCACGTGGAAGCCCTCCGACATGCGAGGCGTCGCCCGGGATGTCATCGAGCACAAGCTCGCGGTGACCCCCGGTCACCCCCCTATCAAGCAGAAGCTGAGGAAACTCTCCCTCGAATGCCAAGAGGAGATCAAGGTAGAGATCGCCCGACTCTGAGAGGCGGGGTTCATTCGGGAGGTCTTGCACCCCGAATGGCTTGTGAACCCCGTCCTCATAAAGAAGTCAAACGGCAAGTGGCAGATGTGCGTGGACTTCACCGACCTCAACCGCGCCTGCCCCAAGGACAACTTCCCGCTCCCGCGAATTGACCAGTTGGTCGACTCGACCGCGGAGTGCGAGTTCATGAGCTTCCTGGACGTGTACTCGGGCTATCATCAAGTCTGGATGGCAGAAGGGGACGAGGAAAAGATGAGTTTCATATCTTCCCTCGGAACCTTCTGCTACGTCCACATGCCCTTCGGGCTGAAGAACGCTGGAGCGACCTTTCAGCGGCTCATGACGTTGGTCTTCAAGGACCAAATTGGTCGCAATGTCAAAGTCTACGTCGATGACGTGGTCGCCAAAAGTCCCCGCGCAACTGCCCACATCGACGACTTAGCGGAGACCTTCCGCAACCTCCACGCGTCTGGGTTGAAGCTCAACCCGGAGAAATGCGCCTTCAGCGTGCGCGGGGGGAAGCTCTTGGGTTTCCTTGTGTCCCAGCGGGGCATAGAGGCAAATCCCGAGAAGATCCAGGCGTTCCTGGATATGCCCTCGCCGCGCTCGGTTAAGGACGTTCAGCGACTCACCGGCCGCTTAGCCACGCTGAGTCGTTTCATCTCGTCGTCGGGGGAACGCGGCCTCCAATTCTTCAAAATCCTTCGGGGGCTCGAGGGGTTCCGGTGGACCCCCGAGGCCCAGGGGGTTTTCGACCACTTGAAGAAGTACCTCACGAGCCCCCCAATGCTCATGAGCCCATCTCCTGAAGAACCCTTACTCCTGTACCTTGCCACGACCCCGGTCGCCGTAAGCGCGGTATTGGTAAAGGAGCAAGACGGGCAACAGCGTCCCGTGTACTACGTAAGTGAAGCCTTCCAAGGGGCCAAAACTCGGTACACGGAGATGGAGAAGATCTGCTACGCCCTCCTGATGGCGTCCCGGAAGCTTCGTCATTACTTCCTGGGGCACCCCATCACCGTCCCGTCATCCCTCCCCTTGGGGGAGGTGCTCCGAAACAAAGAAGCCACCGGCTGAATAGGGAAGTGGGGGGTCGAGCTCGCCCCCTTTTCCCTTTCCCTCACGGGGCGCTCCGCCATCAAGTTGTAGGTCCTCGCCGACTTCGTGGCAGAGTGGACTCCTGCCTCTGGGCTTGGGGACGAAGACCTCCCCGCGCTGCCCCGACGCAGCGACCATTGGACACTCATGTTCGATGGCTCCCTGTGTCACACCGGGGCCTGTGCGGGAGTAGTCCTCCGGAGACCCGAGGGGAGAGAACTCGAGTACGCGGTGCGGCTCGAGTTCCCCGCCACGAATAACGTCGCCGAATATGAGGCTTTGCTCCTCGGGTTGCACCTTGCGCCCTCCCTGGGGATTCGACGCCTCCTAGTGAAAGGAGACTCTCAGCTCATAGTTTGCCAAATGGACAAGTCTTATTTGTGCCATGACACAAACTTGAGCCTTAAGTTGCAGGAAGTGCGCAAGATGGAGAAGCACTTCGATGGCCTAGAGGCCCGGCACATCCCACGAAGGGACAACGACCGGGCCGACGCCCTAGCCCGGGCAGCCAGCGCCCGGGAACCGCTCCCCAAAGGAGCCTTCCTAGAGATTATTGCGAAGCCCTCGGTGACCTCCCCGGACGTGGGCGATGAGCCCCGCATCCCGAAAGTTGCCGAGATCACCCGGACTTCGTCTTGGATGGACCCCCTTATCTCCTTCATCAAGGGGGAGGGGGAACCTCCCAATGTGACCGAGGCTAAGCGCCTCCGGGCCAAAGCACGGGCATACCTACTGTTGGAGGGGAAGCTCTACAAGCAAGGGGCTTCCGCCTTGCTCCGTTGCCTTCCACGACCGAAGGGGCTCCGGCTTCTCGAAGACATCCACGCGGGAAGCTGCGGGTCTCATCTAGCCCAGTGTGCCATCACAGCCAAGGCTCTTCGCCAGGACTTTTATTGGCCCACGGCGATTAGTGACACGCGAGACCTTGTCTCCGTGTGCGAGGCCTGCCAGAAGATGCCCAAGGGTTTGAACCTCCCCCCCCTTAGCACTACAGACTATCCCCATCACTTGGCCCTTCGTGCGCTGGGGGATGGACCTCCTGGTCCCCTTCCCCCCAGTGCCCGGGGGCTACAAGTATGCGGTGGTCGCAGTCGACTACTTTACTAAGTGGGTAGAGGCTGAACCTTTGGCCAGCATCACGTCCCGGGCAATGCAGCGGTTTTTCTGAAAAAATATCATATGTCGTTTTGGCGTCCCCCGGGAGATCATTGTCGATAACGGGACCCAATTCAACTCAGTGTATTTCCGGGAATTCTGCGAACGCTTGGGGCTCACCATCCACTTCGCTTCAGTGGCCCACCCCCAGAGCAACGGGGCTGTTGAAAGGGTCAACGGCGTAATCCTACAAGGGTTATGGCGACGGCTCGAGCAAACCGCTTCCAAGCGGGGTGCGTGGGCGGAGGAGCTCCCTAGTATCCTCTGCTCCATGCGCATGACTCCGAGCCGGGCGACGGGACGTACTCCCTTCTCCCTGGTATACGGGGCTGAGGCAGTCCTCCCCCTGGAGATTGGCTTTCGGTCGCTGCGGGTCGATCTCCTAGATGGAGCTACGACCGCGGCGTACCAAGCCAACGAGGCAAATCAACGACTGGAGGTTGATCTCGTGGAGGAGGAACGCGACCGAGCACTCCTCCGCCACGCCATCTACGAGCGCGAAATGGTGCGCGTATACAACCAGCGTGTGCGCGGGAGGGCTTTTCGACTCGAGCACCTTGTCCTCAAGCGCGTCACGGACCCCCAAGCCCAGGGCAAACTCTCCCCCAAGTGGCAGGGCCCCTACAGGATCTCGGCAGTCCTGGGCTCGGGGGCTTACATGCTCTCCAACCTTCAAGAGTAGGAGCTGAAGCACACATGGAACGCACGTTTACTTCGCAAGTTCTATGTCTAACCTACGGGCTCGTCCCGTCCCCCGGAGTGATTACGCCGGAAGGGGAGGGGGGACATTGTATTCACTGCTCCCTCCCCCATCGCGATTTCACGGGGGGAGGCATTGTACTTTGGTTCATTATCAACACAACTAGTTTTTTCTTCAACTCTGTCTCAATACAGGTTTTTACATTACCGTCTATCACGACGATGCCCTCCCCGTGATGATGCCCTCTCAACAAGGATACCCTCCCCATGAGGAAGTGGGCTATCACGACCCAACAAGTCCATACAACGGGAGTCCCACTCCTGTAGGGCGGCTTATGATCACCCCTCGTGGACTGAGGGTGTAAGCGGCAACCTGGTCCTCAAGGACCGCGGTAACGAGTCAATTTGGGAGACTAGTCCCCTACCCAAACACTCAGACCCGTCATCGGGCACATTCTCCTCCGGGAGTCGATTGTCTCCTCAGTGAGATGGAATTTTCGGATTTTCTTTCTTGGAGATCTCATTCCCGGCTCCCCGTTTTCACAGTGACCGGAGGGTTGTCTCCCGGAAAAACTATCCATGGGAATTTCACCTCGAACTTTCTTGGATGTTCTTCCCCGAAGATTTCGTTCTCGGCTCCCAGTTCTCCAGGTAACCGGAGGGTTCTCTCCCAAAAAAATTCCCGGAGATATTGGGCCTCCCGGAAGAATCACCCGGTTCCCCGTTCTCACGGTGACCGGAAGGTTTTTACCCCCAAGAGAATTTCTTGGAATTTCGGAATTCTCGGATATCTTTCTTGGAGACATCGTTCCCGGCTCCCCGTCTTCACGGTGACCGGAGGTTTGTCTCCCGGAAAAATTATCCCCGGGAATATTACGGATTTTCTCGGACAATCTCTCTCCGGAGACCCCATCCCTGGCTCCCCTTTCTTACGGCGACCGGAGGATCCCGCCGGGGCTTTCGAAAAAATCGTTCCCGGAAATTTTTTACATCCTTGGGAAAACATGGAAGAATTCTTAAATGATGGGTCTTTACCCCGGGAGCTTTGTCACCCCCACAGCGCGGGGAGGTACTCTCCGGCCAGCTGTCGAGGGGGGGGCGATAAGGAGCACCCGGGAATCACCCCGTTCTGGACCATCTAAGAAGGCAAAATACACGAGCAAACTTAGCTCTATCAAAGAAATCCAAAGTACAAACAAACTTAGCTTTATTGAAGATCATTTAACCGGAGGACATCTTCCCCCTCCGGTGGGCATCATTACATTAGATACGATACAACCCGGGGTGTAACCTGGAAAGTTCCTACATCTAATAATCCCGGAGACCTTCGGATATCCCCCGGCCGGGTCCCGGTACAAGCCGCGTATGCGACGCTGGGCCTCTCGGAGCAATTCTTCGGGCCAATACTCGTAGCCCGCCAGTGGAAGTATCTGAAGCGGGGGAACCCTCTAGGTCGTAGGGGGGACAGTTCGGCACGGTGATTGTCGAAATTGTCCAGGTGCCACTTCAGATGCCACCTTAACCGGATTGGTTCCCGGGAGACGCCCCTGTCACGTCCCCCGGAGAGGAGACTTAACAAGATAAATGCGGCCTGGGCATCCCCCGGGTGACACCCGCCGGGGCCTGGAGGCCCCACCTCCGGAGAGGCCCCCCGCGGCCTCGGGGACCTTCGCCCGGGAGTAACCTCCTGGGTAACCTGGTACATTTCATCCATTTAGACTTAGCAAAAAATTCAATTTCTATTGCATCAAAATGTCTTTGTACAAGTGTCTGGGGCTTCCTCTAAGAAGCTACCGGGAGAAAAAGACCTAAAAACAAAAAGGGGTCCTATCTAGACCCGTGGGGGAGGCTCATACTTGGTCATTGGCGTCCTCCCCCCGGGGGGCTCCCGCCGGAGTTGCAGCATCCGCTCCCGGAGGCGCCGGCGCTAGGAATCATACCCAGACGATCTGGTTGTAGAAGTTGCCAGCGAGCTGCTCCACTTCTCGCCATGACGGCTCGAAGAACTCCGGGAAGCTCCGGGGGACTCGACCCCCGATCGCTCAGGCACTGACCCCCCGGTGCTCCACTAGCCCGGCCGCGGCGGCCACCACAGGGATGGCCCAGTCCCGCGTCTGAGCATCCGCGGCCTCCGGGATCACGGAGACTTGTGCGTTGAGAAAACGCACAGCCTCCGTGAGCGTCGCCGGGGCCGCCTCGGAGCTGCTCCCCGAGCCCAGGCTCACTCCAAGCCCGTCGAGAGCTGAGCGTGTAGGATCAAGGATGCCGACTAGAGGGGGGGTGAATAGGAGGCTTTTAAAACTTTAAACTTCAACAAATATTTGCAAAAGAAAAACAAATAATAAAATGAGCAAGAGGAGAAGATAATGAACACAGTAATTTTTACTGAGGTATCGGAGACTCGCCCTGTCTCCACTAGTCCTCGTTGAAGCACTCAAGTCACTTGAGTTTTGCCTCAATACTCACGAAGAGTATTATCAACTAGGGGTTGCTCCTTGTCCACTCCGGAAAGGTGAGCACCGATGCCTTGTACAAGCTTCCCGAGCCTCTCCGACAATCTCCAAACTGGAAAGGTCAACGGCCACGCCTCCGAACAGTCTAGGTGAGGGTGCTCACCAAGAGTAATAGGCAGCGAGGTCTTCTCTAGGCCTTCAAACACGCACCGAGAAACTAAGAATATGCAAATGCAAGTGAACTGAAACTCTCGGTGGATCGAAAAACACTCGACTTGATCAACAGATCAAGATTTTGTGTAGAAACTAAAGCTCAAGAGTGTATAAGAGAATGCTGCTGCTTGTTGTATAAAACTCATGCCCAAAGCCCCTATTTATAGCCTCAAGAAACAAATGAACCGTTGGAGCTAGGGCTGAAAATCAGCAACACAAACTGACAGTTAGTTTGCCTAACTGACAGTCAGTTTTGTGTACAACGGCCGACAAAATTTACGGATAAAAATTTGCTAGACGTTTGTGGTCGTTTATGGAAACTTGAAACCCACAACTGACAATCAGTTATGCAAACTGACAGTCAGTTCGACCAAAGACTCGACCAAAACAGATAGCAACTCAGTTAAAAACAACTATGGTCGAAACCCCAACTGACAGTCAGTATGGACAAACTGACAGTCAGTTTAGTACAAAAATTTTGAGCCCAAAATACACCCTCTCTGGACAAATGTCAGTTTAATTAAACTGACATTCAAACTGACAGTCAGTTATGCAAATTGACACACAGCATGAACAAAAATAGATATAACTTCAAATCCAGAAATCCAAAAGAGGTGTTTAATAGCTCGTTTGAAAGATAATTTTAAGGGCTACATTTTTGTCAACAGAAGTAAAAACCAGATCTGCCTATATCTTTCTAGAAATTTGAAAAACTCTTCTGCTGTCAAAAACTCAATTGAAAATCCAAATAACTCAAATCAAGTTCAAATCAAATCCAACCAAATAGATGCAATGCAATGACCTAAGTTCCTCGGTTTATGTTGGAGATAAAGAGAGGACTTTCGCCACCCCTCTTTATAGTACGGTTAAAACTAAGAAAAAAGTCCTAAACCGATCAACTCCAAACATCGAGATCAGTAAGAATAAAGACAATGTTACCTTCGGTCTTTTGCACTTTAGCGATTCGCGTCTCGACTCCATTTCTTGCGATTTGTGCTTTTACTTCTCTTGTGTTGGGTTGATCTTGTTCATCTTGACTATCTTCCCAACTAAGCTCTGCATCAAACAATCTCAAAAAAACACAGTCAGTCTAAAACACTTAGTTTTCATTAATCATCAAAATTAGGGTTAGGCATGAAGGCCTAGATGCAACAATCTCCCCCTTTTTGATGATTGATGACAACAAGTGTTTTTTTAAAAAAATGAAGTAACTCCCCCTGAGTATATGCATCTCATCAAAATATATCAGAGCAGAGATAAATGAAGTAACTCCCCCTGAGTATATGCATCTCATTAAAATATATCAGAGCAGAGAATATCAGAGCAGAGAATCAACATATATATCAAGGTATCAGAGCTACACGGAATAAACACAGCTACACGGAATAAACACATCATATCCAAAATCACAGAGACATATATGATAAGTCAAAATCAAGCAAAAAAAAACATCATATCCATAAATATATCATCCAACCATAAAAGTCATACATCTCATATCCAAAGACACACAGATATATAATAAACCAAAATATCTCCATGATATAAAGACAAATCATCTGTCCAAAACATCAAAATACTATAATATCCAAAATACTTCTCCCCCTTTGGCATGAAGCACAAAAAGGGAGGCAATACATAAAAAGATAGAGCCTAATGCTCATCATCTGAAGACAATCCTAGAATGGCTATATCTACGGAGCCTGCTGGAGATGCAGTCGGGTCGATGGATGGAGATGCCGGAGGAGTAGCAGCTGCAACAGGAGCTGGTGCTGCAGAGGCCGGAGCAGACGGTCCTGGAGCAACTGGAGCTGATGTAGAGCTCGGAGAAGAGGAAGCTGGTTGGGCCCTCTTGCAAGAGACCGGAGAACCTGAAGCAGGCAATCGAGCCAGAATCTGCTCCTGCTGGTGGAGAAGGTGAAGCAAGATCCTGTGATGCTCTACCTGGGTGCACAAGATCTCCTGCTGAGTCTCCATCACCTGGTGGATCTGCTGGAGCTGAGAAGAAGATGCCGAGGATGAGCCGATGCCGGTCTCGGCAGCTGGTGCTGGATCAGACTCCTGAACTGGAGTCTCGTCCTCTGACTCCCCCGCAGCATCATCAGATGCGGGAGAATCAGGGTCCACAGCAGCCGCAGGCCGGGCACCAAGACGGCGATCGGTCTGGCCCGGAGGATAGAAAAGAAGGGGATGATGGGGCCGTGGGAGCTCAGAATCGACGGCCCTAATGTGCAGAAGCACCTCCATGATATACGGAGCGTATATCAGCTGACGGCGCGGAGAGAGGAGAATGTGCTGATCTCACTAATGATGAGATCAGCAATGTCGAAGGGCTCCTCTTGGAAGATAGAAATCAACACATGGAGAGCAAGATTGGTGACTCTAGCCCTATCACCGGACATAGGGACTAGAGTAAGACGAAGAATCCGAAGAGCTAGGTCAACATCGCGGCGCAGGCCAGCAATGTGACGGAGCTGGAAGGGGCCGGAATAAAGCATGGCAACCTCCCGATGCTCGAGATCGGGTAGGGTATGGAGCTGGTGCCCAGATGCGGGACGAACCAGTCCTAGCGCAGACTCAATCTACTCCTTCGTGACAGTGTGAACCTAAAGGCCCATCATGAAGGTGATGAAGTCGCACTGGGGAGAAACAAAGACAGTGGAGTAGAACTGATGGATGGGTGCGTTAGCCCAGTGAAGAGAGGAATCGGCGACTAGGTCGCGGATCCCTACAGAGCCAAAGAGGTTTGCGAGGGTAACGATGCCTGTACGAGAGGTGATCGTACCCCACGACAAAGAGCGGTGAGCGAATATGGGTGCTCGGCTGTAGACACTGGTGAACAGGTCTAGGTGGAGGTTTGTGTAAAATGTGAGGACATCGCACGCGTCGCGACCAGTGGGACGCGGTGAGAGATATGGGTTTGTGGATCGCAAGGAGCGAAGGCGGCTCGTGTGCCACCTGGAATAATCCACGGGCACGCGCTCAGGTGGAGGCGAAGGCCGGGTCTCGGATGTCTGACCCGATGAACGCTGGCTGTTTGCCGCGTTCTTCCCGTCGGGCCACGCGTCGAGACAATGACGGCTGATCAGACATGGTGAAGAAACGAAACAAAGAGGGAAGAAAAGCAAGGACCTGGACAGAGGAGGCCGAACGCAATGAAGACGTCGACCGCGAACAGAGAGACATGGTGGTGGCGCCGGTGAGAGGTACCAGCGAGAAACGGCGGCGGGGAGCAGCACCACTGCACTGCGAGGAGGTGGTGAAACGGTGGTGGAGGAGTCCCAAAAAGAGGCGGCTGCGCACGGTGTGGAGTCACCGGCGGCGAGTGGTGGCGCAAGGAGACGGCGGTGCGGTACGGCAAGATGGAGATGCAAAATGCGACGGCGAGGAGGTGCAGAAACGGAGCAACGGCTGCGAAGAGGAAGCGAGGAGACGCGAAACAGAACGGGGATTTTAGGGTTCTGGAGGCCCCAACTGACAGTCATTTATATATACTGACAGTCAGTTTGAGACTCAAAAACGACCAGGAGCTACGACCAAAACCAATTGTACGTAACTGACTGTCAGTTTGTGAAACTGACTGTCAGTTAGGACAATGACTTTGACCAGAGGGTAAGAACAGGCTCCTAAGCACTAAACTGACTGTCAGTTAAAAGAACTGACTGTCAGTTTGGTCAAGTTTGACCAGAAGCAGATTTGGACTAGAGAGGGAATAAAAGAATATTATTTTATACAAATAGCACATTTAGCACATCAACTAACATTTGATATATCAATAATGTTCAGTTCACCCCTTAAAAAAGAAAATCTTGATTCATCTAAGAGTTTGGTGAAAATATCAGCTAGTTGCATATCAGTTGTAACATAATTCACATCAATATCTCCTTTTGATTGCCTTAGCATCTTCCATCCCAAAGCGCTTGAGCAGGTCCTTCACGTACTTTGTTTGACTCACGAACGTACCGTTCTTGAGTTGCTTGATTTGAAGTCCGAGGAAGAAGCTCAGCTCACCAATCATGGACATCTCAAACTCCCTAGACATCATCTTTCCAAACTCATGACAGAAATGTTCATTAGTAGATCCAAAGATAATATCATCAATTTTCTTTATAAAGAGAGTTGTATCAACCTTCCCAATTTTAAAATCTTTTGATAAAAGAAAGTCTCTAAGTCGCTCATACCAAGTTCGAGGAGCTTGTTTGAGACCATAGAGAGCTTTGGACAATTTAAACACATGGTTTGGAAATTTTGAATCTTCAAATCCAGGAGGTTAGTGGCAACAACAGGAGGCAAAGAAATAGATGCTTGCAATGAATCCTTATTAGTCAATGGATCATGCGAAGGAATTTTTGTAGCTAACAAAACAGCATCCTTCAATTTAATCTCAGATTGTTTAACTCCAAGTTCGTTTGGTGGGTTGTGTTCTTGAGCTACACATTGATTTTCAGTTTTATCACACTCCTGTTTCTCTCTTTTTCAATGTTCAGCAGCTCTGCAGGGGTCATAGGATCCAAAACAATGTTCTTACCCTTGAACATAAAACTATATTGATTGGTCCGACCATGGTGAATGGCATCTCTATCATATAACCACGGCCTACCTAATAGCAGTGAACATGCATCCATAGGTACAACATCGTAGTCAACATGATCATGGTAAGAACCAATGGAGAAGTGTACGTGCACAGTTTTTGTTACCTTGAGCTTACCACACGAATTTAACCATTCAATCGAGTACAGGTGTGGATGTGAACTCGTGGTCAAGCCAAGCTTCTCAACCATGTCCACACTAGTGAGATTGTTGTAGCTACCTCCATCAACAATGACATGCACAGCACGCTCTTTTACAACAAACCTTGTCTGAAAGATGTTGTGGCGTTGATTCTGTTCTGCACGCACTGGTTGTGCACTAAGGACACGCGTGACAGCAAGGGCCGGGTATTTCTCCACCAATGCAGAACTCAAGATCTCTTCTTGTGGTTCAGTGTTACCTGCATTGTTAGTTGCAACAAGGGCATATTCTTCTTCATCAATGTCACTAGTGCTAGTATACTCACCATCCTCTCTCACAAGGAGGGCACGCTGACTTGGACAATGGCGCGACACATGCCCAAATCCCTTGCAACGATAACATTGTGTGTCACGAGTACGTCCTGTGGAAGCAATAGAAGAAGCGCCCTTCGCAGGTGCGGCTGCCTCGATAGCACGCGAAGGGGTGGATGTAGTGGTAGCAGGCGGAGGCGCACGACCGGAAGCAGTGGATGGTACCTTGGAATGCAACACCGGGGTCCGGCCTGAGGAAGAAGAGCCTCCAAAGTGTCCTCTTGTCTGGGGATGGCGTCCATGTACTTCCCTTTCATCTTTATAGGCAAGATGAAACAAACGAGTGATAGTAGTGTAATCCTTATAATCAAGAATATCCTGTATCTCACGATTGAGGCCTCCCAAGAACCTAGCCATCTTAGCATCATTATTTTCTTCTAAGCCACAACGCAACATGCCAGTTGCAATTCTTGATAATATTCCTCTACAGATTTTTCACCTTGGTTCAAACATTGCAACTTATTAAGCAAATCTCGAGCATAATAAGAAGGGACAAATCTAGATCGCATAGCTCATTTTAGTGCTTCCCAAGTTCTAGGTATATTTGGTTGTTTACAAGTTTCATGCCACCAAATGGATGCAAAATCAGTGAATTCACTAGTAGCAGCACTAACTTTCCTATCCTCAGAGAAATTAAAGCATGCAAATTTTTGATCTACAGATAATTCCCAACTCAGGTAAACATCAGGATCATATTGACCAGCAAAAGGAGGTATGGAACACTTGACTTTAGCTAGTGGATCATCATTTACCTCTCTCAGATTTCGATTGGGATTTCTAGGCATACCTTGGCGGTTGTGTCAAAGACGACGATGGGCACGGTCATTGTGGACATTGAAACCATCATCTGCCTCAGTATAAGCAATTTAGGCATTCTTAGACTCTTCGACCTCGTCTGCCCAGGAGTGGCGGTTATGCTAAATGGGAACCGCATTGGATGCGGCGTTGGCCGCAAGTCCAGCAGCATCAACATGAGGCGCATGTCTTGGGGTAGCAGCGTGTAGTGCCCCCTCAAACTGATCCATTCTGTTGACGAGGTTGGAGATGCTCCGCTCAATGCACTCCATCCTTTGCTCGCTGTCTTGGGCAAGCTTGGTGAGGTTTGCGCCGATGCTATTCAGCGTATTATGTTTGTCCTCCACGTACTTGCTAAATTCTGATCTTAAGATGCACTCGTCATCCCTGTCGGTATTTGATCCTGCCATTGTTAGTAGGAGACAAAGGAAAACACAAAATATATGTGCGTCCTACCAACTACTAGGATGTGGAGTGCTCACACGCTAATGCTTGTACCAAGTTCTTACTCATTCTTACCAGCCGCAACGAGGAAGGATTCAACCGGTGGCTGGTTCATGACAAGCCAATTGAGACGTGAGTTCAACGATTGCAAGGCCCTGTTCCTGGCTGGTTAGTAGAAGGTGGAGCTTGGATAGGCTATTATATGTGTAGCAACAATTCAAAATCAATAATGCAAGATTGAAAATTAGTCCAAAGTAATAGTCAATAATGCAAGAGCGAAAAAACAGAACTCTGTCGGCCTGCTATACGTTGTCCAAGAGCGTACATACCTCCCCCCGGCCTGAGCTTGCACCTTTAGAGAATGGAAAGCGTACATACCTCCCCCCGGCCTGCTATACGTTGTCCAAGAGCGAAAAAACAGAACTCTGTCGGCGCCTGCACGGTGTTAAAGTTCCATGTGGGTACTCTGCGAACTTGAAAAAACTTGTGTCTATGAAGGACCTAAGACTGGTTGGCATGAAGTCCCACGACTGTCATGTCTTGATGTCACAGATGCTTCCCATTGCTATCAGAGGCATTCTCCCAGTTAAAGTCAGAGAGACAATCACAAACCTATGTTATTTCTTCAACGCAATATCTTGCAAGGTAAGTACGTGCACTCGTACTATAAGTTCACTACCTCCATTTGTGGAGCTTGATTAGAAGATTTTTCTGATATGAATATTTGGCGCAACTGTGTCCTCATAGGTAATTGATCCCGATGGACTGGACGCTTTGCAACGCGACGTGGTTACAACTCTTTGTCAGCTCGAGATGTATTTCCCTCCATCCTTTTTTGATGTTATGGTCCATCTGATTTTTCACCTTATCAGAGAAATTAAGTTTTGTGGACCCGTGTGCCTACGCTACATGTATCCATTTGAGAGATTTATGGGTGTATTGAAGGGATACGTAAGGACTCGTCGTCGACCCGAGGGGAGTATCATGGAAGGTTATGCCGCCGAGGAGGTGATTGAATTTTGCACAGATTATATGGCTGGGGTTGACCCAATTGGTGTTCCTAGGTCCCGACACGAGGGTAGGCTTGAGGGAATCGAAACGATTGGATTCAAATCTATCGTCCCCGCTTGTGATGTGTACGCAAAATCACATTTTTGGGTCTTACAACACATGACGGAGGTCGAGCCATACATACACGAGCACAAGGTAATGTTACGGTCACAGAATCCTTCGAAGTCAGACGTTTGGGTCAGCAGAGAACATAACAGGAAATTTGCTGAGTGGATCCAAGAAAGAGTCACGCGAGCTGCCGAGGGCTCCGTAAGTGAAACTGTGACATGGTTGGCTAGAAGCCTAAGATTCACTGTAGGGACTTGGCAGGGGTACGACATCAATGGTTATTCATTTTACACAAGAGCTCAAGACGCCAAGAGTAGCACGCAATGTAGCGGAGTGACACTGTTGGCTATTTCCGAGGATGCCAGGTCAGTAAGGGCGCTGAACTCATATTACGGTGTTATTGACGAAATATGGGAGCTCGATTATAGATTACTTAAGATTCCCCTGTTTCGATGCCAATGGGTCGAAATCCCTCGAGGTGTTCAAGTTGACAGTTACGGGTTTACTCTCGTCGATCTTGGTAGAGTCGGACACCAAGACGATCCATTCATACTTGCAAAGCAAGCCACACAGGTATTCTACATCGTTGACCCGGCCAATCCAAACTTGCATGTTGTCCTCCACAGCAAGAGACGTATTGTTGGGGTCGAAGATGTTGTCGACGAAGAGGAGTATAACCAATTCGATGAAATACCTCCATTTTTAGAGGACATTCAATCTATCCGTACTGAAGATATCGACGAAACAACGTATCTGCGAGATGACCACGAAGAAGGATTATGGGTTGAGAACCATTGATGATTAATTTCTATTTCAGGGATAAATGCCAAGCAAACAGCCCACAAGTTCTGTAGCAAGGTGAGGAACTTATCATTAATACATCAGGCAGTACATTTTTCTTTAGAATTTAATGATAAGCTAGTTCACAGCATTAATACATCTCAATTTTACTCCACAGCATGAGTTCTAACATGTACAGTACCTTTATCCTGTAAATACTTAATTCTTCCCTTCAAATAGCACTTGCAAAAATCTCATCGCAGCCTCTTGCTTCTTCAAATTAAGTTCTGCAAAAATCCCTTTTTTCTGACGGTATTTTGTTATTTATACCGATAGAAAAGGACATCTTCTCTCAGGCACTTCAAAACGTTTTCTATCGGTATTGTTCTATTTTACCGTTAGAATAAATTCGTTAGTCTCACGGTATTTGTTGTCTGACGGTTTTTTCCTGTTTTTACCGATAGAAGAATACTCTGCCGCTTTGAATTCTCAACCGTGTCGCCATGCGTCGCCTTGGAAACTCTATAAGTACCTCGCCATGAGTCGTGGTATTTTGTTGTTTTTCTAATTCTCGAACGGTTCGACTCCTCATCTTCTCTTTCACAATGGCAACCTCCATGGGATCGTCATCCACGCCCTCCCCGGTAAGAACTCTAAATCTCCTCGGTTTACCCCTGTATTGTTAATCCATGTTCAGTTCATTCTTGACCTGTTGATTTGCACAGGGAATGATAGCCGTGGAAGACACTGCCAAAGTGAAGGCCGACCTGAGGGCCCTCCAGGAGGAGCACAAGCTCCTTACAGACAAGCACACTCAGCTACCGCTTGACCTTGACGATCTCTTCCAGCGCATTAAGCGCATGAAGACGGATGGTGACAATGCTAGGGCGAGGACGAGGCGTCTTCGCGAGGAGAAGAAAGCCGCGGATATGACCATCGCTGGCTGTGGTTTGACTATGAAGGATACCATAGCGAAGCTGAGGGAGGTCGCAGGCCTTCTCGACGTGGTAGTAGTTGATCCTAGGGACAACTTGTCGCTAGAGGAGTCCTGCGTCCTGGCTGCAAGTCTAACTGACTCTATTCTACATGCAGCCAGGGCGAAGACCACCCCTTGACCTAGCATTTTGGGTTTTATTTTTTTTTGTAAGTGATAAAACAACAATGAATGAACAATTTCTTTTTATGTCAATTTTCCAATTTTTCGGCTATCTTCCCTCTTTCTTTATCATTCTGCAGCTTTCAACCACGGTCTGTTTGATGTTAAATTGTGTGTACCTTTTCATTACTCTCACGGTATTTTGTTGTTTTTACCGATAGAAAAATGGCACCCAATACTATAATCTCAAGCACTTTAAAAAAATTTTCTGTGGAAAATTGGTCTCACGGGATTTTATTGTTTATACCGATAGAAAAAGGCATCCACTACTTCAAATATTTTTCCGGAAAATTTACTTGTTCTATCGGTATTATTTTGTTGTACCGATAGAAAAGTACATAAGTCTATCGGTATCATTTTGTTATACCGATAGAAAAGTTCCTCCACTACTTTATTACTCGTACACGGCCCTTTAGTTTCCCTCCACTCGAACAGTTCCACCTTAGAGCACTGCGTCTCTTCGAGAGCGAAGAAAACCACAACCTCCGCCGTGACCACTCACTTCCTCTCTCCCACACGACGATCGCCGGCTGGACACTGGTTCGCCACTGCCACCGGTTCTTATTTTCGTCCTTCGCCGGCCACCGCTGCGTTCTACACCGCCTCTCCATCACCAGAACTGATCGCCGCCGTAAATACCCTAATTCGTCGTTCTATTTCCAGCATCTTCTTTATTTGATCCTAGTGTTTTGCACGTACTAATTCTTCGAGTTTTGCAATTACACTAGGGTTCCCTATTGTGTTGGCTTATGTACATTCCGCAGGCAATGTTGATTTAAATTAGGGTTTACATAATATGTTCCAGTGCTGTAATGAACCTGTTTTGAGATTTTAACTTATCTATACTGCTGTATGTGTGATCAATTGTATCCAACTGCCATGTAATGCAGATTATATGTTGGAGGTGTTCTTACATATATTCTATCGGCAGCTCATGTGTTTACCGATAGAAAATATTTCTGCACAAGTAGTAAAACTTAATTTGGATCTGGAAGGACATGAGCCATGCAATGTACTAGTTTGGTTGGGAATTTTTACTCACTTCGTATGAATATATGGCAATGTGGATGGGTCTTCGATGTATATGTTTCAAATGCCTATACATGACTTTTCCCAACCTAATAGATGTGAAGTCCTGATGACTCACATACAGGCTAGGCTAAAGATTATGCACAGTGGCACTTAGATGCTTGTGTGCATATTTACGTGTGAAATAATAATGCTGGCCCATGAATATTAGTATAGCAAGTCATCGAGAATGTTATGTGATGACAGTGAATGGTGGCTTGTCAACAAAATTCCATATGTAGAGAACATTGTTATGTTCTATCGGTATCTCACGGGTTTGCCGATAGAAAAATTGTCTTTTGTGGAGGTAATTGTTATGGTCTATCGGCAGCTCATGTGTTTACCGATAGAAAATATTTCTGAACAGTTCAAGAAGTAATTTATGCATGTCTTTCTTTTTGTATTATTTTCCCTTTTGCCGCCCTAGTTAGTCTCCAGTCCTGGGCTGAGTTATGGAACTCCAAGGCGAATTAATTGCCATATATATGGTTTGTTGAAGGTTTTGTAGGGGAAGACATGTCGTCGTCTTCATCGGATGGTACTAGTGGTTCGACTAGGGCCAACCCCATCGTAACTACTGAAGATGCAGCTGTTACATCCCAGCGCAAGAGGGTGGGGCGAGGCGTGACGACGTTGGGGCGTTTGGCCAAACGCACGGATCTTTCTTGTGAGTTCAACCAATTTGGGAGGCCGATTGGAAAGAATGCTGGGAGATACGCGGCCTACGTTGGGCTGTTGGCGAAAGAAAGGGTGAAGATCACCGTCCAGAGCTGGAAGGACGTGACGGCGGACGAGAGGGATAGGTTGTGGGCGGAAGTGAAGGTTAAATGAACTGCAATCGCGGAACTCTTTCGTAATCACGTTCTCTTGGCTTATACTAAAGTTTAACTAACTCGTGATTAATTGTATGCATTTTTCGGAAACAGGCTAAGTGGAACATCCCCGACGATACACCTAGGACTGCCTGCTTGAAGGACATGAACGGAACATGGAAAACCTTTAAGAGCTGGCTCGTCAGTAACTTCCTCGCTGCGGGGAAATCTCCTTGCGAGAAGTACCCCTTCATATCGGAGGAGGTATGGGAGGAATTCACCAAGCAGAAGGGGACTGAGGAGTTCAAGGCCCTTAGCGAGAAGAATAGGGCGATCCAGAAGAGGAATGACCACCCTCATCGGCTCGGATCCTGGGGCTATGCGGGGAAGGAGGAGCAGTGGAAGAAGGAAGACAAGCAAAATCCTGTCATCGACACCCCTGAGTTGCCGCTCTCCGAGATCCGGGATGAGAGGTGCAAGCGATTGTGGAGGGGGAGGGGGTCCGTGTCGTCCACGGGGTCTGTGCAGTTCGCAACCCCTGGGGACGCCGGCGTTGTGAGGCGAATGGTAAGTTGGCTAACCTCGTAAACTGTGTGCGCACTAGTGTATATAAGGCAATTTGTCTCACAAGGTACCTTTAAATGTAACATATCTCTTTTGAGAAGGAGGCAGCGGAGGGATTGTTTACCCCGCAGAGGGAGAACGACATCCTCACCCGGGCTCTAGGAAATAAGGAGCATCCCGGGCGGACACGGGCCGTAGGATCCATTGTGTCGTGGAAGGCTGGTTTCGTAGATCCGGCTCCACCGAGGAAGAAGGCCCGCTCCTGGAAGGAAAAGGAAGCTGACCTCTCCGATAAGATACAGGCTGAGGTACGAGAGGAGATACGGGCGGAGATGCGGGCTGAGATACGGGCTGAGGTACAGTCTGAGGTGCAGACCGAGGTCGCACAAATGAGGGAAGAGTTTGCACGGTTGAGAGAAGCATTGCTGGCCAAGAGTGCAGATGTGGATCCCCAGGATGACGGTACCCCGCCGGGTCGGATAAGCAGTTGCGCTTCGAAGGTACTCGCGGATCCAGTGGATCTACTTGAGGTACTGCAAGCCTTCATCTGTGCACTTAAGTTGATGCCACTCCCATTCTGTTAGAGTTGTTTCGCTAACCTATTTTAATTGTTACAAATTTGCAGGGGCCGGAGGGCTGCATCCTACAGAATCACGTAGGCGCCGGGCAGGAAGTGGTTGGACACGGCTTCGTATATCCGTCTGGGCCGGATGTCCGGGTCCACTGTGTACCTCTGCGGTTGGGTTTCGCAAAGGTACAGGTGGACATGGCCATGCCGGGCTACAACGATTCTCCGTTGCCAGTCCCAACAGAGGAACTGCAGACACTTGCTGAGGCAGTGGGCTCCTACGTACAGTGGCCCAAGAAGTGTCTTGTAATACAACCGGTAAATCCTACACATTTTAGATTACATCCTACTCAGTACACTCAACTTGCATAATCTAACATACGTGCTCATTAATTGAAGTGGCCTGCCGCTGGGCTACCAGCGGACTGTGCCCCCAGCTCGAGGCATGAGGCCCGATCTCGTGTGACCCTGGACACATCAAAGACGGCCTCCTTCCCACCCAGCGCATCCACGCCTTCACCTCGGAAGAAAGTTGCCATCACCTCGCCCTTGCCTTCGAAGGTACGCGCTCAGTCCCCGGCAAAAGGCAAGGGCAAAGGCAAGGGAAAAGGGTGACAGGGACAGCCGGAGAGGTTCACGAATGGGTTCCCACTCATGTCAGAGGCAGCTTTGCGCAAATTGGATCGATCAACCAGAGACCTCCACGCGTGGTACCTACACCGAGCTCGGCGCAATCTGAACTTCTTAGTTCCCTACAGGCTTGGGCAGTTCCACCGTGAGCCCGGGAGTATATCCGTGGCACACGAGGATCTGTTGACCTCTACAACTGGTGGGAGCTCGATATGTCCATCATACGGACTGGAGTCCTGTGAGTTTGCTGATGCTATGTATTGTTGTTTTCTAACTCTGTTTGCTAACTCTGCATTGTTGTAGTTCATTTGAAATGTAGTAACTTTCTGTGCAATACTAATGTCGTCCTTTGCATGTAGGTGCATGTACAGGCTAGCATCGGGGGCTGCGTGTGACAAGGTGGGTTTCCTCGACCCAGAGAAAATAAGCCTCACGATGCTAGAGCACGACGCCGCGCACGCTGAGCAGTACATATCCAAGGCGCTGATGGCGCAGCAGGACAGGGAGTTCATTCTGGTGCCGTACCACCAAAGGTTAGTGCATTTCGTACTAATTTAACTCGATCTTGTATGTTACACCTGAGATATACTTTGAGCACGCGGTCCTCTTTTACGTACAATGCAGGGGCCACTGGATCCTCATCGTGATCTGTCCGCCGAGGAACGAGGTGTACTACCTCGATTCGATGCGTGACAAATTATCAATGGAATATGTGGTCAAGGGGAATATGGAGGCGTAAGTAACTTATATGTTTGATTTAAATTTTCACCTCACTAGCTCATGATAATACATTAACGGGCAATACTAACTGAAATGCAGGGCTTTTGATAAATATGCGTCCGCTGGAGGGAGGCATGCCGCACCGCAGGGATCCCTACTAGCTTGGAAAGAATATGAGGTACTCACGAGACTTTTTGTTTATGCTTAACTAGTTTATGGAAACAATAGCTAACATGTCTTCGCATATGCAATTATCTCAGTGCCATCAGCAGCCGCAATCGTGGGAATGCGGGTTTTATGTGTTGCGCTACATGTACGACCTAGTGCAGACAAACTTTGCCCAATTCCCCCAGGTAAGCATCGATAGCTAACTCAAATTTGAAAATTGGGTGTCACGTTCTAAATTAGGAAGTTAGTTACTAAGTATTCACACATGCTTGCAGATCGCCATGTCGAAAGACTCATACGAAAATGCAAAGATTAGAGATCTTCGACAAATCTGGGCTCAATATGTCATGGAGGAAGTTGCGCCCAACCATCCACTATGATAATTTTCTCTTTTTCGTGTACTCTGTGCATAGACTGTTTATATACATGTGAATAAATATATATGTCAATAAATGTCCACATTGGATTGCAATTTGTATTTGTCGATATATATGTGAATAAATGTGAATAACTATCTAATGTGTCAATCTGTACTGTATTGTGTATCCAATCTATAATGTATTGCATCTGTACTGTATATGTGAATGTACTGTATTGTGAATGCAAATAATGTACTGTATATGTGAATGTTCTATCGGCAAATTCATTCACAGCCGACAGACCACTACAAATTTTCTATCGGTAAACTCATCCACAACCGAGAGACTACTGTAGTTTTTTCTATCGGTAAACTTGAAATTAACCGTCAGAATAGTGTGATTTTTCCTGCCGGTGAACTCATCCACGACCGAGAGACTACTGTGGTTTTTTCTATCGGTAAACTCATCCACAACTGAGAGACTACTACCCATTTTTCTATCGGTAAACTTGAAATTAACCGTCAGAATAGAGTGACTTTTCCTGCCGGTGAACTCATCCACAACCGAGAGACTACTGTGATTTTTTCTATCGATAATGTCATTTCCAACCGAGAGAGTGCTACACTTTTTTCTGTCGGTAAACTTATAATTAACCGTTAGAATATGGGTATTTTTCCCAACGCTAAACGTTAGACGACGACGGGTTTTCTATCAGTACAACCATAATGTGCCGATAGAATAGTAATATTTTCCTGTCGGTAATCATGTAATTAACCGTTAGAATAGTGGTACTTTTCCCACCGTTAATCGTCAGACTACGACGGGTTTGCTATCGGTACACTCCTAAGATGCCGATAGAATTGTTAATTTCTTCTGTCGGTTATTTACCGATAGAAAATGTTCTGTCTTGTTCTATCGTGTCTATCTCTATCGGTACGAAAACCGATAGTAGAATGGTTTTTTTTACCAATAGAAGAAAGCTTTTCTGTACTAGTGCAAGAACGATGCAAGGCTAACAACAATGGTTTGAATAGCGGAAAATAAATTTTTTTGTAGGGCAATTTTCTGGACTTCAGGTGTGAAATCAATCTACTAAACTAAGATAAATTATCACCAGTCAACCGGAAGCTCTGATACCAACTGATGCGCCAACGGATGCTGATCTTCTGGTGAGAGGGTACGTTTGGTTGGGTGGAACGTGACTTAGGCGAAGCGGCTACCAATCCAGACAGGCGTGGACGCCGGCAATCGTCAAACCACGATCACAATTTGCTATCAACTGTACCAAACATGGCTGACCTGACCACGAAGGTCGATTCCTGCGATGCAACCAAAGAAACACAGCAAGAACAAGATAAAAGCAACTAAATTTGCTGGAATTAGATTAAGCTCACACAATTTGGGGTTCCGAGCTCACTCCTGATGATCTAGCCGATACAAAAGGAATCGAGGAAGTTTCACACGCGCAGTGGATAACTAGACAAAACAAAACCTGAGCAAGAAGAAGGGTAGCGGCGGCCATAAATAGAGTGGTGGCTAGAGGAGGGGCGCCAGCCATGATGGTACCCACACACATGCAACCCTAGGAATACATGGGCTTTTGGCCCAAAGAAGAAGTGACACAGCACCTGGTAGTTTCTGTCCCGTGGTGTATTTTGGAGATTCCCGTCGTTTCTGGCCAAATCTGGCTGTTGAACTAGAACCATTGGAAATCTTAGGAGATAAGCTTTCCGTGGAGTGTTGGATCGTCAAAAACGGACTTCCGATGCGAAAGTTATGGCCGTTTGAAGTTGGACTGCTCCTGGACTGCTGAAACGGGCTTTTCTGCGACTTGGACTTCGATGGCGACTTGGGCTTGGGGTTGGACCTTCCTTGGGGCGTTGAGGCTTCTGGCATGAGGTTCTGGACTACTGATGAAGGCTTGAAAGGCACGGCTTGTGGATTGAGGCCTCCATGCTTCGAAGAGGTAGTAGAGGAAGGAGCGGCAGTCGCAACCGTGTCAGCGATGTCCTCAGCACTTTCGACGACTCCGTTGCTCTGGGGGTGAGCCACAGAGGCGAAGTGGAGGGTAGCCCCCAAGCCTTCGCAGAATTCCCAGAAGTATGCGGAGTCGAATTGGGTCCCGTTGTCAACTGTGATTTCTCGAGGGACCCCAAAGAGACACACGATATTCTTCCAGAAAAACCGCTGTATTGCTCGGGAGGTGATGCTGGCCAAGGTCTCGGCCTCCACCCACTTGGAGAAGTAGTCCACTGCGACCACCGCATACTTGTAGCCCCTAGGTGCTGGGGGAAAGGACCAAGGAGGTCCATCCCCTAGCGCACAAAAGGCCAAGTGATGGGGTTGGTCTGCAGCGTTGTGGAGGGCAGGTTGAGTCCTTTTGCCATTTTTTGGCAGGCCTCGCATGCGGAAACGAGATCTTGCGCATCGCGGACCACAGTAGGCCAATAAAAGCCTTGGCGGAGGACCTTCGTTGCGACCCCGCACGGGGCCAAGTGAGACCCGCAGGTCCCTGAGTGAATGTCCTCGAGAAGCCGGAGGCCATCTGCCTATGGGAGACAGTGGAGCAGGGTGGAAGCCCCTCGCTTGTATAGCTTCCCCTCCAGCAGGAGATATGCCCGTGCCTTGGCATGGAGACGCTTCGCCTCGGTGTCGACGGAAGGCTCCCCCTCCCCCCTTATAAAGGAGATGAGGGGGTTCCATCTAGGACGCGGCTCGGGCGATCTCGGAGACCCCCAGGGCGCAAGACTCGGAGTCCGCGCCCGGAAGGGTCATCAAGGGCTTCACGATGATCTCAAGGAAGGCGCCCCCGGGAAGAGCTTCCTGGGCGCTGGCCGCCCTTGCCAAGGCATTGGCATGATCGTTATCCCTCCAGGGGATATGCCGGGCCTCCAGGCCCTTGAAGTGCTTTTCTATCTTGCGCACCTCCCCAAAGTAAAGGCTCAGGTTCGCATCATGGCACAAGTATGACTTGTCCATTTGGCAAACCATGAGCTGGGAGTCTCCCTTGACCAGGAGGTGGCAGATTCCCAAGGAGCGCGCAAGGCACAGCCCCAGGAGTAAAGCCTCGTACTCGGCGATGTTGCTCGTAGCCAAGAGCTCGAGCCTCGCCGCGTACTCCAGCGTCCTTCCCTCGGGGCTCCGGAGGACTATCCCCACGCCGGCCTTGGTGAGACACAATGAGCCATCGAACATGAGCGTCCAATGGTCACTGTGCTGGGCAACTCCACGAGGGTCTCCCCCTTCATCCCAGAGGCGGGGGTCCATTCGGCCACGAAGTCAGCAAGGATTTGTGACTTAATAGCGGAGCGGCCTGTGAAGGTGAGAGAGAAAGGAGCAAGCTCGGCTACCCACTTCCCAATCCGGCTAGTCGCCTCCTTGTTCCGTAACACCTCCCCCAAGGGGAGAGATGACGGGATCGTGATCGGGTGTCCTAGGAAGTAGTGGTGGAGCTTCCGGGATGCCATGAAGAGGGCATAGCAGATCTTCTCTACCTCCGTGTACCTTGTCTTAGCCCCTTGGAGGGCCTCGTTTATGTAGTACACGGGGCATTGTTGTCCGTCTTGCTCCTTCACCAGCACCGCGCTTACGGCGACCGGGGTCGCGACGAGGTAAAGGAGTAAGGGTTCTTCTGGGGACGGGCTCACAAGCATTGGAGGTCTCGTGAGGTACTTCTTCAGGTCATCGAAGGCTGCCTGGGCATAGGGAGTCCACCAAAACCCCTCGATGCCCCAAAGGATCTTGAAGAACTGAAGGCCACGTTTCCCCGACCGTCAGACAAAGCGGCTTAACGCGGCAAGGTGGCCAGTAAGCCGCTGTACATCTTTCACGAAGCGCGGAGGGGGCATATCCAGCAAGGCCCAAATTTTTTGGAGTTGGCCTCTATGCCCCGCTGGGACAAGAGGAAGCCAAGCAGCTTCCCTTCGCGTACACCGAAGGCGCACTTTTCAAGGTTGAGCTTCAACCCGTACTCGCAGAGGTAACAGAAGGTCTTCGCTAAGTCATCAGTGTGGGTGGCTGCACGAAGGCTTTTGACAACCGCGTCATCAACGTAGACCTCTACGTTGCGGTTGATCTGGTCCTTAAAGACCAGCGACATGAGGCGTTGGAAGGTTTCTCCAGCGTTCTTCCGCCCGAAGGGCATATGGACATAGCAAAAGGTGCCGATGGGAGTTATAAAACTCATCTTTTCCTCGTTCTCCTTAGCCATCTGGACTTGATGGTAGCCCAAATACGCATCGAGGAAGCTCATAATCTCGCACCCCGCGGTCGAATCAACCAACTGGTCGATCCACGGGGAGTGGAAAGTTGTCTTTTGGGCAAGCCTTGTTAAGGTCAGTGAAGTCCACGCACATTCACCACTTGCGGCTTGACTTCTTCATGAGGACGGGGTTCGCTAGCCATTCATGGTACAAGACCTCCTGAACAAACCCCGCCACTCAGAGCCTAGTGATCTTGGCCTTGATGGCCTCTTGACGCTCAAGGGAGAGCTTCCTCAGCCTGTGCTTGACTGGGGGGGGGGGGGGGGCTTTCTCACCTCGGGGCCTTGATCAAGTTGATGCTCCCGATCATCACAATGGCGCGCTCATAGAGAGCACGGGCCACGTCTTGGTAATCTCGGGCGGTGATCACACCATGAGGCCTAGGGATTTTCACGCAGAGATAGCTCTGGTAGATTGCCGCCCCCAGACGGTTGATTGTTGTCCTCCCCATGATCGCGTTGTATGATGAGGGGAGGTCCACCATGTTGAACTGGACCATCTCCGTCTGGTAGTTTTCTGGGGTGCCAAAGGTGATGGGGAGATCAACCTTCCCCACCGGGTGGATCGTCTCCCCCGGGACGAAGCCCTGTAGGGGCCCGGTTGCAAGCTGCAGCAACTTCTCGTCGACCTGCATTTCCCTGAATGCCCTCAGGTACAGGATGTTGGCAGAGCTTCCGCCGTCGACGAGGACACGCACCAGCTGGTAGTTGTAGACGGTGGCGGAGACGATGAGCGCATCAACGTGGGGGAAGCGAACCCCGCGCGCGTCTTCCATTGTGAAGGTGAGGGGGACGTCTGACCACTTTGGTGGCTGAGACGTGTGTAGCACCCCACCACCTTTACCTCTCGTGCGTACTCCTTACACTGGCGCTTGGAGTCTCACCTTGAGGCGAATCCCTCCGTAATGACATTTACACGCCTTTGGGAGGTTTGGAAGGGGAGCTCTTCGGCTGAGCCCCCTTCCCGTGTCTGCCTCTGCTGCTCCCCCGAGGAAGCAGGGAGAGCCAGCAAGGCCTGCGGAGGGGGCAAGGAGGCAGGGCCCCTCCCCCCTGCCCATGCTGGTCGACGAATGTGGCAAAGTGTTGGACAAGCTGGTGGCATTCCCGGGTAGTGTGGGTATATGACTTGTGGAAGGCACACCACAAGTTGGCTATGCCCTCCTTGCCTCCCATTGCAGGGCCTTCTTGGCCGCGGGACGACTGTCCCCCCCCACGGCCTTTTGGCTTGGGGAATGGGCGGTTGCCCTTGTGGCCATTGTGCCAGCCGTCTCCGCCCTCGAGGGCAAATGTGTCCCGAGGCTGTGGCTCCTTGCGATTGCCCCTCTTGGGACGCTTGAGGGGGTCCCTAGCCTCCCGATCGGCGGGGGCAGGGGCCCCTTGGTTCTTCTGCCAGAGGTCGTCCTCCTTTGCCCGAGCATACTTCTCAAGCACAGTGAAGAGCTCGTCGGCGGAGGAGAGGCAGCTCCGGGAGGGCTTCCAATGGAGCTCCCCAGGGAGGATTCCGCTCTTGCATGCTTCGATGACCGTGGAGTCAGGGATGTGAGCCACTTTGCTCTTAACCTGCACGGAGCGCTTGAAGAAGCTATGGATGGTCTCTCCCGTCCTCTGCCCAACGGTGTAGAGCTGGGACGAGTTGAGGGGACGCACGTAGTTCCCTTGGAAGTTCGCGCAAAACTCGCGCTTGAGCTACGCGAAGGACTTGATGGAACCAGCCCTCAGGTTGTAAAACCATGAGTGGGCGATTCCGGAGAGGTAGAGGGGGAAAACGTTGCACTGCACTGTCTCATCACCCCCAGCCGCTGAGATGGCCGTGGAGTACACCTGCACAAATTTATAAGGGTCAGCCTCACCGTTGTAATGCTCTATGTGTGGCGGGCGGTAGGGCCGCGGCCAGCGGATGCATCGGAGGCGGCGACACAGCGGCTGGTTGGCCCCCTCAACCTCCCGAGGAGAGTCCCGGTCGATGTCCCCTTTAACGGGGGACATGCCCTCATTGTCATGTCGGGGAGGGGCCCCAGCGGTCTGCCGGTGCGACCGTAGCGTCTTTTCTCCTCGGGGTTAGTGGAGCTGATCTCCTGGACGTCTAGGTATCCTATGGAGGTGGCGGTCGCTTCTTCGGCTGGTCTATTCCCCCGGTCGGGATGGGAGCGGAGCTCACGGTGACCACAGGCCGGGGGAAGTTTTGATCAGTAGTGGGAGGGAGCCTCCCTAGACTTTTACGGTATGCATTCACTCGACCTCCTCCCAGGTGAAGCGGGTCTGATCCACTGGAGGGGCCTTCTCGGGTGGCCCCGGGGGATGAGGGAGCCCATGCGCGATGGTCGCCAGCCCCGGGGAGGCCACCGGTGCGTGGGAGGGACTCGGCGCTGGGTGAGCGCCTGAGGCTGCGACAGGAGCGGGAGCAGGGAGAACTCCCGGGGCGATCACCGGTTCAGGAGCCAGAATGTCCCCGGACGCTTGGGTGGCCATGGGCGCGGGGACAGCCCCCGGTGAGGGGGGGACCCCCTGATGAGGACATCACTTCTTCGGATACACGCACCAACCATAATCCTCCACTTGTTACACAAGGACCAATAACGCGCAGCAAAGCCTGATTGTTGCATTGCCAGGTGAACTTGTTCCTAAGTTTATATATATATGGTTTTGAGAATGGTTTACTACCTAATAGTGATAATATTGTGCTTAGGAACCATGGAGAGGACCAGCAAGGAGCCCAAGTCGAGTTCGAGTTCGGGATGGATTCGAGTTGGAGTCCGATTCGGCCATCCATGAACAGCCTGCCTTCAAACGACCATAACTCCCTCATACGAAGTCCGATTGGGACGGACGTTCTTATAGTCCACGGAGAAGCCCACGACGAGATATTTCCAATGGATCTAGCCCCACATCCAAATTCCTTCGGGATCGCTGGAAATTGATAAAACAAGTTTCGACCAGATTCTGATTGGGCTTAGTCGGTGCTGCGCTACCTTTTTGGTTGGGTTAAGGCCCATGTATCGAGTTAGAGTCCGAGTAGGGAAAGAGTTCATGTTGGTTTTAGGTTTCCTTACCTGCTCACCGACCTCTTTTATCTCCTCTATATAATCTGGCCGAACCATTAGGGTTCTGCGGGTTTTGTTTCGTCATAGTCTTTCCTTTGTGAAGCTATTGAGATATTCTTTTTGGTCGGCTAGATCAACATCAATATTTGTATTTGGAACCCTAACTCTTTTTTGTGATTCAATCTATATTTTCAATTTCAGATTGCTTGTTTATCTTGTTCTTGCTTGTTCTTCGATTGCTTGCAGGAATAGATCTTCGTTATCAGGTCGATCGTGCTTCTAGTTGGTCGATTGGGCCAGTAAAGAAAGGGGAATCCGATTCCTAGTGGTTTCGGATTGGTAAAAGGAAGGTGCTCAATCTCGTATCTGTATCGGAAAACCAGTCACTGTTTTCTTGTTGGTTTAAAAAAAAAGGTTGTTGACTCGGAAAAATAAATATATATATATATAAAAACAGAAAAGAATCGAAAAAAAATCCGAGAAGGATCAAATTTTGCAATTGTGACCGAAGTGTTGAGAGAGAGAGAGAGATTTACCCCTGCAATTTTCCACTTTTTCGACCATTTTCCATATCATAGCCACAGCCTCCCCACAACCTTTCATGAACTTTGATAACTTGCTGCTGCCGACGTCAAAAAAAAACAAAAGAAAAATCTAAGTTTTTTACCTTTGTGCCCTCACTCGCGTCTCTAGTTTGGTTTAGCCTAGGCCAACATACTAGCGACTAGTACTTTGAGCAACTTTTCAACTTTGCATTCTCTGAACTGATCATTGCTAACCTTTGCTACATACTTGAGCCTGTCCAAGCTACACTGTCTACCGATGTACAGGTACCGATCGCTTGCAATCGCTTTAACAAATCTTTGGAGCGTTTGAGACTGTCACTAGCAACCGATCACCACCTGTTGCTTGGTAAGAATCAGTAAGAGCTTGATAAGAAGCTTGACTGTGAGAGAGTTTGAGTCACCTACACCTAGTAGTTGATAGGGATATATCACTGTGATTTTGTTCCTTGTTTGCCACTAACCATGTCAGGTTTGGGTAATCAAAGCGAGGAGAATGACAGCCCACTTACACCTCGTACGAAGGGCATTGTACAACACTTCAACCGCTTGCTGAATACGCACACTGAGCGTATCGAAGGGATTCTAGACCGCAATAACAAAGCGCTTGCTGCACTCACCATTGGAACGGAGCAATTGGAGAAGAAAGGAGCACCAGTTGCCCTGGCTGCCAATGATGTGCATCGACGCCAAGCATGGGCTGATGAGGTCGAAGATGATTTCAATGCCGAAGGAAATCAATATGCTGCTGATACAGAGTCCGATGGAGGATTCAATATCAACAATGATCGTGACCATCGACGTCTTCGTTTCAATCGCAACGATATGAGAAGAATTCCACCACGAGAGGTATGTGGTCATGATGACTCATTCGGTAAGCTTAAATTGACCATACCTTCATTCACTGGAAAGCATAACCCTGATGCCTATCTCACTTGGGATTAGCTATAGAACAAAAATTAGCTTGTTTTGAAGTTTCTGAAGATAAGAAAGTTAGGACTGCTACTAGCGAGTTTACTGAATTTGCATCTGTTTGCTGGAGTGAATATTGTCGCAATAACTAGAACATACCTAGAACTTGGAATGCTTTGAAGAGAGTCATGAGACATAGATTTGTGCCTTCATATTATGCTCATGATTTGCTGAATAAATTGCAATTCTAAACCAAGGTAGTAATTCTGTGGAGGATTATTATCAAGAGCTGCAAACTGGTATGTTACGCTGTGGTTTAGAAAAAACCGATGAAGCTAAAATGGCTAGATTTTTGGGAGGTTTAAATCGACACATTCAGGACATTCTTGACTATAAAGAATACAACTCTATCACTCGTCTGTTTCATCTTGCTTATAAGGCAGAGAGAAGTACAGGGACGGAAGTTGATGTCGAGAGGGAGTTTCGGAGGTGCCCAACCGAAAGCTCCATACAACACATCGAGCCGAGTACCTGCATCGAGTTTCTCCAGCAACAACCGATGTCCTAGTACTTCCACAATACCCTCACGAGTGACCGAGACGAGTAAGAGTACAGTCCAAGCCCCCGCGCAAAGTTCATCATCGATTGCTTCTACCGGAAGAGCACGAGAAACACAATGCCACCGTTGTAAGGGATTCGGTCATATCATGCGTGACTATCCTAGCTAGAGAGCCCTACTCATAAAGGATGATGGTGAGTACACTTTAGCTAGTGATATTGAAGAGGAATATACTATGCTTGCAACTGACCATGCAGGTGAAGGGAAACAAGCTGAACATGAACAATATGGTGCTGAAATTAATGATCGATATTTGAGCATCATTGTGAAGCGTGTGCTTAGTGCACAAATGGAGCGTGCTGAACAGAATCAACATCACAACTTGTTCCAAACAAAGTTCATTGTCAAGGACCGATCATGCCGTACGATCATCGATGGAGGAAGTTACAACCACTTAGCGAGCACGGACATGGTCGAGAAGCTTGGCTTGAACACAAATCAGCACCCTCGCCCTTACTACATTCAATGGTTCAACAACTGTGGTAAGCTGAAGGTAACTTGCATTGTGAGAGTACACTTTTCTATTGGTTCCTATCATGATTATGCTGATTGCGATGTCGTACCTATGCAAGCATGTTCCTTATTGTTAGGTAGACCGTGGCAATATGATAGAGATGTTTTGCATCATGGTAGAACTAATCAATATACTCTCATGTTTAAACAAAAAAAGATCACTTTGCTACCCATGTTTCCTGAAGCAATTTTAAAGAATGAATTGGAGAGAGCAAATAGAGAAAAGGAGAATAACAAAGGTGAAAATCAGATCGTAGCTAAACCACTTGCTCAACCGAAAAAGAATGAACCTAGTTCTAACCATGCTGAAATTAAGTTGAAAGGTTCTGTTTTTCTTGCCACCAAATCTGAAATAACTGAGATAGACCCTAATGCATCTGATTGCTGTTGCTAACATTTTGCAGGAGTTTGCTGATGTATTTCCGAAGGACGTACCACTGGGGCTACCTCCAATTCGAGGGATTGAGCATCAAATCAATCTAATTCCAGGAGCCTCATTGCCCAACCGTGCGCCGTATCGAACCAATCCACAAGAGACTGAAGAGATTCAGCGTCAAAAGCAAGACTTACTTGACAAAGGGTACGTACGTGAAAGCCTTAGTCCATGTGCTGTTCCTGTTCTTTTGGTTCCAAAGAAGATGGATCATGGCGTATGTGTGTTGATTGTAGAGCTATCAATAACATAACAATTTGATATCGTCATCCTATTCCTAGGTTAGATGATATGCTTGATGAATTGAGTAGCTCTGTTGTGTTCTCTAAAATTGATTTGCGTAGTGGATATCACCAAATTCGCATGAAATTAGGAGATGAATGGAAAACAGCGTTTAAAACTAAATTTGGATTATACGAGTGGTTAGTGATGCCTTTCGGTTTAACTAATGCACCAAGCACTTTCATGTGATTAATGAATGAGGTTTTGCGTCCTTTCATCAAAAAATTTGTGGTGGTATACTTTGATGACATTTTGATCTATAGCAAATCCTTGGATGAACATCTTGAACATTTGCATGCTGTTTTTAAGGTTTTACGTGATGCACATTTGTTCGGTAACCTTGAGAAGTGCACCTTTTGCACCGATCGAGTTTCGTTTCTTGGTTATGTTGTTACTTCACAGGGCATTAAAGTTGATGAAGCCAAGATCGAAGCTATTAAAAGTTGGCCAATTCCAACAACGGTCACCCAAGTGCGAAGCTTTCTTGGACTTGTTGGGTTCTATAGACGTTTTGTCAAGGATTTTAGTACCATTGCTTCACCGTTGCACGAGCTCACGAAGAAAGGAGTTCTGTTTGTTTGGGGTCATGCACAAGAACAATCATTTAACATTTTGAAAGAGAAGCTTACGAACGCACCATTGCTCCAACTTCCTGATTTTGGTAAGACTTTTGAACTTGAATGTGATGCCAGTGGCATTGGACTTGGAGGTGTGTTAATTCAAGAAGGTAAACCTATTGCTTATTTCAGTGAAAAGTTAAGTGGACCTAGTCTGAATTATTCAACTTATGATAAAGAATTATATGCTTTAGTTCGGACTTTGGAGACATGGCAACATTACCTTTGGCTGAAAGAGTTTGTTATCCATTCTGATCATGAATCTTTGAAGCATATTAGAAGCCAAAGAAAATTGAATCGTAGACATGCAAAATGGGTAGAATTCATTGAATCTTTTCCTTATGTTATTAAACACAAGAAAGGGAAGGAGAATGTTATTGCTGATGCTTTGTCTAGACGTCACACTATGTTATCTCAACTTGACTTCAAGATTTTTGGATTAGAAACCATCAAACAGCAATATGCGCATGATGCTGATTTTAAAAATGTATTGCTGAATTGTAAAGAAGGAAGAAGCTGGAATAAATTTGTGATAAATGATGGCTTTGTTTATCGAGCTAACAAGCTATGCATTCCTGTTAGCTCTGTTCATCTTTTGTTGTTACAGGAGGCGCATGGAGGAGGTCTAATGGGACACTTTGGTGTTAAGAGGATGGAAGACATATTGGCCGTTCACTTCTATTGGCCGAAGATGAGGCGTGACGTCGAGCGCTATGTTGCACGCTGCACTACATGTCAAAAAGCTAAGTCACGACTTAATCCACATGGTTTATATATGCCTCTGCCTGTTCCTAGCACACCTTGGGAGGATATTTCTATGGACTTTGTTTTAGAACTGCCTAGAACAAAGAAGGGGAGGGATAGTATCTTTGTTGTCGTGGATAGATTTTCTAAAATGGTACATTTTATACCTTGTCAAAAGAGCGATGATGCTACAAATGTTGCAGATTTGTTTTTCAGGGAAATCGTTCGACTACATGGAGTGCCGAATACGATTGTTTCAGATCGTGATGTGAAGTTCTTAAGTCAATTTTTGGAGATCTCTATGGATGAAATTGGGGATCAAGCTATTGTTTTCTACTACATGTCATCCCCAAACTGATGGCCAAACTGAAGTTGTCAACCGCACATTATCCACTATGTTGCGGGCTGTTTTGAAGAAGAATTTGAAGATGTGGGAAGAATGCCTGCCTCACGTGGAGTTTGCTTACAACCGATCGTTGCATTCAACCACAAAGATGTGTCCTTTTCAGGTAGTATATAGGTTTGTTCCTTGTACTCCTATTGATTTATTACCTTTACCATCTTCGGAAAGGGTACACATTGATGCTAAACGATGTGCTGAGTTGATTCTTAAACTTCATGAAATAAGTAAGGAGAATATAGAACGTATGAATGAAAAGTACAAGATTGCTACTAATCAGGGTAGAAAAGAAATAATTTTTGAACCGGGAGATCTTGTTTGGTTACACTTGCGAAAAGAAAGGTTTCCAGACTTAAGAAAATCAAAGTTGCTGCCTAGAGCTGATGGTCCTTTTCGAGTGTTAGAGAGGATTAACAATAATGCATACAAGCTTGACTTGCCTGCAGATTTTGGGGTTAGTCCCACCTTTAACATTGTAGATTTGAAGCCATATTTCGGTGAGGATGATGAGCTTGAGTCAAGGACGACTCAAATGCAAGCAGGGGAGGATGATGAGGACATCACTTCTTCGGATACACGCACCAACCATAATCCTCCGATTGTTATACAAGGACCAATAACGCGCAGCAATGCCTGATTGTTGCATTGCCAGGTGAACTCATTCCTAAGTTTATATATAGAGAATGGTTTACTACCTAATAGTGATAATATTGTGCTTAGGAACCATGGAGAGGATCAGCAAGGACTCAAGGACCAGCAAGGAGCCCAAGTCGAGTTGGAGTTCGGGATGGATTCGAGTTGGAGTCCGATTCGGCCATCCATGAGTAGCCTGCCTTCAAATGACCATAACTCCATCATACAAAGTCCGATTGGGATGTTCTTATAGTCCACGGAGAAGCCCACGACGAGATCTTTTGAATGTATCTAGCCCCACGTCCAAATTCCTTCTGGATTGCCGGCAATTGACAAAACAATTTTCGACCAGATTCTGATTGGGCCTAGTCGGTGCTGCGTTACATTTTTGGTTGGGTCAAGGCCCATGTATCGAGTTAGAGTCTGAGTAGAGAAAGTGTCCATGTCGGTTTTAGGTTTTCTTACCTGGTCACCAACCTCTTTTATCTCCTCTATATAATCTAGCCGAACCATTAGGGTTCTGCGGGTTTTGTTTAGTCATAGTCTTTCCTTCGTGAAGTTATTGAGATATTCTTTTTGGTCAGCTATATCAACATCAATATCTGTATTCGGAACCCCAACTCTTTTTCGTGATTCAATCTATATTTACAATTTCAGATTGCTTGTTTATCTTGTTCTTGCTTGCTCTTCGATTGCTTGCAGGAATAGATCTTCGTTATCAGGTCGATCATGCTTCTAGTTCGGTCGATAACAATCTGAAGTTACTTCAGCAATTGTCAGGGCTTATCAGTAGTGTACGGTTGGTAGCCAGATCGTGAGAGTCGTCTTCACAAATCGATAGTTCTTGTTCTCATCGAAAGATTGGACCACCCGTGTTACATCACCCCCAGTGCGGGGAAAGCCCCCGGTGTTGGCGCAGCCACCTGTGGAGGTCCTGGACCCAGTGCCAGATAACCTGCCACTGGGAAGGTTCCAGACTTGGGCCGACCTCCAGATGTGGGAAACATCCCTGGTGTGAGGAAAGCCCTGAGCGCCGGGAAGCCTCCCGGCGTGGAGAAAGCTCTGGACGTTCCCGGCGTGGGGAAGGCTCCAGACTTCCCCGGCGTGGGGAAGGTGGCTGGGAGCCCCATGAAAAACGGCGATGGTCCCCCCATAAACGAATATGGGGGCGGGTAAATAGGAGCCGGGGGCCGCGCTAAGACGCGTAGCGATTGCTCCAGTGTGTGCTGGGCACGGAGTTGGCCCTCAGCCAAGGGCCCCAGCAGGGGGTCCCCAGAGGCTGGGATGGAGAGTTGAGGAGCGCTAGGCCCTGCAAACTCAGTCACGGTCACCAAGTTGGAGACAGGAACCCTCTTACCAGAGATCACGGGAGAAGGAGATGGCTCCTCCCCCCGGGTGTCCCCGGATGATTGGGCCGTTCCGGTGTTATCTTGCGGAGGCGGCGCCGCGTCACTGGGACCGGCACCGCCAGGAAGGGAGAGAGTCTGAGCTCTCGTTCTTGGGGGAGCCATGGCGATTTGTTACGTATCCCCATGGTCGGCGCCAACTGTCCTGGTATTGCGAATACCCTAGTAGGTTTTACGAAAGTTCCTCGCAAATGAACAATGACACGAGCTGACCGTGCGACCAGTCACCTCCCGTCGGGCAAGCGCAGAGAGTGACACAAGAGTTTATACAGGTTTGGGCCTCAGTGGAAGCCCTAGTCCTGTCGACGTGCTCCCGACACGAGTCAGCTAGGGGAGCTCTCTCGCGGGGAGAGTGCTCCTGAGCATGGCTTTTTGGTTTTTTGTATTGGATGCAAATGAGTTGTCCCTGGCTACAAAAAGAGGATACAAGGGCATATATAGGCCAAAAAGATGCAAATTACTAGACTACCCCGATTGTGGCCGTCGGATTGAGGGGCATCAATGTCATTCTGCTGGCCAGGGAGCTCGGATGCTTGACAAGTGTCCTCACCAATTCCCGAGGCCCTCCTCACGTGACCCACGCGTGACCCTGTGCGGGAAACCTCTATGGCCTTCCCCGAGACACGGGGATACTGGTCACCGGGACGAGTCATCGGGACGCTTGTCACCAGGTCCATGGCGGTGCCCGGGATGGGATCACTAGGGCGCTTGTCACCGGGCCGGTGACGGCGCCTTGGACGCGGGTGCCTGGGGCGCTTGTCCTTGGGCCCATGGCGGCGCCCAGGACGGGATCAGGGGGCTTGTCACCGGGCCAGTGGCGGCGTCCGGGATGGTGGCGGTGCCCGGGGGTGGTGACCGGGACGGTGGCAGCGCCCGAGAAGGTGGTGCCCGGGGCCCTTATCACCGGGCCGATGGCGGTATCCGAGACGGGGTCGCTGGGTGCTAGTCATCGGGCCGGTGGCGGCGCTCGGGACATGGGTCACGGGGTGCTTGTCACCGGGCCAGTGGCGGTGCCCAGGAGATGGGTCACCGGGACGGCGGCGGCGCCTGGGAAGGGGTCCCCGGGGTGCTAGTCACCGGACCGGTACCGGCACCCGGGACATGGGTCACCGGGACGCGGGTCCCCGGGGCACTTCTCACCAGGCCGTTGGTGGCGCCCGGGACATGGTTCACCGGGATGATGGCGGCGCCCGAGATGGTGGTGCTTGGGGCGCTTATCACTGGGCTACTGGCGTTGCCCGGGACATGGGTCACCAGGACGCGGGTCCCCGGGGAGCTTCTCACCGGGCCGTTGGCGGCACTGGGACAGGGTCACCAGAGCAGTGGCTGCGCCCGAGACGGGGGTCACCAGGATGCTTCTCACCGGGATTGATCGGGCGTACATTTCCCCCAACAAATCCAATAGGGAAATTTTATGGAAACCAGGGAGTTTGGTACCCCCTTGTCAGTGTAAACGAGATTTTTTTATTAATAACTCACATAAGACTCGACATGCTGCCCAGGACTCGACAAGCTCTCATATTCGATTACAAAAAATATTTCAAATTGTAGCAAGTAGGATTCAAACCCAGGACGTGGATGGTGAGAGAGTATGCCCTAACCAATTAGGCTAGGAGATATTTGTTAACCTCTCCCTAGTCATATGATTTTGAGTCATCTGAAGTTTTTTGGGTTTGTATTGGGTCACATTGAGAGAATAACTAGTATCTAACATGTTTTTGATTTGCCACTTGAGTTGTATTGTGTTTGTACCAGGATTCTTTTGTTTTGTTTTGAGTAAGATTATCATAAATTCACCAGTCTTTTATATTAAAAAAAATTGTTGTACAATCATACTCGACTAGAAAAAATATTTTGAATTGTAGGAAGTAGGATTTGAATCCAGGACAAGGGGGTGAGACAATAATGTCCTAACCAACTAGGTTAGGAGAGATTTCTAAAAATTGTTGGCATTGCACAAAGTAATACTTTAGTTACTTCACTCGACCAGAGACAAAGGAAAAATAATTTTGAATTGTAGGAAGCACGATTCGAACCCAGGACTAGGTGTGAGAGACTAGTGTCCTAACCAGCTAGAATAGGAGATATTTCTAAAAATTGTTGGCATTGCATAAAGTAATACTTGACTTAATCATTGATTACTTAAATGCAAACAACACATATCACATTATTATATATTCAGATAATAAGTGTCCTATGATTGTATAAAAATATATTTTTAATATAAAAAGTTGGTGAATTTTGGTTTTTTTGTCATTTTTCAAATTTTATTTCTTGTCATAAATATTTCTCATTCATGATTTATATGAGTACTATACAAATTTTTTGAGAATTTTTCATGATAATTTTGTGACTTAACGGTTGTGGTAATCCAGGTAGCACCTAATTGGAAATATGCACTAATGGTTTAAGGGTTTAGGGGTTAGGGTTAGGGCTAGGGTTAGGTTTAGGGTGAGGCTGAGGTATATTTAGTGAGAGATATATTATTGAAAATGGATAAAGTACATAAGTAAGCGAGCAACACTGGATAAATTTCCGGCCCGGGGCGGGGAAAGGTCTGATGATCCCCCCGGGCAGGGACCCCCGCCCAAAGCTCCTCGGCCACGTCTTCGGAGGAGACCTCGGCCACGAAGACGCCGGTGATGCCGGCCGCGTTACCGGACTCACAGGTCTGGGGACCCCCCACCTGCCGCGACGCCGGCGCCGGGCGAGAGGCCCCTCTGCTTCCCGCGGGGGAAGTCGCCCGCTACGCGGAGGGCCTGCACACCCGGAAGGTGCAGGCCTTCGTCACGGAAGGGACGCTCCATGAGCATTTCGAGGGGCTTCAGTCCCTCGGGGCCCAGGTAACCCGAGTCGATGACGTCTTCATTTATTTCCTGCACTTGAGATTTTTCTAACTATATTTTGTAGGTGGCAACTGTTACCTGGGGCCTTGAGCAGTGGGTCGCCCGGCTACTTAAGGAAGCGGAGGGCCGGGCCGCGGCCTCCGTAGGGCAGCGTGAGGAGGCACTCTGGGAACGCGATGAAGCCCTCGCGGAACTGTCCCGGGTCCGGGCCCAGGTTCACATTTCCGAGGCCAAAGTGAGGCAGGAGGCGCTCCGGGAGCTCGAGGGCACGAGCGTCCGGGCGGTGGCGGACGCGGGCCGCTCCGTCCGTTCGGCCCTCGAGAGCCTTGGCATAAGCTTAGGCATCGGGAGCAGCTCGGAGGTGCCGCCGGCGACCATCGCGGAGGCTGTGCGTTTTCTCAACGCACAGGCCTCCGCCATTCCGGAGGCGGCCGACGCTCGGGCGCTGGGCCGGGCGATCCCCATCATCGCGGCCGCTGCGGGGCTTGTCGAGTTCCGGGGGGTCGGCGCCCGGGCGATCTGGGGCCGCATCCCCCGAAGCTTCCCGGACTCCTTCGAGCCCTCGCGCCGGGAGGTCGAGCAGCTAGCCGGAGGATTCTACGACTGGATCATCCGGGCGAGATTCCCGGCTCCGGCGCCTCCGGCGGGGGACGCCCCGGCCCCGGCCTCGGAGGAAACCCCCCGGGGGGAGGACACCAATGAACATGTATGAGCCTCCCCCCGGGTCTTAGTTAGGGCCCTTTTTTGTTTTCTTAGGATTTTGATCCCGGTAGCTTCTTAGAAGAAGCCCCGGACACTTGTACAAAAACATTTTGAATGCAATGAAGTTAGAATTTTTTCTAAGTCTTTGATTTGAATGTTTTGTTACCAGGGTTCCCGGGAGGTTGCTCCCGGGCGAAGGTCCGGGAGGGGCTCCCCGGGGGACGCCCAAGCGGCTTTAATCTTGCTGAGCCTTGTCTCCGGGAATCGCGGCGGGGACAGCGTCCAGGAGCCGATCCGGTTGAGGTGGCGTCCGGAGTGGCACTTGGACAACTTTGACAATCATCGCGCTGAATTGTCCCCTCCGCGACCGGGATTCCGGAAGATACCTCCCCTCCGGATACTTCCACCGGCGGGATACGATTTCTGGCCCGAAGATGTGCTCCGGGACCCTCGGCGCCGCGTGCGAGCATTGTACCGGGACTTGACCCGGGAGCTAGCGGAGAGCCTCCGAGAGTATTAGGCGTAGGAGCCTTAGGGCGTAGAGAATCCCCCGGGTTAGAACCCGCGTTGTATCGTTTCCGAAGCCCACCGGACGGGGAAGATGTCCTCCGGGTTTGACAATCAATAAAGCTGTGTTGTTACTTCTTCTTTCATAGTATTTTTATTTTTTCTTCTTGGATGGTCTGGACGACTCCTTTTCACAAGAATGAGCTAAGTTTGCTCGTGGGCGGTGCGGTCGACACCCGGGGGTTCCTTATCCCCCCCACCCACAACGGGCCGGAGGATAGCTCCGCGCGCTGTGGGGGTAACAAGGCCCCCGGGATGGAAGTCACTTGTAGCAAAGGAATTTTTCTAAGTTAGAAAATTTTAAAACGAGGTTTCCAAGGAGAAGACCTTCCGGGAGACAATCGTCTGGTCGCCGTGAGAACGGGGAGCCCGGAATAAGGCCTCATGTGGAAGAAACGTCCAAGAAAACCCGATGAGATTTCCGGAGGCGAGCTTCCTAGGAGACAATCGTCCGGTCGCCGTGAGAACGGGGAGCCGGGAATAGGGTCTTCGGGGAAGAAACGTCCGAGAAATCCGTAACTTCTCCGGGAGACAGTCGTCCGGTCGCCGTGAAAACGGGGAGCCGGGAATAGGGTCTCCGGGAGGCATTCATCCGGTCGCCATGAGAACGGGGAGCCGGGAATAAGGTCGCCGGGGACCAATCGTCCGGTCGCCGTGAGAATGGGGAGCCGGGAATAAGGTCGTCGGGGACCAAATATCCAAGAATGCCATTAGACGTCCCACTGGGGAGAGCGTCTACTCCCGGAGGAGGAAGTGCCCGAAGACGGGTCTTGAGTGTTTGGGCAGGGGACTAGTCTCCCAAAGTGACTCGTTACCGCGGCCACTGTGACCGGGTTGCCGCTTACACCCTCAGTCCACGAGGGCTGATCGTAAGCCGCCCTATAGGAGGGACTTGCTGGGCCTGGCCCACTTCCTCGCGGAGAGGGCATCCTCACCGGGAGGGCTTCCTCGCTGGGAGGACATCCTCACATGGAGGGCATCCTCACGGGGAGGGGCGTCCTCGCGGGGAGGGCATCCTTGCGGGGAGGGGATCGCCGCTAGGGGCGGTAATGAGAAAGGCCTGCAATGAGAGTTTGAAAAGCAAGACCTATGTATTGCTAATAAAATGAAGTACAGGGCCTCCCCCTGCGAAGTCGCGAAAGGGGAGGAAAATACAGTGTCCCTCCTCCCCCTCCGGCGTGAACGCTCTGGGGGAGGGGACAGGCCCGTAAGGCTAAACATAGAACTTGCGAAGTAAACGCAAGTTCCATGTGTGCTTCAGCTCTTGCTCTTGAAGGTTGGAGAGCTTGTAGGCCCCCGAGCCCAGGACCGCGGAGATCCTGTAGGGGCCCTCCCACTTGGGGGAGAGCTTACCCTGGGCCTGGGGGTCCGTCACTCGCTTGAGGACAAGGTCCCCAAGGCGGAAAGCCCTCTCGCGCACGCGCTGATTGTACGCGCGCACCATCTCTTGCTCGTAGATGGCGTGGCGGAGGAGCGCTCGGTCGCGTTCCTCCTCCAAGAGGTCGATCTCCAGGCGCTGGTTGGCCTCGTTGGTCTGGTACGCTGCGGGTGTGGCTCCCTCCAGGAGCTCGACCCGCAGTGACCGGAAGCCCATCTCCGGGGGGAGGACTGCCTCCGCCCCGTAGACTAGGGAGAAGGGAGTGCACCCCGTCGCCCGGGACGGGGTCGTGCGCATGGAGCAGAGGATGCTAGGGAGCTCCTCTGCCCATGCACCCCGCTTAGAAGCGGTTTACTCGAGTCTCCGGTGCAACCCCTGTAGGATCACGCCGTTGACCCTCTCGACAGCCCCATTGCTCCGGGGATGGGCCACTGAGGCGAAGTGGATGACGAGCCCCAGGCCTTCGCAGAATTCCCAGAAATAAGCCGAGTCAAATTGGGTCCCGTTGTCCACGGTGATTTCCCGGGGGACACCAAAACGACATACGACGTTTTTCCAGAAAAACCGCTGGACGGCCCGGGACGTGATGCTGGCCAAAGGCTCCGCCTCAACCCACTTTGTAAAATAGTCGACTGCGACAACCGCATACTTGTATCCTCCGGGCGCTGGGTGGAAGGGCCCCAAAAGGTCCATCCCCCAGCGCACGAAGGGCCAAGTGATGGGGATCGTCCGCAGCGCTATAGGGGGAGGTTTGAGCCCTTGGCCATCTTCTGGCATGCCTCGCACGCGGAGACAAGGTCTCGTGCGTCGCGCATGACCGTGGGCCAGTAGAAGCCCTACCGGAGGGCCTTGGCCGTGATGGCACGCTGGGCTAGGTGAGAACCACAGCTCCCCGCGTGGATGTCTTCGAGAAGTTGAAGTCCCTCCGGCCGGGGGAGGCAGCGCAGGAGGGCGGAAGCCCCCCGCTTGTAGAGCCTCCCCTCCAGCAGGAGATATGCCCGGGATTTAGCCCGGAGGCGTTTAGCCTCGGTCTCACTAGGAGGGTCCCCCTCCCCCTTGATGAAGGAGATGAGGGGGTCCATCCAAGACGGAGTCCGGACGATCTCGGCGACCTCCGGGACATGAGGCTCGTCGCCCGTGTCCGGGGAGGCCACCGAGGGATCCGTGATGATTTCGAGAAAAGCCCCCTTGGGGAGCGATTCCCGGGCGCTTGCCGCCCGGGCTAGGGCGTCAGCCCGGTCATTGTCCCTCCGCGGGATATGCTGGGCCTCGAGGCCGTCGAAATGGCTCTCCATCTTTCGCACTTCCTGCAAATAAAGACTTAAGTTTGCGTCATGGCACAGGTAAGACTTGCCCATTTGGCAAACTACAAGCTGAGAATCTCCCTTGACTAGGAGGCGCCGGATCCCCAAGGAGCGCGCGAGGTGCATCCCGAGGAGCAAAGCCTCGTATTCGGCAACGTTGTTGGTTGCGGGGAACTCGAGCCGCGCGGCGTACTCGAGTTCCTTCCCCTCGGGGTTCCGGAGGACTACTCCCGCACCAGCCCCGGCGAGACACAGCGACCCATCGAACATGAGGGTCCAATGATCACTGCGTCGGGGCGGCACAGGGAGATCTTCGTCCCCGGACCCAGAGGCGGGAGTCCACTCTGCGACGAAGTTGGCGAGGACCTGCGACTTGATGGCGGAGCGGCCGGTAAGGGATAGGGAGAAGGGGGCAAGCCCGGCCCCCCACTTCCCGATCCGGCCGGTGGCTTCCTTGTTCCGCAGGACCTCCCCGAGGGGGAGGGATGACGGGATGGTGATGGGGTGTCCCAGGAATTAATGCCGAAGCTTCCGGGACGCCATGAGGAGGGCGTAGCAGATTTTCTCCATCTCCGTGTACCGAGTTTTGGCCCCTTGGAGGGCCTCACTCTCGTAGTACACGGGACGCTGCTGCCCCCCTTGCTCCTTCACCAAGACCGCGCTGACGGCAACGGGGGTCACGGCAAGGTAAAGGAGCAAGGGCTCTTCTGGAGACGGACTCACGAGCATTGGAGGGCTCGTGAGGTACTTCTTGAGGTCGTTGAAGGCTTCCTGGGCCTTGGGGGTCCAGTGGAACCCTTCGAGCCCTCGGAGGAACTTGAAGAACTGGAGGCCCCGCTCCCCCGACCGGGAGACGAAGCGACTTAGCGCGGCTAGGTGGCCGGAGAGCCGCTGGACATCCTTGACGGAGCGCGGCGGGGTCATATCTAGGAAAGCCCGGATCTTCTCAGGGTTTGCCTCAATACCCCGCTGGGACACGAGGAAACCTAGGAGCTTCCCCCCGCGCACCCCGAAGGCGCACTTCTCCGGGTTGAGTTTTAGCCCGAATGCGCGGAGGTTGCGGAAGGTTTCGGCCAGGTCGTCGATGTGGGAGGCTGCGCGGGGACTCTTGACGACCGCGTCGTCTACGTAGACTTCGACGTTGCGGCCAACTTGATCTTTGAAAACCAGCGTCATGAGGCGCCGGAAGGTCGCCCCCGCATTCTTGAGCCCAAAGGGCAAATGGACGTAACAGAAGGTTCCGAGGGGAGTTATGAAACTCGTCTTTTCCTCATCCCCTTCCACCATCCGGACTTGATGGTAGCCCGAGTAGGCGTCTAAGAAGCTCATGAGCTCGCACCCCGCAGTGGAGTCGACGAACTGATCAATCCGCGGGAGCGGGAAATTGTCTTTGGGACAGGCGCGGTTAAGGTCGATGAAGTCCACGCACATCCGCCACCTGCCGGTTGATTTCTTGATGAGGACGGGGTTCGCGAGCCACTTGGGGTGCAGGACCTCCTGAATGAACCCCGCCTCTCGGAGCCGGGTGATCTCCACCTTGATTGCTTCTTGGCGCTCGAGGGAGAGTTTCCGCAGCTTCTGTTTGATCGAGGGGTGACTGGGGGCCACTGCGAGCTTTTGCTCAATGACCTCCCGGGCGACGCCCCGCATGTCCGAGGGCTTCCACGCAAAAACATCGGAGTTTTCGCGCAGAAAAGCCGCAAGTTGCGCTGCGTGCTACTCAGGGAGCTCCGCCCCAACCCAGACGGTTTTGTCTTCGTCGCCCGGGGACAGCAGGACCTTCCAGAGGCCCCCTTCCGGACGCGGGTTGAGGAGGGGCCTCCCGGGCGGTGGCGTAGCGGCGTCTAGTTCCGGGGGAGAAGCCTCCCCCCCGGGCGTCTTTATGAGGTTGACGCTTCCGATTGTGGCCGCAGCGCGCTCGTATAGAGCACGGGCCATGTCTTGGTCTCCCCGGACATTGATCACACCATGCGGCCCGGGGATCTTCATGCAGAGGTAGTTTTGATGGGTGGCAACCCCCAGCCGGTTGATTGTAGTCCTCCCCATTATCGCGTTGTAGGAGGAGGGGAGGTCCACTACGTCGAAGCGGACCAACTCGGTCCGGTAGTTCTCCGGGGTGCCAAATGTCATAGGAAGATCTACCTTGCCCACGGGGTGGATCGCCTTCCCCGGGACAAAACCTTGCAAGGGCCCGGACGCGGGCTGCAGGAGCTTCTCATCCACCTGCATTTCTTTGAAGGCCTTCAGGAATAGGACTTCGGCGGAGCTTCCACCGTCCATGAGGATGCGGGCCAGGTGGCAGTTGTAGATAGTCACGGAGACAATGAGCGCGTCGTCGTGGGGGAAGCGAAACCCTCGCGCGTCGTCATGAGGGGGACATCCGACCACTTAGGTGGCGGGGACGCGTGTAGCACCCCCACAACCTTGACCTCGCGCGCGTACTCCTTACGCTGGCGCTTAGAGTCCCGCCCGGAGGCAGACCCTCCCATGATGACGTTGATGCAGCGCTGCGAAGTTTGAAAGGGGTGATCTTCTGAAGGCTCCCCCTCCTGTGTCTGCTCCCCCCCCGCGGGAGCGGGAAGGGCCGGAACAGCTGGCCGAGGGGGCAAGGAGGCCGGAGTCCCCCCCCCTGCCCGCGCTGGTCGAGGAACGCCGCGAAGTGTTGCACCAGCTGGTGGCAATCTCGGGTAGCGTGGGTACTGGACCCGTGGAAGCTGCACCACGGTCCTTCCCGGCTCCTCCCAGCGGGGCCTTCCCGGCCGCGCGAAGACTGTCCTCCCCCATGACCTTTCAGCCTGGGAAAGGGGCTGCTGGCCCTCGGGGGGTCGTGCGAGCCGCCTTCGCCCTCGAGGGCAAAGGTGTCCCGAGGCCGTGGCTCGCTACGCCCCCCCTGTCTGGGGCGTTTGGGGGGATCCCTGGCCCCCCGGTCAACGGGAGCGGGAGCCCCCTGGGTCTTCTTCCAGATGTCGTCTTCCTCCGCCTGAGCGTACTTTTTGAGTACGTTGAAGAGCTCGTCGGCGGAAGAGGGGCAGCTCCGGGAGAGCCTTCAGTGGAGCTCCCCCGGGAGGATGCCGCTTTTGCAGGCTTCGATGACCGTAGAGTCGGGGACGTGGGCCACTTTGCTCTTCACCTGAGCAAAGCGCTTGAAGAAGCTTCTGATGGTTTCCCCAGTCCTCTGCCGGATAGTGTAGAGCTGCGAGGAGTCCAGGGGACGCACGTAGTTCCCCTGGAAGTTGGCACAGAACTCCCGCTTGAGCTGCAAGAAAGACTTGATGGAGCCCACCTTCAGGTTGTAGAACCAGGAGCGGGCAATGCCGGTGAGGTAGAGGGGGAAGACATTGCATTGTACCGTCTCGTCCCCCCCGGCCGCGGAGATGGCTGTGGTGTAGACCTGCACAAACTCGTAAGGATCTGCCTCACCGTTATAGTGCTCGATGTGCGGAGGGCGGTAGGGCCGCGGCCACCGGATGCTGCGAAGTCTTCGGCACAGGGGCTGGTTAGCCCCCTGCACCTCCCGGGGAGAGCCCCGGTCGCTGTCTTCTTTCACGGGACCTTCGTTGTCTGAGTCCGGAAGCGGTCCGAGAGGTCCGCCAGAGTGGCGCTGGCGACGCTTCTCCTCCGGACCGGGACTGAGTTCCCGGACGTCCGGGCTCTCCGCCGGAGAGGTTGGCTCTTCAGCGGGTCTCTTCCCCCGACTGGTGCGAGAGCGAGGCTCCCCGCGCCCGCGGCCGGGGGGAAGTTCTTCCCCGCGTTCTGGTGAATGCATTCGCTCGACCTCCCCCCGGGCGAAACGGACCTGTTCGGCCGAGCGAGGGAGCTTATGCACTGTAGCTGTCGGCCCAGAGGCTTCAGGGGCCGGCTGGGGGGAACCCCCTGCGAAGACCCCCGGGACCGGAAAGGGGGAAGCCTGTGTTATCCGGAACCGGGGAGGGGGTGCCCACGGCGACGTTTGGAACCGAAGCAGGGGGGCCCCAGTGGCCGCAACCGGAACCGGAAAGGGGGGAGCCCCTGTAACATCCGGAACCGGGGAAGGGGGAGCCCCCGCTGCGACGTCTGGAACCGAGGAGCCCATGCGGGGGGAAGTCCGCTGCGGCACGGGAGCTGCTCTGTCAACCGCCCCCGGTGCGGCAAACGCGACACGGGGGGCGGGACTGGCTCCCGGCGTAGGGAAAACCCCCCGCATGAAATGGGCTCCCGGCCCGGGGAATAGGCCAGGGACGGGGTACCCCCCTGGTGCCACGAAGGGCCCCGGCATGAAGTAACCTCCCGACACCGGGATGGGCCCGGGTGCCGGGAAGGGTCCGGACATATATCTCGCAGGGGGAGGGAACCCCCCGGCAGGATCATACGGGGCGGACAAACCCCCGGAGGCCGGAGGGGCCGCCGGGTAACCCATAAACGGGGGCATAGTCCCCAGATATGGGTGCGACGCAAATGTGGGGGCCGGAGGCCGCCCCAACACGCTGAGCAGCTCATCCATAGAGCACTGGGCGCGGAGCTGGCCCTCCACGAGAGCCTCGAGCAGGGCGTCCCGGGGAGCCGGGGGAGCCGTCGGAGTGAGGCTGGTCCCGGCCGAGGTCCCCGCGGTCACCGGGAACGACCTGGAGGTGGAAGCACCTAAGTTAAGAGGAAGGGAAGGAGGCGGTACCTGGGCCAGGCCGCCTCCGGGCGGAAGCGCCGGGACAGCAGTGTCCCGATTGGGCGGCGCTGGGTCTCCGAGACCGGCGTCACCGGGAAGGGTGCGAGCCCTTGTTCTTGGGGGAGCCATGGCGTCTTGTCACGGGTCCCCACGGACGGCGCCAACTGTCGTGGTATTGCGAATACCCCGACAGGTTTTGAGAACGATCCTAGCGAAGATTACGCGGCGCGGGCTGACCGGGCGACCGGTCCTCCCCCGCCGGACAAACACAAGAAAAGACACGAGGATTTATACAAGTTCGGGTCCCGGTGGGGGCCCTAGTCCTGTCGACGCGCTCCCGACTGGAGTCGGCTGGGGAGGCTCCCTCCGGGGGAGAGGCTTCCGGAGCACGCCTGTGAGTGCAGCGATTCCAATAAAAGTGATCCGATCCTTTACAACAGAGGGGTACAAGGGCTATTTATAGCCCCAAAAAAAAGCAAAAAGCCTGAACTATCCCGGAGGCCACCGTCGGATTGAAGGGTAGGACCGTCCTTCTCCCGGTCAAACACCTTGGATACTTGACAGGTGGTCGCTAATTCCTGAGGCACTCCTCGCGTTACCTGCACGTGACAAACAATTCGAGACTTTACCTTTAGGAGGGCGATGAGGCCCGGGACGGCGCCGGAGGCCACGTCCTCGGGCCAATGGCGGCGCCCGGGGAGAGCCCGGAGGCTATGTCCCCGGGCCAATGGCGGCACCAGGGAGGGCATCGGAGGCCACGTCTCCTGGCCAATGGCGGCGCCCGGGACGGCGCCGGAGGCCACGCCCCGGGAGCCAAATGGCGGCGCCCGGGAGGGCACCGGAGGCCACGTCCCGGGGGCCAAAAGGCGGCGCCCGGGGAGGGGCCGGAGGCCACGTCCCCGGGCCAATGGCGGTGCCCGGGACGGCGCCGGAGGCCATGTCCCGGGGGCCGAAAGGCGGCGCCCGGGGAGAGCCCAGAGGCGATGTCCCCGGGCCAATGGCGGCGCCCGGGAGGGCACCGGAGGCCCTGTCCCGGGGGCCAAAAGGCGGCGCCCGGGACGGCGCCAGAGGCCATGTCCCCGGGGCCGAAAGGCGGTGCCCGGGGAGAGCCTGCAGGCGATGTCCCCGGGCCAATGGCGGCGCCCGGGAGGGCACCGGAGGCCCTGTCCGGGGGGCCAAAAGGCGGCGCCCGGGGAGGGGCCGGTGGCCACGTCCCCGGGCCAATGGCGGCACCTGGGACGGCGCCGGAGGCCATGTCCCGGGGGCCGAAAGGCGGCGCCCAGGGAGAGCCCGGAGGCGATGTCCCCGGGCCAATGGCGGCACCCGGGAGTGCACCGGAGGCCCTGTCCCGGGGGCCAAAAGGCGGCGCCCGGGACGGCGCCGGAGGCCACGTCCCGGGAGCCAAATGGCGGCACCCGGGAGGGCACCGGAGGCCACGTCCCCAGGCAAATGTGACACGACTTACCTGGACTTAGCACCGCGGAGATTTCCCCCAACAACACAATCTCTTATTTTTCATATATCTGAAATTACATCATAGCAAGTCATCAATTTGACAACGGTGTTATATTTGCAATTGAACATGACTGAACATCAATTTACCATTGTTCTATGCATTTATGGGTTTTTGCTGTTATTGTTTTCCCATTTCAATTGGTTCAATATATGAAGGTCAATAAGCCTATTGTTTCTAGGCATACTAATTATAACTTTTGAGTGGCAAACAAAAGGTGTGTGTTGGTTCTGGTAATTTTTGGTGGCCTTTCTTCCACATATTAGTTTTTGCGTTCAGTCCTCCAAATTTGAACCGTGCAAGCTTCTAATTTTCTCTCTAATTAGCTGTTTACCAAGAAAATTTTTTTGAATGCCCTCTGGAATAGACTGCAAATTAAACTGTGGATGTCAATCTAAACATATCTCTTCGATTTATATTCATCGGCAATCCTCCACATTTGCATCATTGTCGACCTTTTGTAAATATTGGAATTCTTTTTGTAAATTTCTTATTTATTTATCTTTTTTACCTAGGCTAAATTATTTATTACAAAGTGTGATATCCGTCAATGAACTTCTGTTGGTTTAGCACTATAGCTTGGCCATTTCTTAAATATTTTAGCTATTATGATCCTAATCAGGATAATGCCATCTCACTTCATATGCATCTAGCTGTTGTTTGAGATGAATTATCTAAAATCTCTGATTATGCAGATGCTGCTTCCATAGATTTTGTGAACAATCCAAATTTTCTCTTCTTTCTTGGTTACACTATATAGTTTTCAGTTTGTATAACAATCTTGCCATATTGTCATCTTCTTCCCCTATTTTGTCTGCTCTTTTGGTTCAATTTATAGTATTCAGTTTGGACAACAATCTCAAAAGATTGCCATCTTCTTCCCCTATGAACTGCTACAACATCTAGTTTTATTTCATCTATCCATGCTTTGCAGAACATTGCCAAGCTACTCCTTGATGCACTTGCATTTTTGGCTGCTTGAACATTGGGTGTTACTCACCTTTTCATTACAGGCTAGTAATATTTTGAATGGTTTTCGTTTGTTTCCTTTATGCATTGTCCTTTTTAATCATTGATATATACAAGGTTTTACAACAGATGATGTTTGCGAACATATATAAAGAGTAAGTTATCAGGTGATAAGTAAATTTGTTTAGCCTAACCTTTCAGTTCATTAGTACATATTAGAATATCCAAGTAAAATGCTTAGTGTTAGTGTTTTGTGGGCTTGATAAAAAAACTTTAAGAATGTATTAGTGCACTGTTTTTTCTCTTTTCACTAGGTTACCATATTTCTTTGAAGAAAATTCTTATTTTAGGCCTGTTGATGCAAGTATGAAACTATGGTGTCCTTTATATTTTTAGTTGTAGCTCATGAGTATCACCTCAAATTCTTTTCAATGAGGAGCTCCTTTTGTATCAGTCTAACTTGATTTATGCTCACTTAGCAAAGGAGATGGATATAATATGAATATTTCGAAGAACTTTATTCTTGCTAATGTGTGTATTGCATCACTGCCTTAGTTGGGAGCATAGTTGATATAAATATTGAAGCATTTGCAACCCAAGCATTATAGAAACTACAGAGGAGCTGGGAGCACCACCAATTGACATCGCTTCTTGCAGCACACCAATACAGCCACATCTTGGCAACAAGGCCATCAGCATAGAGCAGCTCGCATCATTGACAAACAACATCAAAAGGTAATGCATTGGGCTTCTTAGTGTCATCAAATGTTGCATATAGTCAACACAGCTACGATCAGTGAATCTTTCTTCCATATTAGTGGTTTAAAGAAGTCTGTTTTCCCAAAAAAATAGTGTCGTGATCCACTTGGTTTGTTTTAATGCAAGTATATATAAATATATGTCTTCTAAACATAGGCAATATCTGTAGCACTAGCTACTGTGGTGATGCCAACACTGCACCACTGAAAACTAATGCTGTCGATGCATAGCAATAACTTCTCAAGTAATAAACCTATAACACTAAAGACATTACTTCTTGCTCAATACAAGAATTTCTTTCACTCTCCTCAGCCAAACAAAATTAAAAACTTACTTGCATGTCATATTTTCTATCTTAATAGATATGAAAGCAAGAACAGTATTAATGCCACTACTATACTAGTGTTGGTCTTCTATGTCTGCGAAGAAACAACATGCACATATTTCTCTATATAGCCTCTGAACCCAACATGGTTTGTTGAATATAGGCTCTGTTTAAGGTTTCGGTGATTAATGATAAAGAACAGAACCAACCCGTTTATTCCAAGTGGCTTAAGTTTCAGGTCAAAGCATGATAACGTCATGACAAAAGTGAGTGATGTGAAACAAGATGAAGATGAACTCCAATCTAGCCTCTGAGTTTGTCCTTGATCTTTCAAGATAGATTGATCTCACCCAAATAGCAAAGAATCAACTAAAACGATTAAAAAAATAGATAGATAGATAGATAGATAGATAGATAGATGAGAGGTGTAACCTAGCAAAGGGGTCAGCTAACTTGTGTAAATTAGATCTAACACAAACCAACATATCACAATATACTAAACCAAAACTCAATTCAGATCCAATCAACCCAACAAGTTGAAAACTTGAAGAACCAATTGGAGAGATTCAATAGAACCCACCCTTGAATCTTACCCGAGAAGAACAAGAGAAAAACCAGAGAATACAAAAGATAAACTTGTGCAAAGTTTCTAGAAAGCAATAAGAATTGTATTATAAGCAAAAGTTGTTTTCTAGAGAGTAGATTACATGCATATATGTAGCTGTTGGGGGGGAAGGCAAACCTTAACTGTCAAACAAAGTGTATCCAACAAGAATACTAACAAAAATATTCCTAAAATAAGTTTGAACTGAAGATAGAAAGTGAAAAAATTAAAGGAAACCAATTTGAACTCAAACTCCTCCAAATCCAATTTAGGCTGAATCTGTGTAGCAGGCAAGAAAACGTGTGGAAATCCTTTAAATCTTGCTCAAATTTTGGTAAATTTGATTTTGACTCGAGCTTGACTTGGTCCCCCGCTGTTCCACGCATTTTTGAGAGAATTTGGCCAATATTTGACTCAGATTTGACCATATTCAAACGTGACAGCCGGTTGGAATTTCCAGATTTTCCTCCTTGTTTATTTTCTTCACCTAGGGTACAAATGAAGTCCAAATTTAGCGTTATTGGGCTTGTTGGAAAGCTTGTGAAGTCTACTTTCAGAAACGTATTGTATATGTTTGGAGCAATTTCCATGAGCCAAATCTCGAAACATTGCACCGGTGTTCTCTGAAAAATGTGCAACAGCAAACAAAACTCAATGTGGCTCTTTGTTATGACAAATCAAAGAACTCCCAATGAGTAGTACCCTTCAAGAAATTAAATCACAATTGAAATCTGAGAGGAAAGCTTGTACTTGGGTTTGAACCTCTCTTGCTTTACTCCTAGTAATTGGTCCACTGATTGGAGGGGTTGGTGTAGGGATGTCCTCATCAGCCAAAGGTGGAGAAAACCTCATGATCGATGGCCGAGGTAAAGATGAAAATTAAGGTTCATTTCTTAGGCTTTTACCGGTTGTTGGTGGTGAAGTCGACCAGATTCATTATTTAAGTATTAGATTTATCGGTCATACTATTAAGAGGGGTGTAGCTCTAATAGCTTGATCTATCTAATGTCTTGAAGCTCAAAATGCATATCATATAGTATAGATGCAAGCTAAAGTCTTTTTGCAAAACTCTAGATTAAGTCTGTGCAAATTGGTTACACGGGCACAACTGGTCTGATATGACCGGACAAAGTCTGATGTGACTGGACATTGTCTAGCCAATACAAAATCTTGGTCACACCAGTAAAAAAACTGATCGAATCAGTAAAACAAAAACCTGGTCGTGACAGTAAAAATCGTGGTCATATCTGTACAACATTGGTGTCGACAATTCTGAAGGTCGTGTGATGAAACGTTGTGCAGTGGACATCATTTCTTCACTCCCTGCAGTTTAGTTTGATTTTCTATCTGGTCGCTGCGACTAGCAGAAGAAAACTTGTTAGTCTTAAATGGAACCTTCTTACCTTTCCCGTGAGGTTGCTTGTCGATGATGGTGACCTCTTGGAATTGGCCGGTTCTGGCTTTCTTTGCCTTTCTTGATTTTCTGCCCACGGTTGACTCAGGTTTCTTGCATGAATCATCCTTCTTCTCGACCTCGAGACCTGGTTGGGGCAGTAATTTTCCCTTATTCACCATAATATTCCATTCCACCGCCTCAGCCGCATCAGAATAACGATTAGCCATATCAAAGAGATCGGCTATTGATTGTGGTGGGTGAATAAGTAAATCTTCGATAAATCTCCGATATCAAACGACATGCTTGAATGCCCTGATAACGAAGCTGTCAGAGATGTTGGGGATGGTATTTCTCACCCCCACAAATCATTTGACAAACTGTCGAAGAGTTTTTGTGGAAGTCTGGCGCAAGCGTTGAAGGTCATCTTCCTTGCTAGGCTTTTGGTAACAGTTTTGGAAATTGTTGAGGATTACATCACAAATTTTCCAATTATATATTGATCCTTCAGGCTGATTGAACAGCCAGGTCCACACTGGACCTTCTAGGACAGTCGGTAAATAGTTTGCCATAACCCGGTCATCACCACCAGCCGCTTGGATGGTAGTAATATAAATCTAGAGAAATTTGGAATGATTCTTGCTTCCATCGAATCGCTCGATCGTCCCGGGCTTAAACTTATCTGGCCAGACTACTGCACGTAGCCCTGGAGAGAAAGCCTTACAACCTACGTACGAGGGACGTGGTTGTTGATCATTGCGACCTCCATCAAGGTTACGGAAAGAATCAGCTCATGTGAACACACCGATCCATGATTACGGTCGCGAGAAGAATCTACTCGCGGCCCCAAATGTGAATGTACTGGTTCACGATGAAGGTCACTGGGATTACCTCTTCGCCTGGTTTTGTGATACCGGGTTGATGATGTGTGTCCATGTTGTCCCTGGCTCGAATGATAACTGTCCCACTCATGTGACCGAGTTACGGACCTTGATGATGATGTTGGAGTCACAACTGTTGCTACCTTATCAAGGTTATCTGATCCGTTTGAGACCTAGCCTTGGTTTTCACACTAGGCTCGCCCAGATTCTAATATGCGGAATAACGGGATCTTACTCGGAAATACCGAAACCCAAAGGTTGATAAAAAAACACAGCTCAAAGTAATTGTAAAACTCTTTATTTCAAAGAGGGCTTTACACGTCGAACGTTATGTCGCACTCGCCTACGTCGAGGGAACTATGTGTCTAAGACTTCAATCTGGACTCGAATGTATTCGATGATCTAAACTAGACCTATTATAAGGTATTTATAGTCCAATCGTATGAGTACGTATCAGACTCAATAACCTAAAGTATTAGACTCATATAACTAACTAATCCTAAACGGATAGATTAGTTATATATATTCGGATCGGATTACAATTCTGAACAGGGAACGAATTCCTTTTCATGGTCGCGAACCAATCCATGGTCGCAGACCCATCCATGGTCGTGAAACCTTTCCGAACACGGTTAAGGTCGCGAAGCCGTATGCGATCAGGACTTGAAGATCCTCCCGGATCATGACTCCCTTGTTGAGAAGGAGCCAACCCCTGTTGCGACCTCTCGATCAAATTGGAGATGCGGAAACTGATCTTGTCCATCTTCTCTGGTGTACCACTTTGCCGCACGTACTCGTTGATCTTTCCGACCGATTCGGAAAGTCTCCTTTGTGCCACTGTGGGTGGTAGTCACCTTCTTCTCCAGAATCACATCTTCACGTAGAGGTTCGTCTCGTTGATAGACCAAGTCTTCAACATATAGTACTCTGGCTCATCATCCAGCATTGAAGGCTCGAAGAGTTTGAGGTGCTCAACATTAACAACCGAGTAAATATCCATGTACGGAGGTAACTCGAGCTGACAAGCATTATTACCCACTTTCCGCAAAATCCGAAAAGGACCATAACGAATGGGTTTGAGTTTCTTACCTTCACCTTTAAGTCTCTCCTTACTCAGATGTAACCATACCATATCACCTTCTTGAAATTGCGCATCAACTCGGTGCCGATCATGTCGCGCCTTGTACTTGAGTTGAGCTTCCAGCAAGTTCTGTTCAACTTCTCGATGGAGTCGCTAAATACCCTCCAGGAACTTTTGTGCTCGATCCTAATCAGATGCTTCTTTGCTATTCTGTGCTGAGGTAGGGATCACAAACTCCATGTCGAATGTACTATGTGGCAGAAATCCTAAATAGACCTCAAACGGTGACTTTCCAGTCAAACCATGCACTGCTCGATTAAAAGCAAACTGCAGGTACGGTATGCTTTCATCCTAGGTCTTCGGGTGCTTCGAGTTATATCCTCTCAAAAGATGAACGACTGTGCGACTTACCGCCTTGGTTTGACCATCAGTTTGAGGATGAAAAGCTGTACTCCTCTTTAGCTTGGTGTCCATCATCGTCCAGAGTGATCGCCAAAAGTGACTAAGGAACCGGGTATCACGATCAGACACAATAGAAGTCGGTAGTCCGAAGTGTGTCCAAACGTTTTGAAAGAATACCCGAGATGCTTCTTCTCCCATGATAGTCTTTCGACAAGGTATGAGAATAATCATTTTGGAGAACCGATCAACGACCACAAATAGATAGTCGTTGCCACGTCGGGTCTTAGGCAATCCTCCCAAGAAATCCATGGATATGCTCTCCCATGGTTGCGATGGACCTGGCAATGGAGTGTACAAACCTAATTTTTGGTTTGCCGGTTTTGAGATGCTGCAGAGACCACAACCTCGAACAAAACTAGCCACAGCTTGCTGCATACGCGGCCAGAACACATGTCGGTGAATATTTTGCAACGTTTTTGTAACCCCAAAGTGACCAGCTACCTTCGATGTGTGCGCTTCTCACAACCATTGAATTCGTGCTCCACGAGGTATGCAAAGTAAATTGCCCTTGTATAAAAGTCCTTCTCAATGAACGAACTCCGTAGGTTTCCCTGTTTCGAGTTCAATCAATGTTGTTTGAAAATTAGGGTCTACAATGTACATAGTGGCATAGTCATCATGACATGAGGGCTCAATCTGCATGAACGCTGATAAACAGAGGGTCGTAACTGGTGGTCGCGACAACATATCTGCCAATTTGTTGTGTACACCCTTCTTGTACTTAATCACCAGATTAAACTGCTGCAGATATGACATCCACTTCATGTGCCGAGCTTGCTGTAGCTTGGACTGAGTTTGCATATATTGCAACGGTTGATGGTCGGTGTGGACCACAGTCTCTTTACCTAAGAGATAACACCGCCAATGTTTCACGGCCTGATGCAGTGCACATAACTCCTTATCATAAGTCGGGTAGTTCTTCTGAGCTCCCTGGAATAACTCGGAGTGATATGCCACTGGTCGACCTTCTTGCATGAGCACAGCGCCCATCGCATAACCTGAGGCATTAGTTTCTAGCTCGACTGGTTTCTGGAGATTCGGCAAAACTAACACAGGCGTCTCGCTGATCTTCCTCTTCAGCAGGAGAAACGTGTCCTCATGTTTCCCTGTCCACTTGAACTTTTGATCGATCCTGGTTAATGCATGCAATGGAGAAGCCACAATCGAGAAGTGTTGGATGAACTTCCGAAGATATTGGCATGCTCCCACAAAACTACGCACGTCCGTAACTGTTCACGATTGTGGCCATTCACGTATTGAGATAGCTCATCCCACGAACGGCTATAAACTAGCATGTCATCGAGGTAAACGATCACAAAGTCGTCGATGAACTATCTCAATACGTCATTCATAAGACGCATGAAAGTTGTCGGGGTGTTGCAGAGACCAAACGGCATGACTAGCCATTCGAACAAACCTTGTCGTGTTTTGAATGCAGTCTTCCATGTATCCTCCTCTCGGATGCTAACTTGATGATATCCTGACTTAAGATCCAATTTGGAGAAGACAACGGCATGCTTCAATTGGTCTAGCAGGTCGTCAATACAAGAAAGGGGGTATCAGTTCTTGATGGTGATCTTGTTCAGTGCTCGGTAGTCGATGCACATACGCCAAGTCCCATCTTTCTTTGGCACTAACACAACAGGAGATCCACAAGGTGAACTACTCGGTTGAATGACGCCATCTTTCAACAACTCACCAAGTTGTCTCTTGAGCTCTTCATTCTCCAATACTAAGTTGCGATACATACTCAGATTGGGCAATGTCGCATCGGAAACAAGCTAAATTTTGTGCTTGATTGGACGTTTCGGTGGACGACCTGGGCAGTCTCGAATAGATCACTGTATTTCTCCAGCAGTCCCGACAAACGACCAGAATCCTCTCGGCACGCCAACGACAATGCTGGTTGAGTACTCTCACCTTGACCAATGGGTCGAATCATGACAAGCACATATTTGTGACATGCATTAACAATTCATTTGGCTTGATTTGCGGTAATCAAGTTCGAAGTGTTGACGTGGATGTCTCTACTGATCACGAACTTAACTCCGTCTTTGGTGAGGTCGTACTCTTGCGCTCGCCGATGGAAGTGAGAGTCTCGATCATACAGATATGGACTCCCAAAGATCACCTGACAGATATCGATAGGGACAACATCGCATTGCACCTCATCGATATATCATGCAGAGATCGCAAACTTCAACACACACTGACTCGTAATCTGTTGGTTCACGTCGGATGTAAACCAACCCAGCGGATATGGTCGCGGGTGTGTGGTTGTCTTCAAACCAAGTCGCCGAACCAGTCTAGCGGAGACCAGATTCTTCTGACTCCCGGGATCGAATATCGCTGCGACCACTTCGTGCTTCGCCTGGATGTTGATGGTGAACAAGTCCTCCGTTGGGTGATGGTCGTTCGGTGGATCCGAACCCTTCTCCTGCGGCATTGCCATCAGAGACAAGGTCGTATCTGCCTCATTAACTGAATTCACTCGAACAACTTCTTCGTCGGGTGAAGTCATAGCAGCCGTGGCTGTTCTTTTCCCTGGTCCATTTTTCTTTGGTCCGAAGTTCAGGATGAAGATTGTAGCATTTGTCATTGGTATGTCCCGTGACTCGACAATGTTCACAAAATGTACCCATGCCCGGCTTCAAAGCGTTTTCTTCGGACTCGGTTTTCTTTTTGTTGAGGTCGCACTGTCCTTCGTGCCTTTGTCGCTGCAGGATTTGTTCTTCTTCTCGATCGTCATAGTGGTTGTGCTTGCGGCCGCGATGTCTTGGACACTGAACAGACTTAGCTCAGTACTGATTGATTTCTGAAGTCCAGATGTGTATTTCCGAAATACTTGAGGATCGGACAGTGAGATGCTGATGACCATTGCTTGTCTCCTGAATTCCGTAGTATAGTCTTGGACGGTCTGGTCACGCCGTTGGTACAATCTGTGCCAACGCTCCCATCTTTCCTCGAGGTAACCCATCAGATAGAATTCTTGTCACAGAAGTCGTTTCAATTGACCCCATGCAAGGTCGTCAGCTTCACCACTGGCGACAAAGGCCTTCCACCAAGTCTTGGCATGGTCCTTCATCTTCAAAGGTGCAAATTTGACCTTTTGAGCGCTACTAAACTCTTTCAGGTCAAAGTAGCTCTCAAGCTGATCGAGCCATGAATCTAACTTCTCGGCATCGATCTCCCCATCATATATGGGTATTTCAATCTTAGCGTCGACCTTAAAAGATCCAACAGTTAAGGAGATGTTGGCGAGGTCATCGGCCTTATGGTCGCCTTCGTCTTCATCTACGTCTGCCCTGTGCAAGTCTTCACCAGTCTTCACACCCATAACCTTCCCTACTTCAGGAGGTACAATCATGGCCTGCTGCTTAATCCAAGCAAGCACAGTTTCCATGTCGGTGGAGAGCTTAGCCACTTTTTCGGCTAGGTTAGCTGGAACGGAGGTATCGTCAGACATTGTCGGAGACGCGGCTATAGGAACCGTCAATTGATCGCCTGGAGTTTCACCGGAAGTTTTGTAACCCTGGCGAGTCTTCACCATCCACATGATAGGAAAGTTACTCTGATACCAACTTGATCCGTTTGAGACCTAGCCTTGGTTTTCGCACTAGGCTCACCCAGATTCTAATATGCGGAATAACGGGATCTTACTCGAAAATACCGAAACCCAAAGGTTGATCAAAAAACACAGCTCAAAGTAATTGCAAAACTCTTTATTTCAAAGAGGGCTTTACATGTCGAACGTTATGTCGCACTCGCCTACGTCGAGGGAACTATGTGTCTAAGACTTCAATCTGGACTCGATTGTATTCGATGATCTAAACTAGACCTATTACAAGGTATTTATAGTCCAATCGTATGAGTACATATCAGACTCAATAACCTAAACGTATTAGACTCATATAACTAAGTAATCCTAAACGGATAGCTTAGTTATATATATTCGGATCGGATTACAATTCCGAATAGGGAACGAATTCCTTTTCATGGTCGCGAACCAATCCATGGTCGCGGACCCATCCATGGTCGTGAAACCTTTCCGAAAACGGTTAAGGTCACAAAGCCATATGCGATAAGGACTTGAAGATCCTCCCGGATCATTATCCACCAAAATCCTTGCGAACAATACCCTGTCATCATTCGCCAATTCAGATGGAGGATTGCGTAGAGTATCTGCAATCACACGAATGAGTTCATGTGTACTCCTTCTGGGTGACATGGGAGTTATTGCCACCTCATCCACCGGAGAACAGGCCATGGCTGATGGCAGAGTCTGGTCCCACCTGTGACCATGGTGATGTCCCGGACGAGAAGTTCCAGGGGCATGGTCGCGAGCTGCGGCATCATGGCGAGATTGCGCAAGTTGCAGAGCTTGCTCTATGACTTTATGAACCTCAGCCTCTCGCCGCTCACAAGCTGCATCTTCTTCCCGTTTGCGTACGAGACCGAATCCAAGTGATATTCAATCCCAAGTATTAGTTGGCCACCTCCTGGCCCTATATAATGTAAGGTGCTAAGCACTAGAAGGGAGACAACATATAATTCAGAATACATATTCTTGTTTCTCTTGTTTTTGTGAGCTGCTGCCACCCCTTTGGGAGTTGGGAATTCTCTGAATTGTTGCCTCCGTTGTTCTTGTGATTTCTTCGGTGATTGCATGAACCGTGCATCTACTCTTGTGTGGTCGAGTAGACAGGATCAAAGCGTGTGGTTAGGAGAATTCTTTTGTCGTAGGTTGCTGTTCTGACATTGGTTGGTGCCATAGGTTCATTAGGTTACACGATCCATGAGTTATTAGCGATCCTACATCATGAAGATCGGGCACCTCCGTATCATCTTGGTATCAAAGCTTCAGTTTACATGGTAGGATTATTTATCTCTTAGTTTATCTCTATTTTTAGCCTATACACCAAAAAGCCAAAAAAATTATATATATTGTTCTTCTTTCGCCTTAGATTCAATTTGAAATTTTTGTGAGTTTTGTTAGGTCTTAGTCCATTAGAGTCTTTGTTTAGTTTGCTGATCTAGACTCCTTTGCATAACTTTTGTTTTCATTGAGTTCAAAAGAAAAATCACATGTATCCTTTTGAGAGCCGACTTGTCCTTTGCGAAAACATTGAACCTACATAAGACTAGCTGTTGAGAATTGTATTTGGGCTTTGCATGACTGAATTAATATTTTTTAAAAATAACTGAGCAGTAGGGTATCAAAATCTTGTGCTCATGTTTGTGTGCTGATCTTAAAAAAACTGGTCATATCAATACAAGATCAGGTCATGGTCGTGTCTGTCCAACACTAGTTGTGGTTTGACAAGTTTTTGTTTGGTCAACATTGTTTTGAAAGCTAAAACCCTAATTGCCTATGTTCGTTCAGATTGTGTTCTTGCTTCATAGTGTGCAAATCCGTAGCTCGATTTCATGTTGTGCAATTAGGTTAGCGTCTTTCTATACCTTGTACAACACGAGCTATTCGTGCGATCGTTTATATTATTGTTAGCCCATTCTTTTGATTGCATAAAGTTACGTCATCTTTGTGTGTGAGTTGCTTTGTCCTTCGCTTATATCTTGAGATTTGCAGCTAGGCATTGGATCTAGTTCGGATTGTTACCTAGCTTTACAATATCTACAATTTTAGATTGCATATTGTTAGCCCTATGTTCGTTCAGATGACCAATGTTTTCAATGAGCACTTGAATGAGAACATGAGCATCTTGCGAAAGGAGATCGCTTCGGAGATGGTTAGTGAATTGAACAAGAAACTGGAAGAGCTACATCGAGAACGAACACAAGGTGACGCTAGTGTTAATGGAGGAGGAGAAGACCTTGACGAGACTGACGAGGAGAGCACTGCTCGTTTGGCATGTGAGGCCCAAGAGAGGAGAGATCGAGCCGCTGCCAATGCGGTTCGACCACCACCTCCAGGGCATGGAGGAGGTGGTTGTGGTGCTGCCCATGGCCTAGGGAGAGGCTGTGGACGTGGCATCGGTGCTGCACTTGAGAATGATGATGACGACCAGTACGTGCTGCACCGCGATGATGGCTATCAATGATGTGGTCGCCATCAATGATGATCAACCCGAAGAGAAGTTTGGCAAATTCAAGCTCAACATCCCAACATTTAAAGGCAACACTGATCATGATGCATATCTCACATGGGAGCTCAAGATGGAGAAGATATTTTGAATGTACAATTATTTGGAAGCAAAGCAGCTACACATGGCCTCACTTCCGTTTGATGGATACACGCTGATTTGGTGGGAACAAGTGCTGAACCAAAGACAAGAGAATGGAGAACCTCCAATTGCTTCATGGGCTGAGATGAAGCTAGAGATGATAGCATGTTTTGTCCCTGGTCATTACAAATGTGATCTTTTTGATAGATTACATAATTTGAGACAGGGAGGCTGCTCGGTGGAGGAATAAGACAAGGAGATGGAGCAAGCTATGATTAGGGCATGTGTGCGTGAAGATGAAGAGCAAACCATTGCACATTTTCTATTTGGCCTAAACAAGAACATTAAAAGTGTTGTGGTATATCAGCCCTAAAACATAGTTGTGGAATTGGAGCACCAAGCTCAGAAGTCAGAAAAGTAATTGCTAGAAGATGCTAAACCAATAGCGAGGGTGCCATCCTTTAACTTGAGAGTTCCATCATCTAATGCAACCAAAGCTTGCTTCAGTTTGGGATGAAGTACATCTTCGACTAGTACTAGTTCCAATGTTAATGCTCATTCTTCCTTGGTTGCAAAATTGGCATCTACTACAAGTGAGAAGAAGCCCTCGGCATCCACTACCTCTTCAATTGGCTCTACGGTACAAATTGTGCTATTTAGTGTTTCAAGTGTTTGGGGCGTGGGCATATATCTCTTGGGAGTGTCCAAACAACCAAGTTATGCCTGTTTCAGAGGATGGAGAGTATGAATCTACCAGTGAAGATGAGATTGAGCTTAGTCCTGCAAAGGAAAACTATGAAGATGCAGCGGAAGAAGAAACGAATGAGGGGCTGACCTATTATGGCTTTGAGCAAGGACCTGCAATTGTGGTAATAAAGGTGCTATGTGTGCAATTCAAGGAAAATAATGGACAATGATGCAATCTATTCTGAATGAGGACTAAAGTTGATGGCAAGGTATGCAAAGTCATTATTGATGGTGGTAGTTGTCATAACTTATCTAGTCAAGAATTGTGCACTAAACTTGGCCTAAAGTTGCTCAAACACTCTCATCCATATCATGTGCAATGGTTGAGTGATTGTGGTATGTGAAGGTTCAATACATGGTGAGGGTGTCATTCAAGCTACATGACTACTCTAACACCATTGATTGTGATGTGGTGCCTATGACGGTGTGTCATTTGCTGTTGAGAAGACCATGGAAATTTGATGTTGGTGCTATGAATAATGGGCGTGACAACACATACTCATTCAAATGGAAAGGACAAGCTGTGAAGTTGCTACCCATTACTCCGAATCAAATCATTGCCGCGAACATGTAAAAAAGAGTGGAGGCGTTCGAAGTCGTGTCTCAGGAGGAGATACCTACCGGCCTACCTCCCATATGTGGCATTGAGCATCAGATTGGCCTCATCACTGGCACCTCCCTTTCCAACCGCCCTCCCTACTGCACCACTCCGAAGGAGACAAAAGAAATTCAACACCAAGTGCAAGAGCTACTTGATAAAGGGGAGATTGTGAGATTGCATGGCATGCCAAGAACCATTGTTTTAGATCACGACGTGAAGTTCATGAGCTATTTTTGGAAGACCTTGTGGCCAAGCTCAGGACAAAGTTGTTTTTTTCAACAACCTGTTACCCACAAAGTAATGGACAAATGGAGGTGGTGAATAGAACACTTTCAATGCTGCTACAAATGATGATCAAGAAGAATCTCAAAGAGTGGGAAGATTGTTTGCCACATGTGGAGTTTGCATAAAACAGGGAGGTACACTCTACTACTCAATTGTGCCCATTCGAGGTGGTATATGGTTTCAAACCAATCACACCACTTGATTTACTGCCACTTCCACTACAAGAGCGTGCTAATATGGAGGCGTCAAAGCGTGCTAAATATGTGAAGAAAATTCATATCAAAACTAAAGAAGAGATTTAGAAGAAGGTGTGCTATTATGTTGAGAAGGAAAACAAGACAAGAAAGAAGATGCTCTTTGAACCAGGTGACTTGGTTTGGGTGCACCTTGGGATCACTTTCTGGAGAGGCATAAGTCCAAGTTGATGCCTCGTGGTGATGGTCCATTCATAGTGCTAGAAAAGATCAATGACAATGCATACAAGATTGAGCTTCCAAGTGACGATTATGGGGTGAGTGCTACATTCAATGTTGCAGATTTGTCCCTGTTCTTCAAACTGGAAGACACAGAGTCGAGGATGACTCTTTTTTAAGAGGGGGAGGAGATGAGGACATCTCTAACACTAGCGCATCATCTACCTCTCCCACATCACATGGTACTGTTCCTAGTGTGTCAGTGCACCAAAATAGACCAAAATTTCTAATCTTAAAGATAAGCACCAAGGACGACTTGTGCACGTACAGGAGCAGCTGAGGCCAAAGCAAAGGTAGGAAAGGGAGCATGTGCAAGGAATCTGTGTAGAAGGAAAGCATTCATCAGTTAGAAATGAAAAAATGACCATGGCCGAGGCCAGCATGACCTATGCTGCTAGTTGTGATCAACTCGGGCTCCTGGTGGGTTTTGGTCGTTTGACCCTAGTCAAGCCTAGCACGACCATGGGAACGATTAGGCTATTTTGGTCGTTGAACCTGATAGCGTCCAGCATGATGTTGTGCCCAGCTCGGTTTCCAGCTGGATTTTGTATCATTTGTTTTAGAGACTGAATTAATTATGTTAAGTGTGTGCGTACATTTTTATTCTTTAGAGGAGATCGGATCCAAGTGGTATTTGATCCCATGTATTCGTCGGCCATCTCTTGGCCCTATATAATGTAAGATGCTGCGCACTAGAAGGGAGACGACATATAATTCATAATACATAATCTTGTTTCTCAAGTTTGTGTGAGCCGATGCCACCCCCTTGGGAATTGGGAATTATGTGAATTGTTGCCTTCGTTGTTCTTGTGATTTCTTTGGTCATTTCAGGAATTGTGCATCAACTCTTGCATGGTCCAGTAGACCGGATCAAAGCATTTGGTTGGGCAAATTCTTTTGTCACAGGTTGTTGTTCTGCCAGTGGTTGGTGCCATCGGTTCGTCAAGTTATACGATCCACGAGTTATCAACGATCCTATATCATGAAGATTGGGAAACCCTATATCACAAGATGATGAGGGCATCATCCATGCGGACATGATCAACACTCCTTCCACTACAACGTCGCTGAAGTCGCCGATATCCATGCCAGGATGATGTGCTGAAAAACCAGGACGACATGCTGACGAGGAACGTCAAGTGGGCCTCAATCCTGTGTCCAAGCTATTCAAGCCATCAATGGGGGAGGTTAAACACTCTATCATCAAGGCCCAAGAGCATCTCCCACGTTCAAGCAAGCCCAAGTGCAAGCCCAACTCTCCCGGAGGCCCGGTTCGGCCATCAGCGACCACCCTGACTTTAAACGGACACCCAGGCCACATACGAGGTCCAAATGAGGCAAATGAGGACATTCTCGAAAGGTTAGGAGATTATCTTTCCAATGCATCCGGCCTCAGGGAAAAATTCATTCTGGATCATCGGGAAATTGCGAAATACTCCAATGGATCAAATCTGCCAAGTGCTGCGACACTTTCTTTAGGCCGTGGGCCTTGTAATTTGTCGGAGGGGCCTAGGCCCAGGTTGAGGACGTGGGGAGAAACCCTAGAACGTCCTCCACCTGGGCCTCCACCCATTGGCCGTCCTCCCCCTCCCTCCACCATAAAAACTAGCCGCCGACGTCATATTTGAGGAGGTTTTGTTGTGTGTTGGTAGACCCCGTGTGCGTCCCCCCTCGAATTTGCGTGTGTCGACTAGACCACCCAAGTCGAGTTATCGAACCTAAAATTTATCCAAGTGCTTCATCCATATTTGCAATTTTAGATTGCGTTTATCTTGTTTCTTGCTTGTTCTTCGATCGCTTGCAGGAAACGACCTTCGTGGTCAGGTCAATCGCGTTCTTGGCATGGTTGATAACGAGCAGGTTTGGTGGTTTAACGATTGCCGGGCTCCTATCCTTGCGAGGTTGGTAGCCGGATCGTCAAGGTCTCCTCTCCGAACAGATCGGAATTACCCCCGTGAGTCTCATCAGAAGATCGGGCCGCCCCGTGTGCGCATCATTTGGTATCAGAGCGTCGGTTGCCTAGTGAGAATCCTTGTATCTTTGTTTAGTAGATTGATTTTCATACCTAGAGTCCAGAAAAATCCCCACAAAAATATTGTGTTCATCGCAATCCCATCGTACCAAGACTTTTGAGCCTAGATCTGTTCTTAGTTTTGCATCATCGAGTTTAATCCATGTATTATATTTGTCATTAGTTGCTGTCTCTTCCGTCTTTGTGTTCTTCGCATCGTTGCTGTTCATCCCCGCGTTTGCCATCCCTTAAACCAAAAACATAAAAAAAATCACTTTTGTGCATCACGCAGAAATCCCCACATCTCATGTGGATCCTGCCATCAATTGCATGATACCTTCCTTGTTGAGTTCCTGTTGCGCAAACAAATTCTATAATTACAGCCAATCTAGTTTGTACGCAAGGAAACCTGCCATATTTAGTCCTTAATCATCTCCTTCCATTGGCAAATTCGTGAGGCACCCGTACAAGGCAACCATCGGCCAAATCCGTTTGCATGCCACACCGAGATTTAATTGCATCGTCCTGGTCCTCAGTCCACAAATAAAAAAATCCACCGAATCAGCACATCCCAAGTTTCTTCTTCCTTTTGTTTCCTGTGATCGAGAGCACTAAAGAAAAGAGAAAATTTTTAGGAAAAGAAAATAGAAGAAGAAAAGAAAGGAATAAAAAGGTGTTGTTTGCAAAGAAAAAAAAAAGAGAAAAAAAAGAAAAAAAAAAGGTGCTCTCGGCCATGGAGAATTTTGTGAAACTTCTCTGATGTGATCTTTTGGCATAGATTTTGCTCACAACTTATACTTAGTCTTGCACGGTGCTTATATCCCCTTTTGTTACCTGTCCTATTTTGCTAGCCTTATCCCATATCTTTGTGACAGCAACTTAGGGCATTGTTAACTTTTGGATTATTATTTGATTTTGCATTTACTGAGTTACATATCTATTATTTCTTTGCTACATATATTAGCCTGTCCAAACTCCACATACTACTAACCAAACAGGGACAGACCTTGCTATCGCTTTACCACCACGTGTGCTTGAATTATCACAAACCAGCCACCGATTGCACCGCCTGCTTGTGGTAAGAACTTGTAAGAGCAAGGTAAATACTTGAGCGAGTGTGACTTGAGAAGCTCCACAACCTAGTAGTTCATAGGAAATATATACTACTTGTGTATTTTCTTGTTTGCTACTAACAATGACAGGTCACATCTTTCCTCGACATGTGAAGAAGCATGAATTATTTGCTCCACCTCCTCCTAGCGATATGTTCGATGACTATGATGCAGAAGATGCTTATCTCGACTTGAAACATTTGCGACAAGGTGAAATGAAGGTAAAAGAGTACTATAAGAAATTTAAAACCTTGTTACGGCTAAGTGAATTAAATGAATGTGAAGAGGCAATTGAAAATAGATTTTTAAAAGGACTTAATGAGGAAATTCGAGATATGCTCATTCATGAAACATACAGTTCTCTTTCTCAATTATTTAAATGTGCTTGTAAAGCTGAACATAGGTTTATTGAATCACTGAATGAATTTCTTGCCTCATTAGATGGACCCATTGTTGCTCCTATTGCCGTAGCTAACATTATGCAGGAAGATAAGCATCACCAAGAGGAGGATAAAGAGGATCGCATGAAAGAAGATGAGATCATTGCCATGAGTAGAGAACAAACCATTGAAGTTACACCTGCATCAATGGATGAGACCCTGCAAGGTAATGAAAAAGGTGACGCTCTTACTCAATGTGATGATAACATTTTTGAAAAGGAAAATAAACATGTTATTCACATTGCTAGCGAAAAGGATGAGCTGAATGTGATATCTTCTTTAAATACTTTGGGTTACATTAAATTTGATGAATGGTATAATCTAAATAATTTAGAGAAGATGCTTTTTGCACGTGCTGAAATTTCATGGCTATCAAGAAATATTATTTATGCTATCGTAAAAAATAATGATAAAGGCTATTACATGGTCAATCGTGTTTATATATGTTCTCACTCCATCGATTTGATTACAGAGGATGTGCATACTGTTTTGCCCTGTGTCGCTACTAACCTTTTGCAGGATAGTGTGATGGAGTTGAGGACGACTCCAATTCAAGAAGGGGAGAATGATGAGGGCATCACCCATGCGGACATGATCAACACTCCTTCCACTACAACGTCGCTGAAGTCGCCAATATCCATGCCAGGACGATGTGCTGAAAAACCAGGACGACATGCTGATGAGGAACGTCAAGTGGGCCTCAATCCTGTGGCCAAGCTATTCAAGCCATCAATGGGGGAGGTTAAACACTCTATCATCAAGGCCCAAGAGCATCTCCCACGTTCAAGCAAGCCCAAGTGCAAGCCCAACTCTCCCGGAGGCCCGGTTCGGCCATCAGCGACCACCCTGACTTTAAACGGATGCCCAGGCCACATACGAGGTCCAAATGAGGCAAATGAGGACATTCTCGAAAGGTTAGGAGATTATATTTCCAATGCATCCGGCCTCAGGGAAAAATTCGTTCTGGATCATCGGGAAATTGCGAAATACTCCAATGGATCAAATCTGCCAAGTGCTGCGACACTTTCTTTAGGCCGTGGGCCTTGTAATTTGTCGGAGGGGCCTAGGCCCAGGTTGAGGACGTGGGGAGAAACCCTAGAACGTCCTCCACCTTGGCCTCCACCCATTTGGCCGTCCTCCCCCTCCCTCCACCATAAAAACTAGCCGCCGACGTCATATTTGAGGAGGTTTTGTTGTGTGTTGGTAGACCCTGTGTGCGTCCCCCCTCGAATTTGCGTGTGTCGACTAGACCACCCGAGTCGAGTTATCGAACCTCAAATTTATCCAAGTGCTTCATCTATATTTGCAATTTTAGATTGCGTTTATCTTGTTTCTTGCTTGTTCTTCGATCGCTTGCAGGAAACGACCTTCGTGGTCAGGTCAATCGCGTTCTTGGCGTGGTTGATAACGAGCAGGTTTTGTGGTTTAACGATTGCCGGGCTCCTATCCTTGTGAGGTTGGTAGCCAGATCGTCAAGGTCTCCTCTCCGAACAGATCGGAATTATCCCCGTGAGTCTCATCAGAAGATTGGGCCGCCCCGTGTGCGCATCACAAGATGTGGCTATATTGATGTGCTGCAGGAAGCTATGTCCATGGGTGGTGCTCCCTGGGCCTCTGTGGTTCTATAATGCTTGGGTTGCAAATGTTTGAATATTTATATCAGCTATGCTCCCAATTGAGGAAATGAAGCAATACACACATTAGCAAAAATGAAGTTCTTTGAAATATTCATATTATATCCATCTCCTTTGTTAAGTAAGCGTAAATCAAGTTGGAATGATACAAAATGAGCTCCTCATTGAAAAGAATTTGAGGTGAAACTCATGAGCTACAACTAAAAAGATAAAGGACACCATAGTTGCATACTTGCATCAACATGCCTAAAATAAGAATTTTCTTCAAAGAAATATGGCAACCTAATGAAAAGAGAAAAAATAGTACACTAATACATTCTTAAAGTTTTTTATCAAGCCCACGAAACACTAACACTAAGCATTTTACTTGTATATTCTATTATGTACTAATGAATTGAAAGGTTAAGCTGAACAAATTTACTTATCACCTGATAACTTATTCTTTATAAATGTACGCAAATATCATCTGTTGTAAAATCTTGTATTGATCTATGATTAAAAAGGACAATGCATAAAGGAAACAAACCAAAACCATAAAAAATATTACTAACCTATAATGAAAAGGCGAGTAACATCCAATGTTCAAGCAGCCACACAATAGCGTTCCAAGCTAATAAACAAATGCAAGTGCATCAAGGAGTAGCTTGGCAATGTTCTTCAAAGCATGGATAGATGAAATAGCACTAGATGTTATAGAAGTTCATAAGGGAAGAAGATGGCAATCTAATATGAACCCTAGTGGGAAATAGATTGATTCTACTTGGCCAGCAAGGGATCTCGTGTTGTCCCTGATCTTTCAAGGTAGAAATCTTGCGTTCAAGATTAAAACCATGGCAAATCAAAGAAAACAAAGAACAAGATAAATAATATTACAACATAGCAAAGGGATCACAAACCCAGCCAAACATCAATATACTAAACCACAGCTTGTAAAGATCCTTTAAACCAAATGAAGAACAATCCTTGAGAGAACTTAAAGGTGAGATCAATAGATCCACTCTTACCTTACCTACCTGTGGGGATGAACAAGAAAAAGAGCAAAGAACTTTAGCAAGAAAACTTGCAAAATCTCAGCAGAAGCAATGAGCAGAATCGATTGTAATAAAATTCGGGGTTACAGAATAGAAGCCCATACAGGGTTTAAATAGATGGGGAATATCCCTTACATCCTCTGAACATGGGAGACTTCTAAACCTATAAGAATTCCTTGTTCTAAATAGAAAAGCTGCTATATTCTAAGTATGAAAAGAAACTGATGAAATAGAGTTCAAACATGACACCTAATCTGTTACATATGACTTAAACTGTGTAGAATCCTTTCTAAACATGGATGGCTGTTTCTCCTTTTGTTTTGTAGCATTCCAAAAATGTGTGGACTCAAATTTTACTTGTTCCCACGTGCTCCACATGGTTTGGAAGGAATTGATCTCGGATTTGACCAAATTCGGAATTCCAGATTTTCTCACTTGTTTGTTTTCTTCACCCAGGGTGCAAATGAACTCCAAAATCAGAGATCTTGGGCTTTTTGGAAAGATCTTGAAGTCCTCTTTCCAATTAGTATAAATTTGATTATGTTTGGAGCTTTATTATACACTTGAACCATACTTATTTGTGCTGGTCTCACGGAAACTTGGAGCTGCAGCAAGTAATGACCAGAAACTTGCTTCATCATGGCTTCTCTCCACTTTGTTATGCATCTCCATACTTTCAAACCTAAGTAAAATAAAAGAAATCCCAATGGGTAGCTCTGTAATTGAATTTAAATCAGAATTAAATTGGTTAAGGAAAGCTTGTACTTGGTTTGCAATTTGTTTAGCTCTAGATCTTTTGATTGGTTCACTGAGTTCATGTTTGCTTGTGATGTCCTCATCATCCTCCCCCTCTTGCGAAGCATTTGTCCTCAAATGTTCTTCATCTGGTTCAAGATAAGGAGATATATCAGAAACATTGAAAGTTGCACTAATACCATACTCACCTGGGGGATTAATTTTGTAGGCATTGTCATTGATCTTTTCTAACACTTTGATGGACCATCTCATCTGGGCAGCAACATTAATTTCCTTTGTTCTTGAAATCTTTCTTTTCTCAAATGAACCCACACTAAGTCTCCTGGTTCAAGACTGAGCTTCTTTTTCTTCTTATTCCTTCTGTTTTGAACTTGCCAATTCATCTTTTCAATGTTGGCTTTGGTTTCTTCATGGATCTTCTTGATGTGCTCGACCCTCTGCATGACATACATGTTAGTGAGCTCCGAAGGCAAAGGTATGAAGTCAATAGGGGCAGTAGGTGTAAATCCATAAACAATCTCAAAATGATAGAGTTTATTAGTAGAATGTGCAGCCATGTTATAAGCAAACTCAATGTGTGGCAAGCATTTTTCCCATGACTTCAAATTTCTTTTGAGAATTGCTCTTAGCATGGTACCAAGTGTTGTATTCACCACTTCTGTTTCTCATCAGTTTTTTAATATATAATTTAGCCTAGGTAAAAAAGATAAATAAATACGAAATTTGCAAAAAGAATTCCAATATTTACGAAAGGTTGATGATGATGCAAATGTGGAGGATTGCCGATGAATATAAATCAAAGAGATATGTCTATATTGACATCCATAGTCTAATTTTTAGTCTATTCCAGAGGGCATTAAAAAAAATTCTTGGTAAATAGCTAATTAGAGAGAAAATTAGAAGCTTGCATGGTTCAAATTTGGAGGGCTGAACACAAAAACTAATATGTGGAAGAAAGGCCACCAAAAATTACCAGAACCAACACCACCTTTTATAGCAAAGAAAGGAAAGGTATAGATTAACCAATGGCTTATTATTTGCCACAAAAAAAGGTATAATTAGTATGCCTAGAAACAATAGGCTTATTGACATTCATATATATGACCAATTGAAATGGGAAAACAATATAACAGCAAAAACCCATAAATGCATAGAACAATGGTAAATTGATGTTCAGTCATGTTCAATTGCAAATATAACACCCTTGTCAAATTGATGACTTGCTACTACTTTCAGAAATATGAAAAATAAGAGATTATGTAGTATGAGATGACCAAAAGAATATATATTATTGGACGCTCTAGTTCAAGAACTCCTTTGGCAAATCCATATCCTTCATCCTATTTTGCTGCTTTAATTAATAAGGCTTGCTGTTGGACAGCGGAGCCCTCATCCTTCCATGTATTGGAACAACTCCCTTTTTTCGACCTCAGTACAAAAGGCAAATGCATGCACATGGAAAATCTTTTAGTACAACTAAACAAAGCTAAGATAACTGAATACCTCAGTGGAAAGCAGAAAAGGCTGCAAATAGCATGTTATTTGTGGTATAATTTCTTGAAAACTTGAAAACAATGGAGCAGACTCGGTAGGCCATGACCCAGTTTTTTCAATATTACAGGATAGATTACAGTCAATTACAAATAATTATGAAATCAAAGTGTTGTACAACATTTTTTTTTGAAATCTTGTGCTGTACAACATTTCTCCAAACAACCATTTCTATATAATACCAAATAATCAAACACTGACCACATTGTATTGGGGGATCAAGGCTTCAATCTCCATCAAGAAAATAACTCGAAGGCCACATCAATTTATTAATTTCACAGATGGAACCAACAAATCAGCTTATTTGGTAGAAGCTAAGCAAATCCAATCAAAGCTAACCTTGATATGAGATCAGAGGAGAGATCCATCTCATGCCGTACTGATGATAAGGTATTGTATCTAGGACTGAACGATTATGACCAAGTCTTGTGCTGATCTGACCAGTTTTGAATTGCACGACCATGACCAGGTCATGTCTTGATTCAACCAGTTTTGATTTAGACGACCATGACCAGGTCTTATACTAATACGACTAGTTTTGAACTGGATGACCACGACCAGGACTTGTACTAACATGACTAATTTTGAACTGAACCCACGACCTGGTCTTGTACTAATACATCTTATGCTTTAAAGCTCAAGTGCATACTCATATAGTGATGAGGACATATATACACCTACACGACAAGCATATATGCATGGCGATGCTACACATACATTTAGTGATTCTAGTTCAAGTTGTGCTAAACAAATCCAAAGCTAGGTGAAAGCTAACTTGAGTTTAATTTTTGATTTCAATGACTTAGCGGTGCTACCCATGTGTTCTTCTTTTATGGTACTTAGGTACATGGAAGAAGAGCCAATGCATGATGACTATGGAGAGAAGAGGAGTTGGACCCTTATGTGTAAACATTCGGCCAAATCAGATTGTTATCTAACCGAGCCCAGTACGACCACGAGCATGACATGTGCTCGGCTATGTTTCGGTCATTTTGCTCGACTAGACCAGGTTTCAGTTGTTTACTTGGAATGAACATGGGCACAACCAAGCTCGGTATTGGTCGTTTTGCTTGACTAGACAAGGCTTCGGTTGTTTTGTTCAACCACGACAAGGTTTCGGTTGTTTTTCTTCGAACAACCACAGTCACGACCAAGCTCGATCTCAATCGTGTTGCTCGACTATGGAAAGGAGGCATGCCCCACATGCAGGCTGGGAGAAAAGAGTGGGTTTGCTACATGCGGAAGGAAAGGAAAGGCTATCCTTATTGCTTTCTCATGCATGCATAGAGTCCATATGCTACACGGCTTGTTTCTCTCCCACACATGCATGCCAAATCTGAACAAAGGGAGAAGTCCTCAGGATACACGGTTGGTTTGGAGATAGGGAGAGCGAATCAAGGAAGGATTCTCTTGTATGCAAGATAACTATTTCTGTTTTGAGTTTAGTTTTCCATCTAATGTTTAGCTCTATGTATATCCTATACTAGAGGCCTACAAAGGTAGACATCGATTATTTTATATGAATTCAGATTGATCTTTTAAGAACCATGAGTGTGTTCTAACTGCCCATGTTATAGTGATTCCCCGTGAATTGCACCTAGCTTGTGCTCTTACGCCATCATGCTAGTTGTGTGGGTTAGTATTCAAGTTTGTGGACTAACGATTGTCTCGGATAGCAGGCTACGGTTGGCTTCCTTGTCGTTGGGTTACAATTCCCCAAGTTATCGATCAATCCTACGTAGTGAAGGTTGGGAAAAACTGGTGTATTAGCTCTCTACGAGATGGTGCATATCATCTTGGTATCAAAGCCCAGGTTGACACGATACGATTATTTACCCATAAATTCAGTAGTAGAGTAGTTCCTGTTCTTGACATAATTAGTAGATTTTTTTAATCCTAGTGTCCAGAGCCAAAAACCACAAAAAAAAAAAAACCTAGCCCTTTGTTTTAGTTCTATTATTTAGGGTGCATTTATCAAGTTTTAATCCTTTGTATTGAGTTTAGTACTGGTAGTCATTCAATTTTTTTCGCAAGCACCCCCTAGTAGTATTAAAAAATGAATTTCTGAACATGAAAAGAAAAGAAGAGAGAAAGAACGTGTTTTCAATTTGGCACTTGATCCAAAACCTATATATTGCTGCTCGAGCATGCAAAGAAGTGTTAGTAGTGTTGTTGGTGCGTATGTATAGCAATTTTAGGATTTCTCCCGCTAGGTTTTGTTGCTAGACCGGCAATCTATGTATCATTACTAGTAGGATTACTATTTGATCTTTGTTACTACTAAATTTCAGCATTGTTTTTCCTTGCTACGTATCACTTACCTAGCTCCATAGAAAACACCGTTAGCACTTCTGATACAATCGTGTGTCCACATCTATTTTACTACCACCGGTATGAGCTACGTGATTCATCAGGAGCATTAGAGCAGAGGTAAGTGAGAGGTGAGTTGTGTGATTCCACATATAGACCAACTATTTTTTTCTTCGAATCGCTAACATGGCATAATCTCGAGGCGTGGATGACAACGCTCGTGCAGGATACACACAACTTGCTACTTCAGGCCATGGAAAGGATGTTCAATGAGCGTCTTCCTGTAGTGGGTATTGGGGTTACACAACAACAAAACCCTACTGCCCCGCTGCCCAAGGACGATGATGTCTCCCCTGCACAAGATGGCATCGCTGCTGTACACGATGACGTTGCCGCTGCATATGATCGTGTTGGCCAGGGTAAGGGTGTCCATGGAAGAGACCCTCGGCCTTTTTGAGGCTGTGGTGGTGCAAAAGGGTGTGGCTTAGGCCCCCGTGGGCACGACATTGATTAGCGTGGGTACGGTGCCCCCGCTACGATCAATGTGTTCGAAGATGACTACAACCACGGTGACGATGCACATGATGCATTTGATCCGTTTGGGCAGCCACCACTCCCTCAATGTGGTGGTTACTATGGTGGCAGTGGTCGCCCACGTGACTATAATAACCGTGATGATCTGGACAGCATGGCAAAAGTAAAGATCAATGTGCCCTCGTTTACTGGATAGTAGAGTCCGGATGCTTATGTTGATTGGGAGGAGAAGTGAGATTAGATCTTTCGCATTCATGGCTTCTGTGATGCAAAGAGGGTAAAATTAGCTTTAGTTGAGTTCTCTGGTTATGTGCTAACATGGTGAAATCAATTATAGGAGGCACCATATGCAGCGGGTCAAAATCATATCGACACTTGGAATGGGATGAAGTGTGCTATGTGATGGTGTTTTCTCCCGCAATATTACCTAAAGTATTTCCATGACAGATCACAGCACCTTGTTCAGGGTTCCCGTTCAGTGGATGATTACTATAAAGAAATAGAAGTATTGTTGATCCGTGCAAGAATCCAAGAGAGTGAGGAAGCTAAGATGGCGAGGTTTTTGCGTGGTTTGAATGATAATATTGCTGATGATGTTGAGTTGTATCCATATAACACATTGCAGGAACTTGTGCACCAAGCCATGCGAGTGGAGAGAAGCACGGTCCCATTCTTATTCGGACCGCCCTACTACTAGAGTTGGTGCCTTGGACAGCAGCAATTTGGCGTCCACTCATAGGGCATTTCGCGAGGAGGTGCTACTTCTAAGCCAGTGTCGACCACCACTGCTGGATAGTACTCAGTGCCATCTCCATCTTTGCTGGTACCTTGATCCGGTGATAAGCGTCCCGTTGCCTCAACAAGGGTGTCTTTTGCGACACTGGCTGTGTCATCTTCTATCTGCACCCTTGATATACAGTGTTTCAAGTGCAAAGGAAGAGGACACATTTCTTCGGAATGTCCTAGTAGGAGGGTACTATTGGTTAATGATGAGGGTCAGTGGGAGTCTGAGAGTGACCCCGAGGATGATGCCCTTATTAATGATGATTTTGCAGCTGACGACAGTCATGGGGAGGAGAAGGAAGGTACTGTTTTGAGTCATGACCAGGTTGGAGGTGAAGGCTTGGTCATATGTCGTGCTCTTAGTGCCCAAGCTGTTGAGGAAGATAAGGGGCAGCGGCATAACCTGTTCCATACACGTTGTTTGGTGAATTCCAAGGTATGTTGTGTTATTATTGATAGTGGCAGCTGCAATAACATTGCTAGTACAGAGATGGTCGAAAAGTTGGGCATACAAACAAAGAGACATCCTCATCCTTATCACATGCAATGATTGAATGACTATGGTTCTATGAGAGTTACATGCATGGTTAGAATTCCTGTTACTATTGGCACTTATCATGATATGGTGGAGTGTGATGTAGTTCCCATGCATGCTTGTCACCTCCTTTTGGGATGTCCTTGGTTGTTTGATCATGATGTGCAAATCCATGGCTGCCCATGACACCCGATCAAGTATATGTAGAAGAACAGAACAAGAAATTGCAGCAAGAGCAAGCGAGCGAGAAATAATCTTGAATGTGTCACAAAAATAGTGAGGGAGTGGTTCCACAGCCAAAAGCTGCATGACCAAATATAACCAAGCCAAAGGGAAAACAAGGATTAGTTATGATGTACAAAGAAACTTTACTATCGACTAATGACTTATCCCCTAGTATGCCTAGTGCTATTGTTGATCTTTTGCAGGCATATGAGAATGTATTTCCAGATGAGGTACCACCCGGCTGCCACCCAAGCATGGAATTGAGTATCAAATTAATTTGGTACCAGGAGCTCCATTACCAAACTGGGCACCTTACCGCACTAATCCAGAGGAGACTAAGGAAATTCAGCACCAAGTTCAAGAGCTTCTTGATAAAGGTTATGTAAAGGAAAGTCTTTCTCCTTGTGCTGTTCCAGTTATTTTAGTTCCAAAGAAAGATGGTACTTAAAGGATGTGTGTAGATTGTAGAGCTATTAATAATATAACTGTTAGGTATAGGCACTCCATACCTAGACTTGATGATATGCTCGATGAACTTAGTGGCTCTACCATATTTACTAAGATTGATCTCTGTAGTGGTTACCATCAGATTGTATGAAAGAGGGCGATGAATGGAAAACAACATTTAAAACAAAATTTGGGTTATATGAATGGTTAGTCATGCCTTTTGGATTGACAAATGCACCTAGTACTTTTATGAGACTCATGAATTATGTGCTTAGGAAGTTCATTGGAGTTTGTGGTAGTATACTTTGATGATATACTTGTTTTCAACAAAACGCTTGATGCACACATTGAACATTTATGGTGCGTGCTTGCTGTTTTGAGGCAAGAATAGTTATATGCAAACCTTGGGAAATGCAACTTTTGCACGGACAAGGTCGTGTTTCTTGTCTTTGTGGTTTCAGGTCATGGCGTTGAGCTAGATGAGGAGAAAATCAAAGCTATTCGTGACTAGATACCTCTACAAAATGTAAGCTAAGTGAGGAGCTTTCTAGGATTAGCGGGTTTCTATCGTTGGTTTGTGAAAGATTTCAGTACTATTGATGCTCCAATTAATGAATTGACAAAGAAGGAGGTTCCTTTCAATCGGGGGGCAACACAAGAGAGGGCATTCCAAGAATTAAAAGATAAGCTCTGTTGGGAGAAAATGCTTAGCCATCGTGGAAAAACAAGGGCGCCACCGCCCCGGGGGGTCCGAGACGTCCCCACGCCAGGGTCTACATGACCGTGCCCGAGTCCGGGGGCTCAACACGTGCTCGCGGAGAGGCACGGGCACCATCGCCCCGGGGTGTCCCAGACATCCCCACGATCGGGTCAGTGTGACCGTGCCCGAGCCCAGGGCTCAACACACACCTGTGGAAAGGCACGGGCGCCACTTTCCCGAGGGGTCCCGGACATTCCCACGTTTGGGTCTACATACTGTGCTTGAGCCAAGGGGCTCAACATGCTCCCGTGGAGAAGCACGGGCGCCACCGCCTCGGGGTGTCCTTGATATTCCCACGACCGGTCAATGTGACCATGCTCGAGCTCGGGGCTCAACACGCGCCTGTGGAATGGCACGGGCGCCACTTTCCCGGGGGGTCCCGGACGTTCCCACATCTGGGTCTACGTGACCGTGCCCAAGCCCGGCGGCTCAACACGCGCCCATGGAGAGGCACGGGTGTCACCGCCCTGGGGTGTCCCGGACATTCCCACGACCGGGTCAATGTGACCGTGCCCGGGCCTGGGGGCTCAACACGCGCCCGTGGAAAGGCACGGGCTCCATGGCCACGGGGTGTCTCGAATGTTCCCACATCCGACTACGCAGCCAGTCTCGAGCCCAGGGGCTCAACACGTGCCCGTGAGATGGCACGGGCGCCACTGCTCCGGGGTGTCCTGGATGTTCACGTGACCGGATCTACGTGCCCGTACCCATGCCCGGACACTCGCTCCATGACTGTAGATGGTTCCCCGACGAGAGGTGAACCGCCATACGATCAGCTTGTGTCGCTGTACACGTGTTACGCACGTCCTAAAACCTGCCTGTATGATTCGTAATACCATGACAGTTGGCGCCATCCGTGGGGACCCGTGACAACTTGCCATGGCTCCTCCGAGAAGAACGAGGAACCTCTCTTCACTGTCGAACGACGCCGGTCCGAGAAACCCGGTGCAAGGAACGGTCGTCTCGGTGCCGTTGTCTGGGGACACCCGGGTGGACGGGGAGTCATCCCCCTGACCGCTCCCGGGGGAGCCTCCCCGGGCCGAGCATGCCAGCCACAACTTCGCTCGTGGGACCTAGCGCCCCCCAAGTGGGGCCCCCGGTCACTGGGGACCCGTTGTTGGGGGCGTTGGTCGAAGGTCAACTCCGTGCCCAGCGCACGCTAGAAGAGCTCCTGCGGGTCATGGCGCGGCCTCTAGCACCCATGTATGCGCCCCCATTCCCATTCATGCACTACCACAGAAACAGACATCCAGGAGGGCACATCACAGACGGTTATGAACTGTTCAATGGAAAACCGTCTGCGAAGGCCTGTTGGGAGAATATGTTCAGTTATTACAGTCGGTTCTGATGTCAAAAACAACTGTGATAGTAAACCAGACAGTTCTGAACGTAAAACCGTCTGTAATAGTCTACATATCATAGACGGTTCTGACCTAAAACCCGACTGTGATAGATACGATCAGTTCTCAGCTGAGAACCGTCTGTGATAACTAGAATATCACAGACGGTTCGGAACTCAGAACCGACTGTGATATATACAGTCGGTTGTGAACTAAGAACCGACTGTGATAGTGTAGTTATCACAGACGGTTCTGAGGTCTGAACCGACTGAAAAAGTGAAATCTCAAACTTCCCGCGCAGCTGGCGGCGCTTCAAATTCTTTGTCAGAACCGATTGAAAAATAACTGACTGTGACTGTGATATATACTTTCTGTCTCTGATCTTCACGCGCGGCGCCTTGGCGAACACGGAGCATCGCTTTGGAAGTTCTATAAATAACTTGACAGTGGAATAATTGTCATTTACTTTACAAGTTTTTATAATTCTCAAACTGTTTTACTCCTTAGCTTCTCTGCGCCAATGGCATCCTCGATGGCATCGTCAGCCTCGCCCTCCCAGGTAAGAACTCTCAATCTTTTGGACTTACCCTTGTATTGTTAATCCCTGTTCAGTACATTCTTGACCTGTTGATTTGCACAGGGAAGGGGAGCTGTGGAAGACTCGGGCAAGGTGAAAGCCAAGCTAAGGGCCCTCCAGGAGGAGTACAAGCTCCTTACGGACAAGCACACTCCGCTACGGCTTGACCTGGACGATCTCTTCCAGCGCATTCAGCGCATGAAGACGGATGGTGACAATGCTAGGGCGATGACGAGGCGTCTTCGCGAGGAGAAGAAAGCCGCGGATATGACCATCGCTGGCTGCGGTTTGACTATGAAGGATACCATCGCAAAGCTGAGGGAGGTCGCAAGCCTTCTCGACGCGGTAGGAGTTGATCCTAAGAAGGACAACTTGTCACTGGAGGAGTCCTGCGTCCTGGCTGCAAGTCAAATTGACTTTATTCTAGATGTAGCCAGGGCTAAGACCACTCCTTGACCTAGCATACTGTATTTTTACCTTTTTTTGTAAGTGATGAAAAAAATTAATGAAAACTTTGTTCTTATGTCAACTTTCTAATTTTCCAGCACGTTCTTGGACTGCATGCTATCTTCCCTCTTTCTTTATCTTTCTTTAGCTTTTGACGAACATTCGACCATACAAAGGTACGTGCACTGTGTGTGATCAAGGAACGACTATCGCGATCTTCGGCTTGTGAGGGCAGTCCATCGGAGCCCTTCAAATAATATAGAAACAATATAGAAGTCGCTGGTTGTAACACCCCTATTTTTCCCAACCTTAACTTGCCTTGACTATCTGCACATTAGGATGAGATCTTGGTAATGCCAGAGTGTTACTCTAAAAAGTTGGCAGCCAAACTCCTTCATTCAAGTCATTTTCGCAGATCAGTCCAAAAGATTCACAAATTAGTCCTTTTCAGATATCTGAGGAACCCCAAAAGGCTAAAAGTCACAGATCATTTCCAATTCATGATTTGATTCAGTGAACATCTTCCCTTCACTATTCTGGACATTTTTCCCTTCTGGAAGAATTTCCAAATCTCTCCCGAAACCCTAGTTTCAGCCTTGTCAAATTTCTAAAATCAGATTACCCTAATTACCCTGTTTTCAGTTCATCTCAAAACTTGCCTAAATCTCCAAAATTTTGTCATCCCTAGCTGCTGATCAATATCTTAGACTTTGTAGGTTAATTTAGCAAAGTCAAAACTCTTTCTACTTAAGCCAAATGCCAGATTTACAGATTGGTCCCTGGAATCAAGAATCAGTAACTGCAAATCAGCCCTCCTATCCTTTTTCTGCTGTTTTCGACCAGCGCCTGGTCGTGCCTTCGACCAGTGCTGCATTGCCGGAGCCGCGCCGTGTTTTCTCGCGGCAGTTGCTCGCCGCCGGCCACCGCCTCTTGTCGCCAGCACTTGTGAGCAAATGAACCACCTCGCGCGCACGTGCCAGCCACCAGTACCGCGCCATGACCAGCGGATAAACGCCCGCGCTCCAGAGCAATGACTTCTCGCGCGCAACCATTGCCGTGGCAATTGCATGCATTCCGTGTCGTTGCCGGAGCTTTGCTATTGCCTCCGCATCTGCGCCATCACTGGTGAAGTCCCAATGCAAACGACAAAGCCTGTAGAGCTGCTACACTGCCAATGCGCAATCACATCGCCGGTCACCGCTGTCGCAGCTGCACCCGGCCGGTCTCGTCCCCGGCACAAGTTCTCTCGCCGTTTCCCCTCGCAAGCTCCGCCTCAGTGCCTATATAAACCCCTTCAGCGCTGTGAAGAAGTACAACGCCAGGACTTAGCCATTTTCCAGTTTGCTCACTGTTTCCCTTTCTTCCCCGACGAGCTGATTTTTAGGCCACCGTCGCCAGAGCAAACCACAGCCCCTCACTTCAATCCAAGCTCACCAGTGAGTTCACCACACCCATCTTCCCGTGTCCAAGCAACCAATTGCATCCTAGTGCTCTTCATCGCCGGTGATCACCGGAAAACCAGAAACCCCCTGTTCCAGAAATTAAACTCGTTCCAGTGCTTTTCACCACTCACTCCAATAGAATCAAATGATCCTTAGCCCTTCCTTAGCAAGCCTGTTCATCCAGTTTTCAAATTGAAGCAGTGTCGTGCGTTTTCCCAATTTTCGCGCGCCACCGTGGACGTCTCACGTCGTCGGCGTGCCTCGCTGCAGCTCTCCCCAAAATGAAGCCACCTACACCTTCCCTGTAACCCCTAGATGGTGTAGTCCAGAGATTATAGCCTACATTACAGTGTGGAGCCAGTTCGTCGTTCACCGTCTTCTCCAACTTCGGTGACAACGTCGACGAGCTCGCACGCTTAACCACTGCCCAATTCCTCTCTCCAGAACAATCCACGCCACCCCAGAAGTGTTTCCCATCGGTCAATTTGGAGTTTAGCTAACCCCAGTTCTCTGTCACCGTGGCTCGTCCTTGTCTCAGGCGGCCGAAGGTTTCAAACCGCCGTTCGTCGCCGGCAAGCGACCCCAGTCAAATTCCTTCCACCAGCAACCTTGTCTTGATCCCGCCTACCTCCCTGACATGTTTGGCGAAGCAATGCATGCGTGATTCGTCCAGACGCATATGCCCTAATTCGCTGCTGTACAGTGGCATTCGATTTCCTGTGTCCTGAGCTTTGCTGTGAATTTCTATTAATTCAAGGGCTTTTCTGAAAAGTCCACTTTGTCATTTAGGTCCCTCACAGCATTTGGCACACGATGCCACCTCTTGCACCACTTTTGATCATCTAGAAGCCCCAAATCATCCTGGTGTCCTTCTCGGACATTATCTGTTCGCGAACCGAATGCCAACCCTTGGCTTTCATCGCAATCGAGTCTTGACCAGTGAACCTAACCCTAGTATCCTTTTCTCCGCTGTTCTGTTTCTGCCCAATCTCCCTCATTTGCATTCATGTGTATATTTTACTTATGTTTGGTATAAAGCCTATTTTCTGGATGCTTATGTATTGTATGTGTTGTGTGTGCTCTCGTGCGAATGCAGAGCAAGGAGCGAAAGACTTGGAAGGAACGTTTGAAGATCCAGCAGATTTCTTAGACCCAACTTGGCAAGGCAAGTCGTCACCCTTGATCATGTCTCACCCAGTATTTTGAAATAAAGTAGATTCACTGTTTTCAAGATATATGCATGCTGAATATTTGATAGAACTATGTTTAGAAATATGTGGATAGATATGACCCAACTTTCATGTGGAAACCCCTTTTTGATATCGAATCATCATGCAACCTTGTCACCCTAGGATACCATGCTTAGGCTTTAATCTTATTTTAGTATACATGTTGGATGTGAAATGGCTAATATATAAGAAATGGATTTGGAACCCCTTTTGTGAAATGAAATGTCAAATTAGTATTGATAGTGAGGATTGGTTTGTATGGAGAGGGTGCGGTGCGCACCAGGGAATGTGGATGGCTCCTCACTATTAATTCATAAGGATTAGAACCTTGTGTTGTGCCCCTATGTGGCATGAAAAACATACCAACCACTTGCCTGGTATGGGACAGGCACGACTTAGTAGCTTTTTGGTATTAGTAGTTCCCTGCATGGTTTGTCAGTCTGATTTCTCGCGTGGAAACTGGTTGGGCGCAGTTCGTCCATGAGTGATGTGAGTTCAGAAAAAGCATGAGAGGTGAAGGTGGAAAGAAGGAAGACGCCCTATGCCTCAGATTAAGCCGTGCGCGGTTGTAATCTTGAATGGTCATATGTCTTGCGTGGACACAGACCAAGGCTATGTGTCTTGCGGGAACATAAGCCAAAGGCTAGAAAGTAAGGCAGTGGGGAGGACCCACAACGGTACTTGAGACTTAATTGTCTATCTACCGGGCGGGGATACTGTTAATATTGAACTGCAAAAGCGTTGTGTGATCTCGGCCTTGTCACATGTGTATAAGTCACATGGAGTTGGCCTGACTTGAAAGTCGAGTGAAGAAGTGGATTTAAAAAGAGGTACACCTTTGCAAAGCGTAAGAAAAGTATCGGATACTCTGTACTCCCAATTCATGGAGTATGTTCGCGGTGGATTTATCCATGTGGTTCAACACAAGTAACCATTTGAAATGTTTTCATAATATGGTTAATTCAAATGGTGGATCACGGAGGATCGCCATTCATAATGTTTTCTTAAAGTCTATTATAAGATTTCCAAAAACCCCGCTGTTGAAAACAAAACCCTTATTTGAAAGATTAAAGGATTGAAATCTATACTATTTAAGATTATAAGATTTAACCCCTTTTCTTGATCACTCCTCATCTAAATAACTGCATTTGTAAATAAACGACTTGCTGAGCATTGTGTCAAAGCATGCTCACCCTTGCCTTCTTAAACAAATCAGAAGAGGGATTCGCCGATCCCGATTCGTTTGGTTATGAAGATGAAGCAGAAGTTGGGAACGCCCCAGATGATTCGGAGTTCTAGGAGGGTCTCGCGCCGAGTTGAGTCCGATGTGGATGAAGCCCTACCAAAACCATTGCTGCCAGAAGTGAAGATCTTTGTTGTTGCTGTCTGCCTTGTTTTGTGTGTTCGGTATCTTGATGCCGACTCTTGTATGGATAAACTTGTTATTTTCGTAGCAACTCTAAGTAGCGTCATTCTGGGCGCTATGTTAATGTAATATTGGTCCTCGTGACCTCGTACCTGTTTAATTATGTTTTATGCTATAACTACTTTCCGCTTGTTGTGAGTTTTGTAATTGTCCAACCTGTGTGCAATCCACCTAGGCGGTTGCCACGGGATTCCTCAAATGGGGGTCCCACACAGGTCCCATGCAAATAATATAAAAAGAATATAGAAGTTGGGCTTATTTGGCTGGATGCCATTGTGGCATGCCAAATGCCTCGAGTTATCAATGTGCTTTGAATATCACAAATGGTTATGAGGTAAAAAACATCTGTGATAGTCACATTACAGACGGTTTTTATGTAAGGCCCGACTGTGATAGTCCCAACAGTGTCCGACGCTTCAAATTCTCAACTTCTTTCAATATCACAGATGGTTTTTAACTCCAAACCGTCTGTGATAGTAACATTACAGACATTTTTTATGTAAGGACTGACTGTGATAGACCCAACAGTGATCGACGCTTCAAATTCTCAATGGTGTGTTGTGTCTTTTCGGTTTCTGATGTTTGCGGGGCGCACTAGCCTGGGAACACGAAGCATCAAGTTGGAAATTCTATAAATAGCTTGTTTTTCATTAATGATGAAAAAATTAACTAAAAATTTGTTCTTATGTTAATTTTACAATTTTCCCGCACGTTCTTGGAGAAAAAGAAGTGGAGCGGTTTGACTGGAAGCAAAACTCCAGGGAGGGAAACAAGTATTTGTAGAAGTCAAACAGTTCAATATTCCAGGCATATTAAAGACGGTTCGGACATCCGAACCATCTGTAATAGTCATATTACAGACGGTTTGGACATCAGAATCGTCTGTAATATTAAAGCAGACGATTTTGATATCCCAACCATCTGTGATAGTTCCAACAGTGCCCACGCATCAAATTCTCTACATGCAATTGTTGATAACCGCACATAATAACTGCTCAGATGAAGAGACTTAATTATTTACTTCAAATTTAATTTGCATCGAATTATGTAATCTGATGCTTCAACTTCCTTTTCCGTGTTGTAGTTTATCTCCCGAGAAGCTATCATGAATTTATTGACCTTGAAAACCAGTAGTGCCCTTTTTAAAACTCGAGGCACCCGCGCATATGAACCATCACCTTCTAGTTCTATAAATAGCGAGGCTCTTCAATCCTTAAGACTTACAAATTATTGGCTAAGTCTTTTAGGAATTCTGCTCCTAAATCCCTGTCTTTATTCCCTCCTCAACTCCCACCTTGATGGCGAGCCGAGATTCCAATGAGGTTATTGAAATTGAGAGTGATGAGGAAGAGATAAGTAATGAACTCGATCTGGATCTTCAGAAAGTAAGTCCTCTCTGAAACTCTAATGTAGATCTTTCTTTTATGACTTGATTACCTCCAAACAAATGCATTTCGAAATCCACAGGTGCCTGAGGAAATGCTCCCTCCAAAGAAGAGACTCAGAAATGATGAAAGATCCTCTAATGGAGCTGCAGCGAAGACTCTAGAGGGTGCTGAGGCCTGTGTTGCCACATTGCCCCTTGCAGCCCCTCCAGTTGCAGCTTCATCTACACCTTTGGAGATCCACAACAATCCTTCCAATATCCCCTCTTCAACACCTTTGTATCATCAGCTTTAATTTCTTGGATGATCCTACTGATGCCAAATCCACTCCTTTGCTGAGAGATGATGTAGATAGGCTTAGAGCCATTGATAGTTCTCCTGGGGCGGCCAGTGTAGATCCTACTGATGCCAATACGTCCCTAGGAGAACTTTGTAAATTACTTTCCGAACAGGTCGACGCTTTGGTCGCTTGTATCCCTTATGTATGCAAAGATTGTAAGAAATAAGAAATTTCTTTTCCTTATATATCTAGCTTTTGGATTGATTATGTAACTGATAATCACCAAATGATGTTCTGTGTGAAAATGTTAACAAGAAAATACTGCTGCAATCAAGACGGTTTTTAACTCAAAACCGTCTCTGATAGTAACATTACAGACGGTTTTAATTTCAGGACCGACTGTAATAGTCTTAACATTCTTTGAACATCCACAAACATATATATACAACAAATATGAAAAATAAGATAAAACCAAATAGTCTCAACGTTCATTTTTTTAAATACTAACATTGAAAATAAGATAGAACCAAATATGAAAAACAAGTGGAACAACTGAACTAGTCGAACGGTTCGACTGCAAACAATCCAGGATATTATAGATGGTTCGGACCTTATCACCATCTGTGATAGTAGAGCAGAGTGTTGATTTTATAATTATCATAGACGGTTCTGAGGTAAAAACCGACTGTGATAGTAAAGCGGACAGTTTTGAGCTCGGAACCGTCTGTGATATTGTAATTATCACAGACTGTAACACCCTGAGTTAGGGGTGAAAATTTTCTTTTTCATCAATAGCATGCATGCATGTATCAGTAGCAATAGCCAGATCAGTATCTACCTCAAGCCCTAAAATCTCCAAATCTTTCTTGTGAACCCCAAATCAAGATCAGATTGCTCAGGTGTAATCTATTAGTTATCCTGAATCTAAAAGCCTTCAGAACCTACATTCAATTCCAGCTCTAAATCCCAGAATTATCAACTCCATTTGTTTTCGAAAACAGAAATACCTTATATTACCCTAAATACTCTGAAATCAAATTTAATCAAAATCTTGACCAAGTTCAGATCAGATTATTCTTGAAATATGATCATGGGTATGCCAATGCCTTAAACCAGAAAGTTGGCAGCCAGATTTTATCATCTAGACTCTTTTCACAAATCAGTCCAAGAGATATTGCAAATTAGTCCTTTATCTGACATCTGGAAACCCAAAAAGGCTAAAATCTCCAGATTAACTTCAAACTCAAAATCTCTTCAGCAAATCTTTTCTAAATGCTAATTGTCACAAGTTTCTCTCCTGTGCAGATATCAAAATCAAACCCTAAATGCCAGAATTCGAAATCGACAAAACTCAAATCTTATTTTACCCTAAAATACCCTATTTTCAGTTCATATCAAAAACTATTCAGATGTGCCAGATTTTATCAAACATCTTTGCCAAATATCCTGTTGAATATAATCTGCCAGATCAGTGAAATCAATTTCAGTTTAAACCTCCCAGAATTCCAGATTTACAATTCAGTCCAAATCAAAAATCTGAAACTGCAGTTATGTCCATTTTCGACCAGGCTATCTACTGTGCACACGACCAGAGTTGCTGTGCTTGTGCGCCGTAGCTGCTCGTCGCCGACGAGGCTTCGCCGCACTTGTGACCGTGCATGCCGGTGCGCACGTGTCCTCGCTCCAGCCGTGTCGTGGCAGCGCCACTGCAACGTCGACAACCAGCGCCTGCTCCCGCGCGCGACCATCAGCCTTTTGTCAGCAATCCACTGCCACGTTGCCTTGCCGCGCCAGTGTTGTCTCCACCGCTTGCTCCATCTTTGCAAAGTCCCGATGAACGACAATGTGGACAGTTGCAGTCCTGTCACCGTCGCAATCACCGTTCTTCGCTGTGTCTTCGCCGCTGATGTCCAGCACGCAAGCAATCTCATCACGGCTGCCAAATCACTTCGTTTTCTCCTCCTTGCAAGCTTCACCTGCCCTATTTAAACCCCACTGTGTTCAGCAGCTTCTTCACACCTCACAGGAATCAGCTAAGTCTCTAAATCCTTCTGTTTTCGTTTTCTTCTCCGGCGAGCCGTCGAGGAGGCTCACGGTGCTAGGACGCCCTGCCGCACCAATCTCCAAATTGAAGCCATCAGTGAGTTCCTCTTCTCATTCTCTCTGTGTGGCATCATCTAATTGCTCACCGGTGACCTCTAATGCCGGCGATCACCGGAATTGCCGTTTACCCTGTTTCTGCAATGTAGCTTAATTCAGCCCGAATTGGCTTTCGAATTTGTAATCTAAAATGATCAGTAAGTTATTTCAAGCATGCCGGTGAACTTAGTGTCGTGGTATTGCGAATACCCCGGCAGGTTTTGAGAGTGATCCTAGCGAAGATTACGCAGCGCGGGTTGACCGGAAGACCGGTCCTCCCCCGCCGGACAAGCACAAAGAATGACACACGGGTTTATATAGGTTCAGGTCCCGGTGGGGGCCCTAGTCCTGTCGACGCGCTCCTGACCGGAGTCGGCTGGGGAGGCTCTCTCCGGGGGAGAGGCTTCTGGAGCACGCCTGTGAGTTTAGCTATTCCAATAAAAGAACCGATCCTTTACAACAGAGTGGTACAAGGGCTATTTATAGCCCCAAAAAGCAGCAAAAAACCTAAACTACCCCGGAAGCCACCGTCGGATTGAAGGGTAGGACTGTCCTTCTCCCGGTCAAATGCCTTGGATGCTTGACCGGTGGTCGCCAGTTCCCGAGGCGCTCCTCGCGTGACCTGCACGTGACAAACAGTTCGAGACTTTACCTTCAGGAGGGCGCTGAGGACCGGGACGGCGCCGGAGGCCACGTCCCTGGGTCAAAGGCGGCGCCCGGGACGGCACCGAAGGCCATGTCCCGGGAGCCAAAAGGTGGCGCCCGGGGAGGCCCCGGAGGCCACGTCCCCGGGTCAAAGGCGGCGCCCGGGACGGCACCGAAGGCCATGTCCCGGGAGCCAAAAGGCGGCACCCGAGAAGGCCCCGGAGGCCACGTCCAGGGAGCCAAAAGGCGGCGCCCGTGGAGGCCCCGGAGGCCACGCCCCCGGGCAAATGGCGGCGCCCGGGAGGGCACCGGAGGCCACGTCCGGGGAGCCAAAAGGCAGCGCCCGGGGAGGTCCCGGAGGCCACGTTCCCGGGCAAATGGCGGCGCCCGGGAGGGCACCGGAGGCCACGTCCCGGGAGCCAAAAGGCGGCGCCCGGGGAGGCCCCGGAGGACACGTTCCCGGGCAAATGGCGGCCCCCGGGACGGCCCCAGAGGCCATGTCCCGGGAGCCAAAAGGCGGCGCCCGGGAGGGCACCGGAGGCCACGTCCGGGGAGCCAAAAGGCGGCGCCCGGGAGGGCACCGGAGGCCACGTCCGGGGAGCCAAAAGGCAGCGCCCGGGGAGGCCCCGGAGGCCATGTTCCCGGGCAAATGGCGGCGCCCGGGAGGGCACCGGAGGCCACGTCCCCGGGTAATCGTGACACATCTTACCTGGACTTAGCCCGCGGAGATTTCCCCCGACAGCAGCCCCCCATGCCCGCCGGGGACGATGCTCGAGTCCCCGGTGGGTATGGTTCAGGTCACCGGGAAGATCTCCGGGCCATGTTACCGGAGCCGCGATGCTTCGGTTTCCGTGCCCCACGATTAAAGCCGCACCGTTTCGCCATAAATGCGCGCGCGGTTCGAACCGGCGCCTCGATTCACGCGCCCGTCCCTTCGTTTCCCGCGCACGGTTTGAACTTCTACTGTCCAGATTGATCCGCGGGTGCCACGTGGCGTGCATCTAGGCCACGCCCCGCCCCTATAAATAGGACCTTGGGGGGCCCGGAAGCTCATTCCAAATTTTCGGCCTCAACAGTTTTTGCTCTCCCGGTAGCCCTCTCCCGGTAGCTCTTTCCGGTAGCTCTTTCCGGTAGCAGGCGTCCGGGAGTTTCCAGTAGTAGCCTCCTGCAAAGTTAGCCACCAAAAAAGAAGACTAACCTCATGGCACCCAAGGGTCGAGCGAAGACCATGGAGGTGCCCCCGGAGGAAATCCCCTCGGATTTCCTTTGGGTGTCGGAGTTCACGGCCGAGGACGCCGAGTCCTTGGCCGAAAGAGGCATCGTTGCGGACGGGGATATCCGAGTCCCCGTGAAGAAGGACGGGGCCCCCCGCCCCAGGCCCGGAGAGGTCGTGGCCTTCGAGGCCTTCCTCGAGGCGGGGCTCCGGCTCCCTGTGCATCCCATGCTCCGGGAGTTTCTCAAGGAGTACGGGGTGGCTCTCAACCACCTCACCCCGAACGCGCTTGTCCGGATGGGCCTCTTCATTTGGCTCTTCGAGACAGAGACCGGGCGGGAGCCCAACCTTCGCGCCTTCCGGTATTTCTACGAACCGGCGGCGCGGACCTCCCACCTGGTGAAGGGGGGCCCCAAGTCCCCCTTCGGCTCGGTGATGGTCCAGATGTTGCCGGCCCGGGTAATCGACTACCCGGCGGCGGCCTCCCGGGACCACTGGGGGGATTGGGTCCGGAGGTGGTTCTACCTCCGGGTTCGAGACGACGCGGTGGTGTACGCCCCGGAGGCCCCCACCTACAGCCGGTCGTCCGCACCCAAGCCGCCGGTGTGGACGGACGAGGAGTACGAGCTCCTCCGCAAGGTGATCCTCTCCAAAAAGACCCGCTCGATGCGGGACGCAGCTGAGGAGACGGCTCTCCTCCGGATCTCCCCCTTCACCGGCGGGAAGAGGGGGATCGGCATGGGCCCCGAGTAGCGGCCCCCGGCGAAGCCGGTGAGGCGACGTAAGCTACGGGAACCCGTTGCATTGTACTTACAAATTTTTAAGAAATTGACTAACTCTTTACCTCTTGCAGTCCGGCCGAACCCGGCGGCGCGGGAGAAGGCGGAGAACCTCTTGGGGAGGTACTTCGCCGATGAGCACGAGCGCGTCGTGCGCGCCATCGGCGAGGGCCTCCCCAAGAACTTGGTAGCGGCGGCCTTCGGGCTAAAGCTGCCGGAGAGGAAGCCTCTCCCCACCCCCGGGTCGCACAAACGGGGGAAGGAGGCGGCCGGGGGCTCGGAGCCCAAGAAGGCCCGGGTTCAAAACACCCCCGGCCCATCGACAACGCCGGCGGCGACACCGGCGAAGCCCCGGGACGAGACCCCCGGGAGCGAACGTGCCTGGGCACCGTCTCGGAAGGAAGCAACGCCTCCTTCCCCGAAGGGCCCCGTCGAGGCGCGGGGGAAGGAGGCGACCGCGGGTGGGGCGGCGTCCGACTCGGCGAACTATGCCCCGTCGCCGCTCACGGTGGAGCTCCTCCCGCCCCTTCCGGCTTCTTTGGAGCCGGAGAGGCTGGAGGTGAGATTCGCGGGTGCCTCACCCCCGCGGGTCTGGCCGGTGGACGAGGGGGGAGCCCCTCGGTCTACGAGGTTCCTCCGGAGGAGGGGGCCCCAAGGACCTGCCGGCCCGGGCCAGGGAAAGGCCTGATGGTTCCCCCCCGGGCGGAGGCTCCCGCCGAGAGCTCCTCGGCCACGTCTTCGTGGGGCACTACCTCGTCGACGAAGACGCCGGCCGCATTACCGGACCTTGAGGTCCGGGGACCCCCCGCCGGCCGCGCCGGCGGCTCCGGGCGAGAGACCCCTCTGCTCCCCGCGGGGGAGGTCGCCCGCTACTCGGAGGGCCTGCATACCCGGAAGGTGCAGGCCTTCGTCGCGGGAGGGACGCTCCATGAGCGTTTCGAGGGGCTTCAGTCCCTCGGGGCCCAGGTAACCCGAGTCGATGACGTCTTCATTTATATCCTGCACTTCGAGATATTTCTAACTCTTATGTATTTTGTAGGTGGCAGCTGTTACCTAGGGCCTTGAGCAGCGGGTCGCCCGGCTGCTTAAGGAGGCGGAGGGCCGGGCCGCGGCCTCCGTAGGGCAGCGCAAGGAGGCCCTCCGGGAACGTGACGAAGCCCTCGCGGAATTGACCCGGGTACGGGCCCAGGTCCATCTTTCCGAGGTCGTCAACGCCCGCCTCCGGGAGGAGGCCAAGGCGAGGGAGGAGGCGCTCCGGGAGCTCGAGAGCTCGAGCGTCCGGGCGGTGGCGAACGCGGGCCGCTCCGTCCGGTCGGCCCTTGAGGGCCTTGGCGTAAGCCTCGGCTCCGGGAGCAGGGAGGTGCCACCGGCGACCTTCGCGGAGGCTGTGCGTTTTCTCAACGCACAGGTCTCCGCCATCCCGGAGGCTGCCGACGTTCGGGCACGGGGTCGGGCGATCCCCGTCGTCGCGGCCACTGCGGGGCTCGTCGAGTTCCGGGGGGTCGGCGCCTGGGCGATCGGGGGCCGCATCCCCCGAAGCTTCCCAGACTCCTTCGAGCCTTCGCGCCGGGAGGTCGAGCAGCTCGCCGGAGGGTTCTACGACAGGATCATCCGGGCGTGGTTCCCGGCTCCGGCACCTCCGACGGGAGACGCCCCAGCCCCGGCCATGGAGGAAGCCCCCCGGGGGGAGGACGCCAATGAACATGTATGACCTCCCCCCGGGTCTTAGCTAGGGCCCTTTTTTGTTTTAGGACTTTTTGATTCTGGTAGCTTCTTAGAAGAAGCCCCGGGCACTTGTACATAAACATTTTGAATGCAATGAAGTTGAAATTTTTTTTCTAAGTCTTTGAATTGAATTTACTGTTACCAGGGTTCCCGGGAGGTTGCTCCCGGGCGAAGGTCCGGGAGGGGCTCCCCGGGGGACGCCCAAGCGGCTTTGATTTTGCTAAGCCTTCTCTCCGGGAATCGCGGCGCGGATATTGTCCGGGAGCCGATCCGGTTGAGTGGGCGTCCGGAGTGGCACTTGGACAACTTCGATAATCATCGTACCGAATTGTCCCCTCCGCGACCGGGGCTCCGGATGATCCCTCCCCTCCGGATACTTCCACCGGCGGGATACGAGTTTTGGCCTGAAGATGTGCTCCGGGACGCTCGGCGCCGCGTACGGGTGTTGTACCGGGACTTGACCCGGGAGTTAGCGGAGAGCCTCTGGGAGTATTAGGCGTAGGAGCCTTAGGGCTTAGAGAATCCCCCGAGTTAGAACCCGGGTTGTATCGTTTCCGAAGCCCACCGGAGGGGGAAGATGTCCTCCGGGTTTTCTAATCAATAAAGCGCTGTGTTGTTGTTTCCTTTCGTTGCCTCTTTATTTTCTTCTTCTTGGATGGTCTGGACGACTCATCTTAACAAGGATGAGCTAAGTTTCCTCGTGGGCGGTGCGGTCGACACCCGGGGGTTCCTTATCCCCCCCGCCCACAGCGGACCGGAGAATAGCTCCGCGCGCTGTGGGGGTAACAAGGCCCCCGGGATAGTAGTCACCTGTAGGATAGGAAATTTTCTAAGTTAGAAAACTTTAGAACGATGTTTTCAAGGAGAAGACCTTCCGGGAGACAATCGTCCGGTCGCCGTGAGAACGGGGAGCCGCGAAGGAGGCCTCATGTGGAAGAAACATCCAAGAAAACCCGGTGAGATTTCCAGAGGCGAGCTTCCTAGAAGACATCCGTCCGGTCGGGGAGCCGGGAATAGGGTCTTTGGGGAAGAAAATGCCCGAGAAACCCGTGACTTCTCCGAGAGACAATCGTCCGGTCACCGTGAGAACGGGGAGCCGGCAATAGGGTCTCCGGGAGGCATTCATCCGGTCGCCGTGAGAACAGGGAGCCGGGAATAAGGTCTCTGGGGACCAATCGTCCGGTCGCCGTGAAAACGGGGAGCCGGGAATAACGTCGACTCCCGGAGGAGGAAGATAGATCCAATCAAGCCGCAAGGGGCCGATCTTCCGGTCGCCGTGAAAACGGGGAGCCGGGAATAACGTCGACTCCCGGAGGAGGAAGATAGATCCAATCGAGCCGCCAGGGGCCGATCTTCCGATCGCCGTGAAAACGGGGAGCCGGGAATAACGTCGACTCCCGGAGGAGGAAGTGCCCGAAGACGCGGCTTGAGTGTTTGGGTAGGGGACTAGTCTCCCAAAGTGACTCGTTACCACGGCCACTGTGACCGGGTTGCCGCTTACACCCTCAGTCCACGAGGGCTGATCGTAAGCTGCCCTACGGGAGTGGAGACTCCCGTTGTAGGGACTTGTTGGGACTGGCCCACTTCCTCGCGGGGAGGGCATCGCCGCTAGGGGCAGCAATGAGAGAGACCTGCAATGAGAGTTTAAAGAGCAAGTCCTATGTATTGCTAATAAAATGAAGTACAAGGCCTCCCCCTGCGAAGCCGCGAAAGGGGAGGAAAATACAGCGTCCCTCCTCCCCCTCCGGCGTGAACGCTCCGGGGGAGGGGACAGGCCCGTAAGGCTAAACATAGAACTTGCGAAGTAAACACAAGTTCCACGTGTGCTTCAGCTCCTGCTCTTGAAGGTTGGAGAGCTTGTAGGCCCCCGAGCCTAGGACCGCGGAGATCCTGTAGGGGCCCTCCCACTTGGGGGAGAGCTTACCCTGGGCCTGGGGGTCCGTCACGCGCTTGAGGACAAGGTCCCCAAGGCGGAAAGCTCTCTCGCGCCATTTCTTGCTTGTAGATGGCGTGGCGGAGGAGCGCTCGGTCGCGTTCCTCCTCCACGAGGTCGATCTCCAGACGCTGGTTGGCCTCGTTGGCCTGGTACGCTGAGGGCGTAGCTCCCTCCAGGAGCTCAACCCGCAGTGACCGGAAGCCGATCTCCGGGGGGAGGACTGCCTCCGCCCCGTAGACCAGGGAGAAGGAGTACGCCCCGTCGCCCGGGACGGGGTCGTGCGCATGGAGCAGAGGATGCTAGGGAGCTCCTCCGCCCATGCACCCCGCTTAGAGGCGGCTTGCTCGAGTCTCCGGCGCAATCCCTGTAGGATCACGCCGTCTACCCTCTCGACAGCCCCATTGCTCCGGGGATGGGCTACCGAAGTGAAGTGGACGACGAGCCCCAGGCCTTCGCAGAATTCCCGAAAATAAGCCGAGTCGAATTGGGTCCCGTTGTCCACGGTGATTTCCGGGGGGACACCAAAACGACATACGACGTTTTTCCAGAAAAACTGCTGGACGGCCCGGGACGTGATGCTGGCCAAAGGCTCCGCCTCAACCCACTTTGTAAAATAGTCGACTGCGACTACCGCATACTTGTATCCCCCGGATGCTGGGGGGAAGGGCCCTAAGAGGTCCATCCCCCAGCGCACAAAGGGCCAAGTGATGGGGATCGTCTGCAGCGCTATGGGGGAGAGGTTCGAGCCCTTGGCCATCTTCTGGCATGCCTCGCACGCGGAGACAAGATCTCGCGCGTCGCGCATGACCGTGGGCCAGTAGAAGCCCTGCCGGAGGGCCTTGGCTACGATGGCACGCGGGGCTAGGTGAGAACCACAGCTCCCCGTGTGGATGTCTTCGAGAAGTTGAAGTCCCTCTGGCCGGGGGAGGCAGCGCAGGGGGGCGGAAGCCCCCGCTTGTAGAGCCTCCCCTCCAGCAGGAGATACGCCCGGGCTTTAGCCCGGAGGCGTTTAGCCTCGGTCTCACTAGGAGGGTCCCCCTCCCCCTTGATGAAGGAGATGAGGGGGTCCATCCAGGATGGAGTCCGGGCGATCTCGGCGACCTCCGGGACATGAGGCTCATCGCCCGTGCCCGGGGAGGCCACCGAGGGCTTCGTGATGATCTCCAGGAAAGCCCCCTTGGGGAGCGATTCCCGGGCGCTGGCCGCCCGGGCCAAGGCGTCGGCCCGGTCATTGTCCCTACGTGGGATATGCCGGGCCTCGAAGCCTTCGTAATGCCTCTCCATCTTTCGCACTTCCTGCAAATAAAGACTTAAGTTTGCGTCATGGCACAGGTAAGACTTGTCCATTTGGCAAACTACGAGCTGAGAATCTCCCTTGACTAGGAGGCGCCGGATCCCCAGGGAGCGCGCGAGGCGCATCCCGAGGAGCAAAGCCTCGTATTCGGCGACGTTGTTGGTTGCGGGGAACTCGAGCCGCGCGGCGTACTCGAGTTTCTTCCCCTCGGGGCTCCGGAGGACTACTCCCGCGCTAGCCCCGGCAAGACACAACGACCCATCGAACATAAGGGTCCAATGATCACTGCGTCGGGGCGGCACAGGGAGGTCTTCGTCCCCGGACCCAGAGGCGGGAGTCCACTCTGCGACGAAGTCGGCGAGGACCTGCGACTTGATGGCGGATCGGCCGGTAAGGGACAGGGAGAAGGGGGCGAGCTCAGCCCCCCACTTCCCGATCCGGCCGGTGGCTTCTTTGTTCCGCAGTACCTCCCCAAGGGGAAGGGACGACAGGACGGTGATGGGGTGCCCCAGGAAGTAATGCCGAAGCCTCCGGGACGCCATGAGGAGGGCGTAGCAGATTTTCTCCATCTCCGTGTACCGAGTTTTGGCCCCCTGGAGGGCCTCACTTACGTAGTACACGGGACGCTGCTGCCCCCCTTGCTCCTTCACCAAGACCGCAGTGACGGCGACAGGGGTCGCGGCGAGGTAGAGGAGCAAGGGCTCTTCCGGGGACGGACTACGAGCATTGGAGGGCTCGTGACGTACTTCTTGAGGTCGTCGAACGCCTCCTGGGCCTCGGGGGTCCAGCGGAACCCCTCGAGCCCTCGTAGGATCTTGAAGAACTGGAGGCCCCACTCCGCCGACCGGGAGACAAAGTGGCTAAGTGCGGCTAGGCGGCCGGAGAGCCGCTGGACATCCTTGACAGAGCGCGGCGGGGCATATCTAGGAACGCCCGGATCTTCTCGGGGTTTGCCTCAATGCCCCGCTGGGACACGAGGAAACCTAGGAGCTTCCCCTCGCGCACCCCGAAGGCGCACTTCTCCGGGTTCAGCTTGAGCCCGAACGCGCGGAGGTTCCAGAAGGTTTCAGCCAGGTCGTCGATGTGGGAGGCTGCGCGGGTACTCTTGACAACCGCGTCGTCTACGTAGACTTCGACGTTGCGGCCGACTTGCTCTTTGAAAACCAATGTCATGAGGCGCTGGATGGTCGCCCCCGCGTTCTTGAGCCCGAAGGGCATATGTACGTAGCAGAAGGTTCCGAGGGGAGTAATAAAACTCATCTTTTCCTCGTCCCCTTCCGCCATCCGGACATGATGGTAGCCCGAGTAGGCGTCTAGGAAGCTCATGAGCTCGCACCCCGCAGTGGAGTCGACGAGCTGATCAATCCGCAGGAGCGGGAAGTTGTCTTTGGGGCAGGCGCGGTTAAGGTCGGTGAAGTCCACACACAACCGCCACCTGCCGGTTGATTTCTTGACGAGGACGGGGTTCGCGAGCCATTCGGGGTGCAGGACCTCCCGAATGAACCCCGCCTCTCGGAGCCGGGTGATCTCCGCCTTGATTGCCTCTTGGCTCTCGAGGGAGAGTTTCCGCAGCTTCTGTTTAACCGGGGGGTGACCGGGGGCCACTGCAAGCTTGTGCTCAATGACCCCCCGGGCGACGCCCCGCATGTCTGACGGCTTCCACGCAAAAACATCGAAGTTTTTGCGCAGAAAAGCCGCAAGTTGCGCTGCGTGCTCCTCGGGGAGCTCCGCCCCGACCCGGACGGTTTTGTCTTCGTTGCCCGGGGACAACAGGACCTTCCGGAGGCCCCCTTCCAGACGCGGCTTGAGGAGGGGCCTCCCGGGCGGTGGCGCAGCAGCATCTAGTTCCGGGGGAGAAGCCTCCCCCCCGGGCGTCTTTATGAGGTTGATGCTTCCGATCGTGGCCGCAGCGCGCTCGTATAGAGCACGGGCCATGTCTTGGTCTCCCCGGACGTTGATCACACCATGCGGCCCGGGGATCTTCATGCAGAGATAGTTTTGATGGGTGGCAGCCCCCAGCCGGTTGATTGTCGTCCTCCCCATAATCGCGTTGCAGGAGGAGGAGAGGTCTACTACGTCGAAGCGGACCAGCTCGGTTCGGTAGTTCTCCGGGGTGCCAAAGGTCATTGGAAGATCTACCTTGCCCACGGGGTGGATCGCCTTCCCCGGGACAAAACCTTGCAGGGGTCCGGCAGCGGGCTGCAGGAGCTTCTCATCCACCTGCATTTCTTTGAAGGCCTTCAGGAATAAGACGTCGGTGGAGCTCCCGCCGTCCACCAGGATCCGGGCCAGATGGCAGTTGTAGATGGTCGTGGAGACAATGAGCGCGTCGTCGTGGGGGAAGCGAACCCCCCGCTCGTCTTCTGCCGTAAAGGTGAGGGGGACGTCCGACCACTTTGGTGGCGGGGACGTGTGTAGCACCCCCACAACCTTGACCTCGCGCGCGTACTCCTTACGCTGGCGCTTAGAGTCCCGCCCGGAGGCAGATCCTCCCACGATGACATTGATGTGCCGCTGCGAAGTTTGAAAGGGGAGAGCTTCTGAAGGCTCCCCCTCCTGCGCCTACTGACCCCCCGTGGGAGCGGGAAGGGCCGGAAACAGCTGGCCGAGGGGGCAAGGAGACCGGAGTAGCCCCCCCTGCCCGCGTTGGTCGAGGAAGTCCGCGAAGTGCTGCAGCAGCTGGCTACAATCTCAGGTAGCGTGGGTATTGGACCTGTGGAGGCTGCACCACGGTCCTTCCCGCCTTCTCCCCGCGGGGCCTTCCCGGCCGCGCGAAGACTGTCCTCCCCCATGGCCCTTCGGTTTGGGGAAGGGGCGGTTGGCCCTCGGGGGGTCGCGCGAGCTGCCTCCGCCCTCGAGGACAAAGGTGTCCCGAGGCCGTGGCTCGCTACGCCCCCCCTGCCTGGAGCGTTTGGGGGGATCCCTGGCCCCCCGGTCGACGGGGGCGGGAGCCCCCTGGGTCTTCTTACAAATATCGTCTTCCTCCGCCCGAGCGTACTTTTCGAGCACGTTGAAGAGCTCGTCGGCGGAAGAGGGGCAACTCCGGGAGAGCCTTCGGTGGAGCTCCTCCGGGAGGATGCCGCTTTTGCAGGCTTCGATGACCGTAGAGTCGGGGATGTGGGCCACTTTGCTCTTCACCTGAGCAAAGCGCTTGAAGAAGCTTCTGATGGTTTCCCCAGTCCTCTGCCGGACAATGTATAGCTGCGAGGAGTCCAGGGGACGCACATAGTTCCCTTGGAAGTTGGCACAGAACTCCCGCTTGAGCTGCGAGAAAGAGTTGATGGAGCCGGCCTTCAGGTTGTAGAACCAGGAGCGGGCAATGCCGGAGAGGTAGAGGGGGAAGACGTTGCACTGTACTGTCTCGTCCCCCCCGGCAGCGGAGATGGCAGTGGAGTAGACCTGCACAAACTCGTAAGGGTCTGCCTCACCGTTATAGTGCTTGAGGTGCGGAGGGCGGTAGGGCCGCGGCCACCGGATGCTGCGAAGCCTTCGGCACAGGGGCTGGTTAGCCCCCTGCACTTCCCGGGGGGAGCCCCGGTCGCTGTCTTCTTTCACGCGACCTTCGTTGTCTGAGTCTGGAAGCGGTCCGAGAGGTCTGCCAGAATGGCGATGGCGACGCTTTTTGTCCGACCGGGACTGAGTTCCCGGACGTCCGGGCTCTCCGCCGGAGAGATTGGCTCTTCAACGGATCTCTTCCCCCGGCCCGTGCGAGAGCGAGGCTCCCCGCGCCCGCGGCCGGGGGGAAGTTCTTCCCCGCGCTCTGGTGAACGCATTCGCTCGACCTCTCCCGGGGCGAAACGGACCTGTCCCGCCGAGGGAGGGAGCTCGTGCGCTGTAGCTTCCGGAGCCGGTTGGGGCGAGCCCCCTGCGACGACCCCCGGGACCAGAAAGGGGGAAGCCCCTGTATCATCCGGAACCGGGGAGGGGGCGCCCGCGGCGACGCCTGGAATCGAAGTGGAGGGGGCCCCAGTGGCCATGACTGGAACCGGGAAGGGGGCAGGCCCTGTAACACCCGGAACCGACGAGGGGGGAGCCCCGGTGGCGGCGTCCGGAACCGGGGAGCCTATGCGGGGGGAAGTCCGCTGCAGCACGAGGGCTGCTCTGTCAACCGCCCCCGGTGCGGTAAACGCAACGCGGGGGGCGGGACTGGCTCCCGGCGCAGGGTAAACCCCCGGCAAGAAATGGGCTCCCGGCCCCGGGAATAGGCCAGGGACGGGGTACCCCCCTGGTGCCACGAAGGGCCCCGGCATGAAGTAGCCTCCCGGTACCGGGACGGGCCCGGGTGCCGGGAAGGGTCCTGACGTATATCCCGCAGGGGGACGGAACCCCCCGGCAGGATCATACGGGGCGGACAACCCCCCGGAGGCCGGAGGGACCGCCGGGTAACCCATAAAAGGGGGCATGTTCCCCGGATACGGGTGTGATGCAAATGTGGGGGCCGGAGGCCGCGCCAGCACGCTAAGGAGCTCGTCCATAGAGCGCTGAGCGCGGAGCTGGCCTTCCACGAGAGCTTCGAGCAGGGCGTCCCGGGGAGCCAGGGGAGCCGTCGGGGGGACGCTTGTCCCGGCCGAGGTAACCGCGGTCACCGGGAACGACCTGGAGGTGGAAGCACCTAAGTTAAGAGGAAAGGAGGGAGGCGGTACCTGCGCCAGGTCGCCTCTGGAAGGGACCGCCGGGACAGCAGTGTCCCAGGCGGACGGCGCCGGGTCTCCGAGGCCCGGATCACCGAGAAGGGTGCGAGCCCTTGTTCTTGGGGGAGCCATGGTGTCTTGTCACGAGTCCCCACTGACGGCGCCAACTGTCGTGGTATTGCGAATACCCCGGCAGGTTTTGAGAGTGATCCTAGCGAAGATTACGCGGCGCGGGTTGACCGGAAGACCGGTCCTCCCCCGCCGGACAAGCACAAAGATTGACACACGGGTTTATACAGGTTCGGGTCCCGGTGGGGGCCCTAGTCCTGTCGACGCGCTCCCGACCGGAGTCGGCTGGGGAGGCTCTCTCCGGGGGAGAGGCTTCCGGAGCACGCCTGTGAGTTTAGCTATTCCAATAAAAGAACCAATCCTTTACAACAGAGGGGTACAAGGGCTATTTATAGCCCCAAAAAGCAGCAAAAAACCTAAACTACCCCGGAAGCCACCGTCGGATTGAAGGGTAGGACTGTCCTTCTCCTGGTCAAATGCCTTGGATGCTTGACAGGTGGTCGCCAGTTCCCGAGGCGCTCCTCGCGTGACCTGCACGTGACAAATAGTTCGAGACTTTACCTTCAGGAGGGCGATGAGGCTTGGGACGGCGCCGGAGGCCACGTCCCCGGGTCAAAGGCGGCGCCCGGGACGGCACCGAAGGCCATGTCCCGGGAGCCAAAAGGCGGCGCCCGGGACGGCACCGAAGGCCATGTCCCGGGAGCCAAAAGGCGGCGCCCGGGGAGGCCCCGGAGGCCACGTCCCCGGGCAAATCGCGGCGCCCGGGGAGGCCCCGGAGGCCACATCCAGGGAGCCAAAAGGCGGCGCCCGGGGAGGCCCCGGAGGCCACGGCCCCGGGCAAATGGCGGCGCCCGGGAGGGCACCGGAGCCACGTCCGGGGAGCCAAAAGGCAGCGCCCGGGGAGGCCCCGGAGGCCACGTTCCCGGGCAAATGGCGGCGCCCGGGAGGGCACCGGAGGCCACGTCCCGGGAGCCAAAAGGCGGCGCCCGGGGAGGCCCCGGAGGCCATGTTCCCGGGCAAATGGCGGCGCCCGGGACGGCCCCGGAGGCCATGTCCCGGGAGCCAAAAGGCGGCGCCTGGGAGGGCACCGGAGGCCATGTCCGGGGAGCCAAAAGGCGGCGCCCGGGAGGGCACCGGAGGCCACGTCCGGGGAGCCAAAAGGCGGCGCCCGGGGAGGCCCCGGAGGCCACGTTCCCGGGCAAATGGCGGCGCCCGGGAGGGCACCGGAGGCCACATCCCCAGGTAATCGTGACACATCTTACCTGGACTTAGTCCCGCGGAGATTTCCCCCGACACTTAGAATCATCAATTGATCCCAATTTGAAGCTATTCCTGATTTTGCAAATTGACAGTCGCTGGCTCACGTCGCCAAGCCACACCGACGATCCTCCGACCAAATTGACGTCGCCAGTAGCTTACTCATACCCTTCTATCACTCCTAGAGCAAGGAATCGAGTTCAATCGGCTTATGTTGAAAATGCCCAAATCCAGAGCTTCTTCTCCGGCGCCGATCACCGGAATGCTTGTTCCAGCCATTTCAGCCCTCAAAACCTTGTCCAGTGTGTGTGCTTTGACCTCCTGAGCATTTTTGTCTTCTAGCCCGACACCTAGATCGGCCTAGATTGGAAGGTACAGCTTTGCCAAGTTCTTGTCCAGAACTGCTCTAGTGCAGCTAGTTCACCTCAGTTCATCACTGAAATTCTTGCTTTCCAGCCATTTCTTGCCCTAGATCCTGTTGCCTTAATTGTTCCTGTTATCAATGCCTACCTTCCAGACAAAGTGGTGCATCATTTGGAACTCCAGATCAAAAGTTATGCCAAGCCCTAGTTTTTGGCATTGTCAGCTCTATGCCAGAGCTTGTCAGCCAGTGGCATTGGCCTTGTTTACCCACTTCTGGTTGTGTAATTTGAAAACCACTCTGTCCACTGAATTTGTAGAGTTGTGATCTACATTTTCTTCTACTACCACAACTTGAGATAAGCACTCTAGCTTTTCTTAAAGCTATGTCCAAGCCTTGATCTGAATGTCAATCTGCTGACATTCGCTGTTTTGATTAAACCAGCCACAAAATTGTTATCCCTATTGTAATCCTGAAACCCTAAGATTATCTAATCACCATCCTTAGCCCAAATTCCTTGAAACCCTAGGATCTCGACTCAGTTCAGTTTGCAGTTCAAATTATCTCCAGTATAGTTCAATCATTCTTGTTTAGCATTTCTGCATATAAGTCATAAAACATTTTAATATAATAAGTAATCATTGTGTGTTTGTTTGTCGTCGAGCAGATTTAGAAGCTGACTTTGAAGATTTTGCTTGTCGATGATTCGGACTCGGAGTCCTCAGCCGAACTTATGAAAAATTTGTAATGGTGAGACCTTTCAAGATGACCTCCGGGAAGGTATGTAGAACAATGGTGAACAGGAGCACAGGGAGATTTATACAGGTTCGGGCCCTTGATGGTAGGATTAATAGCCCTACGTCCTGTTAGGATTTCACTATAGTTGATAAAAGGTTACAGAAATAGCAGAAAAACCTCTTCACAGGCGAAAGGTTTTTCCTATGTAAATGTACAGAATAAAGTCAGGAAGGCTTGTAAGAACTATCTAATTTATGCCGTAGACTTGGCTGTTTTTAGTGGTTGAGATGCGTTGAATCTCAAGTGCATCAGAAGTCTTGTTCTTCCAAACGGATCGGGTCCCCCTTTTGATGTATTTCGCCACCCTTTTATACTGGACGAAATGATGCCATTTCGTAACTGCATCAAACAGTTGTTTGGACGGTTGGATGCGGTTTATCGAACCGCTCTTAACTTCCAAGTAGATCAAGCACGTGTTATTCGTGAAATAACTACTTGTATTAACTTCCTGGTGGTTAGTCCTCTACGTGGAGGAATCTTCGGGATACTTGGAATATTCCCACTATAGGGATAATCGGTCAGATAAATTCCAAGTACCTTGGTCGAGAATGTTCTGACCGCAGGGCGTTGGCTGACCGCGCGACATCTTCGACATTCTGTTAGCGTATAACATATGAACTCCTGACCGCGCAAAGCCTGTGGTCTGATCGCACGAGGCTTGTGATCTAATCGCGCAAAGCCTGCGACCTTAGGCTGATGCTTCTCAGAATGACTTGAGTTCACACCGCCGGGCACGTGTCTGACTCGAATCTGTCTTGAGCCAACAGTGCATTTATTTGAACTGACTCGGGTGTCAATCCTCGTCATTGCTATTGACCCGTCATCAACTGCTGTATTTTACGACGCGGAAGGCAAGTCATATCCTTGGTCATCTTGAACCTATATTTTAAATGTTGCTAAAACATAACCTTGAATATAGATAATATTGCATGTGAAAGATTGAGAATGGTTGATTTATGAATTGGCAGTACTAGACTAGTTATCTGTGAAATGTGAAATAAACAAGTTTTGAGCTATGAACTATTATGTATGTGTATATTTATATTCATGAAATAAAACCCCTAGCCGTGACCAGAAAAATGGTGTGGAATGGCTATAGCACTGGAGGTGCTAGACTGCAAAGGATATGCAGGCATTGAAGGTGCAGGGTTGTGGATGGTCTGGTCACTGGCATATAAGGACTAGAACCTTGTGTTGTGCGTCTAGTGGCATGAACAACGTGCTAACTGCAAGCCTAGTATAGGATAGGCCTGAGCAAGCAATTATGTGGATCGCACATGAAACCCCTGCATGAGATGTGTAGTGATGCACGATAAGCACGGAGAATGGCTCCCACACATATCACTGAAGGTGATCAAGCACGCTAACCCAGTAATGGGAATAAGCAAAGGGGTGGAGGTTAGGATACAGCCTACCACAACTGTGTCTCGCGGAGAGCCACAGGGTCAGGGGTGAATTGTAAGTAATACATAACAAAAGTTCTTGTTATCTCCACCTTGCCACTCACACATGGTTGTGAGGAGGGGTCTAATCATTTTGATAGGATGGGCTTGAAAGTGGAATATCTTGCGGGTAAATTGGTACCTCTCTGCAGAGTTAAAAACGTATACGAATACTCCGAGCTCCCGGGTTTATAGGAGTCTGCTGCGGTGGATTAAATCCACGAGGTGTGACACAAGTACTATTTTCTAAATAAAATGTGTTAAATCAAGATTACCCAAATGACATGTGTTGTCATGATAAGGAGTGCTACCGTGGGCTGTCGTGTGTCGACGTGTCGCGATAGTGCTATAATTTAGTGAGCATGAATGATGATGTTATATTATGAAAAGTGCTGCCATGAAATAAGATGAGATGACGTATGAAAGAAAAAGATTATTTTATAAATATCCATAATTCTTGACTAGTGTAGGTTCATATCATCACTACTATATGTATCTACTCTTACCTATGACTTGCTGAGTACGTAAGTGCTCACCCTTGCAACATTCAACTCAGTAGATGGAGCGTTCTTTGATCAAGATGATGGCATGGAGAACTTCGTAGATCCAGAAGGAGGAGAATCAGTTCCGCCAGAGCCCTGAAGTGTGTTGCTCTGCCGTCAACTTCTTTTGTGGGAGGGTCACCTATCTTCTGCTGTGTAGTTAAATATTTTGCTAAACCCTGAATGCCTTGTAGGCATTATAATCCTCTTTATGTAATATTAAGGCCAGCAGGCCACACTGCTTAATATTTTGTTAGTACTCTGTTGCAATGTAATATACTCCTGTGTTTGACTCATCCTGGGAAGTCAAAGGTTTGTGAGAATGGGACTAGCTGCAGCGAGCTAGGTCTCTACAGGAGTAGTCGTAGTCCCAGTCTTGGGGCGCGACACAGACGGTTCTAAATTAAAAACCAACTGTGATATTAAAGCAAACGGTTTTGAGCTCATAACAGTCTGTGATATTTCTGTCATAGTTCTACACAAAATGCACCGATATTACCGATGGTTTAATAAAGTAAAACCCGTCAGTGATATTCTGTTCTTCAAAAATACACCGATATTATCGACGGTATTATATAGAACCGAGAACCTGGTATAAAAGGTCTTTTGGCGGATGTTTTGAGCTAGTCGTACACTCTTGCTCGACATACACTGTCCAGTTCGAAGAGATTTGGGGCAAGGAAGAGCGAAATCTCGAAAGGCCGGGGGAGCATTTGGGGGAAAAATTTGAAGATCCAAGGTTGGTACTTGCTCCCAAGGCATACACATTACTTGATTTCATCATCAATATCGATCTCCATTGATTGATCAAATTAGAGTGAGAGGGAGGGGAAGCTACAGTAGCAAATCCTGGTTGTAACTCATTTTCGACCTGTAGCTATTTAATTGCTTTATGATGTGTGTTATCCACGCCCCCAACTAATTGCTTGCAATTCAAGTTGTAGTTAACTATTTATACCGCAAACTCCGCATCAAACACTAGCTAGCTAGATTTATATAATTTATTGCGTGTCGACCGTACATAGAGTATTACTAATTAGCATGTGTATGAATTTGATTAATTGCAGATGGTCCGAGACTGGATGGATAATGACAACCGAGTGGGTGAGGAATACATGAAAGGTGTTTTTGATTTCCAAAAGGTTGCTGAGCAAGACATGGCGAAGAAGATTTTACCATATATGTACTGTCCTTGTGTAGACTGCCAAAATCTTAAGATGTTCACCAACTCATCTCAAATTGTCGCCCACTTGATCTGACGTGGTCTCAAAAAGGGGTACACGTGTTGGGTCCACCATGGAGAAGAGCCAACTACAGAAACAAGTGCCACTCAGGTTGAGGAACAGGGCATGTCGGATCCGAACAACGACTTTGACGAGGATATGCCAAAGGATGACAATTTAGATGACATGTTGCGTGATGTGGAAGGAAATTACAGTGAAAGGGAGTTTGGCAAATTCAAGCGCTTGATTGAGAACTCAGAAAAGCCGTTGTTCCCTGGTTGCAAGTCGAAGTACACAAAGTTGGCCTCTGTGCTTGAACTGTTAAAATTGAAGGCAAGTAACAGATGGACCGACAAGAGTTTCACGGCACTATTAGATCGTTGGCGGACATGCTCCCAGAAGGAAACGAGTTGTCAAAAAACACCTACCAAGCGAAAGAGCTGTTGTGTCCTTTGGAAATGGAAGTAGAAAGGATACACACATGCCCTAATGATTGCATCCTTTACCGTAACGACTACAAGGATATGCATGTTTGTCTAGTTTGCGGCGCATCCTGCTATAAGCGTAAGGACTGAACCGACGATGGCGACTGCGCTGAGCTAAAGCAAGGACCTCCTGCTAAGGTGTTGTGGTATTTGCCCATCATTCCCCATTTGCAGCGTTTGTTTGCAAACTGTAAAGAGGAAAAATTATTGCGTTGCCCATCATTCCCTGGGGCTTTTGTGCGCTTGGGCGCACTTGGGCTCTGACCCCCTTGCCGCCTCTTTCCACTTCTTGTGCGACTTGGGGGTAGGGAGGGGGACTCGAGCCGGGAAGCTCATCCCGAACACCTCCGCCATGTGGTTCTGGGGGGGACCCTCCCTGATGACGTGCACGACTCGCACGTGCTCATCTTCATAGTACCGCTCGAGGAGGTTGACCGCCTTCTCCTAGGCGGCGTCGTAGGACCAGTCTACAAATGAGCGTTAATGTTAGAAAGGGCTCCTCACCCGGGTTCAAGTCCAAGAACTTATGCTTGGCTACTAGCATCTGGGGCAGGCGGTGCGTCGCACTCATGCCGACGCCCGTCCGCCTGGCGAAGGTGGCGATCCAAAGGAGCACCATCTCCTCCACGAGGTCCCGCATGGTTCTCCGGAACAGGACCTCCGTCATCCTGGTGAGGAGCTCTAGTTCGGCCTTGGGCCACACGGGAGTCAAGGGCCCAGTCAACCGGCAATAAGAAGGCGCCGGGGAACAAGTAAGCTCCGGATCTCCCACCTGGAGGTAAAACCACCTTCGGAGCAAGTCGCCCCAGTGATCCCGGGAAGCTTGCATCGGGTACCCATCCACTCGCCCCGGCATCAGTTGGAGCATAACGGAGCTGAAGGCGGACTTCGGCCCGTTCTTCATCACCAGTGAACCCCTCGCCGAGGGCTCATAGATATAACGGAGCAACCGGAGGGTGGGCTTCTCCCCAATCATTGTTTCACATAACCACATAAATAATCCCATCCAGACCAAAGCGTTCAGGGTTAAGTGGTTCAGCACGATCTTGTACTCCCGGAGCAACGGATACATCGGGAGCTAGAGGCCAGCATCCACGAAAGCCACGAAGATGACCATCTCCCCCTCCCGGGGGCTGGGCCTCACCTCCTCCGATCCGGGATACGTTCATCCTCATCCGCAAAGGACCTCCAGTCTATGTGGGAGGCGAGGTCCCTGGTGGTGAACTTGGTGGCCCCGAGAAAGTCGGACGTCACCTCCTGCGGTGGAAGCTTTGAAGCTTTCCCATGACCCTTTGGCGCCATCACTGGGAAATCTGTAGGGTCTGGGAAAAGTAACTGGGAAGGATGTTTGACTGGGGATCCTAACGTCTCGGAGAGCGATGGGGCTACCGGGTGAAGAGGATTTCAAGCTTAGGTTTGCAAATGAGGATCTGAGCACACTTTCTCCTCTATTAATAAGCGGGGGGTGGCCCTGCGGATGGGCGCCATGTGTCCGCCCAATATATCTGGGTCGTAGGATTTGAACTGTCGTGCGGAGGCCGAAGCATCGCTCGGGAAACAACGCACTGATCGGGCACTGCACACGCGAACCGAGGCGTTGTGCGAGAAATAATGCACCGCACGGGGGCCGTGCGCACAAATCAAGGAGTCATGTCGGAGTTATTATCCCAGAAGGCGAAGCATCGCCCGGGACCCGAGACGGCACGCGCAAGAGCAAGAAACCTATTTTCGGGGGACGAAGCGTCACCCCAGGGAAAGGTTCACAATCCCACCGGGGCCACTCCGTGCCCCCGATGGCCTGGGGGGCTGCTGTTGGGGGAAATGCTTAGCCATCGTAGAAAGGCACGGCCTCCACCGCCTCGGGGGGTCCCAGACGTCCCCACGCCCGGGTCTACATGATTGTGCCCAAGCCCAGGGGCTCAACACGCGCCCACGGAGAGGCATGGCCGCCACCGCCCCGGGGGGTCCAGACGTCCCTACACCCGGGTCTACGTGACCGTGCCCGAGCCCGGGGGCTCAACACGCGGCCTAGGAGAGGCACGCGAGCCTCCACCACGGGGTGTCCCGAACGTCCCCACGACCGGGTCAGTGTGGCCGTGCCCAAGCCCGAGCTCAACACGCGCCTGTGGAAAGGCACGGGTGCCACTGTCCCAGGGAGTCCGGACGTTCCCACGTCTGGGTCTACGTGACCGTGCGTGAGCCTGGGGGCTCAACACGCGCCCGTGGTGAGGCACAGGCACCACCGCCCCGGGGTGTCCAGGACATTCCCACTACCGGGTCAATGTGACCGTGCCCGAGCCCGGGGCTCAACATGCGCCTGTCGAATGGCACGAGCGCCACTGTCCCAGGGGGTCCTGGACATTCCCACATCTGGGTCTATGTGACCATGCCCAAGCCCGGGGGCTCAACACGCGCTCGTGGAGAGGCACGGGCATCACCGCCCCGGGGTGTCCCAGACGTTCCCACGACTGGGTCTACACAGCCGGTCTCGAGCCCGGGGGCTCAACATGCTCCCGTGAGAAGGCATGTGGCTCAACATGCTCGGACACTCGCTTCATGACCGTAGATGGTTGCAGGTCTTCTCCCCCCAATCTACCTCAGGAATTGAAGAAGACACGTGTCAAGCATCCAAGTCCTCCCCCCAGTGAAAGGGCAGTCGTGCCCCTGGATCTAACGGCTGGGGCTAGGGCATTTTAGTCTTTTGCATTTTTGGGGACTATATATACCCCTTGTATCTCTCTTGTAAAGGACAACTAGTTTCATTTGACACATACACAAATCAATAGACACTCCCTTGGAGACCTCTCCACAGGAGACAACCTCCCCCAGGACATACGTCCGGGGCATGCCTACAAGACTAGGGTTCCCCCTGGAACCCGAACCTGTACAAATCCTCGGTGTCAATCTCTGTGATTGCCCGACGGGAGGTGACCCGCCATACGGTCTGCTCGCATTGTTGTACACATGTTACGCACGTCCTAAAACTTGCCTGTGGGATTCGTAATACCAAAACAAGCTCATATCTACACCAGTACTTGTGCTATCAGATTTCAGTAAGATGTTGGAGATAATGTGATGCTAGTGGTGTAGGTATTGGTGGAGTGCTTATGCAAGAAGGTAAGCCAATGGCTTATTTTAGTGAAAAGCTAAGTGGTCTGTCACTAAACTACTCTGTTTATAATAAGGAGTTATATGTATTAGTGCGCGTGTTAGAAACTTGGCGGCACTATTTATGGTCTAAAGAATTTGTTATCCATTCTAACCATGAATCATTGAAACGTTGGAGTGAGTTCATTGAATCTTTTTTGTACATTGTTAAATATAAGAAGGGAAAGGATAATGTTGTAGCTGATGCTTTGTCTAGGTGACATACTTTACTTTCCCAACTAGATGCGAAGATTTTGGGTTTAGAGAGTATAAAAGAATTGTATGCCACTGATGTGTTCTTTGTTGACCCCTATTCTTAGTGTGGAGACTGAAAAGGTTGTAATAAGTATCATCTACATGATGGCTTCCTATTTCGAGCTAACAAATTGTGTATCCCAGATTTCTCCATTCAATTCCTTTTATTGCAGGAAGCTCATGCAGGCAGTCTTATGGGTCTCTTTGGTGCTAAGAAGACCGAGAGTGTGCTGGCCGATCACTTCTTCTGGCCAAAGATGCGATGCGATGTCAAGCGTTATGTGCTGAAATGCATTACATGACATCAAGCTAAGTCCCATCTTAATCCCCAAGGTTTATATACGCCTTTACCTATTCCTAGAGTCTCGTGGGAGGATATTTCTATGAATTTTGTGTTAGGATTGCCTCGGAATAAGAAGGGGATATGATGAGGACATATATACACCTACATGACCAGCACCTATGCATGGTGATGCTACACATACATTTGGTGATTCTAGTTCAAAGGAAAAAAGCATACCATGGTCTGATTACACGCAGCTATGCTAAACAAATCCAAAACCAGGTGAAAGCTAACTTGAGTTTAATTTTTGATTTTAATGAATTAGTGGTGCTGCCATGTGTTCTTCTTTTATGGTACTTAGGTACATGGAAGAGGAGCCGATGCATGATGACTGTGGAGAGAAGAGGAGCTAGACCCTTATGTGTAAACATTCGACCAAATCAGATTATGGTCTGTCCGAGCCCAATACGACCATAAGCATGACCTGTGCCCGGCTAGGTTTCAGTGGTTTTGCTCAACCAGACCAGGTTTCGGTTGTTCTGCTAGACCAACCAGGTTTCGGTCATTTTACTAGGAATGACCATGGACACGACCAAGTTCAGTATCGGTCATTTCGCTCGACCAGACAAGGCTTCAGTTGTGTTTTTTTTACCACGACAAGGTTTCAGTTGTTTTGCTTAGAACAACCTCAGACATGACGAAGCTCGATCTCGGTCATGTTGCTCGAATATGGAAAGGAGGCATGCCCCACATGCAAGCCAAGAGAACAGGGTGGGCTTGCTGCCTGTGCAAGGAAAGGAAAGGCTATACTTATTGCTTTCCCATGCATGCACAGAGTCCATATGCTACATGGCTTGTTTCTCTCCCACACACGCATGCCAAATCTGAACAAAGGAAGAAGTATTCAGGATACATGGTTGGTTTTAGAGATAGGGATAGCGAATCAAGGAAGAATTCACATGTATGCAAAATAATTATTTTTGTTTAGAGTTTAATTTTCCATCTAATGTTTAGCTCTATATATTGATAGAGATATGCCCTAGAGGCAATCATGGAGATGATTGTATCATGTCATGTTTATGAATTTTTATTGTATTCCTTGAATAAAGTATCACTTTTGTTGATCAACAAGTATGTGACTTGTCCGTGGAACTCTTTATAATTATATATGAATTGTCTCAATTTACTTACGACTTTATCAATGATACTTATTCTAAACATCCCTGACTTTCGACATTACATGGAATAATAATGCAAGATAAGTCAGCACGATCATTGATTGATAGTCAAGTTTCAGGGACCATGGATATAAGATATCAAGTTAATGTTGTGGACACATATTGGAGAACATGTTGGTCAGATTGACCTAACTTGAAACACTGTTGAGATTTATGTGTCATCAATTTGTTTCTAACAGTTATTTTTGGTTTATCTTTAGACCTTAGATCATCATGGTTTCATACATGTGTAGTAGCATACCTTTGTGTCATCAACCACTGCTTTTAACTGAGTAGTCATAAAGGTGACATACATATATGTTATGAACCATGTTGTTGGAAGTGAATGGTTGAGATGGAATTTTCCTCTCTCATATTTTGAGATATCTCTGGGCCCCTAGATGTAATTGGACTAAGAAAGTGTATGGCTGTGCCGAATATAGTTGAGAGTCAACTATGGATAAAGGTTAGTCCATTACAAGATCGAGAAAGGACCGAGCTATTCGAGGATGACATGTTTCTCATCTTGAGTTCGATCTGGTATCATGAGGCAAAGAGAATTTGTTTCATGATAAGTTGTATAGGTTCGTCGGATATGATCTTCGTGTACATGCGGGTAGTCATAATGTCTTGTGTTAGGGACCACTTATGACTTGTGATTTGAGAAGTTTTTTCTGGTCACGACCAAATATACATGAACCTATAGGGTCACACACTTAACGGGTTGGAGTATTAATTCGGATGGGATCCGAAATGGGTCCCCTATTGGTAATGGGTTTACCATTGGGATTAGGGTTCACATTTGAGTAGGACTTATCTGCAAGGATTTATAAAAAGAGGTGAGGTGGGCATGCATCTGATATCTGATCTATTCTGCCCGCCACCACCATCCATGAGATAGATCTTATAAAACCCTAGCCGCGTGTGCTGGTGGTAGCACACAAACACGCGGTGCTCCTTCCTCGGACATGTGGACTTCCGTAGAGATGCAGCTGCTACTACTGCACTGCTGGTCACGATCCAGTTGCGACATTGTCTCTTCTTCCGCTGTTGTGTTGTCGCATCTGCGCGTCTAGTGGTAAACCTCTTGATCTATGGTTTTATGCTTGCATGGTTCTTGGGTTTTTGGGTTAAAATTTTTGAAATTATCGCTAGAGTAGCAGCCTATTTTCCTTCATATATATCATGTACTAGAGGCCTACAAAGGCATACATTGATTATTTTTATATGAATTCAGATTGATCTATTAAGAAACTTGAGCGTGTTCTTACTACCCATGAATAGGCGATTTCTCGTGAATACCTAGCTTGTGCTTCTACACCATTGTGCATAGTTGTGTGGGTTAGTATTCAGGTTTGTGGACTAACGATTATCTCTGATAGCAGTCTACAGTTGGCTTACTCATCGTTGGGTTACAATTCTCCAAGTTATCGATCAATCCTACACCGTGAAGGTTGGGCAAAACTAACGTATTAGCTCTCTACGAGCTGGTGCACATCAGGATAGATTCAGTATATGTGGTAGTTGATCACTTTTGTAAAATGGCTCATTTTATTCCCTGTCATAAGAGCGATGATGCTTCACATGTTGTTGATTTTTTTTTAAGAAAATAGTGCGTTTACATGGTGTTCCAATGACGATTGTTTCAGACCGTGATACAAAGTTTTTGAGCTACTCTTGGAAAACTTTGTGGGGTAAACTTGGTATGAAGCTATTATTCTCTACTACATGTCACCCACAAACTGATGGACAAACTGAGGTTGTGAACCGTCCACTTTCTATGATGTTGCGAGCTGTTCTTAAGCGTAATTTGAAGATGTGGGAAGAGTGTATGCCGCATGTAGAATTTGCTTACAACAAGGTGGTACACTCTACCACCAAATCTGTCCATTTGAGATTGTTTATGGCTTTAAACCTACTGCTCCCATCGATCTTTTGCCTTTGTCATTCTAGGAACAAGCTAATATGGATTCTAGTAAGCGTGCTGATTTTGTTAAGAAGATCCATGAGAAAGCAAAGGCAAATATAGAGGTGATGACAAAAAGGTATGCGCAGTGAGCAAATAAAGGAAGAAAGAAGATGGTGTTTGAACCAGGAGAGCTCGTTTGGTTGCACTTAAGAAAAGAACATTTTCCTGAGTTATGCAAGTGCAAGCTACAGCCACGTGGTGATGGTCTTTTTAAAGTGCTTGAAAGGATCAATGATAATGCATACAAGATTGAGCTACCTAGAGCGTCTGGTGTTAGTGCCACATTCAATGTCGCTAATATGTCCCCGTTCTTTGGAGAACCATCAAAGTTGAGGACATCTCCTTTTCAAGAGGGGGACAATGATGAGGACATATATACACCTACACGACCAACACCTATGCATGGCGACGCTACACATACATTTGGTGATTCTAGTTCAAAGGAGAAAGCATACCATGGTACGATTATGCGCAGTTGTCCTAAACAAATCCAAAACAGGTGAAAGCTAACTTTAGTTGAATTTCTAATTTTAATGACTTAGCGGAGCTACCCATGTGTTCTTCTTTTATGGTACTTTGGTACATGGAAGAGGAGCCAATGCATGATGACTATGGAGAGGAGAAGAGGAGCAGGACTCTTTTGTGTAAACATTCAACCAAATCCGATTATGGTCTGACCAAGCCCAGTACGACCACGAGAACGACCTATGCCCGGCGATGTGGACATCCCTACACCAACATCTACACTGACCCCTACAATCAGTGAACCAATTACTAGGAGTAAATCAAGAGAGCTTCAAACCCAAGTACAAGTTTTCATCTCAGAATTCAATTATGATTTAAATTCTTTAAGGGTACTTCCTATTGGGAGTTCTTTGATTTGTATTAGGTATGAGGGCATGGAAATGCATAAGGAGTACCAATAACACCTCAAGGAAGTCAAAACAAAGAGCCACATTGGGTTTTGATTGCTGCTGCACATTTTCCAGAGAACACCGGTGCAATGTTTCGATATTTGGCCCCATAAAAGTGCTCCAAATATATGCAAACTTATACCTTTCTGAAAGTATACTTCACAAGCTTTCCAACAAGCCCAAGAACACTAAATTTGGAATTCATTTGCACCTTGGGTGAAGAAAATAAACAAGTAGGAAAATCTGGAAATTCTAGCCGGTTGTCTTGTTTGAATTTGGTCAAATCCGAGTCAAATATTGGTCAAATTCTCTCCAAAACGTGTGGAACAGTGGGGGACCAAGTCAAGGTCAAGTCAAACTCAAATTTACCAAAATTTGAGTAAGATTTAAAGGATTTTCACATGTTTTCTTGTGAGTTGCACATATTAAGCCTGAATTGGATTTGGAGGAGTTTGAATTCAAATCGATTTTCTTTCATTTTTCCACTTTCTATCTTTAGTTCAAACTTATTTTAGGTATATTTTTGTTAGTATTCTAGTTGGATACACTTTGTTTGGTGGTTAAGGTTTGCCTTCCCCCCAACAGCTCTATATATGCATGTAATTTATTCTCTAAAAACAAGTTTTGCTTATCAACACAATTCTTATTGCCATCTACCAATTTTTCATGAGTTTATCTTGTGTTTTCTCTGGTTTTGCTTTTATTCTCCCTCGTGTAAGAGTCAAGGGTGGGTTCAATTGAATCCCTCCAATTGGTTCTTCAAGTTTTCAACTTGTTGGGTTGATTGGATCTGAATTGAGTTGTAGTTTAGTATATTGTGATTTGTTGGTTTGTGTTAGATCTAATTTACACAAGTTAGCCGACCCCTTTGCTACATTACACCTCTCATCTATCTATCTGTCTGTCTTTTAATCGTTTTAGTTGTTCTTTATGTTTGGGTGAGGTCAATCTACCTTCAAAGATTAGGGTCAAACTTAGAGGTTAGATTGGAGTTCATTTTCATCTAGTTTCACATCAGTTGGTATTAGATCACAAGTTAATCAAGGTTAGATCTTGTTCTTACTGTTTTGATTACCTATAACTCAAACCTTTTATTTCTATCTTGTTTATTTTAAGTTTTATCAAGTTTTGAACCATTAAATTGCCAAATTAGTTGCTGATCACAATTGCATCTTGTTGTTTGATTAGTGCTAGGTAGATTAATTGGTTTAATCTTACTTTTTCATGTTCTTTGTTTACATTAGTTTATGTCCTACCACAAAAAAAAACAATTTGAGTTTTTTTTGCTCAATCTGAGTTGAAAGTTGCAAACAAGCTTCAATCTTTTTTTCGTTTTGCTATAGTAAACTACAAAGAATCAATTTGTGTTGAAAAGGTTTCAAAACCTAATTCTATGTGCTGCGGCCATAAATAAAGAACTAGGGAGAAAATTTGGAACCCTAGAATATGCTCTTGCTTCAGAAATCAAAATCAAATCAAACTGTTGAAGCAAAGAAAAAATCCAATCAAGATCCAATCTGGCAACTGTTTAGGGTATTTTTGCTTGCTGTTGTTAGCAGTCCAAGTGAAACAAGTGCAAACACTAAACTCCAATTTGTTGATTTCTAGCCGAAGTTGATCTCATACTTCTTTGGTCTTAGAATTAGCAAGAATTATTCCTTTTTATCTGCTGTGCACTTTGAAAACTTGGCAAACAATTAAGATCATCAACTTAAGGTGCTCTTTTCTGGTTTATTATTTGATTTGACTCAAAGATAACTAGATTAGCTCCTTGCTACTCATAAACCCTACCAAGCTACACCATAAAAACCTATGTTAGATCAGCAACCACATTGCAATATACTTTACTCATCATCTTCTGTGATCTGTCACCTTTCAATTGAATCTTTGAATGAATTTGGACCTGGACAGGGATTATAAGAGCTTAATCTTGAGCTTGAGTGAGTTGTGAGTGCCACAAACATCCACAAATTTGCTTAACTTGCAGTTTGCTTTGTTCTTTGTTTTCTAATGGCAAGGGATCCCAAGGGAAAGAATGTGAGTGATGATAATGAGGAGCACACAAGAGATGCCCTCATGCTCAAAGCTATCATGGCTGAGGTAAACAAGAATATGAAAGCCATGTTTGCTGAGATGGTTAGAGAACACTCTTCAACTCAAGGAGATGGCCAGATCTCAGGTAATACCAATGCTCCAATTGATTTACACACTGATTTCAATGCTTCCTATGAAACAGAAGAAAGACACCCTCGGAGAGCACAAAGGGTGGCTGTTGATGTTGACTTAAGCACACTCAAGATGTCTATTCTGAACTTCAAAGTAAATCTGATCCAGAAGTTTACCTAGAGTAGGAAGTAAAGGTAGAGAAAATTTTCTCTTGTCATAACTATTCAAATGCAAAACAAGTTAAGATGGCTGCCTTAGAGTTCACTATTATGCATTGACTTGGTGGAACCAACTACAAAGAGAAAAGAAGAGCTATAGGTTTACCACTAATCTCAGATTGGGATGCAATGAAAGATGAATTAAGAAAGATTTCTACCATCTTATTAGATGAGGGAATTACATAACAAGTTACGAAGAATTGTGCAGGGTAATAGGAGCGTAGAAGATTACTATACTGAGCTTGAAATTGCAATGACTAGAACCCAAATTCGAGAAGAACCAGAGGCCACCATGGCTAGATTTGTTAGGGGTTTAAATCATGACATTGCTGATGCTGTGGAGTTGTTAGTGTACAATGATATGCAGGAGTTTTTGCACCAAGCGATCAAGGTGGAGCAACAAATCAAGAGGATGCAGCAAAGGAGCAAGGTAAAGCACTCAAGCACCTCATGGAAAAGACCTACACAAAGTGTTCAATATGTCCAGCAACAAGGTAAGGTGATTGGAACATTAGAAAGTGCAAAAATTAAAGGAAACTAATTTGAACTCAAACTCCTCCTCCGAAACCAATTTAGGCTGAATCGGTGCATGTGGCAAGAAAATGTATTGAATTTCTTTAAATCTTGCTCAAATTTTAGTAAATTTGAGCTTGACTCGACCTTTACTTGGTCCCACACTGTTCCATGCATTTTTGGAAAGAATTTGACCAATATGTGACTTGGATTTGACCAAATTCAAACGTGACAGTTGGCTGAAGTTTCCAGATTTTCCTCCTTGTTTATTTTCTTCACCCACGGTGCAAATGAAGTCTAAATTTAGTGTTATTGGGCTTGTTGGAAAGCCTATGCAGTCTACTTCATAAAAGTATAATTTTGTATATTTTTGGAGTACTTTTCTGGAGCCAAATCTCGAAACACTGCACCAGTGTTCTCTGGAAAATGTGACTCTTTGTTATTACTTCCTTGATGTTCCTTGAGGTGTTCTAGGTACTCCTCATGCATCTCCATGCCCTCATACCTAATACAAATCAAAGAACTCCGAATGGGAAATACTCTTAAAGAATTTAAATCACAATTGAAATATGTGAGGAAACCTTGTACTTGGGTTTGAAGCTCTCTTACTTTACTCCTAGTAATTGGTCCACTGATTGGAGGGGTTGGTGTAGGGATGTCCTCATCAGCATTTATCAAGCCCCTAGGACAAGTTGTGAGGGTTATCTAGTCCAAGAAACCCACGCACGTTATAGAGTGGATCTATGTCCATATCGAGCACTGTGAAAGGACGTTAGACTCAAAAATGAAATAATAGAAAAAAAAGCTTTAAAAAGAAAATCTTATATGGACTTAATGAAACTAATTTCGAGCACAAAGGTTTGAGCGCTTCATTGCCAAAGTCTGGTTTGGACTTTTCAGTATTTAATGGGCACAGGATGATGCTCAAAAAATGCAAGCCTTCCAGAGCGGGAAGGTCAATGTCACATCAAAGTTCGTGCTTTTACAAGATAATGAGTACAGAACTATTTTACACATAGAACCGGCAAAGCTGGTTTGTGTTCCAGCTATGCTTGAGTTTTGAACCACCAAGCACTCAGAGGCTGTAGGTTCTGGGTTTAGAATTTGACATTATCTTGTATGGTCCTTCCAATTTTGGGAGAACTTGTTGCAGAAAGCCATAGCTGTTACCCTCTTGAGGACAAGATCTCTTATGGTGAACGATTGATGACGAACCCGACGATCGTGGTAACGCCGGAGGACTGCTGGTAGTAAGCGATGTGCACCAAGACTCGATCTCACTTTTCCTCCAACATGTTAATGTCTTCCGCGTGCACTGTAGCCTCCTCCTGATTTTCCTTAGCATTCACATAGATCCGAATCTAAGTTCAGTGAGGAGCACTGCTTCCACATAGAAGACCAAGGAGAACGGAGTCTCATTTGATGAGCAGTTCAGTGTCATGCAAAGAGCCCACAACACTGAGTGCAATTCACTTCCCCAAGTGGTTCTGTGCCCATGAACTCAGTCATAGACACGCCGCTTGAGTCCTTATAATAGTGAACCATTGGCACAACTGCTCCATTACTTTGTGGGTGCGCTACCGACACAAAATTGGTTCCCAATTTAGTGTAGAAGATCTTGAATTGAGAACTATTGAATTGGGTGCCATTATCGCAGATTAAGTATTTCGGGACCCCACAACAGGTGACAATAGTCTACCAAATAACTTCTTTGCTCCAAAGGCCGTGATGCTGGTGGTCAACTCTGCTTCGATCTACTTGGAGAACATTTCAACTGCTACAAATAGGAACTTGCAGCCCCCAGGGATCGTGGGGCAATGGTGATAGATCTTTGAGGTATGCCCGTCATATATGATGGGCTCCAAGTGAAGACATCAGAATTCTCCCTGAGGAATTCTATAAGCTCTTGGATCTCTTCGACTGAGAGATTAGCACTTATCTTTTCCACTTTCTTGGGGTTGGAACCAAGTGATACGACAATGGCATCACCTGCGAGCTCTAGTGCTACTTTGGAGGTTTTCTTGGGATTGGAGCCAAGTGATATGGGATGACATCACTTGAGTGCTACAATTGTTCTTTAGAAGTTTCCTTGGGCGTTGTTGCTCAATGGTGTTGACTTCCTTAGTGGGCAAAGTCTTGACCCATTCCAATGATCGAGAAAAACTCTTCCATGAAGCTTCTTGGTTCCCTATGATAGTGATCGTGCCATTGGAGCTCAAAATTTTGATGGAAAGATATGCGTAGTGCTTGGCCGCCATAAACTTGATTAGTGACAGTCATCCCAATATCTACATCTGCAACATCGAAAGTAATAGCTTATGTTTAGTAGTTGCGGACATCACTGAAAGTTACCACCAAATCAATCTACCCCCAGGGTTCAATAGCGATGTCAGGGGCTAGGGTCCTGAAGACATTTTTACCGGTCGAAGCATATCACTAGTGATTTGCATTGACGAGAGGGTGCTAGTGAAGAAAATGTCCAATGAATTGCCTCAACTTACAGTTGTGGATTGTAGGTTCCACAACTAAAGGATCTGTGTGTGAGTATGCCAGCTTGGTGGGCTAATCTAGTAGTCCAAAGGACAACCGTTGGTCAGACCACTTTGGTGGCGCCCGATCTTGGGTGGATATAGTGCACACTTTCCCAAACGTAGCCTTGCACTGTCGATGGGACTAATACATGAAAGACCCACTAATAATGATGTTGACCTCTCGGTCTGCTTCCTGGAATGGAAGGTCATCCTCATCATCTTAGTCTCCAAGGGTTGGGAGATCAGGATTTTTGCCTTGCTTGGGTGGTATGGGATTCACCAGTACCTTTGTAGTATTGCTTGAGTTTATATTGCAAAAATCATCAATTCTTGGTACTGTGGGTTGGTACCTAGTGATATCGGCAAAATTTTTTGTCGCTCGTTCTCCCCATAGTGGGTTCAGAGTCCCTAAGACCCAACCTCATTTGAGGTGAATACAAGAGGCATTTTTCCCATGGCCTTGTCCTCGGCCACGACTGCTGGTGGCGTGATCAATGCTCAAAGCAGCTCATTGCGAGCACCTCTCCAACACTCTTCTTCCAAGTGCCTTCTCGGCGATCATCCTTCTTCCTTAAAGACTTGGGCTTTCTAGTTTCTTTGCCGCCATCACCGAAATTTTTCTTCTTCCATTTGACAGCCTCGTTTCCCACCACGTGCTTTTCGATGATATTGAAAAGCTGACGTACGGTTGATGGTAGTGCCATGGCGAATTTGTGGGTGAGGTCTCCTCTTGGACACCAGTGATGGCATCATATATGACAGTGCTTTCCTCAATATCTTGAATTGAGGTGTGGACTTCAGAAAAGCGCTAAAGAAAATGGCGAAGTGACTCCTTCTTGCTCTTGCACATGTCGAACTGCCCATTCGCATGTTTCGGGCACTAGTAGCTACCTTGGAAATTCACTGATCCGGGAGGATCTCCAAGTCCTGATCGCATGTGGCTTCGCGACCAAGTCCTGATCGCATGCGGCTTCGCGACCAAATCCTGATCGCATACGGCTTCGCGACCTTAACCGTGTTCGGAAAGGTTTCGCGACCATAGATTGGTTCGCGACCAGGAAAAGGAATTCGTTCCCTGTTCGGAATTGTAATCCTATATATATAACTAAGCTTATCTGTTTAGGATTAGTTAAGTTAGTTATATGAGTCTAATACGTTTAGGATTACTAAGTCTGATACGTACTCATACGATTGGACTATAAATACCTTGTAATAGGTCTAGTTTAGATCATCGAACTCAATCGAAGAGTCATAGAACTTATTTGAGTTTTAGACACTTATAGTTCCTTCGACGTAGGCAAGTGTGCCTAACGTTCGACGTGTAAAGCCCTCTTTGAAATAAAGAGTTGTGCAATTACTTTGGGTTTCGGTATTTCCGAGGAAGATCCCGCTATTCCGCATATTAGAATCTGGGCGAGCCTAGTGCGAAAACCAAGGCTAGGTCTCAAACGGATCAAGTTGGTATCAGAGCAACTTTCCTATCCTGTGGATGGTAAAGACTCGCCAGGGTTACAAAACCTCCAGCGAAACTCCAAGCGATCAATTGACGGTTCCTACAGCCGCGTCTCCGACAATGTCTGGCGATACCTCTGTTCAAGCTAACCTAGCCGAACAAGTGGCTAAGCTCTCCACCGACATGGAAACCGTGCTTGCTTGGATTAAGCAGCAGGCCATGATTGTACCTCCTGAAGTAAGGAAGGGTATAGGTGCGAAGACTGGTGAAGACTTGCGCAGGGTAGACGAAGATGAAGACGAAGGCAACCACAAGACCGATGACCTCGCCAACACCCCCTTAGCTGTCGGATCTTTTAAAGTCGACGCTAAGATTGATATACCCATATATGATGGGGTGATCGATGCCGAGAAGCTGGATTCTTGGATCGATCAACTTGAGACTTACTTTGACATGAAAGGGTTCAGTAGCGCTCAAAAGGTGAAGTTTGCACCTTTGAAGATGAAGGACCACGCTAAGACATGGTGGAAGGCCCTTGTCGCCAGTGGTGAAGCTGACGACCTTGCGTGGGGTCAATTCAAACGACTTCTGCGACAAGAATTCTATCCGATGGGTTACCTTGTGGAGAGATGGGAGCGTTGGCACAGATTGTACCAACGGCGCGACCAGACCGTCTAAGACTATACGACAGAGTTTCGGCGACAAGCAATGGTCATTGGCATTTCACTATCCGACCCTCAGGTATTTCGAAAGTACACATCTGGACTTCAGAAATTGATCAGTACTGAGCTAAGTCTGTTCGGCATCCAAGACATCGCGACCGCAAGCACAACTGCTATGGCGATCGAGAAGAAGAACAAATCCCGCAGCGACAAAAGTACGAAGGAAAGTGCGACCTCGACAAAGAAATAGCCGAGTCCGAAGAAGAACGCTTCAAAATCGGGCACGGGTGCCTTTTGCGAACATTGTCAAGTCGCGGGACATACCAAGGACAAATGCTACAAGCTTCATCCTGAACTTCGACCAAAGAAAAATGGACCAGGGAAAAGAACAGCCACGGCTACTGCGACTTCACCCGACGAAGAAGTTGTCCGAGTGAACTCGGTTAATGAGGCGGATACGACCTTGTCTCTGATGGAAATGCCGAAGGAGAAGGGTTTGGATCCACCAAACGACCATCACCCAACAGAGGACTTGTTCACCATCAACATCCAGGTGAAGCACGAAGTGGTCGCAGCGATATTCGATCCAGGAAGTCAGAAGAATCTGGTCTCCGCTGGACTGGTTCGGTGACTTGGTTTGAAGACAACCACACACCCGCGACCATATCCACTGGGTTGGTTTACATCCGACGTGAATCAACAGATTACGAGTCAGTGTGTGTTGAAATTTGCAATCTCTGCACGATATATCGATGAGGTGCAATGTGATGTTGTCCCTATCGATATCTGTCAGGTGATATTTGGGAGTCCGTATCTGTATGACCGAGACGCTCACTTCCATCGGCGAGCTCAAGAGTACGACCTCACCAAAGATGGAGTTAAGTTCGTGATCAGTAGAGACCTCCACGTCAACACTTCGAACTTGATTACCGCAAATGAAGCCAAACGAATTGTTAATGCATGTCACAAGTATGTGCTTGTCATGATTCGACCCATTGGACAAAGTGAGGGTACTCGACCAGCATTGTCGTTGGCGTGCCAAGAGGATTCTGGTCGTTTGTCGGGACTGCTGGAGAAATACAGTGATCTGTTCGAGACTACCCAGGGTCGTCCGCCGAAACGTCCAGTCGAGCACGAAATTCAGCTTGTGTCCGATGCGACACTGCCCAATCTGAGTATGTATCGCAACTCAGTATTGGAGAATGAAGAGATCAAGAGACAACTTGGTGAGTTGCTGAACAATGGTGTCATTCAACCGAGTAGTTTACCTTGTGGATCTCCTGTGGTGTTAGTACCAAAGAAAGATGGGACTTGGCGTATGTGCATCTACTATCGAGCACTGAACAAGATCACCATCAAGAACCGGTACCCCCTTCCTCGTATTGATGACCTGCTAGACCAATTGAAGCATGCTGTTGTCTTCTCCAAATTGGATCTTAAGTCAGGATATCATCAAGTTAGCATCCGAGAGGAGGATACATGGAAGACCGCGTTCAAAATACAGCAAGGTTTGTTCGAATGGCTGGTCATGCCATTTGGTCTCTGCAACGCCCCGGCAACTTTCATGCGTGTTATGAATGACGTATTGAGACTGTTCATCGACGACTTTGTGATCGTGTATCTCGATGACATATTGGTTTATAGTCGTTCGTGGGATGAGCACTTCATTCATATCGAAAAGGTGTTCGAACAGCTTTGGCAACATCGACTTCGCCTCAACCGTAAGAAGTGCGAGTTCGGTCAGCAAACTCTACTTTACCTCGGATTCATAATCGGCAACGGTACGTTGCAAATCGACCCGGATAAGGTCAAAGTGATTCGCGAATGGCCGCGACCGCGAACAGTTACGGATGTGCGTAGTTTTGTGGGAGCATGCCAACACCTTCGGAAGTTCATCCGACACTTCTCGATTATGGCTTCTCCGTTGCATGCATTAACCAGGATCAATCAGAAGTTAGAGTGGACAGGGAAACATGAGGACACGTTTCTCATGCTGAAAAGGAAGATCAGCGAGGCGCCTGTGTTAGCTTTGCCGAATCTCCAGAAACCGTTCGAGTTAGAAACCGATGCCTCAGGTTATGCGATGGGCGCAGTGCTCATGCAAGAAGGTCGACCAGTGGCATATCACTCCGAGTTTTTCCAGGGAGCTCAGAAGAACTACCCGACTTATGATAAGGAGTTATGCGCACTGCATCAGGCCGTGAAACATTGGCGGTGTTATCTCTTGGGGAAAGAGTCGGTTGTCCACACCGACCATCAACCATTGCAATATTTGCAAACTCAGTCCAAGCTACAGCAAGCTCGGTACATGAAGTGGATGTCGTATCTGCAGCAGTTTAATCTGGTGATTAAGTACAAGAAGGGCGTACACAACAAATTGGCGGATATGTTGTCGCGACCACCAGTTACAACCCTCTGTTTATCAGCGTTCATGCAGATCGAGCCATCATGTCATGATGACTATGTCACTATGTACAGTGAAGACCCTGATTTTCAAACAGCACTGACTGAGGTTGAAACAGGGAACCCTACAGAGTTCATTCGTCGAGAAGGACTCTTGTACAAGGGCAATTTACTTTGCATACCTCGTGGAGCACCTCGAACTCAATGGATGCGAGAAGCGCACACATCAAAGGTAGCTGGTCACTTTGGGGTTACAAAGGCGTTGCAAAATCTTCACCGACATGTGTTCTGGCCGCGTATGCAGCAAGATGTGGCTAGGTTTGTTCGAGGCTGCGGTCTCTACAGCATCTCGAAACCGGCAAACCGAAAATTAGGTTTGTACACTCCTTTGCCAGTTCCATCACGACCATGGGAGAGCATATCCATGGATTTCTTGGGAGGATTGCCTAAGACCCGACGTGGCAACGACTATCTATTCGTGGTCGTTGATCGGTTCTCCAAAATGATTGTTCTTATACCTTGTCGGAAGATTATCACGGGAGAAGAGGCAGCTCGGGTATTCTTTCAACACGTTTGGACACACTTCGGACTGCCGACTTCTATTGTGTCTGATCGCGATACCCGGTTCCTTAGTCACTTTTGGCGATCGCTCTGGACGATGATGGACACCAAGCTAAAGAGGAGTACTGCTTTTCATCCGCAAACTGATGGTCAAACCGAGGTGGTTAATCGCACAGTCGTTCATCTCTTGAGAGGATATAACTCAAAGCACCCGAAGACCTGGGATGGAAGCATACCGTACCTACAGTTTGCTTTTAATCGAGCAGTGCATGGTTCGACTGGAAAGTCGCCATTTGAGGTCTGTTTAGGATTTCTACCACAGAGTCCATTCGATATGGAGTTTGTGATCCCTACCTCAGCACAGAACAACAAGGAAGCATCTGATCAGGATCGAGCACAAAAGTTCCTGGAAGGTATTCAACGACTCCATCGTGAGGTTGAACAGAACTTGCTGAAAGCTCAACTCAAGTACAAGGCGCGACATGATCGGCACCGAGTTGATGCGCAATTTCAAGAAGGTGATATGGTATGGTTACATTTGAGTAAGGAGAGACTTAAAGGTGAAGGTAAGAAGCTCAAACCCATTCGTTATGGTCCTTTTCGGATTTTGCGGAAAGTGGGTAATAATGCTTGTCAACTTGAGTTACCTCCATACATGGATATTTACTTGGTTGTCAATGTTGAGCACCTCAAACTCTTCGAGCCTTCAATGTTGGATGATGAGCCAGATACCATAGTACCATCCGTTGAAGACTTGGTCTATCAACGAGGCGAACCTTTACGTGACGATGTGATTCTGGAGAGGAAGGTGACTACCACCCGCAGTGGCACCAAGGAGACTTTTCGAATCGGTTGGAAAGATCAACGAGCACGTGCGGCAAAGTGGTACACAAAAGAAGATGGACAAGCCCAATTTCCACATCTCTAGTTTGATCGAGAGGTCGCAACGGGGGTTGGCTCCTTCTCAACAAGGGAGTCATGATCCGGGAGGATCTCCAAGTCCTGGTCGCATGTGGCTTCGCGACCAAGTCCTGATCGCATGCGGCTTCGCGACCAAATCCTGATCGCATACAGCTTCGCGACCTTAACTGTGTTCGGAAAGGTTTCGCGACCATGGATTGGTTCGCGACCAGGAAAAGGAATTCGTTCCCTGTTCGGAATTGTAATCCTATATATATAACTAAGCTTATCTGTTTAGGATTAGTTAAGTTATTTATATGAGTCTAATACGTTTAGGATTACTAAGTCTGATATGTACTCATACGATTGGACTATAAATACCTTGTAATAGGTCTAGTTTAGATCATCGAACTCAATCGAAGAGTCATAGAACTTATTTGAGTTTTAGACACTTATAGTTCCTTCGACGTAGGCAAGTGTGCCTAACGTTCGACGTGTAAAGCCCTCTTTGAAATAAAGAGTTGTGCAATTACTTTGGGTTTTGGTATTTCCGAGTAAGATCCCGCTATTCCGCATATTAGAATCTAGGCGAGCCTAGTGCGAAAACTAAGGCTAGGTCTCAAACGGATCATTCACACATAATTCCTAGCATAGCTGCTCCCACAAATTGAACAAGTCAAATCGAAGGTTGAAGATCCAAGATCTTGTGGCACCCTCCAGCACTATAGGCAAGAAGTGTGCCATGGTTGTTTCGTGTCCACCAACTACAAGTACGGCAGTGGCGTTGATTTGTAAAAATTTTTTGAGGTTGATCTTCCCACTGTACCTTTCAGTAAGGGAGGGACGGAAACCCTAGGGCCAGTGCACCTCCTAAAGGGGTATAGCCGGCGCTCAGTAGTCGTGAGAAGTGTGGTGAGCTGCCTTATGCTCCCCTTCACCTATGATAGGGCTCGTGATCACCACTACACGCACGGATGAGACTAAGGTCCTCGACAATGAGGCCGTGGATGGTTCACCCGAGCGTTCGGAAGTTGGAACCAAAGTTCCTACCCTCTCGAAGTCATTCGTACGCATCCTTGTCTGCTGGTGCATTCGCCGATGGCCATTAGTAGCTTCGGGGCCTCCGGCTCGGTCACAGTCACTGCTTTGGGTTGGCAATTGCGATGGTGCTATAGGTGCTTGAGCAAGAGTCTTGATGTACTACTACACCGTTTGAACGACGCCCATCATGTTACACACCATCTGGGCCAAAGCAGCTAGATTAGGGGTCTCATGTGCCTCAGTCGGTGTAAGCGTGAGCTCTTCTCCACCGCGCTCATTCACTCCCGTCAACGGACCAAGAGGAACTCTAGTGTTTTGAGCAGTGGCTTTCTTTAGTATCTTTGATGGATCAGCAAGTATGACATTGTCCCCATGGACAGTGCTAACTGTCAAGGGATTGCCTCAGCAAGTGAATTTCTTTGTAAAGTGGTAGGAGACACGTGTACTAATCCAAGGTAAAGAGAAGAGGACACCGGAAGATTTTCATAGGTTCGGGCGGAGTGGATCCAACCCTACGTCCTAGTGTACTATCTTGGGGCTCTATGCTGGGGCCAAAAAAGTTGAGGCGCACCGTGATTATACCGTAAAGAGGTTACAGCTATAGCTGAGCGTAAGGCAAGGAAGCCGGTCCTTTGCCGAGCGCTAGAAGTGAGTTACACAGGCACTGGAACAAATAAGTCATATTCTCGAGTGCTAGAATTACTCTCTATCTAGCCTAAAACTTTTCTTCTCGTCTCTTTCATCCCCCCTTTCGCCGTTCCTGTCCACTTTATTTAAAGCTCGCAACCGTTGGTTTAATTACCATGAGATCTCATGATGTCACTGAGTAACCGCAAGGCAGTTATGATTCGGGTGCCAAATCCGGGGGGTTATGGTTTTGAGCCTTATCTGTAGAGGGATCGTGGGTTTTGATACTGCTATCCTCGCTAACAAGTGGGTTCGCAATGTCAAGGACTTGGTAACTAATTTTTGACTGGATCCTTGGCACGTGTACGGCGGCGAGTACTCTTTACTTCGACAGTTGTGTGCACTGGATCTTTGCCACATATATGATAGCAATGATCATCCTCAACACTTGTATTGCATCTTTTTAAGTTTCTTCAATAATAGTAAAAGATATTGGACCTTCTCCTACATTGATTTGTACACCCATTGTTCTCAAAAATGGTGTTATCTTCAGGCATATCTAGTAATACAAAATCAATATGCAAATAAAATCTACAAAGATTTATTGGAACTTCTACTACACTTAGAATTTGTTTGGATAGAGACTAGGAATGGGTTGGATCTTACCCATTCCCTTGCAAATTAAATCCCACTAGAAAAGAAGCCCATCCTAGCCATTAAGCCCATTTGGATGAGTCCTGGAACAAAAAACATTCCCACCCAATCCGCCTGGAATGAGTTGGAAAAAGAAAAATGCCTTTGTATACAATTATTTTTTTTCTATCCTCCATCCTCCGCTCCTGGTGACCCCCCTCCATCGCATGCTTCATGCACCCAGCCACCTACCCTTGTCCCCCTTCCGCTCTGTCATCCTCTCTCTTCTCCCTCTGATCGACGATGATGGATCCAATTAGAGGAGGCGGCTGCGGCGGTTACAATCGGCGAAGGCTGCAGCTGTGATGGTTCCAATCAGCCAAACGGCAAGCCCTATAGGCGGCGTGGGTGATTTCGAGTCTCTAGACGGTGAATAGCGGCGGCAATGGGCTCAAAGGCCACATTCACCTCCGTCTTCGAGTTCCCATGATGTATTTCCAGATTGTTCTTTGCTTCGTCCAAACACTAGTTTGGATTGTTTCCGAAGGGGATGCAATTTCAAGTGAGACTTGAGTGCATTCCTGTGGGATCAACATTTTCCTGTGAGGATCTCTTTTTTCCTATGGATTTTCCTTCATGACCCAAAACAAGCCCTTACTGATTTTTCACAGATTTATCTGCTAGTTGCAAAGTCATACTAATAAGTTTTAGTGGACTGATTTAGATTTTATATAAAGAATATGGTAAGATACTAATGCTAGCTCCTAATTCACGGAGAACATTATTAAATAAATATTTCCCTATTAGCATCGAATTGTGGGAATACCGGGATCGCCTAATTTGGGAGGTAATTTACTATTAATTATAGCATTACACTCTTTTGTTAGTTGTATTACCTATATGTCCAGTATCTTCCTCTTTCTTACTAAAATGTCCCCAAGGAATTTAGCATACGTAGCATTTGTAAAGCATCAGCGAAAGATATGTTAATATATAATTTCTTTAATATCTCATAACACCTCTCATATTGAACATCTTCATCACTTTTAGAATTCCTTTTGGGATAAGATAATTCTTTTTCTTTTTAAAACTCCTCCTCCACTTTGTCCTTAGTAGGTTCTTCATGTGCTTTAGGTGAAAATGGATCTTGACTTTCTTCCTCTACAATGGTTGTGGTTAATCTTCTCCTCCATCAAGATTGTAACCCCTAACATCATGGTTGCAAACGAGATTTTTTTTATAAATAATCTACATAAAATAATCAATTACAAAAATGACCCACAGTTGAAAGATTTTACAAAAGTAGACCGCCATACCTATCGCGTGGAGCCGTCTTAACCAGTTAGCTGACACATTTCTGAGAGTTGTTGCCATTACCCAGAGTAATACTTCACTTACTTCACACGATCAAAGACAAAGGAAAAAATATTTTGTATGGCAGCAAGTAAGATTCAAACCCTGGACCAACAGGCGAGAGATTAATGTCTTAACCAGCTAGACTAGCACACATTTTTGAGAATTGTTTCCATTGGACAGAGTAATACTTCACTTAATCATTGATTGCTTAAATGCAAACAACACATATCACATTATTATATATTCGGGTAATAAGTGTCCTATGATTGTATACAAATATATTTTTAATATAAAAAGTTGGTGAATTTTGGTTTTTTTGGTCATTTTTCAGCATCCATGCATTTTCTTGTCATAAATATTTTTCTTTCATGATTTATAGGAGTAACATACAAATTTTTTGAGAATTTTTCATGATAATTTTGTGACTTAACGGTTGTGGTAATCTAGTTAGCACTTAATTGAAAATATGCACTAAATATCACCTCTAATAAAAAGTATATATCTTGATTAAGTGGTAAGATAAGGGTTTAGGGTTAGGGTTAGGGTTAGGATTTAGGGTTTAGAGTTTAGGGGTAATCTAGTTAGCACCTAATTGGAAATATGCACTGAATATCGCCTCTAATAGAAAGTATATATCTTGATTAGGTGGTAAGATTAGAGTTTAGGGTTTAAGGGTTTAGGGTTTAGGGTTTAGGGTTGAGGCCGAGGTATATTTATTGAGAGATATATTATTGAAAACGGATAAAGTACATGAGTAAGCGAGCAACACTGAAGGCAATTAAGCACGAAAATCATCTAGAAGGGCCAAGACGGGGAAAGCTGTGAGGAGACTTTGGTTTCGGTTTGAAAGTACAATTAGCTTCGCGACGGCACTCCAATCTTTGTTCCTCTATAAGTCTATCTAGTGCGAAATGCCATTCGGCCTCATAGTATGGGTCGACCTCATCTGGACCCCAGTTCCCTATGAGATCAAAGCTCCTGCGGCGAGCCTTTGCTTCTTGCAGAAACTTTATGCGTTCTTTGGCTTCCTCCGACATCTTGGTATCAATCCATTGAACAAAGTTGCACTTGCGCTCGTAAATTTGATGTACACATGTGATAAATTAATAGGTCAAATAGTGTAGAGAAGAACGATAACAATAATAGAGCACTCACATCAGTTCGCCAAGGGACATCACGCAACCATAGAACCTTCTCCGGAGCGACTGGACATGTGCACCATGCACATTTTGTTGCAGTGGCAATGCGGTGGAAACTCATATAGCTCCATATCCTCATCCTTGGTCACTTTGGAGGATGAACCAGCAGCAACCATAAGATCAGACAAGGAGTAATTACCTATGAGTGTTATGAGGAAGTAGATAGGTTAAGTGCGAAAATGAAGGGGGGATACACTTCATATTTGTAGGCTAGAGGTAGGGACTTATGGAACATTTTATTTTGGGCACGAGGTTCTATGATGGAAAGGTGAAAAGATGGAAAAGTTGAGGTGACAACTCGGGTTGCTTTCTGTCTTGAGGAGTTGTAAAGTCGAGAACATGGTCAAGACAACTCATTTCTGTAGTTTTTTTGACACGACACTTAAAAGATGGAAAAGTTGATGTGAAAACTCGAGTAGGCTGTTGTCACAGAAAGTTGTAAGGTCTAATGTTTTACAATTTGTACCGGATTTTTGGAATATTCCGACATTCATATCTTTTAAATTGTAACTTAGATTGATGATTCATTTTGACCATTCAAACTATGAAGTCAAAACAATAAGATCGCCCAAAACGGATCATTAATCAGTGCTACATATCTCAAAACGACCTAGCACAATTTAATCCAGAATATAATGCATTTACTAAAATAGAAAATATAACACATTGGAAAAATAAAGGTTAGTACATGTTTGCTATGGGTTCAGACGACCCATCTTATGGTCATGTCTATCTCTCTGAAAAGGCGATGGTGAATATGGATCAGGTGGCACATGCGACAGCTGCCCAGCCACGGTAGAAGGACCATGCCGCTCAGTATCTGCATGACCCTGAGATGGTTGTGTCGGTCGAGGGGGATCTTCGATCTCGCTCGGTGCTAACTCATCCGGTGGGTAGTACTGATGTGCATGAGGAACCTGTATCCCTAGCATGCTCGAGACCCAATTCTCATTGTCTCGTTGATGTGCTGCCCACTCGGCCTCGTCCCCCTGTAGAGCATACATGTCGGGTTCGCCAGGTTGATAAATCTAGTCGATGGGCTCCCCCCAGCTTTGCTGCATAGACCCCCAAGGTAGTGTGTGTCCCTGGGCCATCTGCTCAATATGAACTTGGTCCCAAGTCTCATCAGCTGCAAGCCGCTCCGCTAACGGCCTACTCGCATCCTCTTGGGCTTGACAGATGTCGTCCGCATCGTCGGAGTCATCTAAAGCGGGAGTCCGATGTCTCAATGAGCCCCCAATCTGCAGTCCGGTGTGAGAAGCAGTGTGCATCGACGATGAATGACGAAGCCGAGATGGGCTAGCGGACGTACTCAGTACGTCACCTCCCCAAGCCGACGATGTGCCCCACTGACTAAGCCATGGCGATGAAGTGCTCTATTGAGCACCAGTCAGGCTACGCCTAGCTGACATCGGGCTAGGTGGCTGGGCCCCTCTCTAGTGCGGAATGTTGCATCAAAGTTTCAAAGGACCTGAGGTAAAATGAGTCTTTATTTTTACTGATCTCGGTGTTTGGAGTCTGATCAGTTTAGAAATTTGTTTTTAGTTTTAACCGTACAATAAAGAGGGGTTGTAAGTCCTCTCTAAATTCCCAGCATTAACCGAGAAACTATTAGGTCATTGCATTTCATTCTTTTCGGTTGGATTAGTTTTAAATGATTTGGTTTTTCAGCTGAGTTTTTGGTAGTAGAAGTGTTTTTGTATTTTCTAGAAAGATCTAGGTTGATCTGGGTTTTGTTTCTGTTGACAAAAATATATCCCTTTAAATTATCTTTCAAATCAGCTATAAAATGTTTCAATCGGATCTCTGGATCAAAAGTTATGGTTATTTTTATCTACCCTAAAAGTCAGTATGGGAGGCTGACAGTCAGCCTGAATGTCAGTTTGTGTTACTGCCATTTGTCCAGAGAGCGTGTATTTTTGAGCTAAAACTTTTTGACTTACGCTGACTGTCAGCATGAGTTTTTACCTCAGTTGTTTGCTTTGTGAGTTTGTTTTAACTGATTGTTTTTGTGGTCGTTGCTGACTGTCAGTATGAGAAATTTCTTTTCATATGCAACCACAAATGGTTAGTAAAGTTTTATTTGTGATTTTTGTCAAGCTGTAGTTGTAGATGCTGATTGTCAGATGTGCTGATTTGTTTCCTTTTTCGACCACAACAGCTAGCTGAGTTTTCTCCGAGATTTTCTTCTTACTGGTCGTGACCTATGCTGACTGTCAGCATGCACTGTCAAGTTTCAGCTAGAGCACAACGACTCTTTTGTTCATTTGGGCTATAAATAGAGGCATTGAGCAGATGTTTCACACACCAAGCAGCCTCATTCTCTTATACACATTTGAGTTTTAGCTCTTAGCATAAAAATCTTGATCTTTTGATCAAGTCGTGAGTTTTGTGATCCATCGAGTGTTCTATTTGCATCATTTGCATAATTTTAGTTTCCCGGTGATTGTTGGAGGTCTAGATAAGACCTTGCAACTTATTACTCTTGATGAAAGCCCTCACCTAGACGGTTTGGTGGCGTGGCTGTTGATATCTCCTGTTCGAAGATTGTCGGAGAGACTCGGTGTGATTGTAAAAAGCATCGGTGCTCGCCTTTCCGGAGTGGACAAGGAGCAACCACTAGTGAGAAATATCCTTCGTGGATATTGAAGCAAGACTCATTCATTTGAGTGCTTCAACGAGGAGTAGGGGAGACCGGGCGAGTCTCCGAGACCTCGGGAAAAATCTTTGTATTTGTTCTCTCTCTCTTTTTAGTTGTGCAATTTATTATTCCATTGTTTCAGTTATCATTCTTTGCAAAAGTTGTTTCTTTTGAAAAGTTTTAAAGCCTCCTATTCACACTAGTACAGAAAAGCTTTCTTCTATAGATAAAAAACACACTTCTACTATCGGTTTTTGTATCGTTAGAGATAGACACGATAGAACAAGATAAGTCATTTTCTAACGGTAAATAACTGTTAGAAGAAGTGCACTATTCTAACGGCATTTTCGGCGACAACTGGTAGAAAAACCGTTCTAGTCTGACGGTTGTGAATGAATTTACCGATATTAAAAAGGATAGTACTCTCATGGTTGTGTATGATTTTACCGGCAGGAAAAGTTACACTCTTCTAATGGTTAAGTAAGAGTGTACCGAGAGAACAAAAGATAGTATTCTCACGGTTGTGAATGAGTTTACCGATAGAAATACTTACACTCTTCTAATAGCTAATTAAGAGTTTACCGTGAGACAAAATCATAGTACTCTCACGGTTGTGTACGAGTTTACCGACAGGAAAAGTTACACTCTTCCAACGGTTAAGTAAGTGTGTACCGATAGAAAAAATATTTTTTTTGTTTGCTATTTAGCCGTTAGAAGAGTACATTCACATATACAGTACAGATACAATACAGTACAAATTGGGTACACAATATAGTACAGATGCAAAGAAGGGTACATTCACATATATACGAACCAATACAAATTATAATCCAATATGGACAAATCTATGCACAAAGTATATATAAACAAATACTAACCAATAAGACTATAAATAAACAATCTATGCACATAGTACACGGAAAAGAGAAAATTGACAACAAGTGAGCGAAAATCTTGTCATGGTGGTTGGTTGGGCGCAACTTCCTCCATAATATATTGAGCCCAGATTTGTCGGAGATCTCTAATCTTTGCATTGTCGTATTGGTCTTTGGACATGGCGATCTGCAAGCATGTGTGAATACTGAGTAACTAACTTCCTAATTTTGAACATGACACCCAATTTTCAAATTTGAGTTAGCTATCGATGCTTAGTTGGGGGAATTGCGCAAAGTTTGTCCACACTAGGTCGTACATGTAGTGCAGCACATAAAACCCGCATTTCCATGATTGCGACTGCTGATGGCACTGAGATAATTGCATATGCGAAGACATGTTAGCTATTGTTTCCATAAACTAATTAAGCATAAAAAAAAAGCCTCGCGAGTACCTCATATTCTTTCCAAGCTATTAGGGAGCCCTGCGGTGCGGCATGCCTGCCTCCAGCGGACACATATTTCTCAAAGCCCTGCATTTCAGTTAGCATTGCCGATTAATGTAATATCATTAGCTAGTGAGGTCAAAATTTAAATCAAACATGTTACTTACACCTCCATATTCCCCTTGACCACATATTCGTTCGATAATTTGTCGCGCATCGAATCGAGGTAGTATTCCTCGTTCTTCGATGGACAGATCACGATGAGGATCCAGTGGCCCCTACATTGTACATAAAAGAGGACCGCTAGCTCAAAGTATATCTCAGGTGTAACATACAAGATTGAGTTAAATTAGTACGAAATGCACTAACCTTTGGTGGTACGGCACCAGAATGAACTCCTTGTCTAGCTGTGCCATCAGCGCCTTGGATATGTAGTGCTCAGCGTGCATGGCGTCGTGCTCTAGCATCGTGAGGCTTATTTTCTCTGGGTCGAGGAAACCCACCTTGTCACACGCAGCCTCCGATGCTAGCCTGTACATGCACTTGCATGCAAAGGATGACATTAGTATTGCACAGAAAGTTACTACGAGTTTGCAATACAGAGTTAGCAAACAGAGTTAGAAAATAGCAATATATAGGATCAGCAAACTCACAAGACTCCATTCTGTATGATGGACATATCGAGCTCCCACCAGTTGTAGAGGTCGAACAGATCCTCGTGTGCCACGGATATACTCTTGGGCTCACGGTGGAACTGCCCGGGCCTGTAGGGAACTAAGAAATTCAGGTTGCCCCGAGCTCGGTGTAGGTACCACTTGTGGAGGTATCTGGTTGATTGATCCAATTTGCGCAAAGCTGCCTCTGACACGAGTGGGAACCCATTCCTGAACCTCTCCGGCTGTCCCTTTCGCCCTTTGTCAGGGACTGAGTGCGTACCTTCGAAGGCAAGGGCGAGGTGATGGTGGCTTTCTTCCAAGGTGAAGGCGTGGATGCGCTGGCTGGGGTCGAGGCCGTCTTTGCTGTGTTCAGGTCCGCACAAGATCCCTCATGCCCCGAGCTGGGGGCGCAGTCCCCTGGTAGTACGCCGGCAAGCCACTTCAATTAACGAACACGTATGTTAGATTTTGCAAGTTGAGTATACTGAGTAGGATGTAATCTAAAATGTGTAGGATTTACCTATTGTATTACAACACACTACTTGGGCCACTGTACATAGGAACCCACTGCCTCAGTAAGTGTCTGCATTTCCTCTGTTGGGACTGACAACGGAGAATCGTTGTAGCCCGGCATGGCCATGTCCATCTGTACCTTTGCGAACCCCAACCCCAGAGGTACGCAATGGATCCAGACATCCTCCCCAGATGGATATACGAACCCGTGTGCAACCACTGCCTGCCGGTCGCCTAGGTGAGTCAGTAGGCTGTAGCTCTCCGGCTTCTACAAATTTGTAACAATTAAAACATATTGGTGAAACAACTCTAACAGAACGGGAGTGGCATCAACTTAAGTGCACAGCTGAAGGCTTGCAATACCTCAAGTAGATCCACTGGATCCGCGAGGACCTTCGAAGAGCAACTGCTCATTCGACCCTGCTAGGTACCGTCGCCTTGGTCTGCATCTGCACTCTTGGCCAGCAATGCTTATTTCAGCTATGCAAACTCTTCCCTCATTTGTGCGACCTCAAACTGCACCTCAGCCAGTATCTCCGCCCATACCTCGGCCCGTATCTTCTCAGAGAGGTCCGCTTCCTTCTCCTTCCAGGTGCGGGCCTTCTTTCTCGGTGGAGCCGAATCTGCGAAACCGGCCTTCCACGGCACAATGGCTCCCATGGTCTGTGTCCGCCCGGGATGCTCCTTCTTTCCTAGAGCCCGGGTGAGGATGTCGTTCTCCCTCTGTGGGGTAAACAATCCCTCCATTGCCTCCTTCGCAAAAGAGATCTGTTACATTTAAACCTACCTTTTGAGACAAATACATATATACACTTTGTGCGCACACATTTTACGAGGTTAGCCAACTTACCATTCGCTTCACAACCTCGGCGTCTCTAGGGTTTGCGAACTCCACAAACCCCGTGTACGACACGAACCCTCTCCCCCTCCACCACCTCTTGCACCACGCATCCTAGATCTCGGAGAGCGGCAACTTAGGGGAGTCGGTGACAGAATTTTGCTCGTCTTCCTTCCTCCACTGCTCCTCCTTCCCCACATAGCCTCGGGATCTAAGCCGATGTGGGTGGTCGTTCCTCTTCTGGATCGCCTTATTCTTCTCACTAAGGGCCTTGAACTCGTCGGTCCCCTTCTTCTTGGTGAATTCCTCCCATACCTCCTCCGATATGAAGGGGTACTTCTCGCAAGGAGATTTTCCTGCAGCGAGGAATGTACTGACGAGCCAGTTCTTAAAGGTTTTCCATGTTCCGTGTCCTTCAAGCAGGTCGTCCTAGGTTTATCGTCGGGGATGTTCCACTTAGCCTGTTTTCAAACAATGCATACAATTAATCACGAGTTAGTTAAACTTTAGGATAGGCCAAGAGAACGTGATTACGAAAGAGTTCAGCGATTTCAGTTAATTTAACCTTCACTTCCGCCCACAACCTATCCCTCTCGTCCGCCGTCACATCCTTCCAGCTTTGGATGGTGATCTTCACCCTTTCTTTTGCCAACAGCCCAACGTAGGCCGTGTACTTCCCAACATTCTTTCTGATCGGCCTCCCAAATTGGTTGAACTCACAAGAAAGGTCGGTGCATTTGGCCAAATGGCCCAACGTCATCGCGCCTCGCCCCACCCTCTTGCGTTGGGACGAACCAGCATCTTCAGTTAAATTGGCCCTAGTCAAACCACAACTATCATCCGATGAAGATGACGACATGTCTTTCCCTACAAACCATCAACAAACCATCAAAAATTTAATGGAAACACAAACCAAATCGTTTTACAAAGCAAAAGGACCTATTTTAAATATTTGTTCTATCGGTAAACACAGCAACTACCGATAGAAGATAAGATTCTATTTCTGAGCATTTTCATCTACACATTTTCATAGGAAGCAGGCAACATATGGTAATTAATTCTTCTTGGAGTTCCATAACTCAGTTGAGGATTGGAGACTAATTAGGGTTGCTAAAGGGATGTCCGAAGATAATAGTACTAAAAGGCATGCAGAAATTGTTGAAGTATTCAGCAATATTTTCTATCAGTAAACACATGAGCTACCGATAGAACATAACAATGTTTTCTATCGGCAAATATATGAGATACCGATAGAAGATGTTTATAAACACCAACAACATATAAAGTACATTATATGGCAATTGGATACAATTGATCACACATACAGCAGCATAGATAATTTCAAATCTCAAAATAGGTTCATATGGCAATTAATTATTCTTGGAGTTCCATAACTCAGTTGAGGATTAATTGGAGACTAATTCTTCTTGGTTTCAATGAGAGTGTAAAAAACTGATCAAAGTATTCTCTCTATGTGACATTGTATGGTTCATGTCCTTCCAGATCCTAAGTTTTATTGCTTGTTGAACTTTTATGACAAAATGAACACACATAGAAAACATGGTACTAATTGTTTCTTGGCCAATGTAATATAGTAGGCTAGATTGACACATAAATTTTTTCTATCGGTAAACACATGAGCTATAACAATTTTTCTATCGGCAAATGTAAGATATACCGATAGAAGATGTTTAAGAACACATCCAACATATAAAGTACATTACATGGCAATTGGATACAATTGATCACACATATAGTAATATACATAATTTCAAATCTCAAAATAGGTTAATTACAGCACTGGAACATATTATGTCAACCCTAGTTTAAATCAACAATGCCTGCGGAATTTACAAAATCCTACACAATAGGGAACCCTAGTTAATTCCAAAAAATGAGCGGAGGAAAATAGCGAATTAAAAAACCACATAGTGTAAAAAACACTAAGATCAAATAAGGAAGACGCTAGAAAAAGAACGACGAATTAGGGTATTTTACGGTGATCAGTTGTGGTGATGGAGAGGCGGTGTAGAACGCAGCGGCGGCCGGCCAAAGACGAAAATAAGGACCGGCGGCAGTGGCGAACAGGGATCCAGGCGGCGATCGTCGTGTGGTAGTGAGGAAGTGGCCACCGGCGAGGGTTGGGGTTTTCGCGCTTGAAGAGACACAGTGCTATAAGTTGGAACAGTTCGATTGGAGGGAAACTCTCGGGCGATGTTTAATAAAGTAGTGAGGGCCTTTTCTATCGGTACAAACAAGAAATACCGTCAGACTAATGGTTTTCTTATAACGGTACAACAAAATAATACCGACAGAACATGTACGTCCACTTTTCTCACAGTAGTTTAAGAAAATTCCGTCAGAGTGGCCAACTTTGTCTAACGGTACTAACACAAAATACCGTCAGAACAAGTAAATTTTCTAGAGCTTAATTTATGAAGTGGGCAACGCATTGGAAAATGATGTTTCAGGCCTCTTGAATAATAAAGAGGCTGCAATGGGATTTTGGCAAGAAAATTTGTAGGGAAGAATTAAGTTCTTACAGTATAAAGGTACTGTACATTTTAGAACTCATGCTGTGGAGTAAAATTGAGATATATTTGTAGGATCAAGGATGCCGACTAGAAGGGGGGGTGAATAGGAGGCTTTTAAAAACTTCAAATTAAAACAAATATTGGAAAATACAGAAATCAAGAACAAATAACAATAATGTGAGAAAGAGGAAGAGAAGACGAACACAACGACTTTTACCGAGGTCTCGGAGACTCACCCAGTCTCCCTTAATACTCGTTGAAGCACTCAAGTGAATGAGTCTTGCTTCAATATCCATGAACGATATTTCTCACTAATGGTTGCTCCTTGTCCACTCTGGAAAGACAAGCACCGATGCCTTGTACAATCTTGCTGAGCCTCTCCAACAATCTTCGAACAGGAGAGATCAACGGCCACGCCACCAAACCGTCTAGGTGAGGGCGTTCACCAAGAGTAATAAGCAGCAAGGTCTTCTCTAGACCTCTAACAATCACCGAGAAACTAATAGGATGCAAATGATGTGAACAGAAAGCACTCGGTGGATCTCAAAAGCTCACGACTTGATCAAAAGATCAAGATTTTTAACTCCAAAAACAAATGCTCAAGTATGTGTATGAGACGAGGCTGCTTGATGTCCAAAACATCTTCTCAAAGCTTCTATTTATAGCATCAAGGATCAAAAGAACTATTGGAGCTCGAGCTGAAAATAGCAGCTCAAAGTGACAGTCAGTTTGGGTCACGACCAGAAAGAAGTAAAATTTGAAGAAAACTCAGCTAGCCGTTTGAGGTCGAAAATGGAAATAAATTAGTGCAAACTAACAGTCAGTATGGGAGACTAACAGTCAGTCTCAAACTCAACGGCTGACAAAATTTACGGATAAAAATAGCTAGCCATTTGTGGTCGTATATGGAAAGAAAACATTACATACTGACAGTCAGTCTCACAAACTGAGAGTCAGTTTTGACCACAAAACATCCAGATCAAACAGAAGCTCAAATAAAACCACTTGAGGTCGAAATGCAAATTGACAGTCAGTTTGGAAAACTGATAGTCAGTTTAGTTCAAAAAATTTTGGCTCAAAAAACAACCTCTCTGGACAACTGTCAATTAACAAAACTGACAATCCAAACTGACAGTCAGTTTAGCAAACTGATAATCATTATAGATAAAACAGTTATAACTTTTAATCCAGAGATCCGATTGAAGATTTTAATATCTCGTTTGAAAGATAATTAAAAGGGCTATCGTTTTGTCAACAGAAGGAAAAGCCAGATCTGCTTATCAAATCCAACCGAAAATGATACAATGCAATGACCTTGTAGTTTCACGGTTTATGCAGAAGTCTAGAGAGGACTTGCAACCCCTCTTTGTAGTACAGTTAAATTCTAAACCGATCAACTTCCAAATGCCGAGATCGGTGAAAATGAAAACTCAGATTACCTTAGGTCCTTTGCATCTTCATGTTTGCAATTACATCTCGTCTTTGCTCTTTTGCGACTTGTGCTTCTATTTATTTTACGTTGGGTTCATCTTTCGCAAATCTTCCCAACAGAGCTCTATATCAAATATCTCAAAAGTACAGTTAGTCTGAAACACTTTTTTCATTAATCATCAAAATTAGGTCAGGCATAACGGCCTAGATGCAACAATATTAATGTTGTGAACTAGCTTATCATTAAGTTCTAAAGAAAAATGTATTGCCTGATGTATTAATGATAAGCTCCTCACCTTGATGCACAACTTGTGGGCTGTTTGCCTGGCATTTTTCATTTCAAATAGAAAATAGTCATCAATGGTTCTCAACCCATAATCCTTCTTCGTGATCATCTCGCAGATACGTTGTTTTGTCGATATCTTCAGTAGAGATAGATTGAATGTCCTCTAAAAATGGACGTATTTCGTCGAACTAGTTATACTCCTCTTCGTCGACAACGTCTTTGACCCCAATAATACGTCTCTTGCTGTGGAGGACAGCGTGCAAATTTGGATTGGCCGGGTCAACGATGTAGAATACCTGTGTGGCTTGCTTTGCAAGTATGAATGGATCTTCATCGACGAGAGTAAACTGGTAATTGTCAACTTTAACACCTTGAGGGATTTCGACCCATTGGCATCGAAACAAGGGAATCTTAAATAATCCGTAATCGAGCTCCCATATTTCGTCAATAGCACTATAATACGAATTCAACGCCCTTACTGCCCTGGCATCCTCGAAAATAGCAAACAGTGTCACTCCGCTACATTGCGTTGCTCTTGGCGTCCTAAGCTCTTGTTTAAAATGAATAACCATTGATGTCGTACCCCTGCCAAGTCCCTACAGTGAATCTTGGGCCTCTAGCCAACCATGTCACAGTTTCACTTATGGAGCCCTCGGCAACTCGTGTGACTCTTTCTTGGATCCACCTAGCAAATTTCCTGTTATGTTCTCTAGTGACCCAAATCTCTGGCTTCGAAGGATTTTGTGGCCGTAACATTGCCTTGTGCTGATGTATGTATGGCTCGACCTCCGTCATGTGTTGTAAGACCCAAAAATGTGATTTTGCATACACATCACGGGCGGGGACGATAGCTTTGAATCCAATCGTTCCGATGCCCTAAAGCCTGCCCTCGTGTTGGGACTTAGGAAGACCAATTGGGTTAACCCTGGCCATATAATCTGTGCAAAATTCAATCACCTCCTTGGCGGCATAACCTTTTATGATACTCCCCTCGGGCCGACGACCAGTACTTATGTATCCCTTCAATACACCCATAAATCTCTCAAATGGATACATATAGCGCAGGCACACAAGTCCACAAAACTTAATTTCTCTGATAAGGTGAACAATCAGATGGACCATAACATCAAAAAAGGATGGAGGGAAATACATCTCGAGCTGACAAAGAGTTGTAACCACGTCGCGTTGCAAAGCGTCCAGTCCATCCGGATCAATTACCTGCGAGGACATGGTTGCGCCAAATATTCATATTAGAAAAATCTTCTAATTAAGCTCCACATACAATGGAGCTTATTAACTTATAGTACGAGTGCACGTACTTACCTCACAAGATATTGCATGGAAGAAATAACATAGCTTTGTGATTGTCTCTCTGACTTTAACTGGGAGAATACCTATGATAGCAATGGGAAGCATTTGTGACGTCAGCACATGACAGTCGTGGGACTTCGTGCCAACCAGTTTTAGGACCTTCAGGACACAAGTTTTTTCAAGTTCGCAGAATACCCACATGGAACTTTAACACCGTGCAGGCACCGACAGAGTTCTGTTTTTTCACTTTTGGACAACGTATAGCAGGCCGGGGGGAGGTATGTATGCTTTCCCATCTCCAAAGGTGCAAGTTCAGTCCGTATCCCCATTTCCACCATGTCACGGTGAACTTTCACACCATCCTTTGTCTTTCCCCGAATGTTCAACAACAAACCAATCAAACTGTCACAGACATTTTTCTCTACATGCATGACGTCAATGCAATGTCGAACTTGTAAGTGCTCCCAGTACGGTAGATCCCAAAGAATCGATCTCTTCTTCCAAACATTTTTTTTCAAGGTTTACAACACTTACCAAACTCAGCTTTGATGTCCTTCAGCGCGAGTAAATCTCCTTACCAGTCAGAATCACTGGGGCTGATCCCTTCTCAGGCTTCCCGTTAAATGATTTTCTCTTCTTACGGTAGGCGTGATGCACCGGAAGAAACCTACGATGACCCATGTACACTGTTTTCCAGCAGTTTCGCAACCACATGCTCTCAGTTTCATCTAGGCAAATAGGGCAAGCCTTGGCTCCTTTCGTACTGTACCCCGACAAATTGCCGTACGCCGGGAAATCATTTATGGTGCAAAATATCAAGGACCGCAAGATGAAATTCTCTTTCTTGTATGCATCCCACACCTGCACCCCTCGCTCCACAATTTCTGTAAGTCCTCGATTTAAGGCGCTAGAAACACGTTGTCGTGGTATTGCGAATACCTCGGCAGTTGGCGCCGTCCGTGGGGACCCGTGACAAGACGCCATGGCTCCCCCAAGAACAAGAGCTCGCACCCTTCCCGGTGATCCGGGTCTCGGAGACCCGGCGCCGTCCGCCCGGGACACTGCTGTCCCGGCGGTCCCTTCCGGAGGCGACCTGGCCCAGGTACCACCTCCCTCCTTTCCTCTTAACTTAGGTGCTTCCACCTCCAGGTCGTTCCCAGTGACCGCGGGGACCTCGGCCGGGACAAGCATCCCCCCGACGGCTCCCCCGGCTCCCCGGGACGCCCTGCTCGAAGCTCTCGTGGAAGGCCAGCTCCGCGCCCAGCGCTCTATGGACGAGCTCCTTAGCGTGTTGGCGCGGCCTTCGGCCCCCACATTTGCGTCGCACCCATATCCGGGGAATATGCCCCCGTTTATGGGTTACCCGGCGGCCCCTCCGGCCTCGGGGGGGTTGTCCGCCTCGTATGATCCTGCCGGGGGGTTCCCTCCCCCTGCGGGATACACGCCCGGACCCTTCCCGGCACCCGGGCCCGTTCTGCTGCCGGGAGGTTATTTCATTCCAGGGCCCTTCGTGGCACCAGGGGGGTACCCCGTCCCCGGCCTGATAGCGGGGCCGGGAGCCCACTTCTTGCTGGGGGTTTACCCTGCGCCGGGAGCAAGTCCCGCCCCCCGCGTTGCGTCTACCGCACCGGGGGCGGTCGACAGAGCAGCCCCCGTGCCGCAGCGGACTTCCCCTCCCATGGGCTCCCCGGTTCCGGATGCCGCCACCAGGGCTCCCCCCTCGCCGGTTCCGGGTGTTACAGGGCCTGCCCCCTTCCCGGTTCCGGTCGTGGCCACTGGGGCCCCCTCCACTTCGATTCCAGGCGTCGCCGCGGGCGCCCCCTCCCCGGTTCCGGATGATATCGGGGCTTCCCCCTTTCCGGTCCCGGGGGTCGTCGCAGGGGGCTCGCCCCAACCGGCTCCGGAAGCTACAGCGCACGAGCTCCCTCCCTCGGCGGGACAGGTCCATTTCGTCCCGGGGGAGGTCGAGCGAATGCGTTCACCAGAGCGCGGGGAAGAACTTCCCCCCGGCCGCGGGCGCGGGGAGCCTCTCTCTCGCATCGGCTTGGGGAAGAGACCCGCTGAAGAGCCAACCTCTCCGGCGGAGAGCCCGGACGTCCGGGAATTCAGCCCTGATCCGGAGGAAAAGCGTCGCCACCGCCATCCTGGCGGACCTCTCGGGCCGCTTCCAGACTCAGACAACGAAGGTCCCGTCAAAGAAGATAGCGACCGGGGCTCCCCCCGGGAAGTGCAGGGGGCCAACCAGCCCCTGTGCCGAAGACTTCGCAGCATCCGGTGGCCGCGGCCCTACTGCCCGCCACACATCGAACATTATAACGGCGAGGCAAACCCTTACGAGTTTGTGCAGGTCTACTCCACTGCTATCTCCGCGGCCGGGGGGGACGAGTCAGTATAGTGCAACGTCTTCCCCCTTTACCTCTCCGGCATCGCTCGCTCCTGGTTCTACAACCTGAAGGCCGGCTCCATCAAGTCCTTCTCGCAGCTCAAGCGGGAGTTCTGTGCCAACTTCCAGGGGAACTACGTGCGTCCCCTGGACTCCTTGTAGATGTATACTATCCGGCAGAGGACTGGGGAGACCATCAGAAGCTTCTTCAAGCGCTTTGCCCAGGTGAAGAGCAAAGTGGCTCACGTCCCCGACTCTACGGTCATCGAAGCCTGCAAAAGCGGCATCCTCCCGGGGGAGCTCCACCGAAGGCTCTCCCGGAGCTGCCCCTCTTCCGCCGACGAGCTCTTCAACGTGCTCGAAAAGTACGCTCGGGCGGAGGAAGACGATATCTGGAAGAAGACCCAGGGGGCTCCCGGCCCCGCCGACCGGGGGGTCAGGGATCCCCCCAAACGCTCCAGGCAAGGGGGGCGTAGCGAGCCACGGCCTCGGGACACCTTTGTCCTCGAGGGCGGAGGCGGCTCGCGCGACTCCCCGAGGACCAACCGCCCCTTCCCCAAACCGAAGGGCCATGGGGGAGGACAGTCTTCGCGCGGCCGGGAAGGCCCCGCGGGGAGAAGGCGGGAAGGACCGTGGTGCAGCCTCCACAGGTCCAATACCCACGCTACCCGAGATTGTAGCCAGCTGCTGCAGCACTTTGCGGACTTCCTCGACCAGCGTGAGCAGGGGGGGGACTCCGGCCTCCTTGCTCCCTTGGCCAGCTATTCCGGCCCTTCCCGCTCCCACGGGGGGTCAGCAAACGCAGGAGGGGGAGCCTTCAGAAGCTCTCCCCTTTCAAACTTCGCAGCGGCGCATCAACGTCATCGTGGGAGGATCTGCCTCCGGGCGGGACTCTAAGCGCCAGCGTAAGGAGTACACGCGCGAAGTCAAGGTTGTGGAGGTGCTTCGCACGTCCCCACCACCAAAGTGGTCGGACGTCCCCCTAACCTTCACAGCAGAAGACGCGCGGGGGGTTCGCTTCCCCCACGACGACGCGCTCATTGTCTCCGCGATCATCTACAACTGCCATCTGGCCCGGATCCTGGTGGACGGCGGGAGCTCCGCCGATATCTTATTCCTGAAGGCCTTCAAAGAAATGCAGGTGGATGAGAAGCTCCTGCAGCCCACTGCCGGGCCCCTCCAAGGCTTTGTCCCGGGGAAGGCGATCCACCCCGTGGGCAAGGTAGATCTTCCAATGACCTTCGGCACCCCAGAGAACTACCGGACCGAGCTGGTCCGCTTCGACGTGGTAGACCTCCCCTCCTCCTACAACGCAATTATGGGGAGGACGACAATCAACCGGCTGGGGGCTGCCACCCATCAAAATTATCTCTGCATGAAGATCCCCGGGCCGCATGGTGTGATCAATGTCTGGGGAGACCAAGACATGGCCCGTGCTCTATATGAGCGCGCTGCGGCCACGATCGGAAGCGTCAACCTCATAAAGACGCCCGGGGGGGGAGGCTCCTCCCCCGGAACTAGATGCTGCTGCGCCACCGCCCGGGAGGCCCCTCCTCAAGCCGCGTCCGGAAGGGGGCCTCCGGAAGGTCCTGCTGTCCCCGGACAACGAAGACAAAACAGTCTGGATCGGGGCGGAGCTCCCCGAGGAGCACGCAGCGCAACTTGCGGCTTTTCTGCGTGAAAACTCTGATGTTTTTGCGTGGAAGCCGTCAGACATGCGGGGCGTCGCCCGGGGGGTCATTGAGCACAAGCTTGCAGTAGCCCCCGGTCACCCCCCGGTCAAACAGAAGCTGCGGAAACTCTCCCTCGAGCGCCAAGAGGCAATCAAGGCGGAGATCACCCGGCTCCGAGAGGCGGGGTTCGTTCGGGAGGTCCTGCACCCCGAGTGGCTCGCGAACCCCGTCCTCGTCAAGAAATCAACCGGCAGGTGGCGGATGTGCGTGGACTTCACCGACCTTAACCGCGCCTGCCCCAAAGACAACTTCCCGCTCCCGCGGATTGATCAGCTCGTCGACTCCACTGTGGGGTGCGAGCTCATGAGCTTCCTAGACGCCTACTCGGGCTATCATCAAGTCCGGATAGCGGAAGGGGACGAGGAAAAGACGAGTTTTATTACTCCCCTCGGAACCTTCTGTTACGTCCATATGCCCTTCGGGCTCAAGAACGCGGGGGCGACCTTCCAGCGCCTGATGACACTGGTTTTCAAAGAGCAAGTCGGCCACCACGTTGAAGTCTACGTAGACGACGCGGTTGTCAAGAGTCCCCGCGCAGCCTCCCACATCGACGACCTGGCTGAAACCTTCCGGAACCTCCGCACATTCGGGCTCAAGCTGAACCCAGAGAAATGTGCCTTCGGGGTGCGCGGGGGGAAGCTCCTAGGTTTCCTCGTGTCCCAGCGGGGCATTGAGGCAAACCCCGAGAAGATCCGGGCATTCCTAGACATGCCCCCCCTGCGCTCCGTCAAGGATGTCCAACGGCTCTCCGGCCGCCTAGCCGCACTCAGCCGCTTTGTCTCCCGGTCGGGGGAGCGGGGCCTCCAGTTCTTCAAGATCCTCCGAGGGCTCAAGGGGTTCTGCTGGACCCCCGAGGCCCAGGAGGCGTTCGACGACCTCAAGAAGTACCTCACGAGCCCTCCAATGCTCGTGAGTCCGTCCCCGGAAGAGCCCTTGCTCCTCTACCTCGCCGCGACCCCCGTCGCCGTCAGCGCAGTCTTGGTAAAGGAGCAAGGGGGGCAGCAGCGTCCGGTGTACTACGTGAGTGAGGCCCTCCAAGGGGCCAAAACTCGGTACACGGAAATGGAGAAAATCTGCTACGCCCTCCTCATGGTGTCCCGGAAGCTTCGGCATTACTTCCTGGGGCACCCCATTACCGTCCCGTCGTCCCTCCCCCTTGGGGATGTACTACGGAACAAAGAAGCCACCGGTCGGCCACTCCGCCATCAAGTCGCAGGTTCTCGCCGACTTCGTCGCACAGTGGACTCCCGCCTCTGGGTCCGGGGACGAAGATCTCCCTGTGCCGCCCCGACGCAGTGATCATTGGACCCTCCTGTTCGATGGGTCGCTGTGTCTCGCCGGGGCTGGCGCGGGAGTAGTCCTCCGGAGCACCGAGGGGAAGGAACTCGAGTACGCCGCGCGGCTCGAGTTCCCCGCAACCAACAACGTCGCCGAATACGAGGCTTTGCTCCTCGGGATGCGCCTCGCGCGCTCCCTGGGGATCCGGCGCCTCCTAGTCAAGGGAGATTCTCAGCTCGTAGTTTGCCAAATCGACAAGTCTTACCTGTGCCATGACGCAAACTTAAGTCTTTATTTGCAGGAAGTGCGAAAGATGGAGAGGCATTTCGACGGCCTCGAGGCCCGGCATATCCCACGTAGGGACAATGACCGGGCTGACGCCTTGGCCCGGGCGGCCAGCGCCCGGGAATCGCTCCCCAAGGGGGCTTTCCTGGAGATCATCACGAAGCCCTCGGTGGCCTCCCCGAACACAGACGACGAGCCTCATGTCCCGGAGGTCGCCGAGATCACCCGGACTCCGTCTTGGATGGACCCCCTCATCTCCTTCATCAGGGGGGAGGGGGACCCTCCTAGTGAGACCGAGGCTAAACGTCTCCGGGCTAAAGCCCGGGCATATCTCCTCCTGGAGGGGAAGCTCTACAAGCAGGGGGCTTCCGCCCTCCTACGCTGCCTCCCCCGGTCGGAGGGACTTCAACTTCTCGAAGACATCCACGCGGGGAGCTGCGGTTCTCACCTAGCCCCGCGTGCCATCGCAGCCAAGGCCTTCCGGCAGGGTTTCTACTGGCCCACGGTCATGCGCGACGCGCGAGACCTCGTCTCCGCGTGCGAGGCATGCCAGAAAATGGCCAAGGGCTCGAACCTCCCCCCTATAGCGCTGCAGACGATCCCCATCACTTGGCCCTTTGTGCGCTGGGGGATGGACCTCTTAGGGCCCTTCCCCCCAGCGCCCGGAGGATACAAGTATGCGGTAGTCGCAGTCGACTATTTTACAAAGTGGGTTGAGGCGGAGCCTTTGGCCAGCATCACGTCCCGGGCCGTTCAGCGGTTTTTCTGGAAAAACGTCGTATGTCGTTTTGGTTTCCCCCGGGAAATCACCGTGGACAATGGGACCCAATTCGACTCAGCTTATTTTCGGGAATTCTGTGAAGGCCTAGGGCTCGTCATCCACTTCACCTCTGTAGCCCATCCCCGGAGCAATGGGGCTGTCGAGAGGGTCAACGGCGTGATCCTACAGGGATTGCGCCGGAGACTCGAGCAAACCGCTTCTAAGCGGGGCGAATGGGCAGAGGAGCTCCCTAGCATCCTCTGCTCCATGCGCACGACCCCGTCCCGGGCGACGGGGCGTACTCACTTCTCCCTGGTCTATGGGGCGGAGGCAGTCCTCCCCCCAGAGATTGGCTTCCGGTCGCTGCGGGTGGAGCTCCTGGAGGGAGCCACCCCCTCGGCATATCAGGCCAACGAGGCCAATCAGCGCCTGGAGATCGACCTCGTGGAGGAGGAACGCGACCGAGCACTCCTCCGCCACGCCATCTACGAGCAAGAAATAGCGCGCGCGTACAATCAGCGCGTGCGCGAGAGAGCTTTCCGCCTTGGGGACCTTGTCCTCAAGCGCGTGACGGACCCCCAGGCCCAGGGTAAGCTCTCCCCCAAGTGGGAGGGCCCCTACAGGATCTCCGCGGTCCTGGGCTCGGGGGCCTACAAGCTCTCCAACCTCCAAAAGCAGGAGCTGAAACACACGTGGAACTTGTGTTTACTTCGCAAGTTCTATGTTTAGCCTTACGGGCATGTCCCCTCCCCCGGGGCGTTCACGCCGGAGGGGGAGGAGGGACGCTGTTTTTTCCTCCCCTTTCGCGGCTTCGCAGGGGGAGGCCCTGTACTTCATTTCATTAGCAATACATAGGTCTTGCTTTGCAAACTGTCTCATTGCAGGTTTTTCTCATTACCGCCCCTAGCGGCGAAGCCCTCTCCGCGAGGATGCCCTCCCAGCGAGGATGCCCTCCCCGCGAGGAAGTGGGCCAGCCCCAACAAGTCCCTACAACGGAGCCTGCACTCCCGTAGGGCGGCTTACGATCAGCCCTCGTGGACTGAGGGTGTAAGCGGCAACCCGGTCACAGTGGCCGTGGTAACGAGTCACTTTGGGAGACTAGTCCCCTGCCCAAACACTCAAGTCCCGTCTTCGGGCATTTCCTCCTCCGGGAGTCAACGTTATTCCCGGCTCCCCGTTTTCACGGCGACCGGAAGATCAGCCCCTTGCGGCTTGATTGGATCTATCTTCCTCCTCCGGGAGTCGACGTTATTCCCGGCTCCCCGTTTTCACGGCGACCGGAAGATCAGCCCCTTGCGGCTTATTTGCATCCATCTTCCTCCTCCGGGAGTCGACCTTATTCCCGGCTCCCCGTTCTCAATGCGACCGGATGAATGCCTCCCGGAGACCCTATTCCCGGCTCCCCGTTCTCACGGCGACCGGACGATTGTCTCTTGGAGAAGTCGGATTTCTCGGGCATTTTTTTTCCTCGAAGACCCTATTCCCGGCTCCCCGTTCTCACGGCGACCGGACGAATGTCCCCTGGGAAGCTCGCCTCTGGAAATCTCATCGGGTTCTCTTGGACATTCCTTCCGCTTAAGGCCTTATTCCCGGCTCTCCGTTCTCACGGCGACCGGATGATTATCTCCCGGAAGGTCTTCTCCTTGAAAACCTCGCTTTAAGATTTTCTAACTTAGAAAATTTCCTATGCTACAGGTAACTTCCATCCCGGGGGCCCTGTTACCCCCACAGCGCGCGGAGCTATTCTCCGGCCCGCTGTGGGCGGGGGGGGGGGGGGGGGGGGGATAAGGAACCCCCGGGTGTCAACCGCACCACCCACGAGGAAACTTAGCTCATCCTTGTTAAGATGAGTCGTCCAGACCATCCAAGAAGAAGAAAATAAAGAGGCGCAATAAAAGGAAGCAACAACACGGCGCTTTATTGATCAGCAAACCCGGAGGACACCTTCCCCCTCCGGTGGGCTTCGAAAATGATACAACCCGGGTTCTAACCCGGGGGATTCTCTAAGCCCTAAAGCTCCTACGCCTAATACTCCCGGAGGCTCTCCGCTAGCTCCCGGGTCAAGTCCCTGTACAGCGCCCGCACACGGCGCCGAGCGTTCCGGAGCACATCTTCAGGCCAGAACTCGTAACCCGCCGGTGGAAGTATCCGGAGGGGAGGGATCATCCGGAGTCCCGGTCGCGGAGGGGACAATTCGGCACGATGATTATCAAAGTTGTCCAAGTGCCACTCCGCACGCCACCTCAACCGGATCGGCTCCTGGACACTATCCTCGCCGCGATTCCCGGAGAGAAGGCTTAGCAAAATCAAAGCCGCTTGGGCGTCCCCCGGGGAGCCCCTCCCGGACCTTCGCCCGGGAGCAACCTCCCGGGAACCCTGGTAACAGTAAGTTCAATTCAAGGACTTAGGAAAAATTCTAACTTCATTGCATTCAAAATGTTTTATGTACAAGTGCCCGGGGCTTCTTCTAAGAAGCTACCGGAATCAAAATCCTAAAACAAAAAAAGGGCCCTAGCTATGACCCGGGGGGAGGCTCATACATGTTCATTGGCGTCCTCCCCCCGGGGGGCTTCCTCCGAGGCCAGGGCCGGGGCGTCTCCCGCCGGAGGCGCCGGAGCCGGGAACCACGCCCGGATGATCCGGTCGTAGAACCCTCCGGCGAGCTGCTCGACCTCCCGGCGCGAAGGCTCGAAGGAGTCCGGGAAGCTTCGAGGGATGCGGCCCCCGATCGCCCGGGCGCCGACCCCCCGGAACTCGACGAGCCCCGCAGCGGCCGCGACGACGGGGATCGCCCGACCCCGCGCCCGAACATCGGCAGCCTCCGGGATGGCGGAGACCTGTGCGTTAAGGAAACGCACAGCCTCCGCGAGAGTCGCCGGCGGCACCTCTCTGCTCCCGGAGCCGAGGCTTACGCCAAGGCCCTCGAGGGCCGTCCGGACGGAGCGGCCCGCGTCCACCACCGCCCGGACGCTTGAGCTCTCGAGCTCACGAAGCGCCTCCTCCCTCGCCTTGGCCTCCTCCCGGAGGCGGGCGTTGATGGCCTCGGAAATGTGAACCTGGGCCCGGACCCGGGTCAATTCCGCGAGCGCCTCGTCGCGTTCCCGGAGGGCCTCCTCGCGCTGCCCTACGGAGGCTGCGGCCCGGCCCTCCGTCTCCTTAAGCAGCCGGGCGACCCGCTGCTCAAGGCCCCAGGTAACAGCTGCCACCTACAAAATACATAAGAGTTAGGAAAATTTCAAAGTGCAGGGGATAAGCGAAGGTGTTATCGACGGGTTACCTGGGCCCCGAGGGACTGAAGCCCCTCGAAACGCTCATGGAGCGTCCCTCCCGCGACGAAGGCCTGCACCTTCCGGGTGTGTAGGCCCTCCGAGTAGTGGGCGACCTCCCCCGCGGGGAGCAAAGGGGTCTCCTGCCCAGAACCGCCGGTGCGGCCGGCGGGGGGGTCCCCTGACCTCAAGGTCCGGTAACGCGGCCGGCGTCTTCGTCGACGAGGTTGTGCCCCCCGAAGACGTGGCCGAGGAGCTCTCGGCGGGAGCCTCCGCCCGGGGGGGAACCATCAAGCCTTTCCCTGCCCCGGGCCGGAAGGTCCTCGGGGCCCCCTCCTCCGGAGGAACTGTCGTGGTATTAAGAATACCCCTGCAGGTTTTGAAGACAATCCTAGCGGAGATTATGCAGCGCGGGTTGACCGGGTGACCGGTCCTCCCCCGCCGGACAAACACAAGAAAAAACACGAGGATTTATACAGGTTCGGGTCCCGGTGGGGGCCCTAGTCCTGTCGATGCGCTCCCGACCGGAGTCGACTGGGAAGGCTCTCTCCGGGGGAGAGGCTTCCGGAGCACGTCTGTGAGATTAGCTATTCCAAATAATAATGAGCTGATCCTTTACAACAGAGGGGTACAAGGGCTATTTATAGCCCCAAAAAGAAGCAAAAAGCCTAAACTACCCCGGAAGCCACCGTCGGATTGAAGGGTAGGACCGTCCTTCTCCCGGTCAAACGTCATGGATGCTTGACAGGTGGTCGCTGATTCCCGAGGCGTCCCTCGCGTGACCTGCACGTGATAAACAAACAGGGATTTTACCTTTTAGGAGGGCGGTGACGTCCAGGACCCCTTCCGGAGAGCAGGGTCCCGGGAGCCTAAGAGGCGGCGCCCGGGGCAGGCACCGGGGGCCACTGTCCCCGGGCGAATGGCGGCGCCCGGGACTCGCCCGGGGGGCAAGGTCCCGGGAGCTAAAAGGCGGCGCCCGGGACATACCCCGAAGGCACGGTCCCGGGAGCCTAAAAGGCGGCGCCCGGGACATGCCCCGGAGGCACGGTCCTGGGAGCCTAAAAGGCGGCACCCGGGGCAGGCACCGGCGGCCACTGTCCCCGGGCAAATGGCGGCGCCCGGGACCCGCCCGGGGGGCACGGTCCCGGGAGCGAAAAGGCGGCGCCCGGGGCAGGCACCGGAGGCCACTGTCCCCGGGCAAATGGCGGCGCCCGGGACCCGCCCGGGGGGCACGGTCCCGGGAGCCTAAAAGGCGGCGCCCGGGGCAGGCACCGGAGGCCACAGTCCCCGGGCAAATGGCGGCGCCCGGGACCCGCCCGGGGGGCACGGTCCCGGGAGCCTAAAAGGCGGCGCTTGGGGCAGGCACCGGAGGCCACTGTCCCCGGGCAAATGGCGGCGCCCGGGACCCGCCCGGGGGGCAAGGTCCCGGGAGCCTAAAAGGCGGCGCCCGGGGCAGGCACCGGAGGCCACTGTCCCCGGGCAATCATGAACTTACCTGGACTTGACCGCGTGGAGGTTTCCCCCAACAGCTGCCCCCCATGCCCTCCGGGGACGAAGCTTGAGCCCCCGGAGGGAATGGTTACGGTACCGGGAAAATCTCCGGGCGAAACCTCCGGACGAAAATCACCGGACCCCCGGCGACGCTTCGGTTTCTGTGCCGGGCGCTTTATGGCCGCGCTGATTTCGCAATAAATGCACGCGCGGTTCGAACCGGCGTCTCGATTTACGCGCCTGTCCCTTCATTTCCCGCGCACGGTTTGAATTTCAGTGGTTCAGATTGCTCCGAGGGGGCCACGTGGCGCGCATCTAGATCTCGGCCAGCCTCTATAAATAGGGCCTTAGGGGGCCCCGGAAGCTCATTCCAAATCTTCGATTCTAACTTCAGCTCTCCCGGTAGCGCTCTTCCGGTAACTTCTCCGGTAGCCTTTTCCAGTAGTGAGCGTCCGGGAGTTGTAGACGTAGCCACCTGAAAACTTAACCACCGAAAAACAAAGAACTGACCTAATGGCGCCCAAAGGTCGAGCGAAGACCACGGAGGTGCCCCCGGAGGAAATCCCCGTGGATTTCCTCTGGGCCTCCGAGTTCTCGACCTCGGACGCGGAGTCCCTGGTCAAGAAGGGCGTCGTTGAAGAGGGGGACATCCGGGTCCCCCTAAAGAAGGACGGAGCCCCCCGCCCCAGGCCCGGAGAGGTTGTGGCCTTTGAGGCCTTCCTCGAGGCAGGGCTCCGGCTCCCGGCGCACCCGATGCTCCGGGAGTTCCTGAAGGAGTACGGGGTGGCGCTCAACCACCTCACCCCCAACGCCCTCGTCCGGATGGGTCTCTTCATCTGGCTGTACGAGACGGCGACCGGGCGGGAGCCCACCCTCCGCGCCTTCCGGTACTTTTACGAGCCAGCAGCGCGGAGCTCCCACCTGGTGAAGGGAGGACCGAAGTCCCCCTTCGGCTCGGTGATGGTCCAGATGCTGCCCTCCCGGGTGGCGGACTACCCGGCGGCGGCCTCCCGGGACCACTGGGGGGACTGGCTCCGGAGGTGGTTCTACCTCCGGGTCCGGGACGAGGCGGTGGTCTACGCCCCGGAGCCTCCCACCTACAGCCGGTCATCCGCACCGAAGCCGCCGGTGTGGACGGACGAGGAGTTCGAGCTCCTCGGGAAGGTGGTGCTGACGAAGAAGGCTCGCTCGATGCGGGACGCCGCGGAGGAGCTGGCGCTCCTGCGGCTTTCCCCCTTCTCACGTGGGGGAAGGGGGATCGGCATGGGCCCGGAGCAGCGGCCTCCGGTCAAGCCGGTGACGCGGCGTAAGTCCCCTGCATTTTTGTACTTGCAGTTTTTTTATGAGAAATCGACTAACTTTTTACCTCTTGCAGTGCGCCCGTACCCGGCGGCGAGGGACAAGGCGGAGCACCTCCTGGGGAGGTACTTCGCCGACGAACACGAGCGCATCGTGCGCCTCGTGGGGGAGGGGCCTCCCCGGAACCTGGTGGCCGAGGCCTACGGGCTCAGGCTTCCGGAGAGGAAGCCACTTCCCATCCCCGGGTCTCATAAGCGGGGGAAGGATGCGGCCGGGGGCTCGGAGCCCAAAAGACCCCCGCCCCGACGACGACGCCGGTGAGGGCCTGGGACGCGGCTCCCGGAGCCGAACATGCCCGGGCGGCGCCCCGGGCAGAGGCGACGCCTCCGCCCCCGGAGGCCCCCGTCGAGGCCCGGGGGAAGGAGGTTGTTACCGGCCGGGCGGGGTCCGTTTCCGCGGACTACGCCCCGTCGCCAGTTCGAGTGGCACTCCTCTCGCCTCTCCCGGCGGCATTGGCGCTAGAGAGGCTGGAGGTGAGGTTCTCGGAGGCGGCGCCTCCGTGCCTCTGGCCGGTTGAGGAGGAGGGGGGAGCCCCTCAGTCTTCGAGGTCCCCCCAGAGCAGGAGGCTCCGATGGCCCTCCGGCCTGGGGCGCGGAAAGGCCCGATGATCCCCGCCCGGGCGGAGGTCCCCGCCCAATCCTCGTCTTCGTCGTCCTCGGAGGAAACTTCGTCGACGAAGACGCCAACGACGCCGGCTATTCTCCCGGACTCCGAGGTCTGGGGGCCCTCTCCCGGCCGCAACGGGGGCACCGGGCAAGATACCTCTCTGCTCCCCGCGGGGGAGGTGGCCCGCTGCGCGGAGGGCCTGCACAGCTGGAAGGTGCAGGCCTTCGTAGCGGGGGGAACGCTCCACGAGCATTTTGAGGGGCTCGAGTCCCTCAGAGCCCAGGTAACCCGAGCTCTTAATATTTCAGCTTTTTTCCTGCACTTGAGATTTTTCTAACTCTTTATGTATTTTGTAGGTAGCGACTGTTACCTGGGGCCTTGAGCAGCGGGTCACCCGGCTGCTCAAGGAGGCGGAGAGCCGGGCCGCGGCTTGCGTGGAGCAGCGGGAGGCGGCCCTCCGGGAGCGGGACGAAGCTCTTGATGAGCTGTCCTGGGCCCGGGCGCAGGTGCACCTTTCGGAGGGCGCCTACATCCGCCTCCGAGAGGAGGCCAAGGTGCGGGAGAAGGCGCTCCGGGAGCTCGAGAGCTCCAGCGTCCGGGCGCTGTCGGACGCGGGCCGCTCCGTCCGCTCGACCTTGGAAAGCCTTGGCGTTAGCCTGGGCTCCGGGAGCGGCCCGGAGGTGCCCCCGGCGACCCTCGCGGAGGCTGTGCGTTTTCTTAACGCACAAGTCTCCGCCATCCCGGAGGCTGCGGACGTCCGGGCACGAGGCCGAGCGATCCCCTTCATCGCGGCCGCCGCGGGGCTCGTCGACTATCGCGGGGTCGGCGCCCGGGCGATCGGGGGGCGCATCCCCCGGAGCTTCCCGGAGGCCTTCGAGCCAACGCGCCGGGAGGTGGAGCTGCTGGCGGAGGGATTCTACGACCGGATCATCCGGACGAGGTTCCCGACACCGGCGCCTCCGGCCGCGGATGCGCCAGCCCCGGCCACGGAGGAAGCTCCCCGGGGGGAGGACCCCAATGCTAAAGTATGAGCCTCCCCCGGGTCTTTAGCTAGGACCCCCTTTTTATTTTGTTAGACATCTTGATTCCGGTAGCTTCTTAGGAGAAGCCCCGGGCACTTGTACAAAAATCATTTTGCAATGAAATATATTTGAAATTTTTCTAAGTCTGCAATGAAATGTTACCAGGGTACCCGGGGGGTTATTCCCGGGCAACGATCCGGGAGAGGCTCTCCGGGGGACGCCCAAGCGGCTTTGATTTTGCTGAGCCTTGTCTCCGGGGAGCGCGACGGGGGTACTGCCCGGGAGCCTGTCCGGTTGAGGTGGCGCCCGGAGTAGCACTTGAATAATTTTGACAACAGCCGTGCTGAATTAACTCCCCCGCGCCCGGAGGCCTGGATGATACCTCCTCTCCGGATACTTCCGCCGGCTGGGTACGAGTTTTGGCCCGAAGATGTACTTCGGGACTCTCAGCGTCGCGTCCGGGCGCTGTACCGGGACTTGGCCCGGGAGCTGAGGGAGCGCCTCCGGGAGCTTTAGGCATAGGGGCCTTAGGCTCGTAGAAAATCCCCCGGGTTAGGACCCGGGTTGTATCATTTCCGAAACCCAACGGAGGGGGAAGATGTCCTCCGGATCTCCCAATAAATAAAGCACGTTGTTTTTGTTTCCTTTTATTGCGCCTCTTTATTTTCTTCTTGGATGGTCCGGGCGACTCATCTTAACAAGGATGAGCTAAGTTTCTTCGTGGGTGGTGCGGTCGACACCCGGGGGTTCCTTATCCCCCCCCACCCACAGCGGGCCGGAGAATAGCTCCGCGCGCTGTGGGGGTAACAAGGCCCCCGGGAAGGAAGACACCTGTAGCATAGGAAATTTTCCAAGTTAGAAAATTTTAAAGCGAGGTTTTCAAGGAGAAGACCTTCCGGGAGATAATCATCCAGTCGCCGTGAGAACGGGGAGCCGGGAATAAGGCCTTAGGCGGAAGGAATGTCCAAGAGAACCCGATGGGATTTCCAGAGGCGAGCTTCCGGGGAGACTTTCGTCCGGTCGCCGTAAGAATGGGGAGCCGGGAATAGGGTCTTCGGGGGAGGAAACGCCCGAGAAATCCGATTCTCCGAGGGACAATCGTCCGGTCGCCGTGAGAACGGGGAGCCGGGAATAGGGTCCCCGGGAGGCATCCATCCGGTCGCCGTGAGAACGGGGAGCCGGGAATAAGGTCGCTGGGGACCAATCGTCCGGTCGCCGTGAAAACGGGGAGCCAGGAATAACGTCGACTCCCGGGGGAGGAATATAGATCCAATCAAGCCTCAAGGGGCTGATCTTCCGGTCGCCGTGAAAAGGGGAGCCGGGAATAACGTTGACTCCCGGAGGAGGAAGATAGATCAAGAAAGCCATTAGACGTCCCGCTGAGGAGAGCGTCTACTCCCGGAGGAGGAAGTGCCCGAAGACGGGTCTTGAGTGTTTGGGTAGGGGACTAATCTCCCAAAGTGACTCGTTACCGCGGCCGCTGGGGACCGGGTTGCCGCTTACACCCTCAGTCCACGAGGGCTGTTCGTAAGCCGCCCTTCAGGAGGGACTTGCTGGGGCAGGGCCCACTTCCTCACGGAGAGGGCTTCCTCACGGGGAGGGCTTCCTTACGGGGAGGGAATCTTCACGGGGAAGGCATCCTCGCGGGGAGGGCGTCCTCGCGGGGAGGGCATCACCACTAGGGGCGGTAAACAAGAACAACCTGCAGTGAGACAGTTTGAACAAAGGCTATGTATTTATTAACAAAACATACAAAGCCCCCCCCCCCCGCGAAGCCGCGAAGGGAGGAAAAAGGAAGCTACAGTGTCCCTCCTCCCCCTCTGGCGTGACCGCTCTGGGGGAGGGGACAGGCCCGTAAGGCTAGACGTAGAACTTGCGAAGTAAACGCAAGTTCCAGGTGTGCTTCAACACCTGCTCTTGAAGGTTGGAGAGCTTGTAGGCCCCCGAGCCTAGAACAGCGGAGATCCTGTAGGGGCCCTCCCACTTGGGGGAGAGTTTTCCCTGGGCTTGGGGGTCTGTGATGCGCTTGAGGACAAGGTCCCCAAAGCGGAAAGCTCTCTTTGTATGCGCGCGACATCTCGCGCTCGTAGATGGCGTGGCGGAGGAGCGCTCGGTCGCGTTCCTCCTCCACGAGGTCGATTTCCAGCCGCCGGTTGTCTTCGTTGGCCCGGTAGGCTGCGGTCGTGGCTCCGTTCAGGAGCTCGACCCGCAGCGACCGGAAGCCGATCTCCGAGGGGAGGACTGCCTCCGCCCCGTAGACCAGAGAGAAGGGAGCACGCCCTGTGGCCTGGGACGGGGTCGTGCGCATCGAGCAGAGGATGCTAGGGAGCTCCTCTACCCACGCGCCCCGCTTGGAAGCGGTTTGCTCGAGTCTCCGGCGTAACCCCTGTATGATTACGCCATTGACCCTCTCGACGGCCCCGTTGCTTTGAGGATGGGCCACTGAGGCGAAGTGGATGACGATCCCCAGGCCTTCGCAGAATTCCCGGAAATAAGCCGAGTCGAATTGGGTCCCGTTGTCCACGGTGATTTCCCGGGGGACACCAAAACGGCAAACGACGTTTTTCCAGAAAAACCGCTGAACGGCCCGGGAGGTGATGCTAGCCAAGGGCTCCGCCTCAACCCACTTTGTAAAGTAGTCGACCGCGACTACCGCATACTTGTATCCTCCGGGCGCTGGGGGGGAGGGCCCTAAGAGGTCCATCCCCCAGCGCACGAAGGGCCAAGTGATGGGGATAGTCCGCAGCGCTACAGGGGGGAGATTCGAGCCCTTGGCCATCTTCTGGCATGCTTCGCACGCCGAGACAAGGTCTCGCGCGTCGCGCATGACTGTAGGCCAGTAGAAGCCTTGCCGAAGGGCCTTGGCGGCGATGGCACGCGGGGCTAGGTGGGAACCACAGCTCCCCGCGTGAATGTCCTCCAGGAGTTGAAGTCCCTCTGACCGGGGGAGGCAGCGTAGGAGGGCTGAAGCCCCCCGCTTGTAGAGCCTTCCCTCCAGCAGGAGATATGCCCGGGCTTTGGCCCGGAGGCGCTTAGCCTCGGTCTCGTTGGGAGGGTCCCCCTCCCCCTTGATGAAGGAGATGAGGGGATCCATCCATGATGACGGTCGGACGATCTCGGCGACCTCCGGGACCGGAGGCTCGGGGCCTGCGTCCGGGGAGGCCACCGAGGGCTTCGTGATTGTTTCCAAGAAGGCCCCCTTGGGGAGCGTTTCCCGGGCGCTTGCCGCCCGGGCCAAGGCATCAGCCCGGTCATTCTCCCTTCGCGGGATATGCCGGGCCTCAAGGCCGTCGAAGTGTTTCTCCATCTTCCGTACTTCCTGCAAGTAAAGACTTAAATTTGCGTCATGGCACAGGTAAGACTTATCCATTTGGCAGACAACGAGTTGAGAGTCTCCCTTCACTAGGAGGCGTCGGATCCCCAGGGAGCGCGCGAGGCGCATCCTGAGGAGCAGAGCCTCGTATTCGGCGACGTTGTTGGTTGCGGGGAACTCGAGCCGCGCGGCGTACTCGAGCTCCTTCCCCTCGGGTCTCCGGAGGACTACCCCCGCGCCAGCCCCAGCGAGACACAGCGACCCATCAAACAGCAGGGTCCAATGGTCACTGCGTGGGGGCGGCACAGGGAGATCTTCGTCCCCGGACCCAGAGGCGGGAGTCCACTCTGCGACGAAGTCGGCGAGGACCTGCGACTTGATTGCGGAGCGGCCAGTAAGGGACAGGGAGAAGGGGGCGAGCTCGGCCCCCCACTTCCCAATCCGGCCAGTGGCTTCTTTATTCCGCAGTACCTCCCCAGGGGGAGGGACGACGGGACGGTGATGGGGTGCCCCAGGAAGTAGTGCCGGAGCTTCCGGGACGCCATGAGGAGGGCGTAGCAAATCTTCTCCATCTCCGTGTACCGAGTCTTGGCCCCTTGGAGGGCTTCACTGACGTAGTACACGGGACGTTGCTGCCCCCCCTGCTCGTTCACCAAAACCGCGCTGACGGCGACGGGGGTCGCGGCGAGGTAGAGGAGCAAGGGCTCTTCCGGAGACGGACTCACGAGCATTGGAGGGCTCGAGAGGTACTTCTTGAGGTCGTTGAAGGCTTCCTGGGCCTCGGGGGTCCAGCGGAACCCCTCGAGCCCTCGGAGGATCTTGAAGAACTGGAGGCCCCGCTCCCCCGAACGGGAGACGAAGCGACTGAGCGCGGCCAGGCGGCCGGAGAGCCACTGGACATCTTTGATGGAGCGCGGTGGGGGCATGTCTAGGAAGGCCCGAATCTTCTCGGGGTTTGCCTCAATGCCCCGCTGGGACACGAGGAAACCCAGGAGCTTCCCCCCGCTCACCCTGAAGGCGCACTTCTCCGGGTTGAGCTTGAGCCCGAACGCGCGGAGGTTACGGAAGGTCTCTGCGAGGTCGTCGATGTGGGAGGCTGCACGGGGACTCTTGACGACCGCGTCGTCTACGTAGACTTCGACGTTGCTGCCGACTTGATCTTTGAAGACCAGCGTCATCAGGCGCTGGAATGTGGCTCCCGCATTCTTGAGCCCGAAGGGCATGTGGCGGTAGCAGAAGGTTCCGAGGGGAGTTATGAAACTCGTCTTTTCCTCGTCCCCCTCCGCCATCCGGACTTGATGGTATCCCGAGTAGGCGTCTAGGAAGCTCATCAGCTCGCACCCCGCGGTGGAGTCAACGAGCTGGTCGATCCGCGGTGGAGTCCACGCACATGCGCCACTTGCCACTTGATTTCTTGACGAGGACGGGGTTTGCGAGCCACTCGGGGTGCAACACTTCCCGGATGAACCCCGCCTCTCGGAGCCGGGCTATCTCCGTCTTGATGGCTTCTTGACGTTCGAGGGAGAGCTTCCTCAACTTCTGCTTGATAGGGGGGTGACCGGGGGTTACCGCGAGCTTGTGTTCAATAACCTCCCGGGCGACGCCCCGCATGTCCGAAGGCTTCCACGCAAAAACATCAGAGTTTTCGCGCAGAAAGGCTGCGAGTTGCGCTGCATGGTCTTGGGGGAGCTCTGCCCTGATTTGGACAATTTTGTCCCTGCTGCCCGGGGAGAGCGGGACCTTCCGGAGGCCCCCTTCCGGACGCGGTTTGAGGAGGGGCCTCCCAGGGGATGGCGCAGCGACGTCTACGTCCGGGGGGGGAGCCTCCCCCCCGGGTGCCTTGATCAGGTTGACGCTTCCTATTGTGACAGCAGCTCGCTCATATAGAGCACGGGCCATGTCTTGATCCCCCCGGACGTTGATCACGCCATGCGGCCCGGGGATCTTCATGCACAGGTAGTTTTGGTGGGTGACAGCCCCCAGCCGATTGATCGTAGTCCTCCCCATAATCACATTGTAGGAGGGGAGGTCCACTACGTCGAAGCGGACTAGCTCGGTCTGGTAGTTCTCCGGGGTGCCGAAGGTGATCGGGAGATCTACCTTGCCCACGGGGTGGATCGCCTTCCCCGGGACAAACCCTTGCAGAGGCCCTGCCGCTGGTTGCAGGAGCTTCTCATCCACCTGCATTTCCTTGAAGGTTTTGAGGAACAGGATGTCGGCGGAGCTTCCGCCGTCCATGAGGATGCGGGCCAAGTGGTAGTTGTAGATTGTCGCGGAGACAATGAGCGCGTCGTCATGGGGGAAGCGAACCCCTCGCGTGTCTTCCGCCGTAAAGGTGAGGGGGACGTCCGACCACTTGGGCGGCACGGACGCGTGTAGCACCCCCACTACCTTAACTTCTCGCGCGTACTCCTTGCGCTGGCGCTTGGAGTCCCGCCCGGAGGCGGAGCCCCCTACGATGACGTTGATGCGGCGCTGAGAAGTTTGAAAGGGGAGAGCGTCTGAAGGCTCCCCCTCCTGCACCTGCTGCCCCCCCGCGGGAGCGGGAAGGGCCGGAACAACTGGCCGAGGGGGCAAGGAGGCCGGAGTCCCCCCCCCCCTGCCCACGCTGGTCGAGGAACGCCGCGAAGTGCTGCAGCAGCTGGTGGCAATCTCGGGTGGCGTGGGTACTGGACCCGTGGAAGCTGCACCACGGTCCTTCCCGGCTTCTCCCCGCGGGGCCTTCGCGGCCGCGCGAAGACTGTCCCCCCCCATGGCCTCTCGGCTTGGGAAAGGGGCGGTTGCCCTTCCGGGGGTCGCGCGAGCCGCCTCCGCCCTCGAGGACAAAAGTGTCCCGAGGCCGTGGTTCGCTACGGCCCCCCTGCCTGGGGCGCCTGGGGGGATCCCGGGCCCCCCGCTCGGCGGGGGCAGGAGCCCCCTGGGTCTTCTTCCAGATGTCGTCTTCCTCCGCGCGAGCGTACTTTTCGAGTACGTTGAAGAGCTCGTCGGCAGAGGTGGGGCAGCTTCGAGAGAGTCTTCGGGGGAGTTCCCCCGGGAGGATCCCACTTTTGCAGGCTTCGATCACTGTGGAGTCCGGGACGTGGGCCACTTTGCTTTTTACTTGGGCAAAGCGCTTGAAGAAGCTTCTGATGGTCTCCCCGGTTCTCAGGCCCACTGTGTATAGCTGTGAAGAATCCAGGGGGCGTACGTAATTTCCCTGAAAGTTGGCGCAGAACTCCCGCTTCAGCTGCGAGAAAGACTTGATGGAGCCCGCCTTCAAATTGTAAAACCAGGAGCGGGCAATGCCTGTGAGGTAGAGGGGGAAGACGTTGCATTGGACGCTCTCGTCCCCCCCCGCCGCGGAGATGGCTGTGGAGTAGATCTGCACGAACTCGTAAGGGTCCGCCTCGCCATTATAATGCTCGATGGGCGGGGGACGGTAGGGCCGTGGCCATCGGATGCTGCGGAGTCTTCGACACAGAGGCTGGTTCGCCCCCTGCACTTCCCGAGGGGAGCCCCAGTCACTGTCTTCTTTAACGGGGGACGCCCCCTCGTTATCTGAGTCAGGTAGCGGCCCAAGAGGGCCGCCAGAGTGGTGGTGACGACGCTTCTCTTCCGGGCCGGGACTGATTTCCCGGACGTCTGGGCTTCCCTCCGGGGAGGATGGTTCTTCGGCTGGTCTCTTCCCCTGACCGGTGCGAGAGCGAGGCTCCCTGCGACAACGGCCGGGGGGAAGCTCTTCCCCGCGGCTGGGAGAATGCTTTCGCTCGACCTCCCCCCGGGAGAAGCGGACCTGCTTCGCCGGGGGAGGGAGCTCCTGCACTGTAGCAGCCGGCCCGAAAGCTACCGGGGCCTGCCGGGGGGAGCCCCCTGCGACGGCCCCCGGGACCGGAAAGGGGGGAGCCCCTGCACCATCCGGAACCGGGGATGGGGCGCCCGGGGCAGCGTTTGGATCCGAAGAGGGGGCCCCTGCGGCAACGACCGGGACCGGAAAAGGGGAAGCCCCTGCGACATCCGGAACCAGTGGGGGGTGAGCCCCCTCGGCGACATCCGGGATTGGGGAGCCAATGCGGGGGGAAATTCGCTGAGGCACGGGAGCTGCTCTGTCGACCGGCCCCGGTGCGGTAAACGCAACGCGAGGGGCGGGACTGGCTCCCGGCGTAGGAATAACCCCCGGCATGAGATGACCCCCCAGCCCCGGAAGCGGGCCAGGGACGGGGTACCCCCCTGGTGCCACGAAGGGCCCGGGCATGAAATAGCCTCCCGGCACCGGGACAGGCCCGGGTGCCGAGAAGTGTCCGGAAGTATATCCCGCGGGGGGAGGGAACCCCCGGCGGGATCATACGGGGTAGACAGCCCCCCGGAGACCGGAGGGGCCGCCGGGTATCCCATAAACGGGGGCATGATCCCCGGATATGCGTGCGACGAAAATGTGGGGGCCGGGGGCCGCGCCAACACACTGAGGAGCTCGTCCATAGAGCGCTGGGCGCGGAGCTGGCCCTCCACGAGAGCCTCCAGCAGGGCATCCCGGGGAGCCGGGGGAGCCGTCGGGGGGAAACGCGTCCCGGCCGAGGTCCCCGCGGCCGCCTGGAGCGACCCGGAGGTGGAGGCACCTAGATTGAGAGGAAAGGTGGGAGGCGGTACCTGGGAATGGTCGCCTCCGGACGGAAGTGCCGGAACAGCAGTGTCCCGGAAAGGCGGCGCCAGGTCACCGGGAAGGGCGCAGGCCCTTGTTCTCGGAGGAGCCATGGCGATTCGTCACGGGTCCCCACGGACGGCGCCAACTGTCGTGGTATTAAGAATACCCCGGCAGGTCTTGAAGACGATCCTAGCGGAGATTACGCAGCGCGGGTTGACCGAGTGACCGGTCCTCCCCCGCCGGACAAACACAAGAAAAGACACGAGGATTTATACAGGTTCGGGTCCCGGTGGGGGCCCTAGTCCTGTCGACGCGCTCCCGACCGGAGTCGGCTGGGGAGGCTCTCTCCGGGGGAGAGGCTTCCGGAGCACGTCTGTAAGATTAGCTATTCCAAATAATAATGAGCTGATCCTTTACAACAGAGGGGTACAAGGGCTATTTATAGCCCCAAAAAGAAGCAAAAAGCCTAAACTACCCCGGAAGCCACCGTCCGATTGAAGGGTAGGACCGTCCTTCTCCCGGTCAAACGTCATGGATGCTTGACAGGTGGTCGCTGATTCCCGAGGCGTCCCTCGCGTGACCTGCACGTGATAAACAAACATGGATTTTACCTTTTAGGAGGGCGGTGACGTCCGGGACCCCTTCCGGAGAGCAGGGTCCCGGGAGCCTAAGAGGCGGCGCCCGGGGCAGGCACCGGGGGCCACTGTCCCCGGGCGAATGGCGGCGCCCGGGACTCGCCCGGGGGGGCAAGGTCCCGGGAGCTAAAAGGCGGCGCCCGGAACATACCCCGGAGGCACGGTCCCGGGAGCCTAAAAGGCGGCGCCCGGGACATGCCCCGGAGGCACGGTCCCGGGAGCCTAAAAGGCGGCGCCCGGGACATGCCCCGGAGGCACGGTCCCGGGAGCCTAAAAGGCGGCGCCCGGGGCAGGAACCGGCGGCCACTGTCCCCGGGCAAATGGCGGTGCCTGGGACCCGCCCGGGGGGCACGGTCCCGGGAGCGAAAAGGCGGCGCCCGGGGCAGGCACCGGAGGCCACTGTCCCCGGGCAATCATGAACTTACCTGGACTTGACCGCGTGGAGGTTTCCCCCAACAGGAACCTCGCAGACCGAGGGGCTCCCCCCCTCGTCCACCGGCCAGACCTGCGGGGGCGAGGCCCCCGCGAATCTCACCGCCAGCCTCTCCGGCTCTAAAGAGGCCGGGAGGGGCGGGAGGAGCTCCACCGTGAGCGGCGACGGGGCGTAGTTCGCCGAGTCGGACACCGCCCCGCCCCCGGTCGCCTCTTTCCCCCGCGCCTCGACGGGGCCCTTCGGGGGAGGAGGCGTTGCCTCCTTCCGGGACGGTGCCCGGGCACGCTCGCCCCCGGGGGTCTCGTCCCGGGGCTTCGCCGGTGTCGCCGCCGGCGTCGTCGATGGGCCAGGGGTCTTCTGAACCCGGGCCTTCTTGGGCTCCGAGCCCCCGGTCGCCTCCTTCCCCCGTTTGTGCGACCCGGGGGTGGGGAGAGGCTTCCTCTCCGGCAGCTTTAGCCCGAAGGCCGCCGCTACCAGGTTCTTGGGGGCCCTCGACCACGGCGCGCACGACGCGCTCGTGTTCATCCGCGAAGTACGTCCCCAAGAGGTTCTCCGCCTTCTCCCGCACCGCCGGGTACGGCCGGACTGCAAGAGGTAAAGAGTTAGTCAATTTCATTAAAATTTTGTAAGAGCAATGCAGCGGGTTCCCGGAGCTTACGTCGCGTCATCGACTTCACCGGGGGCAGCTGCTCGGGGTCCATGCTGATCCCCCTCTTCCCGCCGGTGAAGGGGGAGATCCGGAGGAGAGCCATCTCCTCAGCCGCGTCCCGCATCGAGCAGGTCTTCTTGGAGAGGATCACCTTGCCGAGGAGCTCGTACTCCTCGTCCGTCCACACCGGCGGCTTCGGTGCGGACGACCGGCTGTAGGTGGGGGCCTCCGGGGCGTACACCACCGCGTCGTCTCGGACCCGGAGGTAGAACCACCTCCGGACCCAATCCCCCCAGTGGTCCCGGGAGGCCGCCGCCGGGTAGTCGATTACCCGGGCCGGCAACATTTGGACCATAACCGAGCCAAAGGGGGACTTGGGGCCCCCCTTCACCAGGTGGGAGGTCCGCGCCTCCGGTTCGTAGAAATACCGGAAGGCGCGAAGGTCGGGCTCCCGCCCGGTCGCTGTCTCGAAGAGCCAGATGAAGAGGCCCATCTGGACGAGCGCGTTCGGGGTGAGGTGGTTGAGAGCCACCCCATACTCCTTGAGAAACTCCCGGAGCATGGGATGCACCGGGAGCCGGAGCCCCGCCTCGATGAAGGCCTCGAAGGCCACGATCTCCCCAGGCCTGGGGCGGGGGGCTCCGTCCTTCTTCACCGGGACTCGGATGTCCCCGGCCGTAACAATGCCCCTTTCGGCCAAGGACTCGGCGTCCTCGGCCGTGAACTCGGACGCCCAGAGGAAATCCGTGGGGATTTCCTCCGGGGGCACCTCCGTGGTCTTCGTTCGACCCTTGGGTGCCATGAGGTTAGTTTTCTTTTTGGTGGATTTTGCAGGAGGCTACTACTAGAAACTCCCGGACGCCTGCTACCGGAAAAAGCTACCGGAAAAAGCTACCGGGAGAGGGCTACCGGGAGAGCAAAAATCGTGGGGCTGAGGATTTCGAATGAGCTTCCGGGCCACCCCAAGGTCCTATTTATAGGGGCGGGCCGTGGTCTAGATGCACGCCACGTGGCACCCGTGGATCAATCTGGACCATAGAAGTTCAAACCGTGCGCGGGAAACGAAGGGACGGGCGCGTGAATCGAGGCGCCGGTTCGAACCGCGCGCGCATTTATGGCGAAACGGCGCGGCTTTAAGTGTGGGGCACGGACACCGAAGCGTCGCGGCTCCGGTAGCTTGGCCCGGAGATCTTCCCGGTGACCTGAACCATACCCACCGGGGACTCGAGCATCGTCCCCAGTGGGCAAGGGGGGCTGCTGTCGGGGGAAATCTCCGCGAGACTAAGTCCAGGTAAGATGTGTCACGATTACCCGGGGACGTGGCCTCCGGGGCCTCCTCGGGCGCTGCCATTTGCCCGGGGACGTGGGCTCCGGTGCCCTCCCGGGCGCCGCCAGTTGCCCGGGGACGTGGCCTCCGGGGCCTCCCCGGGCGCCGCCTTTTGGCTCCCAGGACGCGGCCTCCGGTGCCCTCCCGGGCGCCGCCATTTGCCTAGGGACGTGGCCTCTGGGGCCTCCCCGGGCGCCGCCTTTTGGCTCCCGGGACGTGGGCTCCGGTGCACTCCCGGGGTGCCGCCTTTTGGCTCCCGGGACGTGGGCTCCGGTGCCCTCCCGGGCGCCGCCATTTGCCCGGGGACGAGGCCTCCGGGGCCTCCCTGGGCGCCGCCTTTTGGCTCCCGGGACGCGGCCTCCGGTGCCCTCCAGGGCGCCGCCATTTGCCCGGGGACGTGGCCTCCGGGGCCTCCCCGGGCGCCGCCTTTTGGCTCCCGGGACGTGGCCTCCGGTGCCCTCCCGGGCGCCGCCATTTGCCCGGGGACGTGGCCTCCGGGGCCGCCCCGGGCGCCGCCTTTTGGCTCCCGGGACGTGGCCTCCGGCGCCGTCCCGGGCCTCATCGCCCTCCTAAAGGTAAAGTCTCGAACTGTTTATCACGTGCAGGTCACGCGAGGAGCGCCTCGGGAACTAGCGGCCACCTGTCAAGCATCCAAGGCCTTTGGCCGGGAGAAGGACGGTCCTGCCCTTCAATCCGACGGTGGCTTCCGGGGTAGTTCAGGTTTTTTGCTGCTTTTTGGTGCTATAAATAGCCCTTGTACCCCTCTGTTGTAAAGGATCGATTCATTTATCGGAATAGCTAAACTCACAGGCGTGCTCCGGAAGCCTCTCCCCCGGAGAGAGCCTCCCCAGCCGACTCCAGTCGGGAGCGCGTCGACAGGACTAGGGCCCCCACCGGGACCCGAACCTGTATAAACCCGTGTGTCATTCTTTGTGCTTGTCCGGCGGGGGAGGACCGGTCATCCGGTCAACCCGCGCCGCGTAATCTTGGCTAGGATCACTCTCAAAACTTGCCGGGGTATTCGCAATACCACGACACACGTCAATATCATTTCTGGGTTGCCTGGGTCCTGAGATTAGTAACGACATCATGATGTACTTGCACTTCATGCATAACCAAGGAGGAAGATTGTAGATGCATAAAAGAACAGGCCAAGTGCTATGCCGACTGCTCATATTACCATGTGGGTTCATACCATCTGTACTCAGCTCGAACCTTATATTCCTAACTTTGCCGCCGAACTCATCAGATGTTCTGTTGATGTTTCTCCATTGAATAAAATCAGCTGGGTGTCTTAGTTTTCTGTCTTGTTTCCGGCCTTCAGCATGCCAACGCAAGTACTTCGCGACTTTCGGATTTGCAAACAGCCGCTTCAATATAGATATCACAGGAAAGTACCACACAGTTTTCATCGGAGGTCCTTTCTTTACCTCGTGACATTCACTGTCAATCCAGTCCCTACGCGCCGCAACTTGGACAAACATGCAAACTGGAGTACTTGTTACGGTACAACACACAATCATTTGGGCATGCGTGTATTCTTTCGATTTCCATTCCCAACGGACACAACAGTTTTTTGGCTTGGTAAGTAGATCTTGGCAACTGATTTCCCTCTGGAAGCATGTCCGCTAGAAGATCTAATAGTGCCGTGAAACTCTTATCGCTCCAACCATTGCCTGCCTTCAAGTTATATAATCTCCACACAGAAGACAGCTTTGTAAATTTTGCACATCCAGGGAACAGAGGCTTCTCACAGTCAGCAACCAGTTTCTCAAACCCACAGAAGTCGTTTTCGTTGTAATCTTCCTCTACATCACGTAACATCTCATCTAGATTGACATCATCATCTACGTGCACATCGGAATGAACATTATCAAAATTCGGATGATCATCAATATTATTGCAATCCACATCCAGGTCCTGCTGATTGGTAGTAGTGGTGCTTGTTTCCTCAAGATCTTCGTCATGCCATATCCAACGGGTGTATCGCGCGTTAAAACCACGATGAATCAAATGACTCTTAATTTGATCAGAGTTGCTAAACCACTTTAAGTTCATACAATCTGTACAAGGACAAAGCATATCTTTCTCCCCCTTCCTCGCCTTTTGTTGCTCGGCAAATTTAACAAACCCATTCACACCATCCAAATATTCAAGAGTAGTACGTTTTATTCCATACATCCAATATTTCCTGTCCATCTATAATTAACAAAATTTAACAAGTCAGACATGCATGAAACCTGCCTGATTAAGTTATGTATATGTACATGTACATGCAGCTTCTTACAACTGATGTGTTAAACCCTAGCCTGACGAAATTAACACTAATATATTAACCTAACTACAAAATACAAGCTAGTGAGCTCCTAAAACAAGAGGCATTTTCAACTAGCTCCAAGCTTGGAGCTACAAGCTTGGAACTACACAATAAAGCTAGCTTGCAAGTAGAGAGGGAGGGAGATCTAGAGGGAGAGAGAGATAAGTGATGACAATTAAGCTTACATTAAAGAGAGGGGTCAATCAACTTCCTTCCAGCGTGCCTTGATCACCCTAGCAGTGTAGCTTCGAGCATGGAACTCTCATCACAAACAGAGGGAGGCAGAGTGCAACAGAACAAGACAGCAGCTCAGCAATGGTTGGGTGGGATTTTACTTATACTGGACCCATTTTTAACGGTAAATACACGAAATCCCCGTTAGACTATGTGCAGGGAATTTTGTAAACACATCTTCTATCGATAAAAACAAACATATACCGTTAGAACAGGTACTGGTACATGGGTAAAACAAAAGGAAGCTGGGTAATGCATGACACAGCAATCTAAGTACACACATGCAGTTCTCACATTAAAGTGTATGCCTGAGGTACATAAGCAAATACATGTGTTTTTTCTATCGGTAAATATGTCTATTTACCGTTAGAACAGGTACTGGTGCATGGCTAAACAGAAGCAAGCTGGGTAATGCATGACACAGCAATCTAAGTACACACATGCACACCAGTTCTCACATTAAAGTGCATGCCTGAGGCACATAAGCAAATACATGTGTTTTTTCTATCAGTAAATATGTCTATTTACTGTTAGAACAGGTACCGGTGCATGACTGAGCAGAAGCAAGCTGGGTAATGCATGACATAGCAATCTAAGTACACACATGCACACCATTTCTCACATGAAAGTGCATGCCTGAGGCACATAAGCAAATACATGTGTTTTTTCTATTGGTAAATATGTGTATTTACCGTTAGAACAGGTACTGGTGCTTGGCTGAACAGAAGAAAGCTGGGTAATGTATGACAAAGCAAGCTGGGTAATACATGACACAGCAATCTAAGTACACACATGCACACTAGTTCAAGCATTCAAATAATCATATCTAAACACAATGTAACATCAAACAGATCTTAACTAGAAGATAAACGAATATTTCAAGAGATGCTAATTTGTAGATTAACTAGGAGACACAAAAGCAAGCAGCTGATTCATGCATGACACAACAATTTAGGTACAAACATACACATGCCAGTTCACAAATTGAAGTGCATGTCTGAAACAGCAATACAAATACACATGTACACCTACCTACCAATACAATTAAATACACAAATTCTCGATCCCATGTACACATTCAAGTTCATGTCCCAAATAGCAATACATGATACACAAATATACAACAATATACAAATACAACAATTCACACATTTGATGTATATTAGAAAAGTCATGTCTGAATTAACAACATATCGTCACGAGGACCCAGTGGCCATACATTTTACATAAAAGAGAACCTTTGCAAGTTGCGACAATGTAACTACCGACTACAAGTTAGACCTGATACATCACAAATCCATTCATCCGAAACAGCAAATGTCTGAACCACATTCGACTTAACCATAGGAGTTCAGTTCAAAGACGCTCGAGGCGCTGGAACTGGCGTCGAGTTACATTTGTATTGGTGATTTCCTCGGGCTCAGACTCAATCAACTCAACTCAACTCAGTAATAAAACTGGTTTCCTCTTCCATTTTCTTGAAGGAATGGAGGCAAACCACTTATATTACTGAGTCGAGTTGAGTTGAGTTGATCGAGTCTGAGCCCGAGGAAATCACCGATACAAATGTAAGATGCTTTCTATAAGTCCTGGTTTGAGAAACACGCCGGGCTTGAGGATCTTCTCGACTGAGCCAACTAAGATCTCGCCCTTCACGTCCTTCCAGCTCTCGACGCTGATCTTCACCCTTTCTTTCGCCAACAAGTCAACGTAGGCAGCGTACTGCGACGAAGAACTATGAAATACGTTGCCCCTCATGAGCATCATCCAAGGACCTGCACAGATCATAAATAGGCATTCTAGAGCAAATTAAGATTGTTTATTGTTTCCTAAATGACTCCCTATCTGAGAAGGACTACCAACTAAAGGTTAGGTTGTGCTTCGTCATAGTAACATCAACTTGCAACTGGAGGTCAAGATATTACATTTCTACTCTATTTCATCAGAAGAAATTACCTTGCCAATATACATATGTTAATTATTTAATGAACTTTTTACATGCACTTGATCATTGAGCAAGCTAGTTGGCATTTGACTATGTTATTGGCATTGAACAACCTACAGAGAGATCAAGATATTTGTGTATCTCATGATATTTGTAAATATCTTGATATTAATGATCTTTCAATTTCAATTTAAATTACAAATATCTTTCAATTTCAATTTCATGATCTTTCAATTTCAATTGTTACCAAGTCCAAGTTGGCATTGAGCAACCTACTGAGAGATGAAGATATTACATTTATACTCTTATTGGCATTTGACTATGCTAGGTAGCATTTGTCTTGCAAATATCCTCATAATTTTCTTCATTTGATAGGATCAGTAAACAATTGAACATTATTTGTCCCACAATGATATTATTTAGTTGTTTTAATAAAAAACAGGAACAAGACACTGTACATAATCATATTGAAAAGAAAACACACCAAAATGAAGGATACAAAAATTGCATGATAATTGCCATAATAGGATTAGAATAATCTAACAATAGTGCCGAAATTTTACATACCTTGCTTGCCATGCCGAAATCTAGTGGGCATCGATGGAGGTGTGGAAGTGCAGCGGTCGCCGGTGGAGGTGCGCTGGCCGTCCATGGAGCTTACGGGTTAGGGCTACGAGTGCCGAGGAACTGTTCGAATGGAAGAGCCATACCCGGGTATTTATAGTACTAGATCAGTTCTAACGGTACACAACAGCCTACCGATAGGAATTTGTGAAATACTCTATTAGTATATACATACAGTACCGATAGAACAAGTTGTTTGTAGAAGGCGAACAGTTCTAACTGTACACAACATCCTACCGATAGGAATTTGTGAAATCTTCTATCGGTATATACATACAGTACCGATAGAATAAAGCTATTTGTAAAAGGCGAACGGTTCTAACGGTACACAACAGCCTACCAATAGGAATTTGTGAAATCTTCTAACGGTATATACATACAGTACCGATAGAATAAAACTATTTGTACAAGACAAACAGTTCTAACGGTACACAACAGCCTACCGATAGTAATTTTGGGATCTATTCTAACGGTATAAACATACAGTACTGATAGAATAAATCTATTTATAGACATCGAACTCTTCTAACGGTACACAACAGTCTGCCGTCAGTACTTATGAATCTTTTCTTACGGTAAATATGTTCATCACAGCTAGAGTAAATCATTATGCTTCTTCTATCGGTAAATTTCGTGCAAACCGATAGAAAAAATGACTCCCTTATGCCTTTTACGACTGCGGGGCTCCTTTTCTAACGGTTTCTTCTAAATCGCTAATAACCGTTAGAAGATAGGGGTTAGTAGACTGCATTTCTGTACTAGTGTCACCCTCTCTAGTCGGCATCCTCGATCCTACAAAGAACAGATGTGTCTGTCTTTGGGCCACAACTCAGGTCAGAGACGAGACGCTGTGCTCCGATGTTGATGGAACGTACGACGCCACACAGCTCGATATGAAACTGTCATCCTCCCGGAGTGAGGCAGGATAGTAAGGAACACGTCTGCCTCTCGATGGCCACCGCTATGTCAACCTGCACATGCGAAATTACTGTGGAAACGCTGGGAAAATAGATAAGATAAGAGATCAACATAAGGATCCAGCCAATGTGAACATACCGAGCGATTGCGCCATGGGAACTCAACATCAAGGCCTGATCGGAGACTGTCTTTATGTGATAGTTGTGTTGACGAAGGTGGGGCCACATGAGCAAGTTGGATACAGGTGCGCAGCAAGTACCACTCAAGATAATCCTAGTATGTCATAGGGTCGTACAGCCGCTCCTCCACAAAAACATCGATCGTTGTGTGGTCCTCCCACTTTTCGACCCATTTGGCATTCTTGCTCTGCCAGTTGTCGGAGTGTTTCCCTTTATGTGTTTGTCTGCAAAAAGTAATGTGATGCACATAAATGCGAAGAAATAAAGAAATGTTAAGTATGTCACTGGGATATAGAAAAAATGTTGTAGACATACACGCCAATCTACCCTGGGAGATGGCGTTGTCGATTTCTTTCCATTTGTGGTATCTGCTGGTGTAGCCCGAACTGGCGCATCACTCTCTCTGGAAAATATGGCTCCACTATGTGTGAGAAAACCATGTGTCGACGTGTCAGCTAGCAGTCCTACCCCACGGTGCACTACGACAAAATGCCATGCGGTGCAACCTGAGATATGTGCTTAGGTGTCCACAGTCTCCATATAACGCATGCGTCTAGTAGGAGAACAAACTCTCCCTAGTACCCCACTTAGTAGCGGTGAATCTGGGACGATGATCACCTAGGCCGACCGCCCTTCTAATAGGCTCCCATGATGGGTCGATCGACCCAATCCTCGTAGTCCAGTGGCGCACCATACAGATGGATAGGCCGCTCCAAACACGGCCGACCAATGGGGAAGTGCTCCCATGACCACAGTTGTAGCAATACAGGGCATGCGGACAATAACAACCCGGTCGAGGTCCTGCGACATGCCACAGCCCCCTGTATGTCGCACATAAGACTGCCATCGCCCAGTTATAACATGGCATGGCCCCTGGGTCCGCATGAATGATACTCTCCACCAAGAGAATGATCCAAGTGTACACAGTATCACCGTGTGTTGAAGGGAACAGAATATACTGCAGTGTAACCAGCAAGTAGGCAAAAAGATGCCGCCGAACTACATCACCAGGGGCATCATCAAGGCACTCACGGTAGCGTGTCAAAATTCTATGGGGGACACCACGGTTGGGTGCCGGGATCTCATCACTGTGGTTACCAATGTGGAATCAGAGGTGCATCTGCGCGTGCGAGCCGCGAGATGATGAGATGTCCACTGGTAGGTAAACCAAGTAGCATGGTCACATCCTCCAGCGTGATTGTCATCTCCCCCTAGCGGAAGTGGAAAGTGTAGGTCTCTGGACGCCATCGATCTACCAATACGGTGATCAATGACCTACCAGCGTGATATGCTGACCTATCTGTAGCATACGGGTGAATGGCAATAAACTTGTATCCCGAAGGATGGGGATGTAGCCATCATGGAGCGGCTAGTAGTCCACGGGAGCACGCACTACAAGGTGCTCCAAGTCCCAGCCCTCGGACAACATGCGGTCGTGATGTCCACGATCATATATGTTAGTCAGCAGCTCTGGAAGATCTCTGTCCCCGCCGGCCATGTATGTGAAAACTATGATCGATTAGTAGAAAAAATGAAGCATTGACATCTCAACTCAACACGAAAATAAAATACAACATGAAGATAGCCAACAACATGAAAATAAAATAACATACAACAGGAACCATTAAACCATTAAGATGTCCGCATGAAAAAATAAAATAACATATGGGTTACAATCATCGAGTGGAAACTCGGCCGATGATGCTTGAGTTTATTACAAAATTTCATCAAACACATACATCATAGCTAGGTCGATGGTCCGAGTGCGCTAAAACAATCCTTCCTGCTATGTCTGGGTTGTCTCCAGATCGAGCATTTCCTAGCTCGTGAGCTACCCCTCTGTGACTCATCTATGTCGTTATGTATTCGGTGTGTCTTCCGTCACCCAGGACCCATTCGCCTAAGATTTACATCTGGGATCCAGGTCATCTCGCCCGCCAGGATAACTCTGTAGTTACCGAGCATCATGAAAACTCTCCACATGCCACTCCATGTCTTAGAAAGGTTTTCAAGACTGAAGTACTCCAAAAGGTAAGGCACAGGGCTCACACCAAGCGCCGCACATGAAGCAAGGACATGCGAGCAGGGCTTGTGTAGTAGTTTCGGTTTGTTGCATGTGCATTCAACGACATCCCCAAGAATGACCTCGTGCACCCGTCCAAGCCTAAGTTGGCCGCTCACGTTCTTCTACCGTAGGCGGACTTGAATTGTTCGGTGAAGCCTATTTATTATTGTCAACTCGTGCCTCTAGGCCTTGTCTACGCGAGCAGTCAAGTAGGACTGTACAACATCAGGCAAAGTTCTCATGGGATCATCGACTAGCATTTTGGCCGCAATGCTTCTATTGTTGAAGTACTCGGTTGTGCGGTACCATGATATCTCCACTACAGCAGTCACCGGCAAACACCTCACTCCCTTCAACACATAATTGCACACCTCTGAAAGGTTGGTCATCATTATCCCATACCTTGCGCCATCTTCGTCGTGCAACAAGGACCATTTCTCGATGTCCTTATTCTGAATCCATTGAGAGAATTTGGTGAAGTTCTCATCGTTAGCCGCATTGGTGGCCCTCCTCGTGGACTACTTCACTGTCAATGCCTCCAGTTTGTCAAACACAACTTGGAACTTGCTTGATTGGTTTTGCAAGCATAGCCTCTTGAACAGATCCATGATTTGTTTGCTGCAGAAGTGTGTGAAAAGGTTTGCCACCGCATGCACCAATGACTGCGCACATCCTCCCACTTGTACGGAGCATCTGGGGCCCGCGCATTACCTCAATGGCATGGAGCAACCCTCGGTGTCGATCCGATATGATGCAGACCTTCTCTCGATCACCGACAACCGTTCGCTTCACATTGACTAGAAACCACAACCAGCTTTCTGAATTCTCTGACTCAACAATCAAGTATGCCAATGGAAGCAATTGGTCATTACCATACGTAGCAACAGCAATGGGAAGTGTGCCCTTGTACTTTCTGGTCAAGAATGGACCATCCATGCATATAACCAGACGACAATAAGCAAATGCCTTGATGCATTGACGGTATGACCAGAACAATCAATGGAGCAGTCGAGTGTTCTCTGTGGGGCTACCGTCTCGACGTACAGCTGGCTGATCGAAGACATCCACAAATGTGCCTGGGTTGGTCTAAGCGATGTTGCGCAACAACTGCATTACATTGTTGTAGGCATGGTCGAATGTGCCAAACATGCCCTCAATGGCCTTCTGTTTTGCTCTCCACGCCTTTGCATACCTGACGAGGATTGATACCCGAGCCAGTTCAAACAAATACACGGCTGGTTCAGTACAGATTCGAACTAGACAAGCGCCTGGTGGTGCGAACTCAAGACATTCCGAGAAGCACAGGCATGAGGTCGCAGGCTTTACACGATCAGGCCGTAGCTAGTGCGCTGTCAGGAGTTCGTCTGCCATACGCAGACAGAAGACTACAGATGGTGCACGGTCAGAACACCATCGACCAGGGGATGCGGGATTGATCTGCCCTTGTAACGGGGATATCCCGTGTATCTTGAATATTCTTCCATGTACGGAGACAACCGTCAGGAGGTTAATACGTGTAGTTATATATAAATAAACACGTGTTAAACCTGCGTGGGAGTTAGGAGCGGTTGTCTAAACCGCATCCAAGCAACTGTTTGATGCCATTGCGACTTGGCACCCTTTCGACCAGTATAAAGGGATAGCCTAATGCATCAAACAGGGGGGATCAAATGATCAAGCAACTAGATGATCAGATCATCAAACCAAAACAACCAGAAGACAGTGGTCTAAGTTAGATAGCCTTCACAAGCCTTCTAGGCATTGTTTTGTACAAATACATAGAAAAAATCTTCGCCTGTGAAGATCTTTTCCATAACTCTGTAAATCCTTTTATCATACATAGTGGAATCCCAATAGGACGTAAGACTATTACTCCCACCATCGAGGGCCCGAACCTGTATAAACCTCTATGTGCTCCAGTTTTCTTTGATTCATCATACCTTCCCGGAGGGACACCCTGAAAGGTCTCACAACCTACAAATTCTACATAAGTTCGGCTAAGGTCCCCGAGTCCGAATCGTCGACAGCTGGCACCCACCATGGGGCCTTTCTAAGGCGTCCTAATTTTCATCTGGAGGTTCGCTGAATTATGGCTGGAGCATATGATTCCAAGAACGATTTCGATCTTGAGGATTATGCTCACATTCCGGTGCCTTCTCCGAGCGATCCTATTCCGATGGAGGAAACTGGAGGCGAAAATCTCCCAGAGGTCGAATCGACTCTCCAGGTCATGTCCATCGACCAGGAAGCGACTAACGCAAGGTCAGAACCCACTGAGGTTCTTAATGCTTTAGAGGGTGAACCCGATCCGTCATAGGACCCTGTTGAGGGGAAGGATGATATCGACTAGGAAAGCAGCCCGGGGAGGTTCGATCCTGATAATCTCCATCGTCTCTTTGATTTCGAGTCTGACTCGGAACAAACCGAGATGTTTTCTCCCTCGGCAACCTCTCTCCCTAGACAGTTCGCTGCCTTATCGGAGGAAACTCCTGATCAACGGGCTGCTAGGGAAGAACAGGAACGCAAACAAAGGGAGGATGAAGATCTCGAGCAACAAGATAATGAACTACGCAGAACTGCCCTAGAGGCTCTTCAAGATGCGTAGGCTTGTTACGATGCTGCTCTGAGTTCTTCCCGATGATCATGTGGTCGCAAATGCACCCAGACCCCTTCTTTGCCTCTGGAGCGTTTCCCGGTGGATGAAGAAACGGTAACACCCGGTGCCCCTAGGAGAAGTACACATGGTCGGCTTCGATCTATCGCGGAGGTCATGTGTAATTTTCCTCCTATGGTCACGGATGCTCAAAAATCGGCCTTCACCAGAATCCTGGTAGAGAGGTTGGATGAGGTCGCATCTGAGGCGACCCCTACGGCCCCTTCCCGATCGGTGACACGTTCCCACAACCGAGAGCATTCTCACTCTGGTTCTGGTCGACGGAGTTACCTGCCGCCTGTACCATCCCGCCAGGACAAGTCTAGGTGGGCACAGGATTCTCGTGATAGGGATCAAGTCCCTGTCCACTCTCGTTTAGGACCACGAGTGGCTTCTCCATTGCGTGAGGTCGCCCGCGATTCGATCAAAAGTCACAGGACAGTTCACGGTCCCTATGTTGGTTGTAAAGCTTTCTCGCCCGGCCTTCGTGCGGTCGTTTGGCCTGACAAGTTTAGACCAGGGGCCATAAAGAGGTTTGATGGAACTTAGAACCCATCCGAGTTCCTTCAAATCTACATTACTGCCATCCAAGCGGCAGGAGGCGATGACCGGGTCATGGCCAACTACCTGCCAATAGTCCTCGAAGGACCGGCAAGAACCTGGTTGTTTGACCAACCTGAAGGTTCGATCCATAACTGGGAAATGCTGTGTGACGCTATCCTCAGCAATTTCCAAAATTGTTATCAGAAGCCGAGTAAAGAGGATGATCTTCATCGACTACGACAAACTTCGACTGAAACCCTTTGTCAGTTTGTCAAGAGATTTGTTGGGGTGAGGAATACCATCCCGAACATATCTGATAGCTCCGTTATTAGGGCATTTAAAGATGCCATTCGATATCAGAGATTCACCGAAGACTTGCTCATCCATCCTCCTTGATCAGTAGCAGATCTCTTTGATATGGCTGTTCGATACTCCGACGCGGCCGAGGCTGTCAAATGGAATCGGATGGTCGATAAAGGTAACCTACCGTCTCAACCAGGTCTCAAGGACACTAGGAAAGAAGATTCAAGTAAGAAGCCAGAATCTTCGTCGGGCAGGAAGTCGAAGAAGTCGAAAAGGAATCTCTCTGGGCAGTACCGCGAGGTCGCAGTTGTAGAGAAGCCTCCTTCGACCAAAGGTAACAAGTCTTCGTTCAAAAATAAAACTGCTTCTGGTAGTCGTAGTGCCGACCAGCCAGAGAAGTCAACTAACCCGCAGGAAGGCAAGAAATGGTGTCCGCTCCACTGCTCCGTAGGCCACGACCTCAAAAACTGCAGGAGTTGGTTGAAGTAGTTAGATGACTTCTACCAGGGGGTTGGACCGATGCCGACCTTACCGACTAAGGAACAAGCATGCGGGCTAAGAGACGCCGACGGGGACGAAGAGATGTCTTACAGGTACCTCATAATCATGTTAATGTTATTTTCGGAGGTTCCTCCTCTTTTGTTTCCAAAAGGCAGTTTAAGGCCTTTTATTGATCCGGGAGGATCTCCAAGTCTTGATCGCATGTGGCTTCGCGACCAAGTCCTGATCGCATACGGCTTCGCGACCTTAACCGTGTTCGGAAAGGATTCGCGACCTGGATGAGTCTGCGACCATGGATTGGTTCGCGACCAGGAAAAGGAATTCGTTCCCTGTTCGGAATTGTAATCCGATCCGAATGTGTATAATTAAGCTTATCTGTTTAGGATTAGTTATATGAGTCTAATATGTTTAGGTCTCTAAGTCTGATACGTACTCATACGATTGGACTATAAATACCTTGTAATAGGTCTAGTTTAGATCATCGAATACAATCGAAGAGTCATAGAACTTATTTGAGTTTTAGACACTTATAGTTCCTTCGACGTAGGCAAGTGTGCTTAACGTTCGACGTGTAAAGCCCTCTTTGAAATAAAGAGTTGTGCAATTACTTTGGGTTTCGGTATTTCCGAGTAAGATCCCGTTATTCCGCATATTAGAATCTGGGCGAGCCTAGTGCGAAAACCAATACTAGGTCTCAAACGGATCAAGTTGGTATCAGAGCGACTTTCCTATCTTGTGGATGGTGAAGACTCGCCAGGGTTACAAAACTTCCGGCGAAATTCCAGGTGATCAATTGACGGTTCCTACAGCCGCGTCTCCGACAATGTCTGACAATACCCCCGTTCAAGCTAACCTAGCCGAAAAAGTGGCTAAGCTCTCCACCGACATGGAAACCATGCTTGCTTGGATTAAGCAGCAGGCCATGATTGTACCTCCTGAAGTAGGGAAGGTTATGGGTGAGAAGACTGGTGAAGACTTGCGCAGGGCAGACGAAGATGAAGACGAAGGCGACCACAAGACCGACGACCTCGCCAACACCTCCTTAGCTGTCGGATCTTTTAAAGTCGACGCTAAGATTGATATACCCATATATGATGTGGTGATCGATGCCGAGAAGCTGGATTCTTGGATCGACCAACTTGAGACCTACTTTGACCTGAAAGGGTTTAGTAGCGCTCAAAAGGTCAAATTTACACCTTTGAAGATGAAGGACCACGCCAAGACATGGTGGAAGGCCCTTGTCGCCAGTGGTGAAGCTGACGACCTTGCGTGGGGTCAATTCAAACGACTTCTGCGACAAGAATTCTATCCGATGGGTTACCTTGAGGAGAGATGGGAGCGTTGGCACAGATTGTACCAACGGCGCGACCAGACCGTCCAAGACTATACGACAGAGTTTCGGCGACAAGCAATGGTCATTGGCATCTCACTATCCGACCCTTAGGTATTTCGGAAGTACACATCTGGACTTCAAAAATTGATCAGTACTGAGCTAAGTCTGTTCGGTGTCCAAGACATTGCGACCGCGAGCACAACTGCTATGGCGATCGAGAAGAAGAATAAATCCCGCAGCGACAAAAGCACGAAGGAAAATGCGACCTCGACAAAGAAAAAGCCGAGTCCGAAGAAGAACGCTTCAAAATCAGGCACGGGTGCCTTTTGCGAAAATTGTCAAGTCGCGGGGCATACCAAGGACAAATGTTACAAGCTTCATCCTGAACTTCGACCAAAGAAAAACGGACCAGGGAAAAGAACAGCCATGGCTACTGCGACTTCACCCGACGAAGAAGTTGTCCGAGTGAATTCGGTTAATGAGGCGGATACAACCTTGTCTCTGATGGCAATGCCGAAGGAGAAGGGTTCCGATCCACCGAACGACCATCACCCAACGGAGGACTTGTTCACCATCAACATCCAGGTGAAGCACGAAGTGGTCGCAGCGCTATTCAATCCAGGAAGTCAGAAGAATCTGGTCTCCGCTGGACTGGTTCGGCGACTTGGTTTGAAGACAACCACACACCCGCGACCATATCCGCTGGGTTGGTTTACATCCGACGTGAACCAACAGATTACGAGTCAGTGTGTGTTGAAGTTTGCGATCTCTGCACGATATATCGATGAGGTGCAATGCGATGTTGTCCCTATCGATATCTGTCAAGTGATCTTTGGGAGTCCGTATCTGTATGATCGAGACGCTCACTTCCATCGGCGAGCGCAAGAGTACGACCTCACCAAAGACGAAGTTAAGTTTGTGATCAGTAGAGACATCCACGTCAACACTTCGAACTTGATTACCGCAAATCAAGCCAAACGAATTGTTAATGCATGTCACAAGTATGTGCTTGTCATAATTCGACCCATTGATCAAGGTGAGGGTACACGACCAGCATTGTCGCTGGCGTGCCGAGAGGATTCTGGTCGTTTGTGGAGACTGCTGGAGAAATACAGTGATCTATTCAAGACTACCTAGGGTCGTCCGCCGAAACGTCCAGTCGAGCACGAAATTCAGCTTGTGTCCGATGCGACACTGCCCAATATGAGTATGTATCACAACTCAGTATTGGAGAATGAAGAGATCAAGAGACAACTTGGTGAGTTGCTGAACAATGGTGTCATTCAACCGAGTAGTTCACCTTGTGGATCTCCTGTGGTGTTAGTACCAAAGAAAGAGGGGACTTGGCGTATGTGCATCGACTACCGAGCACTGAACATGATCACCATCAAGAACCGGTACCCCCTTCCTCGTATTGATGACCTGCTAGAGCAATTGAAGCATGCTGTTGTCTTCTCCAAATTGGATCTTAAGTCAGGATATCATCAAGTCAGCATCCGAGAGGAGGATACGTGGAAGACCGCGTTCAAAACACGACAAGGTCTGTTCGAATGGCTGGTCATGCCGTTTGGTCTCTGCAACGCCCCGGCAACTTTCATGCGTCTTATGAATGACATTTTGAGACAGTTCATCGACGACTTTGTGATCGTTTACCTCGATGACATTCTAGTTTATAGTCGTTCGTGGGATGAGCACCTCATTCATGTCTAAAAGGTGTTCGATCAGCTTTGGCAACATCGACTTCGCCTCAACCGTAAGAAGTGCGAGTTCGGCCAGCAAACTCTACTTTACCTTGGACTCCTGGTCGGCAACGGTACGTTGCAAATCGACCCAGATAAGGTAAAAGTGATTCGCGAGTGGCCGCGACCACGAACAGTTATGAATGTGCGTAGTTTTGTGGGAGCATGCCAATATCTTCGAAAGTTCATCCGACACTTCTCGATTGTGGCTTCTCCATTGCATGCATTAACCAGGATCGATCAGAAGTTCGAGTGGACAGGGAAACATGAGGACATGTTTCTCTTGCTGAAAAGGAAGATCAGCGAGGCGCCTGTGTTAGCTTTGCCGAATCTCCAGAAACCGTTCGAGCTGGAAACCGATGCCTCAGGTTATGCGATGGGCGCAGTGCTTATGCAAGAAGGTCGACCAGTGGCATATCACTCCGAGTTATTCCAGGGAGCTCAGAAGAACTATCCGACTTATGATAAGGAGTTATGCGCATTGCATCAGGCCGTGAAACATTGGCGGTGTTATCTTTTGGGTAAAGAGACGGTTGTCCACACCGACCATCAACCATTGCAATATTTGCAAACTCAGTCCAAGCTACAGCAAGCTCGGCACATGAAGTGGATCTCGTATCTGCAGCAGTTTAATCTGGTGATTAAGTACAAGAAGGGCGTACACAACAAATTGGCGGACATGTTGTCGCGACCACCAGTTACGACCCTCTGTTTATCAGCGTTCATGCAGATCGAGCCCTCATGTCATGATGACTATGTCACGATGTATAGTGAAGACCCTGATTTTCAAACAGTACTGACTGAGCTCGAAACAGGGAAACCTACAGAGTTCGTTCATCGAGAAGGACTCTTGTACAAAGGCAACTTACTTTGCATACCTCGTGGAGCACCTCGAATTCAATGGTTGCGAGAAGCGCATACATCAAAGGTAGCTGGTCACTTTGGGGTTACAAAGACGTTGCAAAATCTTCACCGACATGTGTTTTGGCCGCGTATGCAGCAAGATGTGGCTAGTTTTGTTCGAGGCTGTGGTCTCTGCAGCATCTCGAAACCGGCAAACCGAAAATTAGGTTTGTACACTCCTTTGCCAGTTCATCGATACCATGGGAGAGCATATCCATGGATTTCTTGGGAGGATTGCCTAAGACCCGACGTGGCAACGACTATCTATTCGTGGTCGTTGATCGGTTCTCCAAAATGATTGTTCTTATACCTTGTCGGAAGATTATCACGGGAGAAGAGGCAGCTCGGGTATTCTTTCAACACGTTTGGACACACTTCGGTCTGCCGACTTCTATTGTGTCCGATCGTGATACCCGGTTCCTTAGTCACTTTTGGCGATCGCTTTGGACGATGATGGACACCAAGCTAAAAAGGAGTATTGCTTTTCATCCGCAAACTGATGGTCAAACCGAGGTGGTAAATCGCATAGTCGTTCATCTCTTGAGAGGATATAACTCGAAGCACCCGAAGACCTGGGATGAAAGCATACCATACCTGCAGTTTGCTTTTAATCGAGCAGTGCATGGTTCGACTGGAAAGTCCCCATTTGAGGTTTGTTTAGGATTTCTACCCCAGAGTCCATTCGACATGGAGTTTGTGATTCCTACCTCAGCACAGAACAGCAAGGAAGCATCTGATCAGGATCGAGCACAAAAGTTCCTGGAAGGTATTCAACGACTCCATCGTGAGGTTGAACAGAACTTGCTGAAAGCTCAACTCAAGTACAAGGCGCGACATGATCGGCACCGAGTTGATGCGCAATTTCAAGAAGGTGATATGGTATGGTTACATCTGAGTAAGGAGAGACTTAAAGGTGAAAGGTAAGAAGCTCAAACCCATTCGTTATGGTCCTTTTCGGATTTTGCGGAAAGTGGGTAATAATGCTTGTCAGCTTGAGTTACCTCCATACATGGATATTTACTCTGTTGTCAATGTTGAGCACCTCAAACTCTTCGAGCCTTCAATGTTGGATGATGAGCCAGATACTATAGTACCATCTGTTGAAGACTTGGTCTATCAACGAGATGAACCTCTACGTGAAGATGTGATTCTGGAGAAGAAGGTAACTACCACCCGCAGTGGCACCAAGGAGACTTTTCGAATCGGTCGGAAAGATCAACGAGCACGTGCGGCAAAGTGGTACACCAAAGAAGATGGACAAGCCCAATTTCCACATCTCCAGTTTGATCGAGAGGTCACAACAGGGGTTGGCTCCTTCTCAACAAGGGAGTCATGATCCGGGAGGATCTCCAAGTCCTGATCGCATGTGGCTTCGCGACCAAGTCCTGATCGCATACGGCATCGCGACCTTAACCGTGTTCGGAAAGGATTCGTGACCTGGATGTGTCCGCGACCATGGATTGGTTCGCGACCAGGAAAAAGAATTCGTTCCCTGTTCGGAATTGTAATCCGATCCGAATGTGTATAATTAAGCTTATATGTTTAAGATTTGTTATATGAGTCTAATACGTTTAGGTCTCTAAGTCTGATACGTACTCATACGATTGGACTATAAATACATTGTAATAGGTCTAGTTTAGATCATCGAATACAATCGAAGAGTCATAGAACTTATTTGAGTTTTAGACACTTATAGTTCCTTCGACGTAGGCAAGTGTGCCTAACGTTCGACGTGTAAAGCCCTCTTTGAAATAAAGAATTGTGCAATTACTTTGGGTTTCGGTATTTCTGAGTAAGATCCTGTTATTCCGCATATTAGAATCTGGGCGAGCCTAGTGCGAAAACCAAGACTAGGTCTCAAACGGATCATTTATCGAGAGGTTAACCAAACGGAGACATCCCTTGGTGAACCTCAGTACCCCCGTTGGTCGGATACACCTTTGACGTTCGATCGCTCTGATTGTCCTGCGGGGCTTACTTGACCATTGAGACTCCCTTGGTCATTACCCCTATCATCAGTAATGCGAGAGTCAAAAGGGTCCTGATCGATGGAGGAAGCTCCTTGGATATTCTATTGGTTAAGGCGCTCAACGAGATGCAAATTCCTCGTTCCAAGATTAAGCCCATAATCCATCCGTTTTATGGGATAATCCCTGGTCCCTCCATGATGCCGTTGGGACAGGTGGTCCTCCCGGTCACACTGGGAGAACCGGATAACTTTCAAACAAAATTGGTTACTTTTGATGTGATTGATTGTGATTCGGCTTACAATGCAATCTTTGGCAGGCCAACTCTTGCTAAGTTCATGATGGCAACGCACTATGCTTATCAGTGCAGCAAGTTTCCTGGCCCCAAAGGTATCATCTCGATCTGAGGCAGTCGCAACGTGGCATTCACGTGTGACCGGCTATGTTTGGAGATGGTGGACCAACTTCCCCTCTAGGACGCTCAGGTCGCCACAGTCACCGCTGACACGATCAAGGCTGCTCCTCGACCAGATGAGAAACTCAAACTAGTTCCATTGTACCCAGATGATCCATCCAAGACAATTCAGGTCAGATCAGGCCTGGATGACAAATAGGAACTCGAGCTCATTACTTTCCTCCGAGCTAACACAAATGTGTTTGCGTGAAAACCATTCGACATGCCCGGTATCCCAAGGGAAGTAATTGAGCACAGGTTAGCAATTCGACCTGAACAGCGACCAATAAAGGAAAAGCTCAAGCGTTTTGCTGTTGACCGACAGGAGGCCATCCGAGAGGAGTTGGGCAAACTCCTAAAGGCCGGGTTTATTCGCAAGGTTGATCATCCGGAATGGCTTGCAAATCCGGTCATGGTCCGCAAGTCAAATGGTAAGTGGCGCATGTGCGTCGACTACACCAGCCTCAACAGTGCCTGTCAAAAGGACAACTTTCCCCATCCCCGCATCGACCAGTTGGCCGACTCAACCACGGGTTGCGAACTGATGAGCTTCCTGGACGCTTACTTAGGATACCATCAAATTACTTGTGCTATAACCCATGGATAACATCCACTACGAAAAGACTCCTGAACCTGGGAGTACAGAGTATCTGATACTTCTTTTACACTTTGCAAATGTGTACCTCTTTTTAAATCCACCAGTTCACTCGGCTTTCAAGTCGGGCCAACTCCATGTGACTTATACACATGTGACAAGGCCGAGATCACACAACGCTTTACAGTCCAGTATTAACAGTATCCCCGCCCGGTAAATAGACAATTAAGTCTCAAGTACCGTTGTGGGTCTTCCCCACTGCCTTACTTCCTAGCCTCTCTGGTCTATGTTCCCGCAGGACACATAGCCTTGGTCTATGTCCACGCAAGACATACGTCCATTTAAGATTACAACCGCTCACGGCTTAATCAGGTCTAGGGCGCCTTCCTTCTTTTACGCCTTTTCCTCTCATTATTTTTCTGAACTCACATCACTCATGGCCGAACCTTGGCCTACCAGTTTCCACGCGAGAAACCAGATCGACAAACCATGCAGGGAACTGCTAATACCAAAAAGCTACTAAGTTGTGCCTGTCCCATACCAGGCAAGTGGTTGGTACGTTTACAATTCGCATAGAGACCACAGCACAAGGTTCTCGTCCTTATGAACCAATAGTGAGGAACATTCACATTCCCTGGTGCGCACCGCACCCTCTCCATACAAACCAATCCTCACTACTGATCCCTTTTATCAGTTTTCTTGACAAAACGGTTTTTGATCATAACTTCTCATGTATTTGACCATTTCAAGTTTAATGTGAATATTCAGTATAAGAGTCCTAGGGTGACAAAAGCTATATATGAAGGTTCAATAACAAAAGGGGTTTCATGATTCATTGGGTCGTATCTACTCATGTCATTCAAACATAACTTGTACCTCAATAAGCTTGCATAGTATAGAACAGTGAATATACCTTCATATGAAAATATTGGGTGAGACATGATCAAAGGAATGAGGCTTGCCTTGCACTTCTGGGTCTAATTACTCAGACGAACCTCGAAGACTTCTTCCGCTCCTTCACTTCGGGCTCTGCGGCGGACACAAGCAATACAACACATACACTACATAAGCATACCTAAAATAGTTGCAATAGAAAATAATAAGTAAATACATCATGCATGCAAGGGAAAAGATTTGGACAAAGTCACTTGGGTGCTGGTCGAAGAGATGGGCTCAAAAGAAGTTGAATGTCAAAGGCTGACATTCAGTCCACGGCTAGACATAGCCATAAGTTGGTCTTAGGTAGGTTTTCTGGAGAAGTGGTAGAAGGGAAAGATGTAGAACACAACTCCAGGAATCTAGGGGACAAAGTGACATTTCCATTGCTCAACCAGAAGGGGTCAAACAGGTTATGCCAGTGGCCTGACATGCACTGACATAGTGTAGACATTGCCAAAAACTAGGGCAAGGCACAACTTTTGATACGGGCTCCAATTCGTTGCACAACGTTGTCTGGGAGTAGGCATTGATAACAGAACAATTAAGGCAACAGGATCTAGGGTAAAAATGGCTGAAGAAGGAAATGTTGATGATGAACTGAGATGAACTGGCTGCACTAGATGCAGTTCTGGACAAAAACTTGGCAAAGCTATGATCTTCCAATCTGAGGCCGATCTAGGTATCGGGCTAGAAAGACAAAAAGGCTCCATGATGCTAAGGCCATCAAATGACAAGGTGATTTGGGCTGAAACGGCCGGGAACACTTTTCCGGTCATCGGCGCCGGAGAAGAAGCACTGCCAGCTGTGGGTTTCTGCTACAGGCCGAAAGAACTCTAATCCAAGCTTGGAGAGCATCTAGGAGGTATAAGGAAGCTGTTGGCACGGTTAGTTTGGTCAGATAATCACCGGAGAAGCCTGGCGACGATCGCCGGCGACTGGTGAAATCCGGATTTGGGGAAACCATCAATTTAAGCTCAATCTGGAAATCTAAGTACACAGGCTTGCTTGAAATAACTCACTGATCATTTCTCTTCACAGGCTCGAGGGCTAATTCGAGGTAGATTGGCCAGCATTGCCGGAACAGGGCATTTAGCAATTCCGGCGATCACCGGCGATGGGGATCGATCTGGTGCAATTGGGAGCTATGACACAGAGAGAGAAGAGAGGAACTTACTGGTGGCCTTGGATTGGAGATTGGGGCTGTGGAGAGCTCTGGCGACGGCGGCCTCGAAAACAGCTCACCGGGGAAGAAGCTGTTCGCGGCGGCGCTGGAGAGTTGGTGGTTTTCTGGTACTGGAACTGAAGCAATGCACTTAGGAGTATTTATAGGCGCTGAAGCAATCCTCTGGTCGACAAATTGGGGAACAGAGGCGACAAAGTCGACCGCAAAGCGACTGGACACAGCGGGAACTTGTGCCGGCGATGATGGCGAGGCACTGGCGTGCAGCGGTGCAGGCTTTTGGCAGTGGATGGCACTGGCGCAAGCGACGAGGAACGGTGAAGTGAAAGCTCCGTCGACGCGTGGCCGAGACGTGTCGAACGGGTGAAGCTGGACTTGCTGGTTCGCGGGCTCGCGCGCGGGGAAGACATTGGTTGTGCTGGCGCGGCCGAGGTGGCGTCCACGGCGGTGCCACGAGTGCGCACGGGTGTCAGCTACGTGGCTGAGGTGTTGGCACGGCAGGAGGTTCACCGGCGGCGAAGAACACGGCGATGCACTGCGGCGGGTTCTGCTGAGACACGGCCAGGGGCCTAAATTCAATAAAAGGACTGATTTGCGATGATCTTTCTTTGGAGTTTGGACCTGATTGCAATTCTGGAGATTTGGGGGTCCAAATTGAACTTTGATTTCGCAGCTGAGTGACACTAAAATGCTGGGACTCATCTGGCAGGAAATTTGGTGAAATTGAACAAGATTTGAGGGTTTCGACAAAAATCCGAAAACAGAGTAATTAGGGTAAAACAGGGTAATTAGGGTTTCAAAAACGGGAAAGGTCGAAACTCAGGTTTAGGGTAAGATTTGGAAATTCTTCCAGAAGGGAAAAATGTTCAGAATAGTGAAAGGAAGGTGTTCACGAATCAGATCAAAGTTTGGAGATGGTCTGAGACTTTTAGTCTTTTTGGGCTTCTGACATTCTGAAAAGGGCTGATTTGTGATACACTTGGGCTGATTTGTGAAAAGGTATGAATGACAAGAGTTTGATTGCCAACTTTTTGGGGTAAGATACTGGCATAACTGGGATCTCATTCTGATATAGGGAGGGACGAGGTAAGCCAAGATTTGGGAAAAATCGGGGTGTTACAAATCTAACCTCCTTAAAAACAATCTCGTCCTCGAGATTCTGATAGGTCTGAAAATTGATAAGGGAAATCTTGATGCAGTCCTTCTTCCCTTTTTCCATATCGACTCATCTTCTGGGTGGTTGTTCCATTGAATTCTGCAGAATCAAATGGTCCTTGATTTCATTCTTCTGACCTCAAATATCTTGATGGGGTATTCTTGGTAGAATGAGTCTGATTGGACCTCTACTTCCTTGGGAGATGTCTGCTCTGTCGGTTATCAGCATAACTCTTCTTGTCTGGACTGTGCAGTTTTTGACCTCTTCTTAATGATCCGTACCTGAGCTTCTACATCTTGAGCTATTTCTGAGCTGATTAGTTGCCTTTCTCCAATTTCTGACTAATGTAAAGGCATTCTGCACTTGCGGCTGTATAGAGCCTCAAGTGGAAACATCTGCAAACTAGTATGGTAGCTACTGCTGTGGGTGAGTTCTGTGTATGGCAGTATAACTCTCCTGAAATTCCATATTTGAGCACACATGTTTGCAACTTATCCTCCGGTATTTGATTCACTAGTTCTGTCCATTCTCTAGTCTGAGGGTGGTAAGCTGTGCTGAAGTTCGAAGCTGTGCTGAAGTTCAACCTTATTTTTGGGGCTTCATGCAGACTTTTCCAAAATCTTGAAGTGGGTTGTGCTCCACAATCTGATACAATCCTCTTGGGTATACCATGTAGAGTCACAGTCCTAGTCATGTAAATTCCTGCTGACTTGGCGCCATCATAAGTCATCTGCATTAGTACGAGATGTGCTACTTTCGCCAGTCTGTCCACGATCATCCACACGGAGTTATATCCATTCTTAGTCTTCGGAAGTCCTGTGATAAAGTTTATCTCATCTTCTTCTCATTTCCATTCCAGTATGGTTAGTGGCTGTAACAATCTTGCTAGTCTTCGATGCTTGGTCTTCATCCTCTTGACATGTGTCACACTTTACCGCTTACTCGGCAATCTCTATCCATGCGACTTCACCAAAATTGATTCTTCAAGTCCTAACACATCCGAGTGCTTCCGGGGTGAATATAGTATGGAGTGTTATGAGCTTCCTTCAAAATTAGTGTCTTGATCTCCTTAACCTCTGGAACACACATCCTCTTATCTTGCCAAATTGCACCTTGCTCATCTTCCCGAAATTCTACTATCTTTCTGATCCTCATATCCTCTTTGATCTCCCGAATTCCTTCATCACTTCCTTGTGATTTTCGAATCTCTTCTTCCAAGGTAGGTGTAACTGACAACATACATGGTCACAGAACCTTGATCTACTGATTTAATCATCTGCCGATGCAGTCCTCCATTAACTTTGGTGCAACAATGGTGCTGCAGTAAACCTTTCTGCTCAAGGCGTCTGCAATGACATTAACTTTACCAAAATGGTAATGCATGTCTAGGCCATGGTTCTTTATTAACTCTAGCCATTGATGTTGCCTCATGCTCAAATTCTGCTGGGCAAAACATGCTTCAAGTTCTTGTGGTTTGAGCAGATTTCACCTCGATTCCTTTGTAGATAATGTCTCCAAATCTTTAGTGCGTGAATCATTGCTGCTAACTTCACGTCACGGGTCGGGTAATTCTTCTCATGCGACTACAGTTACCACGATGCAAATGTGACTGTTCTTCCTCCTTGTATTGAGACCAACTCAATTCATGCCTAGATGCATCACGCTACATCTCAAATTCTTCCTATTATCAGGGAGTACTAGAATTGGTGTGGTTGTTAGTCTTTGTTTCGACTCTTCGAAGCTCTTCTGACAATCTTCTGTTCACCCAAATTGGACATTCCTTTTTCAACAAACTAGTAGTGGCTTGGCTAGCTTGGAAAAATCCTTCAATGAATCGTTGATAGTGCTCAGCTAATCCAAGAAAACTTCTGACCTCTGTCACTGATTCTGGTTGTTTCCACTCTTTCGCGGTCTCACTTTTAACTCGATCCACTTGCACTCCTTTGCGTCGTTAGATGACCTAAAATGAAATTTCCTGTGTCCAATTCCCACTTATCCGGCTTAGCATTAAAAACTGTTGCTCTCTTAGTTTATCCAAAACTTTTCGTAAGTGGTCAGGATGCTCCTCTTGGTCCTTGACTGACGTCTGATATGGCATTTTCAATACGGTGCTGTCCTAGGTTTCAATTCAACACTGAGTTCAAAACCTTGATCAGGGCACTTCTGGTAACTCTTTTGGAAACACGCTTGGGTATCTTCCTACTTCGGGGATCTGGTTCACCTATTTTTTGAACTGTGCAGATTTTGGGCTGGGTGTTCTACTAACATCCTCTCAGGGTTGGAACAAAACTCCTTTTCTATTAGGACTAGTAAGGGCAACGGCCTTACGCTCACAATCCATTTGTCCTTATGTTCCGACAACCAGTCCATTCAGGTAACATCTCAATCCTTGTAGTTCTAGTGCCAGTAGTTTAGCAGAGAACTCCTTTCCACTTATATTATTTTACTCCTTTGCACACTGACTTTACTGGCATCCTAGAGTGGAAAACTGAATAGCAATAAGGTACTCTAGACACGTCATATTCAGTCCACTTTAAATATCAGATTTTTTTTTTTTTTTGTCTGATGAGCCTCCTTCTTCTTCTGATGTGACATAGTTGAGTCTGCCTTGAGTTGGCACGGGATTTCCTCAACTTCTTCTATGGTTAGTTGGAAATCTTTCTCTTGCAGCTGGAGCTTCTCGTCCATACTGTTGTATTGGGGCAGGCATTGGGATTAGTGTCTGAACTGCAGGCTGTTGTTGACCTTCACTTCTTCTCTTGGCTATTGGATTTGACAGATTCCTCTAGGGGATTTCTCTTGACAATGACCAATTTGTCCATGATGGTAGCAGTGTGGGGACAATCATGCTAATAGTGGCTTCTGTGACAAGCCAGGCACTTGGCTGTCATGGGTCTTGGGTACTGTAGACTTGACTGATATTGTGGTGCTGCTTGGGTCTTTAATGAATGCATGAATATTCCTTCACTTGATATAATGTGGTCTAAGAAAGAATCTTTTTCAACCAGAGAGTACACTTATCAATCTTGGCGTACAATTGGTGATCTGCTAACCTCCTTAGCACTAAACTTAGATGCTGATTATGCTCTTCCTCGTTCTCGGGGAAAAGATGGGAATATCGTCCACAAACACGATAATGTACTTGCATAGGTATTCCATGAGAACTTTTTCCATTAAGTTCATGAACATTGCCGGTGCATTCATTTGTCCGGATGACATCACTGTAAACTCATATAATCCATATGTTGTCATGAATACAGTCTTTGGGATATTCCTTTCTTTGATCTCTTCAACACTGTTCAAGCTGTCCATATGGTCAATTAGTGGAGATCTTTCTTTTCTTTTCTTCTCTTCTTTTCTGTTCTGTTCTGCTCTGTTCTTTTCTGTTCTGCTCTTTTCTTTTCCATTCTGCACAGAACGTGACTTGTTCTCCTTCGACGTTGGTTAGAATGACGGTCTTCTTCTTACAATCTATCTGACCTTTGTGTTTTTGGCTAGCCGGTTTATTCCAGGAATGATGTCTAACTCTTGAAGATTCAGAACTAGCAAATCTGCTAGGAATCCTAGGTTGCCGATACAAAAGGCAATATTTCTACAGCTGGATTTGATTGGGATTCTCACTGCATCCATATTAACATATCATTGATATTTCCTCCTTATGACATGGGGGTTGGTGATCCGGGTTGATCTTAATTGGTACGGGCTCTTCTTTCAGATGTGTTCCTCATGTCACTGGTATCTTCCTCGGGTTCTATTCCATGAGATCTTCCTCTTGAGTTAACCCATCTACTCTAACAGGCGGTCAAAGAAAAGATTGCTGATTCAAAGGGAAACGCAGATAGTGTACAAGCGGAAAGCTGGGATCAATCCGTGAGACAAGGATTGGAAAGTGCAAGATGTTTTTCATAAATTAAATTTTTATAAAATACATAGTTTTGTCTCTATGGCTTACAGGAATATTTAGCAACCAACACACATCAAGACAAGCAACTACTACACAAAAGATCTAACGTCTGCTGTGGTTAGGCACAAAAGGTTAAACCAGGGGAAAGTCTGGGATCACACGTCGGTATTGGAAGAACCGTGAGGCTCTACCTCTTCTGAGTCCTCCTCCTGATCTTCATCTGCGCCCATCAGGTTCAATTCCAAGTTCTGGGATTTCGTAGACTACCACTGAAGCACGAAAGCTATCTAAGGGGACATAACACAAAAACACCTAAAAGTTGGAAATAATGTTTAAAGCTTTTTCAAATAAT